>JAQFVV010012411.1:1514166-2975833 GCA_028023455.1 Epiperipatus broadwayi | reverse complement strand
ACTATCATATTTGTACTTTTAATTTTTTAATTTATTAAATAATACTGATTTTATGTAAACTTTTTTTAGGATGAGGATGATCTTTCAAAATATAAATTAGATGAAAGTGATGATGATAAAAAAAATATTGTGAAACGAAGATCCAATTCGAGAAGTCGTAGCTCTTCACATTCAAAGTCTAGTAGTCGTTCACGTTCAAATTCCAACTCTCCCACTAAGAGGGATCATCGAACATCTTCTGGCCATTCCGGGTCACGGTCCAGGTAACAAACGGTACCAGGGTACAGGTCAAGGTCAATATCTAATCAGAATTCATCTTTATCATTTGGTTTCTATAATTTCATAACTTATTTCTGAAACATGCAGGAGGGAAGAAAAAGATGTTTATGCAATGTTTTTAAATTTTATAAAAGAAAATTCTTAGCAGATTGTAATAATATAGTAAAGCTTAATTACTGTATTTAAGCAAAAAATGTAATTTTTTTTTTAATATTAATATTTGTTTATATATATATTTATAAATTTGAATAGTACTAATTTTAAGCAGACAAACTTGTCTAGAAAATGATATAACTGCAGAATTTAAGGTTATATATTTAAATAATTATTTTTCAAAAGTAATGACACAAAAGTGCTTCATTTTACAAAAATGGAAAATTCTTAAGAAATAAATTTTAATTTATAGAAAATTTATATTTAGATCTGCAAGAACTGAAAAAATGTTTAAAAAAAAAACTAGAATAGCATTATAAAGTATTAAAATTAATTTGATATAGATATTTTTTTCCAGCTAATTTGTATGTGTCTAGAGTAACATTTATTTAATTTTGTTACTAAAAGAGTTAAGGATGTTTAAAATGTGTTATAACTTAATTTGTTCATGTTCATTGTAAATAGGTCCTATTTGTATTTAGTAAACATAAAAACAAAGAATCCCTTACAATTATTACATCTTCTGAATTGCCAAATATTTAAATGAAGAGGTGAAACATGCAATTAAATCTTCGAAGAAGAGAAAAGGTCCTTGAAGTGATGGAATTATTATTTTTATTTTAAAAGTAGTAGATGAAAAAATAAAAATATTATCAGCTAAGTTATTTACCAAAAGTCTGAATGATAAAGATGTACCAGTTTAGTAGTAATATTGATATTTAAGAATGATGATGAAGAAGTTATTAGACTATATATATCTATTAGGCTTTTGTCAGTTATAAAATCTTTATTAAGATTATTACAATTTATGTACAGCAAACTTTGAATTCTAACCAACGGTGGATTTAAAAATGGTTTAGCACAATGGATTTCATCTAAATATTGGGTGAAATTATAGAAAGAACCAATAAATATGAATTGCCATTATGCTTTGGATTTATAGATTATGAAAAAATATTATCTTAGCATTTCCATGGTGATTAAAACTTTGGACCATCAAAATTTAGATCCAAGGATATTATCATAGTATGAAAAATATTTATCAAATGTAACAGCAGTGATCAGATTATATGATGATATTACTTGTAAAATAATATAAGCGCTATTGCACCTGAACGCAAAGCTACTTTATACTTAAAACAAACTAAAATTATACTATTCTGCAAGCACTTTCAAGAGACGTGCTCTCATCTTCATAGCTCTAAGTGAATTAATTATATGCAATTATGCAAAGTTAATTATGCATATAATTAATTCACTTAGAGCTATGAAAATGAGAGCACGTCTCTTGAAAGCGCTTGCAGAATAGTATAATTTTATTTTGTTTTAAGTATAAAGTAGCTTTGCGTTCAGGTGCAATAGTACCTACATTATTTTACAAGTATATTTTCGCACGCAAGGTTTTCGAGTTAGGTTTGAATTACAATGATGATATTAAGAAGATTAACATTGAAAAAAGTGTCCAACAGGGTAATTCCATGTTTCCAAAACTTTTTACAGTAGTATTATGGATTAAAATGGAAAGCTAAAGGTGTAAAAATAAATAGAAATTATTTGTCATCTAGATTTTGCAAATATGATTGTTTTTTTAAATAATGCTTTACAGCGTCAAGAAATATCACATGAATTGTCAGATGAAAGGAAGATTATACGTCTAAAGATAAAGGCTACAAAGATTAAAGTAATGTTCAGTGGATTTTCTCAGAAGAAAATAAAGATCGACAGTAATGAATTAGAAATTAACAATTACAAATATTTTGGTCAGATTATTAGTACAGATGGAAACATTGGATGAAATTAATCATGAAATTAAATTTGAATAGAGTGATTTTGATAGAAATAACTTAATATTGAAAGGAAATTTGTCTATGAGTTTGAAAAGAAAGGTTTTTAATACATGTGTTTTATCAGCTCTGAGATTTGGATACTTAACAGAAGAGCAATATAAAGATTTTAGACTACTCATTTAAGTATTAAGTGATATATGTTAGGAATAACAAGAAGAGAGATCGAAAACAATGCCTGTTATTGACATCATTACATTAAAAGAATTCGGAGATTAAAATTGATCTAGGCTAGACATCTTGCTAGAAGAGATAATAATAGATGGACATTTGAAGTTTCAGATTGGATGCTAAGAGATTGTAAAAGACGTAGAAAAAGTCCATGTGAGATTTATGAACAAAATAAGAAAGTTCACTTGTGTGATATGGAAAAGAGAGGCTATGGTACAGAGTAATTGGAATAAACTTGTGGATACCTTCATCCTACAGAGGATTGATATTGGTTGAAAATGATTATAATGTTACTTAAAAATAAACGCTTTGGTTACTTAGAAAATTGATTTCAAATACTAAAATAATAGGTTGATGAGAACAATTTTATTTCTTTGACTAGCCTTTTTTTTTTTTTTTGCTTTGGCTGGGAATCAGTATAGAAACTTTGACCCACAACTCAACACTGAACTTGAATTTACTATTTTTATTGGTGTAATATATTGCAATAATATGATATTGTTGAGACTAAAGATTCTTGGATTAGACACGAACTGAAGAAAGTTCAAAAGAAAGTATCTGGCCAAATAAAAGTAAAGTGATGTTGTTGTTGGTCATCCTGTCATTTTGATATTTGAATGTCATATAATCTAAGTCTTTTAAAATTTATTTATAATGTATATGTTTATATAATTAAAACTATAATTATTAAAGATAAGAAGCATCCTATATTTAATATTTTATATCATTAGTTAATAGGAGCAGAAATGTTTTTAATTTATAAATTCCTGATAATTTGTTGTATGATTATTTAACTTAATGATCAATTTCTGATATTCTAATAATTCAGCAAAATTCCCTTTAAGTATTTGATTACTTTTTTGTGATGAAGTGTTTTATATAAATTTTCTGATGACTTTGTTAGATTTATAAATTTTTGAAGTAAAAAGTGTACTACTTGGTTGTATAAATTATTCCATTATATGTTTGATGGGAAAGAAATAACCAATCATTCAATGTAAAATGGATAATTAATCTGTTGACAGTTAGCTGTGTTTTAAGCTTTATTTTTTGTGAAAACTGGCAGGCATTGAAATAAAAAAAAATTTTTTTTTTTGAAAGTATATTAAATGTTTGTTGAAGCTCCTAAATTAATGCGATAGAAGCAGCTGTCTATTTATGAACTATTTTACTGAGTGGTTGTTTTTATTATAAACACATGTACATATTGTTATGTTAAATATGGTGTCAGTTGTTGATATTTTTAATGAGATAAAAATATTTTTTTTTTTATAAAAAGCCTGACAAAGGTAAAAGCAGCTTTAATTATAAAGTTTGGCTATATATTATCCTGACATAGATTAATAGGGTCATTATTTCTCTTGCTGACAGTTCTAAAATCCTCAGAGACTATTGAATAAAAAATTTATTAAAATTTTAGTGTATTTTTTTTTTTTTTGTAATCTGAAAGTAGTACAAAGATAGATTCTTAATTTTTAGTTTTGGAAACGGTTTTTTCACTATCACTTATCTGGTGTTGCAATACAATGCATTATGGTTTCTCCTTTATCGAAATCAGGAATCTCTCAGCCACTATGCCCTGAGAAACCTGTTAGCTACCTTCCCTTTCCATTCCCCATCCCAAAATTTTTCCCATATTCTTCTTTACCCTGCTCCATCCCATTTCCACAACATCTTTGTCCCTTATCTTTTCAAGTCCAGCATAAAAATCAATAACCCATTTTCTGTATAATCACTTTGTTTATATTTATTTTCATACAACTTCCTTATTTGTACTCTTTCTGCTTGTAGGCATTTACATTCAATTAGTAGATGCCTAATATATATGCCATCCTTGCGTAACTTGCAGGCTAAATCACTCATATTTCTCCACTTTCATGTATATCTCTTGTTGCTAATAATTCTGTTCAAGCCTTAAACAGTAAACTGCTTTCCTTGCTATTATCATTAATTAACTTGAACCCAATATTCTGTTCACTTCTATATATATTTAAACTTTTTACTCTCCATACTAGTTCTCCAACTCCCTATTTTTTTTTTATTAATGCATCTATTGTTCTATCCCATTCTTTGATGTTTGTGCATTATATAACCAGCTTCAACCTATAATATATATATATTGAACTGAATATCAGATTTAATATTAAGAAAACAACCACTTTTAATAAATTACTGGATTTTTAATATATACACAGTAAGATGTTTTATTCAGCATTTCTGAGAATGATGTAACTTGATAGTTAGTTAATTACATGCTAAATAAAATATACTACTTTATGTAGCTATTTATTAGAGTTATTTAAATACAAATTCTCAAGATGATCATAAGAAGTCTATACTTAATAAACTTGTATTTTAATCTATATAATAAAAATCAAATCATCATTATTTCTTATTAAATTATTTTATTCTGATTTAAATTTATTTTTTCTGGAATAACATGGTAATATCATCTATATATCTGACAATATTATTATGATCTGATGGTCTTTGGATCATCCTTCTCTAGATATGGTCATTTATTTCATATATTAGTTCATGATAATAACAATTTATGCTGAGCAATAAAGATACTGTTTCTCATCTATTAGAAATTCCATTAGTCAACTTTTTACTTATTGATATGGGTAGTATAGTATAGGCTAAATGATAGAAGATTGCTGAATTAACAACAACTATCAGTTATCATTAATCTTGGGTGCATATTAAATTCGTTAATAATATAATCTAAATTAAGAAGAAAAATTTTTAAATAAAAAATTTGCATTTAATATCATGATAAATTTATTTATGCAAGATGATTTCATAAATTTTATATATAAAAAAATGTATTTTCATGAAGTGAAATTTAAAAAAAAAAAAAAAATTTATAGCACTGTTATAATGTTCCTACTTGTTTTTTATTTATTTTTGTACTATATTAATTTGTAGGAATATTATATGTAAGAAATTGAATATTTGTTAAACTATATTTGTAATAAGTCTTCTATTTTGTTTATTTTTATTTTTTTCAGGTCAAGTTCTCCAGATTCTAAGCCTAGAAAACGAAAGCGCTCGCGGTCATTGTCTCGTTCAAATTCCTCAAATTCTTCTTATTCTGGTTCCAGATCTCCAGACAGCAGTTCCAACAGGTCTAGGGACAGGTTATGAGGATACATGTGCACTAAGTTTAGATGGTTTTGTTCAAATAATTTGAAATATGTATTTTAAGTTATAAATTAAATATACATTCTTATTAAATAATAAATCTTTCTGGTTAAACTTTTTTATGAATGAGTACATGTGTGTCTTGTGCCAGGACCTAATTTTAATTATATATAAAAAAAAAAAACTAATTATATTAATATTAATAAAATTATCAAAAAATACAAATTTTTAATATAGCAGTAATTTTTTTAAAACTACAATATTCAAACATATGGGAAAATTCAGTTTAACATGGTTTATGATTTAGGACTTGATGAAATGTTGATTCTTATTATTTAACAGTCTTTTTTTTTTTTAGTAAACAATCAGATCATTTACATGAACTTTGAAAATGGTCAAACTATTGCTTTTTTTTTTTTTTAAGCATTTGTATATGTCGTAACTTATTACTAATGCTTATTCAGTAATTTTAAATTAGTCATATGATTGTAAATAAACAGCTGTGTAGTAATCAAATAGATTTATAGTTTTTGTTTGTTTTTTTTTGCTAATGTTTTGCTACATTTTATTTAATTAATTCCATTTATCAAAAAAGATTTTTAGAAAAATGAGTATAGTTAAATGCTTATTAACTATGAAATTTATTTAAGTTAATAACTTCTGTGTTGCCATATTGGATTTTTTTTTTTTTTTGCGTTTAGTTGAAAATTCAATTGTCACAGTAACTTCAGATTACTTTATGCAAATATAATATATGTTGCCATAAAAGTAGCATATTATGGAATGCAACAAACCTGAGAAAATATTTTATTGTAAAATTTAAATTTATTTAAAAATGTAAACATTTTTAAAATTATTAGTTGTATTCATAAATAGCAAATTTATTACATTTCTCATAAAATCACAATTAAAATTAGATATAAAAAGTCTTGACTATGATATTTCATGTCATCATTAATCAGATAATAAAAGCTTGTTCTTCAATCTTTATTTTGAAAAATTGCTCTAACAAAACAAATTATTACATGTGTACGAAAAATAACATTGATAAATTATGATTTTAAAAGTAAATGTACACAATCTTATATTTGTATATATTCATATCTATGAGTAAATGTACTAACTATTAGCATGTTTGCATTTTATTTTATTTTTATATCAATTTTTTTTTTTAATCTACTAAAATATAATATTAATAAACTCATGTGCAATATAAATTTTCAACTATAAAGATGCTAACTATTTGCATTTTATATTGAAACAGGATGCCAAGGGAGAGTTAACTGACCACATTTAAGCAGCCAAATGTAATTGGATGTCATGTATATATGATGATATGATTATTTTGCCCCATTTATTGACTCAATCATAATGTATGACCAGCATACTGAAGGATAATACCAGTTTAAAAACCTATTGTTGAAATTGTTGATTCTACAATACTAATATTTTCTGCTCATCATATAAATATAGCTTATGATACTTAAGATGACTAGAATATTTATTAATTTGGGCTGATCATACATTTGATGCCCATAATGGCACCACTAGCAAACCAAATTTGAATTTTTTTATATTTAGTGGAAATCCCATCAGCAGTGAACCATAGATTGGGGTTCATGAAACTATTTATAATATTGCACTACTTAGTTTTAAATTTGGTGAAATGCATAAATGAAAAGTGAACAAAGGCAAAAATATGTACTATTCAATAACATTTTTATTCCATGTATTGGTAACCATGTAATGTATCTTTACATCCTCTCAAACAATATACATTATCCTCAACATGGATATTACAACTCTTGATAAGGCATAGACTTTCTAGGTAATGATAAATTACATTACCTTTTGTTATTAATTTAAAGCAAATGGCAAAAAAACAAACTTCATTATTATTTCAGATGCTTGAAGATTTGAATACATATACTAAATTGCTTATTTAAGAACTAGATAATATAAAAAATAAATAAATGTACATCTTACTCTAGAAAAATAAAAATATTTTAGAGTAAGTAAATTCATATTAACTACAAAATAAATGATTAAAGAAATAATTGTTAATAAAAGAGATCGCCCTGTGTGATGTATATAAAAACAAAATAATAATAATAGATCTAACTTCAGTCTGTTCATATTTTGTCAGCTAAGTATTTACATAAAAGATAACACTAACTATTCTAATGTTTGTTTAACTGTAATAATCCTTGAGATTCTCTATTTAGCAAAAACCTTTTATTGTACATACATGCATACACAATCTTACATTTTAACTGTTCTGCAGTCTTCTTCAGAGCCACTTCTACAATAAAAGGTTTTTGCTAAAAAATATTCAAGGTAGAGTGGATAAATTGCATTTATATAAGAGATTATGGCAAAATAAAAGAAGTGGTGAATTTGGTAATATTTCATGGATTAATCCTATATACTTAGTGACTTGATTGGAAGTATATAAATTAATCCATAAAATAATTAAAACAGGAAATAGTTCATGATACTTTTCCACTGATTGGTAAAGTGAATAATATTGGTCATGGTTTTGGTTATATAATTAGCAAGCATCAGATTTTCTGTTGTTGTTTTTTTTTCTTGTGTGATGGAAAAATAGAGCCAAGTTGGAGTGATAATGATTTCTTATTCATGGTAGACATCTTTTCAATAAAAGATTGGATAATGTTACTTCATCTCTATGGAGCAGACATGCCAGTCGAAAGATAGACCACAGAAGTTTAACAAGCCATTCTGGTGAAACTTAAATTATATGCATATATGGTCATCGTGTATTTAAATAGTAATAGAAATACTAATAGTATATCTCTATTTTCATAGATATATTCACAAGGCAGGCTGTAATGAATACTATGCTATCCAATGATAGTTTTCACAGTTTCTTCAGCTTATTCCCTCCGCTAGGCAAATGCATTCTGGTTACTAAAACTACCTCACAGCATTTTTATGGATTATGTATATGTTTTTGAAAAATAAGTCTGTTGCCTCCATCCATACTTTATTTTAATTTGTCTCAGTGTCATGTTTACTGAAAACAAATTAGCTATCCCCAACCAAATAATATGTTTTTGAAAAACACAGGAAGAAAAACGTGATGATGATTCATAAAATAGGACAGGAAAACAGATAAAAATAAAAACATTACTTTTGTGCTAATTCAAATTTATTTTAAAACCAATTGCATCTATATATATAAAATTTAAATAACTTAACTTTTATTTAGCTGATAATTTTAGTAACTTGCAATTTGTTTTGAATCTGTTTTACTTTTTTTCTTTAGAACTATTAATTATAATTAGTTGACAAAATTGAAATGTTTTATTTTCTGTATACACATAAAATGTTTGTTTGGGAGAAAATGCTAGTGCATTCATACTCTTCATTACCAGAATAAAACAATCCTTTTTCTTCTGAGCATTTATTGTTTATAAAAAATGTTATTTGTAGATTATTATATCTAATGATTGTAGCTGGCTATGCCCTGCCGCAATATATGTGTATGAAAGAATACACAAACACACATATATATATACTAAGACATATTTGCAGATTGCCCTAAGTTTGTCTATTATATTTTTGATATCCATAAGTAATATAAAATAATTTATGTTTTTTTTTTTCAAACTAAATTTATCATTTTATGTCATATTTATATATTTGTAAGACACATATACATGTACACAGATTCATAAGTAAGTAAAAATAAATAAAAAATTATATACGTATTTTTAATACATTGTTGTTATTATATATATTGTAATTAATGTTTAAAAAAAATTTATTCTAAAAATTGAACAGTAAATATAATTGTAATAAAATATAACTGTACTTAAAAATCATTAAAATTTTTGTTCAAAAACATATTGGTCATTTTTCAAAAATCAAAGTTTTTTATTTATAGAAGATGAAATACCTTAAAATTTTATCTTTGCCATTTTTTGTCGTATTGGAATTTAAAGATACCATTTGAAAGTAATTTTTACAAAATCTAATGACATACAATTTCATTACCTGAGTAATTTACCCACAAATTTGAATTGAAATTCTCGATTTCAGAACTTAAAAAGTAGATTGAGCAACTGAGATGCTGTGAGCATGTGACTTAAATTAAAAATAAATTATGCTAAAAATTTAACAATAACTAATTGGTACGCCAGGCCAGCCGCTTGGTGGCGTTGTTTATCTGCTAAAAACACACAGTTATAGCGATCCGGGGCCGGCTATGTTTAAATTATTTTTACATTTTCTCCCACTTTTATTAAAATATTTTTTCTCAATTTGTCCGACTTTTAATAAAATATTTTTACATTTTCTCCGCCTTTGTTAAAAATATTTTTACATTTGATATGACTTTTTTCCTAATATTTTCACATTTGATACAACTTTTTTTTTTTTACTAATATTTTGACATTCTTGTAAATAATTTACAATACAAGATTTTATTCAAATATTTGTAAAAAAAAATTCTAAAAAATGGCAAAATAGACATCGCGTAATACAAATAAAGCCAATAAAAAAATCACCATATAGTCACCATCTTTTAAAAACAAAAAAGAAAACCGAAGTTGAAAAAGTCAAAAGTTTTGATCTTAGTTTAACTTTTTTGGGGGAAGATGGGGAGAAATAATTTGTCGTCACTGAGACAAAAGTTACTTTGGATTTGTTTTTATTTTTAATAAAAGGTAATAAAAATTGGTTTTAAAAATAAAAGTTTTAGTATATCAGCGGTATACAAATAAAGCTAAAACAAAAATCGCAGTATTTTTTTTTAAATTTAAAAAAAAAGATCAAACTCAAAAGTTTATCTTTATGTTAGTGGTTTTTTTTTTTAGGGGGGGGGGGGAAGGTTGACAAATAATTTGTCATTACTGATCAAACTAAGTTTATAATTTCCAAAACTATGTGCAACCTCAGACATTTTATTTGTCTCGTGATTTACGTGGCTTTTCGCATGAGTTCTGGGAAAAGGTGCTTGGCTATGACCTTTTGCAATTTTTCCCACCTTCTGAAATTTGTAGGTAAGCCCGGCGACAGTCTTACAATTATTAGTAACAAATACTAAGTTGGGGAGGGGGTAAGACCTTTAATTAGAATGCATATTACAACAGTTATGGCCACTTGAATTCACTACATCCTCACATTATACGATAACAATCTGTTAAGTGTGTGTATTCGCATAATGTCGTGAAGCACATTAGAGAGCCATAATATTTGTGTGCAACACCATATATGCCTGCAGCCGCTAATATGAACAGTACTGTTCTATAAGCCGTAACTTTCTCTGCAAAAGCACATAAATATTGGGCCATGTAAACTGCATATTTCTGGGTTTTTAGCAGAGAAACAATGCCATCAAGCTGCTGGCCTGGCATACCAATCGTACCTGTTAATTTTATTATAACAATAAAATGTAAAAATACTTATAATCATTAAAAAATTTTCAAAAGCATATTGAATTCTTTTAAAAAATTATAATTTTTTTCATTGGTTAAAGTTGGAAAAAGTCGACATAAAAGAGTATGTAAATTTTTCATAACTTTAATTTTTATTTACAAAAAAAAGAAGGCATTATGGAAAGATAATTTAATACATAAATGAGAAACATCCACACCATTTAAATGATTTTGCTCAAATAGTTTTTTCACAAATATGAATGTATGCATTAAGAATGTGAAAAAGTTTGGTAAAGCAAATGAGATGAGGTGATTATAGAAATTTAAAATTTTAATGGTCCACTGAATTCTATAATTGTTTTTTAATTTGAAACTGTGTGTAATTTTAAATGTGAAAATAACAATCTATATTACAAAACTCAAAATTGAAATGATGAATTTAAATTACATATATATTTTATTATAAAGATATTTAAATGTCAAACGTTAAGCTCTTTCCATATAGCTATATAATACTCAAAAACTAATTTATATACTGGGACAGTTATATATTTCTCCACCACCATACATTCAGACTCTCAATTGCAAGAATTATTTTACTCTATGATTCTGGTGAGAATCCGCTGAAAGCTTTTCATATTAACTTGCATATCTCTAGTTTTTGAATATTTAAAACATTTCATTTTGAAATATTACTAAAACAAAAGAAAATGAATGTGATGCATTATTTTGAAAAAAATTTAAATATCTTTATTTCTTTTTTTTTTTTGTTGCTGTTGTTACTGTTATATTTAAATCATTTTCATTTATTTGAATTGAATTAATTAATGTAGATGGAAGTTTGCAAAAGAAAATAAGATTACATTTTAATGCAGAACTGGTTTTGTTTTCAAAATAATTTTTAAAACTAGTTGAATGATTTGTTATATTTTATATTGATTATGTTAATTACCTTTATTCAGAGTTGATACTTAATTCATTAACAGTGTTAATCTGGGTTTTTCTATATTATTTTTTATATATATATACTTTTCTCATTCTGCCAAATATTGCTTTTATATATGTTTTGTTTCTAACAGATAAATTTGACTATAAAATTTACTTTTATTATAAAATAAATTCTTAAAAATTCTAACGACTTGGAAATGATTAATTAATCTAATAATTTTATTTTTTGTCAGTTAAATTTTAATGTAATGCAAAGTACAAAAATAGTTAAAGAATTCTATTTGACAACAAAATGTATACACATAAATTTTTAGAAAAAAGAGAAAAGAATAGCAGTCTTCATGTGCATAGATTAATAATTGTGTTAGCCTAAGTGAAAAAATTGAAGCAGTTTTTATAACATTGTAAGATTGTTTCTGTATATATAAATATAGTATCATAGTGTGGTGTTTAGACTTTCTGCCTACCATTCCTAGCTTAATTACTTTTCATTTATATTTATAAAAGTTCCTTTAGAATTGAAAAGAAGTTTGGTAAAAAAAAATTGTTTTTAGAAAAAGTTTTGAATATATTTATTGCAAAAATAATTTTAGACTTGCTGTCTTTGACATGCTGCTATCTAACATACATAATCTGTAATAAAAGTTTTATTAATATTTTATATATTATTGAATATTTACAAAATAATATATACTTGGATAACATGCATATAAAAGTATATATATACAATATATGCTTTTTAAATATATAGCCAACTGCTCTCAAACCACCTCGTGAAGGAACAATGAAGATGATAATACTCACTAGATTTTTCAAATGCCAGATAATGAATATTTGGTTCATTTTTCATCTTTATTTTACTTTCTAAGTTTGGTTGATTGGGTGCATCTATTTGAGATAAAAATCCTAAGATTTTTGAAAAGAATTTCATTTGGTCAGATTCATCAAAGCCTAGATCAAAGACATGGTAGATGGATACTCTTATCTCTACACTATGAAGATCATATATATAATATGCACATATTTACTGTATTTTTAGTTGCTAAAGAGCAGATATTTATGATTATATATAATATCTTTACATATAATTTAATATAGAATTACATATTTAATTGCATGTATTGGTTTGGCCATTCAATAGTCCCTTTTTTGTTAGCTTTTGCTATCTTTTTTTTTTTTTTTAAGTATAAATTTTTTTGAATTTTTACATCATATAAAACAGTATATATATATATTTTTTTTTTTTTTCATTTTTATAGATCCGGGTCACGCTCTCACATAAGAAGAAAACAGTAAAAATTGTTTCCAGTTTTTACATTGAGCATATTTTGGTGATTATGAATAATAAAATAAGTCTGATTTTTTTTTTTTTTTACTCTCATTTTCACTTAAAGTGTAACCTTATTTTTAAAAATAAGTTCATTTTGGCAAGAAAAACAAATAAAAATTTAATCTTTGAATGAAAGTTTATTGTTAAAATTTAAAAGAAAATTAATTGAAATGCAAAATATTGTTCTCTTAAATATTTTTAAAAACTTACTTTTGTTTAATGATATTAGTTTAATGTGTATACATACAGTCATGTTTGGGTTTTTTTTCTTATGTTTATGCAGAAACATACTCAGGTATACATTTTTTTTTTTAAAAAAATGTATTTATTTAAATTTTGACATTCAATGTGTTCAAAAATTATATCTGATAATTGAATTTTTTTTTCTCGTAACATTTTATGTTAAGTTCTCTGCCCGAATGCTGGTTGAGGTACTACAATTAGATATTTAGATTTTATATTTGATCATTGTCAGTAATAAATCAACTTCTTTGTGTGTGTATGTTGTAGTGTTTTATATCATCTAAAAAAAAACATTAATCTTTGCAATTTAAAAATAGAAAATAAACATACATCAAAAGTTGACATTTATAATTGTTACTATCAAATTATAGATTTAAAAATATTAACTAATAATATTCATTTGTGTATGTATATGTTAATATTTTCTACAAATACATATATATATATTTATGTTATTTAATTGCTTCTTCACTAAAAAAAAAAAAATCTGTTTTTAAAAAAAAAAATTTTAGCTAAGTTTTTTTTAAAAATTTTCAGGGTAACTAATTCAACTACTGAAAACAATTTGTGAAATTGGCTGTGGGTAGAATAATGATTTCACTGTTATTTGGTTTTTGTTATCTTGTTTTTGGTATTGGTGGTTATATTAAAAAAATTTGGTTTGAAATATTTTCATAGTCAAGATTACCTCAATACCTATTTAAACAATAGCGATGAATAAAAAAAAAATGGAATTAAAGAAAAGTTTAATGATATATTAATATTTATGTTCTGTAAAGTTAAAATGAAATGTTGATTTACATTCAACAAATAAAATAATAATATATACATAACAGCACTTCAAAAAACAGGAAATGTATACCTGACCCACTCACCCCTCTTTTTCCTTATTGTTTAATGAAAATATCTTATTTTAATTTTGGGATGCATCTAGCAAGAAACTATGATATTAGTATTATATAGTTCAGTACAAAAAGTTATTTTAATATATTAACTCAATTATAGTTTCATTTATAAACAAAATTTTAAAAACCAGTATTAACAATGTTTTTTATATATATAACAATTACTCTTATTTTTTTCTCTTAAATTAGAAAAAGAAAATTGCTTTATTTTTTAAATCTAAAGAAATAAGTTTTAAGTAATGTTGAAACTCATCAACATCATCATCCCTTTTATGAAATTAAATTATCATAAAGTTTTGTTCTTAAATAATGATTTTGATTAAAGAATCTTTCCGAAGTTGATTTAATCTTCAATCATTACATACATTAACACTTTTTTATTTCTACAATAAGGCTATAGTGTTTTTTAATGTTATAGAGTAGTACTTTTAATTTCTTTTAGAAATTCCTCTTAATCGATAATGGTAGTTATAACTGTTTGGCAAGACAATCATAGTTTAGGGCATATGTCAATCATAGACATGGGTTCATTTAATTTAATCATTTCTATTAGATATTTATGCCAAGTAGTAGGGATACTGCTTATATGATGAATTCATAAATAATGAATTTTGTTTGTTCATACAATGTACTATAACTTGTACATGTATATCTAGAAACATTAGATTTCTATGAAACAATTTATGATCTTAGAAACAGTAGTATTAAGTCTGTAAATGAAATAATACAACTATCAAAAAAAATAGCAGTTGGGGTGTATTTACTACAAAGAATATTTTATTAATACAGTAACATTTGCAAATACAATTAAAAACAAATTTAAAGTAAAACAATAAATATCTGTATTATTTTCTTTAAAGAATTATCCTTGACTAAAACTGAAATTTTTTTTCCTCTGCCAGCTTTTTATGTATTGAATTTAATGTAAAGGAATTAAATTTTTTAAACAAAATAAAAGTTTGTGAATAAACTTGTCTCAAATAAAATTTCATATTTATTCATGTTAATATTTTGTTCATAATAATTAATAATGTTTTTTTTTTTTTTTTAACATTTGTTTTTTTTTGTGTGTGAAAAGCAGCTTGCTGCTATTTTATAGGTTATTGCTAAACAATCTTGCATTGGCCCTGTCTGTGGTTTTTTTATTATCAGCACTAGATGTAGATGCTATATGCAAAAGTAATAAATAGTTAACATAAAATACATTACAGAATATTTAATTAATAAAATTACACAGTTAGGAAAACTTCAAATTATATATGTGAATGCTATAAACACATTGGTACTTGTTGATACTAGAATGCAATTTATTTGAAACATACATGCACACATAGTCTAAAAATATTGCTTTGTTAAATCTTTAAATAGTGGCCATGATTATGAACTATTTTTATATTTAAGAATCGATTTTAATTCAAAGTTAAAAAAGTAATGCTAAAAATGATTAAATATGAGGAAAGCCACGTATAAAAAAAAAAGCACCTCAAATTAATTTCAGTTTCCAAAATATATATCACACTACTCTTTATCTAATATAATTTATGGTATTTGTTATAATTCAGTTTTTGTTTTTATTAAAATTTTGTTTCAATTTCTAAATTTTGCATAATAAGATCTTGCAGAGCCTATGCTTTTCGATAAAGTGTAAATTTTCATAATGAATTATTTTTATGTATAATTTTTAAGTAACACAAATTTTAAATTAATGTTCATCACCTTTTTTTTTTTTTAGCAGTGTTGTTATTTGTATTACATCAAGTTTTATGGGTACAGAAATTTTAAAATGATACTGTAGAGCTTTACAGAAATTTGTAATTAGTTTATTATTAAAAAAATAACTCATTATTAATAATCCCATTGATTATTTTCAAATAAATTATTAGCATAAAAAAGTTTATTTAGTATTAATCAAATTTCATTGTTAAACAAATTTAATTTATTGTTGTTTTCTTGCACAAAATATGATTATTCAAATAGCTACTATGTGAGTGTAGAAAACAAAATAATTATTTTTTAATAAATAATTAATTGACATGATATATATTTTTACTGTTTTCATATGGTGATGTGTTATATCAAACAGCTTTATTAAAAAAATTATTTGTAGGCAACAAGTATTTTTAAAAAATCAATTGTTAAATCTTTCTGTATGCTTGCATTTTTTAAAACATTTATTTTTCTAACCAAACTCGCAGTTATATTAGGTAATTTATCCTCTAATAAATAGTCACTCTATAATTATATTTTGATTTACTGATTGTTTAAAATTGCATTATGCTATTTAAATTTAAAATAAAAATTTCCATTAAATACAAAGGTTATCTCATATTTAAATTGTTTTTGTTAGGATCAGCATATCAGTACTTAACTGAATAATCTACATAGTAGCGCTTTAATCTTTAACTTGAAAATTCTTCATCTATATTGGGGGGGGGGGGGCATTCTTGATTTGAAACTGCTGATTTCACTAGTACAGCATTACTTTTTAATATTTAAGTTTTTGCCTATTTAATCAGAACAATATAATTTTTTTTTCTTTATAATATTCAGTCTTTCAACAAAATAAAATAAATATTTTGTAACAATTAAATAAATGTGAGCAAGTCTTTTAGTCTCATTATTTATATTATGCATTAATTTAAATGCATATGCTATTTTAGTCTGTCATTGTTCTGTTGTAATAGTGCATTGGTTAAAGAACAATAATTGGGTACTTGCGGGTATTTACATATCTTTACATACATATGCATCATATATATACATATGTATCTCCAAATATGCATCTTGACTTGTAAGATATTTTGTTTTATTCTCAATTTTAGAAATGTATAAATGAGCTCTTATGTATAAGACTTGCTAATGTCAAAGAATTTTTTGTTTTTTAGTTTAATAAAAAAATATTTTTTTTTGTTTAGGCAGTCAAAATATAATGGCTCAACAAGTTCTGTTTTTGCATTATAATAGTTGTCAAATATGTAGCACATAACTAAACGAAAGCTAAGTCTGTAAGAATATTGATAAAAACTATTTTTACTTTTGGGCAGAGATTTCAAAATATGTGATATATGCAAAGAAATTGAATGTTTCTCAGTAATATTTTCCATTGTCGTAATGAAACTATAATTAACAAAATTAAAAAATTCGATTTGTAATGCTTTTTTTTTGTGTGTGTAAATATATATTATTTTGTAATGTTGCATGAAAGTATTATTAAACACTAGTTTTCAGTGTTGAACAAATGTGTAAGATATTAAAGATATAGTATTTCAAGTATTAGTAAATGGAATTGCTTTTTTCCATTGTGTGATGTGTATATATATATGTATGTTAAATTATCTGTCCAAAGACAGGCTAAAATGCAATCATATTATGATTAAGTGATAATATTTTATTGTCAATGGTAGTTACTCTTTGTTTGTCATTCATTCTAACCCTTAGCACAATTTATTTCTGAAACATTATATTTATATCTAATAAATTTTAATGAAAACTATATTACATTTTAGAAAATGATAATACACTAATTTTGTTTCTGAAGCTAAATTACTGAATTAACAATCTTTTTACATACTACCTAATTCCTATATCTTTGAAGTAGCAAACCTGCTGAAATTAAATATAGATATATAATGGTTCTATATTCTGTATTTTATATCTTTATAAGCACACAAAAAATTTTTTGTTGGTTTGATTGTTTTTCTTATGATAATATTTATCTACTTTAAGATTTTTCGGCCATTTAAAGTTTTTGGATTTTTTTTCCCCTCATTTTATGCTTTTTTGCAAGATTCTTTCTAGTTTTTTTTTTTTTCCATAATATTTACCTAATTGAGGAGATATATTTCAAAAAATCAAGTGATTGATGTTTGCTTACACTTATTTTTTTATTAGTTGCTATTTTGTAATGGAAAAAAATCACAACTTACTATAATAGTTGGATTTTTTTTTATTCCTCAAAGTGACAAGAAAGATGAATACTTTTTTTTTTACTGTAGTTTTTCCTTTTTTTTTTTTTTTTTTGACATGTGTATATTAATTTGTTCAAGATTAAATTTAAAATATGTTATTTTAATAAATTTTAACTCATGAAAGTAATAGTCTGGCACTTGTGAAAATTTAAAGTGCCCTCTATTAAATTTATCAAATTTAAAAAACATGCAAAATTATCAGCTCAAGTTGTATTTATTATGAAATAAAATACTGTATATTTAATTCAAAATCTTGGAAACAATATAAAGATTAAAATATATATTTATTTTTTTTTATTAAGGATTATTGTTTATCCTCTACATTGTTTTTTTTTTTAATTTATTCTAATAATTATTTATTCTATAAGTACTTATGATTTTATCATTTGTGTTATAATAAATTTCTATTTTTAACAAGTTAAAAATATATTTTAATATATATATAGAAATAATGAAAAAAATGTTATAGTTTAGTATTCCTTTTGTTTATTTTCTGACCTGTCAGCATTTGTTCCTTGCAAAATTCTTTACATATAGAATTCCCATTAAAGGGTTTTTTTTTCTCTTTTGGAGATACCTTGAAGACAAATCATCATATTGTTTTAACACAGTGTTAATTATGTTAACATTATACTTTGGAAGAATATAATCTTTTGCTATATCAATTTTTTTGTTGTTTGTTATCATTTTGTAAATTTATTAACTAAAGGCTTTTTCATCCCTCTCCCCAATATTTTAGCAATTACTGAAGTACCATGAAATTAGTTTGTAAAGAATGAAGTTAATCATTGTTAAAAAATATTTAACAAAGTTAAAATCACTTAAATTAAAGATAAGCAAAAAATGCTTAAAACAATTAATATATCCAAACAATTGAAAAATTAATTTGTTCAATGCACTAAAACTAAATGTACATAGATAAAAATAATAATAATTCTTTACAACAGCTATATAATCAAATAATAATTTTATACATAAAAAGCTTTTTTCAGCACCTGCTTTGGTGCCCTTTTCAAATGTTACTAATTTATATAATGTTAACGAATCACCTAACATTATATAATGTTATATAGATGAGTAATATTTGAAAAGGGCACCAAAGCAGGTGCTGAAAAAAGCTTTTTATGTATAAAATTATTATTTGATTATATAGCTGTTGTAAAGAATTATTATTGTTTTGATTATTATTTTGTGGAAGAGCAGCATAAGGATTTTTATTCCTTTCCAATTTTGATATAGATAAAATTAGAATTCTTACATTTTTTTAAATTTTTGTAAAATTGTCTGCCACAATACAGAGAAAATGAAATTAGAACATTAGTTTGATCAATTTACAAAAAGACAAAAATCTTTTATCAACTTTAGGCATTTTAAAAATTTTTAAGCAATGAAGTAGCTAGCATATAAAAATTTTTATTACAATAAAAAATGAATTATACTAATTTTTATATTGTAGCCTTCAAATTACACAAAGTGTTTAAAACTAATTTTGCAGTAGAAATGATATGAACATTCAATTGTGAATTAAATAGATATAGATTCTATGTTTGTATCTACAAGTAGCAGAATAACAGTGGTTTTGAAATCTTTTTGATAGGACTTAAATATTATATTGAAATAACTTGGTCATAAGTTTTAAACAAAATGATAACACTGCCTGCTCTATATGCACTTTTTTTTTTTGCTTCTGCTATCTTTAATTAGCTCACTATATATATATTGGTAAAAAATTATTCACTCTACCATAGTAATTGTTTTAGCATCTGTTAATGTGACTTATTAAAACAAAGTTGTTTTGTCTATTTTATCAGAAAACAGACCAAAAATGAAACTTGTTTTTTGTTTTTATAATCTGCATTTACATTGAAAATACCATTTTATAAAGATTGTTAAAAAAAAAAAAAAAGATGATATAGTAACAATATTCTAAACAATTTTAATCATAAATTGTTAATGATTATGGAAACATGAAATTACATTTATCTTTACTCAGAAATATATTTGTTTATTATTATTCAGAATTATAATATGCACTTATACTAATATATAAGCTCTCCTCTATTTTTGTTTGAGTGAAGATATTAGCAAGTAATATAAACTCTATCAATGATAATTAAATATTGTCACTTGATTAAATATTCTTCAGTTTCATCAGTGATTGGACCTACATTTGAGCAGAAAATAAACATGCATTCATATTTCAGAATATTATGGATTAAGTTTAAAAATTAATAAGAAGACATTAATTTTTTTCATAGTTTTATACCTTTAAGTATTGGATATCTAATATATGTTAGGTAAATGAGATTGTAAAATAAGTTTTGCTTTAGAAATGAATTCATATCAAATTACAACAAATTGTATTCTTGATTCTGTTTTGTTTTAATATCAACTTATATAGTGATTTAATATTTTAACAGTTAAAATAAAAAATTATTTTGGTTCTCAATTGTCCTTTTTATTGTTATTTGTACTTTTTTTTTTTAAAAAATGATACTTGTATATAAAGTTAATGATTATGATCTTGACTTATATTAATAGTTCAAGAAAACAGAACTATTTTGCTTTCTCAATATACAAATTGTCTTTGTCTTTTTTTTTTTTTTAATGAAACTGGTTTTAAATGCATAATTATCATTCTTAGTTAAAATTGGTTTATGCTTGATTCACTATATACTGAAATCATGATTATAAAAAGTGTGTCAAAATTTATCAAATATTATTTATTTTATATAGGGATATTTAAAATATATTGCAGTAGATGTACATTTAAATGTATCATTATTTATTTATTTATTAGGAATTGTTATTTCAAGTGATCATTTGAATGTTATTTCTATAAGTATGACTTAAATATATTTAATTTTTATGCTGGTCAATGAAACATTTTGTCTTTTTTTTTTCCTATAATGATGATAAAATCCATTCATTTCATTGTTAATCATTTTCATCAGTTTTTACTGTCAATTTTTTTTTTAAATATTGTACATTTTTCTAATGAATTAGATTGTCTCATAAGAATCCCAAAATATAGTAGTTGCACTCTGGTAATTTGTGTTTCAATAAAAAATTCAGATTTAATTTGATCCAAATAAATAGATGAGGTTTTTCTATTTTACTCCGTGGAGTATGCAAACTTAACAATGTTCACAATATTCTCAAAAGACTTTACCATCACCATTTTAAAAGCATCAATATTTTTCATATTCTTCACTATTCAACTTCCATATTCGTTAAAAAATCAAAAGAAATATTATAGTTTGAAAAATTCTAATCTTGGTTTCAATAATGTCTAATATTTTTCCCCATCTTTGCATTGCAACTGTATGCAATATAAATCTGCAACAAATCTCAAGGCTGTTGGCTCCCCTGATGATAATAAAACAAATCATGGATTGTAAACTTTTAAATGATTTTTATTTTTTCATCCTGCTCTATAAGTTTGTTAGCACCTTTTTAATTTTTGGCAGTGTGTGTCATCACCATATATAAAACATCTTTTGTCCACCAGTTCTAAATTTGTTTGTATTCTAATCTAGTTTCCCTAATTATATATTGAACATATAAGATTAATATGTAGGGTGACTAATGGTAGTCCTGTCAAACTTATTTACATTTGAGATGTTTTATCATACTTTGTTTTAATTGTATATCAGGTGTGACAATTTGCAGAATGCACCTTTAAAAAAATATGCTTATGGAGAATTAGTTTCAAGATAGTCTAGTTGGGTTACTGTTATTAAAACATTACATTCATGAAATGATTATGTGCCAAATTCAAAACATTTTAATAATAGTATATGTAATTTTTATTAGGTTTGGTTTTAAATTTATGCATTTATTAAAAGAGATTAGGATTTTTTTTCTTTGAAGAAAGTATTTTTCCAAATTAATGTTTCAATAGAATGTTGTCCTGAAAGCGCTTGGCGGCAACTTTTGATTAATATTACTTATGTTTAACAGCTTTATTATCTGTGCGCAAAGCACATATATATATATTGATTTCAAGTGATTAAGAAAAAAACGAATTTTTCAAATAATTAGAATTTTTTTTAAAAAAAAATCTTAAGTTTTATTTCTGAGACAGTCCTGTAATTGAATGGATATCGAGGTTGTTTTTAAAAAATTGTGGCAGAAGGCAATAAACTTCATTGTCAGTCCAGTGTGATGTGATGAAGAGTAATAAGCTAAGCCTGATAGTCTGAAATTAAATACACCTCACTATTTGTCTAAAAAAACATTTTTTAACATCAGTGTAATAGAAAAGAGTTTATAATAACATTGTACTAACGTGCTGAACATTACCAACCAAACTATTTAATCAATTTCACTATAAGAAATGTAGAAGGAAAATTCCCATGGGAGAAACTCACAACAAGCCTTATGCATTGATCTAACCAAAGTCAGGTGTGAAATATTGTTAGAAAGAGCACATATTAAGGAATAAAACAATACTAAAGAAAATATAGTCATTAATTACCTTTAAAAAAAAAGTAGAAGAAAAAAATTTTAACACTTTATTAAATGCATACTTTTTTTATAGGCTCACAAATTCTAAATTTTGAGTTAAATTTTAACTGACACTTTCTAAACAGCTTAGTTACATCCTTATGAAGATGTATAACATGACTTAACTGATATAATTCTTTGTTGTACAGCATTAAAAAAAAAGACATAGTGAAGTTTCAGTTTTGCTAGCTGACTTACTTCTATCCTCACATGCAGGTGTCTTCTGGAAAAATGTTTCTAGTAAAGATGTATTTTTAACAATTAAAATCAAATATTATGCAAGAACAATCATAAATTATAATTTATCAAAAAATAAAATTAATTTATTATTGAATATTAATATATTCAAAAATGAAGGGAAAATTTTTAAAAAATTATTCAAATAAAAAAGTTTGTTCAAGAAATCAAACATCTAAGTTATTCTATAATTACGTAAATACAAAATGAATTAATAACCAACAAAATAAAAATAAACATTTATTTAAAATAATATTAACAACAATAACAAAAAAATAATCATAGACCTAATTTTATAAATTTTATCATAATCTTTACTATTTATTTTTGTAAAGTTTCCTATTGAACATTAACCATCAGAAAGGGTTTCCGAGTCCAGTCATGGTAATAGTCCTGGTACAAAAGCGGCTGCTGCACTCACTAGTATAGATGATTCATTCACTTTTTTCATAGAATTCACGGCATTGTCTGAATCAAGATAGTGCTTATCAGATGAGCTGCCAGAAAATGAGGCCTTGGGATCACAAAGTCAACTACAGGAAAATCATATTCAGGATTACAGTCCAAATCAGAATCCATTTCTGCCTTTAAAATAATTTATGATGAAAACTTTTGCTTAGGAATTAAAAAAAGAAAGAGAAAAAAAAAATTTTTTTAATACCTCTTTTTAGAACAAAAATCATTAAAAATCCCAATTTTATCATAGAAAAAATTTTTATTAGTTGAAAGCTGGCGAAATAAAGAAAAGAATGACATATTGCACATACGCATATACCTTACCATTCTTGCACTTGCGCAATTTAAAATCTATGATTACCGAGAATTCTAGAAAATGAGTCTTTTTGAGATAGATCGCAAGCAAGCAATTAACCTGATATAGAAATTATATTTGAAGCTTGGATCTACATGAAGAAAAAGATAAGTAGAAGCATTGAAATGAAAATAAACAAACTTGGAGTTACGAAAAAAAGAAGAAAGGCTAACTTTTAATGGAAATGATTATTAAACTGGAAAATTGTGTTAACTTGACGTGTAAATGTTTAAACTGAAAATTTGGAGTAAAAGAAGAAAGAGATAATGGAAGAAAATGAAATGATTGTTTTAACTTGAAATCTAAAGCTAGTAAATAAAAGAAGAAATGCTAAATGGATAAAACAAAACCATTTGAGAAATCTATATTAAAAAAAAATGATACCAAAAGATTCAACTAAAAGAATTATAAGAAGAAACCATCAACCAGGTAACTTAAAAAGGACTTTAAAAATCCATGGTATGGAAGCATGTGGTAATGGCTCATGTATACATTTATAAATATTCTTTTATAGGAAAAACAGTAATTGAACGTAATGATTTTTTTTTTTTGATGGAAATATTTTTTACATGCTTCAAAATAGTGTGAAACCATCATATTTGCAAAACACAAAAGATTAGAAGATTTAAATTGGGGGTGGGGGGGTAATTGTTATTTAGATTAAATGGATTACTTAAAAGAATCATAAATACGAAGTTAGATATATATTTGATTTACATGTAAAAAAAATTTTAGGTTTCTTGCATTATTTTCTAAGCTTTTATTCTTTGGTTTATTAATTAACTTTATTAAATAATTGTTATATACATTAAGGCTACATTCTTAAAAACTATGCGCCAATCTTTAACAAGATTTATTTAAAAGACAATAATCTTGTGTTAAAGATTTGCAGAGGTCCCTACTGTCGTTTTTTCAGGCACATAGTTTCAAGGTTGTAGTCTTAATGTATATTACTTTAAAGTAATGAGTATGTGCTTTATAAATATAATTATTAAATAATTGTTTAAAAAAATATTTCTGAAATTATTTTATTGTTGATGTCTTTATTCTTCTAGTTATCTATTCTGAAAATAGCAGTGTGTGTAACTGATTTCATCATAGAGCTTTATTTTAATATGTAGGTCTGTGGTCCCCAACCTTTTTACACTTAAGAACACATTCTATAAACTGGCCAGGTGGCGGGCACCATTTATTTTTTAATGTAAATTTATAGTTGGATATTGTTAATAATACATATAATGTACAAAAAAATATTTATTTCAAAAATAAAATTTTAATATTTGATTACAATATAATACAATAATTTATAAGAAATTTTAAAAATTAAATTTATTTGTATCAGATAAATAATTTTTTACCATGTTCGGATAGCGGCGGGCACACAAAATGGGCTGCGGGCGCCATGGTGCCCGCGAGCATAGGGTTGGGGACCCCTGATGTAGGTTATACTAGTAAAGTTGATTAGTATTATAATAAAATTTCTATATATATATATTATTTCTTGTTCTCAGTCACAACCCCTAAGGTTCTTGCAATTCCAAGCTAGTTTGAGCGTAAGCAAGTTAAGGAAAAATAGACATTATAATGGTATAATCTTTTTAAAAAGAGGGTTAATTGAATTCCCAGAGTCAGTAAAGTGTATTAGTATACACTCATATTTTATGACTTTCTTATATAGGCAAAATAATAAATTATTAATCATTACTTGATTTTGAAAATGTATTATATGTTTATCTGACCAGAATAATATACTGTGTATGTATTATACAATTTTGGTCAATTATAGAATTTTTTTATGTGTATCATTAAAACATCGATTGCACATGGAAAATGAAATAAATATTTTAGTTTGTGGTATTTATACTATAGAAATGATGCTAAATGCCTTATCAATGGTACTGCTCTCCATTTTGACAGAAACCATTATCTGAGAGAATATATTAATACATTATATTAGAGTTACTGCATGGAATAAAATGTTGAATTTTACATGTTGGTCTATGTGTAATTCTCATGTGTGTATTTCATCATTTATCCAGATGTTTAAGTAATTAAGCAGTGCAATAGTGTCTTTGAGTTTCTTGTATCCCAAGCTATTGCTTGCTGCTAGTGGGATGGCCATTTAAGGGATTAAGATTTAACCTGGCTTCTTGGTGGTACCATAATAGGTATTAATGTTACCAGGTCAAGCAAATACAAATCTCCAGTGATCTCAGGTTTCTTAGAACATAATCCCCTATATATTATTAGATAGTTATGCTTATGATAGAGGCATATGTCTATATCAATGAAATATTAGCAAGAAGTATTACTGTTGTATGGTGAATATTACCGGAAATAGGCTTCTAAACTGGTATTGCTTTCAGTATGCTCATCACCAATCTTTGATTGGGATTCAAAAATACAATCCCATTACCATATATGTATAGGAACATGGTGTAACAGTAAAGATCACCTTTAATGTTCACTTCACTTTATAAGTTTGAAATTAATTTATAGATGGCCAGGATTGATGATGATCAGCACGATATCAAAATCCCAGCATTTTTTTATATTGTAGAAATTTTAGTATTTAAATTATACGCATGCAGATAAAATATTAATGATTTATATTATGCCTGACATTTGGCATTGTTTAGAAATTGGTTACTCAGATTTTATAATGTCATTTTTAAATCTAGTCACAAGGGCTGACTATTAATGGTTAATTACAAGCAGTTCCTTAGTTACAAACTTAATTGGTTCCTGACTTGTGTTTGGAAGTTAAAATTGTTTGTAAGTAGCGGTCTAATAAAAAAAAAAATCAAAAAGTTTTCAAAATACAGCATTTATTTTTTATTGATTAGTATCTAGAGTTTTGTTTACAAATTTATCAAGAGTTAATTGAATTCTTTTTATTTTCTTAATAAAGAATTCTATAATATTCTGTGTCTTCTATTGCCTTTCGTACATGAGATATATGCTCTCCATTGGAATCACATTCTTCCATGATAGTCAAAAATTTGTCAAGATGCACGAAGGCTTCATTGATATTTTTGATTGTCAAACTGTTAACAAGTTCATTATCAGGTCCTGCTTCATTTTGTATTTCATTCATCTCTTGTAGTTTAATCAAGTTTTCATTTGACAGATGTTCTGAGTGACATTGCAATATCTCATCAATATCTTCATCAGTGACATCTAAATTGAATTCATTCATTATATTGACTATTTCAGTTGTAATATCTTCAGGAGTTTCTTCAATGTTCATAGAAGCATTAATAATTTGTATATATTTTTTTTTCTAACAACTTTTCATTGTTGATTCCCTTATTTCAGCCCAAGCATCCCCAATAATATTTATTGCATTCCATATATTATAACTTTTCCAAAAATCTCTTAATGTAGGTCCATCTTCCTTGTCAATTGCCTTGACTGCTTGAGTCATTACTCTCATGTAATACTGCTTAAAAGTAACTATCACAGTTTGGTCCATAGATTGTATATCACTTGTAATATTGGGAGGGATAAACGTGACATTAACTTCTGGATATAAGTTTTGAGGGGATTTTGGATGTCCAGGAGAATTGTCTAAGAGCAGTAGTGTTTTAAATGGTAAATTATTCTCACTACAATATTGCCTAACAGAAAAGCTGTGCAATAGCCGAGGCTTTAGGATTTGATTTCCAAATGACTGTCTTTTCCTTTCAATGCTCTAGAATTGGGCTAAAATTTTAAATCACCAGCTAAATTACCTCAAAGAAGCATTTTTAGAAAGTTTATGCCCAGGTGCAACTGATTCTCCCTTTGCTAAATATTTATGTGCAGGCATCTTTTTCCAAAATAATCCTATCATCTACATTGAAGACTAAGCATGGAAAATAAGCTCCATCATTAAGATATTAGAAAAAGTGAAAATAAATTCACTGGCACTTTCCCCGGTACATTTAATATTATGTAAAGAATATCTCATTTTAAATTTGTGAAACCAACTATTGCTTGCTACAAATTCAACAGCAGAGTCTTTCAATTCTTTCTTCCAATCTTCATGCAAACTAAGAGCCTTAGCTTGAATAATTGATAAACTCACTGGGATGCCTTTTTGATATTGATCTTCAATCCATAAAGCTAAAGATTTCTCCAGTTCATCCATTACTCTGCTGTGTCTTTTTGAAACAATCTTTGAAGAAATATTTCCACAATTTTTAATATATTCTTTAATTTTGTTCTTGTTTTTCCCAATTGTATATATTGTTGATCAGTTTAAATTACCTGAATATGTAATTGAAGCAAAAGGTTCGCCATTTTCAGAATATATAATTGTATCCATTTTTGTCTCGATCGTTTGGGGTTTATGAGACCTTAATTTCTTTTTAGTTGTATCAACTCTGCTATTTTTTCGTTTCTAACTCATGTTTTTAATTAATAAGAATGAAAAAAATTCACCAAAAAGAAACATACAATGTATATGTAATGTAATCGTACACAAACTACTTTTAAAAATAAGCACTAATCAAGACAGTCTGTGGCGATGCTAAAAATAAAAGTAATCAATGTCAGAGAGATGGGAAGATTTACTGTATTTTATATAGGTTTTATTGTTCTCTAAAATATACTTTTAATTATTTTCTAAATTTCAAAGTTTATCTTTTTTAGAAAAAATTCATTTACAAATGTATGTAAATAGTTTTTTTTATCATGTGCAAAAATGATTTCGTAATAGCAAAATGTTTGTAACTCAAATGATAGCAAGTAGGGGACTTCCTGTATTACTTAAATTCACATTTGATAGCTTCCACTACTGATTTTTGCTCATGCTCATTGATTATAATGCTTTTGAGATAATAATTATCATTCACTCATGCTACACCCCATTTGTACTGTTTCAGTATGAAACTATACACTAATAGTTACTATTGCCTTCAAAATATTCCTTGTTTATCTATAAACTGACTTAGAAATGTTCCAATTTTTGGAAAAAGATCTAGAACTCATTTTCCAGATTATTGTTGAAGATCTGTCACATTTTGTTAGATATGGTTACATTAGAAAATCTTCATCCTTTAAGTGCAGCTATTAATTTGGAAATAGCCAGAATTGTAACAAGCTAAGTCAGATGAATAATAAACAGGATGATCTATTTGTGTAACTTATTTTTTTTGTTGTTTTTTCAGCTAGATAAGTGTCTTTAAACAATTACATAATCTCTTCTGCACTTCTAAATAGCATGCTTAGTTGAATGCTCTTGTTATATAAATTTTGACAATTCCCTTGTGGTTGAAACAACACATCAGCCTTGTCTTAAATTGTGAGCTTGATAAAAATTTGAAGAAGGATCAGTTACAACTTCAAGCCAAAACTATTTCTATTTATCTATCAAGATCCCAACCACAAACTCTTAAGAAATCTTTTTCTTACCCAATTCTTCAATTAAAATTAGTCTGTTTCTCAATCTGCAATTTTTTTAGCTATTATTCTTACTACACTTAATCATCTGTAGAACATATTACATTCTGAATTCTTTTAATGTGAGTCATTGTGCTTGGCTATCTCTGAGGCCATTTCGTCCATTTTTGAATCATGCCATCCAAACATCTTAATTTTTTCATCATATATCACTTTCAACAGTTGTAATATTGTTTAGTACTTATTCTGATTTTCAAACAAAATTCAATGCTAATGCATTGTTTAAAGAAACTTGAATACTTATGATTTTAATCAAATATATCATGGACATCACTATGCATTCATTCCTGAAATTAAATTGTCACAACTTGATATATACGTAGATAGGTGGACAAATCTTTGACATTTAAGATTTTTTTGGGGGGTGATATATTTAATTTTAAATGTATTAACATATGGAATAATATCTTTTTTTCCCCCATGTGTCATAGCATCGGCCGGGAGGCAAACCCGCAACAACCGCCTGCAAGGCGACTGCACTGACCTCTCTGCTAACAATGCTCAACTAAGATATCATTTTTAGCTAGAATTATTTATGTAATTTTTAATATTTCAGCCACTTACTGGCAATTAAGAATAGAGCATTAATATTTCAAACCTGAACATATGGGTAATTTAAGGCTGATATAGAACACATTCTTCTTTTTTTTTCACTATTTAAGAGAAAATATTGTTAAACAAGTTGTGATGTGATAAAATTTGTAACTTTTTGAAGCAATAGTTAAATACTTCTGATGCACTATTACTAATTAAAAGATGCTGAAAAGCTCGGTAAATGAAATTTAAAATATATTTTCTTCTGGGTATTTCCATTTATTTATGTGCTTAAGTCCTAATAAAGTAAGTCAGGTAATATATTGTAATAATTAAAAGCTTATACTTCATCTTTTCAGAAGGAACATAGGAAAAATCTAAAACATGGTAGAAGTATTTTAAATAATACTTTGAATGTTGAAAACCTATTTTTTTAAGCAATCCACTGTTAAGTTGCATCACGTTACAGAGGAGCATGAAAGTTGTAGAATATTTGATCCCATTTTAAAAGACATTCTGCATATAATTAAATTATCTCACCAAATTTACAATGTATAACCATTTACCTTTCACTCATGCTTCTTCTTTTATTTCTTTTCTCCTTTGTACTCTATATTTGGAAGATTGTTAACTAATTCATTAACTTATTTGTGACTAAATCATGGTTTTATGAGTTTTAAAACTTCTGATATTCCAAAGATTAAATAATTTAAGCTCAAGTATATTTTATATAGACACATGAATAATAATTCAATTTTATTTACAAATGAAGTTTGAAAAATATGATTCTATTAACCTTTATCTAATTTTGAATATACAATTACATCTTACATTATTTCTGATTCATGTCAAAGAACATAAATACTTATATATGATTTAATTCATTTTCCGAAATATTCTAAATACTATAACCATAATAATTCTAATGATAATGTGATATGAGTCATCTTTAAATATCTGAAATACTTCTATTTTTATTAAATTTGTATATGTTTATATTTGTATAATGTGAGACAAGAAAAGTGATGCAGAAAAGCATTTAACTTTTATTGTTATTCAACTCGCATTTTATTTGGATGAGTTATTGGGTTATCAAAGAAATTCAAAGGTAGTCAAAATGATTGCATTGGAAAGTTAAATTTCAATTGAATTAAATGAATATAACATTTATATGTTCTAGTATAAATAGGGCGATTATGACTCCAAATCCGTTATTATTTTCTTGAATATGTAAATACATTGAATATTAGTCCATCATACATGCTTTATATAATTTAATCTCGTGCTCACCATAGATGGTTTATCTTATATATAATTGTCACATATTTACAGATTTGATTGACTTATGAACAGGGTGAATTACTGGGCTGGCTTTTACATAGAATAAGTTTTCTACTTAAATTCTGGCTTGTGTGAAGCGTTAATTATCTGTAATTCACTCATCCTGTACTTTGCTTCTTTGAGCTATAAATTGTCTTGTTTAGAAACGACTGGATATACTTTCATCCTGATTTTCTGAACAATCTGCGATAAACTCAAGCTTTTAATATTATTCATGAACTAAGCTGAAGCAGTAATGAAAACATATTTGTATGTCGTACTGTTCATTCCTATATTTTAAATATTTATGTAGTAGTTATCACAATTATATAATAGTTTTCCCATATTAGATCATTTTCAATTTTGTTTTATATAGTAATCTTAATTATTAATAAAGCAACATATTTATTAAGTGGTTCATTTTATTATATTTAAAATTTCATTTTGTGAAAGATCTTCCTCAATTATCCCCTTCATACATGCACACACATACTTGTTTATGAATGTAAACTAATGTTTTTCCCTGCATGGTTTGTTGCAGTGGTAGAGTGTCAGACTTTAACTTGAGATTTGATTGTATATTTTATTTAATAAATATTTTAATTTTCCTTGTACTCATTTGATTTTCTATTTATATTGTTAAATTCAGGACTTCAGTTAAAATGCTATTCATAAATTATTAAAGTATTAATAACTTGATCTATTTGTAATTTGATAGATTAGTGTTGCCTTTCTTTGATTATTTATTTGCAAATATTTTAAAAAAGATTAAAACCAAAGGAAAGCACATATTTAAATATGATGTACAACAAAATAATCTCTACTATATATCTCAACATACTTTTTATACATTCCATTTTGAATTTAGTTTTTTTATTAACATTTTTAATTATTAATAAAAATGTTTAAATTATTCAAAAATTGAATGAAATTAATTTTATTTGCTCTTAATTTGAAAAAATCAAGATCTCACCAAACTAGTATTCTGGATTCTGCAGCTTTAGTACAACTTTTGCATAAGATATGTATACCATATCAAACTACATATTTTGTAATTGAAAAATACTTGTTCCTGAAGGATTTTTAGCAAGTTGTGCTGATATTTTGGAAAGAGCAATTTTAAATATTTATACATTTGATAATTTGTTAGTCACTCTGCACATGACAAGAAATTTACATAATCCTACAGAGGTTTTATTTTTCCATGGCTGTTAAACAATTCAAAAAACACGTTATAGCATCATTTTGAGAGTCGTTTGCATTTTTTATATTTCTTTACAGATATGGTAATAAAGTTTCAAAATAATTTTTTGTATACTTATAAAAGGTATTAATTTAAAATTATTTAATGGATTAGATGTATTAGCTTTGTCCTCTGTGGTGATCTCATACTCTGGCTAAATTTTATTGAAGGAAACATCTACCCTTCTTTATGCTCTTTAGCAGTTTCCAACCATAAGCAAATGTTGAAGCTTCACAGACAATTAACATAATTAAATTTGTAACAAAGAAATTATAATTTTGGCACTTTCTCTATTTCTTTTAGATTATGTTATAAATATCTGTGAAAAGATTGTCATATTTAATTAAATTTATCAGGAAATGTATTATTTTCTCTACCAGATTTTTAACTATGTCAATAGATTTCTAATATTTAAACTACTATTTATTTTAATGAATTTAAATCTTTAGCATTATATTTTAAATAACTGAAAGAAAATATGTATAAATTATTTAGTTAAAACTAAAACATAGGAACTTATTCATTTAACAAAAATGTGGATCTGCAGTTATATAATTTTTCTATGTACATTCATTCATGCACACACTCATGTTTTCAAATTTTATTGTCTATGTATTATATGTTTATTAAAAACAATTATATAAAGATTGCTTAATGAGCTTGGATATTGATTTTTATGTTGTGTCTTTATCTTTCCTTATTTGAATTTCTCCATGAGTTTTCTGACTTATTTTTGTCTGCCTAATCCTATTGCTTTATCTATATATTAAATCTTAACTGTGTTGTGCAGCTACAATGAAATTACTATTTCAAAATGAGCTGAAAATCTTGATTAATTGGAAGTGTGCCACAAATATTCTAATGATACTCATTATGTTACTTAAATATATAAACATAAAAGACAAAATTCTGCCTTAAATATCAAATTAGCCCAAATAATGTGTATTAAATATATGAAATAGAATTGAAAATAAGTTCTATACAAACTATTAATAAATACATATATCCATCTTTTTGCAGAAAAAATTTTTAAAGCAGTTTCAAATTTAATAAAAGAACATTAAGTTTACATAGAAATAAAAGCATAAGTAGACAAGTATAAAGGCTATCAATAAATAAATCCATTTTCTTTACCAGAAAAATCCTTAAGACTAGACTTTTTTTCTCCCCCTGACAAAGAAAGTGGCTTGCATGATATTAAAGTTGTGAGTTTGACAATTGTAAATAAAAATTAACAATAAAAATATTGATTACTCAAATCATATACTTAGTTACATTAATATATATTTTTAATGCCTTATTACATTGTAAGTTTTTAATTCAATTAATAAATAATTTAGGAACAGTGACCTTTCATTCTACTTTGATATTACAAGATCTTGGAACTATACATGAATCTATTTTTGTTGATGCATTTAAAATTGTTTTACATTTTGAAAGTTTTTTTTTTTTTTTTGTATAGAATTTTCTAAAGCAAAACCTTATACTATTATTTCATAATATCAGTCATTCATAAATGAATATGGCTATTGTAAATCCAAAAAGAAAAGATGGGGGGAAGGAACTACTTTAGAAACGAGTTATACATTAACTATACAAACCAATCAGCGGACCACAAAATATATCCACATATAAAACATGTTGGTCCATTTCTCAAATTATTCACTATTTTACAATGTCTTTTAATTTCTTTAACAGAAAAGTTTTCTTTCTGAAATAATCTAATTATAGCTCTCCAGAGCATTTTCTGTCAGCTTCCCAATGGACAAGATATTGCATTTCTTTAGAATGTCTGAGATAATACTTAATATATATAATCTACCTCTCCTTTTTACAAAGGCTTTTATTGTTGATTTGCTTTACATGTTCAATTCAACAAAGATGTAATTTTACACTATAGTCTGCAGTAACACATGCAAATAAAAAAACTGATTGATTTTATGATCTTGCCATTGTCTTTTTAAAATGTTACAGAGCATCCTTAAATGAAATTTTTCTAATACTTTGATATTGTGCCAATAAATATTGTAAACTAACAGTTCTATATATAGCTAACTTAGTGGCAGTAGTTATTTCTCTATGATGAAATACTCTTCTTTTTTTTTTACTTGTTAAACGTAGCAGTGGAATCTTACGTTGTACTGCAACATCTAAGCCCATCTTTCTACTTGTAAAATTACAAAGATATTTTTTTTATATCCTTAAGTTGATAACTGTACAAGTTAAAAGTTGCTGAGGATTTTTCTTCTGCTGTTGGTTATAATTAATAAACTAAAGACTTCATATTTTGCACTCATTATAATTGATTCATATTAAAATTTCCACCATCAAATCTATCATATCTTGATTTCTATTTGATTAAATCATGTAAAACAATTCCACAGACCACTGTCATAAAAAGTGAAAACAATGTTGGAGCAAATTCACATCCTCATTAAACACTAATTTTCCACTTGTAGTAATAACAGATATATATATTGCTTATAATACTTCTTTCATATATAAAGATATACAAAGATAGGAATAAGAATAATTCATTCCATCATGTAGAAAATATATAATATACTGCAGTGGACAACTAATTTGAAACAATGCCATAAACCTGTATTATTAATTGAATCAAATGTCTTGACTAAATAAAAGCAATATATAAATCACTTCTTTGTTCCAGACAATTCTTGCATTTGTTTGGTAACCATTCCATATATAACTGGAAATAACCTATTCAACAAAATTCTTAAAAGTGCCTTTGCTCTAGAGAATATACCATGATAATTATTGCAATCTTATCCATTTCCTTTATTTTTAAAAATTGGAATAATAAAAGCATTCTTAAGATTGGACAGCATAACTTCATGAGCCCATATATCCTAAAAAAAAATTCAATTTCTCCAGATATTTCATCAGGACCTGCAGCCTTTCTATTTTTAAGAATACAAAGAAACACTAAGCTGGATACCTTTATCCAATTTTTATGTCAACATCAAAAAGAGGATCAAAATACTTTCCATCTTTTCAAAATATCATCATATGAATACCATTGCTGGATTTAGTGTGATTATGATACAGGTTCTCAGGTCCACACATTGCTTTTAGTGCATCAAAAAAAAAAATTAGAATGGCTACAATCAGCAAAAATCTGTACTTCTTAAGCCTTCTTGCTAGTACTTCTTTCTTCAGAACTATATTATGATGTTCCAACATTTAATTTATTTTAACAAGCAGAAAATGTCATATTTCCTTTTTAATAAAATCAATGTCAGAAAACTAGTCATGATTCTTTTCATTAGCCCCAAGATTTTCTTATATATCCATAACACATTTTATGATAACTATGCTTCTACTGCTACTATGTGACAGTCTTAAAGATTCAAAATATCAATTTTAGTATTTAATAGTTTATAATAGATTTTCTTAAAGAATGAACATCAATTTTCTTGTTAATATGATTGGAATAATATCTATTTTTTAATGCAACTTGTTTTAATCTTGGATATCAATTTATGATCTGTTCAACAATCTGTGCTTTTTAAATGCTTATGTAATGTGAACTTCTCTTGATTTCTGAATCCTATCTATAGTGTAATTATTAAATGCCATTGTTTTCAGCATGGATGCATCCATGTACCTTATAATGGTTTTTCTATGTTGTCAAACATTCAATAATAACTATTTCCAATAACTTTGGCCAAAGTCTTGATATTGCCATAACAATGCTATTGAATAAAAGCTTTCCTTCTCTGAATCTAAGTTTGACATGTAAACACTAATAAAATGAGCACTAATACCATTGTCCAAGGTGTCTTAACTCCATTAGCTTTTATTGATACGAGTAATTCCATTAATAGCAAATACTAAATGATACTTTACAGCAAAATTCTCCTCTCACTGATTGATCTGTATTGCCAAAAAAATTGTATCCATCCGTTCTATCCAGATTCTTCCGAGATGAGTTTCAATAAGAGAAGCTACATTGATCTTAAATCTTGATAGTACTTTAGCCACCAATGCAGTCCTCCATTCTAGCCTTGGAGAGTTTGTATGAAATAAAGTTTGCACATTCGATGTATCAATATTTAGAAAAAAAAATTAGATTTATAATACTTATGTTTAGTAGTGCCACAGATCCTATTTTATCACTTACATACATTATTATTACTATTATTATTTTCATCACTGTAAAAAGTAATTCACCAGTGCAACAACTTAGCCAGACCATTTAGACAGAACCTTCCACTAATAAGATAGACAGAGGGATCATTAAATAGGATTGTTTAAACATATAACCTTTGCCAGCTGAAACTCCTATCTTAATCAAATTCAGTTTCAAACCAACTCATTAGTGTTCATATTGCCTTGAGCAAAAATCACAACTAAGGACTGCTAGCCTGTATCTTAATAATTTATACAAAGATGTATACATAATAAAAACATTCAAGGAGAAAATATTAATTTTGTTAAACAATGTAAAATACTTATTAATGAGAATGCTAATATGTTCCAAGATTTTTTTTCCATCTATTTCTAATATTACATGATTTCTATATTTTAACTGTTGTATTTTTATACATTGTTATTTATATAATCAACTGAATATAATTATATATTGATATTTTTTATATTTCAATGTGAGAACATAATTTTGTTTTCATCCATTTATAATATCAGTATTCTTATTTATATTCATAATAACGTCATCTGCATATTGATTCTTTAAATTAATATTTTCTAAGTCATTTATAAAAATAAAGAATAATGCATTAAATAATAAATTCAATATTTTTAATTTTAGCATTTCTATTTAAATAATTTCTGAATGAGCAATTGGCCTCTTGTTCAACAATTTTGTAAACTATTGTTATGTTCAATGAGATCAAAAGCCATATAAAAAAAATTTCCCCCTATATAATGTATTATCAATATTATCTGCAAAATTCCTCAGTAATGTATTTCTATGTAAGCACATTGATTTTTGTATTTTAAAAAAAAAATTTTTTTTTTTTTAATTATTTAACAAATGTAAAAAAAAAAATATAAATCCCACAAAAAAGTTAATCAAATTTAAATGTACTTTTTATCTAATTAACAGTAACAGCAAAACTAAATTTATTGAAATGCAAATATGTATACATATTTCAAATAGATCACCAGTCTTTAATTTTGTTCAGAAATAGGCTTTCTACCTATGCAGAAAAATCATTTTTAAAAAATTATAAAATAAGTAATTTAGAACAATTAGTGTGTAAAATAAATCATCATTTTAGAAATTTTGAATAAAGCTTATAGCTATTAATAGAATCAATCTATAAATTTTATTCCCTGAAATAGTACATTATGCAAAAAAATATGCATAATCAATACAAAATATTTGATAAGAATAGGCAAAAACATGAATGTGTAAACAAAAATTAAAATACAGGTGTTTTAAAAGATGCCATTATATATAGGAGTACAAAAATATAGAACAATCTGATTGCTAAAACAAGTTTTGTTTTTTCTATTGGATTCAGAATTAGTAAATTTTCAGATTTTTTTATTAGAAGTAGAACCTATAAGAAATATAGGCTAATGACAATTTACTTCTAATATAATTTCTGAAATTCTAGAATTCTCTGCATGTGTAGTCTGATCTACATTTTAAATAAGGAAGTAAAAAAGTAAGTTATCAAATAAATTAATTACTGCTGAATAAAAATTTTATACTTATATAAAATAAGCACACACTGAAATTTTAAAGGTTTATATTGATAGTAAAACAAATGCATTATACAGAAAATATTTTTATGTACAAAAAAACTAAACAAAATTAATAATTAAATTTTTTACAGTTTGCTTGTGATACTTTGTGATTAAATTATAAATCCTATTTTCATTTAATGATGGATAACAAAGTTGCTATGGAAAGACTACTATAATTATATAGAAAAAAAATAATTGCTAGTATTTAAAAGATAGAATTAATATTTGGTTGAGAAACCACTGATAGCATACCAATAGTTTACTGCTAATAAATGATTTTTTTCGTGCGTCTTTTTTTTTTTATTATATATTACTGAATTTTTATTTAACTTGAATCAATATGACTAAAAAATATATGATGTATTAAATTATTACTCTAATTTTAAAATATATATATAATCTTATAATTTAGTCAAAGTTTACATAAAATTCCTCTACATTTTGAATAATAAATTTCAGTCATTTCAAAATGTGGTTAAAATAACAAACAGGCATTTTCCCCCTGTTGCTCATTCACTGCCTTCTTTCCAATGTGTATTTTTTTAAAATATATTTTGAACTTCACAATAACACCAATTATAATTTATCTACAAATATGATTTTATGAGATTTTTCATAACTTCAATGATAAATAGTAATTATATTTCAATGTTTACTTTTTTAAAAAAAAAAGTTTCTCTGGTTTATGATTATTTCTAGTGAGCATTTTTAATTAATATCAAACAATTATGATTATATATAAATACTACATGTTCAAATAAATCTATAAAAATTTGATCTTTTTTGTTTTTATTTAGCTTCAAAAATTAAGAAACTTCCTGTTCTAATGCATTAAAAAAAGTAACTTTTTTAGAATTTAATAATGGAGTTTCTAAATAAGATTTTAAAATATCATCTGTAAATGACTCCACTTTCTGTTTCAATGCCAATGTATTTGAAGTTTGTTTTTTAAGATCTTGGATGATGGGTTTTCTGAATTTCAATAAAATTTTAGGCTTTTTTTGTACAAATGTGACTTTCTTCTGAATTTTAATACCATCTATAAATACAAACAAAAAAATCATTAACATCTTTAAAATTGACTATATCTAAATATTTATGTGATATTATAATCAAAGGCAATCTAAAGATATATTAGTTAAAAAAATAATAAAATAGAATACAAAAATTTTGTTGTTTTTTTGGAGTTTTTTGTTGTTATAATTTTTTTGAAGAATATTTTTTAAAAAAAGTTATTATTGGAAAAAAGATTTTTATTTTTTTTTTCCCAATGAGGGGGGTAAAAAGAATTTTTTCATGTGAGATGAAACTGCTGGTTGACTATGCTAACATTATGGAACTCTACTCAATTTATTTGATCTGGTAAGCAAAATTACATAGATATTTTTACTGCATTTTTTTAATCCTGTTTTAATTTTAAATTAATACGAACTGTTAATAACTACAAATAAAACTTACAGAAAGTTTGTGCTTCTGTTTTCTTCATTGGTAAGTTATGGTTCGCTGCTTGTTGAATCCAAAAATCGAACAATTGCTTAGCCCATCCTTTAGTTTCTATTTTCAATAGTCCCTCTTCAAAAAAAGCACACACCTTTAAAGAAGTTGATTCTTCTAGTTTATCAATACCTAATTTCTGAAAACATTACAAATGAAGTTCTTGAAAAAAAGAATATTTATAATTATGTAAAAATTTATGCACACAATATTAAGACGTCCAGCTTTACAATGTATTTACAGTCTAATGTTTGTTTGTTTTTATAAATTATGAAGTTATGTTTGTTATATAATTGATGGTCAATTGTCAAAAGTTAATATGAATGAGTATAGTTTTGGCAAAAAATGGTAGATTTAGACAATAAATAAAATTGTATTTAGTAAAATGCTATACATATCAGTCATACTTTAATATGGGCAGAAGTATTTTAGATAATCAACGAGTTTAATTTTTTTTTTAATCAAAACTAAAGTTTATATATTTATGAAACAACACTACTATAAGGGAAAGATGATATGGCATTAGAAATAATGGGAGAATAATATTCTAAATCAGTTAATTTCATCTGAAACCAAATTTCAGTATTTGTAGATGTATAATGCTTTTTTCAGTTCTGATTTAATGTCATTTCTCATATATGAAGTGTTTGCGCTTTCTATAGTATCAAAAATTAAGCTTGTCATAGAAAATATGCCCAAATAACTGTAACTTCCTTATCAAGTTTTCAATTAACGTTTTTAGTATAATTCATTAGAAATATTTTGAATCTAGTCAATTCTTGGTAATTTTCTTGACACATTTTTTCAAATACTAAGATTATTTATCCTGAATGTTTTATAACATTAATAAATATGCACAAGTCTACTACATCTAATTTAGTTCGTAATTTGTTATTTTTACTTTTCCAAACCCCATGGTTTGTAGACACTATTCTGCCTATTCCAATTTTCACTTTGGCAGTTAATATCATTACTGACATTTCCAGCCAAAAAGTTTCAACTACTGTTTAGTTCAATTTCATTAAATATGATTTATCTCAATTATTTTTTAAGCAGCAATGTTTTTCTTTGATCGTGTTCACACAATCTATATTTTCCTTCATTCAGCATTCTATACTCATCTCAGTATTCAATGACTATCATATGCATAATTTGAATTATTTATTCTCATTTCATGTAGTTTTCTTCATGTTTTTATTAATATATTAATTACTCTTTCCAGATGTATGGTAAACATGAATATCATTGTCTTGTGGTTTTTCCCACTGTCAAAACTTTTTCTGAAGTTTAATTTATTACCTTCCATATGATTCAAGTACTTTCCAAGTGTCCTGCAACATTTTAATGCAGTAACATATTTAAGAGTTAAAACTGGATTGAACTCAAAGTTTCTTTTTCAATGATTGAACATCATGATTCCTGAATAATTAGCCATTTATTTTATACTGCCCAATTTACCTTTAATACTCCCAATGGCCTGAAAGTCAATAAAATATAGAAAAGTTATTTTCTTTGTTGTAAGATAAATTATTCTAATCCTAATAAAAAAAATATATTGGAGAATTCATGTTTATGTGTTTAATAAACAGAAATGTGATTTCACAAACACATCCCATTAATAGCTTCAGACAATAGAACCCAGTATTTCATTAATTAAGTGACTGATATAAATGACAGTATTTAAGACTAGGGCAGGATCTTTGTATAATGATGAAGCAGAAATGTATAGATATATTATTTTTGTAAGAATTCTGCAATTTCAATTTGAGAATCAGATCGTAATGAGCTCATTTCATTAAGATTCAAAAATGTGAAATTAGAATGTGCTTTTGGGGGAGAGATTAAGATAGAAGAAAAATTTTAAGAGCATTTTAATGAAAATAGAATTTAAAAAATGATGACTTGTTGAGTTTTGAATTCAAAATACAATAATACAAGAAAGAGGTAAAATAAAAATGGAAAGGAATATATAATTTAGGAATAAGGGAAGGATTCCAGATGTTGCATCACTTTATATTAGGATTGGATTTATAAAAAAAAATGGAGAAAACTTTAGAATGTGATTACAGAAAAAGCATCAAGATTCACAGGTCTATTAGAAACATACAAGATGATGATGATTCAGTTTTAATTGAATTCAAATACCAGATCATGGGCATATCGAATAAATTAGTTAACAAATATCTCTAAGCTCTTTTAAATAAATATATCTTTAGTTCTTATTAAACATTAAAAAGGCACATGATGATATAACTAGTCTTTTGGTTTAAATTTAGAGTTGGGAAAAATATTAATACATCCTAATTTATTAGATGTTCTACTAAAATAGTAATTGAATATATAAAGTATCAACAAAATTGTAAAATATATATATAAAATAACTTGAGCAAAAGTAAAACATCCAAGTCTCCTCACTGACAAAGGCCATATGCCAGAAACTAGTGTGGGGATATTGGATGAGTAGGCACTAGATGAGGATTTTATGCACAAGCCTTCTGGCATCCATTGATTACTCTAGCTTGCTGTGTGTGGCAATATATATATATAGTGAGTTTTGCCTGTTTTAACAAGTTATACACAAGCATAAGAGGTGATGGTCATGTGATGTTTATTGGATAATAGAATCTAATGAACAGGTGTAAATTTTAATTATGTCTAAAGCCAGTTATCATTTTTATCAAATGTGAAATATTTCTGAATACTTTTTCTAACTTCTCCAGTTTATGTCTAATGATTGTCTTTATTATTATATAGAATTCTAATTTTGGATATATGTGTATTATCAAACATTTTTTATTCTATTTTATATTTGTAGAATAATTTATTTTGGAAATAAAAAATTATTTATATATTTATCAAATTTTGTAGTGAGGATGTCCTTTCATTTAATTAATAAAATGTTTTGTTCACTTGCACAAAAAAAAAGCACTGATAAATTATATTACTGTCATTTGTTTTTTTACTAAAGGCTGTCAACTTCAATTTTGCATTGAAAATTGTTTTAAAAAGAAATTTTAATTGGCAGCAAAAACAAAAGTATATGAAGTATGATAACCATCCTTTTCTTTCATCTAAATAGTTAAAATTCTTTATTTTGAATAGAAATTATAAATTTTTACTAATATCAAAAATTATTTGCTTAAAAAAATATTTGAAAATTATAAATGAAAATTGTTTGAATAATTTGTGAAAGTGCAAGTCTGACATTTTCTTTTGTCCAAATAATAGTTATTTTGAAAACAAATTATTTTGAAAATTATAACGAATGGAGAAATTCTTGTTTGAGTTGGGTTTTTTTTAATTGATTAACATCTTCACTATGGCTTTGATGATTGTTATGTAGAATGTGTGCGCAATCAATATTAAACATTTAAAGATATAAAATTTTGACTTGTTAAATAGAACTCGAAATATCACTAAAAAAAGGCACTATCACTTTGCAAATATATCACATTTAAGATTTCAACCATCATTTGTTAAAAAAAAAAATTATGGAATACACTAGAATGTGTTTTTCAGCATTGAAACTTTACCTTCTAAGATAAAAATAAAACTTGGATTTGGTATTGTTAGAATTGACATTCTCCGCACCATATTCTCTTTTTTTTTTTTTTTTTTACAATCACTATAGCTATACTCACTCACTTGACTAATCCAGATTAAAATGGGATTTTTAGTTTGATTAATAATAGCTAGATACCCATTTAAAATCATTAGTGAATAATTAGTTTGATTGTTGTGGTCTGGCTACCGAAAAAGAAAAATCCTCACTTGTGATTTTTGTTAACAAAACTCTGGATTCTACCAGTTTACTTTCAACATCTGCACTAGTGTCCACTAAGTTCTTAAGCTTACAACTGGAATTTTTGAATACTTTTTATTTATTTTTTTTACTAATACCCAGTATATTTATTTCTTAAAGTAATTTATAATATTAATAAGATTTCTGGCAGTCTCTTTCCATAATGACATGACTTATTTAGCCAACTCATTTATTATATTTATTTATTATGTACAATCAATAGTAAAGTTAATAAAATATGTAACTTACTGTTATTTTAGTTCCTGACAAATCAAGAATAATCAAAGAAGTAAGTGGAATTAAATAGCGCACTATCTTATCTGTTAAACTGTTGCCTAAATAAAATATAAATGAAAATATACACACAATTTTAATGAACTTCAATAAACATATCATTTATATACATGCAGACTAATACATATCTATAGTACTAATTTTAGATTAGACATTTATAATTCAAATGACGTGATTTTTATTTTTCCTCATTAGCAGCTAAGAGATACTTAAATCATACAGGTCATCAATCCACTAATATTTAGAATGATGTTAGATGAGGCAATATTTCTTAAAATTGATATACCAGATAATGAGATGATTCTAAACATAAGGTTAATCTAAATTCATAGGTTACTTATTAAAACTAATTTTACAAGACCTCTGACCGAATGATAGAAGTGTGATTGTGACATGTAATTAAAGAGAAGAGAATTCTCTCTTGGGTTGGTGGCTAACCATTAAGTTCTTTCATAATCAATACACTCAAATGAATTTTAAGATCCTCACAATTTATGAATTTCAATTCTTTTTTTTTTTTTACTTAAGTAAAATCAAATACATTTAATGATGAATGTTTAAATGTGTCTTAATAGCCTAGTACAATTGTCTTCCAATCATAAAATATTTAATATTATCAAATAGAATGAATGCTCATTTTATAATTCTTCCCCAAGTGCCAACAAATTATAATAATATAAATGATTGTCTAAATCTTGTGGAATGAATCTATTCTTGAATAGCTTAATCAGTAAGTAATATAAAATGATAGCATGAACGAGATACAATGCTGATGTAAAATTAAATAGTGTTTTCATATATGAATCATAGTTTCAAAAAAACTTTTGATATAATCACATTAAAATGAGAGAGGCTGGGCTGAAATCCTTTGTTAAATATAAATAGGCGATTAATTAAATTATTCAAATAAAAGATGAAAAATATAAATGAAAATAATTCTTTACAACATTATTCATATGGTAAATAAATATCTATTACCAATAATAATAATAAGCTAGAAGAAAATACTTCCTTGGCAAATAAAGAATTTAAAGTTAATGCACAAATGCAGATTGTTTTAAGAGATTTTAATACCAGTCTCATATAAACATAGTATAATTACATAATGTATGGAAACCACTAATCAACTTTGTTCTTAGAAAAAAATGGAGAAATCAAGAGGCATCTTATAGATAAGTATATGAAATTTTTACTGTTGCCTTTGGCAGGATGGCTCTATTGGTTAGAATGTTATCTTAAAATTCAAGAATCTAAGAGTCCAGGTTCAGTTCCCATACTAGTATTATCATTGGTCAGCCCAGCAATATCTGAAGAAGAAAGTAGAATAATGTCTCTCAAAATCTGCATATACTAACCTGTGTGCTATTACTAACAGTTGAATGTAATTGGAAGATTTAAATGAAGTTAAGTTTTAAAACTCAATACTTAATATTAGATGATGGAAATAGACTAATATATAAATACAACTAGTAATTTAATGTTTATTTAATACTTTTCAGCAGCTATTTTTACTTTGATTAGACATCACCAGAGTATGGAAAATGATTGAAATGGATTTTACCCCAATCTTCCCAAAATGGAGTCTTTATGTCTTTTACTTCATAAAGTTAGATCAACAATAATATTTATCAAAACTATTAAGAAAGTTATTAAACCCCCACTCTGATAAGCTTCTCATTTTTTCCATATTATTTTTTATGCATATTCTCTTTTCATCCCATAATCACATTTTACTTTTTAGCATAAATCAGAGAATTATGAATGTCTCCATCTACATATTGAATGAAATCATAATTAGAAAGTATTCAAAAGAAAATACTAGTTTAACAAATGTAATACTACATTAATTCCATCATTGGATGATTATTTTTCAAATTCATACACAAATCTATGGACTTTCCAAGGAGTCACTTTTTTTTTCTTATATCAGTTTTCACAAAAAGTATTATTCATAATACTTAGTTTTTAATTAGTTTGACTTCTCATACTATATTACTTAGATATTATTTCTTTTTTTGAATATTCACTTTCTAAGTCTAGTTATCAGATCTTAATGGAGTTTAAATAAATAAATCATTTACTATAATAATAATTTTCTTTGGTGTAACACTAAAGATGTTAACACAACATACATATTCTTTAAGTTTAAAAGGGATATGTTTGTAAGTGTGGATACAATGTTTTTACTTTGGAAATGAACTTTCAATATTTTATCATTTAACTAATCCATAAATTAAATTCTTTATCATAATAATCAAGCACATACCAGAATTGAAATATTTCATTGTTAGAATTACTTAACAAAATTACTAAGAAATAAATAGCATGTTATTAAAGTAATATCTATTAAATGAAATCAAATACATAAAATTATTATTAATCTTCATGCAACCTACTATATATAAACTAACATCTCAAAAGCATATTTATGGTCACATATAACAGGGCTATATTAACTGCATTCATTAGAATATTAATAAATAATTTGCTTAATACTAAAATATTCGTACATTAATTATCTCAAATATTTCTTTCTTAGTATGGGGCTACATTAACTGTCCGTGATAAAAATATAAATAAATCCATGATAAATTCCTCTATGAACTGACATGGTTAACTATAAATATTTTCAATAACATCAAGTGGCTGCATAAATAATCCATATTATATACACAACTCTATTTAATTTACATTTTTATTTTACTAGTAACTATGATTAATCTGAACAGCACACATCGCTGACAACAAAATATAACATTTCTTCATTTTCTCGCATTAATTCAAAAACAAATTTTCACTATTCCATATTTTCTTTCTCCTTTCATGCTATATTAAAAGCAGTTTTATATATTTCAAATACCTATAATTTCAAAAATTTAATTATTTATAGTATTCTTTACTAAAGGTGTGAAATAAAAACTAATGAATCCAATCCTTCTGCACAAACATCAATGTGTATAATTTTTAATATTTAAGAAATTAATTCTAATTTTAACTGATTTTTAATGTCTACATTTATAATCTAAATCTTTTATTAGTTATCATTATTTATTCTTAAGAGGCAAGCTCTTTTATTTCTTCAGAAATATTTTCATAATATAACATTTTAGAATTACCTTGAGATTTGGAAAACTAACACACAAAGTAAATTATCTTATTTAACATATTGAATTTCTAACAACACATTTCAAATTCATACATGGCAGATTTTTTTATAAAGAATTATATAGCAATAAAGGATAAGAAAAAATATGCCTTGCAACTACTACATTTGAATTCCAAGCATTTTGAATGAAGAAGTGAGACGTAGATTTAAATTTGAAAAAGGGAAAAGTTCCAGGTAATGTTGGAATTAATATCTTAAAAGCAGGTGAAGAAATAAAAAAATTATTGTCAAAGTTATATGTCTAAATGTTAAAAATATGCCAGACATTGGAAGAATGCAGCACTAATATTAATATTTAAAAAAGGTGATAAAGAAAATATTAGAAATTACAGACCTTTTAGTTATATGAAAAGTTTTTATAAAGATAATTAAGGCTATAAGACTATGCGACAGTAGTGACATCTAATCTTGTGTTTAGATTTGTAGAGGCCCCTACTGTCGCATTTTAGGTGCACAGTCTTAAGGTTATAGCCTTAATATATATATATTACTTATGTCAGGGGTGGGCAAATAGTGGCCTGAGGGTGACATGCGGCCCGCCGAGACAATCAGAAAAATCCGCCTTAAACTGAGATTTTCTTCCTGTGTGCAACTGAAGATTCGTCTCGTATTTTCCACTAGGATAGCCACGTCAATACACATGCGCAGTGTAGATATGATGTGCAGTGTTTTTCCAGTTGATCTGGTTAATTTCAATTTTGTCTTTGCATTAGCAAATATATACATTTTCAACTTTAGAGAAACCATGAAAATGTAAAATCGGTGATGAATGTCGTGTTTAATGAAGAATAGACAAACATATTTTTTTGGTAATACAGGGAATGAAGCAGTGTGTTAATTGTGTCATGAAAAAAAGTGTGGCCCTCCACTAATCTTCGCTTCCACAAAGTGGCCCCGATGCTGCCCTTCACCAACCTCTGCAGCCCCTGAGCCAAAACAATTGCCCACCCCTGACTTATGTAATGAGTATGCGCTTTACAAATTATTAATTACAACTATAAAGATAATTATAACTTATCTACAGCAAATTTTGGATCTTAACTAAATAAAAAAACAACAGAATTTAAGTAATTTTAATGTAGTGGATCATATACAAATATTGACAAAAGTTCTAGAAAGGATCAATGAATATGAATTGCCATTATGCTTTGGATTTGTAGATATGATTTTATAAGCATTTCTTTAGTGATTAAAATATTGGATTATCAAGATAAAGTCTCAGGTCAATGCTATATTCCAAAGAATCATTATCAAAATACAAAACAATGATTAGATTGCACAGTAAAACTTGGAAGATTAGCATTGAGATGAGTGTATAACAAACTAACTCCATATCTTCAAAACTTTACAGCAGTTTTACAAAATGTCATTTGTAGATGAAAATGGTAAGCTGAGGAAATAGATTATTTAAGTCATCTACATTGTTAGTAAACAGGCAAAAAAACTCTCCATATAGTAGTGCTACCTTGTGCTAACCAGAGTAATCAATGGATGCCAGAAGGCTTGTGCATAAAATCCCTATCTAGTGCCTACTCATCCAATATCCCCAGACTAAGGTGGCATTACTATATGGAGTTTTTTGCCTGTTTACTAAGTTATGTGTTAGCATGAGATGGTGATCATGTGATGTTTAGTGTTTTTCATCTAGATTGTGTTTGTAAATAATGCTTCAATTAATGTTAAAATTTGCATATAAACTTTACTAATGCAACAAATTCTGATATCAAAGTAATTCACATTGCAGAGAAAAAATGAATTTGCCTTTGACTGTCTTCTATTATCTTATATGGATAGTAGATAAAACAATAAGTATTAGGATGAGTGTCAAGTCAACAGACATTAGCAGCAGTCTCATTTGAATTAGTTTATAATTTAAATTTTTAAGAGAGGAATTTCTACTCATTTTAATAACTCCTTAAAAAAATATATGTAAAGATCAAACTATACAGCATTAATCATATGTAAAAAATTGTAAAGCATTAATCGTGTGACAAATTGAAACCATAAAATTCCAAGCATTAATTATATTAATGCAAAATCCTTTGCTATCAGTGTAATACATATTGCAGACATTGCTAGTGTATAACTTTATATATATATATAATAATCAAACAGTCATGTTAATAGAATCAAATTATATTCCTTAGCTAAATGCTTGGAGATAGCTTCAAGATATTTTTCTTTAAAAGACTTTAAATTGATTGAAAAATGTACTGAAAAATTTTCTTTGTACAAGTTGCTTTCAATTACATAAAGATTTTTTTTTTAAATCTTACATATTTGCTTGTTTTTAATTTAAAGAGCTAATTGATCGAAACATATTTACATCAATTTTAAGTTGCATTAAATTGTAAAAATTAATGTTTTGGATCTGACTATATGATTTTTCTTTCTTACAAAATTGGACACTATAGTTAAATGTATAATTTGAGCTAACAAAGAATTAAGATTTGTCTTAAAAATATTTAAAAATATACTTGTTAAATTATAAAAAAGAAAATATAATAAATTACCATAGCTCAATTACATTTTTCATTAAATTAAATATTAACTTACATGAAATATCAAGAACTTGAAGCTTAGATAGTGGTAACGGTTCCATCTTTCTTATTCTGGCAGGCAGAGTGAGTCTTTGTATTACCTCATCAGTTAATTTATTATTACATAAAACTAATTTTTTCAAGCTAAAATATAATAATAAAATATTTATTGCACAACATTACAATAAAAAATATTCATAGCAGGGAAAAAATAATAATTACCTTAACATATGGCCAATTGAAATGATAAAATCTTTATTCCGAAGTGAACAATTTGATAAATCTAATTCTTCTAATTGATTAAACATTATTAATTCTCTCAAATGATTTTCGACAATTAAAGTCTGATTTTTTAAATTTAAACTGATTAACATTTGCTTTTGATAAGCACTGACAAATATTGTTAATAATTTTAAAATATTATTCTCCTTTAATTTATGTAAATGAGATTCCATAATCCCATCAAATAAATTTTTTCCAATATTGTCTGGAAAATCCACTAAAGATTCCAAGAACATAAAATGATTTACTATATAGTTTTTGCATATAATAAATAACGATAATGGTTGAAATAAACTGTGTTTCAATGCTGGACAAAGATTAATTGAAAAAAATTCCATGTCTTCAGCTGCAACAATGTTGGATGTTCGATTATAACCCGCAGGAGCTCTTACATGACCAAAACGATTTCTAACATAAATTAAACCACAATCATAATCTTCTATATTTACTGCCATCTATAAAAAAGTTTAAATCAAATTAGATTGATAAAATTTTATATTTAAAATAAAAAGGCATATGACTTTATTGTTCAGGAGTTTAAAAGAAGTTTGAATGCCAAAATTAATCCTGTGACCTCCCAATCCCAAATCGGATGCTCTACTTACTGTGCCAAACCACACGGCGAATTTCATATTTATATTTAAAAACTCCGTGGTGAATTGACAGAATATCCATCATTTTCATGATTTTAGTTAGAGTCCGGATAATTCAAATTTGCAAATTTATTCAGAAAAGATTTTTCTTTCATATAGCCAATCCATATCTAACCCAGCTAATCATATATTGGTCAGAAAATGGACATCTAGTTATTCTTAGCAAGAGAATGAAAGATAAAAAACCAACCAAATCATCATCAATGGATAAATAACAAGCGTTATGAGTAATACTATCTTCACTGTTTCTCTATCATCTGGACACAATCAAATTTTTTTTTTCTTAACAGCAATCAAAACCATACATTATTAAATTAAAAAAATAATTTTTTAATTTTCTTATTTATGTGTGTGTATGTAAATTTATGTTTGTAAAATCTTGCAATAATGCTCTCAAATACATATTTGCATTTTAGAAATGTTTATTTTACAAAATTACATGTCAAATACTGTTTTGTAAAAGACTGCCCATTTCCAAGAAAAATTGTGTGAACAGTTGTCATTTTTCTCCATGTCAGATTGGAAAACTAAATATTGCATATAATTCGATTATAAATAATACTAATAAGTGTTGCTTGAAATATGGTTTATTAAGTCTACAGTAATAGTTGCAAAATTAAAACAATAATCTGAATAGATATTAGTTGTCTTTGATGCCATATACGTATTATTTATAAATATTGCTGATATAATGACATATATTACTTGCTACATTCTTAATATTTAGAAAAATTAGCCTTCTGAAATCCCTCAAGTAACTTTTTGTTTAAATTTACAGCAAAAAAGTTAAATTTATTGTAGGTGATCTATGAAATGTTCCTGGCAATTTCTAATGCTTTCCAGATGTCATCTAAACCTTGGTTGAACTGGAGTCTTTTATCTTTGGCTCCTTAAGTAGCGTTTTTATTAACAGGTATTGCTAAGAATCTCTTCTAGTGATTAATTTCTGACTTCATTCTGATGAACACCAGAATATACAAGCTTGTTTAACTACGGATATATATATATAACTTTTAATGAAAGTGTTTTCGGCAAACCCAAGGGTGGACTTATCAAAATCATATTATAAGGTAATTGGTTGATCGGAATAAATGAACAACCAATTATAGCCTTGGGAGCAGTGTCCATTTACATATACTAGCTTTCCTTGTGATCTATTGCAACAGGCACTATGAGATTCACAAAAAAGTTACACACTTAGATCACTTAGTACATACATGAATAGTAATCGGCAATAATTAAATTTAAGACATGAAAAATCTTTAATTGATAATTCATCTTTTAGGAACAATTCACTATACAAAAGTTATTTTTCCCAAACAATATTTTTAATAAACAAATTATTTTACATATTTGGATAATTCACACACAACTATTAAAGATATAGCATTTAATACAATGTTAATGATCAAAATAAAATTAAAATGAAAATTTATGCTAGTAATATAAAAAAAAAAAATGTAGTATTGACAAGAAAGACATAAATTGAAAGATGAGATTTTAGGCATTCTTTTGCTACACAAGAATGACTCTGATTATAGATTTATATAAATCACTTTGGTGGATGTATATTTAAGAAAACTGACTGCAGTTATTTTTATATACTGCTACCAAAACAATCCTGTAAAAAAAGTCTTAAAATCTTTAGTAGTGGCTTGAGAGATTAAGTGACATTCAAGCACCAAAATGATAAATTAAGAATAATTCCGTATTAACCAAATTGGTGGGTTTTTTATATATATATAAAAATCCCAAGTCTTTTTTGTATTATGAAAACATTTCAAAGATCACTTATCTTGGACTCTAACCTAAGTCATAGTCATGCAGATGTGCACTAATCCCTATACCAGGTTATTAGGTTTTACTATCATATCACTTGGTACAGTACTTTGGAGAAAAGCATATTCTTTTTCCAGTCTCATAATGTTGAATAGCCAATATCTGTCATTTCTAACTCAGATCAATTACATGAGTGAATTGACATACCTATTGCTATTTAAATTTTAAAAATCTATATATGTTATTACATTATCCTTTTATAAACTTTATTGTTACATCTTCATGTACTTTTAGTTAAATTCCATTTATACATTTGTAACTTTTCTTCTTTACATATTTATAAAAATAATAAGAACAATAACTACAAAAAAGAGAGCCAGCAATTAAAAAATGAATCAATCTCCAATACAAATTTTGTAGTTTCAAGCATTAAAAATATTCATATACATCTCATGATTGTTGTTAATTATATAGAAGATGATTAAAAAATATATACAAAGACTAGCAACATTAAAATCACAAAAGATTGCTCCCCTCATGAAAGGGAAAGATAAATAGTGGGCTCAGTTCTTGCAAACATGACTCCTTTCCAAAGGCACCATAATATAATAATATTTTTTTATTTTTAGTCAGTGACTAGATTAATCTAAGACCCCTATCCTCCTGCTGACAATAGCTAGATATCTATTTAATAATCAATTACCCTACCTATAAAAAAATCATAAGCATGTTCATGACCTAAAAAAATATTCAGTTAGTCTAACCAGATTAGAATCCTATGTCATGGCATAGAAGACAGATATGCTAAATACTTCAACATGAGATGAACTTTTCATGATTGCATTAATTCACAATAATTACGACTTAAATCAAGACTGTACAAGTTAATAAAAATTTAAAAATACAATTTATAACGAAAATGATTCAGCTTTTTAATGGAATCCATATCTTTTAATGCAGATATAAGAATCTTTTTTATGAAGCTATACATTGATAGTCAAATAAGTTAAGCATATTTCACATCAATCTGGTTCATTATGCCCAAAGTCTCACTCTATTCTTCAAAAGCTTATCTATCATCTTCTTTCTTTCCTCTCTTTCTTTCACTCTCTATATTTTCTTTCAACATACCTTTTCTAATTCTTCTAAATATGGGTACAATCTTGTTAATTTCTTCAATTTTTTTTTTTCATCTATTTTTGTTACTTCTATGTTTCTAATCTTGTGCTAGCAACTTTTTTTATTCTTCTGCAAATCCAAATCTTAAAAAAGATTCATCTTGCTCTAAATCATTTTATAAGCAACTTTCCCAGTCAACAATCAAAAGACTCAGAATAAAATGATCTCATGTCATTGTTAATAGCCTGTATGATCATTAGAATTCTTGGCCTAATTTTCTTACCATACCACTTTATCAACTCAAATATTTAAAACCACTCTATAATTTCCTATTAATCTAACTCTTTTTAACCTTTTATTCTCTCTACCTACTTTCATTTTTCTAATTGCATTTACTTTTACTCTAAACTTATTAGATTCTATGTATCTATTGATTCTTCTGATAAGTGTCATATCATCAAAACATCTTTATAAAATGAATATTTTTTTATCAAGAAAACACTCTAATTATTCATCTAAATAAATCCTACTTCTATCTGATCCTGTTCCCCCCAATAAAGATCATTTAATTTTATAAATACATTCTGATTCATATATAGATTTCGTAATAATTGTTTATCCTTCCAGCTTATACTTTTTTAATTTAGAACATCTAACAAATAATTATTAAAATAATCTTTAAAAATCCATTTTTGATACTACAATTAAATGCTTTTATAATTCAATTCATTTTATACAAAAGTTTGTCCACATGTTTAGTCTCCACAAATCAATAAAGCAAATGCTTTTCATCATTGTAATTACATCTCTAATCACTTATCTTTTTAAATCCAAATTTTTCTTCAGATAAATATCTGATCTATTAGAAATGTCTATTCAAAATCCTCAAAAACACTAACATCATGTGAAATTAATATTTTATTTCATTAAGCCTTTTCTCTAACAAAATCCAACTATTGAATGAAAAACGGTCACTTTCAATTATATCACAAGCATCAATTAATTCTTTCAAAGCCTTTTCTCCCATATTCTTTAGTAATTCAAAGGAAAATTCCCTGAGTTTTGCCCAATTTTGTCTCATCTATTACTTTTTACAACTTCTTCCTTCAATAAAATAATGAATGCTAAATTTAAGGTCTATGGATGGAGGTTCAATTCTGTCATTTTCTGTATTTGAACTTTATATAAATTTTCATGTAAGCTTCTGAACAACCAATCATTCAGTATTTATTATAATAATAATTAGCATTTTCTTTTTTAATTAACAAAAAATGTATCTTTCAAAAGGAAATTTTATTCACAAACCATAAGAATCATTTACAAAAGGAAGGACAATTACATATCGATCTCAAAGGAGACCAGTCAACAAAATAGAGGTTACACTTGTATATATATAAACAAAAAAAACAATTAATTTTATGTCAATTACATTAAGACATTATATTCTTTTCATCATCGGTACTACATTTTGTTTCAGATTTATTAGGGCCCAGGTCTGGTTTAACGTCCAATTCTGAGAAAATTTTTGGTCTAATTCTTTAATTTCTTTTAGTAATTGTAAAGACATTTTCATCATGTCATATTCTTCTCCACTCTCGAAGATAGTCTTATTTCTCAATTAACAAAAAATTTATTTCTATCATATAAATTACTTATGTATCTTTCTTTTTTCTTTACTATCTATCTACAATTCTTTTCTTCAATAATTACTTCATCTCTGCAATCCATTCAAATAGTCTGAACTTCTTTATATTAAATAAATATACCTCTTTTTGTAATGTCTATAATTTTCTATATATTTTTTGCTAATTAAATTTGCTTAGTATTATCAATTTTATGATTCAGTTCACTATCAAGTTTGTGACATTATAAATTTTACTTTCATCATTATTTATATTTTTTCCATTTTCTTCTTTTTACACTTTACATCAATACCAAAAAATGATAAAGCAGAAATTTCTTTTATCACTAACTGGGAATAATATTAATTTCAACAAAAATAAAAGATACCAAAATCACACTTTTCTTTATTTTGCTGTAATATCCTATAAATACAATTTATCCAAACTATTTCGAACACTTTTTAACAAAACTCTTTATTTGTACATATATACATATACCTAAGTTTCAACTGACCTGCAAATGTTTTTTTAAGAAATTAAAATGAACTGGCTCCGAAGAAGACTGCAGGACAGTCGAACGTAGGTGTACGTATATATGTACAAATAAAGTTTTGCTAAAAAGTGTTGGAAGTGGTTTAGATAAATTGTATTAAAAATAAAAGTTCTAACTTCTGTGATTTAATCTTTACCTTAAAATATAATATTCCAAACAATTCAAGCCAATTATATTTGACCTGAGTAGAAGCATAGTATTTATATCAGGATTTAGAATTATCTGTTTTGTTTTTTGTGCTAAAAATAAATTGCATGAATCATTCTATGTGGTCACATGAATTCAAGTAAATTTCTAGAGATATTACCAGTTCATCAAAAAAGTTAAACTCAATATGTCTGAACTTAAATCCCCAAAAAATAGTTTAACTTGAAATGTTTTCCCAGAATTCATTCACTCAGAACAGGTGACATCTGCTACCCCTAATAACAAAAAAAGATATGTTAAATAGTGAGTTTAGTGTACTTTACAATACTGATTTATTAAAAAAATAATCAAATGGTTAGTTTCCTGAAATGTTATGTCATTTTTAAACACCAGTAGTGGCAGATTGAACTTTGATTTAGGAATCTTTAGCTATCCCATTGCAATAAAACACATGGGATACTGATACCAATTCACTAAAACTAGATTTGAAAAAATGAAAAAAAAAAAGAATATTTATTTTATTAGTATAGAATTGTTTTACATGACTATCTATTATGAAAATAATAGGGCTATTAATTTTCCTCAAATATAATTTAGGAAAACATTCACAGCACCCACAAAAAAATCACTATATAAGTGTCCTCCACACTGCTATAACTTAACAAAAAAATACAATACAGATAAAGCCAAAATTTAAATAAAACATAATTCATTGTAATAAAAACTTTGCAATAACAGCATTTCATAAATATAATATAAAGAATGTTCAATTCAATTCACTAATATTTCAACAGTAAAAGAAACCATTTAAAGAAATACATTATTAAATTAAATATATGCTATGCTAATAGTTAATCTCTCATAAAAATATTTAGATCTAAAGAAAATATATCAATGTCAGTAAAATAGGTATTATAATGGTTTGGAAGCTGTACAATGCTGCTAGATTTAATATTTCACATTTAGATTTATCAATGTGAAATAAATTTTCCTTATATAGATATGAAGTATTCACATTAACATCTTTGAAATTAGACTATGTAAGGAGATTTTTCCACGAGCTATTTGATAGAATATCAATGTAATGTATCATCTTAGTCAGTTGCTGGTTAATAAAGAATTTTATGATTTTCCTTCCATACTTTATCCTTCAGCTAAAAATAATTAGATATTCATCTCCTTACCAATATTTTTAGTTATCTCAAAAGCTCATCTTCATTCAGAATTTGATTTGATGTTATGATATCAGGTTAACACAATCCTATACCATAATGTTCTTCATTTTTTAATATAAGGGATGAATAGATTTGAAATATGGTATTTTTAATTCATTCATCATTAATAAGCAAATCGGTAAATAATTATGTAATTTTAGAAAATATTCTTATTATCAACTTAGTTATTAGTTAATTTTGTCAAAGTAGGTCTCATATACCAAGCTAACAACCTTCATTTAGTCATTTTTATTATTTTAAGAACACAACTGCTCATTTTATATCATCCATAAATTTATTTATATTATTTTTCCTCTTACACTTTGCTGTATATATCCAATACATCTTTTATAATTCCTATACTTAATATACCTTAAGTATATGCTCAATCAATTTTTTTTTCTGCCTATTTTTCATATATATATATATCATTAAATGACTCCTCCTTAGATGGAGTATAAGTTTCCGCACATGATTTTAAAAGATTATGCATCGAATTAAAACATTTAAACTCCTGAAATCTTTTTATACTAATATAAGCTTATGTAAAAATACCCCTTTACACCTCTTTATAATCTATTAGTAATTGTCCACTTTCCACATATTTTCAATAAATGTCCTATATTCTCCTTTCCATTTCCACATTAATCACATCTAAATTATCTTATTTATCATCAATCTCAGAACTTTACAAATTTTTCACTTTTATACAATTCTAAACTTTTTTTTTTTTATTTACATCTATTTGTTATACCTTTATTTCCTTTGCCTAGTCCTTTTTCCTCACCTTTTATAATTATGAACCTAATATATATACTCTATATAACCTTGTTCTTACATAAATACTACATATAAAAGGAAATAAATTTTTTTGCATACTGTAAAAATTCTTTTTAAATCTAACAAAATCATTTTCCTGACCTCATTAACATATTTAGTTTTCCAAACATTTTAAATTTGTGTTTAATTTCCTAATTAAAAAAAAAACAGCGACATTTCTTCTATAAAACCAAAATTCACGATGTAAGCAATGACTAAAATCAGTAAAAAGAACTGCTTAATGATCATCAGTTGATATCAGGACGCTTTGTTATTTATTCAAATCACAAGCAATATAAAATTTTAAAAATGCAGATTCAAAGTAACTCACGTTAAAAAATTAAAAACTACTATTTTTTTAAAAAATAACATTAAAAAATCTTTAAACACAAAAGTGGAATTTTGCAATTACAAAATAATGAACAAAAATAAAAAATAATCGATTAGTGTATCATTACAAAATGCTTATTGATTAATTAATTAAATTTAAAATTAAATAATATATGGCAGGAAAATCACTACAATACTCGTGAATAAACACAAATAATGAGGAATATGTAATCTCAAATGTAAAAATCAGAGGATAGAGCTAATAATATCCAAATTTATGTGAGCAAAATCAAATACATTCAACACTTAAAAGATGTTTAAATTTCTTTAACGTAAACTCTAAAACTCAATAAAGACAACTTCGTATACCTCTACATTAAAAAATGTTTTCCAAGTTCCCGCTTAATCTGTAAGGTCTAGTTTAAATTATGATGCTCTCTAGTGGAAATTGTTTGAAGTAATTTGGAAAATTTAATATTTTTGTAATAAATTGTTCTAAGCGGTAGCGCAATAATCGTAACAACACGTTTGTTTACTTATCATCGTGGTCGTTAAGATTTGATATTTATTTGTATTAAAATTTATTAAGTATGCATGAAATTTCATTAGCTTCATTAGGAGCAAAAATTGTTTTGGCTACGTCAAGTAATGAAAAATTTCCTCCACAAAACATTTTGGATGGGTAAGCGATAAAATGCTTATAAAGTTACTTAGTAGCCTAATCCTGCAAATTTTCATAATTATCTAAATACTGATTTTTTTCATTTAAATGCTTTTTCCAAGTTAAAAAAAAATAATAATTATGAATAAAGATTTTAAAAATCTTTGTTCTCATAACTTTTATGTTCGAAGACTGATTTAGTGTTTAAGCTATAGGATTTTACTACCCAAATGATACGAACTAACCATCATCGTTGATTAAACCATTAAGCATCACATGATCACTATCTCTTATACTAGCACATATTTGTTTATAAACAAAGCAAAACTCTCCATACAGTGTCATCATCGTTGATGGTTTTTCTTTCTAATGTAAATAAAGATTCTTCATTACTAGAAGGTTTATACATCTTCAATATAAAACTTAATGGTGGATTTTATTTGAATACGATCATAATAGTCAACGTATTTTCTTTGAAATTAGGCATATCACTACGATGTGTTTTTAAAACCGTGATGCTTGCATAAATTGTATCAATAGAGTATTAAGAAATGACAAACATTATCGACGATAATCAAGTGTTTTTGTTTTGTTTTGGTAATTTTTTGCTTAGATAGTTAACCTGCCTTCTAGCAAAAGAAGTTAACAATTTTATGACAAAAATTAGAAGAATACATAGATTTTTGTATTATACTTTTAATCAAATAAAAATACTAATATTTATTAATATAATGGCTTTCACATAATTTTATAAAAAAATTAATGTATTGAATAAAACAAAAAGTAAATAAATTTTGCTTAAGATTTTGATTATATTATTTAGACTGGAAAACTAAATATCATGTGACTTAAAGTTATTTCAGTCTTGCACTAGGCCTATGCACAGAAACATCTGACTTCATCAAAGAAGAAGCCATTTAGATAGCATTAAAGTGAAGAACTATCTTTGTCTTATAATGTTTAAGCTGGGTATTTGGTGATTATTGTTGTTAATATTCCCAGCTAAGGGAATAAATGTCTATATAGTTAATAAAAAACTGACAATATTAAATATATAATCATTGAACTAGTTTCAGATCTACATAAATGTATAAACAAGCTTGGATTCAAAATTTATAGTTGATTTAAATTTCAAGCTTTTATTTTGACAGGTAAAGAGTTAAAAGTACTGAATGTGTATATGCATTTTTTCCAACTTTGAATTACAGATTTTATTGATAAAGGCAAAAGTCAAAAACCAGTATGACAATGATGGTTCAAATACTGTATTTGGTAATTACTAAATACTCAGAATTACATTAGATAGTAGTAAAGTGGAAAGATGATTATGTATTTTGAATTAAGCAAATAAAATCTAAGTTGTGATATTGAAAACTAAACATCATTTAAAAATATTTTTTTACTTCTAAAATTTTTTGACTAACTTGTGCATTATATTTTAATAGTATTCAGTATTACTATTCAATTTAATCAGATTGTTTTCATTATTAACTTTAGGTTGTTTTACCTAATTTGTCTTTATTGCACCATATTTTTATATCTTCATTACTGAAACATAAGGACAGTTCACACTTATTTGATTGATCTATTGTTAGCACTGTTGTTGATTGAGGTATTGTTAGTACTAATGTGAAAACTAAATAATCTTTTCATCACCCTAATAAATAGTTTAAAATATGAATTATAAATTTAAATTGATTCATTACTTTATCATATTTCAATTAATAAGAGTTGCATAATACTTTAATTGCTTATGAATATAGTAGCTGTCAGTTTAACCCCCATAAAATTTTAATTTTTCTACTAATGTCATAAAGTCAATCCTAGAATAGTATTATGAGGTCTGACAATTAAGTTAGTGAACTCATCTTAGAAATAGTGCTATGTATCTCATCACAGAATATCACTATAATCATCTTTGAACAGTTTCCTTGGGAAGCTACATGCTGCACCACCTAATCTACCTGTCAAAGTAATGTAGAATGCTCATCAGAGCTACCATTGTTATTTTCAGGTGAGTAAGAAGCTTGTTCAATATAATTATTTGCTTATTGGTTAAAAATTCTTTTGTTGACAATGCCATGTAACCTGGTGCATTATTTATTATTGATCTCCTTTAAGATCATTTTTGCACACACCTTTCTCATGCCAATATTTTCAGTTATGATTTTTTTGTTTGTCTATTGATATTTACTTGGTCTGATGCACTTCTCATTATTAGACAAAAATATTGGCACACAGCTCACCAAATTTTTGCAATGTTTTAATCAATTCTGCTCTTATTGGTTTCATCAGTGATGTCCCTCCCCCCTCAGAAAAATGTTTAATCCATCTATGGACTGTAGTTTTCTTTATGGCATTATCCCCATAAACTTGGATGAATATGTCCCTGATTTCACTTTCACTGTTGCCAAGTTTGGCAAGAAATTTAATGTTTGTTTGTTAGTCTAATTCAAGCTTTGACATTTTTAAACCACTAAACATCACATGATCAGCATTTTTTATGCTTGCTCATAACTGTTATTAAAACAGGCAAAACTCTCTATACAGTAGTGCTACTCAGTGCAAGCCATAGTAGTCAATGGATGCCAGAAGATTTGAGCATAAAATCCCTATCTAGTGCCTACTCATCCAGTAAGCCTTCTTGCATCCATTGATTACTCTGGCTTGCACTGAGTGGCACTACTGTATAGAGAGTTTTTCCAGTTTTAATAACAATTATGAGCAAGCATAAGAAATGCTGATCATGTGATGTTTAGGTTTAATACCAATTATGTCTAATAGGATAGTTATGGATATGATTATTAAAGAACCAAATATACCAAAATGTATGGGTGCTGAACTGAGTTCAGACCTATATGTCTATGTAAGCTAATAAGCTTGGATTGAAAATATTGTGTTTTCAATTTTATTCTCACAGTTTGTAGTTAAGTAGAGATAAAAGGTGGCTGCTCGAGAGTTGCATTAGATCCTAAGATCTAGGTGCAGTGTTCTCAAATCCTAGGTTTCTCACTGATGAAAGCCACAAGCTAGAAACTAGTCTGGGGATATTGGATGAGTAGGCACTAGATAGGGAGTTTATGCACAAGCCTTCTGGCATCCATTGATTATTCTGGCTTGTACTGAGTGGCACTACTGTATGGAGATTTTTGTCTGTTATAATTTATTTGACATTCCTGTGACAAAACGCAAAAACTTGCAACAACAGTAATAATGCCATGCAGCAAGATATCTGCCACACATCAATGTGAACACAGCTGTGAGATAGTGATATACCAGGGTTATGAAACCTTATGAAATACTCGGGTTATTCTCTTTCCCTTATCCTATTTGTAATTGGTTTGCTTAAAATTTTTTAATGTTAGCTAATTAGAGATTTATTCTGTATGTTAATTTTGTTAACTGTAGCTGAGCATGGCACTGATGAAGCCAGATTCATAGTATCCATGAGGTGGCTGGGTTTGTTATAGCATTTAAATGTACAATGCTAATTTATTTAAATCAGTAATTTAAATATTCCTTTTGTTGGAGAGTTGGATACTATTCTCTTTTTATTAATTAATGAGCTAATTGTTATTAGCAATAAACCACATTTCTTTCACTTTATGTTTTCTAGTTTTCTATTGCCTAGCTTCTTACAAACAATTTTAATATTTATTGGATCGAAAACATGGCCAGATTTTTGCTTGTGCTCCAAGAAAATGGATTTCTGTTATTTTTAGCTCACTTATACAAATATTTGTGTCAGAAAACTGGTGACTATATTTATCTTATGAAGTTTTTTATATAATGTTGCCAATATAAGTACCATTTAACAAGTTCATCAACTTCAGTGTTAAAATGAAATTCTTAAATTAAATTTCTATTAGAATGAAAGTTTGTTGATTATTGAAAAAGAGATAAATAATATAGAATTATTACTATATTAACTAAACATCTTTTAATAAATTACAAGATATGAGCTTGAATAAAATATTTATATAATAAAAAGAAATATATGAATATACATACATTATTATCTTGTAAGTTTATGAAAAATTACATATTGGAAAACTAAATATAGACAGATTAATAGTAAATTGGAGGAAATATTTAGCTTCAATGGATAAACCAATGTTTGAGAAAAATTATTGAATCCAGTTATTTAAAGCATTAGAATTAAAATCTCAAACACTCACTTTAAAAATGTTTAATTTTCCATTTTATTATAAAGATAAAAATTGGAATTATTGTGAGTGCTATATTTACCTACCATTAACGTATGGAATTAATTAATGAAAGCAAACTTTAAGAAAAAATGTCTGGCAAACTAAATATATTTATTTTAAAAAATATTAATATTAAAAGATTTATAGGATCAGAATCTTGGTTACTTTAATCAAAGTGTAAAATGTGTATTTATTTTTTAAATAGCCTCCTCTCGTTAAAGTTATAATACTCCTTGCTAGGTTCTGTTCTCTCCAACAACTTTTTAAACTGTGAAGAAGATATTATCAGATTAACCCACTATTTTAGTAGATGAGTGTCTATGCAGTTTTTTTTTTTATTTGTTTTATTGTTTAGTTAATAATAGTTAAATATCCATTTATAAATAAACTCTTGTATAATTGATTGTCTGTGTTATTTATGATCAGCTATCTGAAAGAAAAATCCTTATCCAATTTAAAATCTTAAAAAAATGACTGAAAGTTTTACTAAACTCAAATTTCAACTCAAGGTCATAAGTACAGTTGTTGAGTGTGCTAACCCTGCATTATAATGCTATTCTTTTGTGAGAATTATGAGTGTTCAATGACAAGTTTAAATCATTTTCATCTACTCCTGTATTAGAAACTATCTTTGATCTGGTTCAATATTTAAGCAATTTGTATATAAGTAAACAATCAGAATCAATTACCTACTGATTATTTGATATTTTCATTTTTGGCAATATAAAAATTTGTCAGATTTTTAGTAAATTCTTGTGAAAGCAATTTACCATTTGTAGTTTTTGAGAGACTGCCTATATAGGTTGTATTATTTATCACATAGATTGCTCTTTCTATCTAATTTTTTTTTTAATGGAGGATTCATACCAGTCTGACAAATGCATTGATTTTTTTTTTTGTTGTCAATATTCAACCAACATTATCATTACTACTTCATGTTTAATTGATTAAAGATAGTTGTTCTTTTGCAAAAGAAGATGATATCTTTTGTATTGGAATGTAATATTTAAGTTATTGTGATTTATGTAAATTTTCTTGACAAGAACTTCTTAAATCTTTGTGATCTCTGGTTACATAAATTATTTTCAATATTCTGAATTAAATATATAATTTCTTGCATACATCTAGGAATGAAATTGATGTTTTTGAACATTGATGTACTTTATCATTTTTTATTTCACAGTTACTAAGAACAGAGTTTTAGTGGACTTGGGATTCCTTGGCTAGGAATAATATTTTTTGTGTATATTGATTGACTTTTCTCATCTTATACTGAATGTTGTACTGAGTTTCACCATCTTCCAACAATCACCATTAAAAGAATTTATATTTTTTCAATATTTTTATTTTATTTTCAATTTTTTTTTTTGTTTTGATGTGCTATTACTGACAGTTGAATGTATTTGGAATATTTAAATAAAGTTTAATTTTTCTAAAGGCATTCAGTACTCATATTAGATGATGGAAATAGTTTAAAATAAAAATACAAGTAGAATTATATCTTTTATAAATTAATTATATATGCAGAATGAGTTTATGGGACAGTATGGCTGTGAAAGTTGGATGTTGAAAATGAAGATTAAGGAAAGTATTGATGTTTTTGAGTTGTTATGCTTGTAGAAATGTTTGAGAAATTCTTAGGTAGCAAGGGAAAAAAGTAAATGGATATTTGACCATATCAGACATAGTTTCTTACTAACTATGCTAATATAGTTCTATTTTGGTCATATCATCAGATGATTTAATTCATTTCATGCTTGGAAATATATTAATAAAAAAATAAGATTTCATCTTATTAGTAACAAATTTGTTTTGAGTAAACTGAAAGCCCAAATTAATGATTCATCTTTCAAGAGAAATAACATTCTTATGATTTCTAGAAGTCACTGTCTTTTAATAGCACCCTATAATAATATTTTACAAATCCTAGTGTCATTTTTTGAATAAATTTATTTTTAATTTACAATAATGGAATATCGTTGACTATGGTAATAAAAAATGAAATTTTGATCATATGCAACAATATAAAATATTCATACACAAAATGTTAAAATAGGAATGGTGCTCTTTTTTTATGTAAATACTGGAAAAAAGCTATACTGTTATGATTTTTAACTGAAATGTATCAAAGTAAATGTGCCTATTTTATGTTACCTGTTAGAATTATTGCTTAATTTGGATCAATATTTTTGGATGTTCTTTACTAATTTCTAAGAGTAGTTATAAAATAATAAGTCTAATCAACTTTATAAAACTTTTGACATTTATGATGCTCTTATGTTTTTGAATTGTTTACATTAGTTAGATTACTATTATGAATTGATAAAATTCAATTACAGGATATCTTGATCATTTTTGATTATCATTGATTCATTGCAGGATAAAGATCTCTCCAAGTTTATTCCACTTTTTCCTATTCCTAGCCTCTTTTCACAACATACCAGCAAAATTCTTGATTTATTCATCCATCTTTCATATTGTCTTGTTCTGGCTATTTTACAGTCATATTGGATCCAGTTTATGATTTCAGAACTGCCCATCTATTATCATCTCTTTTATCAATATATCCAGCCCAACTCCACTTCAGTCTCTTAATTCTTTCAATGATGTTAGTGATAACTAGTTGTTTTCTTAACTGCTTATTTTATTTTTAATCTTTCAATGATGTTAGTGATAACTGTTTGTTTTCTTAACTGTTTATTTTATTTTTAATTGGTATTTGTTATGACTAACATATATCTTTCTATAGTGCATTGAATGGTCTGAAGTCCTGAATTGTTCTTTGGTTGAAGTTCAAATTTCAGATCCATAAAACATATCTTAAAAACCTTACTTTTCAAACACATAGACATATTTCCTTTTAATATTATGCTATTTCTGTCAAAAGCACTATACTAATTTAATTCTGTAACTAATTTCATCCATTATGATTCTACTTTTATTAATAATCTGATCATATATTTGTAGCTTCTAAATTCTTCTAATTCATGCTTACCATTCGTTTTCTTTTTCTAAGAAAATACATTAAACGTTGCTTTAGTCTTTTTAGCATTTATCTTTAGTCCTACTTTTTCACTGTCTTTTGACAATTTTTACAATATTTCCTGAATTCTAAAGTACTATTTGTAAATGCAACCACATGATTTTTAAATTTTAGATAATTTAAATAGCTTCCATTTTATTTTTACTCTCCTTATTTTAATATATGAATTTTTTTTACCATACAAGCTTTTTCATACCTGTACTCCAATATGTAATATATAGGGAGTTTGAACTCAGACTTTCACACGACCCCCAACTATCCATGCTATCATACTGCTCACACACTTGATCACACACATGTTGAAAAGTAGTCACCAAGATACGTATTTTGTGCTAAACAAGCAATCATCAGTTGGTCCAGATTATTATCACACATATATACAATCAATTCTCAGCTTATATTAAGATAGCCAATCTTCATACTTTAATGGACAGGCTTCAATCCACTCTACAGCACAATTCTTCAGCCATCCATTTCATTAAAAATTTGATGATTGAGCGCTCAAAGCCCACATTGGTGGCAATCTTCTCATCCTACCCATGTTGACCTTCAATCACTCTGACCCCTCATGTACAGGACGTAATCCATTTACATACATATACAAGGGATAGGCAGACCTTACAGTACTATATTTTAATATATGAATCTTTTTTACAGTACAGGCTTTTTCATACTTGCACTCCAATATGTAATATATAGGAAGTTTGAATTCAGACTTTCACACGACCCTCAACTATCCACACTATCTCATATTGCTGACACACTTGATCACACACATTTAAAAGATAAATGATTACCAAAGATATATATTTTGTGTGCTATATATATATATGTATGTAAATGGATTATGTCCTATACATGAGGTATCAGAGTGACTTATGGTCAACATGGGTAGGAGCAGAAGATTGGCACCAATGTGAGATTTGAATATTCCATCATCAGATTTTCAATGAAATGGATGTCTGAAGAGTTTTGGTGTGGAGTGTATTGAAGCCTGGCCATTAAAGTATGAAGATTGGCTATCTTAATATAAGCTGAGCATTGATTGTATATATGTGTGGAGATGATAATCTGAACCAATTGACGAGTGCTAGTTTAGCATGAAATACATATATTGGTGATTATTTATCTTTTCAACATGTGTATGATCAATATCAAGGGTGTCAGCAGCATAACATGGATAGTTGAGGGTCATGTGGAAGTCTGAGTTCAAACCCCCTACATATTACATATTGGAGTGCAGGTATGAAAAAGGCTGTACTGTAGAAAAAATTCATATATTAAAATATAGTGCTGTAAGGTCTGCCCATCCTTCATATATGTGTGTAAATGGATTATGTCCAGTATAACAGGTCAGAGTGACTTATGGTCAACATGGGTAGGCTGAGAAGATTGGCAGCAAAGTAGACTTTGAGCGTTCCATCATCACATTTTCAATGAAATGGATCACTGAAGAGTTGTGGTGTGGTGGATTTAAACCTGTCCATTAAAGTATGAAGATTGGCTATCTTAATATAAGCTGAGCATTGATTGTATATATGTGTAGAGATGATAAATCTGGACCAACTGATGAGTGCTGGTTTAGCATGAAATACATACCTTGGTGATTATTTATGTTTTCAATGTGTGTGTGATCGAGTGTGTCGGCAATATGAGAGTGTGTGGATAAGGTGAAGATTATGTGAAAGTCTGAGTTCAAATCTTATTATAATCCACTAAATACTTCTTGTAAAAATGGATTCACCATTTCATATATCCTTCTCAGTTTTAATCTTTTTAGTATTTAGTTATTATCATATAATCTATTCATTATGCTATTGAATTTTTATATATATTCTTCAGAATATTGCAATAATCTGGGTCTATATCTTGATGATCTAATGCTTTCATCATTATAGAAATGCTTATAGAATCAAGTGCCTTTTCACAACCTACAAATCCAAAGTATAATGGCAACTCAATCACTGATTCTTTGTATAACTTCTCTCAATACTTGATGTGATCCTCTATGTTAAAACCACTTTTAAATCGAGCTTTTTTTTTTTTGATTGGTTAAAGACCAAAGTTTTCTGTAGACGAGTTATAATTATCCTGGTTAAAATTTTATATAATACTGATAGATTACTACATGTCTGTAATTTCTAATATTTTTTATTATCTTTTTTAAATATCAATATTATTACTGCATTCTTTCACTTATCTGGTACATCTTCATCATTCTGACATTTGATGTATAATTTTGCCACAATTTTTCTATTTCTTCACCAGATTCTTTTAAACAATCAATTATAATTCCATTACTTTTTGCCATTTTTTTTTCATAGATTTTCAGAAGATGTAATATCTAAAAAAGATATTTTGTTTTCTTGTTTTTTTTTATTGTATATTTTTTTATAGAATTCTATATATTTTTTGATGTCATCTCTGTTTTTAGTAATAGTTATATTTTTTTTTATTGTAGAAATAACTTTCCAAATATCAAGGTGTTTATATTTTTGAGTCTTTTATTCTTTTTTATAGCTTTTTTTTCTAGTTCATAATTATATTTTTTATATTATTAGTAAATTATTTTAATACCATTTTACAAAACTCTAGATATTCAATTCTTCTTAGTGCATCATTTTTAAAATATATATATATTTTTCTTTACTTCATACATTTTCTTGTCTGAGTAAAAAATTTATTGGTAAACTGCTGCTTTTGTGTGTGTGTGTGTGTGTGTGTGTATGCCAGTTATAATATATCAGTTATTTGCTTAAATTTCTTTCAAGTCTGAACCATAATCAAAATCTGTTAATATTCTAAAATGATTTGTAAGTTTTAATTTAAATTCATTGGAGTGTTTCAGAAAATGAAGAATATTAACTGTTAATATTATTTTTCTTAATAATTTTCATCTCTAGTTTTGCATTAGCACTAATTTTGCATCTCCAGTATCACTTCCTGTGTTTTATGTCTCATACTTTTGAAATTTACATTGCCTGTTAGTCAAAATATAATTCAATTCTGCTGTATCTTTCTTTGGATTCTTCTATGTTTATTTCCATTTAGCTGTTTTCTAAAAACAAGAAGCTATAATATATAATTGTTTTTTTTTTCTGTGAATTCCATAAGCTTATAGCCTTTCTCATTTCTATTACTATAACCCAATTTAATCACAGCACTTTTATCAATCAACTATTTACCAGTTTTAACATTAAGTTCTCCATAATAATTTGAAAATATTGTTTCATGAAATCAAAAACTTTTTGTATATTCATATAAAAATCCCTTACTTCTTCACAATGAGAACTCATTGGGACATAAACCTGAATTATCTGCATTTGGACTTGTCCAATAATTTGAATAACTGATCTTGCCACTCTGTCTGATATATCATAAATCTCTGTAGTATTATCTTTCTACTTTTTATTTATAATGAATACCATTCCACATGTGCTTCCAGTCCTTTGTAGTAAAATATATATTCACATTTTAAATCAATTGGCCCTTCACCTGTTCTTCCAAATTTAAAACATCTAATAATATCTCATTTAATATTAGCCCAATTTTTCTTTGTTTGAAAGTGATTTGTAGTTGTAAACCTGATGTCCTCATTTCTACATGGAGTTCAAAACTGAAGCAGGAACTTAGTATAATTTCTTGGAAATTTTTAGGAAGTTACTTTAAAAATGTTGTAAAGTTCATTTCAAGTAGTGTTAGCTGTAGTAATTTACTTAGAACCTGATAAAAAATTTTCATTGGTGGTATTATTTGCTTGCTTATTTTGACTGAAATGAAATGATGACAGTGGATTAGGCATGTGAATATAACACTTATTATTCTTATAATAATACTACTTAAGTTATAATTAATATCAGTTAGCACAATGAATAGTAAATCAGTCTGTCATGCCTCCAATCAGAAATTAGAATCCAGATTGGGTAAATCTTGGAAATTTTTCTAATCACAAGTGGGCTATCTGGCACTTATCTTAGCTAGCTATATTCATCAATAAATGAATGTCTGGTACCAGTATTAGAAGGAAAATAAGATTCCCTGTTGCTTCGGCCAGATGATTGTCACTACAGAAACTATAAAAATAATGAATAGTTGTAACATGATGTAGCATTTAGCAATAGTACTGAAGATATATTTGTACAGAAATTTTGTCATAATGATTTGTTTTTATTTTATTATTTATATGATGTTTTTAGCTTCTTCTGTATAAGGGTAAGTGTTAGATTTTACAAAGTTTGACATTTTAGGTGTTAAAGTAGTATTTTTAACTTGTGGAATAACAATAATAGGCATAATAATACTTGAGTTCCTAGAAGTCTCAAAACTGATCAGAATTGTAATTTCAAATAATAGTATTGGAAAGAGAAAGCAACCAGATGAAAATTATGCTCTTCAAAAAGTTTGCTTGAATTATTGATATGAGTCTATTAGTTCAAAGTTTAAAGATTGACTTGAAATTATCATAGTTAAAATAACATAAAATAATTATTTTTTCAAGAAGAAAATAAGCTAGATATCTATAGAATATCAAAGTTATCTAATTGACCTTCTAAAGAGGTACAATATTAATCACTTTTATTGACATAAATGACTGAGGAGGAAGTGCAATAAAAAACTTAAAATATCAAATATAAATTAAGACAAGTACTTAATATATTGAGAAGATGGATTAAATTTGGAGAGACCTTTATCTTGCAGTGGATTGATAATGGTTGGTGATGATTATGATGATAATATATTACAATATATTTGAATTTCATGAATTCATTTTTATAGTTATTGCAAAGCCTGCCTTTCCAACTTTTTGCTTTTTTTCTCTATGCGCTTTTCAGGAGTTAAAATAGCCATAGTTCTTAATGAATGAGTACTATGATATTATCAGTAGCAGTCACTCTCAAACAAGTATAGCTGTCCCAACTCCAAGAGAAAATCATATAAAAAGACAAAATAGTGGAACTAAACTTTATAATGATTATAATAAACCAATATGTTAACCACAAATATGGAGAGCATGCTGATCCATTATTCTGTTTATATGAATTTTAAGTGATACTGTCTTTTAACTTTTTTTGCAGCAAAATTTTCTTTTTGAAAAATTTTCAACACTTTGTGTAAATGTAGCTTTTCATTCTATTCTGTCTTCAGCCAATCTTCCCAATGAAAGCAATAAAATTGCACTTTTTTAGAGCATCTTTGAAATATTTTCTCTAATATTAAAAAATAACTCTCCCATGAAAACTATGCTCAACTTCATTATAAAATATGCCTTTAGAAAATCTTTTTTTTTTCATTCATTACAAATATTGAATCCAATAAAAATATGATTTTATAGTAATAGATTCTATAGTATCTTATTCAGCAAGATGAAAAATAATTTTGATTGAGCTTATGATCTTGATGTTATATTTAGAATTTTACAGAATATCCTTGATTGAATTTTTCTGTTAAATTATTAGAAGGTCCACATAGTACTTCCTTACAATTTAGTTGCAGCAGTTATATCATGGTGATAAAATAACCTATCTGTTAACTTATTAAAAGCAGTAGTACATTGAAATCTATGCTGAACTTCAATATCTAAGTGTCCATTTTTCTACTTAAAGTCTAGCAAGATATTCAAATTCACTTACTTTCTTATGTTGCAACTATCCAAGCTAAGAGATGCTAAAGTTTTTTTTTTCCATCACTACTTCTGTTTCTATAATTATCATTGCCATAATATTGAGTATTACTTCTAATACTACCACTATTTATACTGCTTTTGCTGCAACTGCTAATTCTATTTGTGTGCATCTCAATGATATAAAAGACTTGTTGAAATGTAAAATGCAGCTCTAATTATTGTAATGCTAAAATAAATTGTCTTAATTTATTGCCAAATAGTGGCAAAATACAGCCATGAATGATCAAGTAAAATGAGTTTGGTTGTAGTATCCTATTTCCTAGTTATCTAATCTTGAGTGTTTGTGGCCTTAACATATATGCATATTGTACACTGTTATGATTGTTGTTACTCATTACTGCTGTTCCTAATACTACTGTTATTATTAAATTAATTCATGTTAGTGATTAGTGCATTCACTTGAATACAACCATATTCTAGAATTTGATTATAAAGAGTACCTGCAATATTTTTAATAAGTGAAGGATTTCCAAGAAAATAGTTTTGTTTGTCTGACAGTTAGATCAAAAATATCCTATCTAAACATCCAAGTTTGACCAATAGGAGTTATTTATGTAAGTGAGAAAATAGTGTAATAATTGTTTTGCCAATGTTTGGATTACAAATCTTAAAATATTTTGAATTTCAGGCATTTAGTTTGAGTAGTAAAATGGAATTACAAATAGTTGTTACATATATATATCTTTTTTTTTTTTCAACAGTTGTTATCAATAAAGACAAAAGCTGAAACTGTTTTGAGGATGTTAACATAAATACACTACTGCCTAGTAATCATTGATTATTCAACCTTACTATATGTGTTTATTTTAAGTTACCTAATTTGGTGATTCATTGTTTCTATATGAAGGAACTCATTAAAAGACCTAGTAGTACTTAATCATATGTTACATTTCTATCTTATTTAAATATGTTAGATGTGTATGTTGCATACAGAGAGAGGAACTCAGAAACATGTAACAAAAGAAATTATAAAACAGATCTGTGAATAAATACAATTATTACATAAGATAAATTAGCCACATAGATAAATTAAAATATTATAGTTGGCTTTGTAATAGATATGTATAGACAGTGGGTTTTTTTTAATTTGTTTATAACTTAAATTTTTACTTAGTTGGCAGTGGTATTTTAATTTAATTTTATATTCCTAGGAGTCCTGGTTGACAATGTTATTTTGCTCTATTACTTTGTTAATCTCTATCATGTAAACATAAGATGATTAATTGTTGATTTCATTGAACTTTGGGGAACAGAGTCTAATTTGATTATAAACATGTACCATTTGTTAATAATGGTTTGTTATTCTTTTGTTTCAACATAGATCTTTATGATTTTATTATTTTTAATATTTAATTTCTCTGTCTGTATCATGTTATCTTGAATTAGCATGTCTTATTATTTTGAAAGTGTGTTTGTCATGTTGCCTTGGTGTGATTTTCTCACATTACTTTTTTAGGAAGGCTGACACGTTCTGGACCACCACAGGACTTTACCCACAGGAGTTCATCGTCTCTTTTGATAAAACTCTTGATCTGACTTCTGCCAAGCTTTACTGTTATAAAAGTATGTTGGAAAAAAAAAAGTTTATTATTTATTAAAAAAGTCTGTCTTTATAACTTTTGTAGTGCTAATTAATTAAATTTAATTGTATACAAAGAAAAAAATTTGACTATGGAAAAATAATAAGGTTTGCAGAAAAAAAATATTTGCTATTTATTTAAAAAAATGCAAATTTGATTATTTTACATATGCACACATACGTATACATAAAAATTGTGTGGTAGAGCAAATGTAATTTAAACAGGTGCAATGTGTAAATCTGATCTATTTGGTTTGTTTTTGTTTTTTTTTTTAATGATCTTGCTGGTTTTAAAAATTGTTCAATAATAATCACAAAATTGATTAGTAGAAGCTTAAGCACTATTTAATTAATATACAGCAGTGTGCTAATACATTTTGAACCTCTACTATATTAATGAAACAAATGTTAAGTAATTATTTATGCAAGAATGCTGTTTAAAAAGAATATTAATTAAAGAAAAAATAAATTTTAATTTATGACTTCCCCAACTGCTTTATAAACATTTCTTCTAGATAGCTACTTTAAGTGTTTTAGTCTCTCCCAGTATTATTATATTATTCTTATTTTTATTTTTTTTTTGCAACCAATAAAAATTCATAAATACTAGGATGTTTATGTTTTCTTGCTTGCATCAAATATGAAAAATGCATAATGATATATTTATATAAAGTAAATGTATATATATATGTTTAATACAATAAAAGAAATAGATTTGTCCATGTATTTATTACTAAAAACTAATAAGAATATGTACTTGAAAATATTTATAAATACTGTCATGAAGACATATTTATAAAAGTGTTTAATAAAAAATAAAAAAAATGTATAAAGTGCTAAAGAAAAGTTAAAATATTTATTGGAAAAGATTTCTTAATGCTGTTATGAAAAAATAATAAAAATATTCTCTTGTTATAACGATTTATTAAAATAAAAAAAACTATAAGCAAGATGGATAAGTTTTCAGTATGAACTTTATAAGTTGCACCCAGTGATGCAATTATTTGTTTTGGTATTTTTTATTCTCTTATTTTCCATTTACAAGCATATTAAATCTACAATGGAAAGGTTCAAAATTAGGCTGCATATAGAGATCTAGGTGTCATTGAAAATGGAAATATGAAGTTGCTAAATGTCAGTGATGTTAAAAACTAGCCAAAGTTATCAAGTAAAATTTTGTTCAGTAATAATTAACAAAATATTATTAAATCTCATTTTCTCAATACTATGAAATTATCATGAATCATACAATTTCATTTTTTCATTGTTTATTGTTGTTTCTGTTATATGATCAAAACTATAAAATATTTTATTTGCTTTTGCAAAATAAAAATTTTCTTTTAATTCACCAAAAATTTTAAAAATACTATCAAATAAACATATTCATTAAGTGTAAATATTATTAACAATGAATGCAATAAAATACTTACTGATACGCTAAAATTAATTGCGTTACGGTGAAACTTTTAAGTTTATTAATGAGTAGGCTTTTTTTATCTTTTCTATCTTTTAGACTTAGTGCTTTCAGAGTCCTTGCAGCTCCATATTCATAGTTCTTTTGATACTGTTAACTATATGCAAATGCATGCAAATTACTTATATCATCCATTTTTTCAAAATCGTGAAGCACATGTCCTTTCTGTTTATTGCTGTGGCATTGCTGGTGATGAAACATGCTTCCTTGACCTTCCTCTTGACATCGTTTCTTTCTGTGCATATGATGTCGGCTTTAGATGGTTCAAATTTGTGGTTGTGTTCCTGCTGATGATCAGCAAATACTGAGCTGCCTTCTTTTTTGGTTGTAGCTTTTGTGTATACATATTTATGATGAGCCAGTCTATTGCCTACTGTGGCCCGAGTTCCCCCATAATAAACTGAATCACAACCTGTCTGCAGGCACACAATTCTATAAACTACATGGGGGGTTTCTTCTATATTTCTTTTGTCTTTAGTATTGTTGATGAACCTATTGGTGTTTGGAAGGGTTCTGAATCCGAGTTTGAATTCCTTCTGTAATATTTTACTGAAGTTTTTTGACACTGCGGGTATGTAGGGTATAGTCAGATGGTGTCTGTTTTATTTTGTGTTCTGTTGCAGTCTTTTATAAAAGCTTTCAATCCTGTTGGTTATTGTTCTATGATCAAAACCCACACTTATTAAGTCCCTGATATAGCTGGTGATGTTGTTTTTCTTGTCTGACTCTAATTTACACAGGTGGTGATTGCGAAATAAGAAGGCAGACAGCCCTGCGAGTTTGTGTAATTTAGGGGATTTTGAGAGTGGATGGAGATAACCTCTAATGCATAAGGGTTTAATTATCATAGAATAATTAAATGCCACATTCTCTCTATTGATTTTCAAGTCAAGGTACCTGACCATGTTTTGCTCATCTTCATGTGTGCAATTAAACGTAAGGTTGGAAAGAGTGTGGAGTTCATGTAAAATCTCTTTAGTTGAGTTTTCCGGTGCTGCCAAGAATATGTCGTCCATGTATCTGCTATAAATTATGTTTGGTGCTGCTCTCTGGAACTTTGGAATCACCTGTTGTTCAAAATGATCTAGCATGATGCTGGAAACAATCCCACTCAGAGGGAGCCTCATGGGCCATCCATTATTCATTCTGTACCATTTGTTTTCGTATGATGCTAAAATATTTCCGTCTAACCATTTCATAAAATCCACAATAAATTGTGCTTTGATAACTGGACATTCTTTCTTGCTTAGCTCATGTTCTATTATTCTAATTGATAGTTGTCTGTCGATGGAACCATATAGCTCTGTGACGTCCACCACTGCAATCTTGAATTCCCGCGGAATAGTTGCGTTTTCGATTTTGTCCACAAATTCAAACGATGATTTAATTGTGAACGATCCGAACCCTATATAGTCAATAAAATATAAGATGTTATATACAATAGTTAAATTCTGTATTTTATACTATGATAATGCATGACTCATAAAATTAATTTTAAGAGAAAGCCATTCATTAGCTGTGACAACCCTTTAAATATGAATAACCTTGAATCTTTATACTAAACAGATTTTACTTGTGTTATTGTGAAAAGGATAACGTATATGCATTTATTAAAGGTGATGTTTTTTTGCAATAGGTAAGCACTTTATTTTTATTTTTTACAGCTAATAATTGAGTTTTTAATATTCACATTTTAATATTATAAAATATATCTTTATAATATGTTAATTATATAATTGTTTATATTTATTGCATGTAACTTCAATTCTAAAAATATTTTAAAATTATTATTAAACATATATCTAAGTATGTGTGCTTGTTATCAGGATACATATATATATATATATACACACACATTTATTATTTAAATAATATCTTGGTGGAAATTTGAAAATAATAATTGCAGTTTGTAATGTTATAATTGACTAATAGTCTGCATTCAGAACAGGTTATATTTACCTGTGTAAGGTTTATTTAAATTCTTTCTATCAATAATTTCAATCTCTATGGACAAGTTGCAATATTTAGGATCTATATAAATATATTGGTCCATAAATAAAGGTGGGATTCCACTTTTATTGCTAAAAGGAGGTTGCCTTGACAACAGTTGGAGATTGCATAAATTTATTGAAAACACTTTTCCCAAACAAACTAATTCTGGAATTATGTTTTGTTCGGGATCCTGAAAAATATTCATTTTCAGCAAGACTATTAATTATATGCATATGATGTAACTGTGGGGAGTATCTTAACAAACAAGTTGTGATATGTAATGTTAAGGTGCCATTAAACAAAAAGTAATAATTGATGTAAAATAACAGCAATAATACTTTTCACAGTTAATCAGATTAAAAAAATAATTTAAAAATAGAATATGAATTTCCATCTGAACAGTTTAATCACTGTAGATCTACAATTATTAATATTTAATGTAAAGCATAAAGATGTTTTAAAATATGCTACCACTCAAGTTCTGTTTAAATACTTATAAGAAGTGATCACCAAATCAAATATTTATGATATAGAATCCATTTATTTTATGCTTAAAAACTACCTTTAAAAACAAATCAGTACAAATTTGTATGACTATGAAATACAGTTGAGAAAACTGTTGCAAAAGGATATTATTTAAATAAACAATCATTCATTATCATTGTTAACATATTAATTTCAATATATTTTAATATATCATTGTGCATGTCTATCTTCACAAAATTTAGGTATACTTATTGGATTTAAAGCTGATTTGAAATGATTCATAGCTGTTTGAATACATATTTTATATTTTTCATGAATTTCTGTATTTCTTGATAGCATTTATACTCATATATTCTATTTGTTTAATGGCAGGTCATCATTAGGCATATATATATATTGTAACGGGCACATACGTACGTTACATTGTTTTTTTATTAGTAAACATGAAAAGAATAAAAGTTTGCAAATAAAACTTCCTTTTTAAAAATTAAAAATTGAAAATTAATTCTATCTTAAATTCGTATATATAAATCGCACAGATGAAAAAAAAATTATTAAACGAAAACTTTATTAAAGAAAAAGTATTTTAAAACTAAATTTTCAGTAAAGATTTAAAGATAAAAATATCTCTTTAAGTTTGAAAACAAATTAATTAATGTTATTTAAAAATGGAAATGATTATTTTAATTAGTCCAAGTGAACAAGCCCTTGGGCATTTAAATGTATAAACAACGGTTAGCTAGGAAAACAATAGAAACTTTTAGCAAATGAAAGAAATCCATTGGGAAATCAGACCTCAATGAAAAGGTTTTCACCATCATGACGTAATGTTGAGTTAATCCACAAAATTATTATAAAAGGAAAGGTTTGAAGATAAAAGAATTAATTAGTCATTACGAGAGTACAGATATGTGTTAGTGCGGAGTCGAAGGAGAAGGGATTGAAAAGACGCACTCTTCAATCCCTTCAGTTCTGCTAAAAAAGAAAGAGAAATGACATCGTTTTCTACGTTAAGGACCAGCTCAAGTAAAGACCTCTGGATAAATAAAAAAATGGCTAACTGGATACCAATATCTTCAGTACGGCGTGGGAATTCCCGTTCAAAATTACCAACAATGGCAAGCAACTGTAAAGGATAAAGCTGGACATTTTAAAAATCTTAAGAACTTTATATTCATTTGAAAACAATAAGAACTCTAAATTCTAAACCTTTTAGTAAATAATACAAATAGAATCCTAAATGACCAACGTAAATTAATGTTAATAATGTTATTTGATGTATTTTTTTTTTTTTTATTTAAAATCATTTCCATTTATTTTTTTTTTTTGTTCTTTTAAGTTTTTAATATGATTTTTGTTTTTCATTAGACTAAATTACATAAATATTAAACTTAAGTCGGGCGTGAATGGCTATATAGATTTGTAAAGTTATATTAGGGGAGGGTAAATCTTATGTTATTTGTTTCATAGTTGAATTAGGTCAATGGATTGGATATATTGATGTAGTTAGTAGATGTAGTATGAGATCCATTACGGGCAGGATTGCATACATATGCCACACACCTTCTGTTTGCCTATGGATGGATTTGTAAGTCGGCAAAGAACCGCAGTCCATTCCTATGGAGTTTTTTGTTTATTGTTCTACTCGCCAATAGATGTAGCATTCCTGTTGGTGGAGTGACGATGTCTTCTCTAACTCTACTTACTGTTCAGATTTACATTCTTGACAGTATAGTATTTTGTGTTGTCATATTTTCATGCTACATTGAATACATAAATGTATCAGATGGATTGATGCCGGTTTGACTGTGAACTTTTTGCCTAAGGTTAAATCAGGGAAGAATATTTTCTTTTCAAATGCAGATCTATGTAGTTTATTCATACTCGACACCCTAAATAAAAATGCATTAAATTTAAGTTGGGTATAGACATTTGCATGGGTTCGTTACCGGTTGATTATGTTTTTGGTTTTCATATTTGATCAAAATATATAGACATTCGGTAAATACTGATACCTTACGGTGAGTATCTAAGATGTATTTATGTCGGATGTCTTTTAAGTTATTGGTGTCAATGCGGTGTCTTATGATGAACACCATTGGGTTTCTTGTATTCCCTATGCAATTGACGGTATCAATGATTTTGTATTTTGATCGTTTATGTTTATTTTGAAATGTTTTTGACCATGTAATTTATGTAACCGATCTATACTCAACATTAAAAACACATTTTATAAACCCATCTGTGTGAACTTATAAAAAATTAAAATGTAAACTTATAATATTATAAAAATTAAAATGTAAATTTAAATTCTAAAATCAAGTTAAAATCCAAAGTAAAAGTTATTCTAAAATAATGCTAAATTTTATATATGTGCGTAAATAAATGTTTGTGTGTTAATTACTGGCAGTGGCTTATTTTATTCTTTTTTATATATTCTTAGATAAGAATTTATTATGAAATTTAAATCTCTGCTACTCCCTGAGCTAGTGACAATGGGCTAATGACCGGAATCAAAATTTATAAAAAAAAAAATATAAAAAAAATTTTTTTTTTACTTACATATCTGCCTACTATATAAATTTTTCTAGGTTCAAATGCCTAGATGGCACCCTGTAGTGCAGATTACATTAAGCTCAAATTCTCCGGATCGTTACAATATATATATATATATTACTAGATGGAGCTTTACCAATAGCCCACTATCAAGCTTAGTTCACATAAACACTGAGAGAGATAGAATTAAATATCTCTTTCAAATTGTCTCCAATCTTTAAACCATGGTTTCGAGCTAATTGGCTCACATCAGTAAAGGGTAGAAAGACCAGAAGCTAGATCTAAACTCCACCTTTACTAAACAGCATTTATGAAACTTATTTTTATCAGTTTGAAAGCACGAATTTTTCAGATATGTAAATATCTTCAAATCCAGTCAAACAAACTAGATAGCTATATGGGTCTGAATTCAGTTCAGTTTCACCATATAGTAAAAGCCTCTGCAATCTATATCATTGCAAAAACTTTCAAGGGTGTATTTTTTGCAAGTTACGAAAATGTATAACTTGTTTTGTTTATCATATATATATATTATGAGAAAACAGCCTGAAATTTTACAGATATATTTACTTTTTTAAAAATATATATATATATTGCTTTCATATATCTTTTAAAAAAATTTTTTTAACATTCTTTTGAATCTGGTTTATATTTTCGTTTTTAAAAAATGGAAGGGAAAAATATTTTATGATTTAGAGAATAATAACATTTATTTTTCTGATCAAATTATCAACTCTATATAAGCATTATTCATGAAGTAAAGAAGATATATAAATTGCTCATTTGAAATCATTTTTAAATGAAATTATTATTTTTTTATACCAGATTTTATGATCATCTAGCAAGTTTCATAAAAAGTACATAAGGCCATGTAATATTTCATTTATTAATTAATCATTTTATTTTGGAAATTATAACTGTAGAAAAATAGAATTTAAATTTTAAAATATAATTCCTATGTTATTTGATCTTTCCTGGTGATCAATTTGGTATAATATGAATGAATGAAGATGCAAATTATACATGTAGTGATATAATTAGAAGAATGTCAGATTTTTTTTTTAATAAAACTAAAAAAAAAAACATTATGATTACCAATTTATTGACAGAAAATAAAAAGTTATCTCAGATGACTTTTAGAAAAAAATGGAACTTCTAACATGGAAACTACATAGTTAAAAAAAAAAATACTTGAATGGTTAATTGCTTGTGAATTCATAAAAAGTTTGAAAAACAGAATTTTTATATCGAGATCATCATCCATATAGACCGTGACCTCAAGAGTATGCTTCTTCACCATTGTACCAAATCATGCATGACATAATGTAGAATAGCTGATGATAAGAAGATAATTAGTATACTTTAAAAAAAAGATAGATGTATTATGCTGTGGCTTAACCATGAATATATTATAAATAGGTTGGTGACAGCTGAAATGGCTTTTTGTCAACATCAACCAGAAATCTTTAAAAAAAAAAAGTAGGTACAATGGTATATGAAAAATGATCAAAATGTAATAAATCATAATGGATGTAACTGAATCAGGTCAAGTAGTCAGATAGAAGATATCAGATAGCCAATGACTATTTTATGACTATAAAATTAAAAGCAGAAGAATGCCTATTAGTTGCATGATAATGCTCAACCCTCAGGTAAAATTGAAATGAAAAAATATTGATTATGTAATGAGTTACATTTTGTCTGTGATCTGTTTTCATAAATGATGGAATGTAAAGAAAGCTTAGCATTAAGTAATTAGAATTTAAAATAAAATTTTAAAAATGTGTATTGAAGATTCTATTTTAGTTTTTCTTTATCAAGATAATTTTTACATGTTATTTTGGATATGCATTCTATAGTTTTGTCATCTTTTTTAAAAACCCAACAGTTAAAGCATTTGTGTGTATTGTGGGGAGGGTGGGTAATATGCATATGTAGCAATGTGCAGTTAAAATATTTGATTTCGAATTAAAAAAAAAACACCTTCTTGTAATTATATAAAGAAAATCAGTCCATAAGATAAAATTAAAGACTTTAAATATTTTCATTAAGAAATTATCAGAAAATTTCTGATTATTTCTGGTGAAGATCAAGAAAATAGAATAATCAGTTATAATACAATCTAAATGTGGTTCTTATTAGATATTGTAAATTATTGACAAAACTTTCGGTTTAATTTTTACCATATGTGACCATTATATTTCATGTTCAGTTTATTTTAATTTATTCATATGAGAAAATTATTTTATTATACTTTCCAGGCTTGGTAAAAGTGTTTATTTTTATAGAGTTGTTATATTTATAGTTTAATATCTTTTTTAAAAAATAATATTCCTATTCTATTGTTTTTGTTGTAAAAGTTAATGTAAAATAAAGCATATTTAAATAGTAAATATTATAAATAATAAAATTTGGTGATAATTTATATAGGGATTTATTTTCTGTTAATTCCAGAGATTTTGTGTAATATATATATATATGTTCATGAGTTGGTCTTTCACTTCTACATTTATTGCGATAGTTACTAAAAAGATAAAAGGTAGTTGCTGGAGGATTGCATTAAATCTAAAAGTCTAGTTGTAATGCTCTTAAATCCAAGACTCTTCACTGATGAAAGCCACAAGCTAGAAACTAGTCATGAGATACTGGATGATTGGCATTAAATAAGGATTTTAATGAAAAAAACCTTCTGGAATCATCCTTTGATTACTATGACTTGCACTGGGTGGCACTACTATGGTGATCATGTCATGTTTTAGTGGTTTTATTATATGGTCAGTTTAGCCATTTTCTATTAACCACTTATTAAAGGTGGGAGAGGAAGAAAATAAAAAAAAAATTATAATTATATCTAAAAAATAGCTTATCTTTGTTAGTTTGTATGTTCATGTCATATGTTTAATAAAATATATATTTTTCTGAGTTTGAATTCTTTGGATGCAAGGAGGAAAGCTCATGATAAATATATTCTGATTTCATCACAAATTTCTTAAGTCATGAACTATTATTATAATTATATTTGTGGGTAATGCCCAACTCATAGAGATATTGTGGGATTTGTAATCTAAACATGAAGGAATAATATTTTGGAAATTTCTACATCTCCACACATTTGGAATTCATATTATGCATGAAAAAGACATTAGTTTTATATAGATGAGAACTAAATGACATTAGACATTTTTGATATGCATTTATAAAATTGATATGGAATATGTATATATGTGAAATATCATATGCCAATAGCTATGTTAGTTAATATAATGAGTCAAGTACATCAACTCTCAATTAAATTACTTACCTAAAGCCAAATTAAAAGATTCAATACCAGTGGTAATAAATCTTAATTTGATATTTTCTAATGATTTAATTATAAATTAGAGTTCTTAGCTTATATATATATATTATAACGGATGGAACAATTAGCACTTGGATATATCTATCAGATTTATCAATCAGCTGGTTCGATCACAATGTATGACCAACTTATACAAAGTCTATATGTGATGGTACACCTATCTATCGAGCCCCAAACATTGTTGGTGCCAGATATAATGGATGGAATGATTACAACTAATCCCAAACATTGCTAACACCAGTATAATGGGCAGTACTCTTCATTAACAGTCATAAACTAACCAAGCCCAATGATGGTGCACCAGATGTAATGGATGGTCAACTAACTTGCAGATTGTACTACTATGCAGATGTAGCAATATGGTGAGGGGATAAGTTAATATGCTCTAATTTATTATCCCTAATGAAACAATCTGCAAAGACCTACCAGGCTTAGAAGGGAAAAAAATTGCATCCAACTATGTTCAGACTGTGGGTCATCTGATAAAGTGCTAATGAGAACCCGATGAAATGCTTAACCAATGATTGCATACCCTTTAATTGACTAACTCTATCTCTATTTAATAATAATAAATGCAATTTAGGTTAGTTCATTCACTTTCCCCTTTTTAATTCCGTTATGCCCTAATATTCAAACCCAGAGAGAATATTGCTTTTGACTCCTTTAGCAGGTATGAACAGATATACACAGCAACTCCTGCACTTATATATAGATTACAACTAGCATTTATTATATTTGTTTTATTTTCAAGCTTTTATATAATAAGAAAAATAGATGTGTGTGCATGTATAATTATTTATAAACTGTGGAATGTCAGGACAACTCAATAAACCAGAGACCAGGATAATACAAACTCTCAAACATTTATTAACAATAATAGATATCAAGTATAACAACAATAGTAATGATAAAAAAATATATAATAATCATCATATGTACATGTATCACAAGTGAATCTCTACCATCTTACTAATTAATTATCCTCTAAATCCAACCCTTATATCCCATGGTAGAAATCCACCTATGTCACTCATTCTTTACAAATCATAATTATATAGAAAAATCAACTTTAGTTATTTAATATAATTGAAATGCTGACTAGCTAAATTAGATATTTACAAATGTTAATCTATTTAACAAGTTTCCCCAATTTATATATATGATAGAGACAGATACTAGTTGATTAGTCAAACATACTGGAAAATATACGTACACCATTAATCACAAAATAAAACATATAATATGTATTCTGTATAAATGTTGTAATTTAACCTATATATAAATTTAGAGAATCTTATCTCAATATTTATGTTAATAACCCGATGTGAAGCAGGTGGTATTACCTAAATTTTATTTATAATGAAAATATAAAAAATATCAAAATGAATAATCCCCCCTTTTCTTCTTTGCTAATTCTGAAAAATGAGGCTTCAACATCAGAGTGTGAAAATGCAACAGATAGTATGAATAAAAAAATAATAATAAATAAACAAAAATTTATAATAATGATTCTTTGATTAAAAATTGTAATTGAAACAAAGTTCATAAAAATCATCATAATAAAAGTAGTAGTAGCTGATAGTTAGGCAAGTTGTTCTTCAAAACAGTTTCACTTAGTAAATCATTTTCCTTAGCAAGGATAGATAGGTACAATGGTGTCTCCTGTAGTTGTGTTTAATGGTAAACATCTTGATCCTCATTTGATTCACCATAAAGTATTCCAATCCTTGTTTACTTTTGACTGTAGGCATCTTGTGTGTTTACAAGAAAGTAGAAATCTATATATATATGTATATATATAGATATAATGCCGCTGGCAGGAAATACCATGACACACAATAGCATGTTTTGCTCTAGCCCATTTTCATATTAAAGTACAATTTAATAATTATTTATAATCATATATTTGCATTGAATAGTATTGAAGCGCTTACATATATATTAAGAAAATTCTTTCATTATTTTTTCTTTTCCAATTTTCAACAGACTTAATTCTCATTATTCTTTTTGAAAAGATTTAAAATGTTCAAATTTACTCCAACAACTATTAAAACACGATTTAATTATTTAAGAATTAATCAGTTATTCTTTCTTCTTATTTCACTTTCTTTCCTTTGAATTTGACTTTTAAAATGTTTATAATTTAACTAAAAGAAAAAGTAAAACTCCATTTTAGCGTTCTAAATTTTATTTTTATTTGCTGTCTTTTTTTACAGGTGCTATAACAATAAGAAGGATTTGTAAACTGTCTTTTGTTTTTATACATTTCACACATGTAGATTTCCAGGAACGCTGATACCTTTAACTGCCTATTGTTTAAATACATTTAGATTTATTACAAACAAAAACAAATAATAAAATCAGTTTTATTTTCACACATATGTGCACACCAACTTAACTTCAGGTCATCCCAAATTCATTTAACTATAAATTAATATTCAATTTTAAATTAAAAAATATATATACATTACAGTTTATTTAATCAAATAGTTTTATATATATATACAATATTACTTTGTAAAATACTGATCGTATTTTATTTATTATAATTTAGTAATTTATTGTGTATTATATGTATATATGTAATAATAATAACAAACTAATAATCTTCCCATTATTAATATAAATTCCAAATGGATTGGGTTCAATAAATATGCTTGATCTTTTTAGGAATGTGTGCATTGTAAGCTACCCTTGACAACCCCCTCTTCTTACAGGGTTAGAATTTTAATATGTAATGAAAATTTTAACACTTACACAAGGTTTGCATTTGAAGTTTGATGGGTTTTTTTTTTCAACAAATATAAGAAGGGTAGTGAAACCTTATTTTACTATTTTCTACACTCAACTACACAAATTACTTTCTATTCTTCTCTGCTCACTTTCATGAAATACTTTTCAAGGTGGGGTTCAAACATAGGTTTTTTTTTTTAAACTAATGATGGTTATGTTTTGATCACACTAATAAAAATGTGTTTCTGTTTCAGATAGCACATATTTTTTTATTGTTATCCTCTATCCTGCTCCTATTGAGTCTTATTGGATTTCCTTTGAGGACTAACAGAAGATTGGAGCAACCATCACTTAATGTGGTTTAACTCTCTTAAATAAAGTGGCTATAAAGTATCCTAATATTTGCTTTGGCATCCATTAGGGAATACTCTCATCATAATTTTTAACTTAACTTCATAATATCTATTTTTTTTTTACTTATCAGTATTCATCTCTTATTTTTTTCTACACATCAGTTGAGTATGACAATTTTACAATTACTAAGATTGTCCATGGTATGGTTTCATAATTCGGGTATTATATGTGCCCCTAACTTGTCCTTCCATATCCAACCAAAATGCATTAGGACTTGATTGTTTAACTATTGTGTAAGGTCCTTTATAAAGATGGTAAAACTTACTGTACTTATTTTCAATTTTCTAACTAATATGAGGGTTTTTTATTAAAACTTGATCTCCTACTTTGAAAGTATATGGAGTACCAGTCTTATTTTTGTTCCTTTTATTAGCCTTACTTACCAATCGAAGATATGCTTTCTGCACATTTTCCTCCATACTAGTTTGTTTATATCTAGTCATAGGTTGATATTTAGTGAACAACATGGGAATTTATTTATTAAAATGTAGTTCAATGGGTGTGAATCCAGTGGATTCATTCACACTCCAGTTGATATAATTAACTATCTGGTCTATCTGTCTTATCCTATCATTTTCTTATACTATCATAAGTTGTACTATAGATATATGTATATGTACACCATGTGATTTATTCATTCATTTATTTCTTCTCTTAAAAAAATATATACATCTCTTGAGAATTCATACATGGTAAAAAGTCCATTTTACGTGTCCAGAGTTGCATCATTTGAAGTTCTTCCCTTGTTATGTAGTTTTTCTTTTAAGTACTGTCATTTATATGCCTCATAAATGTGAAGGGTCCTTCATAAGTGTTACATAACTTATGGAACTGAAAACCTTTCTGTTTGATGAACTGCAACATGGTCATCTCTATTCTCATCATATAATTTTATATGTTTTGATCATCTTGTTGATTATGGAAAGACTCTAATTTCCATAATGCACAGCTAAGATGATCACATTCACCAATTTCTTTAATGCTTTCAAAAATGGCATTTGTAGTGTGACAGTTTTCTCCTAAGAAAGCTGTTTGAACTTGTAACAATCCATCCTTGTTATTGCTATTATGCTCACAAATTTTATGTCTGAAAAGCATTTTATTCTTGTTTCGATGGTAAACACGAATGTGCATCAATGATCTTAAATATGAGTCCAAATCATTTATCATTGAACCTTCTTTCATATACTCTATCATGACATCTTCAGAGAATGATGTGTCATTGACTCCTTTGGCTTCATCATTTAACTCGGAATCAATCTTGAAAGCTTGTGATCTTTGTATCACTTCAATATTGAGAGTATCACTCAATTGCTTTTCTCTCAATTTAAATTCAGTATATTGAGTACTTGAATTAGTCTGGGTTTGTTGTGTTTCAACAACTAATGTACCCTTACTCAGTTGGGATTCAGTGATTCTAAACCTCTGGGTAATGGTTTTATCTAAACATTTAGTTTTTGTCCTAAGGTTTCTATCTCCATATTTTGTTTGATAAAATTTTGCTCCAACTCCGTACGGATAATTTGTATTCCCATCTGAACTTCATTTCGGTGTCTTCGTTGATTTTCATGCACTTCTTCCTTAAAATTTGTTTGATTCCTGCATACCTCATCATATTTTGCATTCAATTGTTCCATGACACTGGATTTAAAATAATCTATTCACTGTTGGCATTCTGTATCCTTTTTATCAATTTCATTCCTCATCTCCAACATCCCTTGCTTCAATTCAATATTGTCTTTCTGAACATATTCTAATTTTAGGGAAAGTTGTCCCATATCTTCAGACAGCTTAATTTCAACATTATCCATTTTTGTTTCCATTTGTTCTTTTATATCATTCACATCCTTCTTCAATTCTTCCTTTATTTTATTTATATCAGCCTTGGTTGCCATATTTTCCAACTTGCTATTTATATCACTTTTCATATTCTCCATATTGCTATTTATATCACTTTTCATTTCATCAGCCTTGATTGCCATATTCTCCATCTTGATTGCCATATTCTCCATCTTGATTGCCATATTCTCCATCTTACTATCCATATCACTCTTCATTTCATCAGCCTTGGTTGCCATATTCTCCATCTTGGTGTTTATATCACTCACTCTTCATCTCCATGATTGCTTGGATTAGTTGTGCCAATGTTGTAGGGTCTTGTATAGCCTGAGTTACTCCCACTTCAGGCACTTGAACAATCTCACTGGGAGAAATTATCTGAATTTGAGAAACTGTTTGACTTCCTTCCTGCATTTGTGGGGATTGTTCACCTTCCAGAATAGGCCCCCCAGGTATCTGAATCATCACAGATTCTACCTTATTACTGGTAGTATCATCTACCATCTCACTATCACTATTATTTTTCCCTATCTCAAAATGTTTTGATTCCATATTACTTAATTGCTTACCACTTCTGGTTATCATTAAATATTTATTTATTTGCAAACTATTTATAAAATATTTATTTACGAAACTATAATAATCACATGCCACAGTGCATCATGTCACTCCCAACCATTGCATTTATCTTTACCTCTCTTTTTTTAATAGATTTACTTTTAGCCTATGTCCTTTTACATGCCTAACTCTACTATTTTATTATCAATTATTAATCACTTAACTATGTATCATCGGTCTCTGTTTATTGTCCAATCCTTTATATTTCCAATTTACACTCAATACTTTAGATCTCCTATTGAAAATTGATTCAAGTTTATGTGATCTATTATCACTATTACTATTATTTTAGATGAAAGTGCTAGTTGTTTGTCATGTGTATAAGTTCATTTGGGTTTATGTTGATAGAAAAATATAAAATGAAATGTGTGTTAACATTTTTTTTTTAAAAAATTTAAACACCAGTCCAATGGCTGGACTTCCTTTACAATTAGAGTATATTCATACCTAACATACTGGATATACATTTGGATACATCTATCAACTGTAATATCTTTATGCCTAACACATTGCATCAGATATAACTATTGGTAAATACTATCCTCTATCAACGGTAATATCTTCATGCCTACCACGTTGCGTGCCAGATATACCCATTGGTAAATACACTCCTCTATCAACTGTAATATTTTCATGCCTACTACATTGTGCACCAGATATAATGGACGGAACAATTACCACTAGCCCCAAAAGTTGATGATGCCAGATATAATGGATGGAACGACGATTCTTATCATACACCCTCCTAATACCTATCATACCAGTCACGTTAGTCACTAATCTGATCTTTAGCAGTGTGTAGTCCCACTACACATCGTGCATCCACGTTGGTCACCAGATATAATGGATGGAACAATTAGCACTTGTATATATCTATCAGATTTATCAATCAGCTGGTTCGATCATAATGTATAACCAACTTATACAAAGTCTATATGTGATGGTACACCTATCTATTGAGCCCCAAACATTGCTGGTGCCAGATATAACAGACAGAATGATTACAACTAATCCCAAACATTGCTAACACCAGTGTAATGGGCAGTATTCTTCATCAACAGTCATAAACTAACCAAGCCCAATGATGGTGCACCAGATGTAATGGATGATCAACTAACTTGCAGATTGTACTACTATGCAGATGTAGCAATATGGTGAGGGGATAAGTTTATATGCTCTAATTTATTACCTCTAATGAAACAATCTGTGAAGACCTACCAGGCTTAGAAGGGAAAAAAATTGCATCCAACTATGTTCAGACTGTGGGTCATCTGATAAAGTGCTAATGAGAACCCGATGAAATGCTTAACCAATGATTGCATACCCTTTAATTGACTAACTATCTCTATTTAATAATAATAAATGCAGTTTAGGTTAGTTCATCCACTTTCCCCTTTTTAATTCCATTATGCCCTAATATTCAAACCCAGAGAGAATATTGCTTTTGACTCCTTTAGCAGATATGAACAGATATACACAGCAACTCCACCTATATATAGGTTACAACTAGCATTTATTATATTTGTTTTATTTTCAAGCTTTTATATAATAAGAAAAATAGATGTGTGTGCATGTATAATTATTTATAAACTGTGGAATGTCAGGACAACTCAATAAACCAGAGACCAGGATAATACAAACTCTCAAACATTTATTAACAATAATAGATATCAAGTATAACAACAATAGTAATGATAAAAAAATATATAATAATCATCATATGTACATGTATCACAAGTGAATCTCTACCATCTTACTAATTAATTATCCTCTAAATCCAACCCTTATACCCCATGGTAGAAATCCATCTATGTCACTCATTCTTTACAAATCATAATTATATAGAAAAATCAACTTTAGTTATTTAATATAATTGAGATGCTGACTAGCTAAATTAGATATTTACAAATGTTAATCTATTTAACAAGTTTCCCCAATTTATATATATGATAGAGACAGATACTAGTTGATTAGTCAAACATACTGGAAAATATACGTACATGATTAATCACAAAATAAAACATATAATATGTATTCTGTATAAATGTTGTAATTTAACCTATATATAAATTTAGAGAATCTTACCTCAATATTTATGTTAATAACCCGATGTGAAGCAGGTGGTATTACCTAAATTTTATTTATAATGAAAATATAAAAAATATCAAAATGAATAATCTCCCCTTTTCTTCTTTGCTAATTCTGAAAAATGAGGCTTCAACATCAGAGTGTGAAAATGCAACAGATAGTATGAATAAAAAAAAAATAATAAATAAACAAAAATTTATAATATTGATTCTTTGATTAAAAATTGTAATTGAAACAAAGTTCATAAAAATCATCATAATAAAAGTAGTAGTAGCTGATAGTTAGGCAAGTTGTTCTTCAAAGCAGTTTCACTTAGTAAATCATTTTCCTTAGCAAGGATAGATAGGTACAATGGTGTCTCCTGTAGTTGTGTTTAATGATAAACATCTTGATCCTCATTTGATTCACCATAAAGTATTCCAATCCTTGTTTACTTTTGACTGTAGGCATCTTGTGTTTACAAGAAAGTAGAAATATATATATATATAGATAGATATAATGCCGCTGGCAGGAAATACCATGACACAATAGCATGTTTTGCTCTAGCCCATTTTCATATTAAAGTACAATTTAATAATTATTTATAATCATATATTTGCATTGAATAGTATTGAAGCGCCTACATATATATTAAGAAAATTCTTTCATTATTTTTTTTCTTTTTCAATTTTCAACAGACTTAATTCTCATTATTCTTTTTGAAAAGATTTAAAATGTTCAAATTTACTCCAACAACTATTAAAACACGATTTAATTATTTAAGAATTAATCAGTTATTCTTACTTCTTATTTCACTTTCTTTCCTTTGAATTTGATAAACTTTTAGTTACAGCATTTGACTTTTAAAATGTTTATAATTTAACTAAAAGAAAAAGTAAAACTCCATTTTAGCATTCTAAATTTTATTTTTAATTGCTGTCTTTTGTTACAGGTGCTATAACAATAAGAAGAATGATTTGTAAACTGTCTTTTGTTTTTATACATTTCATGCACTGTAGATTTCCAGGAATGCTGATATCTTTAACTGCCTATTGTTTAAATACATTTAGATTTATTACAAACAAAAAATAATAATAATAAAATCAGTTTTATTTTCACACATATGTGCACACCAACTTAACTTCAGGTCATCCCAAATTCATTTAACTATAAATTAATATTCAATTTTATATTTAAAAAAAATATATACATTACAGTTTATTTAATCAAATAGTTTTTTATATATATATACAATATTACTTTGTAAAATACTGATCGTATTTTATTTATTATAACTTAGTAATTTATTGTGTATATATGTATATATGTAATAATAATAACAAACTAATAATCTTCCCATTATTAATATAAATTCCAAATGGATTGGGTTCAATAAATATGCTTGATCTTTTTAGGAATGTGTGCATTATAAGCTACTCTTTACAATATATATATATAAAAGGGTATATAGAAGAAAACTAGAATAGAATGTCAAATATAAATCAAACAGAAAACTGTTTTTAATGATATAAATTGTGACTTTTTACAGTCTTAGATGTAGAAATGTTAAGGGAAGAAATATTAAAAAAAGGGCAAATGGAAAATCTGTGTATTCAAAATGATTGGAAATGTTCACAAGAAGAATGAAAGTGGTTTTAAAAACTAATTATAAAAGAAAAATTGGAAGTTGGAAAAATGAAAGTGAACAAATATGAGGATGTTAATATGTAAAAAAAAAAATTGCATAAACAGAACACTTACAAGAAAAACTACAAGATATTAGACAAGATTTTTTTTTTTCTAAATATATTGTATTTTTTCTTGTAAGCATTTCTAAGAGTGAAGATATATAAATGGCAAAATAAAAAATGAAGTTTCAGCTTTAGAGACTATAATAAATAGCATGATGCTAAGAAATCGTCAAATAATTTGTAAAACAATTCCAATGATAAGATAAAAATTAAAAACTAGTAAATTCTGTGACTGTTAGCAAAGAATATGAATTATTCTTAAAGGGTGGAAATCATTACACACCTAATGAGGAAATGCGCAACATTATGAGAAATAAACAATTTTATCACTTTAAAAATTTTGGAAGGATATGCAGGAAAGATATCATATAAACACCTGAACAACATAAGTGGGTTTTTTTTTACTAAACTCCCTCATTGAAAAGGAAAATATCATTAATGCTATTATTATTTAAAAGATGATTGGTGAAACTCACTATTTTAAAGTGTATCTACAAAGGAAAATTACAGACAGATAGTGATTGCAACTTTTGGAATGAAGGATGGCAAGTCAGAGTTCAATACTGTATGACCCAAGAAAAATAACGACTTGGAATTGGAGAGAATTATGCATCTGCCTATCTGGGAGACAAGTGTTATGGTTAAGAATTTTTAACATTTAAAGAATCAAATTTTGTATTTCATTAGGTACAACTTGCCAAACTATGTGGAGCATATCATATCAGCTAACATGAGCTATATTGAAGAAATGGCAGCCCTCCAGGTACTAAATGACATGATATCATTGCTGAATAATTGGTTCTATATAATTCGTTTTAAAATTATATGGATGGTAACTAAAGGATATTAAGAGAATTTCTAAGGATCACCTTTAAATTCTGCACACTAATACTATGTATGATCATTATCATGATACAACATAATCTTAAGCTGATCATCTTAATAATCACATGTATATGAAAGTTATAAATATATATATTTTTCTCACTGAATTGAAATATATATATATATATATTCATTAGTATTATGTCTCTTTTACATCTAATTACAAGTGATTGTTCTAATAACAAGTATCATCCGGCATCATTTATAGTTATTTGTGTCATTATTTATATTTATCTATAGTCTGCTACTATATTGCATTTATTTTAGTTATTTAGTGCAGACACCAAATTTAATAAAGTACTAATTCAATGCTGTGAAGAATTTTTTGTGCAGGAAAAATTAATTACAAAAAGTGGAAGGTATATTATATTTCCCCAACAGAAATTTCCTATGGTTAAGAAAAAAAGAATGAAATTAAAACATATGTTCATATGAGAATATATTGAGTTAGGAATAAATCCTATCTGGAATATAAAAGAATAAAACCGATTGAAAGCATTGAAAATAAAGACATTCAACCTTTATTTAAAAACTATGGAGAACCTGTACAATAGAGTGTGAAAAGTCATGGGTATGACCTGATAAATATATATGAAAAAGAAGCATTTTATGCCTTGAAATCAACTTGTTCCAAAATTAATATTCTGATTAAAGGAATGTTTAGAATAGTATTAATAGTTTATTGAAATCAAGTTTCTGTAATTTCATAAGAGTTATTCTCTTGATTTCTGAGAAAGATTTAGCAATTATTAATGTTATCTTTGAAACCAACAACATGCAATGTTGGTTAATAACAAAGAGGCAAAATTTGGTTCCAAGCAAATATAGACAATCTTCAGATTGGATCTCATATTATGAAATAATGTCTGTGTTAGTCAATGAAGTGATAATAATTTTTGACCTCATATATGAAATCAATACATGATTGAGTAGAAACTAATAAAATAAACAGTACAGAAAATAAAATAAAAATTTTGTATCTGATCACTTAGTTATCTTTACTAAAATCACATGCATAAAGCACAATGTAAGTCCTAGAGAAATATTGTTCATTACTTCTGAAAATGTTATATGAAAAAAAATTCATGAATGAGCTAAAATAAATTTGAATAACAGAGATAAATAACATATTAAAAAAATCACACAGCTATATAAGAAATTCAGTGAGACTGTTTTTTATTTAAATTTCCCAAGTTAACCACTTGCAGCATTTTTTTACAAATTTTTTTATCTATACAAAGAACTCATGAAAGTATAGAAAAGAGTAGATGGTAATGCCTTTTGGGTCAGTAATAATAATAAAATAAAGAAATCTGACATATTCAAGATAATTAAAGAACAAATTTGAAACAACTTTTGAGAATTAGAATAGCATTTTTCTTAATATTGAAAAAAGCTTAGGAGGCAAAGTTATGATAAGTAACAAAATACATAACTAAAGAAATGATTTCTATTTAAATGCCCTAGTAAGAAACTTTGATCCAATGAATGAAGCCTTGTATCAGAACTTTATACCAATTATCAGAAATGATATGGCCATCTTTGAATTGGAAAAGACAATAACATCCTACTAAACAGATTTAAAATAATATATATATAATTTTTAATAAATGCTTTTATTTTCTGTGCACTGAAAAATCAAAAATTATTGTTCACTTCAACCAACACTGGGGTGTTTATATTTAACTTGAATTTAAAGCATGGAATATCCAGAAATTAATTAATACAACAATTAGTTGTAAAAATTAATGATTGAATTAATTAATTTTTGGATACTCCCCACTTTTATTTCAAGTTAAATATAAATACCCCAATGTTGGTTGAAATAAATAATTATTGTTGGCTTTTTAATGCACAATAAATAAGAGTTTATTATAAAATATTTATATATATATATTATTTTTACCATTTTAATATTTGCAAAAAAATTTTAATAGTAGAATCTTTTTTATAATTATTTCAGTTTTAGTTACAACAAATAATAAAAACTATGTTGTAGTCTGTGTAATATTTGGAAAAAAAATTTACATTAAAAATCATTCTAATATTATTTTGTTTATGAAAGAAACTTTTAAAATCAATAGAAATTAAAATTTAAAGCACTTACAATCAAGAGAATTTGTTTTTTTTATTTGGATTTACTATAAAAAAAATTAATGTTTTTTTTAAATATATATATCATATTTTCATGCACGTCACTAAACATTTGTTGAACTAATATTAACACATGAAATTAAGTCCATCAACACCACTATAGTAAACAAATAAGGGTGGCCACACTGAAATATTTCATTGTCAATGATTTTTAACATATGCATAAAATTGGAAGGAAACCCATTTGATAGAATTATATTAAAACTCAATTTCATAATTAATCCTTATCAAACAATCAAACAGAATTTCTAAATTAAATAAAAATGTTTAAAATCTGTTTCATGTTAAACTTTTTTTTTAAAAAAAAAAGAGGATTAATGAAACATACATTATATATTTAGATATTTTTATGAATTGGTAGCATGTCTTTTGGATAAAGTTTTTTTTAAAAAAAATGAACATTTTTTTTAAAAATAAATCTATAAAATTTTATTTTATTTATTTGTTTTAATTACAATTTGTTGACTTGTTACTAATATTTATAAATTGTAGAATTAATTTATTATTTATGAAATAGCATTATTTAATCTTAATTTGTTCCTTTATTGCATTGCCTTAATTAATTAATTAATCCATTTTTTATAAAATCTTTATTTTTTGTACAATCCTTACATAACACCCATCGACAGTTTTGATTGCACCTGCAATCTTCTTCAGAACTATAAAATATATACATAAATATAAATCACATAACTATATATAAATTATATACAAATTATATAAACCTTATAAAATCCATACATATATATATTCATAAAAATACACAAACATACTTAGAACTTGTATATCCCCTCAAATACATGAATACTAATAAAATAAAATAAACCTTCTAACACCTTAATTTTAATCTTTTCCCTTTTCTTTTTTATTAAAATTCTTTAAATTTTTTTATACATTTAATATACCTATTTATTTTTTATTCATTATTATTATTATTTTTTTCATATATATATATTTTTTATTATATTTTCATGCTATTATTTTATATCCTTCAAATATACTTATTCCTATTATTATTATTTTTTATTATTTTATATTAACTTATCTTTATAACTTTATATTACTATTTTTATAATATGTTAACATTATCATATTTATTTATATACCTATTTTTACTTACTCCATTCTTTTTTTTTATCTTATTTTCTATCTTATACCCACTTAAACTTTTTTATTTTTTACTTTATATATCCCCTATATATATTTCATATATCTAAAACCTAACCTTTAAACTTTTCATCATACTCTATATTTAAAATCTATTACATAAACTATTATAAAATTATTATAAACAGAAAACCATGTTTAATTCCTACTTACTTTTTATTTTTTATTATATTAATAATCTTAATTAACTCTAACACTTAATTCTTAATTTTACCTTTTAAACTTCTTTATCTTTCACGTTTCAGCTCTCTTTCAGTTAAACCGTTTTTTATTTATTCTTCATTTAAATCTATAGCTTCCATACTTTAGCTTCCTCTATTGCTTTTTTTACCAATTAATTTTTTACCTTAACTTTAATTTCATGCTTATACTTTTATTATATTAACTTTTATACTAAAATTCTCCTCAATCCGAAATCATTGTTCATTTTTGATTTAATACTATTTATATAAATAGCTTCTTTAATCTTTCTTTCCCTCCTACTTTCTGTAAAATGTAACATTCTAATACATTCTTTATTAAACTCATGTCCTGTCTCCAATCTGTGCATATATATTGGTGAATTTCTATCATATTTATGCTGTATCAATCTCCTATAAATTGAGTTCTTAGTTTCTCCAACATAATTCATTACCTCTTTATTTTTAAGTTTACAATCTTTACAATTAATTTCATAAACTCCATTAACTTTATTATTTTCTGTTTTATTTAAACATTCATATTTATTCTCTAATATTCCTATTATATTCTTTTTTTTATTAACTATTTTTACTTTCAATACTTCAGTAAACTTTTTATTAATTTTGTTTATAATTCTATTTAAACTCTTAACTATATAATCATTTCCTGTTTTTAAACCTATATAAGCTGTTTCTTTTTTATTTATCTCTTTAGCTCTATCTCTTTCTTTATATTTATCCTTCATCTTCTTTTCTATCTTTTTAATACTGTTATCCACAAACTTTTCTGGATATTCATAATTCCTTAATTCTTCTTTAATTAACTTTTTTTGTTTATTATACTAATCTTCATCTGAACAATAATTTATTGCCCTATAAATTTTAGAATATATTGTACTCCTCTTATATTTTATATCTATATTTGAAAACCAATTAGCAACATTATATTTATTATTCTTTTTAAATATTGATGACTCCACCTTACATTTTCCTTCCTTATAATATTTCCTTAATTCTATATCTAAATATACTATTCTATTATTTTCTTCCTTTTCCACAGTAAATTTAATGCCTTCATCTACTTCAGTACACTAAGAATTTGTAAACACAGACATTATTGTTAGTAGTATTTTTAATAATCCATAAATAAATCAGTTATTAAATATATAATGTTTAGAACATACAAACTTATATGGATCAAGTAAAGCTAATATATATTGCTTCAACTCAAAGTCAGATTCCTAAAAAGTCATTTTAACAAACTTGTAAATAATACCCACTTTTCCACATTAATGTTAGTTCATTGATCAGATAAAAAATGATTATTTGTGTTTGCTCATCACTTTGTTAAGTGGTATATGAACTCAGCAACCAATGCTAGAAAAATGAGAAGTTTTTGTATTAGTGGTAATTTTTGAAACTTAATTAAGTTAGTTTAGTTTAAAATAACAATCTTAGAAAAAATTATATGTCGATAAATATTTATGGTTATTAAATATGTAGCATTTAGAAAATATTAACTTTTCATGGACCCAGTAAAACTGAATAGGATTAATATTATTCCAAAGTCATATTTTTAAAGAATCATTTTAACAAATTTGTAAATAATGTCCATTCTCTCACTCTAATGTCAATTTATTGGTCAAATCAGAAATATTTGTTATCTGCAAGTTGTTAAAAATTTGTTTTGAAAGTGTAAAACGTTTATATATTAATGGTGATGTTTATATCAAATAATTTATTAATGAAAATTTTAGCCCATTTTTAAACACCTTTTATATTTTGCATACTGTAACTTTCAATAATTGTTTACTTTTGTAAACATTCAAAAATATTTTGATATACTATCACTACGTTATAACCCAATGGTATATGCACTGGGGTAATCACTTTACACAAGATGATTGATTTCTGGCTAATGATCATCTTCAGGAAGATAACATTAATTTGCACTGATGGTAAATGTCCTTTTTTTTTGGTCAAAATATCAAAGTTATTTAGAATTAGATAATATCTAAAGTCACTAAAATATTTTAAATTCTGTATTCAATCTTATTAAAAGTGCATATACTTTCTGATTTTAGGATGTTTAAAAATGTGAATTTTATAGTTTGACTAGCAGAACAAATATTTAGCAGATGAATTACAATGGTAGAGTGGAGAAAAAATTGCCACTAATACCAGTCTAAATGAATATGGCCATTCCAAGAAAGAAAAGAAAAAAAATTGCTTAAAAAATAAATCTATGACCCACAAATACATCCACTTATAGAACATGTTGGTTAATTCATTTTTCTGTTTAACATTTTATAATGCTGTATTTTAATTTCTTCAGCAGAAAACATTTTTTTAAATACTTCAATATTATATGTAATTGTAACTTCTCAATGTATTCATTTATAAAGTATACAGGATTTATTTCTATCATAAAAACCATGCTCAAGTTCACCATAAAGCATTTTTTAGGGATTCTTGGATTGTTCATTTATTATAGATATTGATTCTAATGTTGGTGTAGTTTTACAATGGTAGTATAGTATAACATCCAGCAAATTGAAAAACAAATTGATTAGTTTTATGATCTTGTCATTATATTTTTAATATCTTATGGAGCATCCTTGAGTGAAACTTTTCTAATGTCTTTATATTACATTGATAGGATATTCAAGTTTCACTTTCATACAATAAATTGGGTAAAATAACATATCTATATATAGCTAATTTAAAGGCAGCATTTGTTTTACTGTAATATCATACCCTGTCTTTAAACTTGTTAAAAGCAGTAGCAGCAAATTACAATCTGCGTATTATCTTAACATCTAAGTTTGCCATTATTATTTATAAAATTACCAAGGCATTTAAATTGTTTATATTCTGAAATTGATAATCATCCAAATTAAAAGCTACTGAGAATTATTTTTCCATCATTGGCTGATAAAACTCAGCATTAATTGTTAATTTAAAATCTTTAAATGTTGCATTAAAAACATTAAGTAAATTTTATAAGTGTCTTTTGAATTGGCAAAAATAGAATAATCATCAGCATTATATATAACCAGACTTCAAGAAGATGAAGTTTTTGTTTTTATTTTTAGTCGATTCAAATTAAAAAGTCTATCATCAAACCTTATTGCATCTTGATTGTGTTTCACTGAGCCATCTATAAATAATTTTAAAGACAACTGTTGCAAAAATTGAAAGCAATGTCAAAATAAGTATATATTCTTATTTAACAACAGTTTTCATTTCAAATGATTTTGCACCTGTGTATTAACACTTCTTTTCATTCCATCATGTAGAAGCTTATAATACAAATATTAACTAACTAATGTCAAACAATGCCATAAATATTTTCAAGTAACTGAATTAAATGCTTTGACAAAATGAATAAAAACAATGTAAATCATTTTTTTTATTAATGACACTGTTTTTTTATATTTGCATGATAATAAAGCATGTCTATAGTGCTTCTTGATTTTTTAAAACATATTGAGCCTCTATTAATATTTTATCTATGACTGGAAGCAATCTATTCAACCAAATCCTTGAAATTACCTTTGCTGAAATGGATAAAAATGATATTCCATGATAATTACTACAATCTTGTCTATTATCTTTGTTTTTAAAATTAGTACAGAAACATATGTAAAATCAGGTGACCCAACTTTATGGGTCCATATATTCCTAAAAAATTTAATAGTTTTGGAAATAACATATCATTACCACATTTTAAAACATTTCCAGGTTTTCAAATATCTATTTTGACTTCACTAAATTGGATATATTTGTCAAAATCTAAATAAGTAGACAAAATGGATATATTAAAAATCATCAGGTATCACTATTCAAAAATGGTCAAAATACTTCTTCCACCTGTTCAAAATATTATCATATAATAATGGCATTTGTATATTTAAAAGCTCTATGGTATCATTTCTCAAAATGTTCTCAAGTGACAATGATTAGTGAATATCTGTAACTTCTTTGCATTTTTAATCTGTCTTCTTATCAGTTGATGAACTTTTGCCTTCATATTTCTATATTTATCATGAAATTCCACATTTAATTTATTCTGCTAAACAGAAAGTGCCACATTTCCTTTTAATTAAATTATTAATAAGATCATTACCAGAAAACTAATCATGTTACTTCTTTTTAGTGAAACCATAAATATATTTAGTTGTGTACATAACATACTACCCAATTGACCAAGTTCCTCCAAATGGAACCAAAGTTTGTGGACTTCCTTTTGAAAGTCAACCTTGCTGCCCTGCCCCACAGTATGTTCCTTTGCTTCCAAAGGGGATACAAAATCGATCCCATCTGCCCCTTATGTTGAAAGCATGATGAATCAATGATTCACATCCTTAGTCAATGTGAAATGTGGGCTTGCCTTTGCACATTTGCCCAAATAAAAATGACAATGCCTGATCTGGTTCAAGTTCACCTAATTCCTGCTATCAAAAAAGGAACATTTGGCTCTATTCAATTAGCTACTCACATTAACTTCTTAATCTGGGCAATTAGATGCCAGGTACTGTTCATAAAAGACTTGGACTGTTTCATTGACATGCTATTCTTCATGTTACTGTGGAAATTGATGGACAAAGACAAGAAAACTTGTATGCCATAGCTTGCAAATCAAACCTGGAGCTCGGTGAGGTTCTAGTTCACTTTATTCCTAAATTTCATGTCCCCCCAAATATGGACTTAAATTTTATTTTGTCTTGCTGAGCTTCAATATGGACCTAATCTTTATTTAGTCTGGCTGAACTTTCAAGACCCTGTCTTGCTTTGATCTCTTTACACATTGACTTACTTTTTGGCCTATTGTTTAACATACTGCTGTATGATCATGATGCCTAATCATTTCCATGTATCTGAAACCTTATTTGACAACTTTTTAAAAGGCAAATTCACACTTGTATTATTTTCAGTCTGTAACCCTCTTATAATTTGTTTTCCGCTAATCAACAGTGTTTTATCAGATTGAGTATAATGTAATTGAGTGTTAACATTTATGTGAATCCTGTTATATTTAATGTAAATCTTCTCACCTCCTTGTTTATATGTATAAATTCCTTTAATCAATCACTGTTTGTAACTCTGATCCACCACTTGTCGGTTGTCTAATGAGACAGTGAATATGGATCAACATAATAAATAAAATTAAAAGCATATGTAGCGCTTGAAAGAGAAGCTATTCAAGGCAACCTGCCTCAAAAGCACTAAGCATTTAATACTTATGCATTCTTTATAGCTTCTCTTTCAAGCACTACATACGCTTTTAATTTCATTTATTATAATATTAAGAGAGAAGTCTAAAATCCTTAATAATCAACCTAATGTATTTTCCTTTGAGTGCGAATAAAGTTTGTTTTGAAATGAAGTTCTTGTTTTAGTAATATGACATTCCTGGAGGTTCCAGTGATTAATTTTAGTGTTTAATATCTATTGAAATTTAGAATGTACATATATTTCTAAAAAATAAATATCAATTTTCTTGTGAATGACATTAGAATAATCATGGATTATTTTAATCTTGAAGCATACTAATTTATGATCCAATCAACAGTTTGTGCAGTAAGTGCTTACATAATTATAATTTCTCTTATATTATGACTTTCTAATTATAATATAATCTATTAAATGCCATTGTTTTGAATGTGATGCATTCATGTTTCTTTGTAATGGTTTTTCTGCCTAATTGAATTTTTTGTGAAATATACTTAATCCATGTGACGTGCAAAAATTCAATAATAACAATTTTATATCACCAATACTATTAACTCCAATAACTTTTGGCCACAATCTACTATTTGTATCAACAAGTGTGTTAACATCTCCAAGAAAAACATTTTAATTTTTAAAGATATTGCTATAATAATGCTATCTCAAACTAATTGGTAAATGGCTATTTTTAGCTAAAGTATAAAATAAAAATGGACAATCTTTAAAACTCCTTACCTTTCAGCTTTGTCAAACCTAAATAAAAATGGAAAATCTTTAAAACTCCTTACCTTTCAGCTTTGTCAAGCCTGATGACTAGTATTTGTTGCTCTTCTTTGAAATGTTGTTAGACCGGCTTTTACATTACAGTGGATTTTTGGAAGGCTATTTTGCTGACTTTTATTCTTATCTATTTAAAAGAAATTTTATTTTATTTTGAAAACTTAAATTTTCCTTAAGTGTAATTATTTTGCTTCAGTAGTATTTGATAGATTGTTGAACACCCATGCAAGATCTTACTATTCAAGTTTTACTTTTCAAAAGTTTTTGATAACTTGACTTTTTTTTAATTTACTTGCAGTTAAATCTTTGAGAGTTGAACAGAGTTCCAGTGCTAATCCTAAAGATTTTAACCTTGTTGTTGAAACAGGTAAGAATCCATAAATTATCTAGAAAAAAAATAGTTGCTATAAAGTATAAAAATTTGAAAGTGAATTGTTAATTTAATTTTAATGCTTCAAGTTTTAGTTGTAAATTGTTACTTTTTAAGATGTTTTTAATTAATTTGGGAGGAGGGGTCATGCTAGATCATACCAAATATTAGATATGCTGAGGTCAACAAAGGAGCATATTAAAATAATAACATATTGAAAAAGAACTTAATAAATAAAATAATTGCAATGAATAGTTTACTTTGGAGATTATGCAACATTTGAGTGACAGAAGTGATAAGTTGAGCTCCAATCCAGGAACTTTTTATTTCTCAAGTTTATCACTGAGTCATTCAGGCATCAGTTGATGCACAAGCACCAGAACAGTTTGAAATTTGCTCTATGAACTGTTAGTTTTTAAGTTCATCACTCTACTTCTATGCTAAACCATACAAACATTTTGAAGGTAGATACAATGCTAATAATAATTTTCATTACAAGAAAAATTTCAGCCATAAGTGACTGCTCATAGCTTTATATGCATTATCTTTATTATTGTCATATTTACTGTCATTACAAAATGATATACAAATGTATGTTTGTTAAATATCTATATATAATGATATTCTACTTACATATCTAAAATATGAATTATAAATTTGAAATTGTTTATGGTTTTGAATCTTGTCTGGATAAAACTTGGGAAAAAAATTCCAGTCAGGTTTAGTTTTTTATTCAAGTAGCTAATCCATAGTTTCATTACCATAACATGGAATGAATATCTAGTTAATATTATCTGGTTTACCAAGCAATCATGATGAATTATGCCTTTTTCCTCAATGTTTCTTTATGATATATGCATAGGAGCAATTTTCTTCATTCTTCTCTAGAGTCATTTGATGTAACCTTGGAATTAGAACACTGTTATATCCACATTACCTGATTAGGTTTTGAATACTAGGTTAAATTAGTGAGAAGTTTGAATCTAATGCTGCAGTTACTTATTTAACAGATATTTTGAATTCCTTTGTTCAATCAAGTTAATTGCCTGAAATTCAAAAAAATGTAAATGTTTTTGAACTCAAACCTACTTATTTGTATGGTAATATATTGTAATGAACATGAAAGGAATAATATATATGGAGGATAATGGAGAGATAGCAACCATCATGATCTGATTGAATATTCACAATCATCTTAATTAACATTATCAATGAATAGTTGTCAACATATATAAAAGGAGTATGAAAGAGTTAGCATAAAATAAAATAGGTAGTTATAACTAATTATAAGATACACCACCCACATTAAACATAAGTGATTAACAATCATCCCTTGTGAGTGGATCTAAAAGAGTTTTAATATTAAGATGTAAGCCAATTATCTAGCCATTGTGAAACATAAGGCATAATATAAAATACTCATCTGCATGCACTTAAGTGCTAAAGTATTTATCATAGTACCCTGGCATTCTGACAATGCTGATTATCATCAATCCTCTGGCCATATAGTTCTATGAGTGTACAGGAAAACTGTAAACTAATTTCTAATCTGTTTCAAGTAAGTGCAGTGATGGATTTAAAGGTGATCTTTGCACTACTCAGAGATTCACCTAAATATTTAAACACAATCATACATCTTCCACATATATTTAAATTAATTATTATTGCTCTAGAGCTAGCTCAGAATCAAAAAGACTCTAATATCTGTGATTGAGAGCAAAAGAAATATAAATATATATGCTTAATCTATTTTAATTTAAATATTCTTACTGGTATAATTTATAAATCTTAAAACACTATTTTTATGTTGAAATCAAGTAATCTGCACTGCCAATTTATAGAACAGATAAATACCTGGAGGAATAAAGACATTAATACAAAAAAAAAAAACTAGAAACTATTTTTAATAAGTATTTAATAAAGTTAACCAATGAATAATAAGAAAATTTTAAAAATATATGATAATGCCAAATGTATTATGTTACTATATAAGAAATATAATTACATAAAACTAATAATATAATCCCTGTTGATTGTTATTACTTAAATGATATTCTCCTTAATTAAGTTATTTTCTTATTAAAAAGATTGCATCTTAAAACATTTTACGATAAAAGATTAAAAAATTAAGATTATCTAAAACTTTTCATTTTTTTAATAATTAAATCTGAAAACATACTTTTTGAATTTACAAGTTTCAGTTCCTTTCATGTTAGTTTTTCCTTCTTGTATCTTCAAGTGTTTAGTTTAGATAATTATTTTTTATAGAAATTCTTCCGTTAATTTTTTTCTTCTTGTAGATTCTATTTTCAAATTGACAGTTATTTCACTTCATGTGAACACATTGTCAATTTATCATTTTTTTCTGGTTAGCTTATATGGTAGTGTAATAAGTTTCAGATCAGGTTAACACAGACTGAGTTGGTCATGCTTTTGGATGGACACATGACTTGTTGCAGATTTCTCCAAGAGATAGTCTTCTATATTTCTTTTTGGTAAAATAGGTTATATGTTTAGGTTGATGATGCTCACATCTTAGCTACAGCTTAGCACATGATTTTCTTCAACTAAATTTCAAGAAAACATTCAGTCTAACTTTAGTAAACTCTGACCAATTTATTCCTTTTTTACATATAGATTATTTTTCTCCTTTTTTAAATTAAAAATTACAATCGTACTCGTAAGTATTGAAAAATTCCTTTGTAGATATTTTATTGTAATTAATTAATTATATTTTAAATTGAAAAACATTACATTTTTTAGAGAGAGAAAACCCCTTTTAATTAATTGATAACAATTTCTAAAAAAAAATGATAAATCGTATTTAAAGATTTTACTTTTCATATCTCTCTTTTTTTTAAAAAAAAAAAATTATTAGTTATTGAAGAGAAAAAATAGTAATATTCTTTTTTTTATTCTTTGCTCTCTCTTTTACAATTAATCTTAACAAACTATTGATTATTCATATTATTTAAAAATTTCTGGAATTTGTCATATTATCATTTTATAAATGCTACTCTTTTCATATGCTAATAATTGTCTGAAAGAAAAATATGAGAAGAAATTTTTTTTTTCATTTCCCCCTACCTTACTGGAAATAAAATGATTAATCCAGATGTAAAAATATGTCATCTTGATTATATATCTATTCATCATTTTTTTTATTTATCTACTAACTATAAAAATAAATCTAATATTAATATTTTTGATATGCCAGCCTCATTAGTGTTCTTCACATGGCTTTAATTATCTACTATGGACGAATTAACTCTTTGATGCTGCACAATGTTATAGGGGTATTCAGGTAAGTTTTCCAGTCTATGAATAACTGGAGATTGATCTTCATCATGCCTGAATTTCTTCACTTAAATAGGATTGGTTTGGGGTGATAATGAATTCCTCCTATTCTCTGTGAACTACTGATATGTCTTCTTATCCACTTTTTGTGGATTATAACTATTACTTCTCTTGGCAACTATACTATTTTCAATGGCAACATTCCAGGTTCTTAGTGATCTTTTATTTTCAAAGTTGGAGATGCCAAAATCTCTTTCTCCTAATCTTTCTTGGGTTTTTTTGATTCAGCAATTCTGCTAACACCTCAATTTTTTTGTCACCACACATAAGCATTTGCTCTATCTTATGTGATAGGTTATATCTAATAATCCTTCTTTGACCATTTAACAAAATATCAGCAGTCAGTGTTTTTAACTGAGATGTCTGGCCATGAAAAAACTGAATACAAATTATTACTTCATCCTATACTTTCCCTATTATTTCTTCTTTTATACTTCTGACTGTCCTCTCAATTATTTTTTTATATTCTTCATTCATTTGATTCATTATTTCCATATATTTTGGTTTACTTTTTATCTTTTCCTCCAATTGTTTCTGTCCATTTATCTTTTGGTATAAATTGTCTGGTTCATCTATATTGTGATCTATTATTTCACATTTCTCTTGCATTACATCCTGCACATGATATATAATATCTTCTCTTTTCTTATTCTTTTTTTTTCTTATTATCTTCTCCATCCTTTGGCTTATATTCTGGATTTATCTTTCTAAACACTTAATTCATTTTTGATTGTGTTTTTCTCTTTTTTGATTAATTTTTTCAAACTTAATTAACATCTTTTTATTGTCTTCTTCTAATTTTTTATTTTGCTCTTTTTTATGTTCATCTATTTTCATCATCATTTTTTGATAATTTTCTTCCCTACTTTGCTCACTTTTATCTATTTTATCTAACACCTTTTGATTTTCTTCTATTTTGTTTTGAAGTATTTCTCCTGCTCTCTTATTACTTTCTTCTACTTTTCTTAATAATCTTTCATGGGTTCTCTGATTTTCTTCTTGATGTTAGTAGCTTCTTTCATTTTTTTAACTATTTATAATATCTGGTTCAATATGGCCATGTCTTCTATTCTCTGGGCACCTTCAGTTGAGTGCTATCTTTTTCCTTGATCATGCTCTTTTTGATTGTGTCAGCATATATATTTTTATTCTTACAAAAAAAAAAAAAACTATGAAGTTTTTAAAATAATATTTTATAAAATAAGCTTCACATCACCTCCCTCATAATATCTTTTGAGCTGCATTTTTTTGAACCTGATTATCTCAAGACTTGTCTAATGTAATTTATTTCCCCTTGCTTTATTCTCCATTTCTATCCTGCTCCTGTGTGTGTGATTGACTTCCTTATTCATTATTATTATTGTTATTGGTAGTAATGTAATTAATAGTATATGTGTTTGCATAAAATGAAGTTCACAGAACAAATCCTTTGCTCACAACTTTATCCCAGATATCCAAATAGAATTTGATCCCAAATGAATGAATAGGAATCTGAAATTCTGAGATACATATAGAATCTCCCTACTAGACTATAAATACATAATGCAGGAATAATATTAGAAGGGATATCTCAGTTTAAACACTACAAACTACTTACAATTCTAAATAGAAATAGTAATGTAAAATCTTGGCAAAGAGGCTATTAAATACAAAGCTTTAAAATCATATCTTACTTTTATTTTGAGACTTAGAGGCTGGACTTCATGCATAAGAGTATATTAACTGCTTTTGATAAAAATCTGTTGAGTTGATATTGTGTTGAGATATAACATTTCATGGAGTTTCGTAAAAACATTGCATCTTCAAACCAAAGATAAAATCCTCTAATCATCCCCAGTATTGAAAGTATAGCTAAACAAACTCCAACAGTTAAAAACTTAATCAAATCTCCAAAAATCATGTTTGCTTTTCTGTTCTATTTTATACATGATCTTTTTTTACATACATTAGCATCACTTTTTATAATTTGTAAATCAATCATAGAGAAAAAAACCAACTTCCTGTCATGCACTGTTTATAAATGTATATCAAAATGCCCATGCACTCACCCACTAGTTATAATTTTATCATCAAAAAATCATCTATACTCTTGTCACATATTTCTCAGTAATACAATTTTTTTCCTATTAATTTTGCATCAAAATTAAATTTTCTTTCTCGGTGTAGTTATATTTGAGTTTCAAGTTTTGTAGCCTTTTTATATACTGATCACCAGAACTCAATCATCATCATGCTCATAATTGAGTCGCCATTTTAACTCTTGATCTCTCTTTTCTTTTTTTTTTAAAGTTATAAACTAGTTAATAAATAAAATTACTGAAGAGAGAGAGAAAAAAGTAGTAATATTCTTTTTTATATACTTTTCTCTATCTCTTTTACAACTACTCTTAACAAACATTGATTATTAAAATTTTTATTATTTAAAAATGTCTGAAATTTGTCATACTATCATTTAATGAATGCTACTTTTTGAATATGTTAAAAATTGTTTTTTTTTTCTGATGAAAAAAAAACATAAAAAGAAAGATGTCAAGCATTGGTGGTCGAGAGGTCAACAACTGCCGCTTTACAAGCAGTTGTCCCGGGTTAACGGGTTCACTGCCTGGCTGATGCTATGACACATGAGAAAAAAAAACATAAAAAGAAATAATTCTTCTCAATATATATCTGACACTGCTCCATTAATTACATACTTTATGTCATTTAATAAGTTTTATATTTTAAGCATATTTGATCCTTTTCTCAAATATTATATTCCAATAAAACATTATGTAACTCTTCTGATTACATTTAACATGTGTTTTCAGGAGTTCTAAGCTCAAACAATCAATGGATGTTAGATAGTAATGCTATTATATTTATATCTCAGATTCGTTTTTGGTTTATGGACTTTATTGTTGAGGAGTTTAGATTTAGTGCATATCTAATGTACTTTCCTCTCTTACATCCATATTTAACTGGTTTATACAAGATAATAATGTGAAATTCAAAATAATTCACAAGGATTTTAATTTTAAGTTCATTTAATGATATACAGAACTGACATTGTCTGCAAACAATATATTTTAGTGGCTTTAATTTTATACTCCAGGTATTTTTTACTCTTTGGTTGAGATTATCAAAATATTACTAACCTATTATGAGGTCTATATAACTATGCAAGCAAATGATTATATTATGAAGTTAAAAGTGACTATGAAATGTATACTGTACAAGTTGAGCATTATTTCCAAATTCTTTATTAATGAAGACCATAAACTAAATGCTAATCAAGATGGACATAATCATTCTAGCATTTAATATCCGTTGATTATCCAAGTTTAAAATAGTTGCTGCCAAAATAGTTAAAACAACTGTTTTTGCAAACATATCTTACTTGTAAAAAGAGAAATTCATGTATGTTTATTGATATATGCCAGGAATGGGCATGCATGATCCCAATGAGAGCCACATGCCATTTTTTTATACATTGCAAAGAGCCACACCATATTATTATTTAAGTACACAAAAATAAATACATATTGTCAAATTTTATTTAAATTAATTAATATAATGATATATTCTACCCAAGTTTTAAGTGCTGTATAAAGTATATAGAAAATAAAATACAAAATAAATATTTCAAAATTTTAATAATAAAAATAAAATATAATAATAAAAATTCTTAATAAAAAATATAACATTTAACAAAGATTATTGTGTATAATTTGTTAAAGCTATTCACAGCAATTCTTTGAGATACTGATTGGTTAACTGTAAATGATATTTCGATTTCACAAATTTCATTATGAAATACAATGAGTCACAGCAATATGTTGTACCAAAAATTGAAATTAGACAGCAAGCAGCTTTCTTTAAGTATGGGTATTTTGATTCTGGCACAGGTTTCCAAAATTCAATTAGTGAACTAGATTTGAGATGTATTTACAATGCCTGATACTCTTTCAACTTTAATAACTCCAATTTCCCAGCCACTTTTTCATCAAGTATTACTTACAAGTTTATCATGATGCAATTCAAACTTGTTCATTATCTCATCAAGCACTATTTATATATTGATACTGCAAGTTGTTGTGGTAAAAGCTAGTAGATTTTAACATTTTTTTTCCTTCACTTTTACATTTGCAAGATATATTGTGGACAAAAATGACCAATTATGGAACATTCTGAATGTCTGTAGACTTGTCAAAAGCTAAACTGAATGCTGTACAATTTTTCAAATCACACATCAAACTATTTTCAATATTTTTACTAATTTCACTAATATGATGCTCAGTTGTGCAGCATACCATAGGAACTTCTGTGATCAATTTATGCAGTTTAGTATTATCTGGATCCAACTTTAACCACTTCTTCCAAGTTTTTTTTTTATAAATTTTCCATATGGACATTTGGTATGAACAATATTTGAAGTTATCAAAAAATTAGCTTTGATGACTCTGTTATCTTTGTGATTAAAAGAAGGCAAGAGTCCTTGTTGTTTATGAAAACCTGATTGCAATTACTTAAGTTTCTCTGTTCACAATTTTGAATTGTGTGGACATTGAATTAGGAAAACTTACTTCATAATATCGACATAAATTGCTTACTTTGTAGTTTGACATTATAACTTTACAAATAAGACACAATAACTTTTTATTATTGTCAATAAAAGTAAATTTTTCTACCCATTTTTTTTAAAGTTTTTATTTTCTTATTCATATTTTCATATTTTTGTTTATATTTTCTGAGATCATATTAACAAAATTTAAGTAAATTTATTTTCAAAGTCTGAAATTCAAACAAAATACATAAATAAATACTTAATTAAAATAAAAATGTCTGAATATTAATTCTTGTTTTAAAAAATTTGAAAATGGCATAACAAATTGTCAAAGAAACAGGGCTTTTTAAAATAAAATAAGAATAAAAACAATTTAGAATGGTTAAAAGCAATTTGGACTATATTTATTTTTGGTTGATATTTTCCTGATAATTTTTAAATGGGTTTTATTATTATTTACCACCAAAAAATAAAAACAGCTTAACCAAAATCAAGCAAATATTTTCCAGTTTTGTGTTGAAGAGTTATTATATAATTGTTTAAAAAAACATGAAACTCTAAGTGATCTGATTATAAACAATTAAAATAATTTTTTAACCAGTACAAGTCTTCAGAAAGTTTGCTCTGATGCCAGAAAAATTACACATCATAAACAAGTTTAAATATCTTAATAAAACAGTCTACTTACCAGATTTTTTGAAAAAATATGAAATAGGACATTTAGTTGATAGGGAAACTATTACTGAAATATACAACCCTAAAATTGCACAAATCATAAAAATACACTTGTGGTCATGTGATCACTCATATGCACATGTAATAATTTTTATAAGATTCAGTAAATGCCAATATATTTGAAAATAGTATGTACATACAAAAATGTCATTTATAATAAAATAAATAATAAAAATTTTGATAAAAATTTCTATCATATTACAAATTTTGTGCAAATTAAAAAAAAATCTGAAATAATAAAAATAAAATTGGATTTTGACTAAGAACTGCATTTGCCTACTGTTGGCATCCTAGTCAAACAATGCCTATAGATAACATAAAACTGAGATTACAAAAATCTGCATAGTGACCAGTCTAGAATTAGCTTACAAACAAGTGAGCATGGATTATGTTAAAGTTTTTTTTTTTAATTTCAAATTGTTAGCATGATAATATAAATGAGATGCTTATAAGAGCATTAGAGCCAATACTTATTCAATCTGATTTAAATTTTAAAAAACTATTCTTAGATGTAAGTAGAGAAGGCCATGTGATGCTTATTGATTTACAAAGGCATTTGCTCAACTCTAGACAATTTAAAGACTTTTATTTTTTATCTGCATATATATATAGTAATAAAAATATCTCGCTCTTATTCTTAATTAAAATAACTTGATGTGTGTCTTTGCATAGATAAATTTGCATTATATCTATAAAAAAAAAATATATATCACCCATAATTACTTATAAAATTTAGTCATGAAAGCTTAAAACAATTAAAAATTTAAAATATTGCAACAAATAATTATTTTAGTTTAATTGCTTTAACCAATCTATTTTAAATAAGTAATTTAAATTAAATAAAAAAGTGTCTATGTTAAATGAAATATATTGTCTATATAATTATCTTGCGGGTTTTAAACCAACAGAAGCTTTCATTAAAAAAGTAGAATCCCACTGTCTGCGACTCTGTAGAGATGGGTGCAGATCATTTATCAGTCTGTGCATCCTTCAAAAGCCAAGAGATATCAACAGACTGGGACTGCATTCAATAAAAGTATTTGCAATATAGAGAACTTACAATATAATCCATAAACTTTACTCTGATTGCAGGACCTTCCAATGTCCACTTCCCAAAGAACAAGTTTCTTCCCACTGATAGACCGCCCCCTCTGAGGTTCACTCCCATATGGCTTCAAACACAGATCTCATACATTTTTGCGTACATAGTACCTTCTGCGACCATGTTCAATTCAAAAATAACCTATTGGGAAGCTGTAAATCTATCCAACTCAAACACCCAGAAGGCACACACACAACCCCATCGACATAAACAAACTGTGCAAACTAGCCCGTAGATTGAAACTAGCACCTAAACACACAGACTTCCTTCTCAAAATTAACCTTGGTAGCCTCTCCACTGCTATATTTCTTAATAGAAGAGGCTTCCACATAGATCCCATATGTTGTCTCTGTCTATCCAGCCTGGAAGATATGGACCATATCCTTCGCCTTTGTCCAGTCTGGCAAGCACTAAGACAAAACTTCCAAAAACACATTAATAATAATGGTCCAGACCTAACATCACTTCAAGGGGTTTTAAATAGAGGCATTTTCGCTGAAATCAGGCTCGCCACTTACATAAACTTTGCCCTCTGGTTGGCCAGATGCAAGGTGATTTTTCAGAAATTACCACTTGATGACCTCAATAACTGCTTCCTCAACATAATTAAAAATATCTAAGAAACAGACAAGAGAGGGGCTGATCCATACCTGGCCATATCAACCTGAGAATTCACAACTGGCCTAAGCAGCACCTGACCAACCAACTCCTAAATAATTTATATGAAAATAACTATTATGATTTAATAAAACCCTCCAACTATAACTTACCAAAACAGGGTTTACTAACAAAGGTAGTTCGTTATAGACTAGATGAACAATATTCACCTTACATCCATAGACTAAGTTCTTCACTAACACTCATTTTGTATTCCACTGACTTTTGGATCATTTCTTCTTTGTATATATCACCCTGTAACTTTACCTAGTTAATTCTTGTTATCTATTTATTTATTTATTTATTTATTTTTTTTTTGTAATCACTTATATGTCAAATAAAATTATCTTGAAAGAGAAAAAGTAACAGTGTTCAAATTATTTGTTTATTTAACAAACAGGTGTTACTGACCTTATTGAAAAAATTAAAAGATTGAAATGGAGTTGGGCTGGACATATTGCTAGAAGAGATGATAATAGATGGACAATTGAAATTTTAAACTGGATTCCAAGAGATTGTAAAAGACCCAGAAAGTGACCACATGTGAGATGGATGGATGAAATAAGAAAATGTGCAGGGGTGTTGTGGAGAAGAGAAGCTAAAGATCGGAGAAGATGGATTAAACTTGGAGAGACCTTCATCCTGCAGTGGATTGATAATGGTTGATGATGATGATGTGAACTTTATAGAAATGATACAAAAATATTTTCAACTATATAATTACTGTCGTTTATTTTATATCAAAAAATAAAATTAAGAAACTAATTTTAATTTTAAAAAATTGTTTTTGTCCTTAATCTAAGAATTTGTTTTCTAAGACTGGAAAATAGAAAAACAAATCGGTATTTTTATTAATTAAGAAGGGGGGGGGAATTAATCTTGTTTTTCTGTAAGATACCTTAATGGATAATCCCCTATCATAAGAATAAATACTAACATTTTTTAACTCAAAAGCTTAAAAGATGAAGGAAAAAAAACAGTTGCTAATTGGACTTATAACAATTAAGTTTCAAGCTTCAAGAAAATAGAAGCCACAATACAAAGACAAGGACTAAAAGTCCATAAATCATCTCTACTTTCCTGAATTTTGACCATATAGCTATTAAATATAAATCAGGCAACTATTGGTCATAACATAAATAGTATCTACTCACCAATCAAAGTCATTATCATTTAACTTCATATATAAAGCAAATATAGATATATGAATATATGCCAAAGAAGAAAAGCATATGTTGCCACTAATAGTTAATATAACCAAGAAATTATTCTCATACATAGGTGCATATATATTGAGAATAATCCAATTTTTGTTACAAATGAAGCATACTTTAAACACTGTATTATATATATTATTTTAACTTTTTGCAAAAATGTTTTTATTTATAGTGCAAATGCACTTTTGAAGGAATATAATTTTGTTTTCCTGAGTTATAAATAAAAGAGATATTTTTGGGAGAATGCAAAGATGTAATAGAAATTACTTTTGAAGTGCTATCTGATTTTTAAGCCAATAGATGCAGGAATTCAAAAGGCGAAATTTCATCTTACTATAGTATAGATCTGTGATTATTTTCAGGAAAAAAGTTATATTATTAGTTTGTTAAGACAGTTTTGGGAGAGTTAAAATTTTTAATTGACAACTGTGGCATATTGTTGAAAGTAATGAGTGAACAAAATTCTAGATATCTGGATTATATATGACATTTTTATATGTAAAATATGTATCTATTAATGTTAGAAAAAAATATTGTTAATGGAGCCTGTATGATTAATTGTAGATTTTTGTTGTGATCTTGTTGTTTTTCCCCCAAGCTATATATTTTTCTTGGCCACATTTATTGTGAATTGAATTTCTTTATGTATTTTTCTATTTCTGCCATTATGTTCAATCACCAGATGTATACTATGTGTTAATGCTTTAGTATTGTTAAAATCTCAATGTTTTTTTTGTGCACCAGTTGCTATAGTTTCTGCTAATATTTGGATAATATGACTATTGTATCTTCCACTAACATGCAATTTTTATGACTGATAAATTTATTTCAATTATTACAAAAAGATAGAACAAAACTTTATGATTTACTAGTTGACCAACTGATATTTCGTGTCTACCTTGCTCCATTCTATTTTCTTACTATTAAATATATCAGATTCTAATACTTATTGTTTATTCTTATTTCATTATTCTTCAAATAGATTCCTAGATAAAGCATTCACATGCAAAATATCTTTTTCTTTCTTATATATAAGCTGATAATTATACGCTGATAATATATTTGTCTTCTCAACAAACAAACATTTACATGTTCTGGAGCTAGCTTGTCGCTTGCCAAAATTTTTAAAAATGATTTGTGGGCAGTCATTATATGAAAATAGATTTAACATAGTAATTTTTATCTTTAGCAGTTATTTTTTTATTGTCCTCAATTATGTTTTATTTAAAAGAAATTCTCCATTGTATGATCTATAGCAGTTATTTGACAGCATTGATAATATCAAAGTCAGTAATACAGGTTTTTTCCAAATGATGCTATTTGTAGTTTTCCTTAGTTGCATAGTTGATTTGTAACTGTTGTATTCCAATTTTTTAATTAATGAGATTCGTTTTTTTAAGTTTCCTTGGCAAGGTTGTACAACTTACACATTGTCTAACGAAGTGTGTGGCAGGTTGGAAAATTGTTAGTTAGTCACACTGCATGATTTAAGTAGAAATTAAATTACTCTTCTATGGAGATTTTAAAAGTTGTGTCCACTTGAAATCCAGACACCGTCAGACAATACGGTAGTGCGAATTCACATAAAGGGTCACTAAGCACAAAATAAGCCATAATATTTCTATGCAACACCATCAAGCAGCCTGCAATGGCTAAAATAAACAACTGTTTTCTTAGCCACATAAACAACATTTGTAGATGTTCTTGGTTAGAGAGAACGCCATCAAGCAGCCAAGTCCCGCTATGTAATTAGTACCAAATTTTTTTATACCAACTGTTTCTTTGCTAACTATTTTTAGTCTGCTCATTTGTTATCCATGCAGTTCAAAATTCTTCTCTGAGTGCAACAATTTTGTTGTTTATCAATTTCTTTCAAGAAAACTAATTCGTTTTGGAATCAGAATATCAAATAGTAAAGAGTGATAAAATGATTAAACACAATACATAATAAAATAATATCAAAAGCAATAAAATTTATATGAGTTTAAAATACTCAAACATTATACCGTATATATATAATAGAAATTTATATAACACTACAATACTAGCCAAAACAACAAAATTTAATAAAATTTTGATGTTTTGTCTATTATTGTAATGTTTTATAAATTTCTATTTTATTTTTAATTGCTAGTATAATATATTCATCCTAATCATTTGAGCATATATATCATATAGGATTTAACTAATCTAGTATTCAATATTCAAATATTTCTGACTACATACAAGTTAATATTATATCTCAATATTGTCTTTATAGTCTGTCCAAAATTCAATGTTTATCAAAATTATAATGAAAGTTGAATTGATCTGTTCAAGTCACTAATCATCTCATTCCTTACAAGATTGATCTTTTGGGAAATGTCTTGATTATTTTTTCTATTGCTATTTCTTGCAGTTTTTTGAAGATTTTAAGGAAGAATTATTTTTATTCTTGAATAATTATTTTTATTTCTGCCTAACTCTTTTGTTCTTTCTGGGATATTCTATGCAATGAGATGAATGTAAACATCTTAAACTAATTAAAATATGTAATTAGTTTAAATGTCTCAAATTAATTAATTATAAATAAATTAGATGATCTTTGTAGTAATTAAAATTCTTTTCATAAATAGAGGGATTTGAACTTAGGATTTTTTTATTTTATATTTATCCTCTACTCCATGTCAAACAACCTATTATGCATGATCACACACATTTGAAAAATATTAATGATCTCCAATATATGTATTTCATGCAGAATTAGTGTTTATCAATTGGGTCACATCATAATCTCTCACATTTATATACAATCAGTGCTTGGCTTAGATTAAGATAGAAATTTCTTACAGGCTTCAATCTTCTCACCCTTCCAACAATTCAACCATCCATTTTATTGAAAAATCAACTATGGAATGCTCAAATCCTTTGGTGAATTTGATATTCAAACTCACGTAGACATTATCTCAATCTAACCCCTTATATTATTGGACCATTAATATCCATTTATATTAATAGAGAAGGATGGGCTAGATTTATACTATGATGTAACCTATTTCCAAGGCAGTATATAATTAACCTATTCATTCAGTATACTAAATGTTTATTATAGTAAATAGAGGAATTTGAACTTAGGATTTTCAGACTATATTCATCTTCTACTTATTATAGTAAACATTCAATATACTGAATGAATAGGTTAATTAAAATTCCTTTTGCTTTTGGAAATATTTTTGATCTGGAAATATAAATTTACATTTTTTGGAAATTTTTTTTTTTATCAATTTCACATTGTTAAATTTTAAATTACATTTAAAATATTTTTACCACTCATAAAAAAGAATTAAAATTTTTAAAGCTGAATAAATAAACAACTATTTGTAAGCCTACAACATTTTTTATTTAAGTTAATTGTTTTATTATTTTTATCAAATGTTATAATTAAAGAATAATTTAATTAATATTAAATAACTTGTACAAAAGATCATGTTTATCTTTAATGAACTCTGTATATTTTTTTTCTTAATGTAATCTATCATCTATTTTCATTTGTAAATATTCAATTATATCATGTCACTTTTTAAAAAAAAGAAATATTCAATATTGAATAAAATTGAGATTTTTAACTGTCACATATAACATGACCATTAATCAGATTTCAAAGTCCTCCTATGTTTATGTTAATTTTTTTTTAAGTAAAAGCTTTATTAATTAAATAAAAATATGTGCAATTTATACAATTAACATATGCAGAAAATTCTTAATTAATGGCTTACGTTCTGCTTAGCATAAAGCAGACTAAGTTTCTCTATGAATAAAAAATTTAGAGAAAAATGTAAAATTTTATGAATAATAGAAAATATCTATTAAACAATACTATCTTAATTATAGAAATGGCAAGAAGTTTTCTGTTGAATATTTCATTTTCAATTTAACTTAAGTGTAATAAAATAATCAAATAATAAGTTGCTATGGAGATCATGTGATATTTGAGCCCCAGAAATAATATTTGAACTTCAATGCAATAACCGTTTGCTCTCAAATCCATTGTTTATCACTATGCTAAACTCACAATATCAAAAAAACAAAAACATAAAGTAAATGGAGAGTTTATCAAAACATCATGTGACATATAAGCATCAGTAGTAATAGTTTAAGCACTGATCCATGAATCTTTAGCTTTTGCGCTTTTCACTTCACTACACTATATTATGTCATATGCATTAGGTGTAGTTAGTAAGAAAAGAGAACACATGTATAATAAATAGTTTTTCAGTTTTTCCACAAATGTTAGATAAATAAATCAAATGTTTTATTATTCAAAAGTTCATAAGAAATTCAAATACCAAAAGTGTTAAGGCTGGATTGCAAGCCATAGCTTTGTGCTCCCAAGTCTGCCATCTATCACCTCATAAAACAATGTATGGAAAATATTAGATTTTATTTGATGGTAAATATATAAAATTGTTCAAGAAAATCTTATACTAAAAATCAATCCAAACAATTTAATGAACTTCCAATCCAAATCTTTGAGTTTCATATGACTTAGCTATTTTTATTCCAATAAAAAAATATAATTGTATTTAATAATTGAGATTTAAAAACTCTGAAATTTTCAGAATCACACCAGGAATGAATTAAAGTAAATTTTAAAATAGGTAATGGATAATCTAGCTTTTAAATAATTCATTGGAAAGCAATAGTCTCTCCAACAATCCTTGTAGAGGATCAGAGAATTAAAAGATGATGCCAAGTTTGCTAATTTCCAGATAATGAGAATTTGAATGAGTTTTCAGTCTTCTTTATCCTCTAAATAAAAATAGTTTTTCTGAGGATTGTCTAGAAGAAAAACCCTAAAGTTGTCGAAAAAATGAAATTAAATCAGATTGAGATGATAGGCAGTTGCATTATCATTGATATATAAGCTCCTTTCTAATGCAAATTATTTTAATAGTTGTGGCTATATTTATTTGGTTTTTAGATTAATTTTATTTTGAAGCTGATGAGATGCTTCCTGTACAAAACTTTCTGATATGTATCAGAATATCAACAAAATTGTTTAAAAAGAGCTAAAAGATTTAAAGATTTAATTTATTTCACAAATAAAATTAGATAGAAAATGTTTAATATATAGCTTAATTTCAGCAGTGCTTTTTGTGAAACAAACCGAAGTCTAAATAAAGTGGTACAGATATATGGTTGATCTTTTACCTATGCTGTTTTATTCAAACTTATGTTTATTTCACAAGGGAGGGCTGCTGAAATTAATCTAATGTTGGCATAAATAATATTTTGTATCTAAATTCCAGCTAGTGACGTACAACTGATTCTATTTTTTACAGTGTTCCCGCGAAGCTCCAAAAAACAGCATAAGGTTTATTTTCAAGGAATATTCTATTTTTTCATATATAAAAAACTACATTTATTTAAGTACTAAAATGTACATTTTTTCCCTTTACAGAAAGCTGTAAGATTCTTACCCTGGAAGCCTCCCACAATTTCTTTCTTGTACTCACCAGAATAGCTCTTTGTTTTGCATTCATCTTATGTGGCAATCAAAATATTATTTTGATTAAATTTACCATTAAGTCATGTATTAAGTGAAGATTTGTGAGTCAGAAGTGGTAAAATTGCAGTTTAAAATGGTTTGTCCACACAAAAGCAACAAAAAAAATGAAGGCACAAAAATTCAGAAAATGTTTATGTTTATGTAATGAGTTACAATAATTCATATATGATACAACTATATTCATCTATTGTCAAGTGCACACATTGTAAACACTTTCCAAATTACTTATAATAGCCTTGCTTTGGTATTCTTCTTAAAAACTTTTCTTTAATAGAAAGATTGATGATTTAACTTAAACTGTACTTTGATTATTAAAATCACTTCTGTTATTTTAATAAAAAAATTTAGGAAGAAAAAAAAATGTTTAAGAAATCAAACTAATTTTTCTTTTATGGTAAATATTTAAAAGCTACCATGATGAAACTCTAAAACTAAATCAAGTATTCTAAATTTAAATATTAAATATAAAAAATATAATTACACAAAAATATATAAATGAAATTATAAAATGACTGATATACTGATTTGTGTTAGATAAATTGTTTCTCTATACAGGTAGAATGATATTTGTCGAAAATTGTCAATGGGAAAGTACAAAAAAAAAAAACATGTAATTTATATTACCATTTATTTAAAGCATTAATGTCAATAATATTGTTTATTTATACATTCATTAGTTTATAATTCAATATGTCTATCAACTGTCTATGTGGCTGTTGATCTTAACTAGGGCTTATATTATAAGCATCTTGACAATTCATGCTACGGCTTATTTTCTGGTTAAGATTTATTTTCAGAGAAACACGGTATATATATACTTAACATTTTATTTATTAAATTTGAGCAAGTAGGCTTATTCAGGGACGATAATAAGGACTGCCAGTCATCAATAAAGCATTAAATATTTAGAATTTAATCAAAATATATATTCATTCAGACTAGTATATTAAAAGTTTTGTCTCTTACTTAAAAAGCAAAACAAAAATGGAAAGTGTTACTTAGAAAACCAAATAAAAATGGAAAGCACTAATTAAGAGTTGGCAATCCTGATCAATAGTGTTTTCACTTTCAGTATTCTTTATTGAACTACTATTGGACAATTTTTTATGCTGCATTGGGTTATTTACTTTATACTAATTTGTTTGCAATCTGATGTTAATTTAAAATAATTCTGAAATAAAAGTATGCTACAAGAAAAAAAACATATTCTCCAATTATCATCATCATTTTCAATCATTATTTTAATTCATTGTAGGGTGAAGGTCTCTTCAAGTTTAATCCATTTTCTCTGATTTTTAACGTCTCTTCCCCAGATCACACCAGCAATTTTCCTTATTTCATTCATCCTCATATGTGGTCTCTTTCTAAGTTTTTGACAATCACTTGGGATTCATTTTAAAATTTCTGTCTATCGTCATCTTTTCTAGAAATATTTCCAGCTCTATTTCAGTCTGTTAATTCTTTCAATGATATTAGTAATAGCTGTTTGTTCTCTCACCCATGAATTTTATTTTTGATCCTTTCTTGTTACTCCTAATGAAATCTCTTCATACTTCATTAAGTGGCCTGAAGCTCCTATATTGCTCTTCTATTAAGATTCCAAGTCTCACATTCATAAGTAAAAACTAATAAAACATATTTTTTAAAAATCTTACCTTTCAAACACAGATATATTTCCTTTCAGTAGTAAGTTGTATCTACCAAAAGCACTTGATGAAAGTTTAATTCTATGATTAATTTCATCTATATGTTTCCATCAATATTAAGAATTTGACCAAGATATTTATAGTTGTTGACTTTTTCTAATTCATCATTATCAAATCCATTGAACATTACTTTTTAGAATTTATCTTTATTCCTAATTTTTTACTTTCATCTGATAACTTTTGAAACATTACTCAAAGCTCTGAAGCATTATTTGCAAAACAATTATATCATCTGTAAAATCTAGATGATTTAAATAATCTCTACTTACTTTTAATCCTTTGATTTCCCATTTTAATCCATAAAATACTAATTTTAAAACTGCTGTAAAAAGTTTTGAAGATATAAAGTCACCTGTCACATACCTTTCTCATTGTTAATTTTTTTTGTATAATTAGATAAGTTAATCATAAATATTTTTCAAAATATGACAATATTCTGGGTCTATATATTAATGATTCAATACTTTAATCTCTGAAGAAATACTTATAGAATCAAATGCCTTTTACAATCCATAAATCCAAAACATAATGGCAATTCATATTTATTAGTCATTTCTATAACTTCTCTCAATATTTGGATGTGATCGTCTATTTTAAAGTCATTTTTAAATTCTGCTATTTGGTAATTAAAATTCAAAATTTGCTATAGGTCAATTGCAATTATTTTGCTAAAAATTTTGTCTAGAATCGATCAAAGACTGATAAATCTGTATTTTTTAATATCTTGTTGATTAGCTCTTTTTAAATATTAATACTATATTCTTCCAATTATCTGGTACATCTTTATCATTTAGACATTTGATAAATAACTGCCAATAATTTATTTTTTCAACTGCTTTTTTTAAGATGTCAATTATAATTCCATTATTACCGGAGCTTTCCCCTTTTTCATAGATTTGATTTCATGCCTCACTTTATCTTTTAAAGTATTTGGCAATTCAAAAAATGTAATAATTGTTGGAGATACTTTATTTTCTTGTTGTTTATTGTTTTATAATTCTTCATAGAACTCTTCCACTCATTTTATGATGTCATGGTGTTGTTGTTGTTTTATTGTAAAAATAAGTTTTTTATCAAATGAAAAATATTTTACACTTTTGAGACTTATTTTCTTCAATGGATTTCTTTGCTAATTCACAATTATATGTTCTTATATCATTATAACACTTTTTTGAACCATTTTACAAAACTCTAGATGCTCAATTCTTTTTAATGGATCATTTTTATATTTATTTCTTTTCTTCTTCATACATTGTTTTGTCTCAGCAAAAAATTTAGTAATAAATTTCTGATTTCTTGTATGATCTTGGTTGCAATACATTTATTTTTCTATTGATTTCATTCATATCTGAACTATCTTCAAAATCTGTTAATTTTTAAGATCTAATTTAAATTTATTGAAATCTTTCTGAAGATTAGAAATACCAATTGTCAATGGTGTTTTTTTTAATAATTTTTCTCTTGTTTTGCATTACCATGTATCTGAAATCTCACTAATCAATGATCATCTTTTGTGTTAAATTTATTAAGAACATTACAATCTTAAAATGCATATTTTTCATTAACCAAAATATAATCCAATTATGCTGCACCTTCATTTGGAGGCTTCCATATTTTTAAGCATTTTTATCAAAGAAATAATGTTTAGGTTTTTTTCTACAAACTCCACTAGTCTGTGTTCTCTTTCATAGAAATGAAAGAGAACACAGACTAGCTGAGTCTATCACCATAACCAAATTTTTGCACAGCACGTTTATTTTTCAAATGTTATCACTTTTAGCATTAAAGTTTCCCATGAAAATTTTTAAATGTTGTCTGGCCTAATTAAAAAGCCTTTTGTACATCCATATAAAAATATTCTGCTTCTTCATCATAATGAGAACTTGTTGAGGCATAAATTTGAATTATTTCCATTAGATATCTTCCATTAAGTTGAAAAAGCAACCTTGCAACTCTGTCTGATATCCAATAATCTTTACAATGTTATTTTTATTTATAATAAACTCAACTCCATTTGTGCTTCCAATATTTGTGCCTTTATAGTAAAGTACATGATCACTTTTTAAATCAATTAACTCTTCACTTTTTCTTTTAACTTCGCAAAGTTCAATAATATCCTCTTTAATATTAGGCAATGATTCTTCCAATCCATGCAATTTTTTCTTCATTTGAAGTCATAAAATGGTAGCCTGGGTGGGAATTCTTAGCACCCTCCATCTCAGACCACCAACTGCTGTGTTGGCTCATAACATTAAAGCTTTCTAGAAATAAGAGCCATGATTTAGTTTATTTGGCATGATTATAAATATTTCAAAAAAAAGTTCACTCCAATGCACTATCATTCTGCCTTCAAGAAAACTCAACTGCTATTATTGTTAAGAACTATTAAGCAACTGAGATGAAAAACTATGGTGTTTCTTGATGTTAAACTCGCAGGTAAAAAGCCAATAAACTCACTGCTTTGGCTGATGCATATTAGAGAGTAGCCATTCAAGTATGGAGACAACATTAGCAATTTGCCTTGTTCAGTTTATTTAAGGCCATAAAGAGGAATCAAAAGCTTTTCTTTCAGCTAATAGTAAACTTCTTTCTGCAGCCATTCTCCAATACTAGCACAAAAACTTTAAAGGTAGTGAAATCTATTTTTTTAGAAACAACAACTTGAAATGGAAAGTATCCTACATAGTGTTTCCTTAAATTTAAATGTTCGTTATTTATGTTTATTGCAGTTGTATGTTACAGTATAATAATTATTTGAATTAATTGGGCTTAAAGATGATAGAAAATCAGTTTAGATAATCAGGGCATATTACTCTCATCATATAAAACAAATATGCAAATTTTTTAATATATATTTTAAAATATGAATAATTATTGAGCAGATTTATGAAATAGTTTGTTAACAATAAAAGCATTGAATATATATATATATATATATATATATATATAACAATAAAAGCATTGAATATATATATATATAAAATGCATTTCTTAGTTAGAACTTAAAATATACTCCAAAAAGTAAGTTCTCGGGGAAACAGTCACAAATAATGATTATATCTATTAATGTTTAAAATGATATAGATGAATATATAAGTACATCAAAATAAAGCAGTGATAGTATTTGAGTGAGAGATTTATTCTTTCATTTTTACATATTTGGAAAGATAAAACTTTTATAATTGTTAAACATCACAAGTAATAATTTTATAAAGTTATCACACTTCTATCAGTTTATTTTACAAGAGAGAACATATTTTTCTAATTTTTTGTCACTTTTTTATTTATATCATTCAATCAACTTTGGCTTTTTTTTTATTCCAGTTATTAGCAAATCAAATTTTATTAATAACCCATTTATTAATTTCCAGGCATCATTGTTTTTAGTAGTGGAAAATTTTAAATAAGATGTATTTATAAAAATTTTATTCCAAAAAGATGTTTGATTATACCATGACAAAATATTTTAATAAAAGATTTTTTATTTTTTGTAAAGTTTGCAATTGTAATTAAATAGTTCTCAAATATTTTAATATTTTGATAATTTTTTTAATCACTATAACTTTATTATCAAATCCATTTTTACCTCATATATTTTGATGTATATATAAGGTGTATTTAAGTAAATAATTAATTATAGCAATCATATATAAATGATTATGGCCATTCTAACTCAAGAAATCCTTTATACCCCACACAGAATTAAAATAGTGCAAAATAAAAAATATAAAACACAGACAGAAAAGAAATGATTGGAATCAAAGCTGCTGTGCAACTAATTAAATAAGCACAAATGACATGAGAGGGTTAAAAGTAACCAGTGTTTTAATAATAATTGTTGTAATTCTTGAGTGGCAAACTAAATGATATTGGGACTTCAGATTGTTTATTTTTGGTTGATTGATATTTGAAAATTGTTCAGTTATATAGATTCTTAAATCAAAATAATTTTTAGTCATGCCATTTAATATGCAATCCAAGCTAAGAATCTACTTATTAATATTCGAAAAAATATATTAAACTTTACTTATTTTAATATATATATATATGAAACTTTGAAAATACAAGCATTAAAAAAACTGAAACAAAATTTTACAAGTTTTTTTCATAGACATTAAAATAAACTAACAGTTTTGGTCATTTATTTATTGTTTTTTTTCTTATGAAGTCTGTTGAGTCTAAAGAAATTATTTATTGCAATCAATATCACACACACACAAAAAAAAAAATTAATTAAGAAATTGAATAATATTATCCAGCTGCATGCTCAGTCAAGATTGTCTTATGAAGCTTAAGTATATAATATATAATTTTTTAAACTCAAGTCCATTATACGGATTGTTTTTATTAGGAAGATGGCATTTACCCCCTTTCCCAAAATAATGTCTAACACATGTCAGTCATCGATATAACTAGATGAAAATGCAAAGTCTGCAAACTTTTTATCAGATCAAGTGTTTTGCAGGTGTTTGTACTGTTAACATTAAACTAACATTACTAGCAAAAGTTTTTCTTCTTATATTTATTTTATTTATACATTTGAGTACATTAGCAATTTATAATGTCTGGATCAATTAGTTAAAAACTAATTATTTTTTGTAATATTGTCAGGATTAAATTACAACCAGAATCTTCATTTAGTAACCTTTTTATTTTATTATTTTTTTGTTCTTAAAAAATAACAAACAAAAAATATATATTTAAAAAAATAAAATAACAATACCTATAATAAAAAATTTAATTTTATTTGCTAAAAACTATTAAATTAAGGCATCTTAATTTATAATTATATAAACATATAAAACTTTTTACAGAGGAGACAAAAAAGATTTTATATATGTGACAAGTCCCTAATTAGATAACATCCATACACACACAACTATACACAAATAAAACAAAAGTATATTAACAAAATATATAAATAATATTTTAAAAATCATATTATTATTAATTTCTCATCTTTATTTTATAGCATTTAGCATGGTTTTTTAGAGTAAACTTCACTTCTATTATATAATCTAACTGTTGAGAGAATTTATATTCTAGGCATCCCAATAATATAAGTTTTCATTTTATTCCTATAAAAGTGATACTGCTGGAATTGAGTTTTGAATTTATTAGATTTTAAGCAGATACTACATAACCTTTACTTGTAAAGATTTATTATAAATATTTTTTTAAAAATAAACCATTCATTTATTTGTAGAAAAATAGTGTGACATGCTTAATTATCTCAACTCTAACTATATGTGCAGTATCTTAAAAATCTAAGAATGGATTATTGGAGTGACTTTTTAGCATTTTTAAAATCTATATTTATAAAAATCAAAGCAATTTTTAGTATGAATTAGTTATGTGATCAAAATTATTTTTAAACTTTTGCAGTATATTTATTTTGACTAGTGACAAATTTAAGTCACTGCTGTGTTCAACACTCTAACAGATGCAAAAAAATTAATGCAGATGTATACTGGCTATTTTTCCAAAAAGCAGAAATTTGTCATTAAATTTATTACTTATTTTTTGAAAGAATGTAAATTATTATGTCTAATTAATTTTTTTTTTTAAAAATACCGAAGTAGATAATGTAAAGAAAAAATTTGTGAGAGTCATATAGTATTTAGCTTGGTAGATAAGGAAATGTTTATAAAGTGCTCTTCTTCAGGCTAAGAGAAATAACATTTGGCATGCAAAAAAATTTCAAGAATAGAATGAATCCATTCTGATTTTTAGAAATCATCTTTGCCAATATTAGTGGAACCTGCCAGATGAAAACATGGCATTAAGAATTAAGAAAACTAATAATCATCCATGGATGGAGACAAAAATCTCACTTTCAATAAATCCTGTTTTAATATTTAAATAGAAGTTAAATATGAAATTAGCATAGCTTAAGGTGTATGTAATTAAGCCTAGAAATTTACTCATCTTCAACTTTTGTATAAATATGTTAAAAGTTCAAGACTAGAATGAATGCATTTATTCTTTAAGATTTTGATGTTTATAAGCTTAATCTTGCTAATTTTGTAGAAAAAAATTAGAATGAACCTAATATACCAACCAGATGAAAATGTTTTCCTCTGATTAATATCTTAGATTTATTCTGATTTTCAACCAGTGTTGGTAAGAGTAAGCTTTTAAAAATCAAAAGCTTGAAAAGTAAATAGATTTATTCCATTCTTGATTTTTCATTACATGCAGTATTATTTATTCATAGCTTGAAAAAGATTGGTTTATTCTGTTTAATTACATTAATTAGTTTGCTTTAGAAACAATACGCTGTTTATTTTGGTCTCTAAATATAAACATTAAGTACACAGTTTTATGAATTGCATTGTAAACACTCTTATAAAATTATAAATGAATATAGCCACTATTTGTGAAGAGAGAGAAAAAATACTCTAGAAGTGACTTTTGTAATAACTATACAACCCAATCTGAGATCCACGAATATGTCTACATATAGAACATGCTAGTTCATTTTTTTTTGTTTTTGATTATTTTATAATGTAGTCACAAATATGTCCTCATATAGAATGTGCTAATCCATGTTTTTATTTATTTGATTATTTAATAATGCTGTCTTTTAATTGCTTCATCAGAAAACTTTTATTTTTAAAATATTTCAGCATTATGTTTAATTGTAATTGATTCATCCTTGTATTCTTTGCTAGATTTTTCCAATGGAAACAATTAACATTGCACTTTTTTGAATGTCTTTGAAACAATATTTATAATGTATGTGGAGCTCTGCCTTTCTCATGAAAATCTTGCTCAACTTTACAATAAAACATCTTTTTATGAAGTCTTGCATTGTTCATTCATTTTACATGTCTGATCCAATAAAGGTTAAATAATGGACTCTATAATATCACATCCAGCATGTTGATGAACATATTAATTTGTTTTAGAACCTTTCCATTGTATTTTTTAAATTTTACAGAACAGCCTTAAATTAATTTTTCTAATATCTTTATATTGCACTGATAAAATGTCCAAGTTTCACTTCTATACATTAAATTAGGATCATTAAAAACATAAAGCTAAACTAGTCAAGACATAATCAAAATTACCCAAAATTCAGAACTCCACCAGACTATCCAAGAAAATAATAACACTACCAATGATTTCACTGCTACAAACAAACATCTTAAGTGTAAAGATCTACAAAATAACAGCATATTTATACTAAACATCACCCATAATTCCACTTACCTCCCATACATTTTTAATATTAATTAAAAGAACTTTTAAATAAATTAATTGCTTCAGAATCATAAATTTTTAATAATAAAGATTCTTTAATTCTTCTATTTATTTCATTTCTCACAAATAAGACAATCTTAGTTTCGCCAAAATTAAAAAGATATAGGCCACACTATTAATTTTGATGAAGCAAGGCTGTCTTCTTTGAGAGAAATGAAATAAAAATAATTTAAAAATCTTTATCATTAAAAATTTATGATTCTGAAGTAATTAACTTATTTTAAAGTTGGTTTAATATTAAATGTGTATGGGAGGTAAGTGAAATTGGGGGTAATGTTTTATATAAATATGTTGTTTTATAGTTCTTTACACCTGAGAAATCTGTTTGTAGCAGTGAACCATTGGTAGTGTTTTAGAATTTATTTTCTTGGCTAGTCTAGTTGAGTTCTGAATTTGGGATAATTTTGAATAAATTAGGAATATAATAGCTTCATATACAGCTAACTTAGTAGCAGTAGTTGTGTACATATGATGAAATATTCTATTTTTTAATTTATTAAAAGTCACAGCAGCATTTTGGAGTTTGTTTTGTACTTCGATATTTAAATTTGTTTGTCTTTTCAAGTTTATAATGATCCGAGTCAAAAGCTGATGAGGTCTTTTTTTCAATTACTGGCTATTAAAGAATTTATATTTTTTGAATTCTTAATTAAGAAATCAAAGTCTTTCTAATTTGCACTCAAAATATTAATTGCATTCTGTAAATTGTCTTTTGAATTGGCAAAAATAATGCAATCCAGAATCTAAGAAGTTCTTGTTTTAATTTTTAATCAAAATCGAATTAAGAATTCCATTGTCAAATCTGTATCATACATTGATTCTTTTTAATTAAGCCACCTACAAACAAATTCAAATTCAAAGACTACTATCATAAAAATTGAAAATAATGTTGGATGAAGTACGCATTTTTGTTTAACATGAATTTGTTATTTTAAATGCCTCAGATTTTCCAACTGTAGCAATAATACTTCCTCTTATTCCATCATATAGAAGCTGTATAATATGAATAAATTTTGGTAGACAGTCAACTAATTTCAAACAATGCCATAGAACTATCTGAATCAAATATTTTGACCAAATAAATAAATACAATGTGTAATTCACTCTTTTGTTTCTGGTAACCATTCATCTATGGCTGGAAGAAACCTATTCAACAAAATTCTTGAATGTATTTTTGCTGTAGTGGATAATAATGCAATTGCATGATAATTACTGCATTCTTGTCTGTTCTTTTTGCTTTTAAAAATTGGAACAATAAAAATGTCTTTAAGATCTGATGACACAATTTCATGGATCGATGTATTCCTAAGAAATTCCATTATTTTTGAAGCTAATATATCACCACTATATTTTAAAACCTTAAATATTTTATTAGGATCTGCAGCCTTTCCATTTTTAAGATTACAAAAAACTGTTTCATCTTTAAATGAATAGATTAAATGGATATATCATTAAAAGTTGTCACTTTAATTATTATATTATTGTTAAAAAGATGATCAAAATACTCCTTTAAAATATCATTGTTATCACATAAGATTATGCCATTTCTGGATTTAATAGAATTGTGATACTGTTTTTCAGATCCATGTGGTACTTGCAATGCATCAAAAATAAAAATCTAGAATAACTAAGATTAGTGAATGTCTATATTTTTTTGCAGTCATTTATAAGCAATCCTGTCTATCATTAAATATTTGTTCTTCATATCTTTAAATTTAGTATGAAGTTCCACATTTAATTAATTTTTCTTCCAAGCAGAAAATACAACATGTTTATTTTTAATCAAATCACTAATAATAAGATCATTGTCAGAAAACCAGTTATGATTCTTTTTTTAGTGAATCCAAGAATAGATTTACATGTATTCATAATGTATTCCTTAAGAGAATTCTATACTGCAGTAACATGATAGTTCTGAAGATCCAAATTAGCAGTTTGAGTGTTTGAAAGCTATTGACATTTTAGTATGTATAGTAGATTCTTCAAAGAACAAACATTAATTTTCTTGTCATTATATATATATATATATGCTAAAAGGCGTTTGCCTTGACAATGGTTTGAAATTCTTGTTATCTATATTGAGATTGTCTAAGTATTGACTGGTTTCTAATGGTTATAAATATATATTGATACAATAACATTATTAATAATGATATAAAAATGCCAAATAGAGATTAAATATGTTAAATGAAATGAATTAAATTAGAATTAACATACAGTATTTATTGATTGTTTTGGTATCTGTATATATATATATGCATATCAAAATAACATACTCAGATGACTGCAAACCCAAGAATATTTGTCAGAGAAAGTCTTTCACAAAGCAGAACATTTGATATTTTATGTTAATTAAATAATCACTTTATTAATAATAAAATTAAATTGAAATCTTTTTATATCTGAGGTTTTTTTCTTAGCCAGTTCTTTTATAATAGTTATCTTCTCTGTGGATAGACTTTTAATATAATCTATTCAGCAGTTTTAATTTCATTATATAAAAATAAGTTTCTTACCTTTGACATTCTTAATTGTTTCTTACCAAGATTAGAATGCTTCTGTAATTTGATATTTTCTTCTAATTGGCAATCTTATTTGTTAGCAATTATTATGTCCGATCTTCATAATCAGTAAGATTTTTATCCCTACTTGTTTATGTTATGCCTCTAAGTGTCTAACATCATTATTGCCATTTTAATTTCTTCCTGAAGATCATTTTATTAAATTTATACTTATAAAGTATTTCTGGTGATTACAGAATAAATGTTAAAAATCATTTATTCTATAATCATCATAAACATGATCTAGTTTAAATATAATCTGGGTTAGATTTCTTTTCAATTGTTCTTTCTTCAGTTTTTCAGTCAATATCATGCAATATTGATAAGAAACTAATGATTTCACAATTAGCACTTGATAAGAGATTATAGACTCATATGTATTAGATGTGTTTTTTATAAAATTAATTTTATTTGATTATAATATTGTGCTTCTGAAAATTAGATATATAATCAGTACTTAGATTCTTGCACACATGTGTTAACAATGAACAAAGAATTCTATTACATATTCAATAATTTTATTACAATTTGCCAATATGTATACACCTGGGTTTCATTTTACGCGATAGATAGGTTCCTCAGAAAACACGCGCAAATGAAATCACGCAAAAATAGACGTAATTTACCTTGAAAAAGGGGGGGTACAGACTGTGATTTTTCAAAACTCGTGTAAAAGCAAAGCACCAATGTAAAATTTACTTTAAAATTCGCGCAAAAAAAAAAATAAGGAAATAAAATATGACTAATAAAAAATTTCAAATTTGAAAAAAATTGATATAAACAAACTTTTTTTAACTATAATATTTAATTTTATTCAAAATAATATATTTTTATGCATAATTTACAGTACAGTAATTTACATTTTTTATACACGTTTTAATTATTATCGCTATTTGCTGATAAACAGTTTCGTTTGCAAACTGGTAAAAAATAGATTCTTTATAAGAGGAAATACAACTAGCGCCAAGTTCACTCTCATATTGTGTTAATGGTTTTCTGTTGACAATGTAATTAGTAATTAATCTTTGAGATGATGATTTTATTAATTGTTTATGAACTTAGAGTTATGATAATAAAAAGACATTTAATCACCACTGCTGGCAAAAATTTAATTAAAACTAACAACTAAAAATTAAATTCTTATTTTTGTCTTTAATTTTTTAATCTTCAATTCCGTTTAAAAATCAAATTTCGTTTTACATCACATTAATTTCAAGTCGCCGTAAGTAATTTTTAAATTGTTAATTACAATTAAAAATCAGATTTTAATTTTTAATTGTCAAATTTAATTGTGCCCACTGCTATTACTTACCTTTTAAAAATAAACTTGCGGACACTAATGATTAATAATTGATTACATTCTTTTTTAAAAAGCAAAAACAGAATGTGATTTAAAATGCAAAATTAACATGCACAATGTCTAAACAAATTTACATTATAACCTTGTAAAATTTAATGTGTGTATACATAAAATGTGGAAATCATGATTTTAATTTCATTATTGCATAAAATCTTACTATTATAAAGCACTGAAAATATTGAAATTACTAAGATGAAAGTCGAATTCCAATAATGTGCTATTACTTTCAATATAACGTAAGCATGCGAAATTTATTACTTAAAGTAATATCGCATTATTTGAGTTCAACTTCCAGTGAAACATGAATCGTGTAACTTCAAAATCGTGTTAAATAAGTCCGCGTAAAAAGAAACCAGGTGTATTTCTATTTTAACTGCATAAGCTATATTTCATACTTTAGTATTGAAATCACTCTTAACCCTAAGAATATTAATTTTATTGTATATTTTTCATTACATCTATTCCTAGAACTTTCATTTTAGCTTCATCACTTTCTTAATTGGGTGACTTTGAATTCTTAGGATATAATTCCATTACAAACACTGTATCATTTGATTACAAAAACTAATATTCTTTGTGAAATCACTATAAGTCTATTTTTTGTGAGTCATTCATTGCTGGTGTAGAAAATAATAAAATTTCACATTGAAATTGTTTATTTTCAGATTCATTTTAACTTATTTATATTTAAAATTTCTGTCTGTAATTTTCTTTCTTTTTTTTTGTTCAATTTTCCCTTCTTGATCCATAAATATTTCATTAATTTTCTTGCAAGCATTTAGCAAACTCCATACTTTATATTTAATATAAGCTCTACCAGTGGTTAAATTTGTTAATAACTTTGACTTTACCCCATCATATTTTTTTGTATTTGTTTAAAAAAAAAGTCTTTTCATCAATAAAAAATAAGTTACTTTTCTGTAATATTCAGTAATACTTTTTGAGCCTTTTTAATGCTTAATTAGTATAAACAAAAAGTGTCTTACAATTTCTTTAGTCTTCACATTATTATAATTTTGAAGATGTTTTATGTATGCTAATGATTATCTGATCTTGGAGGCTGCAATGGACAGTAATGCTAGTGCGGTTTTTGGTTATCACATATTTATATTAGTCTGTCTTTTATTTTATAATTACATGTGTAATGTTGGATGCCATACTATAACCAATCTAGTTATTGAGATTGTCAGAGAATACAAATTCTTTCTTTAGGATTAAAATTAATCCACATATTAAAGTGAAGATATCATTGAGCAATTAATCAATTTACAAATATGTAAATAAAATGCAGCATTTAACTATATAATTAACAAATAAATATTCACTCTATATGTTTGTTCTCAAAAGTAATATATATATATATATAGGTAAAAGTGCCAACCACTATTAAATAAATCTCTACAGGGCAGTCATACCTTTCACTCCCACCTTCAAAATGGAACAGTAAACAAGGAATTTTGTGATAAAGATTTTTTAATGTTTTTTTTAATCATTGTTTTGTATTCAATCTAAAAATAAATAGTTATATGTTGAATAGTAATTGGATATCTAATTGGGATAACTATGGATCTGCTACTTGAAAAAATATATTTTTGGAAGTTGAAAAAAATTCCAAGTGTATCAATCAGATTTGAATTTCAGATGTGGCCATGGAAGTGGATTCATTAACAAAACTATTTACATTTAAGAATAATTAACACAGCAAAACTAGACCAAATTAGTTACTGTAGGAAATCACTTTTCAGGAATTTTTGCTTTATATATTTTTTTATCTTCATATTAATTGTTTTTCTTTAATAATTTAGGAAATTATGATTAATAAAATACTATAAAAGAAATTCTTCTTATCAAAACAGACTTAGTCATTTTTTAACATTGGCTATTGAGAAGAAATATGCCAATAAAATGCATTTAAAAAATATTAATAATTTCACAATTGCAGAAATGCAAAAAGCAAAATTAACTTTTTTCGTAATTCACTACAATGTAGTATTATAAAGTAATATCATATTGTAATATTAATTGTCATGTTTTTGAAGTTTGTAAAATTATAAAGAAATCATCATTAAAATAAATGAACCTCAAGACAGCAATTGAAAAGGGCATATTCTCCGAGATCCGGCTTTCAGCCATAATTAACTTTTCCATCTGGGCATTGCACTGTAAGTTGGTGTTCCAGGCCGAGACCTTGAATAATATATTCACAGCATTTTGGCAAATACTAGACAAGGAAAGGGATAGAGATATGTGCACTGCTGACCCCTTCACAGCTGTGCAAACCTGGGACTCCATTGTAATTAGATAGAGCTTTTCCACAACTTTGCTGTTTATCGGATGGTTGTTGTCTACATCTTATAAAACTGAAACATGAATACTAATATTACCTACTAACAGTATCTCATTTTAATCTTCCCTGCTGCATTTACCACAAATAGATGTTGGAACTGGGAAACAAACAGAATGAACTTTAGACAAATTATGTTTCTATGGTTTGTTCTCGAAACAACAAACAAGTCACAAATGTTTCCTATGCAAACATCAACTCAAATATACCTTTTTTTCAGTTTTTGCATGCTATCTCATAATCATTTACTTGTTTTATATTTCTAGGTCTGTATTTCTTTGATCTTAATGTGCAATAAATTTGTTTTTTGAAAGTAAAATACATTATGATGTTATTAAAGTGATTCGAATTTTATGTATTTTACTTCTAATTATAATTTCTTTCAATAAAAATAAGAGAAGTTAAAAATTTAGCTACACACTATCCATTGCATTCAAATAACATTTATAGTATGTGTGTGTTTATATTAATAATAACTTTATATTAGTAAAAACAATGGAATATGAGATTAAATATTTAATCAATTTTGGAGCTCTAATAATTGAATAAATCATCAAGAAATTGAGATGATTGATTACAGAAATATATATCAAGAAAAATTGTGAAAGTAAATAAACATAGATTGATAAGTGCAAGTAATGTCATGATTGTAAACAATTTGATAAATACTTGAGAAAATTAAACAGTAAAAAATAAATAATTTTCATATAAATTTTCTTCATTTTTTTCATACATAAATTTCTTAGTCAAGTTAATTTCCATATATTATTGGTCTGTAAGAAACCTTGCCTCCTTAAATATAGTGGCAGTTCAGTTTCAACATGTCAGTCTGGAGTTTTCTTTTGAAAGAAATAATAGTCACGATTTATGAGATGTGTTGAAATTTCCAAAATTAAGTAATGTAAAAATTTTATTTCATTTTATTTTTGTTTTTTGAAAGAACATAAATGATATTTACTGACAAATTTATTTATTATCTTTAAAAAAATGTACATAGTTGTGTGGGTGTATATTTGTATGTGCACATATGCTATAGATAATAAACTTAGATATACATACATATATATGGAACAAAAAGGGATAGTACTGACAAAATTCAGCTCTCTCAATTAAATTTCAATTCTGTCTCTTAGCATCAATTAATATATAGATTTACCTTTTAAATATTCATGCACTTTATATTTGTTTATGTTTAAAGTGCATGATATATATGATAGTGAGAGTTAAATTTCTTTGAATATTTTAGTATTATAGCAAGAGTTATAAAGTTTCTGTAGTTGGATTTATAGCTGAAGAATGTAAACTAGAACTTAGTCTGATATTTGTTGATCCTAAAAAGATCATTTTAATGATCTCAGGATTTAATTTATAACACTTTAATACACTTTGTATAGCAGTAATATAGGCCTAATTTTATTAGTAGTATTTACTTATGTGCATACAACAAGAAATATTGATTATTTTCTATGGTCATTATTTTAAAATGGTTGCACAACTTGGAGCTTAAATATAACCATAACCTAAAAAACATCTCATATATATTATTCAGAACTACAAAGGATTAGAATATTTAATTTAATAAGATTTGCCTACTAAATAATAAATAATTAATTGATAGATAGATACTAAAATAATTATATCTGGTAAAATGAAAATATATTTAATAATATTTAGCTTAGTAACAATTGAATTATAAAATAATGATAATTGATATACTCATGAATAGACTTTATATTTAAGGTAGGACATAAGAAAAATAAATAAGATTCTTGAAGATTAATTGGAGCTTGTGGCTGGTGAAATTTTTATTATATCTTATGAGTGATAAATGTAGGATTCTGCTGTCTGTTTAAAAGTACAATGTTAGTATGTTATTCCACAAAGGATTTTTTCCAGTCACTGTACCAACCCTCTCAAAGTTTATATTTATCAATCTCTAAGTCTCAAAGCAATCAGACTTAATTATCAATGGATCTCAGCTTTTGCCTATATATCAACTTCTAAGATTTAAAGAACCAAGCTTAACTTTTAATAGATACCCAATTTGTATATGCCATAGAATTTGGTTCAAGGCTTAAATAATCTTCATGAGCCAAGTTTGAAATTCCAAAAATTTTTCTAGTTATTCATATTTAGAAATTAGGCAGCGTAGAGCATTTAACCTGAGGTATATTCCTGATTCATTCATGCTGCATTGTATCTATTGTTTGGATTCTTTGCAGATTTCAGAATTTTGTTTAATTGTTGAAATGCTAGTCAGGTCTTTGTAAAAAAATTGAGTACAAGGTTTGATTATCTCTATGAATGTATTGTAGTAGTCATCTGAGATTCCACAAGCATCACAGTTATCAATTACCAAAAGGCATCACTAGATTTGCAATTTAGAATTGAACTTCTATTTTTAAATTATAGAAATCTAATTCTTCTTAACATCAGTCTTCATTGGATATTTTACATATTAGTATATTGAGATGATTATATGTCTCATGACATACAAATAACAGTAGTGTGCGTGCATATATATATATATATATAAATTAAAAGGAAAAGTAGAAATAAACAAAAAAAAAATTTTGTAGATATTTTCTATATTATGCTGAAATAACAGTTAAGGATAAAATAATAATTTTGAATTTAAAAAAATTATTGTAAATTAAACATTTAAAAAGGTCTAATTAATATTTTATCAATTCTGATTTTGAAATCTAAAACAAACTAGTGATTTGAAAATTCCTTTATCTATTTTATAATTAGATTAAGAATTTTTTTTAATTAAAGCTTGTGGTAAAATCCTACAATCTGGTGCTATCTAAAGGATTAAAAAAATACCTTAAGATAAAAATTTGGTTAAAATTGAAAAGTCATTAACTTTTTTTTTATAAAGAATTTATTTAATTGGTGTTTTCAAATTTCTTCATCCAGTATAAAAGGTGACTGAAAAAATTATAGAGAGAGGACTATTATTATGAATTATAACTGAAAACAAGTCAGCTGCTGATAAGATCACAATGGCAGAGCTTTGAATTTACATGGAGCAAGACCAGCTTTGATGTGGTTCATAGCCCATATGTGTACTAGATGACTTGTCTGAACTATATAAATTATAGATTAACTGGAGATGACAAATGTCAATAATTACCAGATTATATCTTTCCCAAAGTTGTCAGTAAGCCAATCAACTGTTTTAGAATGGACCAGCTTATCAAGAGATTCCAACACCTTGTGGAAGGATTACCATGCTATGACATTATACATATGCTGATTAATCTATATGCAAAAAGCACAAATATATAATTACTGCCAGTCAAATATATACAAAGTGCATACAGCTGATAAATAGAATGTTATATATTGATAATATTATTTTAAATAGTTTGCAGTTAAAATTTTTAATTTACAATATTTAAAGTAAATAACTTTTAAATTATTCAACTAAAACTAAGATGTTTCCAGTTTTATGTTACTAAAAAAGTAAAACTCCAAAAATATTTTTATATTGGAGAACAAAGAACTTGCTAGCATATTTTTAATTAGTTACAATTAATATGAATCTGAAAAAAAAATTATGAAGGACTGTCAAAGAAATAATATTTATTTTAAAAAAAAATTACTTACCATTAGAAATAATGAATTAATAACTTTGATTTGTAGGGGGGTAATAATATTATGCACAGACATGTGAATTTTATGTATATTTTTCAATATTGAATTATATCTTGTGAAAATATATGATTTAATAAGTTTATTTTTAGTAAATACACATTTTAATGTGTCATGTAGATCCATATATATTAAAATCAGTCATCAACCACATATATGTGAAAATTAATTATGTATCATAAAAATGAATTTTTATTATTGGTTTATGACAATTCAAAGGTGTTAATTTAAAATTATTATGTAGTACATCTGAGTGCTTATATAAAGATGTGTTTTATGTAAACTTATCGAGATATATGTAAATTATAATATAATAGCATATTTTTTGTACTATTTGAATCAAAATCAGAATGCTGAATTTGTATTTATATTTATAGCATATTTAACAGACCTGAATTACATTTTATTATTATTGTTTCTCCAGTGAATTCATTTAATTCAAAAATAAGTTTGAAATATTATAAATTATTATATTCTTTGCATTATCTCTTGATCACAGTAACGCATTATATAGCTCTTGTTTACTATGCTAGATTTATGCATAATGGTCAGTTATATAGATTGGGATTTATGTTTAATGTTATGGACATCCAGATGATGATGATCCTTGGTTAATGCAAAGGATCTTTTTTAAAATTCATGCACTACATTAGTTTTTATTATTAAAAATTAAGTTTAGAATTGGCCAGTACATTAATGGTACTAAATGGGCAGGGAATTGATGATGATCAGTATGTTTTTTGTATCCTAGCATTACTTTTCAATTGTTATGTTCTGATGGAGTAGCTCTTAAGTTTGTGCATCCAAATTAGGGTCTATATAATCTGTCCCATGTTTGGCAAGCCTGGTCTGTAGTGGACCACTTTCAAATCCAGTTACAAGGTTGACTGTTGATTTTATTTTTTTGATCATTCTTGATTATAAATGATTATTGCTCAGGGTGAACTTATAGTTAGTCTTTACTTTTGCTTATCTTTCAGGCTCATTATAGTCATTATCATTCCTTTTATATTTAATTTTATATTTAAATTAGATTAGCCTTTGACTTGTGGTTGATGATGGTGGTTTTCATCACCCTAGAATAATCCCATTTTCTTTGCACCATTACAATATATATATATTGTGACAGTCAAGTTTGTCCATTCACGTAACAGAGTTTAGAATCCGGTAAAGAGACCAAAACTGATCAGTAGGAGATGGTAAGATCTCAAAAGGGACCAAATTTTAACTCACTCACCCATGCTCCAAAACTCAAGACCCTATGAACGATCATCTTGAAACCACACATAGCACATCCTTTTATTCATGGCTGGCATAGGTCAGGTAGAAACAATGAGACTCCAGGCCCAAAATGGCTCAAATGATTAATCTAACTATATATAAATTACAGAGGGATCTTACCAGCCTTTATTAATTAAGTATGGTTGAATTGGATTGGATCAATAATGAGATAGATATAGGTTAATTTAAAATTGCATTTATTGACTATTATAAATAATCTAGCATAACGAAAATATATATATAACTATTTAGCGTATCAAATGGGATTGTATGCAATCATTTGATTGACTTTAAAACTAACAGATTTTCTTACATACGAATAATAAGCATATTAGCATAACAAACATCTACGCTTTAATAAAGCAAGTTTTGGCTATCGTGAATAAATTTGAAAAGCATATAGTTCAGAATAATCACGACGTTATATCTAATAATTATGCAATTTCCTATTCAAAGTTCGGTGGCTATTAGATAATTAGACTAAACCCGGAGTAACTTAACTATGCATTTTAGTTATTACACATATTTGATAGTGGGCGTATAGACCAGCCCAAATAACTTTAGATCGAATGGGTATTCAAAAGCAAATACTTTAGAAAGTGCTGAAGAATAAATATAAAAGGCGTAGAGTTGGTTATAAGATTTTAGCAAATGCACTATGCACAGATAAATATAATAATAAAAGTTGTTCTGCGGTTTGATGAAGATATCAAGGGTTCTTGTGCCGAGCACCGGTACTTTGAAAATGATCATTATGCTGTGGGTAAGGAATCTTTATTTGCTTCATAAGAGGCAGGGGGGCTTACATGCTCACCTGGCCTTTAGCTCAGGTTTAGCGACTGCACGACCTGAAGAAAGATGGGCTGCATTCACCATGACTCCATCTTAGATACGTATATAATAAAGCAGCAAAACAAGAATTATTTATCGATAGAGATCACATCCACCAAGCCAAAAGATATAGAATATAAATTTAAGACTATAATACACGTGAACAATAGCTTATCAGCTTGATCCATGAACCAACTCTTAGGTAGCATGAGAGAAACATATGCTACTGATGGGAGATATATATATTGTAATGGTCAGGTTTGTACATTTGCTCAACAGACTGAGAGTCCAAGCCAGAGAACCAAAAGCTGACCAAGTCGGGATAGTAATACCCTACGTCTAATCATACCTTAACTCTCTCACTCGTTCTTCCAAGTCAACCCATCGCGAATGACATGCCTGAGGTTACACTCGATATCTCTTTGATCACATTCCAGCAATAGCAAAGCAGTAAAACATGAGACATTCCCCCCTATTACATATTCTATTATATAACTTAACTAGTGATTCATAAGATAATGAGCAAGTAATAAGACTGAGACAAATTTATATTTCATAAATTTGAGACAAATTTATATTTCATAAATTTAATATAACATTTAATAAATACTAAAGCATAGTAACAGGTGTATAGCTAGCTCACACGCAGGTGAGTGGATTCTCAGGGTTATAAAATAATATTACAAAGTAATGAGTGGATTCTCTAGGTTATCAAATAATATTACAAAGCAATGAGTGGATTCTCAGGGTTATTAAATAAGATTACAAAGCCTACAAAACCATGAGTGGATTCTCAAGGTTATAAAATAATATCACAAAGCAATGAGTGGATTGTCTAGGTTATCAAATAATATTACAAAGCAATGAGTGGATTCTCAGGGTTATAAAATAATATTACAAATCATTGAGTGGATTCTTTAGGTTATCAAATAATATTACAAAGCAATGAGTGGATTCTCAGGGTTATAAAATAATATTACAAAGCAATGAGTGGATTCTCTAGGTTATCAAATAATATCCAAAGCAATGAGTGGATTCTCTAAGTTATAAAATAATATTACAAAGAAATGAGTGGATTCTCAGGCTTATAAAATAATATTACAAAGCATTGAGCAGATTCTCAGGGTTATAAAATAATATTATAAAGCAATGAGTGGATTCTCGGGGTTATAAAGTAATATTATAAAGCAATAGACTTTTTAATAAGCTTATGTCATCTTTCATGCTCTAATTCATGCCATGTTTTACATACTGGAAATCAGTTATAGCTAGCTAGAGTGATCGATTTATTGATAAATGATAGAGATTATACTATTATTAAATTTAAGGTTATATCATTTTTATTAAGTTTAAGATTATATTATTAATACATTTAAAATCATATTATAGAGACATTTGCATGATATATAATTGTTATACAAATAAACACAATAAATCAGGTTCTAGATCGGATCAAAGCCGAAGTTACTTTCTAGGGAAACTGAACTGAGATGTGATGGCAGTGGAACGTCAGATTCTAGTGCGTTAGAAACTATAGTATCAGATAGGTGCGACTCGAATGCATTCTTGATTGGGGTTTATTACCTAGTAAACGGTTCCCTAACCGATCTGCTTGCTATAATGGAAGAGGCCTTTTTATTTAGTGATCAGAAGAGTGGCTTATGAGCCCTCTGGAAACGCTTTGGTTCCGTTAAGTACGAATAATGGTCACATTTGCCTAAACTTTCAAAGCGTGACTTGATGAAATACAAAGAAATGTCGCAGTTGCCTAAACTTTCAAAGCGTGACTTGATGAAATACAAAGAAATGTTGCAGTTGCCTAAACTTTCGAGGCGTGGCTGGGCGTGGAACAATCTTGAGGTGGGCCATTATAGACATAGCAAGTAGATATGCTAATTAGCAAAACATTCGCAACGCTAGAGTAATATTTTATAAATTAATGACTCCAAAATCTTAGCTTCTTCAGTGCTACTACCACTCATAAATGAGATTAAATTATAAAATGATGGCAATAATGAGAATCTGATTTAAGGTTATCTGCATAGCTATTTATTCTCTAATTAAACGAAGTTATAGCAAACTTAAGATTTTTTAGAACTGAGAACATTAGTTGCATGTAGTATAACTACATCTAATATCAAACTGATTTTTAAATAATAAAATATGAGTTATAAAATCGCTCACGCAAATTATTGATTTTTAAATAAATTACTCATCTTAAATAATTCGTCAAAATAGACCTTACTAATAATGCAAATTGTGTTTTAAATAACGAATGCAAATCTATATTTTAAATCACTTAAGCACATATAATCTGGGCAAAAATCTGCGTTTTAAATAACATATGCAATATATACGTTTTAACTAACTTTAGCAAACATTTTCATTCTACATAACTTGAGAAAAAGATGCGTTTTAAATAATATACGTAAAATATACATTTTAAATAACTTTAGTAAAAGATTTCCATTTTCAATAACTTGAGAAAAAGATGCGTTTTAAATAATATACGCAAATATACATTTTTAAATAACTTTAGCAAAAGATTTTAAATCACTTATTCGGGCATTATAAATATCGATTCACTCTATCACATATATAATTCAGAAAAGTCTTGACTATATTCTTTATATCGCAATACTCTGATATGATAAAAGAGATTACTAACTCCCCTCCCCCCGATAATTTATTAACACACAAGACTCCGTTCCGATAAAAACCCAGCATAAATCAATAAACATGAACTTAAAACTAAAGATAGATGACATAAGAATAAATTGCATAAAACGATCAAAAAGATGATAATTTAGAAATAATAATTTGTTGTATGGTTTTATAGAAAATAAGTGTTTAGGATTATTTAAAATTATTAATGATCAAGCAAGAATTTGGAGAGTGTTCTAAGATTTAAACAAATTTAAGATAAACATTTTAGTTGAACATTTAGAAAATATAATTAATTATGTGATTTAGTTAGCTAGCTTTCATTTAGAATACGTTTTAGTTATGAAATTTAATATTGGCAGAAAGGATTTACCGGAAAGTCTTTAAGGCATGGTTCATTACACTTCTCTTTATATTCAGTCAGGCTGGGCTTCTCTTAGATTTTAGTCTGGATGTAGCTTCGCAAATTTATCTCTGTGGCAGCTTTCCCCATTTTTCTGGTCAGGAACTCTCTGGTTTCTCAGGTACAGCTTCTTTCTTACTGTGATGGGCATAGTGGAGGTTTTCTCTCATCGATAGCCGCTCGTGGAAGAGCAAACAGCTGTCTTTTTGTCTCTAGCCCACTGTCATCTTTGGAGCAGCTTTGATGGTAGCTTTTTAAGATTTAGCTTTTTTAAACGGCAGGAACAGTTTTCTTATTTTCAGCTCTGGTCTTCGGAAATAATTTCAGCAGCAAGCACAATTTTCACAGCAACAGGAAAAATTAACACGGATGATGATGCATGGATGGATGAGGTTTTTTTTTATGGCTATTTTGGCCCTTTTTATACTGTATTTTTGACAGTAGTAACCTCCTACTTTGAGTCATGCCACATCACAAGATGACTAGTTTCGAACTAGCCTTGAACCAAATATCCAGTTAGTAAAATATTTAGTCTATCTAAATCTGTACTTGGTAAGACTCTATTGTTTTAATTGACATCATGGTTAAAAGATATATTTTCAAGAGAATGGTCACAAGCAATTTGTATGGGTTTTTGTATAGATTTATGCCTGACTGAATATTATAATTGGTCTTGGTTATAATTTTTAAATAGGTCAAATTTTGGCCAAAGATTTATTTTTAGAACGAAATGTTAAAACTGATAAAACTTTCTGCTTGTAATTTTAAGCAAACAAAAGAATTGAAAACTTTGAAGTTAGTCAAAATGAATACTGACTTAATTATTTAGAAAGAATATTGAAAAATAAGTAATATTATAATTTTAACTTATTATGCTGCTATATAGATAAATTTTAATTATAGTTTTGTTTATTTCAGTTTTAACAAATCTAAATGGATATGCTCGTATATAAATATTTGAGACTGTAATTTTATATTAATAGGACGATTATATATGCACATACCCTGCTATATTATAAGCACAAAGTTTTTTAAAATTTTAAGAAACACATGCCATCTGAGTACAACAAATATATACTATTATCAAAGATAATAGGTGAAACAGGTGTAACCGTTTCAATATAAACTTTATTTTATCTTGTTTGATCTATTAGGTTATTTACTGCTAATAAAACTCTTAAGGGGGGGAAGTATATTTAAGGGTTTTACGAAATAAATTTATAGGCAAATATACTTATAAATATACTCGAGGTTACTCTAGTTTGGATAATTCAACCGATGACGTATTACCTTGAAGACATATCAGTCTAATCTTGCGATTTTTAACGTACCGTGTTCACGTAATCTGCGGACACATTTTAGCGATTACATGTGTCCTCGGATCACTTGGAGACGTTATCTTAAAAATCGCAAGATTAGACTGATATGCCTTCAGGGTAATACGTCATCGGTTGAATTATACATAAGTACCGAATAATTAAACAGTGCAAATTTTGAATTTATGAGCCACATTTAAAATTTACATCATTAATAATTTATAAAATAATAACACTATTACTTAAAATAGGATTTCAAAACAGAGTGCAGCAAAAAACACTATAATATCAAATAAATATTAAAACAGGCAAAACTCACCTTATATATTGCCTCACACAGCAAGCTAGAGTATCAATGGATGCCAGAAGGCTTGTGCATAAAATCCTCATCTAGTGCTTACTCATCCAACATCCCCAAACTAGTTTCTGGCTTATGGCCTTCATCAGTGAGGAGCCGTGGATCTGAGAGCACTGCATCTAGATCTTAGGATCTAATGCAACCTTCCAGCAACCACCTTTTATCACCATTTAAGTACAAAACAATGAGTCTTAAACTGAAAACACCTTAATGTTTTCAATCCAAGCCCACTAGCTTATATAGTCATATGGGCCTGAACCCAGTACCCATACATTTTAGTTTCTTTGGTCCTTTGATAACCATAGCCACCACTATCCTATTAGCCAGGATTAAAGAACCAAAGACACTAAAATGTATGGGTACTGAACTGGATTCAGGCCCATATGACTATATAAGCTAATGGGCTTGGATTGAAAACATTAAGGTGTTTTCAGTTTAAGACTCATAGTTTTGTAGTTAAATGGAGATAAAAGGTGTTTGCTGGAGGGTCGCATTAGACCTTAAGATGTAGATGCAGTGCTCTTAGATCCAAGGCTTCTCACTGACAAAGGCCATAAGTCAGAAATTAGTCTGGGGATGTTGGATGAGTAGGCACTAGATGGGGATTTTATGCACAAGCCTTCTGGCATCCATTGATTACTCTAGCTTGCTGTGTGTGGCTATATATATATAGTGTGTTTTGCCTGTTTTAACAACAGTTATACACAAGCATAAGAGGAGGTGGTCATGTGATGTTTATTGGCTTGAAACCAATCCTGCTTAATAGACTAGTGGTGGCTATGGTTATTAAAGAACCAAAGACACCAAATGTATGGGTACTGAACTGGGTTCAGGCCCATATGACTATATAAGCTAGTGGGCTTGGATTGAAAACATTAAGGTGTTTTCAGTTTAAGAGTCATAGTTTTGTAGTTAAATGGAGATTAAAGGTGGCTGCTGGAGGGTTGCATTAGATCCTAAAATCTAGATGCGGTGCTCTCAGATTCAAAGCTCCTCACTGACAAAGGTCATAAGCCAGAAACCAGTCTGGGGATATTGGATGGGTAGGCACTAGATGGGGATTTTATGCACAAGCCTTCTGGCATCCATTGATTACTCTAGCTTGCTGCGTGTGGCAATATATCTAGTGAGTTTTGCCTGTTTTAACAACAGTTATACACAAGCACAAAAGGAGGTGGTCATGTGAGGTTTATCAAATAATATGAAGATTTGAAATAAATATCTTTTTGAAAATATTTGGAAATTAAGTGTTAACTGTTTCGAAGTAAAGGCATAATTATTAATTAGAATAAGCAAAATAAAGAAAAAATAAATATAACACATTGATTAATTTAACACAGTAAATATTAAGTTTAATAATGGAAATTAGAAAAGTAGGAATTGATATCTCCCTTTTAAATATTACTATAAGGTAGAATTTAAACTCTCTGAACATTAACAAAATTAGCAAAAGTAGGCCATTTAGCCTCCCTTAAATATTATTTTCAAATAGAAATTTTAGACATATGTTCAACATGAACAATTTACATTTAAAATAGTTACATTGAGATATATAGTTAGCTAACTAAAAGAATAATTAATAAGGATTAACACAGAATTCTGCAGTTTTAATTTAAATTTTTTACCGGTATTTACATGGCTTGAATGGCTGGAGTGAAGGTGAGTTTCTTTGGTGGCTTATGGCATCTTCCTTTTGAATTTGTTCAGCTAGGATTATTCTGTCTGCATGTTGGTTCTTGCAGCAGCCTTGAATGGACCAAACTCAGACGTTTCCATGACGGAGAAAACTGCAAAATTCGCCTTTCTTAGCAGGGCATTGCACAATTAATAGCTGACATAACTTCTAATGCAATAGTTCTTCAAAATGGAGTCTTCTTCACGAGCTTAAATTTATGGCCTATTTATATTTTCCACCTCCTAAGCCATAACACCATCAGAAATTCTGATTACCTCAGGACCAACTGGCTTTTAATTAAATAAACCATTCGATCTATTGATAATGTCTCTGAGGTGTTAAAATTTCATTAGCTTTAAAAATTTAATTAAATACATACAAATTATATACTCTTAATTTCAATTTTTCAATCAAATTTTTAGGTGTTATTAATTTATACAGCTTAGCAGATAGTAACGGTTTCCTGATTTATGGTAAAGTCTTTTTTTTTCTGTAAACAACTTTAATTAGTAAAAATTGCTTTTTACTTTTGCCTAATGCAGGTGTGGTCACCATTTACTTTCTTGCTTACAAAAAAAAAAACTCTTTTCTTTTAAAATACCTTTTTATTTATTTAGAAAATAATTTTGACAGATTTTAAACAAACCTTTATTTTGTTATTTATTTTAAATATCAGAAAACCGTTTTTAAATATAAAAAACATTTGATATACTTTTTTTTTATAATAAACCTTAAAATATATTTTATCTTCATTCCACCCCTATATAGATTAGATTATCCATCCACATACAAATATAAAGTTCAGAATTGACTTATAAATTAATAAAACATTTTACAACATATTAGGAGCATTTCTATGGTATAATTTTATCAATCCTGTCTAACTATAGCGTACCTTTGTACGTGAATGAAATAATGCCATTCAGGCAGCCAAGATAGCAAATTTAACTGCTCTTGAATTTATAATATTTTGACTTTTAAAATAGGTTCGAAACTAGATCAGATGAGTAGGTCATTAGGTTGATGGTGAAACGAAAAGGGATTGGAAGTTTTCCATTTCAATATATATGAAATTTAAAGTTTATTGTTGAAGATATTCATTCGTAAAGTCTTATCATGTCCTCAATCAATTGCTAGTACTTTTATTTGTCCCTAGATTTGGGGACTTTCAAGACTCCTTTGAATACTTTATTTACCATAACATCAACTTATATAATTGATAGAATAAGTAATAAAATAAATTTTAGCCTAAAATAAATAAACAACTACTTTTAATCTAACATTCAACATAAAATATTCTTTGCACTTAACTCAAGAGTGTAACATGATATAACTACAAGTCTATTGCATTTTTGTATCTACCTTTACATACCTTCATTGACCATATTTCAATAATTTATTAATAATATATTTAGTTTTACTTTTATAAATAAGTTGGATGTACATATCTAAACCAAGTTAGGTATGAGTGCAAATTGTTTTCAGAGCTTAGTATTATAACAGATGCTAATTATGCAAGCTTATAATAATCACTTATGAATTTTACTATATTTTAATTATCATTGTAATATGTATTCAAGAATGTCAGGGCAATTATCATTGCATATGTTATCATTAAACTAAAATAAGTGAATAAACTATGATTAAATATATTAAAACTTTACTTCAAAAAACTTGGGAAACATGAAACATTACTACACTATCTGTATACTTCAATATATATATGAGACATGTAAATTTCTTAAAGTACGTTATAAACTTCGTATAATTATTGCAATATCTTACCTGTGATACATGTATGAACAGCACATATATTATACTAGAAATGAAATTTGTTTTAAAATTTCTGATTAATAAATTCAAAGCTACTCTAATCGAATCACATCTTAGCATTAGCTCTAATAGGCTATTAGCAAATTCTTAACTCCCCACCACCATCATCACACACACTCTAATATTTGGTCTTAACAAAATGTTTAATCAATATGCTTCTGTTAATGGCTATAAATAATTCTCATTGATATATCCATGTACATATTTATTCTTTAACAACTATTTTATAATTTAGATTATGTCATAAATACTAATAAAATGTAACTGGAACTAAAGATGAGTGATTTCTATGAACTTAACCAGTGATTCTTGTTACATAACTTAAAAATGAATAATTATATGTGAAATTTAGCCTCCACAATTCATTGTTATGTTTAAAATTTTAAAACAAATACCAATTCTCAATTATAAAATTTGGAATATACATAATCATTCCCAAATTTGAAAGGAGACTACTCAAAAAATGAATGACAAAATAAAAATAATATTAATTTCACTCTTTTAGATGGAAAAAAAACTTCATTTTAAAATTTATATAAAGTTCATAAAATCTATAAATTTAAAATGATTAGTATGCAATTAGGTAAAATTATCAAAAGGTAGCATTTTGGATTATTCAACATTCCACAGCTTTCGATTTTTACAGTTTAAATACTCATTTCTTTTACATCAATTTATTTCAGAGCTCTGGTGAGTAAATAAAGCCTTAAACCTGATCCCAAGAGATTGCAGGAGACTTAGAAAGAGATCACATGTGAGATGAATGGATGGATTAAAGAATTCTATTGGTATAATGTGGAGAAGAGAGATTGTAGTTCAGGGAAACTGTATTAAATGCAGCAAATTAATAATAATTGAAAATGATGATAATGATTTTTAAAATAAATATTTAATCTACAAATATTAGATAATATTCATAAGATATATCATTTTTAAAATACACATACACTTTTAATACTTATTATATAATCTAAGTGAAATGTAGCTCTGAAATTTGAAATAATTCAAATATATATTATGCCAATATAAAGTTGAATTTATGTTTTTATTCTAATTTATTTTTCAACAAAAAAATCAGTGTTTATTTCTTGCATTTTATGTGTTTTGTCCATTCCTTTCTAAATATTTTTTGTAAATTTTTTATTCTGTTATTGAATTTCAGTTTTTTTTTTTTAAGGTAATGCTAATTTTGGACAAATTCCATTTTTTATTATTTGCTTACTAATGGTAGTCATGTTTTTGTCTAATGCAGCATTCATAGTTCAATCCATAGACTAAAGTGTAATTAATATTTTCAAAGCTCATTATTTGTATTTCAAAAAATAAAATTAATACAATAAATATAACTGGACAATTAAACTTAATCAAGATTCAGAATTGTGATCCCTCTTCAATAAATGAAATTAGTGCAGTGTAGATTGATGGACTAAGTCTCCAAATCAAATCATAGACTATTATTCATGTGATTACTAAGCAATTAACTGGACAATTATTTTTATTAGTGTTTGTTGAAAAAAATTATAAATATTGTTCACCTATTTGAAGATATTTCAAGCCACAAATATAGACATTGTAACTTATATTTCAAAGAGAATGAAAATAATATCCAAGTAGTCTGTAAATATCTTCTTCGTCATTTAAAAATGAGAAGATTGTAGAAATAAGTCAACTGACAGTCAACAAGGAAAAAGGGAAAGAAATAGTAAAAGTGTATTTTAAGTCAAGATGGAACTGAGCATTTGAAGCTTTATTATGTCATTAATTATATTAAAGAAAATGACCCAGTTTGTGAATATAGTTTAAATTTTGAAAGTAAAAAAAATACTATCTTCATGCTATTAAGATGAAATTGCATGCAGAAAAACATTGTCTGATGTCTTTTATTTAAAAAAAGAAAAGAAAAATAGATAACTAATCTTAATCAGAACTTTCAATTTTTGGCTCATGAGCTACTTGTTTAAAGTGTATATATTATTTTTTGTTCAAGAGGCTTTTTTAAAATTAGTATAATTATTATTTGTTTTTGTAAATTTTATGGTAAATATATATTTTTATATCTTTTATTTATATACATAAAATATAGTACAATATTTATATTAATATATTGCTTAATATACCTAAAACTAGAGATTTTAGTTTTATCCTATTAAGATCCAAATTTAACATTAACCTTGTCTCCGGAAGTGGTATTGATGCAGTTCAATACTGTTATTTCCATGACCTCTTGAACCATAAATCATTTGATTATTTATTGTTTGATAAATCTGTATTGACATATTTAGAACAAATTTTAACTTTATGAATATATTTTATATTTTACTTTTAATATTTTTCATGCTTATAAATATTTATAAACGAATCACATGCTAATGCATAATGTTAATCTATATCTCTATGCAAATATAACAATAAAAAGTTAGAAAACTATGAATTACAGATGAGGAACATAAAATATTCATTTTAATTTTTTATTATCCATAAAAATATTAAATTTTATAATAAAAGAACCTGTTATTAAATTATTGCTTACCATGATTTGTTTGAAACATTTTTTTTGCGAAAGCTTTCTGGTGATAGAAGAAAAGAAAATAAAAGATAAGGAACTTTTTTTATTAAAACTTTTTTATTCCCAATTATAATTGTTCAATTTGCTATTCGACAATAATTTATTTTAATTATGATCCATGCTAACTCAATTGTAAAACTGTCTGATCGCACATATCAAACTGCTACCCGAAAAACAGTTTTATATATTTGTACTGTGTATAGAAATATAATTATATATATATATTATTATAATTCTGATCCATCATTTTTTAAGAGATCAGATAAAAATAAACAATAATAATAAGCATTCAACTTACAAACGAGTATAGCCATTTTAACTCCAGGGGGAGGGGGAGAGAAAGAGAGAAGGAAAAAAACTGCTCTAGAAGTGTGTTTTGCAATGACTATACAAATCAATATGTGAATCACAAATATTTTCGCATATAGAATATGATAGTCAATTTTTATTTTTTCTTAACATTTTATCATATGTTTTAATTTCTTCAGCAGAAAATTTTTCTTTCTGAACTACTTCAACGCCATATTTAATTCTAACTATCCAATGTGTTTATTCTCTGCCATATGTTCTCAATAAAAACAATTGGCATTGCACTTATTAAGAATGTATTTGAAATAATTCTTATAATATAGATGAAGTCTACATTTTCCACAAAAATTATGTTCAAGTTCGCATAAAAGAAGAATCTTTTTCAGAATTTTTGCATTGTTCACTCATTTTGCATATCCAATTCAACAAAGATGTGATTTACAATATTGAACTTTAGAATATCATATCCAGCAACTTGAAGAACATATTGATAGATTTTATGATATTATCATTGTATTTTAAATTTTTATGGAGCATCCTTAAAAGAAACTTTACTAATGTCTTTATATTTTAACAATAGAGTATTTAAGTCTCACTTCCATACAATTAATTAAGTAATATAACAGCTCTATGTACAGCTAAATTAGTTGCAGTAGTTATTTTCCTGTAATGAAATGCTCATAACTTTTAACTTGCTAAAAGTAGAAGCAACACTTTGCCATATTAAACTTCAACATCAAAAATCTTTTTTTTTTACGTATGAAATTACCAAGATGTACATTCTCAAGTTAATAATCAATCAAGCTAAAGGTTGTGAGGAATTTTTTTTTCAACAATAACTGATAAAGAATCTGAATTTTTTAAACATAATTCTTAAATAAAAGTCATTATATGTTACTTTCAAAACACTAAGTACATTCTGTTAATAAATTTTTGAAGATGCAAAAATAGCACAATCCTCAATCTATTGTAAATGCAGAATTCAAGAAGATGGAGTTTTTGTTTTCACTTTTAATTAATTCACATTAAAAATTTCACCACCAAACCTGTATTATATAATATTGATCTCTGTTTCATTGAATTACCTATAAATAATTCCAAAGACCACTGTCGTAAAAACTGAAACAATATTGGAGCAACTACATATTTTTGTTTAACACCAATTTTTATTTCAAATGTCTCAGATTTTGCACCTGTAGTAATAACACTTTCTTTTATCCCATCATATAGAAGCTATATAATATAAATAAATTTTTATGAATAATGTTATAGACCTGTCTTATTAATTGGATTAAATATCTTGACCAAATCAATAATAATAATATATAAATTACTCCTTTATTACTTTTATTTATTTTGCATAAGCCTGGCAGAAAAAATCATGTTCATAAAGCTTCTTGGTTCTCTAAAACACAATGAGTCTTGGCAGCCATTTATCAATGATCTGAAGCAATCTATTCAACAAAATTCTTGAATAAACCTTTATTGTAGAAGATAATACTGATATTCTATGATAATTATTACAATCTTTGATTTTAAAAATTGGTGGCACAACTTCATGGGTTCATGTAATTTTTAAAAAATTTCAATATTTTTGAAGCTAACATATTACTACCATATTTTAGAAATTTTTGAAGTATTTCATTAGGATCTTCAATGTTTCCATTTTAAGTTATAGAGAACTGTTTTTTATTAAAAGACTTCTAATGTTAATTGAACAGTGATCAAAAAATATTAATTGAAAATTATAAATTTTATCATTCAGAAAGATATATGTTTTCATATACATCATTTTATAGCTGACTTACAAAATTGATTTTCAGATAGAATTAAGCAATGAAAAATGTTTTGGTTGGAATTGTGAAATTAAACAGAGTAAGACTTTAAGCAAATGTATGGGCACAAATGTCTTGGAAATAAATTAGCATATTTGTATTTAAAAGAAGTGTCAAGATTTTTTTGAACATTTTTTGCTTGATGGAGTGATGTGAAGAGCACTGATAATATCTGTAATTCATCTAGAAAATAATTATGAGATACGTTATAATTAAAAAATAATTATATGCAGAATGTGAAAACAAGATTAATATGTTATAAAATAGTGATTTAGGCTTGAGATAATGACTTATAATATCACAATATTAACCCTAGATTTAATGGACTATAACTGATTGTTAATCTAAGTGCCTTCAAGATTAGAAAATGAGATTACATTCCCTAGATATATGTTTTAATTATTAACTTGAGTTTGTCAACAACTTCTTATGTAGGTTAATCTACAAACGATGATATGGTAACAGAATGAGAACAACTTGATCTTATTTTAGAATTTGTCTTAAATAGATATGTATCTTGATCTTTATACATATTTTTAAGATGAATTTATAAGTCATAGTTGCACAGAAAATCATGATACATGTGATTTTGTGAATATTAGAAACTTTCTGAAAAATGATAAAAATGTTGTCAGTAAATAATATAGTCACAACCATAACTCCAAGATGAGATATTTCTAATTAGCCTAAATGTCAAATAATAATGCTGACAGTGAAGAATTTGTGTATTCCTTGATAAGACAAATGTTTTTATTGGATTGATGAAGTTTTTTGATAGCATATTATGATATTAAAATAATTTTATCAATTACAAGTAAAATTCATGCTGTTAAATTATCTTCAAAATGATGAAAAAGTTCAAATTAACAGTCATGATCAGATTTAAAATCATTCAGAACTATCATTGTAATCTGTAAACTTATACTTAGCAAAGGGTATTGCTTCTTGTTTCACTGTATCCTGTAACAATAATAGCAATTATTTCTAATATATGTCTTCTAGCATATAAAACCTTACATCCTTTATTGTTGAATATTGATCAGTGATATTTTTAATAGCAAATATAGTGTTATAAGTTGATTAAAAATTAATCCATGAAGACAAAGCTGTTTAAAATATTTATAAAATAATTATAATATTAAGTAATCAACTGAGTTGTACCTTTTTATTGAAACTGAATCTGCAACCAAGACATATTACATGTATTGTATGACTATATGTGTGTGTGTGTGTATGTATGTTTTGATTAACATCTATGGGTTTTATGTGTGAATTCTACAAAAGAACATCTAAATTTTATAATAATTAAAAAAAAAAGATCTTCCAAAAGATCTGATTAAATTATTGTCTTTCCACATTGCTTATTTTATTTCTTTTTGAAATTGGATGTTTAGTGGTGGCCATCTGCTAAAGTTCAGCAGCCATCAGTTTCTTTCTCAGTGTTTATTAAAGATTTATCTTCAGTTTGGGTAACAATTAATAAAACAAATGTCTGTCATCGTAATTTTATTAAATTAATTTTTTAAAAAAAATTATTTGCAAAACTTAGCATCTTGTCTCCATATGCCAATTTATTTCTCTCCATCTTTAGTTTAAATATATATTTAACTTTCTTTTAGAATTGAAGATGAAAATGATAGATTTTATTATATATACTTTATAAATACACACACATAGATATATCATTGTTATATAGAGAGCTTATTTTCGAGCTCTATATATAACATTTTAATACAAGCTTGTTAAATTAGTCATGTGACATATGACTTGATTTATTTGTAATATATATCATTATACACCCATTCATTAGCAGCCTTTAAAAATGAATACTGTCATTCTAGCTCCATCCTGAAATAAGAGAGATAGAAAGACAAAAACTAAAAATTAATGAATTTTGTAATGACTAAATAATTTTATCTATGAAGTATGTCAACTCCTTCATCCTTTAGCCCGTATGACTATTATGATGTTTTTTTAACTTCTTGTATAGTAATCTTTTGCTTCTGAAAAACTTCAAGATCTTATCCAATCATTCATCTCATTATATTCTATCCTTAGTCATATTTTATCAATCAGAATAATAGTATTGCACCATTTCAAAATGTATTTGAGATATCTTTTATAATATAAATGAAGGATGACTTTCCCATGAAACCCATGTTCAAATTTATCCAAGAAGCCTATTATTACTTTTTTGCTTCATATGTCAAATTTCATCAAATTTTCTCTCACATTAATAGATTTAATGCTATAACATTCAGAAAGCTTTAATATCATACTTATCTTGTGATCTTGTTAGCATATTTTTAAAATAAGACGTAATATTCTTAAACAAAAGAAAAATGTTTTCTATTGCATTAATAAAAATTTATACAATAAATTTGACAAAATAGAACTCCACATACAATTAATTTAGTTGAAGTAGTTATGCCACTATGAGTAATTACTATACTCTCTCTGAGTGGTTTAATGTAATAAACTCTGGATCTTAAATTAATGAATCATGATTTCACTTACTGTTTCCAATGCCCTAATTTCTTATGAACTTTCAAGAAATAAACTACTTAATTATTAAATTGGTTAGTAGGAACAGGAAGCATTCTTTATTGATTACAGATCAGTTAATTGAAAAAATCAATTTGAAAAAAGTATGTAAAAAATTATGTTGGTAATTAGATTTGTATAAAGTCGTTCAATAATGAAATTAAGTTTGATAGTAAAAAGCTAATTTATATTATTAAATGTAATTCCTTTGTAATAAAAATATTTTTCTAAAATTGAAAGCTAATTCTTTGATTAAAATCATTGAAAATAATTCTTGTTAATAATTTATTTATGTATACATTACAGGTAGTATTTTCTATTAATGATGTGAGTATTTTGTGTTTAGATGTTTTTGATACTCAGTTATCACACTTGATTGTATGTTTAAAAATGTTTGCTCTTTTAGATTAAAAATTTTTACTTCAAAAATTCTCAAAGATAATAAATTTGTTTTTATACTGATTTTAATTTATTTGTTTTCTGATATATTTCATTAATATTTAAAATATGGTGTAGGAATGCCTTTAATATAGCTACTACTGTCACTCTCGGTGAAATTCAGTCAATCTTAGAGTACTAACATTGGGTCTTGCTCTTCACTATCTTAAACCAAAAAGGGTTTCAGGAGCAGATAATATATTGCCAATGTTTCTAAAAAAAACTTTAGGATTCAAAGTCAAAGCATAAGTTATGATGGCTATTATTCAACATTAACTTTAGAAAAGTGATTTCAACATTTGATGTAAAGTAATAAACACATTATTAGTATATATGAAAAAATAATTTTAATAATAATTGTATCAATAATTAAGAACTATCTATTTTAGAACAAGTTGTGTTTAGGACAGGATGAAACTTCTGGTTACAAATTTATCTTTAAATATCTCCACTGAACAAGTATTTCAAATATTATCAAGGCTTGTGATATTTTTATCGATCTCATTTCAGATAAATTCAGGAAAAATAATATTGTTTTAAAAGTGTCTAAAATTTTTAAATTCTGGAAAGCTATGCATTTATTTAATTTTAATCACAGAAAATGTATAATTTATTGAAAAGCTTCTATAGTTTAGTTTTCTCATTCATTTTATTTAATACATTAATCAGTAATTTTCCAGAAACAGAATTCAGGAAATTTATTTATGCTAATGAAATAGTATTTTTGAACCTTTCCAAAATAAAAATAAAAAAAGTTTAGAATTTTTTTAAAAGAGCAGAACATTATTTCTAATCTCACAAAAACAGTGTGTTTAATTTTACATTTTAATATCAAAGAAATATTTTGTAAACTGAATTAAATGTTTTGCTACAGTAGAAGGGAAATATTACTCTATCCTATGATATTTAGAAGAAATCATGGGTTACCTTATTTATCATCTATCAAAGCTTAGATCTTAAATAATTTAAAAGAATAGCTTCTTTAAAAATCTCTCTGACTTTACTTGGTGTTATGATGCACATGCTTTAAAAACAGCTTCTATAGTACTTGTTACATTTTATAGCTAAGTACTGCATCCTTATTTAGAAAAAAATTCTCATTCTAAACTTTTGTATGTAAAATATAATATTAAATATATCCTTTGCAATAGTTACCAATACTGAACCTGTTGTTTATTAAAAGTTTCAACAATAGAGTGTGGAGATTTTTAATAGGGGTTTTTCATGTTATTTTAATTGATTTTAAAAAAGGATTTATGGTGTTATGTTATTTAGTTATTCATTTAATTTTGTATAATTTTCATTCATTTTACTATATTCAAATGTTTGTAATGATTAGATTCCAAAATGTCAACTCTCAATCTTTAAAGACAAACACAGGTGTTGTGGGGGGGGGGGGGATAAAGATCACTTAAAAATTCTGCCCATAAGCAAACACCTAAAAATTTATGCCAGAATTAGGAGTTTGTTAAAAGTAAAAATTGGCAGTCATAAGCAAACAACAGAAACTTACACCATCCATTAAGGGATAGAATAAAATTATTTGACATGTAATGTAGAGAATTTCAGTGGTGCACAGTACTACCCACTCTTATTAGTAAGTCACTTTAAAGTTCACACCTATTTGGACAGAGTCTCCATAATAAACCTGAGTTGTTGTCATTCATAGGGTTTGTGCAGTGCATGTCCATCGAGAAAATAGTATAAAATGTTAAATAATTGGACCATATTAAAATGATAATGAATGGAATTAAAATTTACACTTGTATTTAGTCTTAAATTTTGATTGAGTCAGTTTGGAGTGCTATGAAGGGGGAATTGGAAAAGTATTTAGGAATGAAAATGAGTATAATAAATACTTAAAGTCATACTTAAAAGCCTTTGTCTTTAATTTAATTATAATATTAACAACTATTGTGTTCTCTGGTAAGAATATAAATTATAATTAGAGTCCGCGAAAGATTATACCTTAAAATTTATTATGTGATCGTAATACATAAATAAATTAACACTATAATCATTGAAGAATCTTCTTGATCTAGTGCTAGACTATAAGCCTAGTGGCATCTTTATATCAGTTTCCATAATTTAGGTAATCTAAATTTTATGGACAGAATGAGGTTTTGTAGTGTCACAATGTATATATATAAATAGTAGAAAGTAATGCTCTTTTTTTATCTTACTACAAAATTTTGGGTCTAAATTAATCATGTATATTATTTTCTTTTTATCACTTAAAACTTAAGGAAATTTTTTTTAATTAATTAAATAGTTTAATTATATATATATCATTAAAACCAATCAACACTTAGACAATATCAATAACAATCAACAATCTTAAACAGTTGTCAAGGCAACTTTTTAACAATATATATATATTCTTGATTGTTATCTATATTGGGATTGTCTGAGTATTATGGTTATATATATTATAACAGTACAGAGAACCATGGAGTGAAACTGGGGTGATCGAAGAGAAGATGGGAAACCACCATCATTCCTAAATAAACAAAGTATAAAATTAAATATAAAAGGAATGACTATGAGTATGAGCATGTTATAATGAATATAAGGACTAATCCTGAATGTGAGGAGCATGCGAGATCAATATGGAACTAACTATAAGTTCACCAGCATTACACAAAAATAATAATCATTCATCATCATGAATAATTAACAATAAAAATACACCAACAGTCAACTTTTTGATTGGATTTGAAATGACCCTACTAGAGATCAAGCTAATTATTTAGCACTTTTTGGGCAGATTATTTTAACAATAATTTGGATGCACAAACATAAGTGCTAACTTATAAGAATATAATAAAAAAAAAATAATGCTGGGATATTAAAACATACTGATCATCATCAATGTCCTCTAGCCACTTAGAACCATTTATGTACAGGCCAACTATAATCTTAATTTCTAAATAAATAATTAAAATGAAATATAGTACATAGACTTTAAAGGATATCCCTTTGTACCAACCAGTATCATCATCATCTGGATATCCATAATACTAAACATAAACTCATTTTATATAACAGACCATTATGCACAAATCCAGTTCTGAACAAAAGCTCTATAACTGTTATTGTGAGAAAGATATATAATCCTGACATATAATCTTTTAAATCTATTATAGAATTAATTAAATTCACTGGAATAACCTTAACAATGAAATGTAAATTTATTAATTATAAACAATAAAGTAAAATTAAGATCTGCTGAGTATGCCATAAATATAAATTCAGCATTTTGATTTTGATTAATACAATAAACTATCACATTTTGATTTACAAATACTTCGTAATATTTACATAATATATATATATATCAGCACACAGACATGCCTAAATAAAAAAATTACATATCAGAATTATGATAAACTAATAATAATAATAAAATTCAATAATTCATTTTAATAATTTATAAAGTATGATTAATTTTAACATATATGTATCTACAAACACTTATCTATGTAAGCACACAAACATGCTGTAATATATGGAAATTGTCATATAATAAAAAAATAAGCTATCACATTTTAATGATACATAAATAATGATTGTTTTCACTTATATATATATATATGAGTACTCATGGAAATGGGTGCGCACATTGATGTTTATGTCATATATTTTAATTTGTCAAAATAAACTTATTAAAAATATATTTTTCATAATTAATTCCATGTTGAAAATATACATAAATTCATATGTATGTGTGTATATATAAAAAATAATATGAATCAAAGTTATTAACTCATTATTTCTAATAGTAAGAAAAAAGTTTTTCTTTTTACTTTTTTTTTAAAAAAATTATATTATTTCTTTAACAGTTCTACATAAAAGTTGTTTTTTTTTAACAGGTTACTCCTAATTAATTGTAAACATCTTTAAAAATACTCCAGCAAGGTTTTTTTTTGTTCTCTAATCTAGAATGATTTTTGGAGTTTATTGTATTTAAAAAATATACTGGAAACACATCTTACTTTTAGTTGAATAAAGTTATTTACTTTAAAAAAAAATTTGTAATTTAAAAATTACAATTGTCATTTTCAAAAATCTAAATCAGGTCATTATATTTTCAAAATATAGTTTTTTTGTCTCATGTCAATTAATTCAAATAGCTATCACCCAAGTTTTAATAGTAATTTTTTGGGTTTTTTTTTAATCAAATATATATATAAAACAATAATTAAAAAACATATAATAAAATAATAATTAAAAAAATATAGTAAAATAAAAATACTTATCATTAGGCCTTCATAATGTTTGTCTTTAAAATACAATGGAAAAAGTAAAACTTTTTACCGATATATTTTTCATGCTGAAATGTTCTCCAGTAACTATCATAAAAATGAGCGAAAGATAAAAAAATTCAATCTGCTTGATCACAAAAACTATCATAAAATTTTTATTTTTTATCATAGAAAAATTTACCTTTCTGGAAAGTAGAGAGAAATATGAAAACGAAGGTGTAAAAAGTGCATGCATAGTTTGCATAGATTTCCGTTAATCTTAACCTCAACCCAGATGTTTATAATTTGAAAATCATTGGCCACATTGTGCAGGCATAAACACAAAGAGGTTACGCTAATCTTAAACGATGTTAAACTATGTAATAATCAATGAATTTTACTAGCCCAGCATAATCTTCTAACATTAGCATGAAGTAAATTATAATATTTCATATGTGTTAATAAGATTATTAAAAGAAATAGATTAAAGTGAATGATTTAATATATTCACACTCTCATTTCAAGACAATTAATATGGCCATTTTTACTTTCTCAAAGTTTTTGTCTTGTGGCTGACACTGCACTAGTAAAGTTCATTGATTATTAAATTTTTTTTAATAAATTTTAAAAACAAATCTTCAAAATTTAAAGATACATTTAATAATAAAAAAAGAATTTTTTTAACTTTATATCGAATCTTTTAAATCAAAAAAAGAAATTAATTTATTCATTTTTATCTTGTTTGCATTTAAACTAAAAAATTAAAATATTAAATTTATAGCATCTATTCAAATAAACAGAGCAAAACTCTCCATACAGTATTGCCACCTGTGCTAAACAGAGTAATCAATGGATGCCAGAAGGCTTGTGCATAAAATGCCTATCTAATGCCTACTCATCCAATATCCCCAGATAGGGATTTTATGCACAAGCCTTCTGGCATCCGTTGATTACTCCGTTTAGCACAGGTGGCAATACTGTATGGAGAGTTTTGCGCTGTTTATCAACAATTAATGTGCTACTATAGGAAATGTGATCATGTGATCTATTCAAATATTTTTTTACAAGAGTCCATTCAATTTTAGTTCTTATATCATTTAATGTGTGTGTGTGTTAATGTAAAAAAGTATTTATATCAAATATTGACTTTTTTTTAAAATAATATTTATTAAATGTTCTATGATTCATCTTTATATATATAGAAATAAATCGATAATTTGCAGCAAGTATAAGACAAATGGAAGTTTGGTAAACAAATTAGTAATAAAAAATAATATATGTCTTCTGTCGTTTAACAACATAAAAGAATTTAAATTATTTAATATTATGAAGTGGTATTATATAGCAATGGTGCAGGTTAGAAAGCCATACATTGAGTAATGTTGATCAAAATTTATCTAACTCATCTGATGAAAGGGAAAAAAATATTTTATATCATATGCACTTCCATTACATCCACAATCTCATTTACCTGCATGGTTATCTAATTCAGACTGAATGCAAGAAATTAGGATTATATAACATGCACATGCATACCAAATTAATCTGAATAAGTCAAATAATATTGTTTAATTTTAAACACTATACCTTATTTACTATCAGTTATTATCTTTTTTTTTTCTTGACAAATGGTCAATAGTTAATAGACATATATTCATGACATTAATAAAATTTATATTAATAGAGTTTAAATACAAAGTTGATTATTATTTTAAAGTATTTAAGTATGTCTACAAAACAATTATCAAAATGAAAAATGAAAAATATTAATAAATAATTAGATTCCAATACTGAATCGTATTTGTATAGAATTAATTATTTTGTTTATGAGTCATTATGAAGTCATAAAAAATGACAGAAATAAATCAATAAAAATGTATTTTATTGACCTAATTATTTCTAGTACACTTAACAAACTTGTTTTTGAAAAACATTAATTTTAAAAAAATTATGCAAGTATATAATGTACTGGTCACTTCAATCTTTTTTTGATCAGTGAGGGAATAATGTAGTGAAGGAAATGCAAGGAGATTTTAGATTAGATAGGCATATAGAAGATAATTTATTTGTAGTTACATAACTTATGGATATGAGTAAGGATTCAGGTAAACAGTTATATATGAGTTTTATAGATATAGAGAAGGCATATGATAGAGTAAATAGAAATAGATTATGGATAAGTTTAGCAAATTTGGGAATGGATGAAGCTTTAGCAGATATTATTAAGAAATTATATGAAAATAATTATATATATATATATATTAATTAGGGAATATAGAATCAGTTAAAGTTAAAAATGGGGTGGAACTAAGACAAGGATGCCCTATGTCACCTATTTTATTTGTGTTGTATTTGAGTGAAATGAAAGAGCAATAGAAAGATTAGGAAGAGGGAGAGAGATACCATTAATAGGTAGTAAGGGGGTATATATTTTGGCAGGTCTTTTTTTTTTTTGCAGATGATATATTTTTGTGTGCATAAAGAAGAGAAAATATGGAAGTTATGCTGAGAACATATGCAAGGGTGGGTAAAGAGATGGTGATTAAATTTAGTGAAGAAAAATCAAATATAATGATGGTTAATACTGGGGAAAGAGAAGATGTAGAATTTTTATTGGGAGATATTAAATTAAGTGTGGTAAATAGATATAGTTATTTGGGAATTATTTTAAGTAATCAGAAAAATTATTTGGATGAATGGGGGGAAAAAAAGATAAATGAAGCAAAAAAAAAGGGATTGATAAAGAAATTAACAGTGTTTTCATATAATAAATATGATGTAGTTAGAATTATATGGAAGGGAGTTGCAGTATCAGGGTTAACATATGGTAATGATGCATTATGTGTTAGTAAAAGAGTATTAAATTACTTAGAAAAAGTTCAAAGGGAAGTAGGAAGACATGCATTGGATGCAGATGTATGGACAGCAAAGGAGGCAATGCAAGGAGAAATGGGATGATCAAGTTTTCATATGAAAGATGCAAAAATTAAAATGAAAATGTTTGGTAGATTGCAGTTTATGGATAATAAAAAAATAGCCAAAATAGTATTTAATTGGTTTATGAGTAAAGGGCAGGTAACAAGATGGGTGAGAAAGGTAATGCAGTATGCAAAAGATTTGGATAAAGAATTTATATCAGTATATTTGTACAAAAGATGGAATGATTGTGTTAGGAGGATTGTTGAGGGTTATAGTGGTAAGGAATGGGATAAAAAAATAGATTTATTAATAAAGAATAAGGAGTTAGAGAAATGGAGAACTAGTATGGAGAGTAAAAAGAGTTTAAATATATATAGAAATAAACAGAATATTAGGTGCAAGTTAATATATGATGATAGTAAGGAAAGTATTTTATGTTTAAGACTCGAACGGCATCTTTAGCAACAAGAGAATATACATGTAAGTGGAAAAATATGGGTGATTTAGTCTGTAAATTATGTAAGGAAGGAATAGAAAATATTAGGCATCTGTTAATTGAATGTAAATGCTTGAAAACAGAAAGGGCACATATAATGAAGTTATGGAAGAATAAATATGAACAAAGTGATTATACAGAAAGTGGATTATTGGTTTTTATGCTGGGTTTGGGAAAATGGAATTTAGATATAAAGGCCATGGAGTTGACAAAGATTATGTTGTGGAAATGGAATAGAGCAGAATATGCAAAAACCTAGACTGGAGAATGGAAAATAAAGTGGTTAACAGGTTTCTCTGGGCATAATTGTTGAATGATTCTTGACTCAGTTTAAGGAGAAGCTACAGTACATCAATCACATCACATAGTGGGGATATAATTACAAGGGAAAATAGAAAGTAGGTATGTAAGAGTATGTTTGCCTGGAGCTAGATTAGGGATGTGGTAGATAAAAAATAAAAAAGCAAGGTAGTAGAGATGTGTATGTTATGATAGGAACTAATAATTTATCAGAACCATCAGAGAGAGTAATGAATGAGTATATAGTATTGATTAGGAATTTAAGTAAGATTAAAGGAAGAGTAGGGATAGCTGGATTATTATTAAGATTTGACAAGAGACATTTGTTAGATAGGGCATGTTCTATTAATGAGAGATAAAAAAAATTGTGTGAGAGAAATGATGTTATGTTTGTGTATGTTTGGTTTATTGGAAAGAGGGAGTCTGATTTATAAAGAATATAATTTGGGAAACTTATAAAGGGGGGTGGGGTTATAAATTGCAATACTATCAAAAAGAAGAAGAATGGACAGGATGTAAGAAATAAGCAAAGGATAGGTGATTTAGATATAAGTGTAGATGTGGGGAGGGAATGGGTCTGTAAAATTAATGGTAAGAAAATTATTTATTAACATAATGGAGCAGAAAGAATCAAAAGAATTTATAAAAGAGTAGTTAAGAAAGAAGAAATTGTTAAAACTGGGTATTTGAATATGCAAAGTGGTAGGAGACTAGAAAAGTGGCATGAATTAAAGCAATTGAAAATGAAGAGCTTGAGGTATTAGCAGTAGTGGAAACACATCTAAGAGAAGAAGAAAAACCTATTTTGGAAAATTTGGTATGGCAGGGTATAAATAAAAAAGAAAAAGGAAAAAGGGGTGGTGGTATAGGTGTTATATCAAAAAAAAATTTAAATACTGTTAAATGCCAAGAACATTTGTGGTTTGAAATTAGATTGGGAAGAAAAGAATGGATGGTGGCTATAGTTTATGTAGCTACTGAAGATAGTCAAACCATAGCTTCTATGAATGCCTAGTTCAGGATATACAGTTTTAAAGAAAATGGTAAGAGAATAATGGTTATAGGAGATATGAATGGGCATATTCAAGAAATTGATGATGTAGATAATAAGAATGGACAGCTTTTGTCAGAGAGTGAATTTGAGCATTGGAAATTTATCAAATATTTATGAAAGACAATATACATGGTCTAGAAATAATATATTCCACACAATAGATTATGTATTGGTAGAGAAAAAAGGAATGAATAAAGTATGGAAAATTTAAGGTGTTTGATAATGAAGAGAGATTATGTAATAGTGATCATAATTTTTTTGTAATTGAAATGGTTAGTAATGTGATGAAGAATAGAAGTAAAAGTAGAAACAATAGTGAAAGATGTGGAGGGAAAGTGAAATGATTAGAATGAGTTGGAAGAGTATAAAATACAAGTTGATGAAACCATGGAAGAGTTGGTTGGGGATGAGTATAAGGACTGGTGTGATGAAATAGAAAAAGTGGCAAATAGGGTTTTAGGTGAGGATATTCAGAAGAATAAACATAATAAAAAATGGAAGTTAGTAAAAATGTAAAAGAGCAGGAAAAAGCACGCAGAGAATATAAGTGTGTTATTAAGAGCAAAGAAAGTGAAAAAGATATTAATGCTAAATGGGAAAAGTACTTATAAAAGAAGAAGTTAGCTAAAATAGATAATTATAGAGAGAGAATGAAATTGAATATTAAATTGTTGGAAGATATTAATAAAAGTGGAAGAGATGGGAGTAAAAAATTTTGGAATGAAATTAAAAGGAGAAATGTAGAGGAGAGAGAGATAGTATTACTAGATGTTGACAGAAGAATTAGAGAACCTTGAATAGGTATGTAATGAATATAGAAAAGATGTTAGATGTGAAGAACAGGGGGATAGAAAATATGAAAACATATAGTAATGGGAATATTAGGTTTACAGAAAATGAATTGTATGGGGTAGGGAAGAAATTGAAAAGTTGAACAGCAAATTTAGGGCATAGGGCAAAAATAAAGCTATTATCATGTTTTTATAAGATGGTACAGAAGAGAGTTTATCCGGATAGTTGGAGTAATACAAGAGTAAGATTATTATTTAAAGGAAAGAGTAATGATCATAGAAAGTTAAATAATTATAGACTGATAGTGGTAATCTCAGTTTTATATAAGTTTTTTCATATATGGTGGCTGGAAGAATTGCAAAATGGATGGAAGAAAATAATGTAATGTGGGGAATGCAAGGAGGTTTTAGATCAGATAGGCATATAGGAGATAGTTTATTTGTAGTTACAAACTTATGGTTATGAGTAGGAGTTTAGATAGATAGTTATATATGAGTTTTATAGGTATAGAGAAGGCATATGATAGTGTAAATAGAATAGATTGTGGGTAAATTTAGAAAATTTGGGAGTAGATGAAGCCTTAGTGGATATTAAGAGATTATATGAAAATAATTATTATACATATCAATTAGGGGATATAGAATCAGTTAAAATTAAAAAATGGGGTGGGACTAAGGCAAGGATGCCCTATGTCACCTATTTTGTTTTTGTTGTATTTGAGTGAAATAGAAAGAGCAATAGAAAAATTAGGAAGAGGGATAGAGATACCATTAATAGGTGGCAAGGGAGTATAAACATCAGGACTTTTTTTGTAGATGATATGTTTTTGTGTGCAGAAAAAAAAGATATGGAAGTTATGATGAGGACGTGCACAAGTGTGGGTAAAGGAATGATGATTAAATTTAGTGAAGAAAAATTGAATATAATGATAGTTAATACTGTGGAAAGAGAAGACAAAGAATTTTTATTGGGGTATAAAGTTAAGTGTGGTGGATAGATATTTGGGAATCATTTTAAGTAATCAGAAAAATTGCTTGGATGAATGGGAGAAAAAATTGATAAATGAAGCAAAGAAAAGAAAGGGATTGATAAAGAAATTAACATTATTTTCATATAATGAATATGATGTAGCTAGAATTGTATGGAAGGGAGTTGCACTAGCAAGGTTAACATATGGCAATGATGCATTGTGTGTTAATAAAGGGGTATTAGATTACTTAGAAAAAGTACAAAGGGAAGTAGGAAGACATGCATTAGATGCAGATGTGTGGAGATCAAAGGAGGCAATTCAAGGAGAAATGCAATGGTCAAATATTTATATGAGAGATGCAAAAAGCAAAATGAAAATGTTCAGTAGATTGCAGTTTATGGATAATAAAAGAATAGCCAAATAGACTTAATTGGGTTATGAGTAAAGGACAGGCAACAAAATGGGTGAGAAAGGTAAGATTTGAATAAAGAATTTATATCAGTATATTTGTACAAAAGGTGGGATGATTGTTTTAGTAAGATTGTTGAGTGTTGTAGTGGTAAGGAATGGGATAGAAGAATAGATGCATTAATAAAGAATAGGGAGTTGGAGAGATAGAGAACTAGTATGGAGAGTAAAAAGAGTTTAAATATATATAGAAGTAAATGGAACATTGTGTGTGAGTTAATTTATGATAATAGTAAGGAAAGTAGTTTATTGTTTTAGGCTCGAATGAGATCTTTAGCAACAAGGGAATATACCCGTAAATGGAAAAATATGGGTGATTTAGTCTGCAACTTGTGTATGGAACATATAGAAAATATTAGGCATTTGTTAATTCAATGTAAATGCTTGGAAGCAAAAGGGGTACAAATAATGAAATTATGGAAGAATAAATATGAACAAAGTGATTATACAGAAAGTGGGTTATTGGTTTTTATGCTGGGTTTGGAAAAAGATAAGGGAGATTTAGATATGAAGGCCATGGACTTGACAAAGATTATGTTGTGGAAATGGGGTGGAGACAATTATGGGAAAACTTAGGGTGAGGAATGGAAAGGCAACGTAAAGTGGCTAACAGGTTTCTCTGGGCATAGTTGCTGAGAGATTCCTGACCCCGTATAAGGAGAAGCCACAATGCATCACATTACATCACATAGAAAATTTAATTTACAGTGCTCCAAAAGCTAATGATGATAATAAATGCTACCAGCTAGACCCAGGGGGAAGAAGATCTTTAACATTGTTCAGACAATTGAAAAAAACACAAAGACAAACGTTAGCCAAATAATTTTAAAGTTTATTAAAAATCCCAGGCAAACAAAATATGAAAGTTTGACTTTGACTTCTCTAGCATATTTACCAAAGAGTGTACATGAGTACTAAACATTGAACACCCTGGCAGTTAAGATTGTTTTCTTACCTAAGATTCAAAAGGGATTTATGTCTTCCTGCTGGTGATTTTATAAACTAATTCCAGTTTCCTTATTTAGTAATTTCAAAACAAAGCAATCTTGTACAGAATACAATGAAACAGTTCAGGTGAGTTTTCCTTAGCCTCAAAAAGAAACATTGGGACTAAGAATGTCATACATCTGCAAATCAGTCCATGAATGACCATGTTCAAGATCATCAAGATTGATTCCAATACAAGAAAACAAAAAATTATGGTATTATGTAGTCTGAAACAGAGGAAAACCAAAATCTCTACTGACTAAGAAAAACAACAATAACTCGATAAACCGTTTGTCAAAAGATTTTCGTTCTGCAGGAAATGCAAACCAAACTTATCTAACTTAAGTATAACGAAAAGGGACAGGTGAGTTAAAAGAAAATTACTAATATCTTCCAAGCATTTATCAGGGGTTAGTAATATAAAAAATAAAAACACTAAGTATATAAAATATAAACTTGCAATACACTCTCAGATAAATAAAACTAAAAATATGAAATCTTAAAACTAAGACTCTAATACACATTATAAATAAAATACATAAGAAAATAATTAAAGATATCTAAATGATTATGCAAAATGATTATAGACAGGTTTCTTTTTAGATTAAGCTGAAACATTAACAAGAGATATAACTAGAGATTTAGCCATGGTTTCAATGTATGAAAGTTTAGTTAGATAATCTGTAGAGTTATTTCAGTGGGATACACAAAGTTCTTTCTAACTAGAGCCTTTTGGGAAGGCTTTTGATATATATTTCTTGGGTCAGTATGACGCAATACCGAGAATCAATTCTGGACTATGCAATTAGGTCATGTTCTTGAAGTCACAATTATGGAACTCTCGAGGTTCATTTTGAAATATTTAGCACTGCATGTTGTGAAGATTTCTCATGGCATATATTTTTGGCATTCTGCAGGGATAGTTACTATTTTTAATGTTAAACATCACATGATTATTGTTTTTTATGCTTGCTCTTAAACTTATTAAAACAGGCAAAACTCTCTATACATATTGCCACTCAGTACAAGCCAGAATAATCACTGGGTGCAAGAAGACTTGTGAATAAAATTCCTATCTAGTGCCTACTCATCCAATATTCCTAAACTAGTTTCTGGTTTGTGGCCTTTGTCAGTGAGGAGCCTTGGATCTGAGAACACTGTACCTAGATCTTAGGATATAATGCAACCCTCCAGCAGCCACCTTTTATCTCTACTTAACTACAAAACTATGAGACTTAAATTGAAAACACCATAATATTTTCAATCCAAGCTCATCAGCTTATATAGTCATAGATCTGAACTCAATCCAGTACTTATACATTTTGTGTCTTTGGTTCTTCAATAACCATAGCCACAATTATCCTATTAGGCAGGAGATGTTGGATGTGTTCACTTCATGGGTTAGCAAGTAGTTAAGCAATTATTTCTTAGTCCTGCAAGCAGCAAATACTATTTGCAAAATCTATTAGAAGTCAGGAAAAAAAATGTAACTTCAGCAGTCTGCACTCCAGTGATCCACCTTCAGCAATTAAAACACCATTCGAATAAGAGTAACAATATGAAAAAAGCAGAATGATAAGAAGCAGGATAATCATAACAAGCAGAAGAAAAGTAATCAGCACAATAAAAATCAGTCCAAACCCCAGGCCTATTTATGTGAACTGTTATCTTATACTTAATCTTTAATTAGAGTTTTTGACCAGGGTAAATCTTTATCTCCTGCTTAATCTTAATTTAAAAAACAACATCTCACCATGACTCTTACCTTATTCAAACTTAATTTTAAAAAAGGAAGTGCAAAAATAAGTCTCATCATTTAAAAATAGATTAAAATCAACAAAAGAAACCTGATCGTAACCAAAACTTTTTAAAATTAAAATGCTTTTTCACATAGATTAAAATATTGCTTGCTCTTAATTACTATAAGGAAAAAAACAAGAGACAAAATGAAATTATTTTAAACTAAAATCTATTAAAAAAGTAAAATCACAGAATTTTAAAATATAAACGAGTTTGTGCTTTATTGCACATATTCTTAATACATAAAAAAATAACATACAAAAGTTTTAAATAGTTATCTTTTAAAAGCTTTATAAATATAAAAGTTAATTTTGATTTGGCGATGGAACTTTTGAAGTCGATAAAGCATCCAGTTCAATAAATATAGAGTTTACACCTTAGATTTTACTCTTATCCAAAAATAGTTATGGTTGTTTGATAGACAAACAATTTTGCTTTTACAATAAAAATAGTAATAAATTACAATTATAAATTACTGTAACTCCAGTGAGAGACAGTTTTTATTTTGTTGTTTTTTTTTCTTTTTATTTAAATATATTGTGACAACTGGTTTGCATTTTCTTTAAGATCAGGCTGTTTTTCTGTTGAGTAGTTCAGATAACTGGTCTGACTAGACAGAATTATTCTGCATTTTTATTACTAGATATACAGGATTGCTACAATCTTAACTGTCAGCATTTTCTGTTTTTCTCTTTCAGATTTCAGAATAATAATTACAAAATTATAACTACTCTTATTTGTAGGTTTTTGATCACCTCAGAAATCTTGTGTATTTTTGCAAAACACAAATTTTATATATAATTAAATCTATTTTACCATTAATTTTCATCAATTTTTTTAAGTAATTAGAAAAGTTTTTGTTAACAAAAATACTTTTCAATATCAAAAATAATCACCAAAAAATGTTAAAATTACAGATAAAAAATACAGTCATTTTTATTTATTTCACTTCTTAATATATTTGGTTTGATTTTTCATTCTTTCATAAGGTATACACATGCAATTTGGATTTTAAATAGAAGAGTATCTCTTTCTACTTCTAAGTCCAGGATAAAAGAGATTTATATAGGTTAATAGAGAAAACTTTTTTTAGCCTCAGAACTATGAATTAGTAATTGATGGTTTCCTGGCAACACCAAAAAGTAAAGTTGTCTCTGTTTACATAGCTATAATATCTTAATTTCCATTTTTATCAAATCAAAAATTCATGAAAATATTTCAATTTAATACACATATATATGTGACATGTATATTTTATCATATCTGTCACAATGTATAAATAATGAGGCACACTTAGCATTCTCTCTAGTACTAAATTTAATAAATTATATCTTTTTGAATATTATTAATTGTTGTTGGAATATAAAATAAACAGTTCAAACTATCATAAGAAATATATTTTGCTAAGAGTAAATTTTCAGTTTTATTATTTGTGCTGGACTTGAATGATCTCATTTTGAAGATAGAATAATCTTGGCCTATCTTTTGATTTTGTTTCCAAAACTTTACCCTTTAAAACATTTTGCTAAAAAACATATCTCAAAATGTATCTTGAGAATTTTTTTTTTCAATTTTACTCTACCAAATTTCTCTTGTTATATGATAATTAGACTTTTTCATACACTTTTTACTTAGTCAATCATTTCCAAAATCATATTTCAATAACTTCTAATTGTATTTTTTCTGCTTTTCTAAAAGTTAAGTTTTCTACCCATAGTTTGGTATACTCCAAACAAAGATTCTAACAATTTTCATTTTATTTTTGATATTATATTTTCATTTAAATGATAAGGTCTTTTTGTTTTGAAAAGCCTTATTTTCCAGCATTATTATTCTTTTAATCTTAACTAGATAACTATTATCATCATTTATCACATAATCTGAATAACAATTTCTTAATTTGCTCCAAACTTATATTTATTTATATATATTCAATATACCCTTATCTGTTGCTTATCCATTACTATAATATTTATCCTCAATTTAATGTCTTGAGTATTTTATTATTTTTTTTAAGTTCACAATTAAAGCCATATTATGTGCATCATTAATACTATCAATATGCTTATCACTGATGATTAATCACATAAATAACTTGATCATATTAGAGTGATATCCTGTTTCACATCTCTTTTTATATTAGTTTTATTTTTTATTTTTTCATTTCACCTCTATCTTGGTCATTTGATATCTATATAAGTTCAGAATTAAGAACTTTATCCTTTCAATGAAGACATATATTCTTCATCATTTTAATAATTGTCATTCCACCCTGTCAAAAACCTTTTCCAAGTCAAAAAACCACATAAGATTTCATATTTCAGTTTTTTCTGCAAAATTATTCTTAATGATGTTATCATTTCTTTGGAATCTCTTTTCACATTTAAGACCATATACTGGTCATCATTAAAATGTCTATCTATCTTCTCTTGTATCCAATTTAATTATTATATTATAATAGAGTATTGGAGGCATGAGATGAAAATGTTATTACTTTTATACTGTAATTTAAATCATAAAATCTGAAGGAAATTATTTTTTTTTTTAAAAAAACAATCTTGAAAAAACATATCCAATGATAAGAGTTTGGACTATTTATGTTATAATAAAAATTGGTAGCGTTCAAAATATATTATACTTTATATTTAGCATTTCATAGATCAGAAATCTACTCCCTCAGTTTATTATAAATAGTATCAATAACAATGAATTTACATATATATATATTCTAACCTAATAAATCGAAGTAGGACGACGTTACTATCACAACAATAACATGTACGGGCCACCACTATTTCCATAACCCGGTAAAATCAGTGAGCGGTATTATTAAATATAATACGGACGCCTCCAACCCTCTATTATCTAATATGATATTTAAAAACTCTTCGTTAGGTTAGTTATATAATTCGGCTACAGAGATATGCAGCTCAGACAGAGATAGAATAAAAATAATTATCATTAATAAAATAGATTTAATAAAACCATTTAGAATAAACTAACATTCTCTCTCTAATTCTAAACACATTCTCTGAGCTATAAGTACTTGCACTGTTCGACAATGATGATGATGATTTTATTTCATTGTTAATATTACTGACTCAATAAAACATTCAGCAATTTGCCCATATGATCTCACTATTTCATTATTATACAATTTAAAAGTTTCAATCTCTTTAGCCATGCCACACTTGTAATATTAATCATACTGAATTAATTCTTTCTTTAAGAGCACATATAATACTGACACTAATCTCAGGGTTCTCTATTATATTTAACAAAATGCTCGGCAGTATTGTGTTGTCCAATAGAACTGACATTCTGGTTGGCTATAGAAAACATTTAACTTATTTAAATTCCAGGTGTCTTCATCCACATATCAACTATTATAATATTTAGCAAGATGATGACCTTATTAAAGAACAACGCATAATTTTTGAATAATACTGCCAATTTATAATCCAGAATCTCAGTCGGAATGATGAAAAGACAAGGGTGCTTTTGTGTCCTTCCATCACCCATGACAACACAATAATTAAACTAAGATTTAATACTTAGCAATTCACTTACATGTGTATGGAACAATGTGCAATTAAAACCTACTAGTTTGGGAATAAAGTGATTTTACACATCCCTAAAATAAAATGTTTTGGTCTGAAGTTTCAATTCCATAAATAATTCTTATTAAATTAAAAATATAATGAAATATTCTGATCTGCTTAAAATTGTCTATCTAGTGTATTTAATTTGAGATTTCATAAATAATTTTTTGGACTCAAGAAATTATTGCAAGTATTATGCAGATACATTTTTATTTAGCACATAAGAAAATGACTCAAAACAGCTTTTAATAAGACTATATTTATTATTAAATTCTAACAATATTCCAATTTATTCTTACAATTTAACAAAAACAATCCCTTAGGATTAACATAATAAACCAAAATTATACACTTTAGTTGATCCCATATGGATAAAATAAAATAATAACTAATAGTAATTAGTCTATGCTTTTAGACTGGGATTTGAACTACTTCTTCATCTTTGCTGTACATTTATTTAGATAAAATATAACAAAATAAATATTATTGTCGATACATTAACTTATCAGTTTAGTGTATCTTATATGAACGGCTGCTTATCTTTATTCTGCCTATTTGTTTTAAAATAAAAATAATTGGATTCTAGGCAATGCGTACAAACGATTATTATCATCGTATCTTTAACTAAATGACAGTTTTTATTTAAATAACTTATTATAATTTATGGGTTATTTATCAGAAATTACATTTATTATTTTAATGTTTACATGAATAACAACTGAAGTTGTTCTACACACTGTTTCCTCCGTATAAGTTATATTGTGAGTGCTACTTAATAACTAACTTGAATTAAACTTAGTATTTGAACCTTCCTTTGGCAAATAAAATTTATAAATCACACAATTTTAAACTTATTTTCTCCATTGACTCATGTGTAGATTACCCGCACTATTCCGACGCACAGTCCAGACATTGATTATATATACTAGCACTCTATTTTTACTAAATGGATCGTGAAGAATTTACCTCCAGTATACCCGTTATCTTGCCATAACTTTTAAATAAAACACAATATTCTACACCTTCCGTGGTGGAATTATCTCTATTTCTCATGAGGAAAAGGGAATAATACCGTAGATACGAAGAGTTAATGACTATCTTAAAATAGTTTGGTGGGTCCTTGCCTCTTACCTGGGCATAATAGGAACACACACCAATATAATCCTCTCATGGGATTTTAACGAACGAAATGAACTAAATACGGTATAAATGCTGATCATCCTGGCTCTGGGAAGCGATCGCTTGGGTTATAACCATACCCGAATTCTAGATTTATTTATTCCCCTCATAGAAAATAAAGCTTTTGGGGAGATTATTTTCTATCCCACAAATAAATACATACAATTGTTACTAATGTGAATATTAATCATATACTGATGCTATTCGGGGCAAGACAAGCAAATACACTAATTACACAAAATTTATATTCCGGGGTATACTTAAATCAACATCTGTAATCAATGGATAATACAAAATAAACATAATAATTTTCACCTTTGCCAAAGAAACATTCAACAAGTAATTGGTTATATAGTATTTTGAACTAAATTAAGTGAATGCGTTAATAAAAAAAAAATAATTGGGAATAAATTCCGCAATTAACATAGTATAAATTTGTTTTAAACTTTAAATAAATAAGATTCTGTATAGCACTTCTCTTTAATTACTTCTGATAATTTTAACTAGATATTTTATCTATTAAGTATCTGAATTTTTATACTTTTACATATTTAACATATAAATTTATACCCATAATTGCCTATCATAAGTAAACACATTTTATAAAATTATTTTCCATGTCAAATATAAATTTAACCTAGAATAATTAAAGGAAAACATACCTTTATGATTACAAGGTCATTTAAATACTACTTGAATATACATCTTTTAACCTGTTGATAAAAAAAATATACATAATTTTACACATAAAAAAAAAAATCATTACTTAACAAGTGTTTATTATCTCTCTAGAAAATGTTTTTCCGTTGGCAATTTATTTAGATGAAGAACTTGATCCTTTCGTAGTTCACGAAGCAACATTTAAATAAGAAACATATTTTTATTATTTCATTTCTATAACAGTTGCCTCCATTCTGGTGCATTTAATAATTAAGCAAAGAAAACATAATAGCGTTGGATGTTAACTCTTTCTTGAATTAACTTATATAATTTTGGGATCCAAGAAACAATACAGATTTTAACATGACGAAGATTTGACGATTGACGAACACATATACAATTCTTTTATTTTTAATATTGGCGATACGTACCATTTTTATTTAGCTAGCTGGTTTAAGAATAAACTAATGCGCGACTTTTAGGAAATATTATAATTATAAAGACTGCAGCTGACTTACGTAGATAGAATTTTAAGGACTCTAGTTGAGGTATAATATAACATATTATATTATAAAGTTATAATTAAGTCACTTATATTGGTAATTTTTATTCCTACTCTAGGAATTATAAGTCTTCTTTAATAATGAATTTCCGTAATATGCACGCATACAAAATTTTCAATACTTGCCTTGAGAAAATTTATATTTTCCTTTTAAAAATTATGCAGGTGCATAAGTAAATATCCTTTATCATTCATATTATTTCTAGATAATTTTCATTGAATAAATTATATTTTAATGTGAGGAGCTTTCATTATTTTTAAATGCAAACAATGTCAGTTAAAAAGAGCGCGAAATTTTATAGTTAACTTTCCTTAGCTTTTATAATATGTCTTTTAAATTATAAATTTTTCTTTTATACCAAGAAAAAATTATCAAATAAGGTAAAGTTAATAAATAATTGTTTATTTGCTGGAAATTATTTATATTATTTACTTTAAACATAATGATGCTTTCAGTGATTACTGTAGTCAATACGGTCATTTTAAACTTTAGCACACGATAGTATAATCTTTTAGTATAAAAACTTTATAATAGGTCGATGGACATAGAAAAGCAGAATATCCTATCAATTAAGATTAGCCAAACATGATATTATCAAACATTTAATGGACTGATATTTATTTCTGCAATAAAAATTATAAAAAAAAATTTGTTACCGAATTTCAGTACTGACTCCTCCTTGGACTAATAGCAGACTAAACTTTTCTCCAGTTTTTTGGCGGTCTTGTTTTATTTAGCGACCTCTTACAGAGAAAAAATCATTTAATTATACATAAACAAAAGAAAGGAAAAAAAAAAACTTATTACAGTTATATTTAGTTCTGTATGGTTTAAATGGATTACAAGGTAATTTGACAAATAATGAAAAATAATAAATACACTTAATTAACAATATTTATTTGTGGTGTATATTTCTGTATACATTATTGTCTAAATAATTTAAAAATAAAATTACCAGAAGCTATGTTGTTATGATAAGATACTCATCTATCCCCCCCCCTGTCCATCTAAAATCAATTACTGTTTATAATATGCTTTTATACTATATTAAATTGCTCTTATGGTTAATATTTTTAATTAAATTATTTCTGCTCTTTTTCAAAATGACATCAAATTACTAAATTTATTATTATTTGCTTAAAATACGTTAAAGTGAGTAACTAGAATACTTTATTAATCACTTAATATTATTACTATTTTATTTCTTTATTTTCTAAAAAAAAAAAGATAGCATTGTTTTCCTATGGAAACGATGCTAAATAGACCAAGTGTCAATAACACTAGGTTACAATATATATATAGGACAAAAATTATCTATATAAATAAGTGTGTAATAAAAATATTTATTTTAATTAGCAACTTTAATAAAACTGTATTAAGATATATATACTGTAACTATCAAATATGTTATCTTAATAACCAGAAGATCCCTGGCACAATTTAATAGCTGGTAAAATTAATGTGGTATCAGACATCTTCTGGTTAAGTTAAAATAACATTTTATAGTTACAATATATATATCTTAATAAAGTTTTATTAAAATTGCTAATTAAAATAAACATTTTTATTACACACTATTTATATAGATAAATTTAGTTCGTGTATATATATATTTTTAAATGTATAATTATTGATACTCTTATAATAAACAGAGGCAGTAGATTTTCTGATCTCTGTAGTAATCATAATAATAAATCTTAGTCTTGTACCATGTCCATTCCAAGAACTCCTGTTTCAAATTCTAAGAATTTGCATAATATAGTGTTTTTAGAGATAAATTTCAAGTCATGACAAAGACTGAACTTGACCTAATTAGATAACATTTTTGTTATTTATGTATGCACACACAGGTAGGTCAGTCCTTTTATATAATAGCATGTTATACATAAATGTCAAAACATCATTACAAATCTTATTTAAAAAGTGTTTCTATCTGCTTTTAAACTTCAAATTCACTTTTCTTTACAAAAGAAAAATATTTAGGTTTAAATATCAAAGAAAGGAGAGGAGATGATCAAATAACTACAATAATAATCAACTCATTCAAAATTAAGACAACCATCAAAACTTCCAAAAGAAGAAAAGAGAATTTCTTCAATAATTATTTTTTTAAACGTAATAAATTCTAATTTAATCTGTACTGTAATAAAAATGATGAAACATTCATAATTGACATTAATGTTATAAAATAGTATACAAATAAAATAAAAATAATACATTTAAATCTAAGATTATTGTTAAAATGCACATATATGTAATGAAAACTATTCTAACCACACCTGGTTTATTTAAGGTGTTTCAAACTTTCTATTACCATTAACGTCCATCAATATGCCATGTTTGCTTTCTGAAAATTCATTGTAGGAGTAGCAACTCTTGTCCATTTTGTAGTTGTATCTTATTGACAGTTAGTTGAGAGATGCTTCCATGTAGATTGGCATTTCAAGAGGTCAGCTTTTTAAGAGTTTATGAATTTGATACATGCAGCCTGATGACATTAGGCTTAGATATGGACTTCATCTTGTTAATGTGCTAGCCATGCATACTTCAGAGAACATCACTAGGAATAATTTGTATGTTCATTTTATAACTGCAGGTCACTTGTCACAAACTGTTTGCAGGTTATTAATAATTTTGATAAATTATCTGGAAATAAGTGCAGCTTGACTAGCAGAATGAAAAGTCTCAGTATCTTGAATGCAATCTTGACTAGAGTCAGAAAGAATCTAAGGAATGAATCTAATGATAATAAATTTTGGGGAGCTATTATGAGATTTGCATTTGATTGTTCTCCCACACACATTAGAATTTTCTAGATTTACATTTTTAGATATACCAGTTGTTGTTTTTTTAATTAAGAAGTTCTTGTATATATTTCAAATAAGCCAGGTTTTTATTAAGAAATTTTCTCTTTGCACAGTAATTAATTCAATTGCATGCCTTATCTGGACAATGCTTAACTTTTAGATTTTGTTATGACAACAGATTAAACTTTTTGTAGATTAAACATTGTTGTACAACATTAAAAATAATCTTATATAAAATATTCTTTTCTTAAAAATATTACATTACTTTTAATAAATAACTGAAATATTTTCCAGCTGCATATGTGTGCTTTTATATACATATGATCATACTTTTATAACACATTTAATAAAAAAAATTACAAAATTTTATAAATTTTTTAAAAGTAGTTTTAGCTGAACCCACTTTTTGTCTACATATATATTTGAGACATAGCAAAGTATCTGTTTCAATATATACCAATCTTTTATTTCAGATGAATATGCAAAACAAACAAAATAAAATAGCAAACTGTCTTAAGCAAAATAAAAATACACTAAACTATTTATATATCTATACATTGATGCCCACCAAACATATCTTGACTTTCATTAATTTTGAAATACATTTTTTAAATAATTTTTGAATAGCTAAACTAAATTTAGCTATGTAAAAACTAAATTATTTTTATATTCTCTTAAAACAAATTAATTCTTATTTGACATTTATTTAAACTAAATATTGATTTAAAACTATATTTATTATTTGAAATTCTTTAGGAGGAAAAGGAAACATTTAAGAAACAAAATTGATTTTTCTTTTATCTTGAATATTCAAAAACATATCAAGATATCAAATAATATAAACTAAATTAAGTATTTAAATAAACATTTATTTTATATAGTGCAATGTTTTTAAACTGTAAATAGTAATAATCAGTCATTAAACTAATGCCTATGTGCTTTGTGGATTTTAACTATAAATGAATACTCTCACTTTCCAAATACAAGATAAAGTATTTGTGAAAAGATAGAATGAATCCATCTATCCTTTCAACCCAAATGTTTAAGTATGGGAAAACCTTAAGCATTGGAAATGAGAGTGTGAAGATATTAAACAATCACTTTAAATTATCTTTACTATGCCTGAATGAATGATGTTTGCAAAATTGAAAAGATAGATGGATTCATTCTATCTTGTTACAAAGACTTTATCTTGTTTAGAAAGTGAGAGTATTCATTTATAGTTTAAATCCACAAAATGCATGTGCATTAGTTTAAAGCTGATTATTACTATTTACAGTTTAAAAACATCATGGTATATAAAGTAAATGCTTATTTACATATGTTTAATTTCAACTAAGACTGACATATCATAAATTCTAGTAAATTTTGTGTCATTCATTCAGGCATTGTAAAGGTAATTTAAATTAAGTATTATAAAATGTAAGTATTAAAATTAATTTAACATTGAAATTTAAATACACAAAATTGCATAAATTATAAATGGATGGTCATATATAAGTATTAGTGGCTTGTAGTAACTACAGTTTTAAAAATTTATTAAATCATTAAATAAATTGATTTCTTTAAGTCCAAGATATGGCTGATGAAAGATTGCTTCTGCATAAAAGTGGAAGTTACATTTATGTACTGTAAAGTCAGATTATATAGTTAGCACAACTAATCTTAGAAACAAAGCAATGATCACTAACTCACATATTCGTGTAATATCTATATAAACATTACCACAAAAATTAAAGTTGAATCTCATTATTTATGCTCCCAGGACAATTTCCACATGACTACAGCATCTAATGTTAGCATATATGCCTTGTTTCTTATATCCTGCTGAGATCAGGGAGGTGCAAGAGACTCAAAACTAAAAATAAATACCAATTATGGTAAACAAAACAAGATGCAAATATGGGAGGTTACATGTACATAGACTTATTAGTAACAATAATAAAGAAAAAACAAAAATAATAAAGCAAAATAAAAATTCATATGACTACATTTAAACCTAAGATTATTTTGTATTTTTTACAAGTTGAGAAAAATGAATTAATTAGTGATTATCACTAACTTATGTACAAAAGAGAGACAATAATCTCTATATGGCTTAATAACCTCCAGGGTATACATCCTATAATGGTTTGACTATTAATTACTTCTTGATTAAGCAGAGTGAAGCTAGGAATATTTATTTAATTATTTCAAAAACACAATCATTAATAAATGTCTGCAGTGAACTTAGAATTATGACTGACTGCATTCTTGCAACATCAGGCTTTAAAATACATTAAAAGATACAGAGTGTGGGCCTAGGTTATGCATAAATTGAATTATATCCAATGATAAAACTGAGATGGTGTATGCACATCTTGGTGAGGCCTTACCAGAAATTGTATCAGATCAGAGGGTCATATGAAGCAGGATTGAATATCTGCTCTACAACCAGTGACAAATTTGTTATCAAGCAGGAAATTTGTCTTCATTGATAATAATATTAAGGATAACAGCAAATATTATCCTGGTATGTAAATATGAGGGACACATCCACCTTGGCATGACTATATTTAGAGAGTACTCAGCCAATCTATTTTCACAAAGCAAGAATTAACTTCTGCTTGAAGAATAAAAATATGAATTAATCAAAATATATAAATAACCCAGCCATGTTATTTATGTAAAGAAGGAATAACAATAAATAACTATTAATTATTAAAGCCTGAAATTTAAAAAAAACAAGTGTGAATAACCACATTATAAGTTTGAACAAGTGGTCATATATTATTTTACTTGCCTAAATTAAGGCCTAAATGGTTTACCCAGTATAAATACTCACAAACAAAAGATTAACAATCCCTGATTAATTAAAGGTCCATCCTGAGATCATATTCACACATATTAAGAAATATATTATATGATAGTTCAAGAAGTTTGTTACTGAGATATATATAATTTAATGGAACAGTTAAGAGGCTAATATAAATTAAATGATATAGATATTTGTTCTTTTGAAAAAATATATATTTACATTATTTTTAACATTGTTTTTTAGAACTAATTCAACTTATTTTTCTATTTGTTTTAAAAAAAACTGATTTTCTGCTCTCAACAATTGCAGGAATAAAGTTTTAATTGAAATGCATGGATTTTTTTTAGAAAACAAAATCTTTGAGTCAGGTGAGAGAGGGGGATATAAAAGTTCTCTCTGCTTTCGATTAAATAGCTTTATTTTTAGGGGGGAAAGTTTATTTTTAGAATTTACAAAATGAAAATATGTTTACAAAATAGTCCTCCATCACCTGATCTAGCATGTATATATATATATTATTTATTTATTATTAATAATAATAAAAAAGAATAAGGCAAAATAAAAGTTTATATGACTAGGTTTAAACCTAAGATTATATTGTATTTCTTCCAGGTTGAAAAAAATGAATTAATTAGCAACTAAGCAGTTTAACTACCTACATACAATAAGGGGACTATCGGATTTATATGGCTTAATAACCTTCAGGGTGAATATTCTATGATAGTTGACTATTAATTATTTTTTGATTAAGTAGGGTGAGGCTAGGAGTATTTATATAATTATGTTAAAATCACAATTATTAATAGATGATGCAACAGACTTAGAGTTATGACTTACTGCTCACTTGAAAAATAATGCTTTAAAATACATTAAAAGATATGGATCATGGTGTTAGGTTATTCATAAATAGAATTATATTCAATTATGAAATAAAGATCAGGTATGCCCACAGTTATGAGACCATACACAGAAATTTCATATCAGAGGGTCATATGAAGCAGGAATGAACATCTACTTTTACAACTAGTAACAACTATTAAGCAGGAAATTCATTGGCACTGATAATAATATTAAAGACTCCAGTGAAGATTCTTTAAGTATATAATATGAGAGGTTGGCATGATCATATCCAGAGAGTATTTGGCCAATCCATTTCCATAAAGCAGGAATGAACATCTTGGGGAACAAAAATAAGGATTGAACAAAATATATAAATAATCCAGCAACACAATTTATTTAAAGAAGGAACAAATGATAAATAACTATTAAATATTAAAGCCTAGAAATTAAAAGAAAACAAAAACAACCATGAGTATTCACAATGCCATATTTTACTTTACTTGCCCAAATCAAGGTTGAATGGTTTGTCGAGTATAAATACTCATAAACAAAAAAATTAATAATCCCTGCCTAATTGAAAGTCATCCCAGACATATTAAGAAATATATTTTATGATAATTCAAGAGGTCTGTAATTGAGATCTATGTAATTCTAGTGAAACATTTATGAGGCTAACATAAATTAAATGATACATATATATAAATTAACATTGTTTATTTTAAATTAATTCAACTTATACTCAATAATTGCAGGAGTAAAGTTTTAATTGAAACACAACTGAGAATTTTTTTTTATAAACAAAATTTTTGAGCCAGGTGAGAGAGGGGGATTAAAAACAACTCTCTGCTTTTGATTAATTAGCTTTATTTTTAGAGGAGAAAAATGATTCTTGGAATTTAAGAGATGAAAATATATTTACAAATTGCCCTTCATCACCTGATCTAGCATATATATATAACAATGATCACTTATCACAATATATTTAATTATTCTAAAAAAATACAGGTTAGTTTAATATATATATAAAATTAAATTAAAACATGATAAAAAAAATAACACAAAAATAAATAAATAATGCAAGTAAAAGAAAAACATTAAATACATATGAATTGTTTACCAGTATAGAAGTGCACAGTTCTCACGACTAGAGTTAAGTGTTTCTGCTTTTATCTTTTGTGAAGGATTTTAAGAAAAACATGGCATGGTGCAATTTACTTTCATGTCGTCCTCAATGGCCTTTTTCTCAAATATTAATATTGATGTTATTATGGAAACAGGTTGGTTCTTTGGAATAGGTTATGACTGAGAATGGCATAATTGTCTAAATAGCTTCTTATTTCTTGAATGAAGGCTGGTAGGAACATCAGCACAGGTACATCAATCAGCAGACTTCAGATAGGCAGCAGCTTACCAACTTTATTGGGATTTCAAATTTGAACTCCCTTGGAATGGTAAAAGGGAAGTGGACACTAGCTTTCTACTCACAGGTTATTCTGTGTGGGTTTCAGCAGCCATCTAATAATTGTGCTTCTTGGAATTTTCTGAATGGAGATCTTGAAGAATTTTTCTCAACAGAACTGGTTACAGAATTTTCTGATCAAAAGACTAGCTTGATGAATGTTTTATCAAAAGACAGTATGAACTTAAAGAATTTTTCTCCAATGAAAAATCAGCTTGATGAATCTTTCACCAATGAAAAGACCTTTACGAATTTTTCATTGAAGAACGATCTTATTTTTACATTTACCTGGGTATTTATACTATTTTTAAACAAAAGGCATCCAGATTACTTTTAATTAAAAATTATTTTTGCTGATAATAATTTTGATCAGCTTGTCTACAATTTAATCCTTTAGTTCTTAGTTTTTTAATTAGTAAAATTTTCCAAATTACAAATAGCTTTTGATTACTTGCATTTTCTCTGCAGTAATCAGATATCAATTAACACATTTTTACTGCAAGGCCAATTATTGTAAACATTGTTGTAAATATATAATATAAAGCAATTGCCTTATTTATTTCATTAATTATATAAAGTTTCAATAACAATTGCAAATGTACATATGCCCTATAATTAATCTACCGTTACAAATTCTATTAAAATACAATGTTCAGGAATTTTAATTAGCTGAATTTTAAATTAATTGTTTATCAGAATTTTCTAGAATATGTTATGAATTTGAACATTACTAATTATATATCTAATCTCAGCTAACTGGTTTGACCATTTCTACAAATACATACATGTGCCTTTAGTAAATTTAATAAAATAATTTTTTATTTTCCCTTTAACAGAGTTTAAAATATTTCAATACAAATTAGCATGAAGCATGTATAGATAAGCATATGTATATATATATATATATATAACTTCAGTATGTATGTTTTCCTATAGATATGAGGAAAGGAGAGGTCTCTGGTTGCTCACTAGTGAGATATTTTCTGAGGGCATGCTGTGATGTAATATATATGAAATTGGTTGCATAATGTTGAAATTCAGCAATTGTAATTAGACATCCTGATGATTATGGCCTTCATATCTAGGAAGAAGTTCTTTAGTAGTGGTAGCAACACATTTTTATTAATTTAGTTGCTTGTAGATATCCTTGTAATTCATTGTGACAGCAATCAGTCTTAGTGGATGGAGAGGAGAAACAGTAACAAAAGACCAAAGACAAAATATATTTCACTGTTACCAAATTTTGCAGAACATTCTTTTGATATAATTAAATATGCCAGTAATTATTTTAATAACTGATGTTTACAATTTTTTTTAAGTAAGTAAACAACTTGTTTATCCATAACATTAGCTTTCTTAATGTCTAAAAAAATATAAGGAATTGAAGTTTTATAACATTTGCAAAACATGAAACAAATCTTAATAAAAGAAATCAGTTTTTAAAGAATTTCTTTTAATAATGAGATAATCTTTTTTAGAAAAATTGTCTTAGTTAATATTTAGTTAAACTTTGTTTCTAAAATCTAAATTTTTAAAACAAATTTATTTAGTTGAAATACATCAGTGTTTTTAGAAATCTTTTTAAGAACTAAATTCAAAATTGACTCAATTTTATTTTAAACATATATCTTTATCGATGCATGTGTCTGTATAATAAAACCTAACTTTAATTATAAAGTATAAATCTAATTTGTGAAAACCAAATTCAACTCATGATTGCCAATTTCTACTTTTTTAATTATAAATTAAGGTAGGTGATCTATGCAATATATGTATAGTGTACATGGTATTTCTAAAGATAAGATTGTTACATCAAGATTGTGAACAATATTTATAACTTCAACTGTATTATGATTTTTCAAAAATTTATCAGACATATATATAAAATCTTTAAATTAAATTTATTGATATTATTTTTTTATAAACAATTGTAATGCTGTAAGTAATAATCAGCACTGGTATACAGAAAATAATTATTGATACTTTTTAATTATAAGTTTTAACATGCAGATAGATTGATTAATCATAATTTATCTAGATGGAGTAAAATAGGCATTTATTTCTTTGAATCTTCCTTGATTATCTGATCCACTATTAGTGCAATATTGATTGTTTATCTCAAAGGAAGAATTGAATTAAAGGAAAGATGAATTATACTGTTTTTCCTCTCTTCTACTTATAAAATCAGTGACAACATTTCAATTAGTTCTTGCAGGATTAATTACATAAAACACATGTAAAATTTAAATATTTGAAATAATTCACATAAACATCTTTTTACTGGTCAAAGATTATAATTTATTAATTGCATGAATATATATATATATATATATATTCTTGATAATAAGGCTGATAGATTGAATCTCCCAGAACTTTCTGCCTAAGATAATTGTGGAGGAATACAAGTACTTCTATGACTTGGACATAAGTTTTACATTATGTTAAGATTTAGGACATTCTGAAATAAATTAATAATTAAATGCAAAACTTGGTTTACATCTAGCAAACAAATGTTATTAATGAAAGTTCTACTGTAAAGCCAGCTATATATTAGAACATTTTTATAACTTATTTTGACTTATGAATTTGTATTGTATTCCAAATTTAAAGTTATAGTATGAACTTTGATTCCTTTTAAATTTATAAAAAATAATAATATTAACAATTGTTTCTATCTCTTAGAAATTCAAACTGTAATGGCAAATTAGATGTTAATATTTAAGAATATAAGCCCATTAAATTATATTAAAGAAATTAATAGAAGGAAGATATATGAAACTAATTACATTAATTATAACATAAATAATTGTATGAACATTTATAAAATGTCAATTAATTTAACTAATTGGATAATGAAAAACGAGTGGAGGGTTATATAATGTGTGTTATTATAAAGATACTAAAGCATAATTATAGGCTTGTGTTAATTTTATATAGGGCCAGTAGATGTCACTATGTATGTAATATAGATTGCTTTTTGTAGTTAACTAAGACATATTGAAAAGGGCAAAAATTAAAAATTGCCAACAGAGCTTTTTTATGTTATGATTATATTATAGCTATTGTCATATATTATTTTGTTGTTATATAAAGATATTTTATTCTATATCAAATCTAGAATTTATTTTTAGTGTTAATATTATATGTATTATAACAAATTTTCTTAAGAGAATATTAAAGAATATAACAAGGATTGATTTTAAATGTGAAATATTGCGTATTTACTTTATTATAGTAAAAATTCTTTATACTTATCATAAAACCTAAACTGTATAGATTTCAAATTTAATGAATATAGAATGCCATTTTTGTTTTACATGCTAAGGGAAGAAATTATACAACATATAAATGAATTGTAATATGTATTAATAATTCAATTAGTCATAAACTTATATTTTTTTTTATTTATTCATATTTGTAAAGAAAATATAGATTGATGATGATCAGGCATTGTTATTCCATTGTAATACTTTTTGCTTACTCCACTTGTCATTATGCATAAAGTACACACACTATATAAATTATGTATATGTGTGTACGCACATTTTTTTATATAGACATAATATGAAGTAAAAAGGGAATAGAATACTAAACCCAATACAATAATACTTGATCTTCATTGGTGTCAATTTCTTATGTAAAAAAGAAGAAAATATATATAATGTTTAATTTAATGTGTGAATAGTTTTATTTCTATCTTTTTAATATCTATGCCATAGCCTCTTGTAAAAAGTATCATTTAATTCAGAAATTATTTATGTTTAAAAAAAAAAAACTATAAAGTTAGCTATGATGTGGGAAAATTATCAATGGATGAAAAGTTTGAGAAATTTTTTTTTTAGTTATTATTTGGTGCATCATCTGAAATCATATTAAAATCCTCAATTAATATTTAACCATTGAACTAACAACACAAATATACAATTATTGCTAATATCCATTGAAAATATTATAATGATAAGTATGTTTTTTTGTCAAAACGGATTGAGATAACCAGATTTAAATAATAACACTTGATCATTATCGTCAATGAACATGTCACCCCATTAAAAATTGAAGCTTGTTTTATTGTTAAGAGACATAAGTGTTGTACAATGGATCGGAAAAATAAGCAATAAAAAAACTCTATTTATATTTATTACTTCTAAAATAAAACTGCATTTGTTATTTTTTTGACTCACAAATAATACAAACTTAAAAATGAAATTCAGGCCCGAAAAAACTGGGGAAGCTGAAGAAAGATAAAAAAACTCACCAACTATCAGAAGAATATTGAGGGGAGGGGTGGGGTCACTTGTTTCTGAAAAAAAAAAAGTGTTAGCGTTATCAACATATTTTAATTTGATATTGAGCAGTTGTTATTTTTTCTTCTTCTCTGATCCTCTCTTTTAAAAAAAAAAAAAAAATTAATAGTTGATTTAGAGTTATCAGAGTGAGAATTTTCTCTCTTTTAAAGATGTGGGTCATCCTATCATATATCAAATGAGTTCAAATCTCTGTTAAATCTAATATCCACACAACAAAGATTTCACTTAACCGGAAACATTCAGCTATCCAAGTATTAAAATAATAATAATAATAATAATTTTAAGCATTAACAGGCAAAAAATAAAATACAGACACAATCATCACATTACATAAAAGATGATTAACAGGCTGTTATAAATAAAATAAAAAAATATTTACACAACTATTGATTACATTATAAAAAAACACAAAGTATGTAATTAAATAATTGGTTAAAACAAAACAAACTATGTATAAACATATATATAAATTTACAAGCAGATATATTTATTTTATAGGTTTATAAAATTATCTATTAAAAAATAAAAAATTATATATCAAGGATATTTATGCATATAGTATATTATTTAATTTTAACAAAAGAAATGTAAGGAGACTATAAAAGATTTTAATTATGTTTCAGAAACGCATTAAATATTACATTGTACTACCGAAATCAAGAATCTGATTTTTTTTTTGTATGACCTCTAAGCAATAGTTATGTTTTATCCATTACACACGTCTGAATATGGTTCTATAAATAATAATATTGTAAATGTTGTTCTACATCCTAATATCATTCAACTAAATGTGACCATCTTGATGTGATTCACAAGAAGTCACTAGGTACCATGTGGATTGAACTGGAGAGTCATTATATAAAATGTTGGTCTATGTCTTTTTAAAGTAGGTAGATGTACAAGATGAAGATATCTGTTCAGCATATTCTCATTAAAACAGTACTGATATTATAAATTTTAACAAAGGGCTATTAACCATAGTGTTTCATCAGTTTCTTTTCAACTAGTTTATACAAAACAATTGTAATTTTTTTCTTTAAATTTATATAATTATTCCATGTGTCATGGTTAATCATAAAGAATCTTTTTTACTTATATAGAAAAGATGTAATATAGACTCTAAAAAGGTATTCATAAGATCTTTATGTATAATTAAATGATTAGTTAACCTTGATGACATTCATAAGTCTTTATCTGTCAAGTCTCTCATTCTATTACTGCATTAAATTGTTTAGGATATAAAATCATTAATACATTAAATTAACTACTAAGTAGATAACTGGTTATTATTATTATTTTTTTTTTACAGTAGCAAACTCCACCTAAAAATAACCAAATGTTAGTAATTAAAGTTGTAAATTTCTACTGCATAATATGAGACTAGCATGTTTTCTGTCTGAAGGCATGTGGAAACAATTATTATTGGTATTATAATCAACAAATAATAATGGGTCATTACTGATAAATACATATATTTTACTTAATAAAAAATTCACAAATGATCAAAAATATTATATTCATAAGTCAGTTATTAATACATAGTATTACCATTTTATAATTGATATCTCCATTATTTTTTACTTAGTATAAGCACTGATTGATGGAATTTGATATTCATTAAATTTAAATTCATATTGCCTAAATGTCTTATAGTAAGTATATATGTGTGTGTGTATATATATGGAATCTTATAATTAAATATTAGTAAATACAGTAATCAAAAATTTTGAAAAGTACAAAAAAAGATAATAATAATAATAATAATAATAATAATAATAATAATAATAATAATAATAATAATAATAATAATAATAATAATAATAATAATAATAATAATAATAATAATAATAATAATAATAATAATAATAATAATAATAATAATAATAATAATAATAATAATAATAATAATAATAATAATAATAATAATAATAATAATAATAATAATAATAATAATAATAATAATAATAATAATAATAATAATAATAATAATAATAATAATAATAATAATAATAATAATAATAATAATAATAATAATAATAATGCATCAGCTTCCGTTTTTTACGACCATAATAATTCATGTATATATGGTTTTTATTTCAATTATAATAATGTAAAAATATTGCAAATTGAGAGAAATAAAAATAAGAGGGAAATAAAGGCAGCTATACTAATATATAAATACAAGCAGGACTTAATCAATCGGCAGGCAGCAAACATTAACATCACGGAATTATGGGGTGGTTAACTTTCAAAGTATTAGTTGGCAAAACCTACGAGGATAGTCAAAAGCACTCCTAAGTGATGATTATATTTTTTGTACTTTTCAAAATTTTTGATTACTGTATTTACTAATATTTAATTATAAGATTCAGTATATTGCTTTGAAGAAATACAGACATCGATTTATAACATTATGTATATCATAACAGATTACACATGCAAATATTTTTTTGAATAAGAAGATTCATGTTACATTTTTTACTACTTTTTGAAAGTTTGAGTTATATCATCAACTTACTTTTTTAAAAAAAACTTTGATATTCTAAGTTTAATTAAAGCAAATATCATGAATTTTAGAAAGATATAAATGATGATCACCATTGTGGATGGATTTGAGTTAAATTTAATAACAGCTTTTGTAATCAATATTATTTTATTGATTCATTTATTTTTAATAGACTAAAATATTACTTACTATAAGATTTTTTTCTGTTTAAAATGAACAGTATATATATATAGTAGGGTGTCAATTATCTGAGTATAGTATCCAAACTACTTTACTCTTCCCCTTTTTACATTAAAACATACTCTTATGACCAGTTCATAATATAAAGCAATTTACTAGCAAATTTTCTATGGAGACAAGAGAATGTATGAAGAAAAAAAAAGAATTGAATATCTAGAGATTTGCAAAATGGTACGAAAAAAAGTTAATAATAATATAAGAAAATATAATTGGCAATGAAAGCTATAGAAGAAAATAAAAATCTCAAAAGTATAAAACAACATTTTAGTATTAAAAGCAAAATTATTTCTGTAATAAGTAGAAAAGATTGAACTATTACTAAAAAAGAAAAAATAGAGATAATGGCATGAAATATATAGAAGAATTCTGTAATGAATTATGTAATCATGAAGAACAAGAATACAAAGTAATTATTATATCTTCTGAATTGTGTAGTCTTTCAAAAGAAGAAATTAAACAAGCACTTAAATCTATGAAAAAGAGAAAGCTCCAGGCAATGGTGGAATTATTTTTACTATCTCAAAAGAAACAGATGAGGAAATAGAAAAATTGTTGGCAAATTTATATATAATGTCTAAATGCTATAGACATGCCATATGATTGGAAGAGTACAATAATAATATTGATATTAAGGAAAGGTTGATGAAGAAGATCAATTCTATACAAAATCTTTATCTAGATTATTACAACTTGTCTATAGCAAACTTTGAATTTTAACTAAGCAAAAGTAATTTTAGCACTGTGAATCATTTTCTGAGTATTGAGAGAAATTATAAAAAGGATCAATGAATTTAAGTTATCATATACATTAGATTTGTGGATTATAAAAAGGCATTTGATTTTAAAATATTTCTACAGTGATTAAAGCCTTGGATTATCAAGATATAGATCCAGAATATTATCATATTCTGAAAAATATTTATCCATGCAACAGCAACAATTAGATTACATGGTAATACTAAGAAGATTAATATTGCAAATGATATATGGCAGAATGTATTATATCTTCAAAACCTTTTACTGCAGTTTTGCAAGAAATATTTGTTGGATTAAAATGGAAAGCTAAGATGGTAAAAGTAAATGGAAATTATAATCTAAATTTTCATATGATATGGTTGTTATTGCAAATAATACTTCAGAATTTTAGAAAATATTACAAAAATGTTAGATGAAATTAAGAAAGCAAAACTAAAGATAACTGCTAAAAGGACTAAAGTAATGTTCAATGGATTTACTCAGAACAAGAAAATGACTGAAACATAATGGATTAACTTAATCATAGTTTTAAGTTTGGATGGAGTACTTTTGCTAGAAATAACTTCCTATTAAAAGGAATTATGTCATGGGTTTAAAAAAGAAGGGTTTTAATATATGTTTTTATCAGTTTTTATTTAGGAATCTAAGATGTGGACACAACCAAAGAGTAATTTAGAGATTCCGGACCATTCAACACAGTATGGAAAGATGTATATTATTATTATTAACAAGAGATCAAAACAAAATAAATAGTTAAGAGAACACAATGTCATTGCTGACATTATTGAAAGAATGAAAAACTAAACAGAGCTAATCTGGATTAATAGACTCAAAGTTGAACTTTTAAATTTTTACCCAAGAGATTGTAAAAGATCCTAAAATGCACCACATGTGAAGTCGTTAAATGAAGTTAGGAAGTTTGCTGATGTGTTGTAGAGAAAAGAAGCTACATTTGGAGAGACCATCCTGCAATGGATTGGTAATGGTTGAAAATGATAATGATGTTGACTATTATCTACTCTGATCACTTGTTTAGTAAATTGAGTGAAGGATAAAGTTGGTTATATAAGAAAAATGATTCAGTTTGAATTTGAAATATTTTATTGCTATAAATTATTTTGCAATATTTGCAATATTTTTTTATAAAACATATATTATTTAAAACTTTATATTTCTAATAAAATTAAAGCAACCAATTCTCTGGACGATTTTGCGAAAGAGCATAACAAAAGGGAAGGTATAACTCAATGGTTAATAAAATGATTTTTCTTCTATATACTATTCTTTGTCTAAGAATAGTTAGATATATTATAGATATGTAGTTCATTCATTTATGGATATCTGGATTCATTTTAAAGTGGTTACTTGACAAAAGCTATTTTAAGCCTGTTTAAAACTTTAAAAGATTTTCAAGTCATAAGTGGCTGAGATTCAAATTCCAGATTATAATCATAATAAACAGAAGGGCTTTACATCTACTAGTATAATTTAAATATTAAAAATAATTCATGGATGCTTTTAGTATTAAATGAAAATTTTTTACTAATGGATGAATGAAGATATGTTTTTTTTCATATAAAAGAACAGATATATTTGGAATATTTAAATTTAAATGTTAAATTTTTCTAAAGACATTCAATACTCATATTATATGGTGGGAATAGTCCAATATAAAAATACAACCTTTATTTTATTTTTGATTTAAAATAATTTATAATGCTTTAAAACATTGAAACTATTATTTAACCATCAGTCTGTTATTCCAGTGTATATATATTAAATAAATATCTACAAAAAAATTTGTGTTCATTTCCATTTTTCCTTTCAAACTTTATATATATGTGCACATACTATTATGTTGTTTGTACCATGAGACATTACCATTTCATATTCCTTATCTTGGAAAAAATGAATTAAATCATACTCCTAACAATATTTTTACATGATATACATGTATAATTAAAACAAAGTTTATACTTCAAAATGTGTATTCATCACTTTTTCCAGAGATATGACTGGCATCTAACAACTAATGGAATGAATGGTGACTTGCAATTCTGAGTTAGATAAAGAAACCAGCCATTGGATTATAAATACACAAGCTGCATGAACATCAAGAGAACTACCTCAATATAGACATTGTAATCTATCTGTAACCCTTGATATGAAATAATAAAATATTTGCAAAGCCTTGCTCCTTTGAGTCTTAGAGGCTGAAATCATGATACAGGCCTATGTTAATTGTCTATGAAAAACAACTGCAAATATGTCTTGCTTCTTTTTGAGACTTAAAGATAGGTAAATATAAATATGAAAGTGAGTTATAGTAGTGCCTGTGATAGAATACTCTATGGAGATGCATGAAAATATTACACTCTTAAGCCAATAGCAAAACCTCCATCTATTACCAGTACTGAATATACAATTAAACAAACTTCAATAGTCAAAAGCTCAATCTAATCTCCAAAAATCTTGCCTTGTTTCTATTCTACTTTAAATATGATTTCTTTTACATATATAATAACATCATCACTTTATAATCTATCAATCAATTATATATCAATAAATATACAAATTTTTATATATTCACTGCTCACATATTTCACAGTAATTCTTTCCTTTATTATTAATTTTGCATAAAATACAGACTCTTTATTTCTTTGGATATAGTTATATTTGAGATCCAGTGATGTGGTACTGTGTAGTAGTGGCCACCAGAACTCAATCACTATTGGGCCCACAATTGGGTTGTCATTTGTAATGTTATGGAATATAGAGATGATAAGGGGAGATGGAATGTTATCATCATTATCCACACTTAACAAATAAAATATAAACTTAATTTCTAATAAAAAAAACAAAATGCAATGAATGGCCTTTAAAGGTGATATCTTTGCATCATCCAGAGTATCATCTGGATGTCCAAATACAAACATAAACCTTACATTCATATAATTAACCATTATTACCCTCTAGTCAAACTCATAAGACTCCAGAAACTATTATTGTGAACAAAAGAAAATACAAATATATATTTTAAATCTACTTTAGTATTAAAAAATTTCATTGAAATAAGTTAAAACAATGGTAGGTAAATTTATTAATTAGAAATAATAACAATAGAACAAAGTTCTGATAAATACTCTACATACAAATAAATCATTCAGCATTGCCTATAATTTTTAGATATTCAAGTTGTAAAAAGTATTAAATAATCACATACATATATACAGTACATGTATGCGTGTCTAAAATTATAAAATATTCTACTTATTAATGAACCAATAAAAACTATTTTATTATACTACATAAATGCATGTTTACACATAGATAAGCATATATAAATATTCCATTTGTTAATATATGTCAATATTATTCTATCATTAAATAACAAACATATACATAATAAATGCACACATATATTCTTATTTCAGTATAAAATAAAATATTTTTATTACAAATTCTAATTACTTTTATATAGTAAAAAGTTATATATTTTAAAATATTAAAAGTTTTCCCTTTCTTTTAAAAACCCAAATATTACATTTTTGAAAATCCTGTATAAAAGTTTTTTTTTCTTTTGTTTCTAATTTTTGTCTTTTAACTTTAAGAAAAAACTTTTTCAAATGCATTTCTATCCTTAATTGGATACTTTAGTATTAGATCTATTATGAAATACTATAGCCATATTTGTCTGACAATATGTTTCTAACTTCACAATCTCGTGAAATAATGCCTGCATGGGATCTTTAGACAAACTTAATCAATACATTTCTTTTACCATAAAATGTTTTGATTTCATTCAAAATTATCTATTTTTAATTATTATAGCCATTGTTAAATATTTTCTTATAGACAATAAATAGAAATAGACTTTCTTTTACTGCAAAATTAATGATTGAGATACTGTCATTCTCAATATATAATACATTCTACCCACCAGCCAATTTCTTTCATCTGAATCTTAATACCTTCATTTGTGAAGTAAATATTAGCATGAACAATCTTTATACAACCAGCAGTAAATATTCATTTGTGCTTCTTTTCATATAAAGGAAACACTGCATGTATAAAATCATAGCATGGTAATCTCTCAGTAAGCTGATCTATTAAAATTATATCCATGATAAAGTAGTAACTGACTTATTAACATTATCAGAGTAGGTATATATCAAGTAAATGTTGGTAGACAGTCCATTTAGTCTCTATGATGGGATTCAGGCAGGCAAGCAGTCTAGAACACAAATATGAACCATAGAAAAACTATCTATTACTTCCATTTGAGTTCAAACTCGATTGATATGAAACCAGCAGCATCTGGCTTGCACTCTAACTTAATAATCTAGTCTTTTTTTTTTTTTGTTCAAACCCACTTTTTATAGTTTCTTATGGAGTTTGAAAACAAAATAATTAATTAAATAAGTTTTTTTTTTTATTTTTGTCAAAAAAAAAAAACAAATTAATAACTGGTTTCAATTTATATTAATCAAAACTAGCTTTTTTATCTAAAAAAAAAAAAGTTTAATACTTGAGCCAAAATCAGATTGTAGAATTTAAAATCAAAGTATATTATAAAAATATTTTTTCCCAAAAAATAATTTATATTCATTAAACGTAGTTTCAATTAAGAAAAAGTTTCTTAATTAATCCAATTAAAAATAGATAGAATAATTTTATGATTACTTCCTATTACAAAATGAAATAAACTTGTTTTAGATTTTTTTTATTTATTAATAATAAAATCAGAATTAAATAAAACATTAAATAGATCTTTATTTTATGTTTAATTTAAAATAATATAATATTTTTAAATATTAAAAGTATTATTTAACAGTTAATCTGTGATTTCAGTGTACATATTTTCAATAAATATCTACAAGAAATTTTGTGTTTATTTCTACATTTCATTTCAAACTTTATATATATATGCGCGCGCACACTACTGTGTTGTTGTGTTCTATGAGATATTACTATCCCGATATATATATATGGTCATTATGATTCAATAGTAGCCTTCCATATGTTTTACTTATAATTTAGATTTGAATCTAAATTGAATAAACTTTTCAACAAGCTTGGAATTTTTCTTACAAATAGCTGGCTTAAAACACCCCCCATTAACCATTCAATATTGAATGCTAAGCAAGTGTCTAGCCATTCTTAGCTAAAAAATAAAACAAGAATGAAAAACCAATCAAATTCTCACTACCTTACATTTAGGAAGCCTAATGAATATTGCTTCTCCTTTATTGTTTCCCTGTAAGGAACTGTTGGACAGGCTTTTGATCTTCAATGGGGTGTTTTAAAGACTGTTTTAGCTTGCCTTTATCTATATAAAAATCATTTTTATACTTTTGTTTACTTTAAATAACATTTTAACATGACATATCAATATAATTCTTATTAGAAATAATTCATTTTAGTTTATTTTTGTCCCGTCTCTCCCGATTATATGATAAATTATTAGTCCACCAGTTAATTTTTTTTTAAAAATTATATCATCTTTTATCAACTCTTTGATAAGTAAGTTTTTAGTTTTCATCTTGTATTTGTTTTGGCTGTGTAGTTTCTGAATTTTTGTTGTTTTTTTTTTTTAATTGTGATTGTTGGCACATTGCTTATATCTTGGTTCAATTTCATCAATTTTCTTTGATCTTATAATTTAGTAGATGAAATTGAATTTTTTAAAATATTAAAAATTTGTCTGAAAAAAGTTCAAAGCTTTGCCAAAGTAAAGTTTTATTTGACGTCATGTATTTAAATGTAGTATGTATTTAATTTTTGATAGGGGAAAGAAATTGCAAGTAAAATATGAAGAGACTGACTATCAGTAAAATAATTCTGGCAATATTTCTAAATCCCTTGAAGTGATAAAATAGTCTATTTTATATTGTTCTTGTATTCATTCTGACTATAGGAAATGGCCACATTTATAAATTAATCAAACTTTTTAAATATTTAAACTACTACTCCATTATATCATAAACACTTGATTGTCATTTGTGGTAATTTGCCATTGTTTGCACATATCCATTAATTTAATGTAATTTGAAATACATGTTTTCATTTTTTTAAATAAAGGAAGAATTATCTATAAAGTATTTAATGATTGAGCTGTCTGTTGTTGCTTAGTTTATTATAATTTTTTTAAAAAATTCATTTACTTTATTTGAAACTTTGTGAAGTTCTTGAAATCTTTTGAAGTAAAATAATACTCTAATAATTATATATATATTTATAAGTAGATAAGTTGTTGGATGTAAAAATAAATATTGGTAATTGAATTATTAACATTTGTAAATGGTAGTGAAAGAGATATAAACGGGAAAAAGAGTTGATTTAAGTGCAACTAAATATCTGCATGAGAGTTTGGAATTTATATTTAGTTGAGTTTTTATAACTAATAGAAGTGTAGCACTAGAAGCAAGTGAGGTTGATACTTAATAAATTGTACAAATTATTTAGATGAAGTAGAATTAGGAAGGGAATAGAATTTATTAGAGAGCTTAATTCATGAGAAGCTAGATAGAGTGTTAGATAAAAGAGATTAAAAAAATAAAGAGCAAAAAGATTATATACATGGCAGCTAAAGAGAGAATTAATATGAAAAGATATGCAAAAATACATTCAAAAGAAAGTTTTATTAAAATTATAGGTGGTATTGAGATTTCACATGAATGGGAAAATGTGAGAAATTGATTATTATTTAAAGGTAAGAAAAGAGTGGCTGCAGAAAGGAATTTGCTATTAACTGAAAGGAGACCCTTTGATTCCTCTTGGAGGCCTTAAAGGAACCGAGCAGGGCAAATTCCTAATGTCCACTCCATACGTTCTTGTCATTGCATCTGTTATTACTATGTGATTATTCATATAATATATGAACATGGATGGGCTGCTCACCAACACGCATTAGCCAGCGTGGTGAGTTTATTGGCTTTTTACCTCTGAGTTTAAGATCAAGAAACACCATGGTCTTTCTTCTCAGTGCCTGATAAGGCAGAATGAATGTTTGTGTAAATGATAAATATTTTTCCAATACATATATACAATTATGACAGACAAAAATAAAGCATGGCCCTTATTCCCAGGAGGCTGTAAAGTCACCAACCAAGGCAGCAGTTGGTGGCCGAAGGTGGAGGGTGCTAAGAATCCCCTGATTGTGGACCCAGGCTGCCATTTGATGACGACTTTTTATTTAGGTACTTACAACTGCAGATCACTTTCAAGTGAAGGAAGATTGCAAGAATTAGAAGAAGAACTGTCTTATATTAAATGGGACATTATTGGACTTTGTGAAGTTAGAAGAAAAGAAGAAGAAACAATTGATTTAAAAAGTGGACATATACTCTATTATAAAGGCACACATATTGGAAATACAAGTGGAGTAGGATTCATTATAAATAAAAAGTGGAAGAACAATATTGTGGAGATTGATGGTGTATTGGACAGAGTGGCAAGATTAGTTATACAACTTAATAGCAGATACCAAATGCAAATAATTCAGGTTTATGCCCCAACAAGTTCTCATAGTGATGAAGTAGTAGAAGATTTTTATATGGATGTACAAAAGGCTTTTGATCAGAGTAAACAACATTTTAAAATTGTTATGGGAGACTTTAATGCTAGAATTGGTAGACAAATGAAAGATGAAATTGCTGTAGGTAATTTTGGTTATGGTAATAGAAATGAGAGAGGACATAGACTTGTGGAGTTTGCAGAAAAAGAAAAACTTTATATTATGAATTCATTTTTTGAGAAAAATGTTAAAAGGAAATGGACATGGAAGCATCCAAATGAAGGTACAGCAATATTGGATTATATTTTCACAAACAGAAAATACATATTTCAAGATTGTAATGTTCTTAATAAATTTAACACAGGAAGTGATCATCGATTAGTAAGGTGTAAGTTACGTGTTAATGTAAAACTAGAGAGACAAAAATTATTAAGAAAAACAATATTTACAGTTGATATTCCTAATCTTCAGAAACATTCTAATGAATTTAAATTAGAACTTACAAATAGGTTTCAAGTGTTAGGAGATTTTGAACATGACTCAGATTTGAATGAAATTAATATGAAAATAACTGATATACTTTTAAAAACTGCAACAAACATAGCTGGTAGAAAAAAGCAGCAATTGACTAATAAAATTTCTACTGAGACTAGAGAATTTATGAGAAAAGAAGGAATATGAAGATATACAAAAATGATGTATTAAAAAGAATTGAATATCTCAAATTTTGTAAAATGGTACGGAAAAGAGTTGAAAATGATATAAGAAAGTATAACTGTGAAATAGCAAGGAAAGCTGTAGAAGAAAATAAAAGTCTCAAAAATGTTAAACAACATTTTGGTATTGGTAGGAAATTTATATCTGCAATAAGAAAAAAAGATGAATTCTTACTAAAAAGAGAGATGACATCATGAAATTGGTAGAAGATTTTTATCAAGAATTATATAGTAATAAAGAACAAGTACCTCCTATATCTATTACATCTTCTGAATTGCCCAGAATTTTAAATGAAGAAGTGAGACATGCAATTAAGTGTATGAAGAAAGGAAAGGCTCCAGGAAATGATGGAATTATAATTGATATATTAAAAGAAGCAGGTGAAGAAATAGAAACAATTTTAGCAAAGTTATATACCAAATGTCTAAATGATAAAGATGTACCAGAAGATTGGAAGAATGCAGTAATAATATTAATATTTAAAAAAGATGATAAAGAAGATATTAGAAATTACAGACCTATCAGCCTTTTATCAGTTTTATATAAAAATTTTACCAAGATAATTACAACTCGTCTACAGAGAACTTTGGATTTCCACCAACCAAGAGAACAAGCTGGATTTAAAAGTGGTTTTAGTACAATAGATCATATCCAAGTATTGAGAGAAGTCATAGAAAGGACAAACGAATATGAGTTGTCATTATGTTTTGGATTTGTAGATTATGAAACGGCATTCGATTCTATACACATTTCTTCAGTGATTAAAGCATTGGATCATCAAGGTATAGATCCAGGATATTGTCATATTTTAAAGAATATTTATAAAAATGCAACAGCAACAATTAGATTACATAATGATACTGGAAAAATCAACATTGAGAAAGGTGTAAGACAAGGTGACTCCATATCTCCAAAACTCTTTACAGCAGTGCTGCAAGAAGTATTTTGTGGATTAAAATGGGAAACTAAAGGAGTGAAAGTAAATGGAGAGTATTTAAGTCATTTAGATTTCGCAGATGATGTAGTTGTTTTTGCAAATAATGCTTCAGAGCTACAGGAAATGTTGCAGGAGTTAGCAGATGAAAGTAGAAAAGTAGGACTAAAGATAAATCTTAAATTAAGACTAAAGTAATGTTTAATCGATTTGCTCAAAATATGAAAATAAAGATTGATTATGAAGAATTAGAAGAAGTTAGCAGTTACAAATACCTTGGTCAGATTATTAATACAGATGGAAACATAATGGGAAATTAATCATAGAATTAAATTTGGTTGGAGTGCTTTTGGTAGAAATAACTTGATACTAAAAGGAAATATGCCTATGTGTTTGAAAAGGATGGTTTTTAACAAATGTGTTTTACCAGTTCTTACTTATGGATCTGAGACTTGGACACTTAATAGAAGAGCAATACAGAGACTTCAGACCACTCAAAGGAGTATGGAGAGATGTATGTTGGGAGTAACAAGAAGAGATCGAAAACGCAATGTATGGGTAAGACAACAAACAGGTGTTACTGACCTTATTCAAAAAATTACAAGATTGAAATGGAGTTGGGCTGGACATATTGCTAGAAGAGATGATAATAGATGGACAATTGAAATTTTAAACTGGATTCCAAGAGATTGTAAAAGACCCAGAAAGAGACCACATGTGAGATGGATGGATGAAATAAGAAAATGTGCAGGGGTGTTGTGGAGAAGAGAAGCTAAAGATCAGAGAAGATGGATTAAACTTGGAGAGACCTTCATCCTGCAGTGGATTGATAATGATTGATGATGATGATGAAGAAAAGAGTAACATTATTTTTTTTTTTAGTTTATAAAATATTTACATATAAATTAATGGATAGAATTAGGACTTTGGATAGAAAATAATAAAATCAAGGGGGATTTTGTTCATGGAAACAATTGTCAACATACCTAACCAATAGTTATTAAGAAACAGAAAAATTATTAATAACACTACTCTCTAAAAAATCATTACAGACAGAGGACATTAAAGAAGAAATGTGTTCTGTTTATATTGTTTTTTTAGAGAATAATGTTATTAATAATTTTTCTGGTGTTTTTAAATCGTTTGTTAGGTATTTTGATGATAGTTTGATTGTTTATTATACAGAAAGATATATTTAAGGATTTTTTGATGGATTGAATGCTTTTGATTTTAATATTAAATTTACTATTGAGAGGAGTACATTTGAATTTGTTAAGTTAGAACTTTTAAATTTAAATCAATAACATAAGATTTAAGTATTGATAAGGTTTTATTATGTAGTCATTTTATTAAAATAAAAAATTTAAGAAATATGATAAGACTAAATAGTTCAATTATCAACCTTTTACTCATAAGAGACTTTCTTTATTGAATCTTTGTTATAAGAATAGAGGGCTTAATAATTTTGAAAATAATAGTTATATTCAAAAGAGTCAATTTGCTTCTGACTATATTGAGTTAGATTATAATAATGAATTTATTAGCAATATTATATTTAATAGAAAAAATATCTATAAATCTGTTAATAAAGATGTAAGTGCAATTGAGAATAAAGTTTATTTGTTATATAAATCATCAATTAGTGATTTGATTTATAAGAATGGTTTTTTATTTGATGATATGAATGCGGTTTGCAAGAAAGGCCTGAATTTAAATTTACTACTAAATAGTTCAAAACAGTCAATTGATTGCAAGTCTATTCTTGGAATAGTTTATAAGATTTCTTATAGTTGTCATAAAATTTATATAAGTCAGAGTAAATTAAGTCTTAAATGTAGAGTTAAAATTCATAAAAGTAGAGTTAAAGATAAATATCATAACTCAGCTTTGTATATTCATGAACTGAACACAGGTCATAAAATATTAATTAACAATGTAGAGTTTATTTATTTATTAATGACAAAAGTGAATTGAAAAGAGGAGTAAAAGAAACTTTGATGATAAAATATTTTGAATCTAAGACTACTAATCTCATGAAGACATTCTTTGATGTTAATGGAAGTTGGTTTTTGAAATGAATGATGGGAAGGCTATTTTGTTTTGTATGTATATGTGGAATGTTTAGTTGAATTTCACTTGAAAATATCTATTTGTTATTAGATGAAACCATGATTGTGGAAGAATTTTAGTAAAATTTTGTTTTTTGGCTAGTATTGTAATGTTATATGAATTTCTATTATGCTTTATACCAAATTTCAATAAATAAATTTACAATAAAATTCATTGAGGACTCCTTAAAATTTGTAAGTGGTAATATTGTTACAACCTCTAATGATAAATATTACAAAATGGCTACAGGATCGCCCATGGTTTTTCCTATGGACACACAAATATGCAATGTTGTACTATGTAAATATGAAGTTGGTTTAAGCTCTAACAATTTTAGAAATATTAAAATATATATTAGATAATATTTTTGTTTGTGGACCTGAAAATATTATTGAAGCTCTACATAAACTAAACAGTTTAAACAATTTAAATTGGAGTATAAATAAAGAATAAAATAGACTTATAAAAATTTTAAATTTGCAAATGTCTATAAAAAAATATAATTGTTTAATAATAAATTACTTATTAAAACTATTCAAGAAAGGGGTTTTATTCATTTTAAATATTATGTATCAATGATACATAAAATGATTAGTTTTAAATCTTTTTTATATTGTAATGAAAAGCCATGTAGTTATAAAAATGAAACTAAAAATGATAAAATTCAAAATGTTGGATTATTTTTTCAAGGACTTATAAATGTAAGATATGATAGAAATCAAATTGTACATACATTAAATAAGATTAACAATAAATCTTATAATCTCAATATAAATAAGAATAATTAAAAATGGATATATATATATATTGTAATGGGCACAGACGTCGTTACATTGTTTTTTTTTTTATTAGTAAACATGAAAAAAAAAAAAAGTTCGCCAATAAAAACTTTTTTTTTAAGAATTAAAAATAAAAAAAATCATCTTAAACTCGCATATATATAAAATCGCACAGATAAATAATTATTAAAATAAAACTTTATTAAAGAAAAAGTATTTTAAAACTAAATTTTCAGAAAAGATTTAGAGATAAAAATATATGTTTAAGTTTGAAAACAGATTAATTAATCTTTTGTAAAATGGAAATGATTATTTTAATTAGTAAACTAGCCTTGGGCATCTAAAATGTATAAGCAACGGTCAGATAGGAAAACAATAGGAACAGAATGGCCAATGAAAGAAATCCAGTGGGGAAATTGGACCTCAACGGAAGGATCATCATCAACGATGACGTAACGTCCATTGGATCCTAAAGTTATGTATAAAAGAAAAAATTTGGAAATAAAAAGTAATTTGGTTTTAATTAATTAGAAGGAGGAGATGTGACTATATGTGTTAGTGCGGAGTTGAAGGAGAAGGGATTGAAAAGACGCACTCTTCAATCCCTTCAGTTGTTAAAAAAAAAAAAAAAGAAATGAAACATCGCTTTTCTTATACTGAGGACAACAGGATCATCGGGGGATTTAATGTGGATTCCAAATGGCAAGCAATGGATAAAAGGAACGTTTTGAAATTGTAAGAACTTTTTGAACTCTCAGCTTTAAATATAAATAATTTATGAACATTTCTAAACAAAAGAACTCTAAATACTAAACTTTTCAATATTTATAAATATAAGAATTTCCTATCTGACTAAAGTAGTTAAAATGTTATTTGATGTATTTCTTTTGTAAAATTATTTCCATTTATATTTTTTTTTGTTCTTTGAGTTTTATTATGATTTCTGTTTTCCGATAAATTAAAATATATCGATGATAAACTTAAGTCGGGCGTGAATGGCTGTATAGATTTGTAAAGTTATATTAGGGGAGGGTAATCTTAGGTTATTTCGTGTCATTGTTGAATTGGGTCAATGGATTGGATATATTGATGTAGTTAGTAGATGCAATGCAAGATTCACTATGGGCAGAATTGCTTGTATACGCCGCACACTTCCTCTTGCCTAGGGAATGCGATTGTAAGTCGGCAAAATGATCGCAGTCCATTTCTATGGAGTTTTTTTATTGTTCTTCTCGTTAGATAGATGTAATATTCCTAACTGACGAGAGTCAATGTCTTAACCTATTTTGTGTTGCCGTATTCGTATTACATTGAATACATCGATATATCAGATGGATTGACGCCAGGTTGACTGTGAACTTTTAGCCTAAGATTAAATGGGGATAGAATGTTTTATCTTCAAATGCAAATCTATGTAGTCTATTCATACTCGACACTAAATAAAAATGCATTAAATTTAAGTTGTTTATAGATGCTTGCATGGATTTGTTACTGGCTAATTATGTTTTTGGTTTTCATATTCGGTCAAAATATATATAGACATTTGGTAAATACTGATACCTTACGGTGAGTATCTAAAATGTATTTATTCGGATGACTTTTAAGTTATTGGTGCCACTGCAGTATCTTACGATGAATACCAGTGGGTTTCTTGTATTCCCTATGCAATTGACGGTATCAATGATTTTGTATTTTGATCATTTATGTTTATTTTGAAATGTTTTAGCCGTGTAATCTATGTAACCAATCTATACTCAACATTTATAAACAACTTTTATAAATCCCTCTGTGCGAACTTATAATATCATAAAAATTAAAATGTAAATTTAAATTCTAAAATAAAAGTAAAAATAATGTTAAATGTTAAAGTAAACATATTAAAATAATAATGTTAAATCTTATATATATATATGTGCATAAATAAATTTTTGTATGTTAATTACTGGCAGTGGCTTATTTTATTTATTTTTTAATATTGAAATATAATTAGATAAGATATTATATTATTAAATCTCTGCTACTCCCTGAGCTAGTGACATGGGCTAACGACTGGATATCAAAATATATAAATAAAATTTAAAAAAAATTTTTTTTTTTACTTTCGTATCTGCCTACTTTATAAATTTTTCTAGGTTCAAATGCCTAGATGGCACCCTGTAGTGCAGATTACATTAAGATCTAATTCTCTGGATCGTTACAATATATATATCATTATGAATTAACAAGAGAATAGCAGTCTCCAAAGTATGAAACATCATCTTGATATTGATAGGAACTTATTTCTGCAATAAGAAAAAAAAGATGGAACTATTACTAAAAAGAGAGATGACATCATGAAATGTGTAGGAGATTTCTATCAAGAATTATATAGCAAAAAAGAATAAGAAAAAATAATCTTTACAACTATAAATGACCCCTTCAACTATTATACCTTCTTAATTGTCCAAGATTTTAAATGAAAAAGTGAGTCATGCAATTATAAATCTATGAAGATGGGAAAAGTTCTAGGTAATGATGGAATTATAATCAGTATTTTAAAAGAAGCAGATAAAGAAATAGAAAAATTATAAGTAATGTTATGCACCAAATATCTAAATGATAAAGAAATACCAGCTGATTGGAAGAATTCAGTATTAATATTGATATTTAAAAAAGATATTAGAAATTCTAAATCTATTAGTCTTTTATCAGTTCTATATAAAAAAATTTACCAAGATAAATACAACTCTACAATGAACCTGAGATTTTAATCAACCAAAAGAATAAGCTGAATTTAAAAGTGATTTTACCACAGTGGATATTATGTAACCATTGAGAGAAGTTATAAAAGGAGGCAATGAATATGAGTTGCTACTATCATTTGGACTTGTAGATTATGAAAGACATTTAATTCTACAAGCACTTATTCAATGCTTAAAGCATTGAATCATCAAGATATAAACGAAGAATATTGTAATATTCTGAATAGTATTTCAAAAATGCAACAGCAACAATTGCATTAAATAATGATACTAGGAATTTTAACATTGCACAACAGAATTACTCCATATCTCTAAAACTTTTTACAATAGTTTTGCAAGAAGTATTTTGTGGATTAAAATGGGCAGTTAAGAGAGTAAAAGTAAATGGAGATTATTTAAGTCATCTAGATTTTGCAATGATGTAATTGTTTTGCAAATAATGCTTCAGGGTTTTTGGAGCAAGAGTTATCAGATGAAAGTAAGAAAATAGGACTAAAAGTAAATGTTAAAAAGACTAAAATAATGTTCTATGGATTTTTCAAAAGAAAAAAATAAAGATTCATAATGCTGAATTAGCAAAAATTAACAATGACAAATATTTAGATCAGATTATTTGTGAAAACATAATAAATGAAATTAATCAAAAAATTAAACTTGGTTGGATTCTTTTCGTAGAAATAACTTAATATTAAAAGGAAATATGCCTATATATTTGAAAAGGAAGATTTTTAATAGAATACATTTTATGCATTTGAAAAGCAAGGCTTTTAACAAATACATTTTATCACTTCTTCCTTAGAGATCTGAAACTTAGATGCATAATGAACTATAGAGAGATTTATGTTAGCAATAATGAGAAGAGATCTAAAATGAACTACATTGGTGAGAGAACAAGCTGGTATTACTGACATTATTGAAAGAATCAAGAGACAAGTGAAATTGGGCTTCTCATATTGCTAGAAAAGATAATAGATGGAGAGTTGAGATCTTAAACTGTATTTCAAGAAATTGTAAAAGATCTAGAAAGAGACCACATGTAAGATAGATGGATGAAATAAGGAAATGTGCTAGCATGGTGTGGAGGAAAGGATTGACTTTGGAAAGACCTTCATTCTGTAGTGGATCCATAATGGTTGAATATGAAGAACATGATGCCATTTTTAAAAAAAAATAAAAATAAATACAATGGTTAATTTTAAGTTCCTCTAAATATAAACTGATTAATAATTTTGAAAATATCATTCCTAAAATGAAAAAAAAAAAAAGTATTATTTATCAAATTATATATGGATTAAAAAAATCACTTATTGGGGAATATTATATATTATATTTTTGTTTCAAAAATATTATACATTATATAAAAAGTACTATAAATAATTAATCTAATACTGCTTCAGTTTTCTTTGATAATCAAAAATCTTGCAAGGCAATTTTTATAAACTAACCAATTTAAAAATTGTATAATAAATAGACAATCCTCTAATACCGATAAAATCGCATGATATCTGCCTCTTTTTTTTTTTTAGTCTGGTGTCTCCAGTTGATAATTATTCCAATATAATCGAAAGTACTTTTTATTATTGTTGTTGTTTACTGTTATTATAATTTAAAATTGTTATATATACATTTTCGAAAATAAAATTAAAAAAAGAAAACAAATATATTGATTTAAATCAAATGTAATGTATATTTATGAGCCTTTCGTCTTGAACCATAAGTTTTCAAAAATTAGGGGGCCTAGCATAATTTAAATTATTATTTATTAAAAAAATAATTATTACAAATAAAATAAAAAGACATTGAAGAAAAGAAATGTAATTATTTAATTATACAGTCTTCTATTTTAAAAAATAAACTAGATTAAAAAATATTTTATTACTTATTCTATTATTGTCAAAAAATGTTTTTACAATTGCAATTTTTTTTTTTATTAGCTAGAACTTTTATTTTTTGATTAAAACTACAAGTACTGGTGTATTAAAGGCAATGAAAATAGAACCGTGAAAAACATAAAGATTTCTATTAGAATTGAAAATAATCTGCTTAGTCCAGAGTACTATGCAGAAAAGTTAATAAGATTTATTTCATGAGTTACCTATTGTATTTTTACTTAATTTTGTGATTATAATTCATGATCATTGTCTGGGTGGGGGGTATAGAGGAAGAATGGCTTTCAGTCAGAAATAAATAGCAGCATAATCTGAAAATTTTTTAACAGATACTAAACTCTCCATACAGTAGCGCCCCTTAGTGCAAAACAGAGTAATCAATGGATGCAAGAAGGTTTATGCATAAAATCTGAGAGCATTCCTAGGCTCCTCAATGATGAAAGCCACAAGCTAGAAACTAGCCTGGGGATATTGAATGAATAGGCACTAGATAGGAATTTTATGCACAAATCTTCTTGCATCCATTGGTTACTCTGGCTTGCACTGAGTGGTGCTACTCTATGGAGAGTTTAGCCTCTGTGTAAACATCCTGGGTAGTGATAAAGAATGGTGATCATGTGATGTTTAGTGGTTTAAATTTTTAACAGGTAAGTAAAACGGAATCAATGTTTAATTTATTGTTTTTAATTACTATTACATAAAAAAATTATGCAAAAATTAGCATATTCAATATTTAATATTTTATTTTGCTATAAATAAAATAAATTTATATAAGATATAGTAAGTATGGATATACTTACACAAAATATAACTTTCAAGCAACTTTGAGTTTAAAAAAAAATATCTAAAGTAAAATATCTATTGTGAAATTCATATGTCAAAAAAAAAAAAAAGTCCTGGAACCAGAGATTTCAATTAAATTATATTTCTCCTGTATTATAAAATTGCTATTTTACTAGAAAAGATTACGTCAATTAATTTGCTAATAATATTTTGCAATTAATTATAACGCGCAGTATTTGCTCAATGAACTAAAAAATTAATACTGTATTTTGAAATTGTTATTATTTCATTATTTATTTTATTTACATATTTGTTTTACTTGTGGATATAGAAATAGCGGATATGAAGACTTCTATATTTATAAATAAATGACATTTGATTTTTTTTTTTTACATGATCATCTCTGAAATTATACTCACTCACATGCTTACGTATTCTCATAACATATAAATAAATTGAAATTTAGGTCATATATTTTAACTTTGAATTATATATATAGATAGTTTGCTTTTGATAAATAAATATCTTAATTATAACATCATTAAATATTGTCAAAATTGAATAAAATTGTCAACATTTTTATTTTTTAATTTGGCTAATTAATTATTTGAAAGATCTATATTTACATTAGTATTTTTCTCTTCAACCTTAAATCACTATAATAAATTAAACGTATGTTTTCTTTATGCTTCTCGTATTAACCGGATAATTGATTAACTAATAGCAAATAAGAGGTGTCATATTATTTTTGTTACTCAATAGTAGCAAACAATAACATCCTACTTACTACTAGTTAATAAGCACCAGTCCTTTTTACTAAGGATCTCTCTTTTTTTTTTTCATGTGTCAAAGCATCGACCGGGAAGCGAACCCGCAAACCCGGGACAACTGCTTGTAAGGCAGCTGTACTGACCACTCGACCACTGACGCTTGACAAGGATCTCTTTCAAGTCACAAACTATGTATAATTTAAAATATATATGTTAAAAGTTCTGATGAAAATAGGTTTTATAATTTGTGTTTTTAAATTATTATTTTGCTCTTTATCTTCTTTTTCTCATATTATAATTGCTTGAAATAACATATTTTTAGTAACGTATATTGTTGTAATTTAGTAAGTTTGTTATTATAAATCTACTATTTGTGCACTTGTACATCAAGTTTTAAAGTTTATAAATAAAGAAGATGATACGCTTGATGTATTAGAAAAAAATTATATCATTAATATTTTATATATATATTAATTATCTGTATGTGTAAATATATATATTACCTTTTTTTTTCTTTGTCCTCTTTGTGATAATAGATACACAGAAAGTATGTTTATATAAATATAAAACATGCTACAAATTGAGAAAGAATTCCCATAGATGATAATGGTTGCGACTCCTTAATTAAATGAATTAGAAAACTTAATCACTGTGATGAATGATAGAAAATATTTAAAGGTTGTACTAAATTGTTTTTTTTTTTACTTTGTGAATGTATTCTTTTTTATCTGTTGCTTATTTCAGTTACCATCAAAATAAATCATTTATACTTTCAGTTTCACTTCTTTTAAATTAAAAAACAACAACACATATATTTATTATAAATAAATAACAATGGTAAACAAATTATGTTTGTTTGTCAAAACAATAATTGCTGCTGGTTCTTAATTTTAATTATCTCTTATCAAAGGAGTTAATCAATGATAATCGAGTTACCATTAACAGTAGAACAAAAACTCTTGTAGAAACTTGCCAATGTGACATATCACTGGTAAATCTCCAAATACTTACAAATCATATCTAGTCCTGAAATTTTTTATATGTTTTTTAAATGTCATTCAAATACATCTGACTAAACAATGCTTTATTGAATTAACTCAAAAATTATTTATACTAATATAAATGTCTAAGAAATCTGTGTTAAAAATATGCACATTCACTCCATAAAAAACTTTTATTTATTCATTCCATCTTAAAATAGAGTGGCAAAATCAGACTGAAGGGAAAATTTACAATTTATGTTCAAGAAAAATAGTAAACTAAAAATTGGCTATTGAAAGATAGAAAGATAATTTTGCCATACAATTACATTTAAACCATTTTATTTTGTAACCTGCTATTCATTTATTTATTTATTTTGGTAAGATTCATCATATTTTTTCACCTTTTTATGAAATTAAGACATCTGATCAATCATATTTATTTTATATAAGTAAGAATTTATTGATAGCATTGACTTAATAATTAAAAGAAAGTGAGTTTTCAAATAAAATTATAGTTTGATAACTTGTAAATTAAACTGTTTTTTCAATTAATATGGGAATATTTTAAAGTTAACTATACTTTCTGGACATTTCATGACTGAAGTCCAGTAGCATTTTAATAACCCATTGAAGAGGGATAATTGTAGATTTGTCCTGTAAATTTATTAATATACCCTTTTGATATATTAATTTCTATAATTCAAAATTTTGTGAATAAAATTATTTTTGAAATGTTATATATTTTTAATTAATTAATATTATATTTTGTTACATCTTTATTTTAGGATTTCTTTATTGTCTATTTCTCTGTTTCATCATGATAATAACTATTGTCTCATATTTTCTAAAATTCAGAATTCTAAATATAATAATGAGATGGTTGTGTTTTTCTCATAGGTATTGCTCATCACCATTAACAATGTGACACTCAGTATAATTATAATTGCAGTCAGTATCTATGATATAATAACTAAAGCTTTAATACTATTACTATTCCATGAATTGGAGCATCATTTATAACCGCAAAGAAACTATCATCATTATCGCAAATGGCATCTAAAAAAAGAAGCAGATAATGTTAGAGAGAGCTAATAGACATTCATACTACCCTAATAGTACTGTTAATATTGTTTTTCAGTAATTATTGATCTATTGTGAATGAAGATCTTTCAGTTTAATGTCACCCTTCTAATCCATAACTTCTTTTCTCATATCATTGAAAATATTTATTTTATCTATTCATTTTATTATAATCTCTTATGCAGTTTAGGACTTCAACTGTTGTCCTGTTGTCATTTTTTACAATTAAGGCCTAGAAATTCCATTTCAGACTACTAATTTGTGATATAATATTTTTTCCAACCTATATATATTTCTATTTTTTTCCTCATTCGAATCCCAACACTATCTTTTTTTATTAAATATCTAATTCTTATATGCAAAAACCTCTTTTTATGCTCAATTTTTTTTTTAAAAAAAAGACATATCCTGCACAATTGACCTTTTTTTTGTAAATATATATGTATATTTAAATTATTTTACACATCAAAAGTGATGTTTATTAATTTGATTATAAATATTGAAATCATATATAAAAGTTAATTTTAGATAAGTTTTTAAAAAAAATGTTACAAGGAGTAAGAAAATGGTTTCTCATTACTTATATTTGAGAAATATGCTTAATTTTTTTCTTATGATTCTATTAATTAAACTATACATTTAAATATTAATTATATATTTAATTTTACATGGAAAATTTTATGTTAGGCAGCTGAAGTTTCTCTGAACCTGTGATTTATGTTGAGACTAAAAAAAAGTTTGCGATCATTACATATTATTTATTGCATTGTTATTCTTTAAAGTTAGACTGATTAAATGGGTATTGGCTGATAGTTTTGTAAATGTTATTCATTTTAGAATTTATTCATTCAATTTTTTACAAAAAAGAACGGACAGTACAAATATAAGCTTAGCCATATATCAAAACTTTTCATTATAATACCAATCATTTGTAAATATAGGAGTAGGAAATTTTTTGATTAAAGAATGTTAAGCTGTTTAAACAATAAGTTATTATAACCAAACATTATTAGTAATCTTTGTAATAGTTTGCTTTTACTTTCCACACCTTACTTTAGCTTCTTTTATTTAGAGATAGTGTAAACTTATCTATTTAACATTTTACTTTTTTCTTTATACACATATTTATTAGACAAGGAGAGACTCATGCAATTTTAATATGCTTGCTGGCTTCAAACCCATGCTAACTAAACATCATATTTTTTTGTATTCTAATCATGCTTATTTTTTTTTAGATAGACAACTCTGCTAAGTATTCAAAAATTATCAATAAATATATAGCAATAGTCTTACTTAGAAGATAAGTGGGAAACTGCTTAAACTCTTACTATCAGACAATTATTAAATATTGTGAATCTTCTTGATCTGAAATAAACTATTTAAAGGCTATTTTATCTTTTATGTAGTGAGGATAAATTTTGATTACTAAAAAAATTGTAATGAAAAACATTTAATAAAGAAAAATGGATAGATAAAATTTAAAAACTGATATGAAAAAAGAAGTTATGAATTGGAAGAGTGATATTAAATTGAGACCCATCTTTATTCTCCATGAATCAACTCCAATCTTACTTCACCTGCATTATTGCACCTACAATAAATTTTTCTCAATTTAATGTTATCTGCATTTGAAATTTTTAATCATTCTTTATGAAAATTCATATTGAAAACTTTTTCAACTTATTAATGACATGCATAAATCATTTGAGTATTTTTAATAACAGTCAATGTATTTCATTCTAAAATACTTTTTAAACATTTTATAGTAAATTATTTTAATTAAACATTATTTATTTTATATTTTAAATTTTATGCCTAATAATGACTAGGTGATTAAGTGATAGCAATCATATCAATAATAATTCATCAGTGTTTGCTATCATCATTATTTTTAATCATTATTTATCCATTGCAGAATGAAGGTTTTTCCAAATTTAATTTAGTTTTTCTGATTCCCTAGTTTCTCTTCTCCACAACACATCTTTTTATTTCATACAATCCCATTATATATTGTCTCTTTATAGGTTTTTTACAATCTCCTATGATCCAGTTTAAGAGTTCAGTTGTCCATCTGTTATGATCTCTCATAGCAATATATTCGTTCCAGATTCATTTCGTCAGTGAGATGTGTTTTCTCTCTTAACCATGTATTTTATTTTCAGTTTCTTCTTATTCTTCCTAATACACATCTTTCTGTACTTCTTTGAATGGTATTCATCTATATTGGTGTTGTGCTAAGTATCTAAGTCTCAAATTCATACATAAAGCTAATAAAATAAATCTATTAGAAACTTTTCTTTTTAAAACATATAGACATGCTTCTTTTACTAATAAGTTACTTCTACCAAAAGCACTCCATCCAAATTTAATTCCATGATTTTTTTTTTATTAAGTTTCCATCTGTAACCTTAACAAGGTATTTGTAATTGATAATCATTTTAATTCATGATTATTAATTTTTATTTGTTTTCTTTTGAGACAGTCCATTGAACCATTACTCTTTTTAACATTTATCTTCAGCCATTTTTTTTTTTTTTACTTTCATCTAATAACTCATGGCATTTCCTGAAGCTCTGAAGCATTATTCACAAAACAACCACTCCATTTACTTTTACTTTCCTGGATTCCCATTTTAATCTATAAAATATAAAACTGCAACAAAATGTTTTGGAGATATTGCAATTATTCTGTTATATACTTTTTATCAATTTTAATCTTCTTCGTGTTGTTATATAAAATAATAAAAGCTGTTGCATTTTGACTAACACTTTTCAAGCTATTATAATATCGCATTTCTATATCTTGATGATCCAAAACTTTATATCAATGTGGAAACGCTTGTGCAATCAAATGCTTTTTTATAATTTACAGATTAGAAAGTATAATAACAATTCATATCCACTGCAATTTATATAATTTCTCTCAACACTTGGATGTGATTTACTCTGCTAAAATCACTTGTAAATCTAACTTGTTTTTTTTTTTTGATTGATTGAAATCCAAATATTCAAGTAGATGAGTTGTGAGATTTTATATAGTACTGATAGAAAGGAGTCTGACATCTGCAATTTGAATTCATTATCATTTTTCTTAACTATAATTACTTCTGCGCTTTTTCATTCTTCTTGTACATCTTTATCATTAAATCATCTGATATGTGGCCTTGCCAACATTTTTTTTTCACCTGCATTTTTTAAAAATATCAATAATATTCTATCATTTTCTGGAGTTTTTTTCCTTCTTCATAGATTTAATTGTATATTTCACCTCTACATTTAAAATATTTGATAATTCTGAAGATGTAATAATTATAGGACACATTTTGTTTTGTTTTTTACTACTAGAATTTATAATTTTTTACAGAATTCCACATATATCTTTTTTGTTTTTAGTTATAATTCTATCTTTTTTATTATTGATGAAACAATTTTACTTCAAATACCTAGATGTTAATTTATACTTTTGACGTCTTTATTCTCTTTTATAGCTTTTCTTTCAGATTTACAGTTATATTTTTTTATATTCTTTTTCATTTCACTTTATAAAATTCTAGATATCGATTCTCCTTAATGAATTATTTTTTTAAAAAAATTGTACTCCTTGTTTCTTTATATTTTGTTTTATTTCAATAGAAAATTTACTGGCAAATTGATAATTTTTTTCTATCAACTATTTTTCTTGTATGTTTCAATAGAATATCAGGTATCTTCTTTATAATTTGGTCAAGTCTGAAATATTTTTAAAATCTAATAATATTTTTAATGACTTCCTAATTCTAATTTAAATTCATTGAGTATGTCTGAAGATTAGGAATATCAATTGTTAATACTGTTTTTTTTAATAATTTTTATTTTTCTAGCTTTTCATTAACATGTATCTTACATCTTACTAATTGATGATCACTTTCTCTGTTGAATCTATTAAAAACATTATAATTTTAAAATACACATTTTCTGTTAGTCAAATAATCTAATTCTGCTGTATCTTCATTTAGATGTTTCAATGTCCATTTCCATTTAATATTTTTTACAAAGAAAGAATGTATAATTTATTTATTTATTTGCAAACTCCACAAATTTGTGTTCTCTCTCATTTCTATCATCATATATAAATTTATCCACAGCACTTGTACCTTTCAATCGTATAACGATTCCAGCATCAAAGTCTATCATAACAATTTTAAAATGTTTAATCTGATCAAAAGTATTTTGTACATCTATATAAAATCCTCTACTTTATCATCATAAAAACTTTTTTGAGGCATAAACCCAAGTTGAACAATTACTCTTAACACTTTATCTGATATGACATCAATCTCTACAATGTTGTCCTTTTATAATAAATCCTATTCTATTCATGCTTCCAATATTGGTGCCTTTACATCTTTTCTTTTAACTTCTCAAAGTCCATCAATGTCCCATTTAATATTAAATAGATGTGCAATCTTCTTTCACTTGAAGGTGATTTACAGGGCCTAAATTAAATGTCGTTGAATGACAGCCCGGGTTCACAATCAGAATTCTCTACCTTTAATTAATAACCACTGATTCTGCTGGTGACTTTACATTGTTCTAGGAATAAGAGTCATAATTTAATTTTGTCTGTCATGATTTTAAATATCTATAAGAAAAAAAAATATGTACATACATATTCATTCTGCCTTGAAGAAAACTTAACTCATTTTTCAGTTAAGAAAACTATCAAGTAAATCAGAAAGATTATGATATTTCTTGTTCTTAATCTTAAGTTAGAGATAAAAAGTCATAAACTTACTACAGTGGCAGATGTGTATTCATATATGTTTACCACATGAATAATCACATGATAATAAAAAGCTGTCAAGAATATATAGAGTGGATATTAATAAATTACCCTGCTCAATTTCTTTAAGGCGTCAAAGAGGAATCACAGCATCTCCTTTCAATTAATAGCAAAATTCTTTCTGCAGTTATTGCATATATATTTTTAATTCTCTAATTGAAACAGATTTATTAATTAAGCAGTAGAATGCTATGAGTAACTCACAATTTTTCTCACCATTATTAATTGTTTGCCATTCCATTCCTTTTATACAGTTTATTCCAGAATTCCAATATTTAAAGCTTTTTTATAAATTTTAATGAGTGTTTCCTTTATTTAGATGCATTCACATTTTTAAATGTTTTGAAAAAACAGCATCTGAATAAAATTATTGTTAAAAATAATGTTTTATTAAATTGCTATTTATGCTAACAACTATTTAAATGGCATGGATTTTGCTTACATATAAACTACATTACCTCAACTTTTACTTTATACTTCACCAGTAAATATTTCATAACAATGTTATAGTGCTTATTGCTCTGTATGATCATGATGATTTAAAATCTAGTTAAACAAACTATTTGACATGAAAAGATAAAGATCTGTAATAATACTTTGGAATATTTTGAACCAGCAATTAATTGCTTCCATAAGTTTTTAGCATTGAAAAGAACTCAAAAGTAGTGTCATTCAATAATGGTTTGTGTATTCTCAATGGTGAGCGATCCAAAGACTGAATTTCTTAATAAAGCATCTTTCTTTTGCAAATATTGTTGGAAGATGGTAATTTGTGGTTATGATTTATCTTGATAAAAAATAGTTTCAGAAATCTCTTTAGAAGAAGTGATAACATGGATTGTAACATTTTATCCACATTTTATTAAGCTATATATATGTGCTAGTCATGTAGAGAATTAGTATTATGTGCATAAATGATAACTGAAACTTTTTTGTGACTACATTATGTTTTTAGATATGAATTTAATAATCTTGTTACTTTCTAGGATGAAGTTTGTGCCAATATCTACTAGTATTGTCACTAAAAAAGATGCTTTCTTTGATATTTCAATGATTGCACTTGTCTCTCTATTATAACTTTGTTCTTTTCTAAACAATTGTTGCCAAATATTCAACTATTCATGCATTTCATAACTTGTGAAATACTTTTACATGATCATGTCTCTCTAAAACAAATTCAATGTGACAATAAAACTAGCAATAAAATTTTATAGATATCTCAATTTATTGGATGCACACTAAGTCTGAACTATATTGTTCAATTTAACTTAAAATGTGATCTCTTAAATGATAGTTTTAAATCCATTTCGTTTCAAAACATACGAGTGTCTGCCAATTTTTACAATGGGCAAATCTTATCTACTTTCACAAACAGTATTTCATAGATAAACTTAGTCACTTTGCCAAGTTTGTTTAAAAGCTTAAATATTAATCTAAACTTAAACAAAGCTTCCTACTATAATTGAATATATAATATACTTATACATAATTAAATATATTATACATTTAATTTAGAATTAATTGAGTAAAACAATGCTATCTAAGTATTTGCCATCATAAATAAACATATTTAACCCCTTTGGATATTGAAGTATTTTCTACATGCGTGAAGTTCTGTTTATGTTATCTTTATTAATAAATGTAAAACACAATAGAATACCCTTTATAAAATATTATATATATAAAAAAAAAATTAATAGTAAATACAATATTATAGTTTAAATTCTTTTGTAGCGCTTTCAATTACGTGATAATCCTCGTCAGCTTTAACTGAATTTCAATTTTTTTAAACTTAATGTTACGTATATTTCCATAAGCTGTGTATGTGTGTGTGTGTTATCTTTATTAGTATATTTATATTTTACACGCTTACTCCTATCGGAATATAATCACTAAGGAAAAAATATTTACTTGAATCTGTTTACTTTATATATGTAAACATGTATATGCATAGCTTCAAATATCTAAGTACATTTAATGAAAATGAAACAACAGACAGTATATTTTTTCTATAAACATGATATTCGAGAATAGTACTTCTTATGCATACAAAATGTAGTCTCGTAGTAATCGATTACTGAGAGAGTTGATCAGTAGTAAAAATAATCTTATCAAATTAGTCACAAAATAAACAGTTACATCTTAAATCATTCATGTCTGTCATTTGGAAATGTAGTCCAGTTGTAGATGATCTCCATTAAAGATTATGCCTAATAAAAAAAAATTGAAATTTAATAACAGTAACTGTTTTTTTTTGTTGTTGTTGTTTTTAATTTGCTAACTTTTTTTTTTTACAATATAGAAATGTCATTTTGTGATTTAAATTATTTCCATAACAAATACAATGATACATTTTATGTTTTATTAATGTTTTTGTTATTTACTTTCTTTCCCAAATTATTCATTTTTCAAATTTTAATCTATTATAGATTTATTTCATTTTCTAATCAGGTTTAACTTTTATTACTAAATGCACTCCTATTGATAGAAGAAGCCAACAAATTACCTTCGTTCTCATGGCTACATATTTAGTATCTCTTAAAAATACCTAGAACAAGTAATGAGCAGAGATTTTTTGCTATTCAGATATTTCTTAATAATATTATTGATTTTTTTAAAAATAATTATGCAAAAAAAATACATAATGTAAAAAAGAATAACACTTGATGATGTAATAAATCTGTAAATCATGTATCTGTAATTATTAATCATAATCAGCTAACTTTAAGATAATTTTATATACAACTTTACCCTGCTTAAATCTTGGCCTTTATGTAAGGATTCACAATAGTGATCATGATCATCATCAATTTGTACCCGCTATTTTGATTTACAATCGCTTATTCACTATAATGATCATAATTTTTTTTTTAAATGGGGGAGGCATCCATTTTATAACACTGATGGTGTCATAGAATAGTTATTAAAGTCACTGATGGTGTCATAGAATAGTTATTAAAGTCATCTCATCCAAAACTAAAATAATGACTTTCATGCTGAAATTGTACAGCCCATAGTTTATTCATAAAACATAACATCATAGTGCTGCATTCAATATTTTGATTATAAGCTCAAAATATGATTAATGAAGGTACAGCATTTTATTTAATTTTTATCCAGCATTTTTATGAGACAATTAGTATCATTAATAATATATCCAAAGTAAATATTTTAATTGCTAATGACTACAAAAGCAAAAAAATTAAATAAAAAAAGATTCATTCAGTACTTAAATTTACACAGTACTATAAAAATAGCTAATTTATTCAGCATAAAATTAAAAATGTACAGTACATATATTTGCTAAAATATTCTGTCAATTGATTTTAAATTAAATTTTTTCTGTTAAATCAAAACTGATATCATTGCTAATCTAAAATATTTTTAGTAAAAAAAAGAAGGGAGCAAAGTGGATGAAATGATTCCAGATTTATACTATTAATATCAAAAATTACTAAATGTAATTTAAAAATAACACTCTGCTTCCTTGATTTTAAATCAACTCATAATTCTTTTTAGATATCAAAATCAATAGTAACATTATCTCATGTATATAAAAAATACAGTACTGTGAAAAAAATAAAATTACATTCAGCATAAAACTAAAAATAACTTTTGGTCATATGTACTAACAATATTAAATTTTTAATTGTGTATAGTATAAATATTAGCTAAGATTTCAGACAATCAATTTTGGATTAAAATCTTTATGAATGCTAATTTCAATCAAATCAAACTGCTATTATTTGAATTGCATTTTTGGAAAAAAATGTGAAGTTGATTTATGCAATTAATAATAAATTATGTATGATGAAAATGCAATACAAATAAAATGAATAAGATTAATGCCTTTAATTTTTACTTAAATAGTCCATAACTCTGCCATCAAAATGTATTGTGCTGTTTGACAAATTGCTAAATCATTATAAAAACATGGCTACTGCACTTGATAAAATAGTGACATGTCATACCCAAAAAACTGCTATAGCTATCATATTTGTTTATTTAGATCAGCACAGTACACATTGTGACAATAGCCTTAAATATTGATTGCAATATGCAAACTCAGAATGCATTAGATTTTTTTTTCAATATGCTGAATTTTTTTTTTATAATTGACTGTAAGTTTTTGTAATATATCGTATGTTTATTTGCCTCTTCTTACACTAATGATAAATAAAAGTATTTATGGTCAATCAAATGATTTGCTATTAAACATTGGTTTTTTTCCAATTTTATTAATTTCACATAAGTAATATATAGGGTATATGAGCACAGACTTTCACATGACCCACCACTCTCCACACTATCTCATAACACTAATACACTTGACCACATATATGTTGAACTGTGCTCATATACCCTATATATTACATATGTAGACACAGATATATATAATAAGCCTGTGTGTTTCAGTTATTACATAAGTAATATAGTAAAATACTATAGTACAAATTTTAAAAAATTAAACTTCAGTTTGGATTTTTTTATCAGCATAATGTTGTGCAGAAGAACCAAAAAAAAATTGTTAAATGCTAGTTTAGTTTCATTTTCTCAGTCTATTTGCTGTACTTTTTGGACAGTGAAAACATGCAATTTTTTTCTAGCAATATTAAACATTTTCTTTTAGAGATTCTGTTTACTAATAAGACCACAAAAAAATCAAAAAAATCTTTGAGCTTGGAAACCAAACTGTATAATGATGATTGGTGGGTGAATGGATCACAGGAAATAACTTTAATGTATATGGTAGTTTTTTTACATAGATTTAAGTTGTGTTATCATACATGCATAAATACACATTTTAAATGAACACATGCATAATATACACAGCACAGTTTACACATGCATATAACATATGATAAGGGGTTAAGGGATTTTTAAACTTTTATATATCCTCAATAAATTATTTTTTAATGTAATATTCCTAACTTATAGTGTAATTTTTTAGCTGGAGTAACTGACCCATTTTTTTCCAATTGCTCAATGTTGAGTTTTTTAGGGAACAATTGTTTTCACTAAGCAGGATAAAGGTATAAACAGTAAACTACAACACTAAAATTTATGTAATGTTCTTATACCAAGGGATATTCCTAATAATTAATTTTGTTATGGTAGATTTATTCATCTTGAACAGGGTACCAGAAGTCAAGAGTTTGATTACCTTTTATGTGGATGATGTGATCATTGCATCCAGTAGTTCCATGGAACACTTACAACAAGATTGTGAAGCCAAGGGTATTCAAATAAATCTGCAGTAAAGCCACATAGCTTCAGAGGAAGTGAGTGTTTTGGGGCATTTATCAACTAAAAAGGGATTAAGCCTCATCCGGATAAAATACAAGCAATCGGAGATTTCCCAGCACTTGGTCAATAAAACATGTTAGGTCTTTTCTAATGTTGTGTAATTTCTATAGCAAATTTTACAAGAATTTTGTGAAGGATATGGAGCCTTTGCTGCAACTATTTCACAAAAATACTCACTGGGAAAGGACAGAGAAACAGGAAACTGTGTTCAAAGGCATCAAAGAGAAATTTTAGAGTTAAGTGATGTTAGCCTACTTTGCCTTAATGAAACCCTTTTTTGTGCAAGTAAATAGTAGCTGATATGGACTGGGTGTGACCCTCATGCAAACTCAGGAAGATGGTGGTCTAGGTGTGATATATTTTATTAGCAGACCTTTAAGAAGCCCAGAGATCAATTACTCTATAATGGAAAAGGAGGCTTTGGTGATGGTATGGGCTTTCCAGAGATTTCAGCAATTTCTTATAAGGTCAGAGATGATCGTTAGGACAAAAGTCTGGAATTTTTAAACCACAGCTATTTGACCAATAGTTGGTTGATTTGTTGGAGCCTTTTTTTTTCAGAAATTTAATTACTCAGCAATATTGTAGGGTGACAGAAAACATGGGGGCTGATGTCTTGAGTTGCAATCCTGGGCCTGAGATCTTGAGCCATTTGCAGATGCAAGATGTATGTCTGGTAGTGCTGGGACCAGAAGTAGATGCCTCAGTTGAAGATGAAGTCAAGCACTTAGAAAACAGTGGCAAGACCCCAGATACTGAAGAATTATTGACAATCTGGAAATGGAAAGTGAAGACAACAGAAAGGAGCGGTATACAAGAAAGAATGGAAGGAAAAGATACTGATTGAAAGAGAGAGTTTTGTAGTATATAACTGTTATCAAAGACAATCGGTGGAGAATGGTAGTACTGGGTATTTGCAAGACAAGCTAATCATGTATACACTCTGCTTGTATGGGCATTATGGAGTTGACAAGGTAGAAAGATCTGTTAAAACATGATTTTACTGTTAAAACATGATTTTACTGGATAAACATGAGATCATGGGTTAATCTCACATTAAATGGATGCAAAATTTGCTCAAAAAACCTGCCAACATGTCAAATGATTGTACATTGAATCCCATTATTCCTAAGAAACTTACTGACCTGGTGGCTGTTGATTTTTATAGGCCACTATCCATATTTCATAAAATGAAATACATATTGGTGGATTATGATGTTTTTTAAAGTAGGTTCCAGTGTACCCTGTCACAGGCTAATGCAAGGAACACAATACAGATATTGGGGTCACAATATTTCTCTAATGTAGGTAAACCTAGGAATATTTTATCTGATGATGGGATTCCATTCGTAGTTACTGAATGTATGGAGTGGATGAAGAGAAGGGAAATTCAGCTCATGTTGTCATCTATTCATAATCCACAGTCTAACCCTTTGAAATGGGTGATGAGGGCATTAGGAGTGTATACTTTGTCTAACCATAAGGAATGGGTGAAACAGTTGCCATGGGTGATCAATTATATTAACTGTAGCAATAACAAGTCCACATGTTTCATGCTAATACAATGCAGTTCAGGCAACTAGGGTCAAGGTTGTACAAATCCAAGTTACCCATCATCTCAGAATGTATTGATGAAGAGGCAGATCAGAAAAAGAGGACATTGAGAATAAAACATGCTGCCGAACTAAGAATGTGTTGAAAGGTCCTAAAAGCTGATAATTTCAAGAAAAGAGACAAGGTATAGGTTAGAATAAACCCGGTTAGTCAAACCGGAAAATGTACTTTCAAAATTTGTATGAAGGTCCATATTGGATAGTCAGTGAGAACAGTCTGAATGCATTCATTCTCGTGAACAAAAAAGAGAGAAGGGTATAGAAGCCCTACATGACAAGAGAATGATTTAAAAGAATGATGCACAGGAGACAATGGAGTTATCAAGAATATAGGAAGCTAGATACCCTACTCTTTTCTTTTCCTCAACCATGAAACTATTGTATTGTATTTGTGGTGCAATCGTCATTATCTTTTTAAATTTAAAAAGATCAAATTTCCAAGAAAGTTAAAATAGTTATCTTTGGGAAATTGGTTTGAGTGATTTATTTTAGATACAATAGAAATTGTATTTTTTGCAAATACCTTTAGAAAATAAAAAGGGAGATAATAAAAACACGTTGAGATAAAAATGTAAATTCCAAACTCAAACATTTATAAGTAATTCAATTAAAAATACAGCATTCTTTTGTCACTAATCAAAGATAGCCACTAAAAGAGGGGAAAAAAGTTAATTTTGTAAATGAAAGAAAATGAAAAAAGGTGTAAATGGAATATGTGCAGCGAACTCGAATTAGGAAGGATATAAAAGAAGTCACATGGCTGAACAAACCTTTTTTTCACTTGTGTTTTGTTATAGCTTCAGATAATAAATTGAAATAAATCTCTTTTATTCTATGAATCTAATACAAGATATCTGGGTTCAGCATTTATAAAAGGTGTGCGTAGAGAATAGTACATTCGCCGACACTTTCATTCTTCCTGGAGTCTCAACAATATGTGATTCAATCCCATCACCTACTTAAAGATTAGAATCCAGACTGCTCACTAAGATAATGTAAGAAGATTCCAATTAAGACAAAAGCATTCTCGATGGTAGAAATAATCATTTAAAATTTATGGATAAGAAACTTTATTTTGTGTTATAGGTGATCACATTAAGTAAATTATCAGTATTGTTGTTATGCTATAATAAATTTTATTGAAGTTTGAAATAGAATAAATTCTGAGGGCAGCAATAATTGACTTTCAAAAAAAAAATTAGTTTTGAGATTACGAACTCCTATATTTGACTTTACAAGAATTAATTTACATGCATTATATTTAAAATATATGCATTTTTTGTTCTTTTATATTATTATCATTGAGGAATTTATGGTAGTTAGAAAATTTAATAAATCATAGAAATATTATTTCGTCACATATTTAATTTAATTATTATAGTATTATTAGCTAAGTCTGTTATAATTTTGTCATTATAAATGCCAATGTCTTATCATAAATTACAATTCTACAGAGGGCAGCAATTCCTAATGCAATCTTCGTAGATAGGAGGGGAGAACCAATGGATTCACCTATAGAATCCTGGCATCTATGAAATAAATAAACTTGTTCTTCTCCCACTAGTATTAAAACTTAGATATAATAAACTGGGATTACTTGACCAAGAAAAATAGTTATGTTATTGAGAATAGTTGAGCCAATGAATTATCAGGTACAGAGTAACTTGGTTCATGAATATGCTAAAGATTAATATGGTATAAACCCTAAATTACCAATTTGTAGTACAGTATATATTTTGAACTGGGTTTAGATTTATATGATTATATGAGCTTGGATTGAAAACATTATTGTGCTTTCATTTTGGACTCATAGTTTTATAATTAACTAAATAGGTAAAAAGTTGCTGTTAGAGAGCTGCATTAGATCTTAAGATCTAGGTGCAGTGCCTTCAGATTCAAAAGTCCTTATTGATGAAAGTCACAAGCTAGAAACTACTCTGGGGATATTGGATGAGTAGGCACTAGATAGGGAATTTTATGCACAAACCTTCTTGCATTCATTGGTTACCCTGGCTTGTACTGGGTGACACTACTGTATGAGGAGTTTGCTTCTGTTTAAAAAATAAATAGTTGAATGGCTTTATTAGCTTGGGAATTCATTAGAAGTTTGAACCTCAGAAGTACCAGAATTGGAATCAATCTGAGGAATTGTGCTCTATAATCTGTTACTCTATCATTGCATTAAACTATACAAATCATATAAAGTTATGGGTGTAGTGATATTCATCTGTAATCCAGTTGCTTGGAAGTGGAGAGTAGTGCATGATGGTTAGAGTTTTCTGGTGGTAAGGGTATAAATCCTGTTTTGATAAGATCTGCACTCAGTTTTTTTGTAAAATGGAGGAATTGGCTATAATTTTAATGAAAACTAAAATTTAACTTGTAAAAGTTTAAAATAGAAATGTAAACAAACTTATCCTTATAAAAAATTCCAATCATTGATTTATCTAAACCATATTCAGAACTGCTTATTTTTTTGTTTGATACTACATTCTAATTTGTTCTGGCATTATAGTGAAAACTAAAATTGATATTTTAAAAACACAGACAATCTTTTGTTTATAAAAATAACTTTTTCTTGATGCTATGTTCTAACTTTTGATTCTGGTTCATATTGACAATTAAAGTTGATCTTTTAAAAGCATAAACAAACTTATGCTAATAAAAATCATTTCTACTTTCTCATTCAGAATTTTTTTTTTTTTTTTGCTGCTGTATTCTAATTGTTGTTCCTTTGGTATATATAAAAATTGAATATTCTTGTATAATTAACAATACTTACAATAATAAAAATCACTTTACTTCCACCATCTTGCTTGGAAATTATTTTTTTGATACCATGTTATAATTTTTCATGTTCATGGTGATTATTAATATCAAAATTTCAAAAGAATAAATAAACTTACATGAATAAAAATCCATTTATTTACTTTGTTTTATTTGGAATTTTTTTTTTTTTTGAAGCACAAATCAGCTTTGTAGCTTTTTTTTCACAAGCAGTAAATATATTGCATACATTTATTATATATCAGTAAGGTCATTCATTATAATATTTGCATTTGTTGACAGCTTTTTGTTTTGCTTTCTTTTAGAAATTTTTTTCACTAATTAGCTTTGTAACTCTGATTTTTAGAAGTATGATTAAAATTAAAAACAAATTAAAATTGAGCCTTTAGATACATTTAATTTTATATAAATAAAAAAATCAAATTCAATTAAAATTTGTTTGTAGGTTTATTGTATGTATAATTTTATTTTGTATGTTTAATTTATTATAGTATAAAATTTATACATATTGTATATATTACAGCTCTGAGAAAATCTCTGGGATAGTTAATACTGCCAGCTATTTTGAAAGTTTGTATAATGAAGAATTGCATTGGGGAAATTGCATAGAAGTGTTATATCATTGTTTCTTAAAATTATTTAATGTTTATGCAATATAATGATTAAAAAAGATAAATGGATTATATTTTTACTACTAAAGTTACAAACAAATAGGCATTAAAACTAAATTTATAGTCTCTTATAAAAACATGATATAGATCTTTTTGCTATAATATTTGCTTTTATTTATTGATAGTGAGAAAAAGTATTCATTGATCAATTTTTTCACAGCAGCTAGTTTCATTTTAACAGACTTCATTGTACTTATTAAGACATGTTACATTTGATAAATCCATATCTTCTTGTTTCAGTTCATAAGATCTATATATATGCATGTGTTCATAGCTGTTATATTTGTGTATAATTATATTGCTACATATATATTATATACTAATACCTTGCAAAGGTGATGAGCTAGGCATCAGATTCCTGTCATTAGGTTAGCATTTTGATATTACTATTTAGTCAATTATAACATTTTTTTAAAGTTATGATTGTATATAGCAATATATTATACTAATATAAATTAAGTGCACAAACTATAAATTCAACAATTTATTACATGTTATCTATTAATAAAGTTTGGAAAATTGCCATCTGTATAAAATACAAATGCTATAAACAGATAAAGAAAGTGATCTTCCAAAACGAAAATGGCACTTGAGTGAAGTATTTACATTATTAAGATAATCAGAACAACAAAACAGATGCAGACAATTGTTTAATATACATTTATGTAATTTAATAACTATAATTAAACAATATTTATATTTATTTTGTAATATTCAATAAAATAAAATTTAAAAAACTAAAATATTGCGAACTACTTCCACAAATTAAATATTAAAAAAACAATTAAATAATAGTATTTATAGATAAATTCATTTGATTTCCTTGTTTGAAAGTTTATGATCAGAATCAAAATAAATTAAAAGCTAAAAGCATTTAGTCCATAATAAAAAAAATTGTGATAGATATTTTCATATGAGTCATATGATTATGATATTGATGATAATATAAAAAGTAATTGTTCTCAATATATATATATATACTTTTATTTATGACAATAATTCTTTGCATTTACCTCATATATATTGAAATATCATAAATACATTTTTGTCATCTAGTTACTTAAAATATTACACTTATCAAGTTAGAAATTTCATCTAGATATGACATTTAAACATAATTAAAAATAAAATTATTATAAAAATTAAATATATAGTATTCAACTGTATCTGGTATTTAAACATTGGCAGACTAGAAGTGTGTCACAAATTCAAAGAGAATGAAATTTTTGATTAAATACCCATCACAACTTTTGGAAAATTAAATTATTTTTGAAAGGTATTATAGTGCTCTAGTTATATTATAGATTTTTTTTCAAATCAGAGTAGTCATTAGTGAAAATAGATAGGATATATGTCCTAAGCTATCATATTAATTTTATTAAGAATTTTAATCTAGGATGGATTTACAATATAGTGTAATTAAGAATATCCTTAACAATAACATTGTAATTCTAGACTTTGTAATTTAACATGAAAACTGAAGTTTTAACCTAATTTCATCTTAATCCTTTCACCAACCTGAAAAAATGGAAAGCATAATGTATGTATAAAGCGTATGTTTTATATATACTGTAACTAAAACAAATCCAATAGCAGTTTGAATTAGTTATATGTGCATGAAAAAAAATTGTTTGGTTTAAGAAAAATTTTAAAAAGTTAGCTTATGCATTTAATCATATTTATAATATTTTATAAAGTTACTTTGTAATAAATGAGAAACAATAAAATGATAAATTGCACTGTAAAAGAAGAAAACAAAATAGTTTGACAATTTTAAAATATCATCTTCACAGTTTGCTTTTCAAAAATAGTTCATAAATCAATGCATTAACTTTTTTTAAATCTTGTTTTTATATGACTATTGTAAAAAATATAAGTATATACCAATGTTTCAACGATTTTACAATATAGTCTTTATCAAGGAAACTAAAAAATAAAAATACATAATAATACATATAAATATCAAATATTTCAAATAATTCCCAAAAAAGCATTAAAAAAATACTCTTCACCTCAAATATTTTCTATTACAATAATCTCAAAACTTAATCACATTTTTTTATATTTATATATCCCAAAAAAATCATTTAACAAATCTATTATTTTCTTTTTCCTTTTTATTGCTTTTAAACTTATTGTTTCTATATTTACATTTCTATTCTTTTCTATTTTTTTCTGGAATCACAAATTCTAGATTTATAACTTATACAAATTATGGTTACTAAAGCAATATTTTTTCAAAAATATAACATCTTCCCCACTCCAGATACATAATCTTGAACTATTTGGTTTCCACTTTTCCTGAATAGGTCTAGGTGATTTTTTCCTAATGATACACTTCCTGCTTCTTTCTGATAAACACATTAGTGCTGCTATCTTTCTTTTATTGTCCTCAATCCTATTGAGCAAGAAAAAATTCTCTAATGTAGCATATAGAGGCCATCCTCCAGCATCACTAACATCGAATTCCAATTTCACTGTCTGTTCTAATGACATTTTTTTTAGATTCAAAAAACCCTACTATGACTGGATCACTTTTTGAAATCTCTACTTTATGAGTTTTAGTATGACTGTGCCAAGTTTGTTGGTGCCTTACACCCAGGGTTCGAATATGACTATGACTGCACCAAGTTTGTTGAGTATTCAACCACAAAGCTGAATGCCAACAAAATAACAAAAATCATAGTTTTAAAAGAAATCATCAAAATAGAAATGGCAATATATTTATTTACATTAGCATACGTAACACATTATATAATATCAATAATTATGCGCTTATAATGCTTATATACAATTTGATGACCACACCTGCTTTCCTCACTATTCCTAGTTTGTGGGTGCTTTAAACTGTGCCCAGATTATACTTTGGAGACTTGGTTGTGACTTCAATAATTACAATGACTACCAACAACTGATCAACTGGCACTTATCCATGCTCATATCCCTTCCTAAAGTTCTGTATTTACTAACATGATCAAATAAGTCTTTGAATTGAAGGACTATTACCCAATTAATGCTAATACTCCCACACAGTTAAAAATTAACCACTATCTTAACTATTCTTAGACCTGTGTAAATAACTAAAAATTGTTCATACTCACAGTCCTCTGCACAGTTCTCATGAAGCCTTATCAGGTGTACACAAATAAAAATAAGCCTGTGTGTGATCTGTTTAAGTTATCTATCTGGCTATTTCCACCTACAGAGCTCCACCTTTGGAATGACATCTTTCATTGCAGAAAAGTCGCTACAAATTTTCCAACAGTTTGGGTCTTTTCTTCTAACATCCCACATTGCAACAGCAGGCAGCACCATACATGAAGGGTACAAAAAAGCTACTGCTCTTTTAAGCATACACTATTTATACCTATTCACAATTTAATATCCAGTATTAATTTTTATAAAAGGTAATGGTTATTTACAATTAGCTAATCCCCAGTAATACATCTTTTCACAAATTATCATCAAGCTTTTAATTGTGTCAGTGTACATTCCTTTCACCTGCAATTAAAATTTTAAATATTGATTAAACTAACCCTTCCTCTGTATTCTTTTGTTTAATTATTTTAAAATAGCTTAATGTTTTAATTAAAGAATTTTCTATACTTAAATCCATTAAGTTTTTCTGGCATTAATATTTACATTTCTTTTATCTGTCAGCAATCTTTTTTCATTGCTTTTAAACTTGCAATATTTTTTTATATTTAAGTTTCTATTCTTTCCTATTTTTTTCTGGAGTCACAAATCCTAGTGCAATATTTTGTAAAAATATCTACATTAGTATAAGTTGGTGCACTCCAGAAAAGTAGAAAATATTAGAGAAATATCACGAACTGATAAGCAGTAAATTTAATTAAATTCCAAGAAATATTTGCTGATTACAAATATTTCTTGATAAGAGACTAAATTATCATATATGGAAAGCAATTTCTAAGGCAGCAATTAATTAGTTATAGACCTAAAAACATTAACATATATGGAAGAAAGTAATTAATTGTGAGAGTAATTAAAAACTATAAATACAGTAAGCAATGAAGTGTGTGGTTCATTTCCCAGTTCATTTTGCAGAGAGATATAAGTGACAATAGCTTCAGTTAAGGTGTAACATTCTCAGAGAAAATGTGTTCATGGGCAGCATCTGAATAGGCCCAAAGAGTTTGGGAAACGAAGGCCAGAGGAAACTGTCTGAATAGCAGCTAGATGTGAAGAGTTGATTTTCCAGTGGATTTCAAGTGAAGTTACCAAGAGGACTATTGCTGAGAGATGGAAGTAATTCCAGCTAAGAGAAGCTCGTAGTGATGGTTGCAGTACCTCTACAATGAAGCCATATGTGTTCATGTGCAGCTGATCTGGACCAGGGCCAAAGAATTTGGGAAGCCAAAGCCAATGGGAACCATCTTGAAAGCAGCCAGTTTTAAAATTATCAAGGGAAATGAACCATAGAAAGCTATAGTGATATCTATGTTGCGAGTGTAGCACACTGTTCGCTAATCTTATTATGTACTATTTTGTTTGTTGGTATTTGTAATAATTGCATTTCAAATACATGATACCTAGTTTTATAACTTAATACAAATTATGTTTACTAAAACAATATTTTTCCAAAAATATAGCAGATAGAGAGAAAATGAATTTCGTAGATGCAAAAATAGTTTTAGTAATAATATTAAGTAACAATCAGTATGAAAGCTATGGCATATATATAAGAAAATATAATCTAATCAATTCTACTTTCAAATATTACTATATCCTTCTGTACCATAAAGTTTATTGTCAATTAATCTATTTTTTTCACTTAGCAACTATAATAAATTTTCATAGTAAGATTGGTTAGGTCAATGTATCAATTAAAATCTTATATATAAAAAAAATGATAATTAAAATCTTATATATAAAAAAAATGACATAAAATTGATGTAAAAGCTTTTAACAAGCTTATCTAGATCTGAAGTATCAGTCAGGAGTAAACATATATAGAGAGAAAGAGATAGAGAGATAGAAAAAGCTACAAATATGAGGGGTCTTATATTTTCAAATATGTGTATTTTTTTTTAATGCTTGATTCCACAAAATTAGTTACTACAAATAGTTTCTCTGGATTATTCAATCACTTTCAGGTCTTATTAATTAATTTTTGGTGGAGAATCTTTTTTCTTGATTTTTTTTTTTTTTGTATATTATTATTTTTTCAGGAAGCTTATTATTTTATGTAATCAATTATTGTAGTTATCTATCATTAAACAGTGCTTTTTCTTTAAGAACAATATTGTTTCATAATTTGGCAGCTCTTATGCAGTACTAGATGCTATATAAAAGTGAGTTGTTTGCAAGAGAATTGGAGTTATCACAAACCATAGAATGATGTTGCAGTCTCATATGTCTATTGAATTACTGATTAAAATAGTGGATTCCTTATTCATATTAGTATAAAAAGATTAAAATGATATTTACAATGTCTTATGTGTTTGAAAGCTGTTTCATCTTTATTTTGCAATGTATGAAATTGAATGCATTAATATATATATATATGTCAATGTGTGTTTGATTTATGTAATATGTATAAATATATTTATATATCAAGTTTTTATTCTAATATTAATTAACCATTTAATGATATTTAATTATTAATGTGTATTGTATTACTGCATAGTCTATTGTTAGAAAAATATTGAGGAGTTGTGTGTGTATGTGTATGTTAATTTCTTTATATAGTAATATGGCTATATTTCATCTCCCTAATAAACTTCAGTTTACCATCTTGTGTATAAAAATTATATTATAAACTTTACTACTGATATTAGAGACACATTATAAAATAATGAAGCTCAGATGCATGCTTACTATAGTTTTTTTTTAAAAAAATCATCTTTATTAAGTAACAGCCATGTAATAAAAAAAAGTCTAAGTAGACATGTGCAGCTTTATGACAACCAATATTTTACAAATAATAATAATAAAAAAAAATTAAACAACATAACCTCATTACAGATGTAATTAAAATCCCATTGGTTACAACAAGTCTAAACATGAAATTTTCTTCAAGAAAGAAAAAAGTCACAGACATATGAAGTTTTAAGCTTGAGAAAAATTGAATAAAGTATATAAATATATGACTACTCTCAATACTAATATAAATATGGGCTACTTTTCTTGAGTCTCTATATATATAGATATAGAGTATGATATTTTTTATCAGCTACTAAACAAAAACCTTTTAGTGTATAATACATATATTAAGACAAATAAATTTTATATCGATAATTGTATAATTTAAAAAATGCCTTGTGAAATTTGTCTCAATCGTAAAGTAATAATAGACTTGAGAGCTAAAAGTTTCTAGATTGAAATTCAGTCCAACACATCTGCTTTTGAATGCTATATTTTCTTCAATTATTTAATTGTTTTATATATTTGACACATAATATGTCTTAGCATTATACTTAAACAAAATATGTAAATGCTAAAATATTAATTTCAATAAAAAGAAAATAAAAATGTATACATAATATTAATTCTGTATTATCATTTTGGCATTTACTATGCATATATTAAATTAAATACTGAAAAATAATTACTTTCTAAAACATTATATAATCAATAGATTTTTTTGAGTTTTTGTGACTCTTTTATGGTATAATAAGAGAAACTGAATATAATAAAAGACTGACTGATAAACATTATTCCTAGAATATTATTATTTGGGACAACCTTGGCACTAACAAGGGCTTTGAACGTTCCACCATCAGATTTTCAATGAAATGGAAGACTGAAGAGTTGTGAGTTGGAATAGTTTGAAGCCTGTCCATTAAAGTATGAAGATTGGCTATCTTAATATAAAGCTGAGCACTGATTATATATATGTTTGAGGATAGTAATCTACACCAACTGATGATTGCTGGTTTAGCATGAAATATGTTTATTGGTAATTATTTATCTTTTCAACATGTGTGTGATCAGGTGGGTCAGCAATATGAGATGGCACTGAGAGTAGTGGGTCATGTAAAAGTCTGAGTTCAAATCCCGCATATATTACATATATTAATACAGGTTTAAGCCCGTACAATGTATTAAATTAATACTTAAAGAAATCTAAGAGAATAGGAAATTAGAAATAAGGTTTTGCAACTTTGATTTTTTTTTAGCAGAAAGAAGCGGAAAACTTATTATAAATAAATATACTACTGATAAAACAAAAGATAATGAAATATAATTCTTCATTATTATAGTTATAAAGGACTTGAACTAAACTTTTTATATCATAAATATAAAAAAAGTTTTGATGAAAATGGTTTGAATTAATTTGTGTTTTAGCATAGTTGAAGAGTGACAAACTCAGAAATAATGATACTTGGGCCAATTCCAATTAAAGTGAAAAATAATTACAGTTTGGAAAATTATGTTCAGTCCATCATTGTGGCTTTTGAATATGACTTGACCTCATGAGCAATTTATCTTATGATTATTTTATTTTAATGGTTTGTTTAATATAACATGTTTTAATTCAAATACACAAAATAAAATTTACTTAAGATGACTGATAATTCATTCTGCAGAATTCTATAATGTGTCATTTTATTGGAAATAAAAATTAAAGATTTACTCTTTGATTTGGTTATTAGAAAAGGATTTGTAAATATGTTGTTATTGTTATTGTTGTTAGTAGTTTTTCATTGTTATTTGGTTCATTTTTATTTATTTATTGTGATATGTGCTTTGTTTTGTGATGGTGAGATTTTAATAGCTATAGATATATATATAAATTCATGAGTGTGTATGTATATAAATAATTATCAACATTAGCATTTAAATTGCTAGTTATAATTAGATTGTATTTTTTTTTTTGGAAATTATAAAAGATGTAATAGTATTATTTTGGGTTGTTTATTTATTTATTTTGTAGATTGTAAAAATAAATTTTTCAATGTAATATTTTTTTTTATTGACATTATTTTTGTTTTGGTGTTTTAAAAAATATTTTAAAATCAACAATTAGCAGTGATAAGCATTTTTAAGTTAGTGCGTGAGTTATAACAATAGTACAAAGATTACCATGGAAACAAGAAATATAATCACCATAAGACAGAAAGAAAGAAGTCATAACTTTATTTTGTCTATTTCTCAAATTCTTTTTTTGGATATCAATATAATAACTATAGGACCAAGGTATAACATCAAAATGATTGGCTAAGTATACTTTAATATCCGGGGCAATTTTAGCTCTTTTGCCTATCTTATTTTGCTATTGGAGTCCAATAAAATATGCAGCTTAAAAACAAACCTGCGTTTGTAAACAAACCTCAGAAAAATAGCTATATCTGTAATTTTTTTTAACTTTTAAGTTTCTTTTAATGATCCTAAACTACTGGCTCAGTTGGTTAGAGCGTTACCTTAAAAAATTCAATAATCAAGAATCTAAGGATGCAGGTTCGAATCCCATGCTAGTACTGTCACTGTTCAGGCCAGAAACACCTGAAGAAGAGGGGAGAAAAATACCTCTCAAAATGTTGTGCATATACTAACCTGCTTGCTGTGATATTACTAACAGCTGAATCCATTTGGAATATTTAAATAAAATTAAACTTTTCTAAAGACATTCAACACACATATTAGATGATGGAAATAGTCCAATATAAAAATACAGCTAGAGCACCATCATCACAAACCTTAAAAAAAAAACAATATTTTATAGTTATTTCAATCTACCCTGGGATGGACAAAACAAAAGAAAAACATCTGAAATAATTAGTGAACTGCATGGGGTAATTAAAATTTGTTCATTTTTTTTTGTTTTTATTTGTTTATTATTTTTTTTATAACATTTTAAAATTTATATTTATAAAAGTATATACATTTGTGATATCTAAAACTAACTTATAATTTTTTTTGGAATGTTTAAATTTATTAATAATAATGAAAGTCAATTTTTTTTAATGTATATATTTGTTTATTTTTTTTTTCATCAGAAATGTTATATCTTAAATTGCGCAAATATATTATTAAATGCCAAGTTAAAATAGCGATTGTAATAATTTTTTTTTAAATATCATATTTGATTCACGTTTTACATATATATATTAAATAATAAATGTCATGTATCAATTTAGATTGGAAGACAATAAATTACACTTAATTGCATAGGAATTGTATATAAATATATAAATTATTATAGAATCGTATTTACAAATTCTATCATTATTTAATAATTGTCTTAACTCTTCAATTATTTTAATTGTATTGTTAGATGGATTTTGGAAAGTATGGATCAAATCATAGTATTGAATATTAGATTTATAGATTAATATCCCCCACATGTCTGTTATTTAGAAGTTGTCTTTTATATATATATTGTCTATATGTAAAGGCTCATATGATATTCATATATATATATATATATATTGTGCTAGTAATTTAATAAAGCCTTGAATTAATAAAGTTATGAAGTAAATGTTGAACTTTGCAGGCTAGGATATAAGCCTTATATTAATAAGAAGCCCAAGTAATTGATGTTCATAATAAAAGACATGGTTCAAATAAGTACAGTAAAATAAATCCTTATAGCATAGTGGGAAGGAGATTTTTACCTTTTTTTGTATCATCTTCTATGTCGATTCAGCTTTAAAGAAATACATGTATAACCTAAATCATTAATTTAACAAGCTACTAATAATTAATCCATTTATTTATTGATTGATTTATTTTACAACAGTTTTATACAATTCCTATGTAAAATATGAACTTCAGGTTATGTTTAGTGTCAGTAAATCTTTTGATTTTTTTTTTTAAAAAAAAATTGAACATCAGTTTATGGGTTTTTCACATATATATTTATGCTATTTCAAAATATCAAATCACAATCTTGAAATAAAGCTTATATCATTTGTTTTATATAAAAAGAATGACTTTGAGTTTTCATTTGAAGTTTATTAATATCGATCTTGTCTCTTTTTAATGTAACAGTTATTAGTTAATATGGCAAATTTACCCATCAATTAAATGGTAATATTATGTATTGATTAATTATTATATAAACCATCATTAATTGAAATATTAAATCATATATAATCTTGTTTCTGAACATATATATTGGATTCAATAAAATTCCCTTTGTTCCAATTTATATTTAGTAACTAATCAAATTGTTAGTTAAGTTAACCCTGAGAATTAACCAGTTAACATATCTTAGTCAATGCTCTGTAGTATCTAGGTTTATTTTGTATAGCTAGCTGAAGTAACATTATAAGTAGTAATTAGAGTACATTCACTCAGGTGTAATATATTTTCTGTAGTAGATAATTTATTATCCATTACTTTATAAATTAGTAATTTGTTCAAATAAAGTTAAACATCATAACCTGATTCATTGTAATTCACATTCAATGGTTGGAATTAGTTATATTTTATTATATTTATTTTTGAACAAAATTGATCAAAGCCTGAAACACATGATGGTGGAAATAGATTGTCCATTTTAATTAATCCACAATTATTGGAGTGATTTTGTATGTATACCATGTTGTATTACATTTGGTATCCCAATTGGAGTTTTTATCCCATTTGTGGCTATCGATGATTAGGACAATTTCATTTCTTCAAATGTAAATAAAATTCTTTATTACATTTTCTATTACAATTTCATCTTTCTTCATTTAGATACTATATATATATATATATATATATATATATATATATATATATATATATATATATATATATATATATATATATATATATTAAAATAGAACATTGGAATTAATTTTATAGTTTTCAGTATACCACAATAGATAGCTTATACTATAAGCAGCATTTATAATTAATCCTTCAATTGTTATTTTCATTTAGATCCCATTGCTAATTTATTAGGCCAAAATGCTATTTACAGTTTTTGGACGTAGCATGCACCATCTCTTGGTCAATTTTGGTCACAATTTCTTCATTTTAAGCTTATTTTATAGGAAATTTAAAATTGTAGTTACTGGAAATTGTTCTGTAGATGTTTCTAAATGACAAAGTGAGAAACTAAACCAAGATGTTCTACATGTTCGTAATTGATTTTGAAGTAAATGAATATATTTATTGTAATGTTTTTCATTCATAATGAAGCTGCGCATATATATATATATTCTGGCTTCACCATTCATTGTGGACTAGCTAAGACCCTAAGTCCAACCACAGTGAATGTATGTTTCTTTCTTAAAATAAATTATCATCTGCACAAATACTTACATAAGTTAAAGAATACATTAAAGATCAGCCTTTCAAGCTATTGTGCATGCACTTTCTTATGAGTGTTAATAATAAATGAATAATAAATACTATATCTTGTGTTGGGAATGAAAGTATTCATTTATTATTAACACTCGTAAGAAAGCGCATGCACAATAGCTTGAAAGGCTGATCTTTAATGTATTACAATTTATAAACATAGCGCTATATAAAAATAAATGCTTATTTACATAAGTTAAAGAAGAAAGTTGTTTAAAGAAAAAAAAGATTTAATGAAATAAAATATAGAAAGTTTAAATTTTTATTTGTAATTATTTTTAAAATATATGATGGCAGAATTAGATAAGATAAATTTTCTTAATTAAATAGAATCCATTAGCGAATGCAATTAATGTATGAAACATTTTAATTGAAAGAAAAATGATAATAGAAAATTTGAAACAATAGGTTACTAATAAGTAGTTTAATTAAAAATAGAATTGAAAAGGGTATAAATAAATATTTTTTCTTTTGTTCTGGGATTATGCTTACTGTTGCCTTGCTGAAGAATAAGTTTTTATTCAGAATTTTTCAAAAGGATGTTTTGACAAATTTACAAGAAAATTTACGGAAAAGTTTTGCTGTACTTTCTACAAGCAGTAGCCTTTCTTTCTGTTCAGCATATATATCTATAAATTCAAAATGTGCTACATTGCAAAAATGAGAGAATAATCTTCTTTGCCTTCACTCTCCTGCCCATTCCTGAGACTGGAGTTGTAGACATGTGAGCCAGCCCGCGAACTCAAATGCCCTGCATTCATGAGAAATGCCATACCCTGTTCAATACAAAATTCTTTCAATGGAAATGTGAAATAACATCAAGACTCAAAAAGGAACTGCCATGCAACATCAACAGCTTCCATTCTTACACCAGCCTTCTAGTTACCGGTAACTATTCTATAATTTGAAATATGTTTGACTTTCCTTAATGTCAGTCTTTAATATGTTTTTGTTATTCTATTATCTATATGTATATATTTGAAATCTACAGGTTTGCATCTTGTAACAATTATATTTTGTCAATTGCTTCTTTTCTCTTTCTAAAAATAATATAATGGGTGGTGATTTATTTTGTATAATGGTGGCAGTAATTTTTATTAATTTGAATTGTAAACGTATCATTAAATCCTCCATCATTATGCACCTGTAATTAAGTATTTATTTTATGTATATATTTTATTTTGGAAGGAGAAAAAGCAAATCACAGAAAGTGCACTCTTTTACCAAGTCTACATAGGCTAATACTTGCTTCGGGATCACAATGAAGATTAATGAAATTGGATCTCATCTCTCTGACTATTTATATGTATAAGAATACATAACTGGACATAAGCAATAAAACTCCTGCCTGAATTCAGATCACACCATCAGCAAACAAATTCCATTTTCTCTAACTCAATTTAGAGATGGAGAGTTATCCAGACCTCTTGTTAGCCTCTTGGTTTTTGCCATCATATCTCGAGACCCATCATAGCTCACAATATTTGATCGCCTTAGGGTGTAATATTGTATATTTATATTTATTTTAAAAAACCCTTTAAAATATTATTGAAATATTTCTAACAAAGCTGAAATTATCCGTTCGGGTCACTATTTGATTTTTAAAAAGAGGGCTGTACTTTAAATGCGTCCAAAATATGTATTAGTTAGTTTAACCATTTATTTCTTACCTTGTGCTCTCACCATAGAGTCAACTGAAATTATGTCTCTCTCTTTAAATTATGTAACCTGACCGTTGGCTAGAAATATTCCCAAAATTATAATATAAATTTGTCTTTTTTTTTTCTCATGACAAAAATATGATTTTTCTACATATCTGTATACAGTTGCAGGGAAAATAAGTGGCAACACCATTAATAAAGCTTTGTGTAGTTCTGCTAATGTAAATAATAAATGTTTCTTTTGTCTTTCATTCACTATAATTAAAATCACATAGTATTGTTTTATTTTTGTGATATATGTATGTACACCTGGTCATTATATATATATATTAAAAATTCCTTTTTGTGGTCTCTTCTCTCCTTGATCACCGGGCATACATTAGGAATAAATTCTAGTGAGGTTTGGGGAATAAGTTGCTTAGTAGATATCTGGACAAGTAGGTGAGGTTCGAACCCCCTCTACCTGCATCTCTAGGTTAGGTTAAAGCAGCTCTACTTTTCATACCATTACAATAAATAAAATTTTACATTATCTAAATATAAAGTTTGATTCAGAAGATTTTAAATTTTACAAGAAAAATAAGCTATAATCCCTTTTCAAGACTAGTTGTTGACACCTAACAACTGTAATTTGAATAATAGGCATTTCTAAAAAAATCAAAATAAAATCTTTTACGCATCCATATTTTGAAGTAAATAATTATATCTATCGTAATTTTTTACATTCATAAATAAGATTTTATATTACTTTATCAAAATATAAAGTTTGATTCGGAAAATTTTTAATATTACAAGAAAAATATATTTGGAGAAATGATCGGTAATCAAAATAAGTATCGCTAATTGACCGTAATTAGACGTTTCTAAATCATAAATTCAAAACTGAAAATGAAATGTGGTACTCTTTCATATTTTGAAGTAAATAATTATATCTATCTTAATTTTTTATATTCATAAATAATATTTTACATTACCTTTATCGAAATATAAAGTTTGATTTGAAAAATTTTTAATATTACAAGAAAAATAAGTTTATGAAAATGATAGCTCTTCAGAAAAGTAAATTACATTGACAGCTACAGACTGAATAATGATACCACGTATTAGTTGAAATATAATTCTTTTGTTTTACCACTGGCTATTTTTAAACGTTTTTTCTTATATTTTTCTTCAGTTATTAACATTATTTTTAATTTTTCGTTACATTTAACTAATTTGAATCAAAAATTATTCAATTTTTAGAAGCTGAATTAAAAAAATTCTGTGTATTTTAGATTAATATTTTAACAATAGAAACCAACTGGAAATGAAACTGATGAATAATATTGTTCTCAGATTTAAGTAGTGGAGCAATACAAAAATTAGGTAAAGATTAAATAAGTTGAAGGAATAAATAATGATGATGACTGATTATAACAATAATATATTTGTGAGGTAAAAAAAAGCAAGGTGCAAGCTATAGGTTTTTGTGTTGCAGGTAATTATATTACTTGTAATAATATAAATATACTCCTATTTATTCTAAATTTTTCCTGTTCATTATTAATCATTTTCATAATAATTATTATTATTTATATGAGAAAAGGAAACATTATTGAAAACAAGTATTAATAAGGCCTTTTCCTAAGATCATCATATCTTCTAATTTTTGTAGACTATTCTAAAGCATGTTCTCTAAAGAACTACTTTTGGTTAAATTATAATTTTTTGACTTATATAAAAATGCTTTAAAATTTATGATATTTTATGGATAGGCTAAGGGATTAAGTTTTTGATATAAAGTAGGAGTTTTAATTAGGACATTAAAAAGATTATGTGATGTGATGCACTGTGACTTCTTATATGGAGTCAGGGATCATGTGATGTGATGTGATGTACTTTAGCTTCTCCTTAAACAAAGTCAAGAATATCTCAACAATTATGCCTAGATAAACCTGTTAGCCACTTTATTTTCCATTCCCCACTCTAAGTCTTCCCATATTCTGCCCCATCCCATTTCCACAACATAATCTTTGTCAACTCTATGGTCTTTATATCTAAATCCCCCTTATCTTTTCGCAACCCCAGCATAAAAACCAATAACTCACTTTCGGTATAATCACTTTGTTCATATCTATTCTCCCATAACTTCATTATCTGTACCCTTTCTGCTTTCAAGCATTTACATTCAATCAACAGATGCCTAATGTTTTCTATATTTTCCTTACACAATTTGCACACTAAATCACCCATAGTTTTCCATTTACATGTATATTCTCTTGTTGCTAAAGATCCCGTTCGAGCCTTACACAATAAACTACTTTCCTTGCTATTATCAGGTAAGAGCGCCCTCTGATAATTAAGAATGCAATAAAATTATAGAGGAAAGGATGGTACATAGTTTTATTTAAAACATCCTGTTTGGAAATGTAACATATATTAAGAGATTGGAAAAAAACAGTTAACTTCAGGATTGAAGTTGTAAATGAGCAACTCAATTTTTTAAGATGATATCATTTCATCAGAAAAAATAGTAATAAACTTAATGCTAATAATATATGGTAAATAATATTCGAAGAAATGAGAACTAATCTTTAAATAGCATTAAAAGTTTTTTTGTTTTTAAATCTGTAAATACAAAAATCTTTCTATTGTAATGAAAGCACGTTCTAAACAGTTCATTTTTAAGAAGATATGGATCATAGCAACATTCTGTCTTGATAAATTTAGTAATCTTTCACTCTCCAAACAATTTAATCCTACAAAAAAAGTGTAAAAGATAAGCCATTTTTGAATTTAAGACTTCAGAGAATATATATAATAAATATAGTCAAAAATAAAAAATATATATTTAAATTGTCAAAGAAGGCAAGAGATGGATCTATTCATTTGACTGTTATAGAAAGATAAATAAAAAATAAGGTGATAATAAGGAATTTTTTATAAAAGCTGATAATCACAAAAAGAAAAAAATCTAAAACATTTGGAAAAATTAATCATGCTCAAAGAAATTAATATGACCATGAGAAAAAATGAGTTTTGATTTGGGGGGGGGGGGTGACAGGCAAAAGATGATAAAGTGAATAATTTTTAAAATATAAAATTGGTTATCTCATGAATAGTCAATATTTTTGAGATAAAAAATAATCACAAATATATTAATCAGCAAACATGTCATAAATAAGCAAATCAGATTTTAATTAATCCACTGCAGGACAAAGTATCTACCACTCTTTCCACACTATACAATAAGGAAACAGTGAGAAAGAATATATTACCAAGTGAGAGTTTGAACAATTTTCTTATAGTTTTATATTGTAGCTAAAAGTAAGAATAATTATTTACTCACTATATTACATATCTAGTATTTAAAAACAAAACTCTAAATCTGAAAAAAAAAAAAGCAAATTTCATCTGGCTGAAATTCGAATGCAGTTCATAAGTATAAAATTATACCATGGATTTTTTTATAATCATACTATGCAAACAAAAAAATTTAAAAAAATCTTACTTCATAATTACATAATAGCTATGAAAAAGGATATATAACAAAGTTATAATTTTATTTGCTTTTTATTCTAAGTTAACTATATAAAAAAAAGTATTACTGCAAACCTGAATTAATGACAATTTCCTTTCACGACGTTTATTAAATAAATAAATTTAAAAAAGCGAAAGAAAATTTTAATTGGAATGTAATAAATATACACAGAACTGTTTACTTCTCTATGTATTTAAACCAAGTTTATTTATAGATGTATATATTTACCGTACCTTAAGAAGACGAAAATTTCGACCATAAAGGCGGCTTTAATTAATGCAACACTTAAGCATCTAATATATATAATTAGTAGATATGAGGAAAGCAATTTCTACATTAAAATTTGTTCATGGTAACACACAGTATTTCGAATTTTATAAACTGTAATATTGTTCATCACCTTTTAAATACTATATAAATTTTAAAAAGCTATTTACTGATATCTTGCTAATGGCTTTAGTAATTGCCCATTATTATGTAATGTCATTCACTGATTCTAAATATTTAAATATGTATTACTTCTGGAAAGAATGCAGTGTAGATGATAGTATTACTGGGTAACTGATTTTTATAAATACTCAATATATATATAACTCTGATTTTTTTTTTGTCTCATGTATCATAGCATCGGCCGGGAAGCGAACCCGCTAACCCAGTTCAACTTCTTTTAAGGCAGTTGTGCTGACCTCTCCACCACCAACGCTTGACAAATAACTCTGATTTTTCCCTTCATTTGTATTTGTAATTCAAATTTGCTTTCGCAGATGAACAAACAAATTTGAATTAAAATATTAATAAAAATTATAAAATAGAGATTCTGGCATTATTTTTGTTTACTTTTTGGAAAATTGAAGTCTTATCCAAATACAGGATTAGCCATTATGTAAACATGAATAAGAATAAATGGTCAAAGATGTGAAACATAACTGATGAAACTTACTCTGAAAATATAATAGGTTCTTAGTCCTTCCTGGATTAAATTTATTTTTAATAGTATAAGTAATTTCTATATCCAATATATACCTCATAATCAGATTACCTGTTTTAAATACATAAGTAATAGATTTAATATATATTTTATGATTAACTAGTGATTTTAAAAAAATGAACTGCAAGGGTCCAAAATTAAAACTTTAGTTTCAGAAGAAAAAAAAAGTTATATTAGAGTGTATGCTAGTTCATTAATAAGAAATAAGGATTTAATAAATATGTGTATAATATCTCCCACACTTATAATATCTTCCACACTTTTACATAAGATAATTAATATTATTTTATTTAATTACATTCTGTTAGTTTCTGAATTATGGATGATGATATTAAGAGATCTACCAGCTTACAATCAAAGGTAAAACTCTCCATACAGTAGTGCCACCCTGTGTCAAACAGAGTAATCAATGGATGCAGTGATATTTAGTGATCTACTAGCTTATTGTAACATATCTTCAAAACTAAGATTAGACACTTATGGGACTTCTAGTGCTCAAACTTCTTATGAATTCTTAAGCAAAAAGTTATTCAATTATTTTATTTATTAAAATGGTAAATTTATCACAATAATCAATTGAATCTTAACCATATATGTGAGATATGTAAAAGTGTATTCATTATCTGAGCTATACAATAGTCAAATATGTTTTAAAATATCTGAGCTATATTATGTATATACAATTTCTTAAAGCCACCAAATTATTGATATTTTAAAATTATAGAAGCACCTTGAATTTTGACCATTTGTCAAAATCAGATTAAATAAAGAAAATGAGTCCTCTTTACAGTTTTTGAAATGTTGTTTAATCATCTAAAAATGGAATCTTCAAGGCAATATATACAATCAGAAACATAAATTTTTTGATGATCAACCAAACTTAAAAATATTAAATTCCTCTCACTTCATTTGTAAGCAATATTTGCTGAATTCTACCCCCCCCCCCAACAATTTAATGCTTTTATTTCAATCTCTAAAAATACAAATTGCATGGTTACTCATCCTAGAAGACAATGAGTTTTATATTTATGCATATCATGAAAGTCTTATGGATATAACTAATATCCATCATCTTTTTCTATCAAATGAATTTTTATTTAAATAACTTTCATTCCAGTTGAGATTAAAATTCAAGAAAAAAATTTATTTTTTTTCAAAGCAGTTGGGAATTTCCAAACACAATGAGGATTTATTTTTACCTAGCCCCTAGACAAACAAAAAATTCATACAATTATTATATAGTTCTTTGTTTTAATAATATATATTTATATATTGTTATTATCTACTATTAATATAATTTAAACTTTTTATATATATAATAAGAAGTTGAGAAAGTTCCAGTCCATAGAATATTTATAACCTTTGAACTTAAAACAACCTATTGAATCCTATGATTGGAGGTACAATTATATTTACTATTCTGAAATATACCCCCTATAAGGATCTACTTATTATAAACATCTTTGCAATAGATAGCAGATAATATTAAATCTGTTATTTTTCATTGAGTTGCTGTTTTTGAGTGAAATTGGTCAATTCTATCATATAAATTTTCATTGAAATTTTTTCCACTAAAATTTTATTCAGTCATTTTTTTTTTTTTGTTTGTTTGTTTTGTGGTAAAGTCTATGTTTTCTTTATTATTGAATCTGAATTTTTTATGTCCAGTCTAAATAATTTCTTATCTTTATTTCATTTGCAAACAAATTAATAAGAATCATATTCATTATCCTTATTAAATTAATTTAATTTGCAGTTTTTGTTATAAGGTCTGCATATTTCTAATCTAAGAACACATTATGTGTATTGTTTGCAAAGAAATTGAATGTGTCTTAATGAATAAATTAACCAATATTAAAAGTAAACTGTGGAATTTAGTTATTACCAGATTCATATTGGAAACAATTATTTAACCAATGATTTTAAAACAAGAAGTTAATCAAATATTGAGTTTACCTACAGCATTTAACATGCACATAGTAAAAAAAAATCTTAATTATATAGCTTTTCACTATCTCCTTATTTATTCATTTAAACAAAAATAAAATTTTATTCTTAATGTAAACCAACAGATTATTAAAAATTTCTTCATACCCTAATTGTGGTCACAGACCAATTTTATGGAATAACAATATTTTTTAAAATATATTCAAAAGTTCATTTAATTAGATTACATACACTAATGGTAAGTTTAAGTCAATGGCACATTGCAATACTAACATTTAGAGATATATTTAAAAGAATAATCATGCTGACATAATTCAAAAGAGAGGTTTATGATTATATAAATCATGCATTCCAGCCAAAAAAATTAATAGATTCTTCAAGTTGCTACTTCTTAGGTATAGATTGGTCAAAAAGAGAAATCCATCTAACAAAATTACACCAGCTTGTTTTTACTCAACTGGTAAAGAATTCTCTTTATTGAAAAATATTTTTAACAATATACATTAACCCCTTAATTATATCTTTTATAGGCATTAACATAGTAGTAGATAAACTATTTGATTTTCGTCAAATAACTGCATAAACAGATATCTGCTGGATTTTGAAGTTGGCATAAATTTAGCATATTACTGCTGGATATAATATACTGCTCTTGTATTTTGACCGAGTGTTTAATTGAATATTCATTTTTGCCAATTAAAATTAGTATGCAAATAAATTAATACTGATCAGTTTTATATATGTTAGATATTCTTTATCTACGATGGGTGTGTTTTGTTTGGCAAATAGAAATATTTAATCTAAATTACATTCAACCACTGGTTGAATTGCTAAGAAAATTTATTTAAATTTTTTGTTTTTTTAATCATTTTTGAAGATCCTAAGCACAAGTGAATAAGCAAATTTTTCTGCAATAGTTTATTGTTTAGGAAATAAGATAATTGAACTATGATCCCTTGATTTTTAGTCTCAAATTAACTACAAATATTAGTGAAATATATGTAAAAATAAATCATGACCATTCAAACTAATTATTATTTCCCAATAATCTGACCTAATTCATACTTAATTAGAAAAAGAAAATTAGCAGCCCTAAAAAAAATTTTAAAAGTATATCTGAATAAATAGTTACTTTCCTTCAGATTTTCCAAAATATTTATTGTAAACTTTGTTTTACTTTAAAAAGAGAAATGTTGCATTTTTTTAATGTACTTAACAATTTTGCTTGTTTTTCAATTTTTGCCACTTCTTTAAAAAAAAAAAAGGGTATCTGTGGTCCATGAATCTGTCCTCTAATAGGTATAATTATATTCCTTTTTTCATAATAAAATATTGTGTAAAGTTTTTGTATCATAATCTAGTTGTAATTATAAATTTTTTAATATAAAAAAATTTTAAAGCAAAAAAAAAAAAGTTAATTACGCTATTCATTGTTAATGATTTTGCAATAAGCTCATTTGTTACCTCACTTTTTTTTTTAATTAAATAAATAGTTGCCTTTTTTTTTTTTTTGAAATTATATCTTTTTTCTTTTTCTTTTTTTTTTTTAAAAAAAAAAACTTTCGTGCTAATGCTGTGAATCATTTTATTATTTTTTGCTTCATTAAAACTGTATATTAGAATGTTAAGAATATTTTCTCATTTTCTTTGATATTACTGCCATCTAAGAAATATTATCAGTACTAAAATTGACAAGTTGCCTAAAAAAATCATAACTATCATACTTTTGATATTTTACGTTATCAAACTATTTTTTATAAATTATAACTAGATTACAGTAAAATTATATATATAATGAATGAAAAAATTTATGTGCGTAAATCATTAATGACATTTCAAATTTTTGAGGATTAAAGGTTTTGATTAGACATAGACAATCTGAAATCAGGGAGCTCATACAATGATGCAGAGTTTTTCCCCCCTACTTTCTGTATGGCACACTATTTAATTCTCGATTATTTTAGCATAATAATTTCTTATATAAAACATACGATATTTAAAATAAAATTATTGGTTATCATCATCACTATTTTCAGCCATTGTTAACCTACTATAGGATGAAGATTTCTTCAAATTTAATTCAATTTCTCTGTTCTTTAGCTTCTTTTCTCCACATCACACCAATAAACTTTTCATCCATCCATCTCACATCTTGTCTCAGTTTAAGACTTCAGCTATCCATATATTATCATCTCTTTTAATAATCACCTATCCTGTTCTATATTGTCTCTTAATTCTTTCATTGATGTCAGTGATACCCAATTGCCAACTATTTCTTTTATGTTAATTCCAACATATATCCTTCCATATTTCTTTGAGTAATATGAAGTCTCTGTATTGCTTTTCTGTTGAGTGTTCAAATATCACATCCATAAGTTGGAGCGGATAAAATACATTTATTAAAAATCTTCCTTGTCTAGCACATAGGCATTTTATTTTGTTATGCTTTGTATTAAATATATATATATATTATTTTTAGTGATATGGCCCAATTCTAATGAGCAATAATTTAAAAGACCCATTGTTTCAAAAAGATTGTTCATGTTTAGTCTAAATCATTTACAGTACAAACATATATACATCAGATGGTCCTTCTAACTCCAAGAAATAAAGAGAGAGAGAAAAAAAAATAAAAATTAGTTTTACAATGACTGCAGATTAATCTGAGAACCACAAAATCTTTCATGTGTAGAACTGGCTGATCCATTTTTCAGTTTCTTTAATATTTTCTTATGCTGTCTTTTAATTTCTTCAGATTTTTTTTTAAAAAAAATACTTTAACAGCATTTCTAATTATAGTTCTCCATTGTATCCTATTCTCTGTCATATCTTTCCAATTGAAATAACTGACATTTCATCTTTTCAGAATGTCTTTGAGTTAATCCTTATAATGTAAATAGGGTCTATCCTTCCCATGATTTTCATGTCAAGTTCACTATAAAACATCCTTTTAGGAAATAATACATTGTTCATTTGTTCTATTCATCCAATCTATCAAAAGTGTGATTTTATAATAGTGGTCTCTATAATATCACAACAAGCAAGCTGAAGAACATAATAATTGGTTTTATGATTTTACCATGGTATTTTTAGAATTTTAGGAAGCATCTCTAAATTAAATTTCTCTAAAGTTTTTATTTTGCATAAATAAGATATCCAAGTCTTAGTTCCATACACAACTAACTTACTTGTAGTAGTTATTTCCTGTGATGAAATATTCTATATTTTAATTTATTAAAAGCAGCATCTCAACATCAATCTTGTTCTACTTGTAATATTACCAAAATATTAAATTGATGTGCATGTTCAAGTTAATAACCATCTAAGCTAGAAGTTGCTGAGGATTTTTTCTCCATCATTGGTTTACAAAAAACTTGAGTTTATGTCTCAATCAAACCATTAAGTACATTCTGTAAATCTTTTTTGAACTGGTGTAAATAGAACAATCATCAGCAAACTGTAAATACAAAATTCAAGAAGAGAAAATTTTTGTTTTCACTTTTAATAGATTCAAATTAAAAATGCCACCATAAAACTATACTACACTTTGATCCATTTCATTAAACCACCTATAAGCAATTTCAAAGATTGCCATCATAAAAATCGAAAAGAATGTTGGAGCAAATAGATTTCCTTGTTTAACACTAGTCTTTATTTCAAATGTCTCAGATTTTCCACCATTAGTGATATCACTTTCTGTTATTCCATTATGCACCATCATGGTGAATGACTGCAGAATATAATGAAAAGATACTTCAAATATGTAGGTTTACAATTACCTAGGGATAGTGAAACATATCTTTAAAAAAAATTCAACTATGTAGTGTTTTTAAGAAAAATTGTTTTATGTAAATATGATATAACAGAATTTATTCATAATATAATTTATAGAATTCCTAATATAACCAGGAATAATGATTTATTTTATATTAAAAAATAAAATTATAATTGTTATAGAAATTCTGCCATGAATAGAATGCCTATGTTGTATAATAAGATATTTTTGGACGTTGATATTTTTCATTTGAAGTGTCATGATTTCTTAAATCAATATAAACTAATTCTTGGTTTGTAAAAGTTATACTATAATTAGATTATTACTAGTCTGTTGTTATATGCTTAATAAAATTGAAATTGAAAATAATTGTGCCAAATTTTTGCCCTAATATTATGCTCATAATTGTAATGTACTAAACATTTTTTAATTTGTGTGAAAGATTTATAGATTATTCTAAATGGGAAATTCTTATATCCATTCCTCAAATTATATTTCAAATATCATAATTATGATTAACAGGTAACAAAAGCAAAAGCATATAAAGTGGATTGTGTATACTTTAATAATATTTGTGTCATGTCAATTTTTTTTTCATTTACATCTTTTTCAATCCAAACATATTCTTTCTATAAATATTTTTTACAGTATCAGCAGTTTTTATTATAGTTACAAAATATTTAAATATATTATGATTAGATAGAAATAATATGTGACTATAATATTTTAATTATAACTGTATAAAATATTACATATATCTTTATAATTATATTAATCTTACATTTAAATTTTATTGTTTTATTTAGTATTTATAATATATTATTTTGTTTTAAAATCTACTTATACACTTTATATACAATTTATATTGAATAAATAATTTTATAATTATTATTATATATTTTTTTAATTATTAATTATTCAAAATGTATGTGCTTAGGTGTTATCATAAGAAAAACTAATAATAAGTGCATATTTACTCAAACTTAGTGCTTTTGAGGGCTATGTGTAGCCTCATATTCATAGCATTGGAATTTAAGTGGATGGTTGCATATATATATATATATGCAGTAAATTTATATAAATATATGTAAATTATATGGCCTATTTTTTTGAAGGGGAAGCAGGATTCCTTCCTACTCATAATGTTAGATTTGTTGTATATATGCCATGATTGTGGTTGGCATCATTTCACTCATTACAGATGATGTTTTGCAGCCATGGGCTCAAAAACACTAAGCTTCAGTAAATATACAGTTATTGTTACCTTTTCTTACAATAATGCCTAAGCGCATACATTTTGAATTTACAACAGTATATGAAAAGTTAGTTAATTAATTTTTGAATTATTAATCATTGTTATTTAATTAAAGAAATTTTTAATTCAATCCATTCAACATCCAATTTCTTTTACTCAAATTTTATTGTCAATTTTCTTTATATTTGTAATGTTTTATTTTTATAAATTTTTATTATATATTGCGTATTGATAATCTTTAAATTGTTTATTATAAATATAATCTTACAAATGAAAGACATTTTAAAAGTTAATGTTTTGAACTTTGCAAAATATAAAAATAAATTACTAAACTGAATTTGTAATGATAACAATGGTTCATTTCATATTGCCTATTCATAAAACTTATTGAACAAAATGTTCTTTTTATTTGAATTTCATTTTTTCAAATAGAAATGTTTTTTGGTTGAGACATCACAAAACAATGAAAATATAATTTAAAATTAAACTTACTATTATTAAAATTTCACACATTTTGGCTTAAAATAAATATTTTTAAGTATATTGCATAAATAAGCTTAACCTGTAATGACCTCAAATAAAGTGTGATACCACTATCAATTTTCAAATGCCTTAATTTCATACTCTTTTTAAATTCAACAAATGTGTGGATTTTTGATACTTTTCTAAGTGTTTCTGTTTTTCACAAATCAGATTAGTTTAAATTTACCTCATGTAGTATAAATTGTATGCCTCCTTTTTAGACTTAGCAAGATCTAATATCATTTGTAGTCTAAATGGCTGAACATTTTCCCCATGTTTTGCAAATGATCACTTATTTTTACTTTTTAAAACAAATATTTTAAAATTTATTGCAAAAATAATAAAATATAATTTATTTCATTATAATAAATGACTATAAGAAACTTATCAACTGAATTCAATTAAACAAAAGTAACTTTATTTCTTAATTTTTACAATTTTATGGCTATATTTTTTTTAATTTTTTATTCAAACATTTTAATATGCATTATAAATAAAAAATAATAATTTGAAATAATTCTTAGAAGCAGTTGTGAGATTTCCCTAGTTATCTATACATTACTATACTGCATTATGGATTAAATATGTAAACAAGTTACAATTTTTTTCCAAAATACTAAAAAATAATGTATGCCCAAAATAGTTTCAAGCTAAATAATCTGTCAGTTTCTTTGTATTGTGATACAATCAATCAAGGCAGTGTCAGCTTTGTTTCATGATATTCATATGATATTGACATCAGAACTTTTTTTTTAATTAATAATTTTAGTTCCGATTTTTATGCAAAAATATGACAGCAAACTAATGTTATAGATAATTCGAAAATAATGTAGGAAAGCCTAGGTAATAGTGGTGTCAAAAGCCTCAAAATTAGTGACTTTATAGTGACTAAATTATAACTAGTCAAAATAACATTTATTTACTTAAATCATATATTTTTAAATTTTTTATTTTTCTGTTTTAAACTATCTATCTTCTATTAGCTTCATTTCTCACTTGTCAAAAACTTAAAATTTAAATTGTTTCTATATTATAATTTCCTTTTACATTTATTTTTTATAACTAATACTTTGATTTATTTACTTATCTTTTTACTTATATTATAATTTTTATCCTATTAAATTAGTGAAGGTTTTATGCCTAAATCTTTATTTAAGCTTAAGTTTTTTGAAAAAATTCGTATAACTTCTTTAATTTTTTTTCATTTATTATTAAATGTAGTAAATCATTTTTGTATTATTTTTTTGAAGCTTATCATATTTCTATTCAATTTATGTATATAAAATGATTGTTTATCATATAAGTGTCAGTTCTGTTTGTATTAATTGAATTTTTTGTTTCACCTATGTAATTGATTAACATCATTTTGGAAGCATTTTTTTGCATTTAATCTCATATACCACATTTATAGTATTTTCAATATTTTCCTTGTAATTTTTTACATATTTATTATCTAAGGTATCAAGTATATATTTTTTATTTATTACCTTAAAATAATAAAAAATTTTATTTAATTTATTAATAATTTTATTTGCATTTCTTCATATGTTTTTATTATAAGTTTTTACTAAATATTTTTTAACTTTTACCATTATTTTTTTTTCTATTAATTTTCTCATAGTTTTACAATCTATGTTGGATAATTATTATTTTTAATAATAAATGAACTAAAAAATAATAATTATCTAACAAAGATTATAAAAGATAATATAAAATTAATATAAAAAAATTAAATGTTGGAAAAAAAATTTAAAAGATTTAATTGAAAACAAAAATAAATATATAGAAATTATAACTTGTAATAATAATATAACAAGAAATATAAATAAGTTTATTAATGAGTTAAATAGAAAATTTAATAAAATGATAAATTTTTTAAGAATAAATAAAAAAAGAAAAATATATTTGACATATTAGATAATAAATATATAAAACATTATAATGAAAATTTTGAAAACTGCAATAATGGAATGTATGAGTTTAATTGCAAAAAATTGTCAGAGAAATAATGTAAAAAATTCAATTAATATTAGATTGAAACAACAATGATGGGATAAAAGGATCACCTATGCATTCAATAGAAACACATATGTTTGAAAAAGATAATATGAAAATGATTTACTACACTAATAATAAAAGAGGAAAAATAAGGAAGTATTAATTAGAAAATTAATCTAGGTCTAAATAAAGATCTATGTGTAAAAACTTGATTAATATAATAAAATAAATGATAATAATTTATGTTAAAAATGAACTAAATAAAATAAAGTATTAGTTACAAAAAATAAATATAGAGAAAGTTTTAATATAGAATAGACAATTTCAAATTAAGTTTTTGAGAGTTGAGAAATTAAGTTAATAGAAGGTAAGTAATTACATTAAATTAAAAAAGTAATATAATATTAAGCATTAAATGTAAGTTACATATAATGATTTTGAAACAAAATAGTACATTATAAATAATGAATAAATCAATAAAATATAAATTTAAGATTAATAGCTATAGTTCTCACTGCTAGGCAGTCAAAACTGAAAATATTTTTTTTAAAAACAACAAGCTTGCATTAAATGAAGTGTAAATGAAAAAAAGTATTAATTAGTGTTTGTTATTATCATCAGTGGATAGAAGATAAACAAGAATAATTTTAACATAGTATTAAAATAATTGGTTTAAGAATCAGAGGTCTATGAATCAAAACTCAACCTATTGCCTCAGATGCTTGATTGTCACATAACTTTCCAAGTGACTAAACTTTTAATTACTTAATGATTTTTATTAAATATTAAAATATATAATATTGCATGACTTAATACATTATTCTAATATTAAAAACATCTTATCATAGATAGATAGATAGATAGATAGATAGATAGATAGATAGATAGATAGATAGATAGATAGATAGATAGATAGATGGATGGATGGATGGATGGATGGATGGATGGATGGATGGATGGATGGATGGATGGATGGATGGATGGATGGATGGATGGATGGATGGATGGATGGATGGATGGATGGATGGATGGATGGATGGATGGATGGATGGATGGATGGATGGATGGATGGATGGATGGATAGATAGATAGATAGATAGATAGATAGATAGATAGATAGATAGATAGATAGATAGATAGATAGATAGATAGATAGATGTTTATGCAAATTACCTATGTGGGTTCATAATAGAACTAAATGATAAAAGTTACTAAAGTTTCACCTTCAAAAAGAAGACCATATTGGATATATAAAACTGTATTGTTGTTAGAATGCTTATTTCTTTGGTTACAAAGAAATGAAAGAAAGCAACTCTAGTAATAGATTGGAATATATGCAATAAAAAAAAGAAAAAAATAAAGTCACTAGAAATGTTTATATTGTTTAGCATGATAAGGAAGGTGCAGATCACACAGGAATTAAAGTGACTACAGACATTCTAATTTCACATTTAAAATGAAAATGTGGCAAATTAAATGTCTTCAGATTTTTAATGTTTATCAGAGAAAAGTAGTTTTTTGACTTTGTTTTTAATCAAATTCTATAGGTATTTTATTTACAATAATTTAAATGTTTTAGTCAGCATGCTGTTGCCCAATCATTTTCTGTGGAAGCCATGTGACATTTAATTACTCAAATGGCATATTGAGCATCAAAGTTCCATTCAGATGATTAAACTGAGATTCTATTTTTTAATTTCTTAATTCAGCAATTAATCGAAGAACTTTTTGATTTTAAATCTATTATCCCAAGCAAAACAAAATATTGATTATTGATAATGAAAAATCATCATTGCCTTGGAACTTCTAAAGTGGATTCATAAATTATGTTTAATATAAAGTTTATTCACATTTCAATTACAGCTTACACAAAAAAAATCGAATACACCTGGGTCTCGTTTTACGCGATAGATAGGTTCCTCAGAAAACATGCGCAAACGAAATCGTGCAAAAATAGATGTAACTTACATTGAAAAGGGGGGGATGTGGTCTGTGATTTTTCAAAATTCGCGTAAAAGCAAAGCACCAACGTAAAATTACTTTAAAATTCGTGCAAAAAAAATATAAGGAAATAAAATATGACTAATAAAAAATTTCAAATTTGAAAAAAATTGATACAAGACAAACTTTTTTTAACTATAATATTTACTTTTATCCAAAATAATATATTTTTATGCATAATTTACAGTACAGTAATTTACATTTTTTTTATACACGTTTTAATTATTATGATTTTCTGGTGACAACGTAATTAATCTTTGAGACGATGATTTTATTAATTGTTTAAGAAGCTCGTGATATCCAGACATACAACCATTTAGCTCTCGTTGGAATTTAAGAGCATGTTAATGATTAGTGTCATTAATAAGAAAATAATAATTGATTACGTTCTTTTTTAAAAAGCAAAAACAGAATGTGATTTAAAATGCAAAATTAACACGCACAATGTTTGAACAAATTTACATTATAATCTTGTAAAATTTAATATGTGTATACATAAAATGTGGAAATCATGATTTTAATTTCATTATTGCATAAAATGTTACTATTATAAAGCACTGAAAATATTGAAATTACTAAGATGAAATTCAAATTCCAATAATGTGCTATTACTTTCAATATAATGTAAGTGCGCGGAATTTATTATTTAAAGTAATAGCGCATTATCGGAAATCGACTTCCGGTGAAATACGAATCACATAACTTCAAAATCATGTTAAATAAGTCCACGTAAAAAGAGACCCAGGTATATACTGAAATTAATTAAAGATTATTTAAGATCAAAAAAATTATTAAATGCAATTATTCTTTAAATTGAAAATAAGATAAGCAAAGAAAATTTTGAAAATATTATTTATAAGTTTGCTTTCATTTAAGCTAAGGGAAAAAATATAAATAAAATATTTAGCATAAAATATTGTGAATTTTAATATACTGTACTACATTTAAAATTTCCACAACTTTTTTTGACTACTCTATTGTTCTAGATGAAAATCATTAAAACAATACCTAAAATACATACAAAGGAATACATCTTTTGCTTTTTGTCTTAGACTTTAATATACCTCAGCATGAGGATATGTTAATTCTATAATTGCATTTTCAATCATAATTGTAAGGCATAATCACAATCCCTATCATTACTAAACATTTGTTCTGTGCATTAACTCAGGGGTAGAGTGAGGAATTCAAAGTTGAAAATTTCAGAAATGGTTCTCAGTTGAATAGTATAAATAAAAAAAATTTAAAAAAAACTAAATTTAATCTGTTTCAATGGAATTATTAAATGTTCCATCTTTTACTATGTTGTTCAAATATTACATACTTTCAACTAACTAAATTATTAATTTTTTGCTAAGTAATTTATTCATGTGCTGCTAAATTGTGCAATCAATCTTCAAAGAGCATGCAAAAATAGTATCCAGTCAAAAGGAAATGAAGCTATATTCCTGTAACTAGGATTAGAATTTATCAAAATAAAGTTTTTCAGAATTAAATTTCCAATCAAAAACTTGATTTTTGAAATTTATTTAAAATCAAAAAAACTGTGTAAAGAGACTTGTCTGGTCTTTTTTTTTTGCTTGATTATATATATTATTAATAGAATTTCTAATAATATTCATTCATTTACAGAAAGTTAAAACTAGATAAACCAGCACATCACATCTATAACTTTATCAAAGTTCTCCTTTGAAGTCTATGCTTAACTAGTGCAAAGAAAGAACTGATGTTCACAAAAACAAAACACTATTTTTTTACTCAAAAGCTTTCAAGGCAAGAAAATATAACTTTAAATTTAATCATTTTTGAAAAACTTTTTTTTTCATATGTACATTCTGGAAAGGCCAAATATGATGAACTTCTTGAATTAAAAATATTTTATGAAACTATTACACTTATTAATATTAAACGCTATAGCTGTAAGTTGTTTTACTATTAATTATAGCGCAGTGATTCAATACATATTAAATTTTACTCATGCTCCAATTTGGAATTTTAACTTTCATAGATATAAGTATTTATCTTTAATATGTTTTTTTTATAATTTCTAATTTAAATATAATTAGAAAAATAGTAATGCTTCATAAATTATGTGAAGCATTTAGAATAATTTGAAAATGGGTGAGGATAGTTGATTTTACATTTGGAAAGAATACATTTTGTATTGGTTCAGAAGTTTTTAGATAAAATAGAAAAGTAATACTTAGATATGCACTAAGTAGTGAATTGGGCAGCAAGTGATGACTTTTCAAAGAATAATGGAGTTGATTTCTTTTTTAATGGGAGAAATTAAAAACAGATTTTAAACGTTTGTAAGATTGCAATACATGAATTAAAATAGATTCATAAAAATAGTCCTTAGTAGAATAATGTAGCAAAGACATTGGGCGAGAAATGTTTTAATCTGCAAAGTTAATAAATAATTTATTTTTATAAGAAATGAGAAAAATGTGTAGACAATACATTACAAATATGTAATTATTTGACAAGTGGGAAAAGGGAATAGATAAAGTGGTCAGAAATAAAGAAGTTAAATTATGGGAAATGAATATTATTAAAAAATTGTATAAGAATAATAATTATATAAAATATGAAAAGATGCATGTTAACACTAAAGGGAGCTTATTGTATTCTGCAGCAAAGCATGAGTTTTAGTATCAGAAAAAGAAGTAAAAATAAAATTAGAATTGGAGAACATGAGAAATTTAAAAAGAACAGATTTGACTATTGTTAGTTTAGATCTCTGTAACAAATTGCGAAATATGAGAATAGAACCTATAAAACTATATTTATTAAAATTGATAGACGTAGGAGAAGAAAAAAGAAATTAACCAGAATTGGAAGAATTTTTTGGAAATACGGAGTAAAAAATAGGTAAGATTATGCTAACATATGTTTAAATTGGATAAGGTTTCTGGAGATATGATGTACACACACCAACTTCACAGTTCAATTAATCACATTACTTTTTAAAATTATTTATAGATTTTTAATTACTTTCTAATGAGAAAAAGTATCTTAAGCTTTTTTTTTATTAACAAACTTTCAAAATTGTTGGGGCCATCTTTCTATAAAATCAGAACAACTGTGAAAAATATTCAAACGGTTTTGTTTGAAAATTTGTTTTAGACATTATTGTAAAGTTGCTATTTTTTATTAAGTACACACGAAGTATATGTAAATACTTTTAAGACAGGCTTTAACCTAAAGTCGCTATCTTGTGTCGTGGTTTGAGAGATCCCTCTATCGACAAAATAAAGATATTGCTTGACTATTATAAATTTCAAGGCGCATTTGATACAAATTAAAACCTGTCTTAAAAGTATTTAGACATTATTTTGGAAAAGGAGAATATTTGATGTCACCATCGGACCAAACCTTGTTTGTTTGTTTTTTTAAAAAAACAGTTATATATAACTCTCATATATATATTACATTTCATAATCTTCTCTAAATGCATAAAATATATCTATTCTTTGCAGCAGATTATTTTTCTCTAATGTTATATTTTTTCAAACGTATTTTTTTAAATTACATTTTAAATTTTTGTAAAATTTTTGTTTTTCTACATTATTTAATTTCTAGCTTATTTTGTGTTGATGATGATATTTTGACATGATACACTTCCGTGGGGATGACAGACAGTGCCTTTTCTTTTTCTATTGATCTTTGTTAAAATGTTAAAATAAGTAAATAGTTTCCAATGAAATCTTATTTGTCGGGTGAGGTGTAGACAATGAAACATTGGTATAATGTGCATACTGTTTTAAATGAGAGCTTTGTACAATGTTTTCAAATTGGCAAAAAAAAATTTTTTAAAGTGACAAAATATTCGAACAAATTATTTTGTTTTTACATTTGTTTACGTATGATTATTTATTTTATTTTATTTTTAAAAAACAAATGGAAAATGCATTTACTATCTGTAATATTTACTTATGAGAATAAAATTCTTTGTTTTCTTTTTTTTTTTAATGCCATGGACTGTTATATCAGCAATAAAGTTGTATAGTTAATTTAATGTAGATTCATATCATAGTATGTGTGTATATTGTTTTTATGTTATATAAATAAATCAGACGATGTGTATATAATTGCTAATACTGAAAATATTTTTTTTACATCAATGTTAGTCAAAATTATAATAAAGTCTCTATTTATAGCAGAGAAATGTTCTATCTATTGTTAAATACATTTTGGAGATGAAAAAATTATCTTGTTTTTAATCTTGCAGTTGTTATCCATAAATCTTACAAGATTATAATGCAATTTGATGCTACTTTTATAAATTTCGGATTGATTATTAAATAGATAAGAAAACAGATTATACTCATGATTAAATATTTTTAATACTAAGCTTTTTTTTTTAATTCATAGAATCACTTGGAATTGAGTTTAAGAGAGTTTTGCCAGACTTTATTTGAACTTTGTTTCAACTTCAGCTTTCTTGTTTTAACATCGCAAGCATTAAATCAGAATACTTATATATATATATATTGGATATTTAATTTCAATGTATTGTTTTCTGTAATAGAAATTTTAGGTATTAATAATGAACAACCACTCCTAAACCAGCATGGCCATTCCAATTTTAAAAACGGAAAAAAAAAAAACTAGAAATGAGTTTTGCAATGACTATACAAATCAATCTGTGATCCATAAATAAGTCCATGTATAGAAAATGTTGATCTGCTTTTCTGTTTACTTGATATTTTACGTGCTGCCTTTTAATTTATTCAGCAGAAAATGTTTCTTTTTGAAATATTTTAATAGTTATTGCATTTCTTCAGAATGTCTTTGAGACAATCCTTATATCCTACCTTTCCTACAAAAACCATGCTCGTGTTTACCACAAAACACTCTTTTGGGATGTCTTTCATTGTTCATCATTTTACATATCCAATTTAATTGAGGTGAGCCATTACATTTTTAAAATTTTATAAAGCATCTTTGAATGAAACTTTTCTGATGCATCTATATACCACTAATAGAGTATCCAAGTTTTATTTCTATACAATAAATGAGATTAAAATAACATCTCTATATACAATTAACAGTTTTTCCCTGTGGTGAAAGCTCTGTCTTTTAATTTGTTGAAAGCAGCAGCATTGCATTGGAATCTGTGTTGTACTCAACATTTAAAACCATTTTTTCTATTCATAAAAGTACCAAGACATTTAAATTAATTTACATTCTCAGATTGCTAACTTTCCAAGCTGAAAGTTGCTGAAGATTTGCCTTCCCAGTCACATGTTGATAAAGAACTGAGTTTTTTTGAACATTAATTAAAAAAAAACATTTTATATCTTGCCTTCAAAACATTAAGAACATTCTGTAAATCGTCTTTTGAACTAGCAAAAATAGCACAATCATCAGCATCCTGTAAATCCAGAATCCAAAAAAATAGAAGTTCTTTATACTTTTAATTGATGCAAATTACAAATTCTACTATCAAACCTATATTATATCTTGATCCCTTATTTCCTTAATCCTCATATAAACAATTCCAAAGACTACTGTCATGAAAATTCTTGTTTAACACCAGATTTTGTTTCATTAAAATCTAGGTACAACTTCTTATGCTAACAATATTTTCTGTTTACTTTTCAATATTCGGTCACATAAGTCATTATGAAGTCTAATTGTCATGAGTCTCTCATACCATTGATAATCTTTCTATATTAATTGGAGCTAGTGGATTGTTTATACAACCATACTTTCATTTTTTAATCATATGCATAACATTTATGACTTCACTTCTCTTTTTTGTTTCTTTTATTTAGCTTAAGATTTTCAGAACTAAGAAAGCAGTGATGGGAAAGACTTTGTAGACTGGCAGTTTTTCATTGTGCTCTTTGCTCAGATAAATATAATAACTATTGATTTGGAACTGGATTTGAGATAGGAGTTTCAACTAGGAAAAGTTTGTATGTTTAAGAAATTCAATTTAGATGTCATCATTTGCATGCAAGGAATGAAATTTAATGGAACAAGTAGATGGTTACAATTTTTATTGACAAAGCAGAAACTATAGAGAAAGAAAAAAAAAGCATTGTGTTGGATTAGATATAAGATCTAATTCAGTATCTTCGGTTATTGAAATTCTTCTATTGTGTCAATAAAAGAACTGTTTGCTCACTGTTCCAGTGCCCATATTATTAGTACATATGCTTCAATTTTATTATTCAGAGAATTCAAAAAAAGAATGCTTTTATTATTTCCTGCTGAATAGCATTATACAACAATAACATTAAAAGATCAATTTTTTCTAGTGAATACATTAATACATATATTGGTTCAAACAGATTTCATCTAAAAGTTAATTGAAATAATTGTATTGGTATTATAATCTCAAGTCATATACTGTTAATGAATTTTTGCACAACACATGGATTTACTATCACTAAGATTTTCTTTAGGCAGAAAATTTGCTATAAAAGATCATGTAGGTATCCATGTCAAAATAATGGTATTTAATAGATTAGTATATAGTTAGAAATCAAAATGTATGAGTTTTACCTCACATGAGCACTTACAATCTATGCTAAATATTTAATAGCTAAACATTAAAATTGCTAATTTGAACTTTCAGGATTGTCATATTACTGAGGTTTGGAAGTGTCATAAAGTCTGTGTTATGGATACATGTAAAATTTATTCTTGACTGGTATTCAGACAATAAACTTATTAGTAGTAACATAATTAAAAGAAAATATGGCATCTTCAGCTTAGCAAAATAGTAAATGTAAAGACTTAAATAAATGCATTTGATTTAAAGGCAGAAATTCAATGACAGACAATAAAGTTTAAAAATAACTAGTAAATTAAAACTACAGAGATGATATAGACATTTACGATAATAGTCACTTTAGATCTTTTTGATGCATTGAAAGCAACATGGGAATCTAAAAAATGATATCACAATCCTATTAAATTTACCAATGGACTCTCTTGTATGATGACAATGATATTTTTAACAGATGTAATGGATAATTTATCATTTCTTGAGAAATGTTAAAAGAATTGGGATGTTACTAATTTATTCATTTTATTTTCTTATTTAGATATAGACAAGTCAAATCAGCTTTTTATAACCTAAAAAATAAAAAGGCTGCAGGGTCTGATGAAATACTTGGAGAAGTTTTAAAATATGAAAATGATGTTAGTTTAAAAACATTGAATTTGTTCGGAATATATGGATGCATGAAATTGTTAAAGATTGCAGCTAATTGTTTTGCAGATTGTTTTATTTTTAAATAAGGAAAGTTAATTTGGTTTTTTGAAATTCTTGTTGGTGACCACTTGAGCTTAAAATAATTAGCAGTTATAGAATGTTTTTTTATATGACATGATCTTTTTTTTCTGCTTTTTTTTAAATCATGAATTTCATTACTATTACTTCTAATCTGAATGAAAGATTACTTTTTTTTTACCAATATTTAGTTAGAATATTTACATTTTTTTTGATAAATAGATCTTCTATAATCTTTGTAATATTCAACCAATATTCCAGAATTTATCTTCATCTTTTGCTTCAGAATTTGTAGCAGTAGTATATACTTTTATCAACAGAATAGGAAACTGTAGTAGTCTTTGTAATTATCATTCTATCATTGTGCTAATCCTTGTAGGATATTGTATTTTGTTTGCATATCAAAATTTTTAGTAATAATAACATTAGAAAGGGTAAAACATAAGATAAACAGTTTTAGGCATATGATGCCTTCCTCAATTTGTGCCTTTCTCACCAAAAATACAAGTTAAATTGAACTATAACTCAATTTTTTTAATTGTTAATGCATTGACACTGTTTTGACTAACTACATTGCCTTGGACATTGTTTCATTCTCCAGTCAAGAATATTTATATATCCATTTATCAAAAAATAGTGGATTGTTTTTGTGGGTTTGTTATAGATTAGTTGTTGAAAAATTGTTAGCTTCTTTGAAAGTTTCTCATTCACTTGGAAGAAAAAAAACCTCAGATTTAAAATCCAGATAATGGGTAAGATCAGCTAATGTCATGAGGGCTTTAAAAAATAAACTTGATCACAATATATTTATATATGTGTTTTTTATATTATATACACATACTAATACATTTATTTCTATGATTAATAAATGCTTAAATTTATTCAATTATCCCCCCCTCCAATTTAATAATGTTATCAGTGTGATATATGGTTTGGTAACTAGATCCAAACTCTGGCAAAATGGTCCTGCCAAATTGTTATCAAAATCTATTCATTTATGTAGTCTGTAGAATCTGTCAGAGATCTTTGAGACAGAGACAGAAATCTTCCTTTTCAACACAACAACCTGGAGATAAAAAAATCTGGTCAGCAGCTTTTCTGCCAGATTTTTATCTTTAAAAAATAATTTAATGTTTTCTTTTTTGGATTCTTATTTAAACTAAGCTATAAAGCATCTGATAAGAATGACAAATAATCAGTAATTCTCCTCTGACTTTTTAATAGTCTGTTTATAAAGCATAATATTTCAGTGTTGTTATTTTGTTACCATTATTAACTAATTAGTATTATATTTGAAATACATTTAGAATCCAGTAACGATCTATTAAAAATCATTCATTTTCAGTGCACGAAAATATGGACCTGCAGTTTATATATAGTTAGTAAGTGTGTTATTGCTCTTGATTATCCATATGAGATTAATTGCATATGTTTATCTAATAATAACTATTACTTTAAACAGTAATGATGGGTTTTTTCAACTATGTGTTTTAGATATTTAAAAAAATTAATGATGTTATTCAAGTGTCATGTTTCAAGTACAATTAATTGTACCAAAGAGACTTTACAATAATAATCATAAATTTATTTAAATCATTTTTATTAGTATTATGATAAAAAGGAAATATTAATATTGTAAAAGCAGGTGAGACATAAATACGATCTGAGACTGATTAGTTTCATTTAATGTATGCATGGGCAAATATAGAGAACACTAAACTAGAGCATGAGAAATAAGTCAGAATTATTTATTTATCAATAGTACAAATATTTATCATTCTGAACAATATGTAAATCAGGATATCTGTTAATATGTGCTCTACTAAATCTTTCTACCAATCACATTTAGATCAGGATGGCTAACATCAGAAATACAAGACTAGATTCTAATTATCTTATTAGTAAAATTAATAGAACTATGATATTTTAGGAGAATCAGTCATAATGGTTATTACTTTTGTGCTTTATCATTCCCAAGATAAGATACATAAATGGGTGAATATATGAATGAATAGAAATGAGAATCATCAAGTAAATAAAACTGATTATATTTACATAAATATAACTAAATTAACAAAATAAAACTGAATAACAACAATAAATAAAAAGGCAGATATGACAGAGATGCACTTTAAAATCTACCTATTATGTAAGACTTTTCTCTACTATTTTCTAATTTATTTATTTTGTAAAATAAATAATATAAATAAAAGTTTCAAATACTTTAATATATGTTGTAAAAAATTGTGTGTCACAGACTCAGATTCTTATGCATACATTTATTCTAAGACAGGGACATATATACTAAATTATACTCTCAAATCATTCCTCATTCATGTTATGTTATATAGGTGATAGGTTGTTTTTGAACGTTTTCATTTATGAATTTGGGTAAAGATTCTGAATGGACATTTTAAACTATATATTCTTCAAATATTTCTTTCTTAAACATTAACATTGTAGAATAATAAAAAATATCGATATCTGTGCTTTACTTCACAAATAATAGATAAAATGCAGTCATGCCTGTCCAGGTTATCAACATGGCAAGCACATTATAAATATCAAATATTTTAGATATTGATTAGGGTGTACTAAGTTTAATAATGGAACTAAATTTATCCATTAATTACTGCTGTCTGTATTTTATAATGTCATATCTAATACAATGGTAAGTCAAAGTATTTTGATAATAAAAATACATCTGCCTATTTTCAGAAAAATGTAAATATAATTTAATATTGGGATACTGTTGCTATTTTTAGGATTATCTGGTAAATGCACTCATGAATAAAATAAAATATAGATAATGAAATCTAATATCTGTAATTATTTTTTCTTGTTCTCTTTTTTTTTACTTTAAATTTACAATGTAATCTTTAGAATTAGTTAATTTTTTTTTTAAGACTACAAAAATGAGTATTTGATTAAATATAAATTTACCAAAATAAAATTAATAAATGATTTCACCCTTTTTTGTGTGTATTATTTTATTCTTCAGGGTGTCTTCTTTTTTCTTTTTGTCTGATGATTTTCTTCAATCTTCAGGCCTATTATATCATAATAAGTAAATGACATATCAATATTAACACTCAAAAACTAAAATTGCATTGCTTTAATTCACCTAATCGTTTTTTCATTGCATTGGTTTAGATCAATCATAATAAATAAGTACATTCAAAATTTTACTTACCTTCGCCAGTTCCTTAAAAGTATAATTAATGAAGAAACGGAGCCTTTCCCAATTTTTATTGATATTTCTAGATATCCATAGTGTTTGTAAATAGTTCACTAATGTAAAATATTTTAATTTTTTTTAAAAAAAAAAAGAAAACCCATTTTGATGATGTTGTCAATTTTCTCTGCTGTTCGATATTAGAACGAGTATTAGTTTTCATCTAAAATTGATTATTCATAAGTGACAGTAAATACACTTTTATATAGTGATATTTCTTTCTTTGACATCTTATTTATTTTAAAATTAAAATAATGAATTAACCTGAATTTTTCTGAAATAGTAAATTTATTATTTGTATTAGCATTTTTTTTTTTTATAAACATTTACGCGAACTGTCTGTGTACGTTTACATTGACTCAGTATCATATACACATTTCATTCACTTCATAGTCATTCTGAACATTTATAATTGAGGCAAAATTTGTGCTCTGATGTTTTTATAATTATATGCCTTTGTATTTGCAATGTGTTTTAATCAGATGATCACCAAAGAAATTGATAGAATTATCCTTCTAATAATTTTGCTTTTTATTTTTGTGATTATTTACTTCTATTAATTTGATAGATTATGGTTGTCAGTCTTAAAACACAAGCAACACCATACTATAATAAATTTATTGTGTTAATTTATATATTTGCTCTGCATATTTTAAGGCAGTGATTGAATGATAAACTCTGGAGTTCAAAGTATAGAAATTACAACTTTTGTCTGTCAATTCTGACTTTTTATGAACTTCTAAATAATTAACTGTTTGATTATTTGTTTATATGCTCAAATGCTCAGAATATTAAGTAATGTTCTAGCACTGAAATATTTATTGAAGAGAATAATGATTTTCATCTTTTTTTATCTTCCTCCTTTGCAAATTAATATATGAACTTTTAAATTACTAACAGCCATTCTACAAAATGTTCTGTCATGGATAATTAAAAATAGATATGGAAAACAATGTGTCTATCTCTTTAAATCACTAGGGTTCATGAAACAACAACGATTTTATAATATTTTTGATTATTTATTAAAAGTTAAAATGTATAAATAATAAATAGAGGAAATGATGCTTTTGAGATGCATGCCATTCTTTCATTATCACTGTTTTATTTATAGAAATGATTAGTTTTATTTTATCAAGCTCTTTAAATTACAGATTTTAATGTATGTCTGTTCATATATGAATGGAAATTAAATTTAATGACCAGAAGAGAGACAAATTTTACTATAAAATAATTGAATGCTTGAAAAATGTACCAAATAAATTTCTCATGAAACCAAAATTACACATGGAATTTCATTAAACAACTATGGTATAAAACATTAATTTATTAAATCGTTTTGGCAAATATTTCTCTATATTTGTGGTAGTAATAATGTATACATGTAATTTATAATAAATATGAGGGAAAAAATACATTAATCTCATTGAATTTGGTAATTTATTTTCTCATGTAAATAAATTTAGTCTACTTTATAAAATAATTTTTTTTTATCAAAAAAAAAAGTTTAATCTCAAATTAGCTTTATTTTAATTTCAGCTAGTTTGAAATAGTTTATCTACATTTTAAAAAAAAAGAGAAAAGCAATTATTTTGATTATATATATATTACAATAACGTATATTGGAAAGTCATCAAATGTTTGTTTTTATATTTAAACGTGGAAAAAAAAATTCAATGAAAAAAAAGATGTTTTATTGCATAAGCTTATGTATGGTGATTTTCACTCCCGGTAGATATTTTTCAAAAAATATCATTATTGATAAATAGTCTTTGCATGTACACATTTATGTATGTGTGTATGTATATCCTTTTAATGATTCCATTGATGCTAACTTTCTGAATGCATTTTTTATTGTTGGAAAACAAAATGTTTGTTATTTTAAACAGTTAATAATGAGCAATGTATCTTTCAGTATTTTATATTGAAAAATGAATTAGAATGAATGGAATTAGCTATTTATTTATTTTTTATAAAATCACTTTTTAATCTGTATTACTTAGAATGTATGAACATTCAACTATACTTCTGTATTGTATTAATTATATATTTGATATATATAAAATATGTTGGAAAGCATATAACTACTTACCCAAGACAAAGCTCTCCCTTTTAAAAGATCTAAAATTTTATAAAGCCTTAAACTATTTATTTATTTTTTTCTGTTTTGTTTATAATTTTATATTTTAATTATGTTAAATGAATCAACACATCTGCAAGATTTAAAGAAAAAGAATAAAATTTTTATTGGTAAGAATTTGTTGCTTTTAATCTGTGTAAATGATTCTATTAAATTCTATTAATATACAGATTATAGTAGTCGTGAAAAAGAATGTAAATAAAAAGAAGCATGGCTCAAACTCAAAATGGTAATGAATTAGTTTGTCTGACTTACCAACCAGATATAAGATGAAATAATGTATTTTATTTTCAATACGTTAATTGCTTTAATTTCTAAATGATAACTTGCACAGGTAGCCAAATGTGTTGTTTAATATCTTATATGTTTGATGTTTATGGTATGATGAATGAATTTTTATTATTCTTTCTGTAACTCCCTCTTCATTTCCTTTTATATTATTATCTTTAGTCACTTAAGTTGAGTGCAGGGCTCACATATTATCAATGATCTCTCTGGTTAACTATAAAAATGAATTTGTGTGTTCTGAAGCCATATTATTTTCAATTTTTAATTACATGCATAGCAGTTCTGATTCCAGTCTTCTTTTTCTATATGATTGTTATTAAATTTGTATTTCCTTCTCTTTTTTTGACTGGAGTTGAGTGGTTTTACTCATATACAACTTAATGCTAATGATGATGGTGGAGACAATGGAGCCAAGCTTGTTCAATTGACAGCTTTACAGTTTTTTTATAGAGTAAAAAACTTTATAGTAAATATTACTCATTTTTTGACAATGAACTAACATTAGATATGAAATAACTTTAAAATTTGTCTAAACTCTGAAAAAATATTCAAATATTATTCATTTTAAACTTCTATAATAGATATTTGAAAAATGAAATGTATATATAAAAAATAGTATTTGTTCCTTGAAGTTTTGAGAATCAAAATCATTATATTGTGCTTTTGTGAATTTATAAAAGCAACACATTTTTATAGAATACATAGTCTAAGCATAATATCCTGACTTCACGTGATATATTATTTATTCTTCATGATTAGCCTGAATAGTATTTATAATGTTTGACTGTAATACAATTGTTTACATATGCTATATAAAATAAATGCTTATTTACATATGTTATGTAAAAATTTTGTAATAAATTAAAAAAAAAAAACAAAGCAAAAGCATTTATTTAGATGCTTTTATTATTCATAGAACATTTCAACTGTTCTTAATAATCATCTTCTAATCATTTAAAAATAAATGCCAAAAGAAAATAATTCAGATGCATATTGCTTGTGTAATATTTTTTATGGACCTTTTTATTTAAGATACACAAATAAGTATTGTTTTAACTTTTAGAATGGGAATAGTGTGATATTCTTAAAATGTGATTAAGTGATATTAAAAGATATATTATTGTATTAAATAAGTATTTTCACTATATTGTTAATTTTTTACCATTTCTTTGCCCTCTTTCTTTTTCTATGTGTATTTATATTTTGAAAACCCATATAAATTTATCATCATTATTTTCAATCATTATCAGTCTGCTGCAGTTTCTCCAATCTCTAGTCTCTCTTCTCCACATTGCATAAGCAATCTTACTTATTTCATCCATCCATATTACATATGGTCACTTTCTAGGTTTTTTACAATACTTTTGAGATTTATTTTAAGATTTCATCTGTCCATCATTTGTTCTCTTATTTATGTATTTATTTTTTTGAGTTTCCCTTTACTTTCTAACATATATCTCCACATATTTTGTTGAGGGGTCTTAATCTTTCTTTATTGCTCTTTTGTTAAATGTTCAAGTCTCAGATTCATAAGTAATAACTAGTAAACTCCATTTATTAAAAACTTTCTTTTTCAAATATATAGGCATATTTCCTTTTAATATTATTTCTACCAAAAGTATTCCATCCAATTTTAATTCATTAATTAATTTCATTCATTAAGTTTCCATGTGCATAAATAATCTGATCAAAGTATTTGTAGTTGTTAACTTCTCTTAACTCATCATTATTGATCTTCATTTTTTCTTTTGAGAAAATTCATTCAACATTATTTCAGTATTTTTAGAATTTATTTTTAGTCTAACTCTTGCATCATTTTTTGAACCTCTGAAGCATTATTTGCAAAAACAATCACATCATCTACAAAATTCAGATAATTTTAATAATCTTTATTAACTTTTATTCCCTTGGCTTACCATCTTAATCCACAAAATACTTCTTGTAAAACTACAGTAAAAAGTTTTGGAGATATGGAGTTGCCCTGTCATGCACTCTTTCAAAAGGTAAAGTGTTAGACAAATTTCCAACTAATTAATTTTAATTTAACATAAGAGCTTATTGATCTAAATTTTTGTTAGCATGATTCTTGATAACAAACCTTAAATAATAAATTAAGAAATCAACTTATATTAAAATAATATTTCTATTTTATCAAATCTAATATAAAATATATTTTTATATATTACAATAAATTACATAGAATATAAAATCCTATGGCACACAATATAAGAAAAAGATCAAAAATTGACCAGAAAAAGTCTCTAAGATTACGGATTCACTCTTTGGACTGTAGAAAATTCCTCTTCTACAGCAGCAATCTTCTGAGTCAAAGTGCACACTGCAATATTCTGCTCTGCTTTTTATATTATCCTATATTCAATTAGTATTTCTTTACTTCTTGAGTAACTATTAATGAATATTATAAATATTTTTTCTTTATAGAGATGGGATTATATATATTTTTAAAGTAATCTACTGATTACTATTGCAAAGTCTATTATCTATCTATATTTGAATCTTTAATTTTTTAGTTATTTTTAAAAATCAATTTAAACTGACTTCCACCCCCACTCTTTTTTTTTTTTAAAACATAGCATATGTTTTTCAGAATTGATGGTCCAATAATTGAATTACTATGGAAATGCTTGTAGAATTAAATGCCTTTTCATAATCTACAAAACCAAATCATAATAGCTACTCGTAAAGATTCATTTTTCATTCTATGACTCCTTTCAATATGTGGACGTGATTCATTGAGCTAAAACCACTTTTAAATCCAGCTAGTTTTTTTGGTTTGATTAAAATCCAAAGTTTACTGTAGATGAATTGTAATTACCATGGTATAAATTTGTATAGAACTGATAAAAGAATGATATCTATTTGTAATTTCAATATTTTCTATGTCATTTTTTTTTTAAATATCAATATTACTATTTTATTTTTCCAGTTTTCTGGTACATCATTATCATTTAGACATTTGATATATAACTTTGATAACAATTGTTCTATTTCTTTACCTGTTTCTTTTACAATATCAATTACAATTCTATTATTATCTGGAGTGTTTACCTTATTCATAGATTTAATTGCATTTCTCATTTCTTCATTTAAAATGTTGGGCAATTCAAAAGATGTAGCCATTGTAGATAATATTTTGGTTTTTTTTTTTTTTATTCTTTATCGCTGTAGAATTCTTTATAGAATTCCACACATTTTATGATTTAATTTCTCTATTAAATAATAGTTATTTTCTTTTTTGTTATTGCTAAAATAACTTTCCTTCAGGAATACCAAGATATTGTTTTACACTTTTTGGACTTTTATTCACTTCTACAGCTTTCTTTATTAATTCATAATTATGTTTTCTTGTGTTATTATTAACTCGTTTTATATCATTTTATAAAACTCTAGATATTCAATGTTTTTAATGGATTATTTTAATATATTTTTTATTTCTTCTTTTCTTCATACATTGTCTTGCTTTAGTAGAAAATTTACATGTAAACTACTGCTTTTTTGCACCAGTTATATTTGTTGTAGTTTCTAATAGTGTATAATTTATCTTCTTCCTATTGATTTAATTCAAGTTTGAACCAAATTCAAATTCTTTTAATATTTTAAAATGATTTGCAAGTTCTAATTTAAATATTTCAGAAGGTTTGGAGTATCAACTTTGAATACAGTTTTTTTTAATAATTTGTGATACTCTTGTTTTGCATTAACATATATTTTGTTTCTCATTAATTGATGATGACTTCTGATATTGAATTTAATAAGAACATTACAATCTTGAAATAAAATTTTTTGTTAGTAATAATATAATACAATTAAGCTGTTTCCTCATTTGGATGTTTTCATACTCTTTTTTTTTTTAGTTTTTTTTCTCAAAGAAAGAATTCATAATATACAGGTTTTTTTGTGTGTTCTCCACAACTTTATGTTCTCTATCATTTCTATCACTGTAAACAGATTGTATCCATTGCACTTTTATTGTTCAATTTTTTTTACCAATTCTAGCAATAAAATTTCCCATAATAATTTTAAAATGTTGTCTGTCTGATCAAAAGCCTTTTGTATATCTATATACAATTCTTTACTTCTTCATAATAATGTGAACTTGCTGAGACATAAATCTGAATTATCTATATTTGTTATCTTCTACTAAATTGAATCTCTAATCTTTTCAATTTGTTTAATATACCATCAGTGTCTACAATGTTATTCTTCCACTTGTTATTTATAATAAATGTCATTCCACTTATACTTTTAATATTTGTGCTTGGTAGTCATGTCCACCTTTTAAATCAATTGTCTCTTTACCTTTTCGTCAAATTTCACAAAGTTGAACAATGTCTTATTCAACATTAGACATCTTTGAATTCATGCAGATTTTCCTTCATTTGAAAGTGGTTTGCAGTTTTAAGTATTTAGATAAAAGGTCATCAAATGATAGTTTAGGTCTGCAATTAGGGAATTCTTAGCATCTTCTGGTGACTTTACCGCTTTCTGAGAATAAGGCAATATAATTTACTTTTGTCTGTCATGATTATAAATATTTGTTTTTAAAAAAGTTTAATACACATACATATTTAATTTGCCCTCTAGAAGCTCAACTGATATTTCAGTTAAGAACTATCAGACAACTGAGAAAAAAGACCATGTTATTTCTTGATCTTAATCTTAGAGATGAAAAACCAATAAACTCACCATGCTGGTTGATGCACCTTGGTAAATAGCCCATCCATGCTCATATACTATATGAATAATTGCATAGTAATAACAGTTGCAAGGTCAAGATTAGATAAAGTGAATATTAGGAATTTGCATGCTATATTTCTTTAAGACTTCAAGAGGAAACAAAAGATCTTTCTGCAGTCATATAATATACACACATCTATTAATATATGTGCAGATAATTTTTTTTGTTTTATATTTGTTTCATGATAAAAATAAGTTAATAGATTAAATAAATGTTATATATGGATATTTTTAATATAATAATGTAAAAGGTAAGGTAATATTATACATCCCAATTACTAAGTAAACATCATCTTTCTCTAAATAGCAATAATGAAATGAGAAAACAATGATATGTGTCTAGTTAATTAATGGTTGGTGAGTTTTTTGAAACTTTTTGTCCTTTGTTTTATGTTTATCTAAGAGTAGATAAATACATGTTTACTTACCAATGACTGTTGATCAGTTGATTGGAAAAAAATATTTTAATTAGCATAATAAATATTTATTTAAATAGCATAATTCATGCATTATTATCACTTTGATAATGATACTTTATATATATTATTATTTCTTTTTTTCATGTGTCATAGCATCGACTGGGAAGCGAACCCGTTAACCCGGGACAACTGCTTGTAAAGCAGCGGTGCTGATCACTCGACCACCAACACTTGCCATTTTTTAAATATTTATTAAAACATTACAAATAAGTAATATGAGGTTTTTTAATTTATTTTTATTTTGCATATATTGAAGACAATTATTGAAAACAATCAAAACATTTAACAAATAATAAAAAAGTATATAAATAACATTTTCGAATTTTTAATTTTTTTCAGTACAACTATTAGCTCCACTATATTACCACTAACCAATAACACAGAAATATGTTTTTTTTTTAATATATGTATATATTAAATTTTTGGATTATATATAACTTAGTTAGAAAAAAGGAAAAAAATGATAAAACAATTTTGAAAATAAATTTCCTATTGGTATAAAAATATTTTTGATAATAGTATTTTCTCTCTTGCTAAATATGGAATGTTTGAGTACTTTTTAACAAACGAATTATGAATATATTAAACCGCAGGTTTTCTAGAATCTTTTCATGAAGAGATTTTATATTTTTATTGTTGTTATACATTCATCTTATAATATCAAAATTATTATGGTTTATTGAATTGTGAACAATAAAAGCTATGAGAAAGAAGTTTGAAAAAATAATTACTTATCACAAATGACACTATATGCATTATCAAAAGATGTTATGGAGTTAATAATTATGTTTCTAAAAGCTTACATACTGTTCATAATATTCAATGAAAATTGTATCTTTTGTGAAGTATGTAATGATAAAATTTTGACAATTACAAATTCAATGATAGAAGTGAAATGAATTTGCCTGATGTATGTCAAGTATTGTTTTGAGTTTTATATTTTGTTATTGAAATGTTTACATTTTACAAATGTTTTTAATTGCTCACATATAATTAATGTAATGTTTGCATTTTAAATTCTTGGTATTCAATCTGGATATATAAGAAAATAGTTAAAGGAGTATGTGGGAGAAAAAAAAAATCTATCAATAAATTTTCTTATTTTTCTCTATTTTAGGTTAATTTATTTTGAGGGCTTAAAACTTTTTTTTTGCAAAGATATTCTGTTAAAGCAAGCAAAATTTTATTAGTTTATTTTTTCATCTTATTTTTTTTACATTTTATTTGAAGCAATAATTTAATTGTTGATTCTCATTTTTAAATTTAAGAAGATTTGTTTCAAAATAAGGGTATTAGTATCCCAGAGACAGACTCAAACTGTTCATTGATAGATAATATCCACTGGTATGTGAAACCCATTTTGTTTTATAGATGCACAATTCATATGTATCTTTCTTCATTTAATAATTTATATACAAGAATAAATAATTAATAAATATTTATAAAATTATAACTTATTACTTATTTATTAACAAGTTCCAAACTTTAAATGTACTAAATATAAATTATTAAACATCAGTCAACACTTAGACCATACCAGTAACAATTAACAATTTCCAAACTGTTATCAAGGCAACCCCTTTTAACAATAAATTATATAATTCATTTTAGATATGCAAACTCAATGGTCAAGAATTTTATTTATGTTATAAATAAAATATTTGAAATTGTGCACTAGTATTTTTGAAGTTGTTTATTACTAGTCTGAATAAAAAAAAATTCTTTTGATCTGTTTTGCAAAAACATTTTTTATAATTCATATAAATTATTCAAATTTTTATTTTTAACATTTTTTATTATATGTGATTATAATGCTGATAGTTTGAGATATATATTTTATTTCAATTAAATTACTGTGCGTGTGGGACTCTGATTATAATTTATAGGAATGGATTTTTATTTTTGTTAATCTTCATTTAAAATTCTTAAAAACAAGTTGAAATTTATTATAGATATCTTGTGTTCAATCATATTATTGTTGTGTTATATATTTTTTCCTTTTTAATTATTTCTCCTTTATTTTTTAACTTAATCTATTCCCATTTAGAATTATGCTAAGATATCTATATTTTTGATTTTCTTTCACAGGAATATAATTACATACATATGTAATTAGATTAATTATACTTTTAATCTGTTGTAATTTAATCTTGCAAAACCATAACATTATCTTTTTTTTTTTACTTTTTTTTTTGTCAATGTAGAAACTTTCTATCACTTTGAAGTAATAGTTTTTAATTGTAAATATAATACATTTTTAACAACTATAAAAATAACTTTGAAATATGATATGTGATTAATATTTTTCAGATGCATTTAATTTATAGTTCATATTGCCTTATAAATTTGATATTGAAATAAATTATTCTAAATCTATATTTGATAATCCAGAAGTTCAAAAGATTTGTTCATATTTTTTAACATTTGTCAACTGTGTATTAAAAGGTTTGATTTGTATACCATGTGTAATTCATCTTATAAAAAAAGAAACCTAAACTATATTAATAAATAAAATAATAATAAGTTGCTTATCAATAGCCAACTTGATATATACAAACCAGCATTAACCAAGCCTAATTTAGGAAGTAAAATTTGTACAGTATGATGTTTGTTTGTATTGATAATTCCTTGTAAATATTTAAATATGTGGACTTCATTATACATTTTAGTTCTTAACTATTTATATGATGCAGTATTTTAATCTAGATAGTATAAGTCATGTCACTTATGCCTGATTGAGTCATACTTGATTAGTCTTACTATTATCAATATATTTGTTTGTGTGTTTGTTTAATTTTTTATATTGAAAGTAAAAAAAACTTATTTAAAAAAAGCATTCATATCTGTAAAATATAAAAAAAATATTGGGAAGAATTTTACAAGATTAGAATAGACCATAAAATTTTTAAACCATCACAATAATCATTCTATTATTTGTACAAGATATTTTTTTATTAATAGTGATTGTACATTGAATACATTTTTTCATTATTTTAAAATTCTAATTTAGTAATGGTTAATACAAATTTATTTATTTGCAAATCGTTAAATTTTTCTATATAATATTATAAATATATTGCAGTTTATTTGATACAGTGTGAAATGTTTTCCTGAAAATTTTACTGCATTGTATGCAATATTGAAAACATAATTTATAGATTAATTATAATTTATCTAATAGCATTTGTGTTATTATTCATATTATTGTGCTTTTCATCTTATCATTTCAGTTTTTATACTTATGTATGTGTGTGCACATTTCTCTATTTAATTAAAGCTACACAGGACAAAAAATGTTAATTTTTTTCTCTAATATTACACTTTTAAAATTACAAAAAATTTGTGCAATGGTATTGAGATACTACAACCTCATCTAACTATAAATTCAACTATTTCATGCTTTAAAAGTTACACCCTTCGCCACAATCTGGATGGTCATCACAATATTGTTCACCAAATGGCTCACCAGGTGTCACCTCATATTCCAACCCAGCATGAAAAATCCATGGGAGGTGTTCAGGGAATTCATGTGTAGTTTAAAAACGAGAGATCACTTACTGGCCCTGGTCAAACTGTTCTCTGATACCTGGGAGCAGATGGCACTGGACCATATACAAAATATTGCTACAAAAATCCTGTTCAAACTATAGAGGTGGATGGTGAAGCTGCATCTTGCTGTAGCAATTGTGGTAACCATGAATGGAGGCCTGAATGCATTGCTGCATCTGACATAATTGCAGAAATCAGGGGGTCTTTTACATTTGCATATTCATGGCTGTAGGGGATGAGAACACTCCCATAACAGAAATAGTGATATGGTGTGTCTGACACATCTTGTCCTTAATCATCCAATAGCCAAAGTGTCTCAAATAAATTTGTCTAGCTGCACAACGATTGATGACACGGGATCCCACAGAATCTAGTCAACTACATTGAGGTGTTCCAGTGAAGATAAATGCTCAGGATTGTATAGGACCTGGTCCTTTGTATGGGCAGAGCAACAAAATGGTACACCTGTGGATCCTTGATTTTAAGTAACATTATGTATCATAGTTCATGTAAACTTCCGAAATAATTTTATTTCTTAATAATAAACAAATAAAAGATATACTTATAGAAAAAAAAATCTTACATATAAATTTTAAGCTACTAACAGAATTCTAAATTGATTTTTTTTTCTATAGTCCTGAAAGGTGCTAATTAATTAATAGCATTTGTTTAAATTTTAGGCTAATTTAAAAATGCACCGTTGAAAATTTTAATATTTATTATGTTATCTCGGATTACTTAAAAATATATGAGTAAATATTTTTAACATACTTGATATGCAATTACAAAATAAATTTTACAGTTATATTATATTGTGCGTGTTTACATTAAATGCGTAAATGTACATTCACTGTCATCTTTTAAAGCATTTCATTTTTAATTTTATTATAAATCAAATTTTAAAATTGTGATCTTTTATTACATAAAGTTTATAGCTTATAAAAACATTGTGGATGATGTAAAAACGATGTAGAACATATAGTGAAAAAATACTGAGTAGAAAAACAAAAGCAAAAATAGATGATTGGAAACCTAAGAATTGATTTAATGGTTTTATGGAAATATAAGAATTATCGATCTTTATTACCAAAAGTATTCATTAAATTATTAATACTTATTTATTATAAAAATGGAATTAATCATATTTTAAGGATTAAGAAATGCACTTAGCTTACTTCTCAGAGAGAATTAATTTGTTTCAACATATAATATGGCATATCAATATAATGAAATATTTTATTATTATTATTTGGAATGTACAGCGAAGCCTTGAACGACTCTATATTAATATATATGACTTCAATAATATGTTATCAAAAAAATTGTAAATAAATAAAAAAAAGTAGTAAACAAACAAATAATTAAAACATTAAAATTTACAAATATATTAAATTTTAGTAAGACGATAACCATTTTTTTCACTAAATATGTTTTCAAATCTCAGACATGAATTTATTTAATAATGTTATATCTCAATCTGGCAACAGCCACTTTTTTTTCCCAGTAAATGTAACATTCTCGAATCATGAATATGAATTTATTTTATCATACTTTTTCATAATTTAAATGCATTTAAAGGCACTTTAGAATTAGATTGCTTTCTGCCATATTGATTCTAACTTTGAAATACTTGGAAATATCGGTTTAAGTTTAGAAAACTTTATACTTTAAAAATGGGGTTTTGAGTTAAAATTATTTTTTTAAAAAAGTATTCCGAATATGATATAAATAAAAGATTTGGAATTAATTAAAACTAACATCAACAATTACTTTGGTTTTTAATTTTTTTATTCAAAAAAACCTTGATAATATCGTATAGGTAATAATTTGTTTAAAATTAAATTTAGTTCAAAAATGTATTTTTTAAATATAAATTTCATTTTCATAATAATTTTTTTAGATAAATTCAAAAACTACTTTTTTTAAATATAAAGTTTGCTAATCTTTAAAAAAAATAAAATGTAAAAGTGTTAGAATCAATATGGTGAAAAGCAGTGCTAATCCCAAAGTATCCAGTTAAATACCATAGTTGCAAGCATATTTATAGAATATTTTCTTTGCATTTTTTTTTCAAAAAATCTTATATTATACATAGCATATATTATATCTTTAGTAAAATATTTTGTAGAACAATGAGAGATAATCCAAAAAAACTCATAAAGTAATTTCATTAAAAGAGAAAATAAAAATCGTTGATTTAGTAAAGAATGATAAGTATTTGTGCTATTGTTGCTTGTGCCCCTGAAATAGCTAAGATTGTAACTAGAGTAAGGAACAATTTTTTTGTTAAAATTTTGTTTATATAATAATCTTTATTTATAAATGCATACTATCCACATACAAAAAATCATTCATTATATTATAACGATCCGGAGAAAGTTAGTTTAATGTCATCTGCACTACAGGGCACCATCTAGGCATTTGAACCTAGAAAAATTTATAAAGTAGGCAGATACATAAATCAAAAAAAAAATTATTTTTTTTATATGTATATTTTGATATCCGGTCATTAGCCCATGTCACTAGCTCAAGGCGTAGCAGAGATTAAATAATACAATAAGAAATTCTTATCTAAGAATATATAAAAAGGAATAAAATAAGCCACTGCCAGTAATTAACATACAAACATTTATTTACGCACATATATATAAAATTTAACATTATTATTTTAGCATGTTTACATTTTAAAATTTAATTTACATTTTTAACTTTGATTTTAATTTACATTTTAATTTTTATAAATTTACATTTTAAATTGTATAAGTTCGCACAGACAGATTTATAAAATGTGTTTTTAAAATGTTGAGTATAGATCAGTTACATAGATTACACGGTCAAAAACATTTCAAAATAAACATAAACGATCAAAATACAAAATCATTGGTACCATCAATTGCATAGGGAATACAAGAAACCCACTGGTATTCAGCATAAGATACCGCAGTGACACCAATAACTTAAAAGACATCCAAATAAATACATTTTAGATACTCACCGTAAGGTATCATTATTTACCGAATGTCTATATATTTTGATCAAATATGAAAGCCAAAAAACATAATTAACCGATAACAAATCCATGCAACTTCCATACCCAACTTAAATTTAATGCATTTTTATTTAGAGTGTCAAGTAAGAATAGACTACATAGATTTGCATTTGAAAGAAAATATTCTATCCTTATTTAACCTTAGGCCAAAAGTTCACAGTCAACCCAACTCCAATCCATCTGATACATTTATGTATTCAATGTAGCATGAAAATACGACAACACAAAATACTATACTGTCAGGAATGTACATCTGAACAGTAAGTAGAGTTAGAGAAGACATTGTCTCTCTACCAACAGGAATGCTACATCTGTTGGTGAGTAGAACAATAAACAAAAAACTCCATAGGAATGGACTGCGGTCCTTTGCCGACTTACAAACCCATCCATAGGCAAACAGAAGGTGAGTGGCGTATATATGCAATACTGCCCATAGCAGATCTCATATTACATCTACTAATTACACCAATATATCCAATCCATTGACCCAATTTAACTATGAAACAAATAACCTAAGATTACCCTCCCCTAATATAACTTTACAAATCTATATAGCCATTCATGCCCGACTTAAGTTTAACATTTATATAATTTAATTTATCGCACAACAAAAAATCATAAATAAACTTAAAGAACAAAAAAAAAATGGAAATGATTTTACAAAAGAAATACATTAAATAAAATTATAACTAATTAATAAATAACGTTGGTCAGATAGGATTCTATTTCTTAATAAATTAAAGACTGAGAAAGTTTATATTTTAAAGTTCTTAGTGTTTCAAAATGTTTTTAAAGTTCTTATGATTTTTGAAACGTTCCTCTTTATCCATTGCATGCCGTTTGGAATCCACATTAAATCCCCCAATGATCTTGTTGTCCTCAGTATAAGAAAAGCGATGTTTCATTTTTTTTTTTTATAACAACTGAAGGGATTGAAGAGTGCGTCTTTTCAATCCCTTCTCCTTCAACTCCACACTAACACATATAGTCACACATCATCCTAATCTATTCTTCCACTCACTTTTTATAGTAGCCTTTCAGATCCAGTGGACATTACATCACGAAGATGTGATGGTCCTTTCGCTGAGGTCCGATTCCATTGTTTTTCATTCTTTGGCTATTAGTTTCTATTGTTTTCCTATCTGACCAATGCTTATACATTTAAATGCCCAAGGCTAGTTTGCATTTGACTAATTAAATTAATCATTTCCATTTTTTCAATAACACTAATTAATTTGTTTTGTACAAACTTAGATATATTTTTATCTTTAAATCTTTATTGACAATTTAGTTTTAAAATACTTTTTTTTTTAATAAAGTTTTATTTTAATAATTTTTTTCCATCTGTGCGATTTTATATATATATACGAGTTTAAGATGATTTTTTAATTTTCAATTTTTAATTCTTAAAAAAAAAAGAAGTTTTATTTGTGAACTTTTATTTTTTTCATGTTTACTAATAAAAAAACAATGTAACGACGTCTGTGCCCGTTACAATATATGTACTGTACGAACATTGAATTGGTACTTAATAATTTCACCTAAAAAAATTATTAAAATAAAAAATTATTCGTTAAAAGAGAATGTATTTAAAAGTTTAAGAGTTTTTCTGCAGTTGTTTAGTAAACATAAAGTTAAAGAGTTGTTTTGAAATAAAACTTACAGTTAATTAATTAAAAGGGGGGAGGGGGAGTTTTCCTGTGGAAAAAACTAAAGGTTTCATAAAAGAAGTTAAAGAGTTTTTATTATTATAAGTTAAAAGTTAAAATATAAATCTCTTTTATTTAAATTAAAGAAAAAAAAGGTAATCTTAAAACTAGTTTTGATTTTAGAATAAAATTATATATGTGCGTATATATGTGTGAGTATTATATATTGTGATTGTAAATAAAAATAAATGTATGCGTATTAAATATTAAAAAATAAATGGAAGTTATCATTAAAAAACACAGCGGTGGCTATTAATTAAAAATATAAAAAACAACACATGTGATGGCTACTACTAATTAAACGATCTTAAAAAACATGAGATTATCAAAGGAATTTCGACAACAGATATTGCCAGAGGATATTAAAAGGACAACACGTTGTAGGTATAAATAGCCAATTTTTTCATCGGACAGTCAGTGAGGACAATCAGTTGAGTTAATTGTATCAGGGGTCAGTTTATTATGTATCAGTCAGAAATGCAGTGTTAAAAACCCACAGGAAACACATTTTTTTCCAGCCTGAAGTCTGATGAAAACAGCCAATATACCCGATTTTAAGTGATGCCTGCATAAGAACCTGAAGCCGCTCAATATCTAATTGTCTCCAATAATAATAAAAATGAATAATAATCAAACTGCTCAAGGAAACATTCCCAGCCAGCTGGAAATATTCGTAATGGAAGCAGCAACCAAGAAGAAAACAAAGTTCTAAATCTATGTTCAAAATCCTAGGTAAAACATTTTCTTATTTTCATTTATACAGTAGCCATTGCGTTTGTGTGAATCCTCCAAGAGTCGAATTATATGAACTCTATAGCACATAAAAATGAACTATTAATTTGTGTGTTTTAAATATATGTGTTTAAATTTCAAATACTATTTAATGCTTTATTATTATATATGTGAGTGTATGAGTTAATATGTGCATAATCATTATATCAATGTTATTAGTTAAATTAGATAAATACCAGTGTTCTATTATTAAAATTTACAAGAATATTTAAACTAGTTTAGAAATGTTAATTAAAATAAATTGTCTTTAAACTTAAACTTTATTTGTTGGTCATTTCTTTTTATCAATTCCTTTTACCAATTCTTTTCACCACTAATTTTGTATAATTTGTTATTAATTATGAGTAGCTGAGCTAGTCTATGGGTATAACTTAGGCATTGAGTTAGTGGCCATTGTTCAAAGTGCATTGTTTATTCTTCTGAATAGATAGCTGGCGCCTGTGTTTACACAAAACAAAAAAGTGCTTTGAACTTGGTCTTGAACTCAATAGTTGAGAAGAAGTTATGTCCTGGAAATGTGATGCTAGTTATATATTTTATAGCTATCAATTGGACATACATACTTTCCGAGTATGTTCTTCTCTGCCTAAGAGACCGGTGTTTCAAACGTCCCATATTCAAACCCGGTACAGTACATATGTTCAAAAATACTGTATTGTTTACTTATAGTGCAATAAAAAATACTTATTTTATTATAATTAAAGTCTGGCAACAAAGTGTTAGGTATTATATGCTATATATGATGTAAACAAAGGGGTTTGAAACAAAATATGGCATATATTTCAACTCTATTGTACAAATATTACTGTGATTCAGTAGTTAATTGTAATGTGCAGATAAATAAAATTATTAAAATAGTTTTGAATTTTTTTTGGATCTGAAACTGTTTCTTTCAGAGAACTGCAAACTTATTACTTTTAATAAAATAAACAATTATTTATTGTCAAATTTAAATTATTTTGATTAAGTGAAAATAAAATTGTGAGAATAAAATGAAAAAGTTAATCTTTGCTTCATGTTAAAAGTAATTTCACTTATACTACTATGTTAAAATCTTGAATGACAATTAAAAATATTGACTATTAAAAAATACTGTTATTGTTCTCTAATTGTTTATTCATAATACGTTTTTTTCTTTATAATTGATTTTGATATTGCTAAGTATATATATGTCATTGATTTGAAGAACTTCGAAATCATATGTAAAGGAAAACCTATTTAAATTAAAGCACAAACTCTATAAAGGGCAAACAAAATGTGTTTCAGTTTGTTATTAAATTATAAGTAATTCAAATTTGTTTTAATTAAAGAAAAAATATGGATTGGAAACATCAATCACTGACCCAAGAAACATTCAAAGTCAACCATCAGCTGCTAAATTAATGCTTACAGTTTTCTGTGATTCTCAAAGGCCAATATTGGTATATTATCAGGAAAAAAGTCCCCAAAATTAAAGGGCTTATTACGGTCAGCTGCTCACTAAAGAACTAAAACTTAAAATTTGGACAAAACACAGAGGACTGCTATCCAAGGTTATTGTGTTGTTGCAGTTGCACAACAATATACATCTGTATACCACTAACTCTACTGTTAACACTCTCCAAAAATTTCAATTTGAGATGTTAGAATATTTTTCTTATTGACCTGATGTTGCTCCATTGAACTACTATCTGTTTGATCTTCTGAAAGAAGTCCTAGAAAATGACGATTGACATACGATTAAGAGGTGAAGACAACAATGCATTTGTGATTTGCAGCTCAACCTAAATCATTTTTTCATGAGAGAAGCACAAAATTTTGTTGACAGATGAACAAAGTGTATTGAAATACATGGAGATCATATTGAAAAATAATATATTTGTCTTTTCTGAAAATTAATTAAAATAAATTCTTCATCCAGAGTGCAGATAGTTTTTGACTCAACCTTTTATTTTTTAAAACATGCTTTGTGATAATAATAAATGTTGATCCCCAAAAGAATCAGAATAATTACAAGGCATTTATTATATTTAAATAAATTTAAATCTATGAAAGTATAAGAATATTATATTATTGTTATTATTTAACAAGTAGTATGTAATTTATAGTAAACAATCAGATTAACACAGAAAATTATGTACTGGGATGCATACCACCTAACTAATGAATAAATCCCCTCAATCCCATCACTGCTAACCCTTTCCAATCATTCAATCATTAAAAAGTTTAAACGGTGGCATCTCAAACCAAAATTTTTTGATTTTTTTGATTAAATTAAACCTGAGTGCTCTGCCCACATGCCATTTCTGGTCTATTGTAGAGGATTCTCATGCTTGGACCTGGTCTGCCCTTTATGTAAATGGGATGATGACACAATGCATATTCTGAGCCATTGTACATCACTTTAATGGGACAGACACTTTATTGCATCTTTTTACAAACCTAGAGTGCCTCTCCTCATCGGACTGATTTCTCGCATATCCAACAGGATCTTTCCATCCATAAGAATCATAACTTTTATGTTGTTTGCATATTGGTCAACTAGGTGCACATTCATTTATGGCCATGCCTTGGCTGACCATAAGAAATTACTTCTGGCAAAACTTCAGGCCATCAGAAACAGAGATGAAAAATTAGCTCCAACATACACTATAATGCTACATGGAGCCTTGTAGCAATGGACAATTTGAATTTTTTATGCCCAGACCATTGGTATAGGGTTATGTAACCTTTATTATAGTGTCTGTTAACAACATAACTGTTATTGCAATAATGTAACCTGTAATTCTTTGATCTCACAATAAAATTTCTTGATTAAAAAAAAAACAATGTTTAACATCAAAAAAGGATTTATGAAAAAAAGAAAATTTTAAATGCGATGATAAATAATTAGGTGACTCATTAAATATAATTATTTACGCGAAACAGCATATACTTTTATGAATTGATGCTAGAAAAAAAATTATGAGAGCTTTATATATGTGTGCATAAACAAAATCCAGGATAAACGCACGCCATGGCAAGTGTTTGAATTTAGATAACATCCCCTTACATAATAGCTACTTAAATATTTTTGTGTGCATATACATATAAGTAGTACATCTTGCATATGAAAAGAAATCATTAATATTTATCTCAAATAAATATGTATGGGTGTTATCCATAGAATTAATAAATATTTAAACTATAATTATGGCTATAATTGATTAAACATATTTGTAAAATGTCTATTTTAATTTGTAAAATACATTGAGTACATAAGGCGACACATCGCAAGAGTATTACAAAGAATAGTATAAAGACAAAATTTCTTTAGATTTGATGTGGCTCACAAGTAGAAAAATAATATATAATTTTTTCTTTAAATAATGCTTTTAAGTAAGCAGTACTAGCTGACTAAAAAGTAGAAAAATAACGAAGTATTTCGACTAAATAGTAAAAAAAAAAACCAAAAAAAAACTAAATATCGGTTAATTTGCCATTCTTGGAAAATATCTGAAATCTTAAGAATCTAGAATCCATATAAAATAACTGGAAATTGCAGAAATATTGTCTGTCATTTTAAAAGACATTTGAGGCTCAAAAAGCCTCAAGTGCTTTTAAGAAACAAACTGCAATTTCCAATTGTTTTATAATAAGTCTAGATACTTAAAGACCTCTGATATTCTCCAAGAAGGCAAATTAACCAAGATTCAGTTTTTTTCTACTTTTTAATTGGATTACTTGTTATTTTTCTACTTCTTAGTCAGCTAGTACTGTTTACATAAAAGCATTATTTTTAAAAAAAATTTTTTTTTTTTTTTTACATATTATTTTGTCATAACTAAAAAAAATCTCATAGCAAATTTTCAAAAATGTGGACATATAAACAGTAATAGACACGGCAAGTTAATAAAAAAAAAGCATATAAAAAGTGGAAATAATCTTATTATCTGAGATATTGAATGTCTCTAGACAGTATTATGTAATATCAATAAATGTAGAAGAAAAAAATTCCCAACTAGTCCTTAAGAGTATACTTAAACAGACATTTATATCTCATTAATTTAATCCCAGGTATTCGTAGAAATTACGATTTGTAATTACCAATAGATATGGTATCCTTTTAGATAATGTGTTTAAAATAAAATCTGAAAAAAATGAATGCAGTGCACATTTATTGGTTAACTACACAACCATATTCAAAACTTCATCCCAACACTGTAATTCATTTAATGCCTGGAATTATGATAAATAAATTAGCGTACTTTAATCTGTTGAAAACGATCTCAGTAAAGTTTTTAAATAAAAGGAAAAGTCAGTTGTTGTTTTTTTAATACACTCCCAGAATTTATGAAAATCGATTACAGTACTTAAAATCAAAATGCTGAAACATAAAGAATCTTAAACATGTTTTGCTTATATATATATATAGTCAAAGTTAGTTTATTCATCACCAGATTGATTATAAAAGCTAAATAAATATTTTATCTAATTAAAACATTGGATTAGCATTTATTTTGAATTTGAACCCTGGTTTCTTTCTTGACTAGCAGAATTAGTGGATATGAGATGTAAAATATACAGATGAAGCATATCTTTTTCATTATTAGCATGTTATGATACTTGAAGAACATGAATAGATGAGTAACCAGACATGATTAATATTGAATTTTAGTGTGGAGTGATACTGTAGATAGATGTGGTCTTAGTTTGTGCCAAACATGAACACATGAAGATTGATGGTTTTATTATAAGAACACAGATTAGAGCTATTTTAAACCTGCTTATTTGAGATTAGCATTTAGATAAAATATTTAAATTGTCCAAATAAGTACCCCTGTTTTTAACATTATTATTACTTCTCTAATGACAAACGAAAACTTATATTGTTACCCTGAAATACCACAATACAAATTTGTTTATTAGTAGACTTTTGCATAATAAATTACCCCCCCCCCTCACTCAGTTATCAGTGTTTTATCTGACATGTAGTAGTTTCAATAACAATTTATTATTTCTAATGCATACAGTGATGTGTAACCATACAATTGAGGTTTACATTGTTGTTCTTACTATCTTGTTATTTCCATTTGGGTTCTGATGAGTCTATTTTGTGCAATATGGTGTGAACATTAGATCTTTCACATATTTGTTATCTGATTGTTAGTTTGGTATATTGTATAATGTCCAAGTATCCTCAAATGTTTTTGATGATGCCAGGAGTTGATCTCTCTTCTGGATTTTAATCATTGTTTTGGAAAAAACCTGTTTTATAGTAGGTTGTGGATGTTCCATGATTAGTTTACGTGTAACCCATATGGCATAGTTCAGAAATATTGAGAGATGTATTATTGGATAGGTTTTAGTGTTAATACTATTCTTCAGAGATGAGATCAGTTGGAAATCTATCTTGGTGTTGGAGAGTATGATTTCTCGGATCACTCTGAATCCCGTACATTGTGAGAAGAGATGTTCCGATGTCTCATCGCCGTTCATGCAAATGCTGCAAGTAGGGTCTATGTTGTGACCTCATTTGTAAAAAAGGAAGTGACATGTAGTATTCACTCTCTTTCCATATAAGTTGTGTACAAATACACTATAGACAATTATGTTAATTTACAATGAATGAAGTTTTATAAAAATGAAAAAAAAAAAAAAACACATTTATTTTGGTTTAATGTAGAATTATCAATTTGACATATTTATTAAAATAAATTTTATCGATGTGATATGTTGAACTATTTTCATCATCTATCATTAAATGATGGATGTCCAGAAAATTTTTAACTTAATTTCAATTTTGCAAACAACTGTTAGTAAGAACGAACAAATAGACAACATAGGGTAGTACATTACACATTTTCAGTGGTATTATTTTCCACTCTTCTTCAGCTATTGCTGGCCTGACCAGTGACAATACTAGAATAGGAGTCAAACTCACATCCTCAGATTCTTAAATGTTGAATTTAAAGGCAATGCTCTAACCAAAAGAAACAGTCAGTAGAAATTTCATACACTTATCTGTAAGAATTATGTTCAAATGTTTCTGATTCCTCCACTTTTTTAAATTTTTTCTAGCAGCAAGGTTATTGATAGACTTCTTGACATTATGTATTGCCACACTGTGTTGATTTATAGGATTATTTGTCATTGTCATATGAGCAGCTTCTTTTAATTTTTTATTTGCATCTTTTCTTCTCTATCCAATATTTTTGTATTTTCCAATCAAACATATTTCCATTAGTATATACATGGTATGTCACTATACACATATCTGTTTTTTGTTCTAACCATTAGCTTGTGTTCTTTCAATTGCTGTTAAACAGGGTGAGAGGTCTTACCAAAACATATTTTCTTCTCCATTCACATGGTATTTCAAAGATGCAGTTTTTGAATTTCAGCATTGTAGAAATTCTTCAAAGTGTAGTAGGTCTTTCAGAAGCTATTCTCATGTATTTATTGTAGATTTTTTAAAATTTGTCTGCCATTCCTGGTATATATGGATGCACTACAGTATCAATAATTTAAGATAAATAATACTTGCAACATGTATAGTAAGAAAAGCTTGTTTAATACTTTAAAATAAAAATGTTAAATACTACACTGTGCATGTTTTTGATTAACTAGTAGTCATACTCATGGCTATAATTATTCAAGAGGATTGCCAAATCTTTTCTCTTTGTAAATTGTCATCATATACTGTTTCTATATCCACAACAAGCTCTCTCATTGATTGGTTCCATAGTCCATTGACAAATTGCAGCCCATAATCTAATGTTTTCTTCATGCTGTTTGGTGAATTATGCATTGTTAAATTAACAAAATTATATGTATTTGTGGGAGTTAGTTTTAGTCCCTTTTTTTTCCAAAAAACTTCTTTTCTTAGCATATTTGGCTTGTAAGTTAAGAGCCAAAATTCTGCATTTGTCACTAATATTTTGTTCAACAGATTTTCTGTCTATATCATTCCTCATTTTTAAATGACATCTTATGTCTTTAATGATGTTTTTCAATAAAAGATAAAAGTGAGTTTAATTGGACTGTAATCTTATCACAATTAGAAATAGCCTTGGTAAATAAATTTGGCAGTAATTTGGGGAAAATTTTTGACTCAAACATGTTTCAAGGAACTTGATTCTTTCTTTTAAAACACATGTCGATTTACAACTTTTAAGTACCATTTTATGCTTCTTTTTATTAGAATGTAATTCCAATAGTTTTAAACTTTTCTGGAAAAAATATAATTCAATATAAATAATACATATATCTTGTATACTAAGAAAAGCTTATTGAATACTTTAAAATTAAAATGTTAAATACATCAATGTAATATGCTGAACATGCTTTTGACAAACTAGTAGTCATATTCAAAGTTACTAAGAAAGGCTTATTTAATACTTTAAAATAAAAATGTTAAATGCAGCCACATAATATGCTCAGCATGCTTTTGACTAACTAATAGTCATACTCATAATATAACTGTGAGCATGCTCGACATGCTATGTTGATATATTTAACATTTTTATTTTAAAGAATTAAACAAACTTTATATTGACTAACATTTTTTTGAGAAAAGTTTGATTTTCCTTTTGGTGTCTCTTTTTGTTGTCTACTAAAGATATTCTTGATGACAGCTGATGGATAACCATTCTTCATGGGAGTTTGTTTTATAAGGATCTTTTCATTTTCCAAATTACTTGTTTCTGAATAAACTTTTTTTTGCTCTCTTGGTCAGACTTAGCATATTCCACAATTTTATTTCCTCTATATATTTGTTTATATAAATTACATGTACACCATCTGGCTTTAAGTATTAGGACATAAATTAACACGTTTATTTAAAACAATATTTTATTCACTATAATAATGTAATCATTATACAGCTCCATTTATAATGCCAGGCTAAATCACAAAGAACATAAGTTATTTACGACAAATGATAGTAGACTATGCAATCTTACATAAACAAACTAAATCATGTGATAATAATTTATTTACAAGTGTACTTATTAATTGGTGTCCAATTTATTTTCTTTAATAAAATTAACAAATAATGCCATAATAATGTATTTACAAAGTATATTCATTAATTGATATATGATTTATTTCTTTAACAAAATCCTTTAATCTTTATACATCATAGTATCAATATATTCATGGATAATGTAACACATTAACCCTGTCTTCAATAAACTTAAATATAATTCTATGCATATATGAATTCATAAATATAAACATTTCTTTGACTCATACATCTCCTAGTACTTACACATACATATGCTCTATATGAGATAGACATCAACACTATTTTTATCACAATAATCATAAGGAATAGTCTTTTTTAGATCCTAATTCTAAACTTAGATCACTTGTATAATAATAACTATGAAAGGGTAACCTTTTGGTTCTAATCCATAATAACTATCAGGGGTGGCCTTTTGGTTCTAAACCTAATTTAATACAACTATTTATATAGGGATGACTCATTCTGAGATCAATCCCTAATTCATTAACCGGATAGGAATATATTCTCTCCTATGGATGCAAACATATGTAAATTATTAAACATTGAATAAACAACTGCACTTATATAAATCCATCTATATAAAATCCAATTTTCAATAATCAAATATAAGTTTAACTACAAATGAATGAGTCTAAGGAAATAATTACATCATTAACGACAGTCACTTGAGACGTAGGCAATTTATTATGCATTGCATTTATGTGATCATCATTATTTCTTTATTCTTTTTCTTATTAATAACTTATATAAAATTCATAAGCTTAGCATAATTATTTTTTTCCTCTTTTTAAAAAAAATAATTTTAATTAGTAAAGAGAAGTTATTACAAATTCATTTTTGTCTTTTTTTTACTTTCTTTCAAAATAATATCCAGACAACAAGCGTTATTTACAAATTCGGATTACTTAAAGTAAAATCAGATTTTAAATACAAGACTCAGCAAAACAAAATAATTGTCATTTACCACTTTTTTGACCAGGAACAGTCCATTTATGATGATAATATAGTATTGTAATTTGTAACTATATTTAAATAAGTGCTAATTCTTAATTTTATCCAGAATTATTCAAAAGTATTCCAGATTACATCTAGTTAACTGTTAGTAGTGTTCTTTCTTTTTATTCATAAGGCAGAGTGAAATTCCTGGGGTTTGAATGAAGTAGTATTTGCTTCTGATCAAGAGAAAATAAAACTGATTTTATATAAAGAAAAGTTACTACTTTTTTTTTAAATAACTGAAACACACAGGCTTATCATATACCTGTGTCTATATACGTAATATATAGGGTATATGAGCACAGACTTTCACACGAACCACCACTCTTCACACTATCTCATAACACTGATACACTTGAACACACATATGTTGAAATGATAAATAATCACCAATATACGTATTTCATGCTATATTTCAACATATATGTGTTCAAGTGTATCAGTGTTATGAGATAGTGTGGAGAGGGTGGGTCATGTGAAAATCTGTGCTCATATACCCTATACCTTACTTTTTTTTAAAATAAAATTGTGTATCACTTTGCTTAGAAGAAAATATATATATATTATTAAAATGAATAATATATTGTTCATTTCAATAGTGATAGTATAGTTTCATGTTTTGTGATTGGATATATAGCCCAGTACTTCCCAGTGTGTGTTGATTTTCTATAAATATGGTTTTTATTTTTCCAGGGGAAAGTCTTGTCCCAAGATTGTCTAAGAATGCAAATTTTTGATCTTGTTCTGATTCTACTGTGAATTTAATTAAAGGAGATATGTCATTGATGTGCATCCAGAATGACTATAACCATGTTTCACCATGCATATATACAACAAATGTAGCTTTAACATAGCACAGTCACACTTTAGGTGGAAATGTAGTAGTATTTATGACTGTGGTTTTGATTTCTTTCATATAAATGTAGCTTAGCAAGAGTGACAATGGTGAGCCCATGGCCATTGTTTAATTTTGTTGGAAGAATTCTGATTTATATTTAAAATACATTGTTGTTATATAGAATAGAAAATTAATAGTTTACACAGATGTTGATCGTGTGATGTTTAGTGGTTTAAAGTTTAGATCCATTATACTCTCAATAGGTAGAGTTGTTCCAGTTTGATTCTTCCAATAGATAATGCTTTACCACATGGTACATTTGTACATATACTTGACACATCAAAGTTTACCAATATGTTAATTCTTTCAATTTCTATGTCCTTGATTAATACTACAAAGTGCTCATAATCTTTGGTGAAAGATTATGCCTTGTATACCAAAGATCTAAAAATTTTGAGAAGCAATCTGCATAAGTTTTAACATGGTGATATTCTAGAATTAATAATAGGTCATTGTGAAATGTGGAATTTTGCTGAAATATGATGATAAATTTTTTTTGAATCACTGATAAAACTGTGTTGCTTCCAGAGTAATGCTTGTAACTTTTACTTCTGTACTTGGATTGGATTTTTGCCACTTTAATGTATTAGCCTGCTGTGAGAAGTTTTTGTATTTTGTTATCACTGTAGAGTTATACATATCAGGAGAGAGAATGATTATAGATATATCTTGTTTGATAGATTTAGTAGTTTTCTTGTCATCATATGAAATGTTTGATTTTATCTCTCAAGCATTCTTTTAATTTGCCAATACAGTTCTAATGCTTCTTCTAGAGACAATGTTTGAGTCACTTTCTTAGTGATCACCATTATATCTAATAATGGGACAGTAGACAATGTAATGGCAATGTTTAAATCCTTTCCAAGAACAAATAATTCAGCATCTGTAAAATATTTAGAGTTAAGACTTTTAGCTGAAGAAGTTGATGGATTGCTTGTTTCAATATAACCTTTTTATGTGCTCATGCAGATTTATAAGCTTTTTCTTCTGACATTCTTTTATTCTTTCATGTAATTTAGAATATGATCTTTTCACTGATTGACTTGTGAAGTCTTCATCTGTAATTTTATTTCTTAGAAAATATTCCACATTTTTAATAGTAGGTTTGATACTTGGAAAATCTTTGAGCATTTATTCATTCAATAGGGCCTCACTTGCTCTCTGAATAATCTCAGCTCTCTTGGAGTGAGTAGGAGATTTGAATTACAACCCCTTAGTAACATTCTCTTTAAATTTACATAAGAAAGTTAAATGATTATCTTCTGTCGCTAGATTTGTACATAATTTTTCATAATGTCTAAACTTCAACCTAACATCAGGTCCATATAGAGTATTTAGTATTTGCCTGAAAATTTTTGATGATGATATTTTAGATGTAATAATATGTTGTACTATTTTCATTATCTATCATTAAATATTGAATGTCTAGAAAATTTTATACTTTATTTAACCTTTTCAAATACAAACAACTGTTGGTAACATCACACAAATAGACAACAAAAGTTAGTAAATTACAGAAAGTTTCAATTGATATTATTTTTCATTATTCTTAAGGTGATGCTGGTCTGACTAGTGACAATACTAGCATAGGAGTAGAACCAACACCTTCTAGATTTTGCAGATAATGTAGGTGTTTTATTAAAAATAAATGCTAAAAGAAATTTAAAAATATTTTTGATGGCTTTAAAAAATTTAGCAAACTGCAAATAGCTTTATCAAATTATTAATGCAGATAGAAACCTAATGAATGAAGATAATCATAGAATTACACTTAGATGAAGTGCTTCTGATAAAATAGTATTAACATTAAAAGAAAATTCTTGAAAAGGACCATGTTTAATAGATGCCTTTTATTAGTTTTTGTACATGGAGTTGAGACTCAGACACTTAACAGAAGATCAATAGAAAGACTTCAGTTCAGTAACAAATTATGAATAGATATGTGTTAGAAACAACAAGAAGAAATCCAAAATGGCATACATGTCAGAAAAAACAACTATTAAAATGTTACTGAAAATATTTATAAAATTAAAATTAAGCTGATCTTAATTTGTTTCTAAAAAGACGACAATATATAAATGGCTGTAGTCTTAAAATATATTGCAAGAAATTGTAAAAAAAGGTCTATAAAAAAGTGTATATAGTATGGATGATTAAGATAAAAAGTATGCTGGGATAATGTGGAGAAGATATGGATTAAAAAATCTGAATTAAGTTTGGAGAGAGTATCATGTTGTGGGTGAAAGCAATGGTAGTAGCATTAACATTATATTAATTTCTTCAAATATGTAATATGCATATTTATAAAAAAAATCTGAAATAAAGATAATATAGAATAATTGAATTTTTTTTACTTGCCCTGTATTATTTTTTTACATTGGATTATTTCCAATGTTGATTCTTCCATGGGGAAGATGTTTCAAAGAATAGAATACACTAGAAGATAACAATTAGGAATAATGTTGAAGTATTTCAAAAAGAAAAATCTGCTGAAGAAATTAAAAATTGGCATCATAAAATATCAAATAAGCAGAAAAATGGATTAGCATGCTCTGTATGTGGACAGTTATGATAGCATGCGGACAGTTATGATTCACAGGTTGGTATAATAACAAAACCCATTTCTAGAGCAGTTTTTTCCCCTTGGAATTGAAATAGCCATGTTTTTTGTTTAGCTTATCAACTAAAAATATTCAGCATATATCCTTATTGAACTTTATTTTCGCAATTCTTTTTATATATCTAGCCTTAAAATGTTGAATTAGTATTAAATATATAAATGTTAGGACATTTTACTTGATTAAAAGTTTCAAAGATAGATAAAAGATTAACGTTTTTATAAATATGTAAAATTAAAAGGATAATGAAAATGAAAGTGTAAATAAACATAACGTTTAAAATTTTATGATTGTAAAAAAAAAAAGTGCAGTGCAAATAAAAAATTTAATTTAAATATAGTTTATATTTTTGAAATATTTATAGTTTTTTTTTATAGACTAATTAAATTTTTTTTAAAAAATTATACAATTTTAGTGTTATATAATATTTATTTCTTTTTTCAATTTTTAGACACATAAAATATTTTAATTTAAAATATGCAAACTTCTTTAAACATGATTTTTTAAAATGACAGAAACTTTGGAATAAAATAATAAAAAAAATATTTTTATAATATTATTTGATTCATGGAAATATATAAATGTTTTTTTTTTTAAATAAAATGAAATTTTTAGATGATGATATTGATAAGTGCTAAATCAAGTTTTAAAGAAGATTTTTAAAGATTTAATAAGTTTAACATTTTTATAGAGAAAAACAAGTGTAATGTAAATCAGAATGTATTTTTTATGTAAATTTAATTATATCTTATACTACTAATAAAAATTATATATATATATCCAATTAAAAAATGAATATTCTGCTTATTTAATGAATACAGAACTGCTGAGAACTTTTTTATGCACATAAATATTAAATAAAATAATATTGAAAGATATCTTAGTTATTTTTTTGCACATTCTAGTTGAATGAAAGCTTGTAAATTCAGCCTAATATAGCATTATTTTAATTGATAAGTATTATTTATTTTATATGAAAAAAAATAAATATTATTTCAAATATATTTTTATGTATGAATTGCATCATCTACTGGTTTAAAATAAAAATGAGACAATGTTTTTGCTTTTTTTTTTGTTTTGCATTGTTAAAATTATAATTACAATTCTAAATTTATATGCTTTATGATGCAGTTCATTATTTTGAATGACATTGAAGCTTGACCAATATCAGAAGTATCTTAAAAATTGAAAACTAATTATTTTATAAAATGTAAAGTTCTTATTATTTTATAAAGTTTTTTTTTTAAATTGAACTTCTAAGTTGGGACACCTTTGCTCAAACATCCAATTCAGAGTTTGGATAAAAAACTTAATATGTATTTATAATTATAATTAGTATCTTAGTAATCTTAATGATGTATAAAGATTAGTAAAGTTTTAATATATCTATAAATATTGGGAAGGTAGAGATAAAAAACAATGGCAAAATAATGAATAAGTATTAATAATTGCTCATTGTAATCTGTTACATAATAATCTCAACCTGTCTTTACATAATTCAATCTTCTTAAAATAGGTTTACTAACTTTGACCAGTAGCACTATAACAAACAATAAAAATGTGTAAGGTATGAATTAGATTAATAGTAGAGTAGTATATTCAAAAGCTTAAGGTTCTTAAATTGATTCACACTTGAATAAAGTAAAAAAAAAATGGTTTAATCATTTAAATAGAACTTTTTTACTAAGTCTTATACTTTGGTGCACAAATATTAGATATTCTCCTTAGAAATGGATCACATAATTTATATATATATATATATATATATATATATATATATATATATATATATATGTGTATCACAGCTTAATATATATATATATATATATATATATATTAAGCTGTGATACACAGTTATTTTATAGTAGAGATTCAAAAGATATCAGAAAGTTAAATAATTGCAATAAGAAATATTAGAACTTAGAACAGCAGAAGAGAAAAGCATTGATGGCAAAAGATATTGCAGAATACGTTATTAGAAACAAAAACACTTTTTAATCACTGCTTGCCATAGTTTAAATTTTTAAATAGTCCTGGATATTAGTATATAACAGGTTATCTCCATCAGCTGAAGATATATCATGAAATTTATGAACATATACTAAGCTATAAGAAAATAATTTTATAATGAAGTTAATCATGAAATCTTAATCCTATATTTAAAGTTTTCTTGAAAATCATTATTTTGGCTGAAAAATCTACAAGCTAAGAAAAACTTTGATAAAAATACATATCTAGCAAAATTTGTTGAGAGAAGATACTTTTATAAACTAACTAAAATCCTAATGATTTCATACTTTAATAATATATGACTCGTTATATTTTTGTGAAAGTATGATCTATTTAAAGTTAACTATCTTAAATATTTAAAGTATTCAGAAATAGAATCATTTTTAATTTTCAAAGTATTTTTTTATTAGTATCAAATTATTTATTTATGATAATAAATTTGTCATGTGCATTTATTCAGACTATTATCCTAAATGCCAACAATGAAAAGTAATTACATTTTCCAGAACATTTAGTTCATTATTGATTATAAAGATAGGTAAGTTTTTATATCAAATTTTTTTCAAAGAATTAAATTAATCAGTTATTTAATATAATTTCAAATTTAGCATTTAAATAATAAACTCATATATTTATGTTATTTCATTATTTTATTATATTTTGAGTTTATTTTCTTTCTTGCTCCCCAACTTCTAAATTATTAATTGATTACTATAATTGAAACTTAGATGTCTTCTCTGAATTTTGATCAAAAGTAAATGGGAAATGTCTTATAGAAAAAGGATGGTGCTCAAAATCATTATGTCTTTTTAGTAATGATCTAGCTACTGCTATAGATATTTACATATATGCATATGTATATACATGTTAGTGAATATTGTTAAATATAGCATTCCAATTTAGTCTATAAATTGCTCGTATCTAATCACCTCAGTTATGTCAGTTATATAATAGTAGTCAATCTGTTTCATTGCAATATATGTGCATGCTAAAAACACATTTGGGACCATATAATATATAATGTAATAAACATAGCATGAGCATTATTTATTAGGAAGCTTGAAACCAAATATAGCACATATAGAGATTCCAAATCATAGCATGCCAAATCAGACCCTGGATCATATAATCTTTCTGGAAAGATGATCACTAGTTGCCTGTATAGACAGATAAGAAAGGATTACATTGTAAGATATATCTATTATCTGCTCATTATAATAAGTGTTCTGTTGCCTGTGATTAAAATCAAAGAAACAAAAAATATACAAGGACGAATTAATAATCATGATTGTATTTGTTTACAAAAATAGACTTTTATATATTATATTTTGGAAGATCTGCTCTCAAATTACATTGAAAGGTGAGAAAAAGTTTATTTTATTAATGGAAACTGTATAAAGTCTGCCGATTGCCGATATTATATATTAAATTATTTTCAAATAAAATTTATTAATATACATAATATAATGAATTTTACATATTTAATGAATTGAATATATTATTTCTGATACCTATTTTAAATTTTATATAATGTGTGTTAAAAATAATAATTATGTGTTTAATTGAATAAATTGTATTTTATTTATTGTTAAAATCTGTCATCTGAGTTCCATTTGATCTCATTCCAAGCAAGCACTTCTAAACTTATTAACTATCTAAATAGGATCATGCTTTAGGATGAAGTGCTGGGGTGTAAATGAAGTAACCAACAAAGGAGTAGGGGATAGATAATGCATTCTTTAGTCAGGAGTGGTAGACTTTTTAATGCAAAGATTTATCAGAACAATATGATCATTATCAGTGATGTGAGAGTAAGATAATCTAAATAGTCACATGATATAGTATATTAAAATTATATTATCTAAAATTGTTAGTATATAAAAATTCATCGTATAAAAATTTGACAATCTGTGAAATGCTTTTATACATGTAATAGTTCATTTATACATTAAAGAATGATAATATAGGCTTAGAAAAGTTAAAAAATCGATCTTACTTCATTGATGCATTGTGTATCTTGAATCAGATTATATGATGATGATTGAATTTGGGTTGTCACATGAAATATTAACAAATAAATAAGTAAAGAGATAAGTAAATAAACAAGAGATAAATAAATAAACAAAAGATGTATCATTAATTAAATGTGTAACTAATGCATAACTGATTTATACATAGTGACCTCCCTCTCTTTTTCATATCATATTTATTTATTTAAACATATTAATTATAGAAATGATAATATGGAGATATCTCTGCTATTATTTAATGAAATTTTTATGAACACATTCACAATCAAATGCTTAACTTTGCAATATATTTTTAATTAGTACCTAACCAACATTTTTTTTTTGCTTATATATTTATAAATCGCAAATTTACAGATTTACAATGATATAGTCATGGAATTCTGCATATATGTTCAATGTCTCTCCACCCATTCCTTAAAGATTTATGAAAGCTCAGAAAAATAAAATTTGCATTTCTCAATGTGAAAACTGGCTTAAAATAATCATTTTGTGTTGTGAGAAAATAGTGTTAGAAGATTTTAATTTTAATTTTTTTGTATTATCAAACAAATTGTCATTAGAGATGGTGGAAATGATTGCGTTTGTCTACTAAGAAGTCGTGATGCTCGAGCACCAAAATAGAAAGTTGAACTTCAATCCAAGAACCATTAACTCTTAAATTTATTATAAATCCTATACAAATTATAAAAAGTAAAATTAGTTATATAGTATTTTTTAGCAATGTTTTTTTAAAATTATACAAAATAATTTTTCTTTTTGTTATAAATTATAAATGAAATCAAAAGTTGATTGCTTTTATTTTATCAAAGATTAACATCATAATCATCTCCCTCTAATTGAATGTAATTTAAAAAAGGGAAAATTTAAATACATAAATTTTTTGGATTTTTTTTTCCCTCGATAATTTTAATATTTAAAACTTTTTTTAAACATCTTATAATTTATATAAAAGTCATGATTTTTTTTTTTGTTGTTGATTATCTTTTAAATTGAATTCTCTATTTGAAGGAAAGTTAGATAATTAGATAACAGAATAAGATGACCAAATTATATACTTACTGATCATAAGTGGTAGTTTGCCATTTTTTCTACTTCCTTTAACACATTTTATTTATTTATTTTTTTTTTTATTAAGAAAAAATTTAGTGTCAGGTAGCTACATTTGATAATTATAATAGTTTCATATATTAGTTCAAAGTTTTGCAACCAATTTGTGTGGTATTGTCATAATATTTACTGCAGTTGTCTGAGATGTCGTCTCATCGTCACAAATAATAATCTGTGCCCATGTGTCTACAAAGAGATGCTCTGGCACAAGGAGTCTATCTCTGTTTTTCATGCCCATTATTATTGTTTTAAAAGTTATCCAAGGATCACTATGTCCTTGGCTGAAGATATGCTGGCACCTGGTGATCCATAAGGCATGTAGTAGGCATGCCGCTAGCCTGATAGTTGCATAATTTCCTTCTTTAATTGCCCGATCAATTGACAGGACATTGCCACAGCCAGAGGAAATGTTTGCAATAATTTTATTTCTAATGCAACTCAGGTATGAGCAGGCATAGAAGATGTGCTCCAGTGTTTCTTCATGCATATTACAGAGTTTACACATGGGGTTTAATTGACGAAATCCTCTTTGCATCACCAAAAATTGACTGGTGGGCAAGGAGGACAAGTTAAACTTGATTATAAAATTGACCAGCTTTGGTCCTATGCACCAGTATCTGGACTTCTTAAGCATTTGTTTTACAGACAGTCTTAATTGGGTAGACAATGGGTTTTGATTTGGGAAAAGGATTTTGTATACTTCCCAATATGTTTGCTTAGCTTTCTCTAATTGCTCGGAAACTGAAAATAGAGTCCCCAGTTGTTCTTGCAGTTCTTTGACCCATTTACTGTGTATGGGTGGTGGTGTATCTGTGGGCTCCACAGTGTCTTCACTCTGATCCTTTTCTTTTTTATTGTGGATTTTCCTGAGCACTGAAAGAGCTCTTTGAACAAAAAACACCTTGACGGCATGGAGACCAAGTCCATTCAGGTCACGTGGTCTCTGCACCTTGGCCAGACTGATGCATACAGTTTTTCTCTTCCACATCATCTTGGTGCAGGCTGAATTTATAGCATCCTGAAAACCATTGTGTTCACCAACTTCTTGTTTATCATTCCAGATGTTACTGATGTCAAACTTTTGACTTTGGAGTTTTCTCTTGAAGTGCTCATGGATCTTATCTAGCATTGCAGCCCCAGAGTAGTTATGGGTGTCTATGTTGATTAATGATGGGGTAGGTCTTTTTGAAGCACCAATAGCCTATCTCAGGTAGCTCCGCGTCCAATTTTGTTGTGTTGCCAAATAGATCTTTGCCCTTTTTGTCGCAACATATTGTGCAAGCACCCTCTGTTTTTCCCTGTACTGTTTCTTTAACAACATGATCTCCCCAATTCCAGCATCAATTGATGATAATTCACTGACTCTCTTGCCAATGAAATCCAGCTCCCCAAGCAGCCTGTTTGGGCCTTTGGTTTTTCGGGTGAAATTGTTTATCAGGGAACTAAGTACCCCTACAAAGACCGAAAACGCCTCAAGAGGTGACAATGAGAGAATCTGGATCTTGTGGAAGAGGATATAAGCTTCCGAGAAGATCCATTCAGGTGTGCTGGCCTTGTTAAGCATTCTTATTGTTTTGATTTGGCATGAGGGGGTTAGTGATATGGGATCCAGTTGAAGGGAAATCAACATGGCCAGATGATCAGAGAATGGAACAATTTGCAATGAGGCATGTAGCTCATGGTAAAGTTCTGGACTATAATAAAGTAAATCAATTAGGGTTTTGTGCTGCCGTGTGTAAAATGAGTATGCATTGGTGGGAAAACACCCCTCCCCACACAACAGCACTCTGTTGAGTTTATGCAAATATTTTTGATTAAACTGTTGATAGGCCATGTTGAAGTCCCCAAACAAAATGACAGGTGGCACTGCTGATGCAAGAATAGAGTTGATCCTGCCTATTGTGAAGTCAATCTGCCTGGTGTCCTTCTGCATGTAGATATACATTAGAATTAATGACATTCCAGAGATTGTGATTTCTATTATAATTAAATCATTGTTGAGGTATAGAGTTCTGCTTCTTTCTATGTTCAGTTGTTTATTAATGAGAATGGCAACACCCGAGGTGGCTGTGTTTGATTGATAGAACTGAAAGACCCCAAACTGATCGAGGATTTGTATTTTTTTACTGTTGGTATTCAAATGAAGCTTTGTTTCACTCAGGCATACTATATGCATCTGACTATTCTTGAACCATCTTTGCAGAGCATATGCTCTATCCAAGGAGTTTAATCCTCTGACATTCACACCACCAATGTTAAGTTGCATGATGTTGATGTTTTGGCTAGTCTCCTAATCCACGCATCAATCTTTTTGCGATTTAATTTGTACCCGAGGTTCTAGTGAGCTTCTGCACTGAGGAGGGTCCATCAAATTGCAGGACATCACCTGTCTCAAGTCCTCTGAGGTAACTTGTGAGTTTTGCTGGTCCTTGACTGGTCCTCCAATCTGGATATTACAAGGGTGTGGCTGCTGCAGCTCTTTCTGTCGCAATTTTTTGTCTGTGTCTGCCATTCTAGATCTCTTTTTATCATACTTTTTCCTTGGACTCCTGGATCTACCACTCACTGGCCGAGCTATTGCTTCTTCAATGTCAGAATCAGACCACAAATTTACAGACTCTTCACCTTGAGAGCCAGAGGAGTCCTGTGTTTTCCTCTTATCTGTGTGATTCATAGGATGGTCTACAGGACTAGGTGCTGTAGCTTTACTTTGACTACTGACAGTGGTTATATCTGATATTTCATTTATGAGACACTTGTTCTCTTGGGGTAAAGTGTCTGCCCCTAGCTTGAGCATTGTTTTGCTAGGGCTGTAATCAGCCAACATGAGATTTTCTGGTGTCAGCTTCTTTTCAATTGCATCAATTATGGTACCACTGGGTTCTGTTTGCGGCTTTTGTTTTTCAGCTAGATCATTAGACCAATTATAATATGTCTGCACAGCTTCATCACCATAGGAAGAGGCTGTGTGCTTCAAGCTATAGGAGGAATTCACACACCGGTGGGCTCTACTATTCCTGCCCTGACACCTTTGACATATTTTCTTTGGGAAGGCTTTTACTAGATGTGATCTCTCCTGACATATAAAACACTGTGGTTTCACCCCGCGAAAGGATAGATATAAGGTGCAGTTGGGCTCCTCCAGAATTGAGGGTAAATCAAGTAAAGACACTCCATTCACAAGTTTGATAGTAAAAGCCGCAGTGTTTGATGGCAGCTCTAGTCCTACTCTTCTTTCGCCCAAGTATTTGAAGGCAGTGATGTTTCCAAATTTGGCCAAGGGTTTCTGCAGGTTTCCACTGGTGAAGTTCATATAACAATTCCTTACTATCCCATGCGCTACTCTTGGCCTAGCCATATCTATTTTGATAAGATACCTTCCATTGAGAAAATTGTGCTCTCGCCTGAAAATCTCTTTCTGAATTATATTCTGGAATTCCACCACAAAGTATCTTCTGTTAGGGTGGTGATACACCCTTTTAATTGCATCAGCTAGCTGGTTTTCTTTTATTAGTGAGAATAATTGATCAGTTGGAAATTGGAAGAGATTGCATTTATTATTTGTAGTAGTCAAAATCAGAGTATGATCATTATTATAGTTTTGAAATGAATTATACAGAGTCAGAGGTAGCCTGTCATTGAATTCAGTGCTCACTGCTTCATAACTATCAATGTCTATTGAGGCATCTTTTAATTCAGTGTTGTGCACATTGAACTCACTGGTCATCATATTTTCCTCCTCATCAAAATCAATAAGAAATCTTCCTGACATTTCATCTTTTGGAGTTTGGTTTTTCATTGTGCTCTCTCCCTTTCCAGCTGCCATAGCATGGGTTATGGTATTATTTGAGTTGAGAGCACTTGCACTAGATTTTAACTTATCTGCATATGACATGATTTTAGTAGTCATAGAAGTATTAGATTTATAGACATTTTGAATATTTGCATTACTATTAAGCCAAGAAAATTGTGTTCTTTTTTGCATTTCCTGCTTTTGAGGTATGGTAGAAAAAGGCTGAGAATGTGGAGTATTTCTACTGTTCTGCCAAATTTCCCAATCATTCATATTATTTTTAAGTAGATTCCTTCCCCTTTGTAATATTTTTTTAGGCATCAAAACCTCTTGAGGATCAATTTTTTCCACTGTTGTATCATGTTTGTCACTTGGGATTCTGATTCCAGTATTTTTCTCCTGAAATTGGCCTTCTTTATTGTGAGATCCAGACACTTCCAGTACAGTGCCATCTGTGGTGTCTATTTTTGTGAAATTTTTAGTTCCAACCAGTTCCAATTTTGCATTTATTACTGTGGGCTTATTTTTGACTTTTGCCTTCTGAGATTTTTGAGTATTGAGCAAATGTTGATCAATAATTGGTATCCTAACTTTGTTTTGAGTTTCTATTAATTTTTCTGTGATATTTTTATAAGAATCTGATGTTTTTGTTATAACATTATTTTTGGTTTCATTCTCAAGTTTACTCTTTTTATCAGAATTTTTTGTCATTGTATTTAGCATAGATTTCTGGGGTATATAATCATTGTTGATACTATTTTGTGTTACTTTGACAGGTTTTTTAAGGTTTTCTTTAATTTTACTGTTTGAATTCTGAGTGTTACAGCTCATTTTCTTTCTGCTCTGTTTAGACTGAGGCTTCTCCCCAGAATCCATTTTGAACTGTTTATCAAAACGTTTCACAATGGAAATGAAGTTCTAATAATCTAATTTCCCTTTTTTAATGCCTTTAATCTTCTGAATATTTAAGAAAGTCTCTTACCTTTGCTGTAATCCTAATAAGAGGTCAATTTTTCAACAAATTCACAGTAAATCCAATACAAATAAAATTACTTGATGTGTCCCTTTATTTGCTAGTATGCGCCACCTAGTGACACTTAAACACATTTTATTTTAACATCATAATATTTTGAGTTTTGTTATAAATTTTAAAGAGTTCTTTTACATTATCAAAGAAGGAAAAATATCTTCAGGAAAACACTAAGACATTTTAAACTTTTTTTTTTTGTCTTAAGTGCAAATAATAAATAGAATAGAGATAAGGATACATATTTTAACTTAGATGATTATTAAAAATGAAATTTTGATATTTATGTCATAATAAAGACACATTTTATTGTGGTTGTTCAAAAGTAAACTATTTTTAAAATTTTAATTATCTGTGATAAAATATCTAAAAATAAAATAATAAGAAAAATGTCTATGTATACTGTGTAAATATATTTATATGTACATACATATATTTGAAAATCATAAATATTTTACCTCTTCAAGAAAAGTAATAAAGATATCAGAAAAAGGCAAGTGATCACAAGATGCATTTCTGCTGAAATGGCTTCATCACTTGGCCCAGATCATTATACTTTTTTAAAAGTTTTTATTATTATTTATTGTTTATCCAAGGTATTTTGAAATACTTAATCTACAAGAAATAATTTTGTGTAACTTTATTAACAAGTTACCATGTTTTAGAAAATATGTCATATATATATTCCAATCATGATGTCATTATTTAACTTCTTTTTCCCCCACAGATGCATGTTATTTATACATATATGAAAACCTATTAAATATTACACCCAATCAATCAGATCATGAACAATGAAGACGTCATTTGGGAATATTATAGGCTGGACCAACTGATGAATTTACTTGAGGGTCAAGTGTTTTTTTTTTTTCTGATGCTCTTATTTATTTGTTTGATAGGATGTAATATTTCACAAAATATTTTATATATTTAATATTACACTTGTACTTAAAGAAGAAAACTAAAATAATATCATAATATAATAAGTTTGTTAGTTTGTCATAGTAGATATATTGATATATTGACATTTCATTGATTTTGAATCCATGTCTAGACTAGTAGAAGTATAACAATAGATAGTTTTTCATAAGATTGATATATTTATCTAAATGATGGTAAATAATCACCAAGACTATATATAAGAGTTATAGATTAAGTTGTAACAATATATAAGCATATTACGTGACAATATACAAAAATATTATTTTATTATGATTGTTATGAAAATTCGAGGACTTATTATTCACAAATTTAAAATTTATGACCTTTCTTCTGCAGTTTCCTCCCAGATATTTTATTTTTTTGACCGGGAACATTAGTATTTGTTTAGAACAAATGACACATTTAGTTTTTTTTAATTTTTCCCTTATCAGAAACTGTTAAACAACGATTAGTAACGACGTTTCAGAAAGTATTTGATAAAGTTATAATTATTGGACATAAACAAGTTATCCAAAATTAGTGAGATAATTTCGATCGTTTTAAAATGATTTGTTCCTGGGAAAATCTTTTCATTTGATTTAAAAGTATCAGTTTCATTATTTCATCAAGTAATTATTTTTTAATTACATGATTACAATACCCCTGAACACACACACACACAGCGCTAATAGTAAATTATACCCCTCTCTCTTATCTCAAATGCCAAAAATACGCTCTTAAGTTGCCATCATGTTTTATCTGACAGTATTAGTCAGCATTCAGTTGAAAGCAATATAATATTGTTTTTTAATATTTCCTGTTAAGTTTTTATGGATTTCTTAAGCACAAAATTGATGTCAGTTTCAACGAGAAAAAAAATGTATATAGAAGCATATATATTAAAAAAAAAAAATCTACGTTTCAAATTTCAGCAATGATTCAAGAGAAGAATTAATCTATAGGAAATTGTTAACCATGACAGAAGTGTGAGACATGGTCTTTTTATCAGGCTTGCTTGCTAAAACCACTATGACTCAGAATAAAGATTTTTTTAATACGTTTGTCTTCTAAGAAAATGTGCTTTTGATTAAAGGAGGATCATCTCTTGTGTCAAGTATTGAAATATGTGCTACTGGTTTCCTTTGATCAATTCTAATGATATTATTTGTGTAGCTTTATATTTTTAAAAAGTGAATTTTTTGTACAATTGAAATAGTTCACATTATTTCAATGTATATATTTAAATCTTATATGTATTTTTTTTAATTCTATTTCTTTCTGTATATAACGAAAAATAAGAAATAAAACTTTCAAGTAGGTTATGCAAATACTACAAAATAAATGAAATGAAAATTAAATTCCTCTATGTAGATTATTATGTCTCAGGAAAAATTAATTTTTAACTATTTTATTTTGGTACTATTTTTAACTTTTCAGAATAAAAGCTCTTTTTTTTTTTTGCTGTCTATCTTTGCTGAATATTAAAAAATCAAACAATTCTAAACAGAAATAAATATATTGCCACAAAAAATAAATAATCAAATAGTAGTTTTTGGATGTCATTTAACATACAGTACTGAAACTGACAAATTGAACTTTGACCCAGAAATCTTTAATTATTGAGTCTGTTATTTTATTACTGTGCTAAACTGCACAAGGGAGTTGTTCTTCATGCTGACCAAAAGTATGTTATGATGTAGAGTCATCTATAGAGCATTGCATTATTTTCTAAAAAAAACTAGCAAGCTTAACTATAATTACCAGGAAGATACTATTTAGTGGCTTGAAATGTTTAAGCACATATATATAATAAACATCACAAATTAGTTATAACACCCTTGAAACTGATATTGTATCTATAAAAACGTTGTGTTAGAAATCTCTACAGCCATAGTGAACTCAAATCCACCATTTTAATTAATATAGTTGTAGCTTAAAATATTAAAAAATGTAGACTTACCACAAGATAACTATAACAACTGCATTTGTAAAGTAAAAACGTATTTATAACATAGTAACATTTTTATTAAATAAATCACTAGTTTAGAAAATATTATATACAATCATAAATTGTTTTTAAATAAAGGATTTTAAAAGCATTTAACATCTAAGTTAAAATATAAAACTTATATCAAAAAAATTATTTATATATAGCACCGACTTACTGAGCTTTTTTTATCAAATAAATTTCTGGTGTTAATATAATAATCAATGTTTTTCATTTTGCAAAGCATGTATTTGATAGTTGTGAATTAAGCTATTTGCATCACTAAAATATAAGACATATTTTCTTTCTTCTTCTTTTTTTTTTTTTGATGTTGTTGTATTGAAGAACAAAGTTAAAATAAAAATCACAGTTTTTGTAATGACATATTTATGAATAGTAATATCAAAAAAAATACATTACCATGATATTCTCTTTTAGAATCATGATATTAACTATGATTGCATGCACCACAATAATTATTTAACATATTAGTATTTATAATTATAGTGTACTACAATTTTTGAAAGATATAGAGATTAATACATCATCTGTTATGTCCATGACCTAGAATTTGAATATGAGTTTGTTAAAACTTGCAAATTTTTCAATTTTAAAATCTTGATTTTTTTTTTTTTAATAGCCAGCCTAAACAAGTTCAGGCAGCAATCCAGTATTTATTGGTAAACAAAAATGTACCTATTCTTAGATAATAAAAGTAGGATATAAAACTAGCCTACATTTAGAAAGCCTTCTGTCTAATGTTTTTACTTTGCTATTTCTAATAAAGAGTTATTAGAGTGGGTTTTTATTTCTGTAAGTTATTTAAAGACTTATACTTTTATCTACTACCAACAATGTCCTAATGTTTAGTGAAATAATTAATTGTGTTGTAAATTATTTGGATATTAATGGGGGGTTTTTAAGCTGGTCATTTAAAAGTAAAAAGTCATTATCATTCAAATTATTAATTTCAAAATTTATCATATTGACAGTATAAATAGATTAAATGCTGCTTTATTTATTTCATTTAATGTTATTATATATCTTTTTGTCTTCATAATAAAATATTGATGTGTGTCATTAATCACATTTGATTCATTGATTTCCCATATTAATAGTTTGCCAATTCAACAGTATTCCCCTTATTTCCTCAATCTGAAACCCTATGTCTTTAAATTATCTATATGCTTATGTACACATATCAGATAATAACTATTAATATTAACTTGTAATAGACTAAGAGATTTACTAGCATAGTTTCAAACTGTAATTTTAAGCAGAGGGTAATCAACTCTTTACACGTGTGCTGTACTGTTATATTATGTCAATGTTGTTTTGTTATATATTAGTAAATTATCAATCCACAGCAAAAGATAAAGTCTTTGAAAAAATAAGAGCAGCCATCTTTTCTTTTGTACCTATATTCAATTATGTAGGCCAATCTTATTCTAAGATTGATCTATATAACTGAATTTAGGTACAAAAGATAAAATTGCCATTCTTATCTTTTCAAAGATGTTAGCTTGTGTCTTTAATCAAGAATTTTTTAACATACAACAAGACAATGTTGCTTTAATATAATAGTATTGCACATGTATAAAGGATTATTTACCTTCTCTTTAAAATTAATATTTGTTGAAAATTATTTTGTTTTCCTCAGAAAAAGCATGGTTATTTCACAATTTTAGAACACCATTTTACCATTATTGTAACTCATATTAGTTTAGAATTTTTAGAATATAAATTCAGCCATACATGTTTTTAGTGATTTTTTTTTAATTAAAAAAAAAACTGCAGAAGTTAGTGTTTTATGGATAGTCAGTAAATATTATTCATCTTTATTCTATTGATCTCTAAGAAAAGATTTATTATAAGGATGTTTTTTTTTTTGATGATGCTTCATGTGGAACCCATCTCTAACATCATCATCTATCAAAATTGGTATGGTATTAGAATGTTTTCAAATATTTAAATAATTATAAAGCAGATATCAGATTTTAAAATAAAATTTGATAGATTTATCACAAATTTAGATTCATTCTTTCACATTAAAAAAAAAACTAAAAAAGAATATGTTCATTTTTTGAAAGAATACTTAGACAAACATCATTGATGACATTCACAGTCAGTTGTTATTGTTTACAAATCAGTTTTTTAATATTTAAAAAGGTCAAATGTGATTTTTAAGAATACTATTTATATGCTTTTATATTAGTGCTTAATTTTTATTGAATTGAAAGTTTCCTATGAAAGAAATGGTTATTTATTAACTCTTTTTTAGTTTTATATTTGACCTCCATTATCTCAAATTATCATGGAAAATACATTTAAATTTTAAAAGAAATTATTTGTTTACTTTCAGCAATTACTTAAATGTTTATTTATATAATGTAACTGATTATGTTAAGTTTTGATGATATTCTCTATAATAGATTAGAAATCAATCTATAATACAGTCAATTTATAAATTTTTAAGTTAAAGAGTATAACTGAATAAATCACAGAATGGAATTATATATATGAATATTTAAATTAGATAATTAAAAATGAAAATAGAAACTAAATACTTGATAATAAATGTGAATATATAAAAGAATAGATGAATGAATATTCAATAAAGAGTAAAAAAATAATAAAGTCGAACAAAAGAATGAAATATTTAAGGTTACCCTCTTTATATAATCAGATTGGGAGTAACATTAATCTTTATGATATTGATTACAAGAAATTTTGTAATCTTGTTAAACTTAAATGTTATGGTTAATTAGTTTTAAATTTTGTTTTATTATGTTTTAATTTTGTATTCTCATTTTATGTCATATGTATTATCTTCCCTTTTATTGTAATGTGCAAATTGTAATTGGTTTTATGCTGTTGTTTAGCACTTAAATAAATAAATGAATAATAATAATTATTATTATGATGATGATGTTGTTGTTGTTGTTTCAAAGCAAAACTTTATTGAGTGTCAAAAGTTACAGAATCATATCTATACATTCAAATATCAGCCTTTTAAGCTAATTGTGCATACGCTTTGCAAGTGTTAATAATAAATGAATACTTTCTCACCAATACAAGATATAGTATTTATGCAGGAATAAAAGGAATCTCTTATTCCTATGACTCAAATGCTTATATATGAACAAATGTGAAGTACTGGAAAGTAAAGCGTGAGGATGAAACCTCACTTTAAATTACTATATACAATGTCTGAATGAATGACGTGGGTGAAATTGTCTAGAATTTACTAAACGTCATTCCAACTGAAACTTAATCATATGTAAATAAGCATTTATTTTATATAGCGTATGTTTACAATTGTATACATTCAAATATCAGCCTTTTAAGCTAATTATGCATACACTCTAGTAATATATTGATTTGTTACAAATGCAAAACAAATTATAACTATGCATGGAGACCAATTAAGACATCTTTTCAATACATAAGTCTTTATCATTTATGCATACTTTTTTGCTTGTTTTTAAATTTGATCTTCTATCTAGTTCAGTTTATGCTTGCATCTCTTTAAAGTTGAAAAATGCTGACATTGAAAATGTCATCATCTATCATGTTGGACTTATATTTCATAGACTGGATCTTGGTTTCAAGTGTGACCATGTGGCTGCAAACACATCTGGTTGAGCTAGGATACTGTCTCTTTTTCTGAACAGTTCTAGTTTTATTGAGTATGTTGCTGGGTGGCATCGAGGATTATTAGCAAGAGCAAAAGTGCATCTGGAATACCAGTAGGCATAAAAGCTGTATGTTGCTGCATGATTATTATTATTATTATTATTATTATTATTATTATTATTATTATTATTATTATTATTATTATTATTATTATTATTATTATTATTATTATTATTATTATTATTATTATTATTATTATTATTATTATTATTATTATTATTATTATTGATGTTGATGATGATGATGATGATAATGATGAGCATGAATCAGTTTTTGTATTGGGTTATATTTGATGTTTAACTTCATAATTTTTTTCCTAAAACAATAAATGCTATTAGAAAACTTTTATATTTCTGTCTTGTTTGTAATAGTTATTACTTTTAAATATATTAACATATATAAAGTATAAAAATTAAGTCTTTTTATTAACTATAGACAATTTAAATTTTGAAATTACCTCATGCACATATTGTACCGGTCGGTTTTGTATGTTCACATAACAAGATCTAGCATCTAGGCAAAAGTACCTCAAATCCAATCATATGCAAGATACATAAGTCAGGAACACTCATGAATTCTGCCCTATTTGCCTATTTTCCAGAGCTATCAACTTATGAGCAACAATCCCGATGATATCGATCTAATTTTATCTCTCTCTGCCAGCAATTGCACATCGGAGCACAAAAAGACTCTTAATAATTCAAAGTGTAATGGTGGAATATTAAGTATGAAATATAATTTAGAAGCATTTAACGAACGTAACCTTTTATATTAATTATATATTAGCAGAGATCATCTAGTCAGAAGGAGCATAACTTAATTAATTAAAATATTAATTTAAATAAAAGAAAACACAATGATTCGGAAATGTTATAATATATATATATTTAAGGTTTATTATTTTAACAAAACATAAGTAAATGCATGTCATAATTGATTGATCATTGGCCTCATAAATATTCTATGACAGTTGGTCATAGAGAAATCATATTACATTTGGTTGATAAATTAAGAATCAAATTTAACAGATGACTTTGTTTATAGTTGCGGCTATGCCAATAATATATACTATAACAATGAATATAAGATTTAGCGCTATTAAGAAATATAATATTGAAGTACCACTACACCCCAGAAGGAACAAAATAGCATTTAACCGATTTGAAAGATAATTATTATTTTATAATGAAGCATTACATTTGTACAAAATATAGTGATTAATATTCAATTTATAAAGTGACAGACGTGTGTGGGATAGCTGATGAATATATTTTAATAATAATAATGTCGTCACAATGATGCACATTTTAAATAGTGGACATAGATCTGTTTAGCAAAAATCACAAAATTATGGCTTATGGATGTTCATGGGTTTATTAGAAATATAACAAAAGGTGGTGCCTGCATGGCAGCATATTTGTGTGATCCAGTCACGGATCCTAGTATGTGCTTCAGAGAATTCATTTTGAGAAATAGACCGATATAAGTCTGCGATGTTAGCAGAATCGGTTCAGGAATGAAGAGCGGTCGGCTATGCATTTATTGGGCTGGTTTTTCCAGGGCGATCCCCATATAAAGCATGCACATACAACCAAATAAGTCCCCAGCCTGTTTCTTGGACTTTGAAATAAACGATGGGTTCGACTTTGCGATACCTCCAGAGGAAAGAAGCACAAATATATATGTATAAGATAAAATGAGGATGCCCATATGTACACAATGCTTGGGATAACAAAATATATAGCTGTAAAGACTATTTTAATTACTTAATGCCCATAAATTATAGAATATCCTGCATAATGGTATGATCTAATCGCTAAACAGGCATGGATGATTTAAATTAATTAAATTATATAAATTTTAAGACATAAAGAGTCCCCTTTCCCTTTACTTTAAATTATTTTATAACTTCCCACACTGTTTAATAAATACAAATTTCAGTTAAAAAATGCTATTATTAGAAATAAATATGTTTATATGGAAACAAATGGGGTGGTGAAAATAACTGGGATAGTAATTAGATTTCACATATATGAAATACATTTACTGTTGGGATTAGCACATAAAAAAAAGATTAAAAAAACATTTTTAGAAAAACAGATGTTGATCTGTTTTCCTACAACAATTTATAAGATAATGACTTTGTTTTTCCAAACTCATGAGCACCTGCATAAGTCGAATAGGACTTGTTTTTAATTAAAATAAGTTTTTAATTACCCCGTAAGTGATGGGTAGGGAAACTAGAAAGGAATTACATGCTAGCGAGTTTGAAATATTATTGGCATTTTAAAACACACATATACGTAATATAATAATGAAATAAAATATTATTGCCACATGGGAATAAAAAGAAAACATATTGAATAGAAGCTCAATGATAGAATAGGTTAAGTTATATAGAGTTGATCATGTGTTTGAAGTGTTAGTATTCAGTCATTTATAGTTAAAACCTGCAAAGCGCATGGGCAACAGCTTAATGCTGTTTAGCTATTACAGTTGTAACTAGGTAAAATTACGTAAGATATAAATATTTACATAAGATATTAGAATAGAGCTTCAGGATTATTGTTGTTATAGAAGGCTGAACTTAATAGAATCATAAAGTGGCTAAAGTTCTTTTATCTTTCATAAGTAGTAGTGGTCCTTGATATTTGGAGTGTTTATCAGCATTAATACACTAGATCTAGGTTTGGAATAAAGCATCACAGGTAGCATTTTTACTTATTTTAATTGATAGACATTTGAAAGTTCATAGGCATGGGATCCAGAGCTTTTATTACAGGAACAAGCATGTTGGAACAGAGGGGAAGGTGAAGTTTTTCCTACTCACGGCACATTGTATGAAGATTTAAACTAGCGTGGATTATGTGGACCATCGTTAATTTATGGTTGTCTCCTCTCTCTTGGATTCAAATCCAGCAGTATTTATACTTCTTTTTTGATGATGTAGTATAGCACTTAACTGCTGGACTTGAGACAATTTGAGCACTTTAGCAAAGCTGAAATCTGCTGACCGGATATCTTTTGTTTTGTAAGTCTTTTGAAACAATGCAATCCTGTTACAAGTTTCTCGAACGATTGTTTTAAAATAAGTCATGACTTTAGAACAAGTTGGCATGGATAAAATTTCCACTAATGGATTTTATTTTACTATTACAAATTGTAACCTTTTACTTTTAACTAATGTGCTTTTCCAGGTAATTGTTTTTAGTTGTGTTCAAGAAACTTCTTAAAAGAATTGCATCATTTTCTGACCGCTAAAATTAAATATAAAAAATAATACATTTCATATATGAATTTTAAGATACATGAATAATATAACTATTTGTATGGTTTATTATCAATCTCCCCACACTGAAAATATATATATTTATCCATAACGCATGCATGCACATTAAAATAATATTAAATATTTGTTTATTAAATTATTTTGTTAAGATATATAAATATCTATGTCAGTTATGTTTAAATGGTTAAACAAAGGAAAAATATATGTATATGCACATAAGGATGAGGTTTAAACATGGCTTAGTGGTAGGAGACTAAGTGGGCTGTGAAGCATGATCTGAGCATCAGATCGACTGCTTCAATATAGAACATTGTTTCATTAAATCTTTCAGATTTGTGATGCATTCCTCCACACTTGAAAGAAATTGTAAATTATGAATCAGTATAAAATCTCTCAAATTAATCTCTCTTATTCATACATGCATTTCATAATAGACTTTGATTTATCAAATAAACTGAAGATTTGTAATACTTAAATCTTTGCAAAAAATGATAATCAGATTTTGTATTTTTTCTGTGTAAATTACAGGCAATTTGGTTTTGAAGACAGAATGTTTTTGTAAAAGGTTGTGCATGTAGTAGATATTTAACCCATTAATTTTTCAATAATCATACTTCCTAATAGGCTGCAATAATTAATATCCATATTGTGATTGCTGAATAAAATAAATATATGGTACTATAAATTGACAAATATATCTGATAAATATTTATAACTAATTAAATCTCACATAACAAATGCTAATGTCTCAAACTAATATTTCTCATTTTGCATATATTTCATGAGAAAATCTCACTTATTAGATAATCTAGAGACATGAAACACCTGAATCTCCTCACAGAATAATCAGTTATGTATAAATTATTATTAATTTGATTTTGCAGATTGAATGTTTTAACAATTGGTTGTGTGTGCATGCGTGTATGTCCATATATATATATATGTTTAGTTGAATTTCACTTGAAAAGGTCTATTTGTTAACCCTTTGAGACCGAAAACCGCTTGTTTACGCATTAAAAAAAGTTTACAATTTCGACCGCAATAGCGTGCAAACCGTATACGTCACAGTTACGCTTTTTTTTTCTTTCTCTCCGCCATTTTTCTATCTTTTTGTACGTCTAAAAATTTTTTCTGTGCGATGAAAATTAGATTTTTTATAGCAATTTTTGTAAAGTACATTATTAAAATTTTGTAATTTTTTTTATCTTTCTAGATTTTATCAACCGATAAAAAAAATATACGGAGAAAACAATTATTTTCGCCGCTAAACGTAATTACGTTTATAACGAACTTTTCTGTTGATGTGTTTGATTTTGAGGTTTCGTATTCCCCATTACCTGTAAGTATTCAACATTCATCATCATCATCTCCCACTAATATATAATAATTGCTTGTAATTCCTTTGGGTTATTTATTTTATTTTATTTACTGTTTTTATACATTTCATTGTAGATAAGTTTTTATTCATTTTATAGCATACTTTGCTATTATGGTTTGCTATATAATAATGCATAATTTAACTCACTCTTACCCTCATGATATTCCAATAATGTAGTAATTATTTTTTACATGCATAACTTAGAATTTACTACGTTTTTATTCATTTCATTGTAGATAACTTTTTATTCATTTTATAGCATACTTTGCAGATAACTTTTTATTCATTTGATAGCATACTTTGCTATTATGGTTTGCTATGTAATAATGCATAATTTAGCTCACTCTTACCCTCATGATATTCCAATAATGTAGTAATTATTTTTTACATGCATAACTTAGAATTTACTACGTTTTTATTCATTTCATTGTAGATAACTTTTTATTCATTTTATAGCATACTTTGCAGATAACTTTTTATTTATTTGATAGCATACTTTGCTATTATGGTTTGCTATGTAATAATGCATAATTTAGCTCACCCTTACCAGTTGCTCCACATCATCATCATCAGTTATTTTGAAATTGATTTTGCTCATGCATTTATATTTTCAACAATTTGCAAACTGTCTTCAAACTATCCACTCTGTTCTGTGAAACTAACAAGGTGAAAAAAATAAATACCTCACAATGCTGAATCAACAGTCATCATCATCTCCCACTCATATATAATAATTGCTTGTAATTCCTTTTGATTATTTATTTTATTTTATTTACTATGTTGTTATTCATTTTATTTTAGAAACAAATTTTTAAATTATTTATTTGCATATTTGGCAATTATGATCTGCCATGAAATAATGCATAATTTATCTCGCCCCACCCCTGATTTTTCAATAATATAGTCATTATTTTTTACCCCCATAACTTAGAATTTACTAAAGTTATTACTGTTATTTTTTTTTGATCCTCACTAAAACCTTGCATTTCTAATAGATATCCCGCATAGAGGGCCTAGAAAAACAACTGCTTGCAAAAATAGAACACATAGAGTGTCAAGCAGAAAAAAGAAATTGAAATGGTCACCTTTTGCCACATTACACCAACAATCTGTAACTCAGGTAGGTCATGTTATATATTATTTTTTTCTGCACTTTATGACGAATGTGATGAAGCTGTCTATGAAATTGTCATTTTAGGCTATATCTTTCAAAATTGAGAGTTTGTGAACCAATGTAAAAATAAAGATATATAAAATGTGAAAAATCTCCTTTCTTTAATTATTTTTTTGTGGTAATGACTATTTTATCAGCTTCATTACATTCTTTCATATTTGCACTTTCTAAAAATGTATATATATTTGTTATTTATTGTAATAAATTAGACATTTCATTTAAAATTGTATGTCCTGTAATTTTTTCTGTGACTTCAAAATGGCCGTTCAGGTCACAAGATGAAACCCCCATGGTTGTGGAAGAATTTTAGTAAAATTTTGTTAGCTAGTATCATAATGTTATATGAATTTCTATTTTATATATAAGGTGCTTTTGTCAATTTATTACATTTATATTTCTTATTATGCCATACTTTTATCCATTTGAAAGTGATAATAATATTAGCTATTTCCAATAATTAAAAATATTGAAGAATATTTTATATACTTACAGTCTATTATTAAAATGTTCATTTTACAAATTCAAGTTGATTTTAATTAAGTCATATATATAGAAAAGTCTGATTATCTTTTCTGTTTGAAAGTTCAGCTATTTCCAGTTTTTAGCTTACTTGATGAATGAGTATTTGTGTGAAATGTATATAGGGAGAGTTAGAAAGATTGTTTTGGGAGATTTTACACTGAATGATAATTTAAAATTTTCTATAAGCTTAGAAGAGCATATCACAAATACAAAAAGGTTATTTTGTTACAAATATTTATCAGATACATTTGCCAATTTATTACATATACTGTGATTTTTAGTTTTAATTAAATTTTGCCCAACAGTGATGAGTAGGTGTCTTATTATTATCGTAAGTCTAAGTTCTTATTTTTATTTTAAACTTTTAGTTTATCCTAATGGAGAGAAAAAACATCCAAGAAAATGAAAATCTTTAGAAACAAAAATTTCAATTTTAGATCACTTAGCGAAATGGAAAGGATTAACAGCGATTGGAAAACATTTTAGTGTAGACAAGTCCACTATGAAAGCAATTTAAAAAAATGAAGTTGGCACTAGTTGTATTTCCTCTTGTGATGAATCTGATGTCTTACCATTTCACAAATGAAACTGCATATCATCAAATAGTGATAATGATTAAAATACTGTACATGTATGAAAAAATGTAAAATACTGTAAATTACGCATAAAAATATATTGTTTTGAATAAAATTAAATACTGTAGTTAATAAAAAGTTTGTCTTGTATCAATTTTTTTCAAATTTGAAATTTTTTATTAGTCATATTTTATTTCCTTTTTTTTATGCGAATTTTAATGTAAGTTTACATTGTTGCTTAGCTTTTATGTGATTTTTAAAAATTACAGTATGTATCCCCCATTTTTCAAGGTAAGTTAAGTCTATTTTTGTGTGATTTCTTTTGTGCACATTTTCTGAGGAACCTATCTACCCCATAAAATGAGACCCAGGTGTATCTCTTATTTTCAAAAAAATTAATATATGTGGTCCAATCTATACAATGCAAATTAAATATCACTCAAAAAAGCAAACTAAATCTTCATAAGAATCATTTCACTAAAAGGCAAAGCACTGATTCAACAGTTATGTTAGAATTCTAAACATATGTTCAGCACAACAATAACAATAATTACAACATGAGCAAGCATATTCTAATTCTAAATCTATCTTATTTTCAACAATTAAATATAAATAAAATTTAGTAAAATAGAGTATTGACTCACTATTTATTTAAATAGCTATATGATTCACTAATATATATAAATTTGAAATTTTGTTTGTGCTCTCAAATTATAATGTACATTTGTAGTTTGTTGGTATAATAATGCAATTAATATGTTTGCTTATGCTTAGAATTCTAGCATAAATAGGGTGTTGAGAATTTGAATTTGATAAAAAGACATGTTTAGTGAGGATTTGATTTGTTTTTTTTGCAGAGTTATTTCAATTGACAATATATAGATTTAATCATGTTTGGTACTAATTTTAAAACAAACACTATTGAAAAATAAAAAATATTTTCATTATTGTCATGTTTGTTAAAGTGCTAAAATTATCTTATTTTTGACAATATATATTCAAACTTAAACAGAATTTAGTCAAAATAATGGGAATACCAGTGATAATTTCATTAATATAAGGTACCATATGATTAACATAAAGTAGAATTATGCAATAATCTAAGTGTTTAAAAATGTTAACTTATTTCTCATGTAGAAAATATCAAATTCTTTTAAAAAATGTAACAGTTTTGTGTGAGCAATAATTGCAATATAAGATGAATATGGTCTTTCAAAATGTTCATATAAGCTACAGTTGTAATAGATGAGCAAAGATTAAATATTAAATCAAGAAAATATAATTGAGTTGTCTAAATATGACCATTGTTTTATTATGTTTCAAAATTCAGAGATATAGAATGACTGGTAGTTTTCTTTTAATAATAACCAGAAAAAAATTATTTCTGGAATTGAAAAAAATCTAAAAAGTAATTCATTTTATTATTTTCTTTCATTTATTGCCCAGTCCTCCGATCATAAAACAATCACATCTACTCAGTAACATTCATATCAGAATGTAACAACTTTAAAATGACAAAAATTTTTAAGTGTTATACTTGTGAATTTCATACCACATGTTTTTAATAAAAAAAAACTTACTATATCTAAATATTATTGATCTTTGTAGTCTTCATTTATCTGCTGTTTGTTTTTTTTTAAGGATAGATTGGCTATAATTATTTTGTAATATCTTCTAGTTCTTAGTAAACATTGATTTTAGATACCAGTAGATTTCTAATAGATTCCATTCATTTCTTTTTAATGAATGAAATCACCATTCTTGAATCTCTGAATTTTGAAATAGTACAACAGCACAGTAATTCTGAACACAGATATTTTACAAATTTATTTTTTTTTAGCAGAAGCAGGTCTAACTTTTGTTTTCATAGGTTTTTAATTCTAATTTCAATATTTCCTTATTACTTTTTTGGAATTCTTTCTGTAAAAGAAAGATATTATACATATATAATTTTTTAAACATATACTTAAATATGTAACATATCTAAGATATATGTAAGAACACACACACTTAAGATATGTGTAACAAGTTGGTTAATTAAACTATAAATATATTTATAAACAAGTATTTATTCTTATTAAGTTAAAAAAAAATGTGTATGGTTGTATTGCTCCAGAATTTATAAGAAGTTTGAGCACCAGACCTTCAAGCACCAGAGATAGTGGGATTTATTGATTCCAAGTCGGATGCTTTACCAGCTGTGCCAAGCCACGTAGGGCATTAAGGTAAACAAATAAGCTGGCAACTCTTAACTGAAAGCTTTCTGATATACCAGAAGATATAACATCAGTCCATAGATATAATCATCTATAAAATATGTTGTTTAAAAATGCCTGATTTTGTTTAAGAGTGAAAAAAATCAAACATCTTGAAACAATAATCATGCATATAATATTCCTTGATTGTCTGAAAGTTTGTGATGATAGCATTTTACTTATATAAAATTCTTCGTCGATATATTTGTTTGCAATTTGATTAACTGACTTTATTATATATATGTAGATACACAGTACATGAATTTAGTTGTGACGAAAATTAAATATATTTCAACAAATTAAGAAAATAGGATTGTTGCATAATATCACTATTACTAATTTATTTGTTGTTATTAATATATTGATTATTGTCTTCTTTTCTTTTTTTTTTAGAACTCGAAGATCATGATGAACAACTTCAAATAGAAAGCATCCCTTTGAACTTGGCATTGCAACATTTGCGATTTATCATTAAATCTGGTTATGACCACTTTTGCTCTGTGCATAAACTCACCATACAGATTAGCTAATTAACTAGTTTTAAATCCGTTTGTTTTTTAATGTTTAAATATTATTCGTTGTTTTCAAACTATTGTAAAAAAAAAAATGTATTCAATAAAAAAATATTTTTTTTAATAATAGAATCAGTTAATAACGTATTGATTTTTATTAATCATAACCATGGAAGATAAATAACAACTCATGAAGTGATAATGTAAATACACTCTGTAGTAGTTATGTTTTGCTAGGATACTATAATGAAAATATTCATTATTTTACCAAAAATTTTATATTTATTATCATGGCATTTTTCAATTTTAGAAACAAATTAGCTTAATTTGAGTGGATTTTTTCAAAAATCAAATTTTATCTTATTCAGACTTAGTAATGACCATTTACATTAGGCACTTTAATATAGTTAATGTGTTAAATAATCATCATCATCAACTATTATCAATCCACTGCAGGATGAAGGTCCCTCCAAGTTCAATCCACCTTCTCTGATCTCTAGTTTCTCTTCTCCACATCACCCCTACACACGTTCATATTTCATCCATCCATCTTACATGTGGTCTATTTCTGGGTTCTTTACAATCTCTTGGAATCCTATTTAAGATTTTATCTGTCCATCTATTATCATCTGTTTTAGCAATATGTCTAGCACAACTTCACATTAGTTTAATTCTTTCAACAATTTCAGTAACACCTGTTTGTTCTCTTCCCTTATATATTGTGTTTTCAATCTCTTGTTGTTACTCCTAACATGCATCTTTCCATATTCTTTGAATGGTCTGAAGTCTTTCTATTGCTCTTAAGTGTCAAAGTCTCAGATGAATATGTAAATTAAAATTGATATATATATATGTGTGTGTGTAATACTCAAATATTTTACACTAATATTTTACGCATTACACCAATAATTTTATTTTTATTTATTATGTTGCTTAGTACTTTTGAAGAGCAAGGCCTTTATTTTCAAAGCTCTGGAAAATTGTACTGTAGACTGTTCTGCATGAGAAATGCAAAATTATGCAAATCAAGTTTGCGATTTCTTGGAAATGGCATAGAATGTTTCTCTTTTATTTATGGAATTAACGTCCATAAGAAAAGATAAAACACATTTATTAAAATCCTTCCTTGTCAAGCACATAAGCATATTTCCTTTTAATATTGTTAATAACCCATAGGCATATTTCCTTTTAATATTAAGTTATTATTATGAAAAGCATTACAAACAGATTTAATTGTATGATTAATTTCATCCATTATGTTTTCATCTGTAGTAATAATCTGACCAAGGTATTTTTAGTTGTTAACTTCTTCTAACTTATCATAATCATTCTTTATTATCATCTTTTGAGAAAATCCATTGAAGATTATTTTAGTCTTTTTAACATTTACCTTTAGTCCTACTTTCTTACTTTAATCTGATAACTCTTGCAACATTTCCTGAAGCTCAAGCATTATTTGCAGAAACAACTATATCATCTGCAATATTTAAATGATTTAAATAATCTACATTTACTTTTTTTTTCTCATGTGACATAGCATCAGCCGGGAAGCGAACTGCTAACCCGGGACAACTTATAAAGCAGACGTCACTGACCTCTCGACCACCAATGCTTGACTACATTTACTTTTACTCCTTTGGCCTCCCATCTACAAAATACTTCTTTTAGCACTGCTGTAAAAAGTTTTGGAAATATTAAATAACCCTGTTTTACAAACTTCTCAATGTTAACCCTTTTAGTATCACCATGTAATCTAATTGTTGCTGTTGTATTTTTATAAATATTTTTGAAAATATGACAATATTCAATGCTTTAATCACTGAAGAAATGCTTATAGAATCAAATGCCCTTTCATAACCTACAAATCCAAAGCACAATAGCAACTTATATTCATTGGTCTTTTCTATAATTCTCTCAATACTTGGATATCACCTACTGTAATAAAACAACTTTTAAATCCAGCTTGTTCTTTTGGTTGATTGAAATCCAATGTTCTCTGTAGACGAGTTGTAATTATCTTAGTAAAAATGTTGTATAAAACTGATAAAAGACTGGTAGGTCTGTAATTTCTAATATCTTCCTTATCATCTTTTTTAATAATTAGTACTGCCTTCTTTCAATCATCTGATACATCTTTATCATTTAAACATTTGCAAATTTTTTTTTATTTCTTCACCTGCTTCTTTTAATATATCAATTATAATTCTATTATTACATGGAGGTTTTCCCTTCTTCATAAATTTAGTTGCATGTCTCACTTCTTCATTTAAAATCCTGGGCAATTCAGAAGATATAATAGATGTAGAAAGGACTTGTTTTTTATTAATATATAATTCTTGATAGAATTCTTCTATCCATTTCATGATGTTATCTCTTTTTTTAGTAATAGTTTCATTTTTTTTCTTATTGCAGATCTAAGTTTCCTACCAATACCAAAATATTGTTTTACACTCTTGAGACTTTTATTCTGTTCTATAGATTTCTTTGCTAGTTCATAATTATACTTTTTTTATATTATTATCAACTCTTTTTCACATTATTCTATAAAATTTGAGATATCCAATTCTTCTGAATGTATCATTTTTATATATCTTTATATCTTTTTTTTTCTTCATAAATTCTCTAGTCTCGGTAAAAATTTTGTTGGTCAATTGCTGCTTTTTTCTACCAGATATCTTTGTTGCAGTTTTTTAAAAGTGTATCAGTTATCTTCCTATTAATTTCATTCAAATCTGAATCATGTTCAAAATCTACTACGATTTACAAGTTCTAATTTAAATTCATTATAACATTGCTGAAGATTACAAATATCAACTGTAAATATTGTTTTTTTTAATAATTTTTGTCTCTCTAATTTTGCATTAACATGTATCTTGCATTTTACTAATTGATGATCACTTTCTTTGTTGAATTTATTAAAAACATTACAAGTTTGAAATGGGTATTTTCTGTTAGTCAAATAATTATAATCCAATTCTGCTGCATCTTCATTTGGATGTTTTCATGTCTATTTCCTTTCAACATTTTTCTCAAAAAAAGAATTCATAATATAAAGTTTATATTTTTCTACAAACTCCAGAAATCTATATTCTCACTCATTTCTATTACCATAACCAAATTTATCTATAGCACTTTCATTTTTATTAAAAGTCTTTTGGACATTCATGTAAAAATCTTCTACTACTTCATCACTATGAAAACTTGTTGGGGCATAAACCTGAATTATCTGCATTTGGTATCTGCTATTAAGTTAAATAACTAATCTTCCCACTCTGTCCAATACACAATCAATCTCTACAATATTGTTCTTCCATTTTTTATTTATAATAAATCTTATTCCACTTGTACTGTCAATATTTGTGCCTTTGTAGTAGAGTACATGTCCACTTTTTAAATCAATTGTCTCATCTTTTCTTCTAACTTCACAAAGTCCAATAATATTCCATTTAATATGAGACAGTTCTTCCAATTCTTGCAATCTTCCTTCACTTGAAAGTGGTCTGCAGTTGTAAGTACCTAAATAAAAAGTCATCATTAAATGGCAGCCTGGATCTGTAATCAGGGATTGTTAGCACCCTCTGCCTTCAGCCACTAAGTGCTGCCTTGGCTGGTAACTTTATAGCTTCTTGGGAATAAGGGTCATGATTTATTGTTTGTTTGTCATGATTGTATATATCTATTGGAAAAAATTTTCATTCACACACACAGAGAGAGTCATTCTGCCTTATCAGGCAATTGAAAAGAAAGACTTTGATGTTTCTTGATTTTAAACTCAGAGGTAAAAACTCACCATGCTGGATAATGTATGTTGGTGTGCAGCCCATCTATGTTATTATACTATATAAATAATCACATAGGAGTAACAGCTGCAACAACATGAATGTATGGAGTGGACATTAGGAATTTGCCCTACTCAATTCAGTTAAGGCCTCCAAGAGGAATTAAAAAGTCTCCTTTTAGTTAACAACAAACTTTTTTTTGCAGCCATGTTAAATAATAACACAAATTAAATATAGCACGAGATGGAATTTTACAAAAAAATTTAAAAAAAATAAACTAGATCTCATTTTTGAAATTTTTTCCATTACAAATAAAATGGAAAGCAAAATTTTTCTGCTATAGTCTTGCATTGGTGGTCGAGAGGTCAGCGCGACTGTCTTCGCACTTGCAGGCAGTTGCTCGGGTTGCGGTTCACGTCCCGGCCGATGCTATGACACTTAAAAAAAAAAAAAAATTTTTTTTCTGCTATTTACTTTTTGAGTGAGGTGGAGGGTTTAGAAGAAAGTTGTTTTTAGTTGCTATTCTGTTCAAATTACGCAATAAATGTAATTAATTGTTTCATTGGTTGCTACTTATTGCATTTTTCTTTTGTAACAAATAAAAAAAACTATAGTGCTATTTAAAATCTCTGCTCTAGCTGTTTTCTTTCTTAAATCAGTATCATATGTTTCAAAATAGTATCTTTGAATTAAATAAAAAGTTTTATTATGTTGTTTTTATGGTCACTCTACAAAATTTATTCTTGCAATAACCATACAAGTTCTGACAAAAAAGATTGCAAACTCACTCTCTTGCAGTATAATGGCAGCACTGTATAGATAACTTGCAAAAATTTCATTATTTTGATATAACAGTGATTCACAACTTTGTTTGTGTTGGCATGTGGCAGAGTCTTGATGAATGAGTTTTATTATTATTGTTGAATGCTTTATGTGTCATTGTGGGAATTTTGTAACTTGAATTAGAGCAAAAAACAAATAGTAAATTTCCTATTAAACTTGAAAAGAGTGGAAGTGGAATTAGGGACATGTTAGTCCAAATTTATGGAGATAATTCCATGAAGAAAATAGCAGTGTTCTAATGGATTAACTGTTTCTGAGAGGAGAGAGAAAGTTTCACTGCTAAAGAAAGATCAGGGCAGCCACTAATTAGAACCGATGAAAACATTACAAAAATTTGTATAAAAATCATCAACTGATTATGAGAAGTATAATAGACCAAGAAAACATTGATAGAGAAACAAAAAATTTAGATGAAAGTCTGGACCTAAGAAGGATGTGTGAAAATGCATTCCCTCACATAGCACTGTCTGTGAATGAGTGTTTACCAACAAACAAATAACTGCATTTGGATCCTCCTCCCTATTCATTTCATCTGAGACCCAATAACTTTTTTTTTACCTGAAGATGAAGAAAATATCGAAAAGAAGATAAGTTGTATGATGTCTGCTCTGATGGCCACTCGGAAAAAGTTCTAAAATTGCTTTAGCAGGTATATTAAGCACTGATATCAGAACTTCACTAAAGGAGTATGTTGAAGGAGACCAATATAATATTCAGCAATAAGGTGTGGAGAATTTTTTCTAGTATAAATTGGAAAAGTTGTCAGATCTTGTATATATGTAATAAAGATAAAAATGAGATAATATCCATATAAATAAAAATAACTTTTAACCTTTGATGTTATCAAGTAATTATCAATTACTACTAATTGACAATCCCTGAGGTCAAACCAGTTTTTTAGTTAAACCTATAATAGCTTTTTGCTTTGAATTTTTTGTTGAAGTAAAAGGACTTTTATTTCAATCCCAATTTCTTATATGGATTTAAACCCAGAAAACTATTTTTACAAGTGTGAGAGTGTAAAAGAATAGTATATTTCTTAATATACTGCAAATATTTTAAACTTCTTCAGAGAGTTTCATATCTTGATTATATTTCCATAGATTATTATAAGAAAGAATAGAAATGAGATAATATCCACTGAATAGAAATAAACTTTAACATTTGATATTACCAAGATATTACCAATTACTACTAATTGACAATCCCTGAAGCCAAACCACTTTTTTATTAAAACTATAATAGCTCTTTTGTTAGTTTTCTTCTTGAAGTATACCTATAAAAAATAGCTTCCTAGGTTTAAATTCATATAAGAACTTGGATTTGAAGTTTTTTTTTCAAGAAAAATCTCATTTCTATTCTTTATTATTTTACCAATCTACAGAAATATTTAATTCAACATATACGTATATTATGTAATCTAATATTAATTTAATAAATCTGGCTGTAAAATATTTTTAAATGATTATCTGAAGATTTTTAATGATGGTATTTTAGATTATTTCCATCATCTGGTTAAATTATTAAATGTATTTAGAAAAATCAAATTTCATTTATAATTTTCTAAATACATTAAACTAGTAGTAATGACATCCTGATTAATATATGATGTTAGCTTTATTAATGATTACTAACATAGAAATTGATTCAGTGATCTTTAGATTTGAGATGACATCATAATTGACTAGGCTATTCTGTCAGAGACAACAATCAATAAAATTTTATATACTTAATTATGAGGATCGTTATGATTTTATTTGTTTCTTTTAAGAATGAAATTAATGATTGATTTCTAAACATTATGGATGGAGTTATTTCCTCTTGTCAGCTGTGCAGATTATAATTTTTTATTATTTTTCCTCATTGCCCAATATTTTTATGTTTCCTCATTTCAACATTGATTCATTGGTACATGCAAGTCACATTTATCTAGTCCTCTCTAAGCACTGCTTTATGTCCTACATTTATATAATTTTCCATAAATGAAATTCTATCTTTCAGAATTTTAAGTTTAGATTTTTCATAAATTAGAATTCATTGCCATATGTTATAGTTCCTATAAAAAGTTTTCAGATTTTATACTGATTGCGGATTTTTTTCTGCCATCCATTAGTCACCCTGCAATACCTACCATTGCTTTTCTTTTGATATTTATTTTTGTTTTCTATTTAAGGTTCTTTTAGTGATAGCTGATGTATAATTAATTTTCATGAGAGTTTATTTTATGTTGAAATTTTCCATTCTTCATGAAATTTTATTCTATATTAGACTTCTCTGTTTGCTTTATTTCAAACTGATAATATAATTTCATTTTTGTATTTCTGTCATAATTGAATGCATATGCTAAGTATTTGTGTGAGGAAGAGGATATATAGTAGTTTTGATTTGCAATGAAATAGTCTTATCACAAACAGCTGTTGTTGTATTTCTGTTGTGAATTTTAATTGAAGCAAATAAGTTGTTAATGCATGTGTAGAATGTTAGTAATGTATCATTATGTGATCATACAGTAAATGTAGCAAAATCAAACTTTTGATAAAAATGACATAATATTTTTGGTTATAGTTTTAGCTTGTCAACACCAGAACTACTGTTAATAGAATCCCTTTGACACACACACAAAAAAGTCAAAATATACTATTACTATTGAATAAAGCAAAAGAAGTTTATCCAAAAGCCAGTGACCTGGGGAGAAAAGGCTAACATAGAGCCAACTCTCATGAAAATTAGATATTCAAAAATTACCATTAAAAAAAGCTATAAATAGACATATAGGTACTATAATATATCCATATATGTCAGAATTGGTAGACAAAAAAAATCTGCAATTAATGTAATACCAAAACAATTTTCCAAAGCCATAGCACTCAGCGATCCATCCTAACTTTTACAAATCTAAACTTGAAATGATGAGAAAGAAGAATTGTGTCTATGAAATACTTTATGAATATGGAAGTATATATATAAATGAAACTAGACATCCCATTTAAAAATAAAATAATGATTGGGGAGGAATCCAATTTAGTAAGATTATTCATAATGTAATGAAATTACTTATTCGTCTTGCTCTTAAAGGGCAAAAATGGATAAATCAGATCTGTATAAATAAATGTTTATAATTTCTATTGAGCTTTATTTTTGACAAGAGCAACCTATTGCTTAGAGAATCACCTTAAATTCAATTTTTATAAATTTTAACATCATTACTTCAATTTGTACGCTACCTGCAACTGGTTATATCAAGAAACACCTGGCGCAAAGAACAAAATAATGTTATTAGAAATGGTTATTTAGAAAAATATAAATACAGTTTGATTTTTTTATAAAAACACTTAACACTTCAATTGTACTATGGCAGTAACCTAACATATAATTACAAATATTTTCTAAATGTCACTAAAGTTATAATTCATTGCTACAAGTTTTTTAAGTACTAAATTTCAGTTTTTTTGAAAAATATGTTTATGTCAGAATGGATTGAATAAAAAAGACCCTTTAAATTGAAGAAGCAGTCATACTTGATTAATGGAGAATTGGTCATATTCAGTTACTGTTTGTCTCTGAATTCATGTTTTTTGATAATATTTATAAAAAATCGTATTTGAAGAGTATTAAATATGTTTTTGTAAAGAAATTCCAACAAAAACTTTTTAAACCAATCATTTCAAAGCCAAAATTTACAAAAATATTTTTACACATTTTTAATAAAGTCACTTAAACCTAAGACATTATATAAATTAAGATGTTAAAATCATTTAATCCATTTTAATAATCTATGATATTTTTCACTGAGCAATAAGAAACATACAAACAACAAAATTGCAGGTTGAGCATAACGATTATACCCCATTGTTTGAACATTTTTTTAACTTTCCTTATTTAGAGTCAATCCATGAATCATCAACTTTTGAGTTCACTTCTCCCACCGCTACTAAGCTATAATCTACATAATACTAATTGCACTTTAACAATCTGTTGCAATATGTAAATCCATTTTCAATGTTAGAGAACACAACACATTAAAATCTTTTAAATATATATATATAATTATTTCAAGAAAATAATTAAACTCGTAACACAGTAGTATAAAAAAGTAGTAAATAAATAGTTGTAGGCAAAAAACTAAAAAGAAGCAAACATCGAATACCGTTGTGCAAAATCGAATAGCCTTGAGCTCTACAATGTGTAGTGATTACTTAAATAACAAGACGATAAGTAAAATTATAATGCAAAACTATTAAAATATTAAATGAAAATAGTGGTATTGACCTGTAATTTAAAATATGTATCAAAATGTACTATTACAACAGCAATAATTGGATGAACATTATATTGAAGAAATCGATGTCTAATCATCATCGATGCTTCATGTTACACTATCTATACTAACCTCCTAGGGCTCTGCAATTCAGACCTTGCTATAAATATCTGCTATTCACTCACACACTGTATGCCAAATCATTAGAAAAATTAGTAAAATTAATTTTTATTTAGTAAAATAAAACAGTAGTTTGAGTGATGCGTAGATATATATTATGACTAAAGCAATAATTTTATTGCTATGTTTATTGCTGGAAAATACATTTGCTTATATATTTGTAATTATTTTTATGTCTGTGTGTATTTAATGTGACAACAAAGAAGAATGGCGGAGGCTCGAAATGCTAAAATAATCTTTGTTTAAATTCAGCTTGTTCCCTTTAATTAAAAATTGTCAATCACAATTAAAATTGAAAACAAATCATTTATCAGTTGTTGTCGAATGATTTAAAATAGCTAAAAATGGTATTTCGAGCCTTATCTGTATAAAAACATGTTGTTAATTAAATGTTCTTTGTAAGGGGATTATAGAGATAGTGTATAAAAAGAGCCGAAAAGACCTTTTAAGGGCAGTCGATGATTTTCCCTTGATAAGTTAGTTACTTGATAAATCAGTTAGTTACTTTCGCTTGATCAGTTGGTTACTTTTACGTTTCTGATTCAAAAAGTGTTGCCAGATCATCATTTAAGAAGTCAAGAGAAGTTTAGTGCAATGGAGTGTGAGTAGTGGAGCCATCTGCCTTTCTTTTTCCTTTTGGAGGACTGTCTACCAGCTGTAAAATTCCATCTGACCGGCAATATGAGATGACGTAGGATTATCAACCTACCTGCCTGCCACTATTCTGATATCTTAGGTAAAATCGTGTAAATTAGAGCTGCCTTTAATACAAACATTCATGGGTGATTTATAATTTGTAGCTAAATTAATTCATAGATCCATTTATGATGTTTTTCTAGTTTTGCTCATAAATTCTCTCTCTATAATCCTTTATTAATACTTATGTAATTCTAAATATATGTTGCTTTCACGCTTAATTTATGTTTATATAACTTTATGTGGCTCAATTAAATGTAGACAACTTATTTTGTTTAATATATATATATATTATTTTCTCTAATATGTTGGTATCAATCAATCTTGCGACTTTAATTAAATTCATTAATAAAATTATATTAATTTGTTTATTAAAATAGAAATCGTTCATTGGTTGGTTGGATAACTAAAAGTATTTTATTGTGGATGCTTATTTTATTTTGTTGTTCAGTTGCCTTTATAAAAGATCGTGACACAATATAAAATGCCACCTTCTTTTACCATTGCCCAGAGGGTTAATTCTTTAATTAATACGTATATGGGAATTGAATTTAGATATAAATTTTATTAGCTTAATAATATAAATAAAAGTTATTATTCATTATGGTCTGTTAAATGACTCAGAATTGAAAACAGATTATTGCGCAATAGGTTAGACCCTTTCCAAACTTTAAGTAATAATATAAAATTATATAAACGTTGCTGGCATACCTTTTCTTTATTCTGATATTTTATCTTTTCCATTTTTTGATTGTTTTGTCATTAGGGATGATCCTGAAGCTCCCGTCCTACTTTTCAAAATCGTTCGTAATCAGGGACAATACTTCCTGTGGAACGTAAAGTTTATGAGGTTTATGTGCTGCGAATGACAGCATATCTAGGTCTGGGCTCTCAAACCCATCCTCTCCTTTTATATCACTCCACCAGAATGCACGGACATATCCAATCTATGTTTGTTTCAAATACTCTTTTTAAATGGTAAAATATCCACAATCGCCATAAGGCCTTATTTCATTATCGGACATTAGTACTGTTACCCTTGTCTTTAATATGATCACCATCCACCTAATCTTTAGCAATAAAGCAGTCAATCTTAGCTTAAGATTGTGCTTCATGTTTCTACCTACTAACCTATGTTTAAACCCTATATACCATCCCGCTCCTTTTGTCGTGTATATATATGTTATGTATATATATTTGAAATGTGCACCTAAATTTATCAATTTTAACTTTCAATAACATTTTATTATTAATTTTATGATTATTAATTCTATTATTAATTATTAGTTCTTTTTTATTAAAGTATTATAGGTGCAATTCAAATATATATAGGAGCAAAAACTTACTAACAATATTGATTTTAAATATTTTATTATACATCATTTTTAAACTTTTTCTTTTAAAGTACTTTTTCTATTAAACTGTATATTTTTATAGAATCCAATATGGAAGATGCTGCAGTAATTGTCTAAAAATAATTCAGGGTTGGAAGCACTATTGTTTAATCTGGGGTAGGTATATTTAATTCAAGTTTTACTTAAAAGGGGATTAAGATTAGAGATACTTTTGTTGAAAACATGTTGTCAAATCTATTTCTAATCTGGAAATAGATTTGAATTTATTTTTGGATGTTATCTTACTGTTATGTCTTCAAAAACAACTGATAAAGAAAAAGTATAAAATGACTGAATTTTGAGAACAGAGAAGGTTAGCTACTATTCAGAGAACTGATTGTAAACATATTACACATTGCTGTGAAACTAAAAATGATGTAGTATAAACCAACCAACCTGTTGGGCCCTGTCGGGTCATCATCTTCAGCGGCCATCTCATTCTGCTGCCCAAGAGGAAGTAAAAGCCTGACCTAAGAACTTTAATGCTACTAGAAGCTTGTAGTTATTTAAGAACTTTCATTTCAATTGCCGTGCGCATGCAATATTTTAAATCGGACTCTTAAAATTGCCAGTTACTTTTCAAGCAAACTAAATCTAACCTAACTCATCTATCAAGATTTCTTTTAATATATTATTTAACTTTGTTTTGTTAATATGTAATTTGCTCTTAGTTAATTTCTAGATATAATATGTAAATTGCTCTCAATGATTCCTTTAAATTTAATTCTATTTTATATGCTCTTAGCATTCTTTAATTTTGGTGAGGTCATTTATTTATTATTTGATTTTATGTGTGCTTTTTTATTAATTTGCCATTCTCAAACAACCTGTTGAGCTTAATTTTTAAAAATCTTTTCTATCATTTTTTTTTAAACTAAAACTTCATGAAAAGGTTATTATATATGTATATAATGCATTGTAAATTAATACGTTCACCAGATTGTTTTATGAATCAACATTTTAGGTTCGTTTTTAATTTAAAAATTGATTTGTTTAACTCTGGATTTTCTACCCAGGGAAAATCCAGAACTCAAGCTAATTAATGCTCTGAAACATTTATTTTATAATTATTTATTAAATTCTGAAAGGGTGACTTATAATTTGTTTTCTATATAACTGCTAATCTTACTTCATTTTTCATACTCTTCAAATTTCAAATCTTATAAAATCAACGAAGGTGGGATTGAATTATTTTAAATAACAGAAAAGGGAAGGGGGTGAATCTTCATGTTTCTTTTACTAAATCAAATCTTAACGTATATTTTATTAATTTGAAATCTAAATCTTAATGTTTCTTTTGCTAAATAAAATCTTCAAGTATATTGTAGTAAATGAAATTTAAATTTCTATATATATAAATATTATAACTCCATAGCGTATTATATGTCAAAATTATAGTATTCAAACAAGGGTAATTTATTTTAAAGCAGTAAAATGTATTCAATGTTGTTAGCGACATGTATCATTACTGTGTTTGTGACATTTGGCCGATCTTCATGTTCTATATATATGTGCTTCTGAATCTGGGGGTTGCGACAAGATCGAACCCATAGATTTCTCGTTATTTATTCCATATAAAAGGTCCCTGGTGGTGACTCCTAAGTCTGGCACACACTATGCCCATCCATTTCTTCGTACAATAAGGCCGCTGGCAGTGGCCCCTAAGTCTGGCACACACTATGCCCATCCGTTCATATAAAAGAACCTCTGGCAGTGATTTCTGAGTATGGCACACGCTATGCCCATCCACTTCATCTTTCATCCAGAAGCACGACTTTTCCTATTATTTCTTGGTTATAATGTCAGCACCGCAAACTTCTTGTATATTTATTTCTTTTGCTTCATGACCCTCTTTAATGCTCTAATATTAAAATTATGCTTGGCTTAAAAGATATATATAAATGCCAATTACTTCTATTTTATTAATTAATGTTATTTCAATTTTATCATATAATTCTACCATTGTAACTTATTTCTATATTTAAGAGTATCTATATGCCTTGGGAAAAATAAAGCGTTCGTCTTACTATTGTTAAAATAATTTTTTTTACCAGCACTAATTAAAAGAAGTTTCATTAAATATCTGTTATAGAAACAAATGTAATTTTCAAATGTATTTTATTTATTTTCACGATCTTAATGGTGTGAAAATAGCTTATATTATATTTGTAATGAATCAAGCCCGAGAAAAAAAAAAACCTATGTGCCAGTCAAAACATGTTTATCCATCTAACAAGAGCTGGAACTCACAAAATGTACTTCAAACCCAGTCAAGCCCAAGATTTAGGTCAGGGACCAGCCTGGATTCAAACCCACTCTCTAAGCCCCAGATCTATCATCTAATGAATAACATGATAGTGATGGCACATGAGAATTAATCTTAATCCGGCCAACAAGCAAAGCTGAGCAAAACAATGAGACATCTATAAACTATGACTATATTAAAATATACATAAGCATGGCTGTAATATGTGGAAGTGGAGGAAAAGGAATTTGAACTACTCAAATAAGTTAGACAATAAAAATATTGTTTAATATACTGACAAATTATACATTTATAAATTAATTATATACATTAGTGTGTGCGTGAATGAGCAAGCGGTCTACCAAGCGATAGAGGATTACATAGTGTCATTCATGCTATTATTTCTCATATGCTCTTTATTAGCTAAAACATATTATAAATAAGCACACATCTTTGGTGGGTCTAATATTAAGATGCCAATCAGTTATTAGAAAGAAGTTATATAAAATTGCTATCAACGCTTTGGATTACGGTTCTGAAACATGGTGACTAGCATTATTTCAGGGAGCGTTCTGGGATTCATTACAGATATAAGATAAATTATTTTCACACCATTGAGGTCCTGAAAATAATTAAAATACCTTTGAAAACATTTGATTATATTTGAATCTATGACAAAATAGTTAATGAAAAATTATTTTAACAATAGTAAGACGAACGCTTTATTTTTCCCAAGGCATATTACTCTTAAATAGATATATAAATTATGATGGTGAGATTGTATAAGACTGAAATAAATTTAATTAATAAAATAGAAGTAGTTGGCATTTATATATATTTTAAGCAGAGCGCAATTTTAATATTAGAGCATTAAAACTGGGTCATGAAGCAAAAGAAATAATAATAATATGAAGAAGTTTGCGGTGCTGATATAATAGCCTAAAAATAACTAAGAGGAAAAGGTCGGCTTCTAGATGAAAAATGAAATCTCACACCCCCTTCTTGGGTAGTGCTTAGAGAAAAGTGGATAGGCATGGCATGGCCCAGACCTTTTCTGGTATAACCAACATGAGAGGCCTTTTATCTATGAAGTGAATATGCATAGCATGTGCCAAACTTAGGGGATCACTGCCAGAGGCATTTTACATGAAATAAATGATTCCGGATAGCTCAACTATCTACAGAATGAGATATGAGAAGAAATCTATTGGTTCGAACTTGTCGCAATCCTCAGATTAGAAGACTAGAAGCACGTAGTATATATATATGAAGATATGCTAAATGTCAGGAACGCAGTACAAATGAATGTCTCTAATGACATTGAATAAGATTTACTGCTTTTAAAATAAATGACCCTAGTTTGAATACCATAATTTAGACAAATAATACGCTATGCAGTTATATGATTTTACTTAGTAACTAAAATAGTAAAATATTAAAATTTCCCAAATACGTTAAATTTTTATTTAATAAAAGAAACATTAAGATTTTCCCCCATCCCTTTTTTGAATTATAAATTAATATGTTCACCAGATTGTTTTTACGAATCAACATTTTAGGTTCATTTTTAATATAAAATATATATTTGTTTAACTCTGGAACTCAAGCTAATTAACGCTCTGAAACATTTATTTTATGATTATTTATTAAATTCTGAAAGGGTGACTTATAATTGGTTTTCTATATAACTGCTAATCTTACTTCATTTTTCATACTCTTAAAATTTCAAATCTTGTATTTAAATATTTCAGTTATTGTAAAATCAACGAAGGTGGGATTGTTTTATATATGTATATTTAAAGGGGACATTAATAACCTTTTCATGAAGGTTTAGTTAAAAAAAATGACAGAAAAGATTTTTAGAAATTAAGTTCGCCAGGTTGTGAGATTGGCAAATAATAATATGAGTATACATATAAAATCAAGTAATAAATAACTATAAATAATTAACCGCACCAAAGTTAAAGAAAGTTAGAGCATATGATATAGGATTAAATTTATGAAAATCATTTAAGAGCAAATTATACGTTTACATATTTAAATATCAAAAAAAAGGTAAAGTTAAATACAACATTAGAAGAAATCTTCATAGATGAGTTAGGCTAAATTTAGTTTGGTGACAGCTTGAAAAGTTACCTTGCAATTTTAAGAGTCCAATTTAGTAGTGCACGTGCACAGCAATTGAAAAAAATTCCTTCTTTAGGCTTTTACTTTCTTTCAAGGCAGCAGTTAGATGGTATATTAGTGGAAAAAATGACCCACCTGGGTCAGCAGGAAGGTGGATTTACGAATACATCATTTTAAGTTTCAGGCGACGTGTAATATCTTAACAATAAGTTCCTTAATAGTATCTCATCTCCCTTGTGATTCAAAATTCAGTCATTTTATACTTTTTCTTTTATCAGTTGTTTTTGAAGATGCAACAGTAAGATAACATCCAAAAATAAATTCAAATCTATTTCCAGATTAGAAATAGATTTGACAACATGTTTTTAACAAAAGTATCTCTAATCTTAATCCCATTTTAAGTAAAAACTTTAATTAAAATACCTTCCCCAGATTAAAGCAATAGTGTTTCCAATTCCTTAATTATTTTTAGACAATTACTGTAGCATCTTCCATATTGGATTCTATAAAAATATACAGTTTAATAGAAAAAGTACTTTAAAAAGAAAAAGTTTAAAAAATGACATATAATAAAATATTTACAATCAATATTGTTAGTAAGTTTTTGTTACTATATATATATTTGAATCGCACCTATAATACTTTAATAAAAAAAAGAACTAATAATTAATAATAGAATTAATAATCATAAAATTAATAATAATATGTTGTTGAAAGTTAAAATTGATAAATTTAGGTGTGCATTTCAAATATATACATAACATATATATATGACAAAAGGAGCAGGATAAGATATAGGGTTTAAACACAGGTTAGTAAGTAGAAACATGAAGCACAATCTTAAGCTAAGATCGACTGCTTCATATATAAAGTTTTTTGTTTTTGAGACTCATAAGTCATTGATCACTCTGTCTTAGCTGGCACCCTTATAAAAATAAATTTTGCTAACCAGTAGTGAGTCAAATGCAAAAAATTAATTGTAATGGCGTGAAAATAATTTATCTTATATGTTGGAAGTGGAGGGTTTGAACTCAGATAAAAAAATTATTGAGAGTAAATTTTTTTGACTTAATACTATGATGTATCAATTTTAAACATATAATAACCAGACTATGAGTTTTCTTTTAGATGCATGCGTGCGACCAAGAGAAATGGCTAGATTAGTATAAAATCTTAAATAAACCAATTTTTTTTTTCAGCAAGCAAAAGCTAAATTTTCAGCTAAACTATAGTTGGGCAGATATATAGAAAGTGTGGGAGCAGTGAGTGGTTATGCAGGAGATGATTTTTTTAAAAAAAGAAGAAATATATGTATAGAAAATTTTTTTTGTGTTAATTGAGTATATAATGTTTGTGTTTATTTTAAAAGCAAAGTGAAAGAATTTAGCACATGTATGGATTTTTTTTCTGTCTTTTCCACTAGTATGTGGTATTTTGTAGTGTATATAGAAGTGTAGGTGTGTGTAAAATTTATGTATTTGTATATGTAGCGCTGCATATATATGTACATAGGTGTGTATGTGTGATGTGTAGGTAACAGTGTAATATCTCGAAAGGGAATAGATGTGTTTGAAAATTTTTATATGTATTGCATTGCTATATATTTTTTTGGAAACCCATATGTGTGGAGAAATTGTGTTGTATCTCAAGCATAGAATTTTTTTTTTTTCATTATATAGATGTGCAAATTTTTTTTCTGGATTAAACAGTTGAACAAATATTCATATCCCCAAATGATATTTCACATATATAGTTTTATATAACAAGATTGTGTATTGAATTTTGAAAATTTTCTTCTTTTTTTGGTCGTCACTTGAAAACTTCTAGTCAAGGCATTTTTTTTTTGTTTTTTTTTTTGTTTCATTGTATGTGTGGAGAAATGAAGGAGTCAATCTTAGTTTAAGATTGTGCTTCATGTTTCTACCTACTAACCTATGTTTAAACCCTATATCCCATCCCGCTTTTTTGTCATATATATATATGTTATGTATATATATTTGAAATGCGCGCCTAAATTTATCAATTTTAACTTTCAATAACATTTTATTATTAATTTTATGATTATTAATTCTATTATTAATTATTAGTTCTTTTTTATTAAAGTATTATAGGTGCAATTCAAATATATATAGGAGCAAAAACTTACTAACAATATTGATTTTAAATATTTTATATACATCATTTTTAAACTTTTTCTTTTAAAGTACTTTTTCTATTAAACTGTATATTTTTATAGAATCCAATATGGAAGATGCTGCAGTAATTGTCTAAAAATAATTCAGGGTTGGAAGCACTATTGTTTTAATCTGGGGTAGGTATATTTAATTCAAGTTTTACTTAAAAGGGGATTAAGATTAGAGATACTTTTGTTGAAAACATGTCAAATCTATTTCTAATCTGGAAATAGATTTGAATTTATTTTTGGATGTTATCTTACTGTTGCATCTTCAAAAACAACTGATAAAGAAAAAGTATAGAATGACTGAATTTTGAGAACAGAGAAGATTAGCTACTATTCAGAGAACTGATTGTCAAGATATTACATGTCGCTGTGAAACTAAAAATGATGTAGTATAAACCAACCAACCTGCTGGGCCCTGTTGGGTCATCATCTTCAGCGGCCATCTCATTCCGCTGCCCAAGAGGAAGTAAAAGCCCGACCTAAGAACTTTAATGCTACTAGAAGCTTGCAGTTATTTAAGAACTTTCATTTCAATTGCCGTGCGCATGCAATATTTTAAATCGGACTCTTAAAATTGCCAGGTAACTTTTCAAGCAAACTAAATCTAACCTAACTCATCTATCAAGATTTCTTTTAATATATTATTTAACTTTGTTTTGTTAATATGTAATTTGCTCTTAGTTAATTTCTAGATATAATATGTAAATTGCTCTCAATGATTTCTTTAAATTTAATTCTATCTTATATGCTCTTAGCTTTCTTTAATTTTGGTTTTGTCATTTATTTATTACTTGATTTTATGTGTGCTTTTTTATTAATTTGCCACTCTCAAACAACCTGGTGAGCTTAATTTCTAAAAATCTTTTCTGTCATTTTTTTTAAACTAAAACTTTATGAAAAGGTTATTAACGTTTTCTTAAAATATATATATATAATACGTTGTAAATTAATATGTTTGCCAGATTGTTTTATGAATCAACATGTTAGGTTTGTTTTTAATATAAAAATTGATTTGTTTAACTCTGGATTTTCTGCCTGGGGAAAATCCAGAACTAAAGCTAATTAACGCTCTGAAACATTTATTTTATAATTATTTATTAAATTCTGAAAGGGTGACTTATAATTTGTTTTCTATATAACTGCTAATCTTACTTCATTTTTCATACTCTTAAAATTTCAAATCTTATAAAATCAATGAAGGTGGGATTGAATTATTTTAAATAACAGAAAAAGGAATAGGGTGAATCTTCATGTTTCTTTTACTAAATTAAATCTTAACATATATTTTATTAATTTGAAATCTAGATCTTAATGTTTTTTTTGCTAAAAAAAATCTTTAAGTGTATTTTAGTAAATGAAATCTAAATTTATATATATATATATTATAACTCCATAGTGTATTATTTGTCTAAATTATAGTATTCAAACAAGGGTAATTCATTTTAAAGCAGTAAAATTTATTCAATGTTGTTAGCGACATGTATCATTGCTGCATTTCTGACATTTGGCTGATCTTCGTGTTCTATATATATGTGCTTCTTAATCTGGGCGTTGAGACAAGATCCAACTCATAGATTTCTCATTATTCTGTATAAAATGCCTCTGGTGGTGATCCTGTAAGTTTGGCACACACTATGCATATCACTTCTTTGTATAAAAAGGCCCCTGGTGGTGACCCCTAAGTCTGGCACATGCTATGCCCATCCATTTCTTCGTATAAAAGGGCCTCTGGCAGTGATTCCTAAGTATGGCATTTGCTATGCCCATCCACTTCATCTTTCGTCCAGAAGCACGACTTTCCTATTATTTCTTGGTTATAATGTCAGCCCCACAAACTTCTCGTATATTTATTTTTTTTGCTTCATGACCCAGTTTTAATGCTCTAATATTAAAATTACACTTGGCTTAAAAGATATATATAAATGCCAATTACTTTTATTTTATTAACTAATGTTATTTCAATCTTATCATACAATCCTACTATCGTAACATTTCTATATTTAAGAGTATTTATATGCCTTGGGAAAAATAAAGTGTTTGTCTTACTATTGTTAAAATAATTTTTCATTAAATATGTTGTCATAGATTCAAATATAATCAAATGTTTTCAAATGTATTTTCACGTCCGTAATGGCGTGAAAATAATTTATCTTATATGTATAATGAATCTCAGAATGCTCCCCTAAATAATGTTAGTCACAATGTTTCAGAACCGTAATCCAAAGCATTAATAGCAATTTTATGTAACTTCTTTCTAATAACCGATTGGCATCTTAATATTGGACCCACCAAAGATGTATGTTTATTTATAATATATTTTTTTTAGCTAATAAAGAGCATATGAGAAGTAATAGCTTGAATGACACTATGTAATCCTCTATCGCTTCGTAGACCACTTGATTCATGCACACACTAATGTATATAATTAATTTATAAATGTATAATAATTTGTCAGTATATTAAACTATATTTTATTGTCTAACTTATTTTAGTTTGAATTCCTTTTCCTCCACTTCCACATATTACAGCCATGCTTATGTATATTTTAATATAGTCATAGTAATAGATGTCTCATTGTTTTGCTCAGAGTAGTTTGAAATTCCTTTTCCTCCACTTCCACATGTTACAGCCATGCTTATGCATATTTTAATATAGTCATAGTAATAAATGTCTCATTGTTTTGCTCAGCTTTGCTAGTCCGCCGGATTAAAATTAATTCTCATGTGCCATCACTATTATGTTGTTCATTAGGTGTTTGATCTGGGGCTTAGGGAGTGGGTTCTAATTCAGGCTGGTCCTTGACTTAAATCTCAGGCTGGACTGGGTTTGAAGTTAATTTTATAATTTCCAGCTTGTTAGATGTATAAACATGGTTTGACCAGCACAATAAGTCGCAATAATGTGTTAAAGATAATGATTCCTGTTGTAAAAATACATATAGTTCATTGAGTTAAGCTGCTTTTTTTAAAAAATCATTATCGATTCCCATAGATGTAAATCTAATTTATATTAATGATTGCATAACTTACTCTCGTAAGTGAAGCACATTGTTTGTTTCTTATTTCTAAAAGACGTCTTTGCCAAACAATGCCAATAAAAGTATAAATAATGGTTCTCCTAAGAAATACATGATTGAAATCATATATTTTGCCCATTATCAAATAAATCATTTTCTCTTAAAACTGTCATGATCTTTTATATTTATTTTCGGTGTCCATAATGCTCCGTAGCAAAAGTTTTCTTGAATTAGCTTATCAACTTCGCACAAGTTACAAAACACTATAAAATTGTATCTATAAAATTATATTTATTAAATGAGTGATAGAGGGGATTTTATACAACAAATTCCCAAGTCTTGTAAATAAACAATATTGTCCCAAGCATGACACTAATTGGTAAAATATATATATATACGTTTTCTTAATCTTTTGTAATATATATATGCGTTTGTTTAATATTTATTAAAAATATCTATTTCATGTAAATCCTGGTTTGTCGTTGAATTATTATTTTCAAGTTAATATTTAGAATTACTTTCTTTAGCTGATAGCTTAGCATGAATAAGTAACTATAATAAATGTAATTCCTGGGCTACTCCGAGCTCGATCATCATCATCAGTCTGATCTTATGCTCTATTGCTTTGCTTCCGGGCACGGATTTAAAATAATTTTTCTGTGTCGTCAGGATTGTTGTTCATTGGGTCAGAGATTCGAAGAATAGGCAAATAGGTTAGAATTCGGGATTGCTCCAGACCTGTGTATCTCGAGCATGATCGGATTCAAGGTACTTTTGCTTAGGATTTGGATCTTGTTAAGTGAACATACTATTTTGACCGGTACAGTGGATTTTTTTCCAGGCTTGGTGCCCCATGTTGGGTGCCAAGCCTGGAAAAAAATCCACTGTACCGGTCAAAATAGTTTGCTCACTTAACAAGATTCAAATCCTAAGCAAAAGTACCTCAAATCCGATCATGCTCGAGATACACAGGTCTGGAGCAATCCTGAATTCTAACCTATTTGCCTATTCTTTGAATCTCTGATCCAATGCTCAACAATCCTGAAGACACAGAAAAATTATTTTAAATCCGTGCCCGGAAGCAAAGCAACAGAGCATAAGATCAGACTGATAATGATGATCGAGGTCGGAATAGCCCAGGAATAACATTTATTATAGTTCTTTTTAATATAAACAAAACTTTGTTGATAGGTTTTAAATAAAGTTTTTTCCAGGCTTGTACGCCCAATCATGGAGCCTCGTTAATAATTCCACACCCTGAAGAGATCATTGATGATATATATGTATATCTCCTTCCTACATGAGTTTGTTTTCTGGTTTTATGTACATACAATGTGAAAATTTTAAATAAAAACCAATGTCTATGCATTGCAACCATAAGTGTAAAATTTTTTTTTTGTATCTGGTTGTGCAACTATAGAGAAATATTGTTTTTCCATGTTTAGAGCTACAAATGTAAAAATCTTGTTTTTAAAAATGAAAAGAGTTTTGATACCAATGTGTTATGACCATAAGTGATTTTTTTCTGTATCTGGTTTTATAAACGTATAAAATGTGTTTCTTATGTTATATACACGAAAATAAAAATGTTTTGCAAGTAAAACCCATGTATTTCACCCATAAGTGATTTTTTTCTGTATCTGGTTTTATAAATATATAAAATGTGTATCTAGTTTTATAAATATATAAAATGTATTTCTTATATTTTATATATGCAAAAAAAATGTTTATAAATAAAACCCATATGTACTTCAGCCATAAGTTATAAACCTTGAAATTGTAACAAGGTATATGTCATATTTAGTATATTTTCTTTAGATTATATATGTAATAGAGTTTATAATGTGAAACAAATACTTATTTACATTTACTAGTTGAGTAGCCCAGATGTATTTGGAATTGTTTTTTGTTATATCCTGTTGGCTGGCGTCATATAAATGTGCCAACAGTAATATAATAAACTATGTGCCAACAGTAATATAATAAACTACGTGTCAAAATGAGTTCAAACCAGGATGTTAGGGGTTGAGAGAGAGTTTAATTATTTTCCACTATTTTGCTATGTATATTATAATGAGCAAACATATATGATATTGCTGAAACAAATCATTAATAAAAAAATTTTTGTAAGGGTCTATTATAAGTGCAGCAAAACAACCAAAGGTCAAGCAGCAAGGCAGTTTGAATTCCAATAGATCATACACATACATGTTATAATCAAGTATTTTTCCTGTTATCAGCAGCAACAAAAAAAATGGCAGAATGGAGACAGTTGAAGAGAGGAGGGAGAGAGGTGTATATCCTGAATAAAATTAAAAAAGAAACAATCCTTATTTTTTCAAATAATTAGACGTGTCTATATATTTAAAGCAAAATAAAAGAAGAAAGACGTGTCTATATATTTAAAGCAAAATAAAAGAAGAAAGAAATGCCTTATTTCACAAACAATTATAAGGGACAATATGTTAAACATAGAATAAAAAGTTCAACGCAAAATATTAAAAAAATATTTCAAAGATAACTTTGATATTGACTATCTTTTAAAAGAAAGAAAAAAATGGGTGGAGAAGAAAGCTCAGGAGAGGAAGTTGGAAGAGAAGAAGGACCAGATGACTGACCAGTATCCAGCATGTCTGACTCATTGGAACTGGATAGCTCAGCAATAAATTTTAAAGAGCCAGCCAAGGTATTATACAAATATGAAAAGAGTGAAGCATCTGATACCAACTCCAATGATCAGATCTTGCAACTCATGCAACAAATGATGAAACAATATCAAGACCAAGCAGAACAAATTATGGAACACAAAAGAGACCAAGCAGTAAGAGATGCAAAATTTATGGAAATGATGAAGGAAGTTAGAAGAGAGATTGATGATTTAAAAGGAAGACAAAAATTAGATATTGATAAGATCATTACCACTCAGGACATACAAGCTGATAGTTTCCAAGATGTATCTGTTCTCAAGCAAAGAGAGACTATTGATGTAACCAAAGCCCACCAGGAGAAAAAGCTTCATGAAGCCAGGTCAGCAGAAATGATCGATTTCATCCAAGAAATGAGAGAAGACCAAAGATACTGGAAAGAAAGGATGGCCATAATCCAATATGAAAGAATAGAAGCCATAGAAGATCTGAAACAAGAAGTAAGGCAGCTCAAAAGAAGCATGAAACTGGCAGTAAATGAAGAGACAGAAATCAAATTACCACAAGCCACAAGAGACTTGAAGTCAGACCAGGAACTAGATTACCAGGATGACAAAAGGAAAATAAATGCAGAATCACCAGAAATAGTCACCAACACAATTAAGTGAGCAGAATCTGTAGCCCATATTCAAGGATTCTCATCTATATCACACTTTGTACAAGCACAGACTTTTAAGGTTGAACCTGGGGGAAATCCGTTAGAACACGTTGAGAGTTTGCAGGAATTGTTTTTTTTCATCAAGCAAGTGATGTTGAACAAATGGCTATAGCCAGCCATTATTTGAAATCAACAGCCAAGGACTGGTGGCGGTCACTGCAAAAGCACCCGACGACATTTGAGGAGTACAAGGCCATTTTAATGCAGCATTATTGGAATGAAGAGTGCCAGGAAGGCATCCTACATTCTCTGATGACTGAAAAATACCAGAATAATAGCCAGGAAATGCACAGTCAGTTCTTCCTGTGCCAAGTGGCCAAGTTCAGGTCACTAAATGAATTCAAATATTCAGACTGCCATGTTATATGTCTCATATATAATAATATGCCACCAGGGATACAAAGAATGATGCTAAGTAGTCAACTTTCCACAGTGGATGGTATGACAAAATTCCTAACCTCCATAGACTATGGAAACCTAGCCCCATAACAAGGGCACCAAGCCTGAGGAAAAAAAATCTATGTACTGGTCAAAACATGTTTATCCATCTAACATGAGATGGAACTAACAAAATGTACTTCAAACCCAGTCCAGCCCAAGATTTAGGTCAAGGACCAGCCTGGATTCGAACCCACTCTCTAAGCCCCAGATCTAACACCTAATGAATAACATAATAGTGATGGCACATGAGAATTGATCTTAATCCGGCCGACTAGCAAAGCTGAGCAAAACAATGAGACATCTATTAACTATGACTAAACTAAAATATACATAAGCATGGCTATAATATGTGGGAGTGGAGGAAAAGGAATTCGAACTACTCAAATAAGTTAGACAATAAAATATAGTTTAATATACTGACAAATTATTATACATTAGTGTGTGTGTGAATGAGCAAGCGGTGGATAATTACATAGTGTCATTCACGCTATTATTTCTCATATGCTCTTTATTAGCTAAATAATATATTACAAATAAACACACATCTTTGGGTGGGTTCAATATTAAGATGCCAATTGAATATTAGAAAGAATTACATAATACTGCTATTAACGCTTTGATTTACGGTTCAGGAACATGGTGACTAACATATATTTTTCTAGGAGCATTTTGAAATTCATTATACATATGGTATAAACTATTTTCACGCCATTGAGGTTGTGAAAATAAACAAAATACATTTGAAAACATTTGATTATATTTGAATCTATGACAAAATACTTAATGAAAAATTATTTTAACAATAGTAAGACGAATGCTTTATTTTCCCCAAGGCATATATATACTCTTAAATATAGAAATAAGTTACAATGGTGGAAATTTATAAGACTGAAATAAATTTAATTAATAAAACTAGTAATAGTTGGCATTTATATATATTTTGAGCAGAGCGCAATTTTAATATTAGAGCATTAAAACTGGGTCATGAAGCAAAAGAAATAATAATATGAAAAGTTTGCGGTGCTGACATAATAGCTTAAAAATAACTAGGAGGAAAAGGTCATGCTTCTGGATGAGAACAGGGTAGATGGGCATAGCAGGTGCCAGACTTAGGGAATCACTGCCAGAGGCATTTTTATATGAAGAAAGTGGATGGGCATAGCATGTGCCAAACTTAAGGATCACCACCAGCGGCCTTTTTATACGAAGAAAGTAGATATGCATAGCGTGTGCCAAACTTACGGAATCACCGCCAGAGGCATTTTATACAGAATAAATGTGGTTCCAGATAGCTCAACTATCTATGGAATGAGGTACGAAAAGAAATATATGGGTTCAAACTTATCACAACCCCCAGATTAGAAGACTAGAAGCATGTAATATATATATATATATATAATACGAAGATAGGCTAAATGTCAGTAACACAGTATGAATGATAAATGTCACTAACAACATTGAATAAATTTTACTGCTTTAAAATAAAAGACCCTTGTTTGAGTACTATAATTTAGACAAATAATATGCTATGCCGTTATAATATATATATAGAGAAATTTAGATTTCATTTGCTAAAATATACTTGAAGATTTTATTTAGCAAAAGAAATATTAAGATTTAGATTTCAAATTAATAAAATATACATTAAGATTTGATTTAGTAAAAGAAACATTAAGATTTTCCCCCATCCCTTTTTCTGCTATTTAAAATAAATCAATCCCACCTTCATTGATTTTACAATAAATGGAATATATAAGTATATTTTAAGAGTAAATAAAAAAGACTAGAAGTTATATAGAAAACAAATAATCGGTCACCTTTTCAAAAATAAAGAATATTTTAAAATTTCAAAGCATTTATTAGCCAAAGTTCTGGATCCTCCCCGGGTAGAAAATCCAGGGTTAACAAATATATATATTTTTTATATTAAAGCATAAATAAAATATTGATATAAAACAATCTGGCGAGCGTATTAATTAATAATGCGTTATGTTTTAAAAGGGGAAATTAAAAACCTTAATCCATGAAGGTTTATTTAAAAGGAAGAAAAGATTTTATAAAATTCAACTCATCAGATTGTTAGAGATTGGCAGAATAATAATAATAATAAAAGCATATATATAAAATCAAGTAATAAATAATTATAAATAATTGACCGCACCAAAGTTAAAGAAAGTTAGAGCATATGAGATAGAATTAAATTTAAAGAAATCATTTGAGAGCAATTTACATATTATATATAGAAATTAACTAAGAGCAAATTACATATTAACAAAAACAAAGTTAAATAATATATTAAAAGAAATCTTGATAGATGACTTAGGTTAGATTTAGTTTGCAGTGACAGCTTGAAATGTTACCCGGCAATTTTAAGAGTCCGATTTAAAATATTGCACGTGCACGGCAATTGAAATGAAAGTTCTTAAATAACTGCAAGCTTCTATTAGCATTAAATTTCTTAGGTCAGGCTTTTACTTCCTCTTGGGCAGCAGAATTAGATGGTCGCTGAAAATGATGACCCAACCAGGCCAAGAAGTGATGGATTTACGGCTACATTATTTAAGTTTCAAGCGACGTGTAATACGTTTACAATCAGTTCTATCAATAGTAGCTAATCATATCAATATTTAATTCTGGGCTTTTTAATTTATCAAGATCTCTTCTAAACTTCTCCATCATTTCCATAAATTCTGCATCTCTTTCTGCTTGGTCTCTTTTTTGTTTCATCATTTGTTCTGCTCGGTCTTGACTTTGTTTCATCATTTCTTGCATGAGTTGCAAAATCTGCTTTTCTTCCTCTGGCGTCATTGCTCCTATGGTTTCTTCACAATTCACTTTTCTTTCTTCTTTTGAAAGATAGTCAATATCAAAGTTATCTTTGAAATATATTATAATATTTTGATTTGAACTTTTTATTTTATGTTTAACGTATTGTCCCTTATAATTGTTTGTGAAATAAGGCTTGTTTCTTTTTTTATTTTGCTTTAAACGTATTGTCACTTCAAATTATTTGAAAATAAGGCTTGTTTCTTTCTTCTTTTATTTTACTTTAAACGTATTGTCACTTCTAATTATTTTAAAATAAGGCTTGTTTCTTTCTTCTTTTATTTTATTCAGGATATACACCTCTCTCCCTCCTCTCTTCAACTGTCTTCATTTTGCCATTTTTTGTGTTGTTGCTGACTGCTGCTGATAACAGGAAAAAAATATTTGATCATAACATGTATGTGTATGAGCAATCGATGTCTAATCATCATCGATGCTTCATGTTTCACCATCTATACTAACCTCCTGGGGGTCTGAAATTCAGACCTTGCTATAAATATCTGTTATTCACTCACACACTGTATGCCAAATCATTAGAAAAATTAGTAAAATTAATTTTTATTTAGTAAAATAAAACAGTAGTTTGAGTGATGCGTAGATATATATTATGACTAAAGCAATAATTTTATTGCTATGTTTATTGCTGGAAAATACATTTGCTTATATATTTGTAATTATTTTTATGTCTGTGTGTATTTAATGTGACAACAAAGAAGAATGGAGGAGGCTCGAAATGCTAAAATAATCTTTGTTTAAATTCAGCTTGTTGCCTTTAATTAAAAATTGTCAATCGCAATTAAGATCGAAAACAAATCATTTATCAGTTGTTGTCGAATGATTTAAAATAGCTAAAAATGGTATTTCGAGCCTTATCTGTATAAAAACATGTTGTTAATTAAATGTTCTTTGTAAGGGGATTATAGAGATAGTGTATAAAAAAAGCCGATAAGACCTTTTAAGGGCAGTCAGTGATTTTCCCTTGATAAGTTAGTTACTTGATAAATCAGTTAGTTACTTTCGCTTGATCAGTTGGTTACTTTTATGTTCCTGATTCAAAAAGGGTTGCCAGATCATCATTTAAGAAGTCAAGAGAAGTTTAGTGCAATGGAGCCGTCCACCTTTCTTTTTCCTCTCAGAGGATTGTCTACCAGCCGTAAAATTCCATCTGACCAGCAATATGAGATGACGTAGGATTATCAACCTACCTCTGCCGCTATGCTGATATCTTAGGTAAAATCATGTAAATTAGAGCTGCCTTTAATGTGAACATTCATGGGTGATTTATAATTTGTAGCTAAATTAATTTAGATCCATTTATGATGTTTTGCTAGTTTTGCTCATAAACTCTCTCTCTATAATCCTTTATTAATACTTATGTAATTCTAAATATATGTTGCTTTCATGCTAAATTTATGTTTATATAACTATGCGGCTCAATTAAATGTAGACAACTTATTTTGTTTAATATATATATTATTTTCTCTAATATGTCTGTATCAATCAATCTCACGACTTTAATTAAATTCATTAATAAAATTATATTCATTTGTTTATTTGAAATAGAAATCATTCGCTAAGTTGGTTGGATACCTAAAAGTATTTTATTGTGGATGCTTATTTTATTTTGTTGTTTAATTGCCTTTATAAAAGATCGCGACACAATATAAAATGTCACCTTCTCTTACCATCGCCCAGAGGGCTAATTCTTTAATTAATACGTATATGGGAATCGAATTTAAATATAAATTTTATTAGCTTAATAATATAAATAAAAGTTATTATTCATTATGATCTGTTAAATGACTCAGAATTGAAAACAGATTATTGCGCAAGAGGTTAGACCCTTTCCAAACTTTAAGTAATAATATAAAATTATATAAACGTTGCTGGCATACCTTTTCTTTATTCTGATATTTTATCTTTTCCATTTTTCGATTGTTTTGTCATTAGGGACAATCCTGAAGCTCCCGTCCTACTTTTCAAAATCATTCGTAATCAGGGACAATATTTCCTGTGGAACGTAAAGTTTATGAGGTTTATGTGCTGCGAATGACAGCATATCTAGATCTGGGTTCTAAAACCCAGCCTCTCCTTTTATATCGCTCCGCCAGATTGCACAGACATATCCAATCTAAGTTCGTTTCAAATATTCTTTTAAAATGGTAAAATATCCACAATTGCCATAAGGCCTTATTTCGTTATCGTATGCTAGTACCGTTACTCTTGTCTTTAATTTGATCACCGTCTGCCTAATCTTTAGTAAGTCACAATGATGTGTTAAAGATAATGATTCATTTCGTAAAAATACATTTAGTTCATTGAGTTAAGCTGCTTTCTTTTAAAAACCGTTATCGATTTCCATAGACTTAAATCTAATTTATATTAATGATTGCATAACTTACTCTCGTAAATGAAGCGCATTGTTTGTTTTTTATTTCTAAAAGACGTCTTTGCCAAACAATGCGAATAAAAGTATAAATAATGGTTCTCCTAAGAAATACATGATTGAAATCATATATTTTGCCAGTTATCAAATAAATCATTGACTGTTAAAACTGTCACGATCTTTTATATTTATTTTCGGCATCCACAATGCTCCGTAGCAAAAGTTTTTTTTGAATTACCTTATCAACTCCGCACAAGTTACAAAACACTATAAAATTGTATCTGTAAAATTATATTTATTAAACGAGTGATAGAGGGGATTTTATACAACAAATTCCCAAGTCTTGTAAATAAACAATATTGTCTCAAGTGTGAAACTAGTTGGTAAAATATATATACATTTTCTTAATCTTTTATAATATATATATGCATTTATTTAATATTTATTAAAAATATCTATTTCAGGTAAATCCTGATTTGTCGTTGAATTATTATTTCAAGTTAATATTTAGAACTACTTTCTTTAGCTGATAGCTTAGCATGAATAGATAACTATAATAAATGTAATTCCTGGGCTATTCCGAGCTCGATCATCATCATCAGTCTGATCTTATGCTCTACCGCTTTGCTTCCGGCACGGATTTAAAATAATTTTACTGTGTCATCAGGATTGTTGTTCATTGGGTCAGAGATTCGAAGAATAGGCAAATAGGTTAGAATTCAGGATTGCTCCAGACCTGTGTATCTCGAGCATGATCGGATTAGAGGTACTTTTGCTTAGGATTTGAATCTTGTTAAGTGAGCATATTATTTTGACCGGTACAATATACTTCAATAATTACTGTTTATCTTCATATTTTGGGAATTAATATTCCTTGGATTACATTTATTTTTTGTGTGTTGTTTTTTTTTAATTATGTTAATTAGTAAATATTTTATTCAAAACAATCTATATTATATTTTCCCAAAAAATTATTCATCAATTCTAAACATGCATTTAAGTATTTGTACTTGATTTAAATTCATGAAAATGCTTTTATAAAGAAATTCCAAAAATGTTGAAAGCTGAAAATATGTTTATATCATATGTTAATTCAAAAAGCTGATTTAATCAATACGAAAAATATTAATTGTTGCATGGACTGAAATATAAATGCTAACGTTATTAATCTACTGCAGATGCCATTTTCAAATCAGTTTTTTTTTATGAAATATATATATATGTAGATAGCCGAGTAGGAAGCATAAAATATTTTTGCATTGTGCATTAATTGATTTATTTAATAAAAATCTAATTATTGCACGAACTGAAATAGAGAGTTAATTTATAGCCCATGTCTTTACCTTCCAGAATTCTGGATTCTCACATGGCCAATTTACACAGGATATTTCAGAGCTATTAATTCAATTTTTTTTGTTTAAAAAAGTGAAGTGAAAAATATTGCCACATAGGTAAAATTTAATAATAAAAAAACTATCACAATATTTTTCCCTCTATAAATACTAGTTTGTTTGTTTTTAAGTTAAGTAAAAAAAAAAACTAATTGTCTGTAGTCTTCAACCTTTAAAAATATTGACTGATGTCCCTAGTTGAAATACCAGATGACTGAAAATAAGAATAATCTTTTTACTTCTTGGTCTGAACTCAAGCCTATATATTTGAACAAAATTCATTTATTATCACTTTAACAATAGGCTTTATTATTTAAAAAAAAAAAACCCACAAGAAACCAAATGTTTTACGTCGCATTCTATTTTTTGATGATGGAGATGCTAGTTATGTTTTACTTATTTTTTTTATAAACATTTATTATAAACAGTACTGAATAAAATTGGTATTTTTTATCTATATTCGTTAGAATGAATATGTGAACTTTTGTCTTATTTTATATGAAATATTTTCAAAGAAAAATTTTAAAATTAATCTGATTTTGAAAAACAGAATATCTCACGAGAACTTATTAAGGGTCCAAAACAGTATTAGGGAGTTACCATTCAAAATGTTTAATTATTTGAGATACTAAATTGTTTTCATTATATTTAGGTCTTTTTTGTCATTTAAAAAATAATAGCAATTTTTAGAGACTTTATTAAAACTAAGTGTTATCTTTTATCTTTGACTTACTAATTAATGTATCATATTGGCTACGAAACTATTTTTTTTTATCTTAACAATCGAAGTGTTCCACAAAATTAACTGTTGATAATTTATGTAATGTCAGAAAAGAATTTTAATTACAGTTCACACTCATTATCATACAAGTAGTAATATCTAGTATATTGCTAAGGATAACTAAAAACATAGATTTAGATTATAAATTGCATTGCTTTTGTAAGATTAAAATGATATGCTTATTGTTTCTTACCAAATTTCTAGTAAATGAGATATGCAAACTCAGATTAGAAGCTATACTTTTTTCTTTAAAAAAATATTGCTTTCTCAAGAAATATTATTAGTTATCTAGAAGTGGAAACAAAAATTAATTTACTTTTTATGACAGACCCACAATTAAATGCATACCCAAGATTTACATATGTTTAATAACTGTGTTCTGTCCTTTGTTGCTTGCTAAAGTTGTCAACTTTTTCCTCTCAAATTAATTAAATCAAAAATAAGAGAATGTCTGGTTTCTAATAAAAAAGATTTTTTCTTTTTATGTAGCCTATGGTAGGAGTGTCTTACTGATAATTGGTTTCAAAGTATCTAACTTTAGATTAAAAGAAGCTATATAATGAATTGTTTTTTATCTTTTACATGAAAAAGTTGTTGACTGAAGCATACAAATATTGTATTTATCTATTTTATAAAATCATATTATTCTATGTGCTATATAAACTTGATTTTGATATAATATTAAAAGTGGATCCTAAATTAATGAGAGCAGTGAACACTTTATTCTTTCTATTTAATTTTTTAAAACTTAAAATTGTGATTGTTTAATAGACTAGAATATTTAATTACAATGTTTGATTTGAGTTTGGCATTCTCGATCATTGGTATATGGACAAAATATCCGCTGCAACCCAGTGTGTCATCACTCAAACCTTCAATTTTTATTCAGTGATTGATATGACTAACAGATAAAAAAAGGAATTATGAGATGGAATTTAGGTCTTTCATCCTTGTTTTCTTCTAACTACAAATATCTATAAAAGCGATTAAGAATGGAGAAGTAGATTTTCTGGTCATGAGCCACATCACTGAAATAAAATCCTAGACTTGAAAAAATGTCCTTCTTATCAAATCCCAATTCAAATTTCAGAACTTAGTAAAAGCCTTTATGCCAGAGACCCTTTCAGAGAGTATCCTTTGTTTACTATCTCATATATTACATTTACTATTTTAAAAAAAAAAAAAATACATGAAGTATAGAATGCAATTTTAATATCCAAGAATCATTTCAAGACTGAATAGAGGAAAAAATGAAATCATGTTAATCTATATTTGTAATTATTAATTTCTAAAGGGTACATTTTTGCAAATTAAACTAATTTTATTATGTCAATTTAATACTAATGCATTTTATATTTGTAGAGGATTGAAAATGTAATTATTTTTGTGTAAATAAATTTTACACTTCATATCTCCTTTTTTTAATGTGACAAAATTGCTATGAGTTTAACATAACATTTATTTCATGTCATTTTAAATAAATATTTTCATAAAAATAACATTCTATCTGCATTGGCTTTTAATATTCTAAATTATATGTAATTATTAAAAAAAAATTATATGTAATTAGTCATATTAAACTGCTGCTGTTTAATGCTTACAAAGGTAGGATCTATTTGCAACAAACCATCACACATTTATATTTGAAATAAAAATTTAAAAACTATGTTCAATTGAAATTCCATGGAGTTAATAAATTAAAAATATATCAGAATGGCATATATATTTATTAAATTGTCATGCTTTTAGTAGTTTTTTTGGAAAACTTGTACAGATTTTGTATTAATTTGCTATGAAGAATTTTCAACTGATAAGAAAACCATGCGATATTGTCATTGATATTAAAGAATAGAGATATTGTCATAAAGAAACTTGACTTGTTTTTGATATAAATTTTTACATAAAGTTTTATATACAAGTAATAAAACTGATACCATGTGGAAATACTAAAATATTTGGGGTTAAGATTTCTAGGCATATAGGCTGTGTAAAAAATGTTCGACATTGTCTAAAGAGAAGATATCCTGCATCAAGTCTGAATTAAGTACATATTTCCTAGCTTAATTATTCAATCTTGTTTCAAAAGATCACATGTATATCAACTAGCTCTGAAGTTTTTCAGGATTAAAGGAAATCTTTGGGAAAAAGAATTGGACAACCCAAAAGATAGTTTATGAAATTTTGATACCAAATGCTGCAATTAAAGTAAGTTTAATAAAAAGCACCTTGTGTATATACAACAGCCTCTTAATTTTAAAAAAATTAATTATCACAATTTTGGCATACTATATTAAAACATATTGCCCTAAATTGATAGCAGTTTTCTTAATTTTAATAAACATTGGTTCTTTATTTATTAGTTTGGATTTTTTTAATGGAAAAGGATCACTGCTGCATTTCACATTTCATTGTATCTAAAAAAGATGTAATGCTCATATAACAAGGTATAATATAACTTTGTACATAAACAAATAATTTTTCAATATTTATATCATGATTATATATGAATGTGGGAGATGATCTGGACCAATTGATAAGTGCTGGCTCAGCATAAAATATATATATTGGAGATTATTTATCTTGTTCACATGTATGGGGTCATGTCTATTTGTTATATTGGATAGAGTGGATGACTCTAGGGAGCTTAAAAGTCTGGGTTCAAATCCTCTTTAATTAGATCCAGTTTAAGTATATGCATTATAATTGTATTTTAATATTATTATTATTATTAATACAACATTTGGAACACTTTTAACAAAATAAATACATTCTTTAATGAAGTTTAAAGTCTTTATCTCACTAAAAATAATATTTCTTGTCTAAGAAGTAATTATTAATTGTTGTTAATTTATTTAATTTAAAAACGATGAACACTATTGAGTTCTTCTAAGAGCTATCACATTTATAAATTAAATAGTGCAATGTTTAAATAATGAATGACAGGCAAAAACGTGCTAGTTTAACCAGAAATATGCTTGTTTTTTTAATGTTTTTATCCAGTTATTTGAAGTGAATAAAATAAAACAATAGTTTTGAAAACTAAAATATTGAATTATAAATCAAGTTTATGAATTCAGACGCAGAACTTAGAATTTCCAACTGTGGAGATAATAAATTTTATGATTACATATACACATTTTATTTACTTTTTTGAAACTAATAATTTTCACAAATTATACTGTTTTTATTATTTTTTTTATTAAAGGATGATCTTTTTTTATGTCTTTAATGTAAATTTATGAGGAAAACTAAATAAAATTATTCTATCAGTTGCTATATTTTCGTTGTTAAATATGTTATCTTTATATTTTACTGAGAATCTTTTGAAATTGCTTTTAATAAAATAAAATGCTCATTATTAAATATCCATTATTTTACTTCTCCCACTCTCCCATTTACTCAGTAAATCATTTAAAATAATTTCAGATAGTATCATTGATTAAAATATGTTACTTCATTAAACAGAAATAATAGAGTCAATGTTGTGAAGTTTAAAAATCTTAATCACGGAAGTTATTCTTTCAGATTAATTATTAAGAAATGGTAAAATATTTATTGAATATAAACCTGAATCATTAAAACATTAATTACTTTTGTAAGAGCAATCATTTTAAATGTTTTATTTTCATTCCCATGACTCTTTCTGGTTTATAGCAATTACAGAGCAATGTAGTAATAGTTTGTTGATATTGTCACCTGTAAAATAAATATGGGGCCTTCAGCTTTATTCCACCAATTACATTGATATCCTTGCTATCAGTGTACTTACAGGTTGAACATTAAGTATATGGAACTGATAATTAGGAAACGTTTTCCAGATAAAATTATAATAGAATCCTTCATATTTTCATGTACTTCATAATTTTATTATTTTGGTATAATGTAAAATTTATTCAAGTATCGTTTTTTTATTAAATTTTGAAAAAAATAATATGTGCACATTTAAAAATACAATTGAAAAAGAAACATAGTTTAATAAATAAATTAATACATCTGATTAACATAAACATATTTTCGTTTTAATTTCTTTTAACTTTTCATTGTAAATTACAATAGAAAATTGAGAGATTGTTCTAAAATTTAGTGATTTATTCCCTACAATAGAAAAAAAAATGGTAATAGATTTTAATCACTAACTTTTTTAATACAATTCTATTAATTGTAATGTTGATGTAAATATTAATAAAAACAAATAGTAGAAGTTCAATATAAGAAAATATATGAATATAAATTATAATAAATATTATTGAAAATCAGATATAAAAGTTACCACAAAATAAAGTGACAAAAAAGATCAATGTTGATGTTGGCAGTGATGTTTTTTGATTATAAAGAAATTATGATATAAAAATAAAATGGTAACATAATATATAGAACATATTGTAAATATTCATATTTACTTGATATTAAGTTTTCACAACTTGTTATATTTTAAAGACACTAAAAATGTATCATTTTGATAAAGAGATGTGATATTATATTATGACTTTATATATTTTTTTAATTCAAGACTGAGGAATAAATAATTAATTAGCCTATGGAGTTTTTGCTGTTCTTTTTGTTTTAGCTTTTGCGTTTAAATAAATCCCTAGCAGTTTAGGATTATATCAATATTAATCATTGCATATATAAGAATTAGTTATGTTTTGATTGATTGTAAAGTAATATTTTATAATTCGAATGCAAATGAAGAAACTAGAAAGTTTTTTTCTGGATCTCTTTTTGGGCATTAGCCTTATTTTTCTATAATAAATTAATATAAAAATATTTTTATTGTATGTACACACTCATACACGAACATCGTCATAAAGAAATATATACAAAATTTTATAAATTGTTTACATTAAACGAATAAGTAGTATTTCACATCATTATTACAAATTTAATTTCTGTTTATAAAATTAACAAGAAAGAATACTGGAAAAAGTTTATTAAAAAAATAAACTCGAAGGATTAGTTTTATTTACAGTATTATTATCTTAACATAGTAATTAAATCAATCTGTTGAAAGCATCATTTCAAATTATGTTGTCTGATTTAATGAGGTTATATATTAAGAAATAAAATTTATTTCATTTTTTCTTTTTATATTAATAATTACAGAATTTTTTGGTCTATGAAATGTTTACTATTTATCCCAAAGTAAACTTGATGGTTTGAAAGAGTCATTTGATTATCGATTACTATGATTGGATATTAATATTTAAATATCAATAACAGTAATTTCCAAAGTTTTAATACAATCTTAATAGAAAAGATATACAAAGATTTCAGATCACTCAAGAAGTATTGAAAGATATATATGTGTATGGTGGGAATAATAAGAAGAAATTGAAAATTAAATAAACGAATGTTGGAGCAAACAGATGTCACTGACATCATTGAAAGAATTAAGAGATTAAAGTGGAATTGGGCTGGACATATTGCTAGAGAAGAGAGATAGACAATTGAAATCTTAAACTGAATTTCATGAGATTGTAAAAATAAAAAGAGACTATATGTGAGATGGATGGTTGAAATAAGAAAGTTTATTGCTGTGATGTATAGAAGAGAGGCTAGAGATAAGGAAACTAGATTAAACATGGAGAGATCTTCATCTTGCAATGAATCAATAATGGTTGAAAATAATAATGATGAACAAATTAAAACTTTTATTTGCTAAGATAGCTATTACAGTCAACATGCATAAAAAATTTAGAAACTAAAGTTGTAAAAATTTATTTTTTTAAAATCTTTTATCCGTATCAAATATAAATTAGTACTTAGTTCATCTGTGTTGGTGATGGTGAGCAGCCCATCCATGTTCTTATACTATATGAATAATCACATAGTAATAACAGCTGCAACAATAAGAATGTATGAAGTTGTCATTAGAAATTTGCCCTGCTTGGTTCCTTTAAGGACTCCAAGAGGAATCAAAGAGTCTCCTTTCAGTTAATAGCAAACTCCTTTCTCACCAACATGCATTAGCCAGCGTGGTGAGTTTATTGGCTTTTTACCTCCAAGTTTAAGAATATTTTTTCCAATATATACAATTATGACAGACAAAAATAAATCATGGCACTTATTCCCAGGAGTCTGTAAAGTCACCAAGCAAGGCAGCGGTTGGTGGCCAAAGGCAGTGGGTGCTAAGAATCCTCTGATTGCAGACTCAGGCTGCCATTTGATGACTTTTTATTTAGGTACTTACAACTGCAGATCACTCTCAAGTGAAGGAAGATTGCAAGAGTTAAAAGAAGAACTGTCTTATATTAAATGGGACATTATTGGACTTTGTGAAGTTAGAAGAAAAGGTGAAGAGACAATTGATTTAAAATGTGGACATGTACTCTATTATAAAGGCACAAATATTGGAAATACAAGTGGAGTAGGATTTATTATAAATAAAAAATGGAAGAATATCATTGTGGAGATTGATGGTGTATCAGACAGAGTGGCAAGATTAGTTTTACAACTTAATAGCAGATACCAAATGCAGATAATTCAGGTTTATGCCCCAACAAGTTCTCATAGTGATGAAGTAGTAGAAGATTTTTATATGGATGTACAAAAGGCTTTTGCTCAGAGTAAACAACATTTGAAAATTGTTATGGGAGACTTTAATGCTAGAATTGTTAAACAAATGAAAGGTGAAAATGCTGTAGGTAATTTTGGTTATGGTAATAAAAATGAGAGAGGACATAGACTTGTGGAGTTTGCAGAAAAAGAAAAACTTTATATTATGATTTTTTTTTTTGAGAAAAATGTTAAAAGGAAATGGACATGGAAGCATCCAAATGAAGGTATAGCAGAATTGGATTATATTTTGACTAACAGAAAATATATATTTCAAGATTGTAATGTTCTTAATAAATTTAACACAGCAAGTGATCATCGATTAGTAAGATGTAAGATACATGTTAATGTAAAAGTAGAGAGACAAAAATTATTAAGAAAAACAATATTTACAGTTGATATTCCTAATCTTTAGAAACATTCTAATGAATTTAAATTAGAACTTACAAATCAGTTTCAAGTATTAGTAGATTTTGAACATGATTCAGATTTGAATGACATTAACAGGAAAATAACTGATACACTTTTAAAAACTGCAACAAAGATAGCTGGTAGAAAAAAGCAGCAATTGACCAATAAAATTTCTACTGACACTAGAGAATTTATGAAGAAAAGAAGGAATATGAGGATATACAATAATGATGCATTAAAAAAGATTGAATATCTCAAATTTTGTAAAATGGTACGGAAAAGAGTTGAAAATGATATAAGAAAGTATAATTGTGAACTAGCAAGGAAAGCTGTAGAAGAGAATAAAAGTCTAAAGAGTGTAAAACAACATTTTGGTATTGGTAGGAAATTTATATCTGCAATAAGAAAAAAAGATGGCATTATTACTAAAAAGAGAGATGAAATCATGAAATGTGTAGAAGACTTCTATCAAGAATTATATAGTAATAAAGAACAAGTGCCTTCTATACCTATTATATCTTCCAAATTGCCCAGAATTTTGAATGAGGAAGTGAGACATGCAATTAAATTTATGAAGAAAGGGAAGGCTACAGGCAGTGATGGAATTATAATTGATATATTAAAAGAAGCAGGTGAAGAAATAAAAAATTTTTTAGCAAAGCTTTATACCAAATGTCTATATGATAAAGATGTACCAGATGATTGGAATAATGCAGTAATAATATTAATATTTAAAAAAATGTGATAAAGAAGATATTAGAAATTGCAGACCTATCAGTCTTTTATCAGTGTTATACAAAATTTTTACTAAGATAATTACAACTCGTCTACAAAAAACACTGGATTTCCAACAACCAAGAGAACAAGCTGGATTTAAAAGTGGTTTTAGTACAGAAGATCATATCCAGGTATTGAGAGAAGTTATAGAAAGGATAAATGAATATGAATTGCCATTATGCTTAGGATTTGTAGATTATGAAAATGCATTTGATTCTATAAACATTTCTTCAGTGATTAAAGCATTGGATCATCAAGGTGTAGATCCAGGATAATGTCATATTTTAAAGAATATTTATAAAAATGCAACAGCAACAATTAGATTACATAATGATAGTAGGAAAATCAACATTGAAAAGGGTGTAAGACAGGATGACTCTATATCTCCAAAACTTTTTATGGTAGTGCTGCAAGAAGTATTTTGAGGATTAAAATGGGAAGTTAAAGGAGTGAAAGTAAGTGGATATTATTTAAGTCATTTAGATTTTGCAGATGATGTAGTTGTTTTTGCAAATAATGTGTTGGAGTTACAGGAAATGTTGCAGGAGTTAACAGATGAAAGTAGAAAAGTAGGATTAAAGATAAATGTTAAAAAGACTAAAGTAATGTTTAATAGATTTTCTCAAAATATGAAAATAAAGATTGATTATGATAAGTTAGAAGAAGTTAACAGTTACAAATACCTTGGTCAGATTATTAATACAGATGGAAACATAATGGATGAAATTAATCATAGAATTAAACTTGGTTGGAGTGCTTTTGGTAGAAATAACTTGATACTAAAAGGAAATATGCCTATGTGTTTGAAAAGGAAGGTTTTTAATAAATGTGTTTTGCCAGTTCTTACTTATGGATCTGAGACTTGGACACTTAATAGAAGAGCAATACAGAGACTTCAGACCACTCAAAGAAGTATGGAGAGATGCATGTTGGGAGTAACAAGAAGAGATTGAAAACGCAATGTATGAGTAAGAGAACAAACAGGTGTTACTGACCTCATTGAAAAAATTAAAAGACTGAAATGGCATTGGGCTGGACATATTTCTAGAAGAGATGATAATAGATGGACAATCGAAATTTTAAACTGGATTCCAACAGATTGTAAAAGACTCAGAAAGAGACCACATGTGAGATGGATGGATGAAATAAGAAAGTGTGCAGGGGTGATGTGGAGAAGAGAAGCTAAAGATAGAAAAAGATGGATTGAACTTGGAGAGACCTTCATCCTGCAGTGGATTGATAAAGGTTGAATTGATGATGATGACTTAGTTCATCACATGATTGGTTTTAAATACTTTTAATAATGATGTCATTCTTTTTGTTAGGTATTTGTATATATGGCCAATATAATAATGGCATGCCTTTAATTATTTAAAATGGCTTATAAAAATACTTTTGTCTGTAAATTTGTTTGTTTTTTAATCCTGTGAATTTACTGTTTTCGGTTAATTTCTTGCCTACTTGTCAATATTCTGAAAACATTTCATTGCACTGATACTAAAAATTGTCTAAACATACAAAAAATATTTATTATAGAATTTCATGGTGATAATTATTTGATGTATTTTTACAAAAACAATAAGAAAGAAAACTGAAATTTATATATAATATTAGGAAGAGCTATATCTTTTTTTTTTTTGCTGTTTACATTTTCAACTCTTTTTTTGATTGAATCACATTTGTAAATAATGATAATTATTGATATAACCATAGTGATTGTTTGCTTGTTTGTATTTCTTTTTTGTTTTGTTTTCATTATTAGTATTTGCTTTGCTAAAATTACAGGCCTCCCTCCCCCCCACAATTTTTTTTGTTAATTCTTATACTTTATTTTAATTATTTAATAGAAATAAATATAGTATACTATTGGTTAGTTATTTAATATAAAAAATAATTATATGGTCTATTGCTCAGACTGGAGCTTATTTGATGATTGAGCACTAATGTGACAAGTTCAACACATAGGAACAGACATGTGATTAAATGAAAAATTTTGTCTTTACTTTCTTTTTTTGAAAACTAACCCAACAACATATAGACTGTTTCTTTCTCACCACATGTTAATCCATACTGGGCAGTTAAATTAATAAGCAAGAATATGCTTCATATCAAAATAGTGTAAATATTAAAACAATCAAGAATCTATTCACTTTGGGGTTGTTGTTTTTTTTGTTATGACTTGGAATTTGTCCTATTGAATTGTTTGTTTAAAATAATAAATGTTACCTATTTTGTTATGTGTTTTATTCTTGGTAAATAAAACATAGGATTTGAACTTTTAAATAGGAGTCTAATATTCATAATTCTGGTGAGTATTTATTTCACTTCATTAGTTTTGTGCAAATGAGTTTATTCTTCTGGAGTCAAAATATTTGAAAATATAAAAACCTCGTTTACTAAAGGGAACTATTGTGAAATAAATGGTCAAATAAATATAAAGAATACATTTTTATAATTATTTAATCACTAACATTATCTTTAATTACATGCTTAATATAAATATTATAAATTTGTAAAAATTGAAATGCTAATGTTTATTAATTATAAAGTTGTTATTCATTCCTCATTTATAAAAAAAAATAGTTTTTTTTATAACTGGATTAAAAATATACATTTCAAATTAATTAATTATAACGTTATAAAGCATAAACGGTTAGTTTCTTGAACAATTATTTTTCAATACCTGAAGTTACAATTTAAGATTTGATCAACAAACATTTATCTCTTAATTAAGTCAATGAATCTATTACTGTGTTAAAACAATTAAAGGATTCAAAAATATGATATATCTACGAAATTTGGTGGTTTCATTGTTTAATAAAACTCACATCCACAAGTAAATATTTTTTTTCAGAAAAATAAGCAATTGCGATGTTTATGGAAGAAGTTGAAAAGAGCTAATAAACAAAAACATTAAATTATTTTCTTTTCTAAGTTGATGCGCATCGAGAATAAACATATTGAATAGAGTGCGGTCCAAGGTAAAAGTTAATATTATTGAAACATCTATTAAAAACAGAGATGTGCTGGTAACAATAAGGAATTGGTTATTAGTTATTAACAATTTAAAACTTAAAAAGTTATTTCCTGTCGTTTTGACAATTTATCTGCTCATGAAAACAATCTTCATCTATTAGAACAGTCTTTCTTTAATTTATATTCGCTTTTATTAATTTATAAAAATCCCGAATCAACCAAAGAATCTTAATTTAACAGCTAATAATTACCAGCTTCCATTATAATTTCAATTAATGGGTGATAACTTTATTTTCAGGGTTTTTTTTTTTTAATTGGCCATAGATGAGTTTGAAAATTGCAAGAATGTGTCACCATTATTATAATAGTTATAACAATACCGATTTTGGAATTCCACTACGTGAGTCGTTTCACAAACTAACTATACAATATGTGAAGTTAAACGTTGGTGACCGAGTGGTCCGCACAGCTGCCTTACAAGTAGTTGTCCCGGGTTCGCTTCCCAGCTGATGCTTTGACATATGAAAAAAAAACTATACAATATGTGGTACTACAAACATAAAACCTGATTTTTAAAAAAAAACTTATTTTTTTTATTTTTTGACTTTCCGTTCCAGCTTTTATGAGTAATGTCAATATAGTCTTTATAAAAATCATTCAAATACCCAAGAATTTGTTTCATAAACATTTTATTTATTCAAATATAAAACTGTCTATCTGTATTTTCAAGGATGAAATATAATAAATTAAAATTTCTACTAAAATTTATCTGATTTTTGTCAAACTAGAAAATGAATGTGTAAAGATTAAAGGTACTTTATATGCATAAAAATAACTTCCAAATTCAGCAACAGAAGCCATTGCAAGTGAGCTGGCCAAAAGATAAGAAAAAACTATTCTAGAAATTAGTTTTATAATGTATGAACCAACCAGTCTATAAACTATATAGAACACGCTAATCCATTTTCTTTTGTTTGATATTTGCGATGCTATATTTTAATTTCTTTTGCAGAACACTTTTCTTTCAGAAATATTTCAATATCATGTCATTAAAATATAAAAATATAATTAGAAAAATGCAACCATTTTTAAAACTATTTTTCAAAAAGCTACACTTGTATTAGATTTCACAATTCTGTAATTAAATTTCTATTTTAAATTTCCTATAAGAATATATATAATTTTATAAGTATGTGTTGACATTTTGATATTTCAACTATTACATTTAATGCATTTAATTTTTTATAAAATAAAAAAATTTTCAGCAAAGGACCTTTAGAATGTCATGCCTGGGACTAATATTTTATTTACCTAGTGCTAAGAAACGTATTGCTTGAATGCATTAAATGCTATTGTTTTAAAGAAAAATAAAGATTTTAAATGTATTTATGACAAAATACAGGAGTGAAAGAAGGGAGAATGATAATATTGAATTATTGGCATGGGGCATTTCTCAAAATGACATTACATTAACAATCAAATTTAAATAATTCCTGATGTCACTGAAGTCTTAAATGTTCATTTCATCTAAATACACTGGAATTTTTTCTCTTTTTATTTTTTTGTATTGTCTTTAGAACTTTTTTAAACGTTACATAATATATTCATTCTTTTATGAATTTTATACAACTTCTAAATTATAACAGTTAGGTTATTCAATTTATAATACTATATAGCATAATATGTATAAAAATTTAATGTACATTTTTTACATAAGAATTTTATTCATATACTTCACATTTATGTGTATGTATATAAATAAATAATTCCTTTTCCAATTAACAGGTTAATAGAAGCAAATTATTCACTTTCTAATTATCATTTGTCTGATCTAAACTCTATTAGTGTTTTTTTTGTAGAACAGAGTCGTATTAAACAGCCTATTTATTGGAAATATGCAAACCATAAAACATCATATCAATTTTAAAATATATTTTTCAGTGATATATCAACAGTTTTATCATGTTAACGCGTGATAATTAAAACTTGTATTAAGAATAAAACTTTGTCTTGAAATTTTATATGTAAAAATATATATTTATTTGTATAGCTTTAATTTTAAAATTTAAAACCATGCAAGACTTTATGAGTATATAGTGTAACAAGATGCATTCCTATTGCTTTAATGGTAAATTTGCTTTTGTTTAAACAAAAAGAGATTTCAAGAATAAATTAGGGTTAGGCACACATATCATATTAATCAAATAATAGTTAATTAACTAAAAACAAACAATTTTTTTTTAATTTATCAACTTAAAGCTTACATTGCTTGATCTTTAGTTATCTAATAATATAGATGATTTTTTGTGAATGTGTTTGGGAGATAAGTGATGTATGTGCACACATAAAGAATTTTACATTAATTACATATAATAATAACATAGAAGGTTGAAACCTCCAACAGATGCATCTTAAAAATGCTTATGCGACAGCCAATTAGATGTAATAATGACTGCATGTGGAACTCTCAATTCAAAAACACAAGCTAGAAATGCAAGAAAAAGATGGAACTCCACCTTCTTCTCTAATTAAATTTATATATAAATAAGCCAGACTCAAGTATTCTGAACTAGGAGCATGAATCTTAAAACAGCTTCACATTTAATTCACTAAATATTATATATAAATAAACAACATGAAATCTTTCGATTTACTGTGAAGTAATTTTCAAATCTATTAGTTCAGAATGCTTGAGTCTGGCTTAATTATATATAAATTTAAGTAGAGAAGAAGGTGGGGTTCCACATTATTCTCATATTTCTGGCTTGTGTTTTTAAATTGAGAGTTTCAGGTGCAATCATTATTACATCTGATTGGCTATCACATAAGCATTTTTAAGGTTCATCTGTTGGAGGTTTCAGCCTTTTACATTATTATTATATCATCTGCTTGCACTTAGTAAATTTAATATATTAATTACTATATAAATCTCCACCTATTTTTTAATATTACATGATATAAATAATAATATTAATTTTAAATATTCTTAATATATTTTATTTAAAGAAAATGTTTCACTATTTTTTTTTTACCAAATATATAACTCCTTATTAATATAGAATAAAAGATCAGCTTCAATTCTTGCATATATTACTGGCTGAGAAATTGAGATTTATAAATGATTTTTTATCAGAAATCTTTTAAACACATTTTTTGCTTTTTGGTGAAAAGAAAGATGTCAGCAAACTTTACTTTAAATTCGTTTGTTTTGATATTTACTAATTTAGAAAAAGATCCAGAAAGGAATCTATATTTATGAAAAAAGAAATCTATCATTTTTGTGCTAGAAGTAATATATCAATAAAAACTATCATATATGCAATGAATATTTATCTTAAAACCAAAGTTTTCAAAAGGAAAGAGTGAGCAATTGTGTAATGAACTCCTTTATACGTTTTTTTTTTTTTAAACAAAAAAAAGGAATATCAATAAAATTTACTTAATTTTCTGTTGCTTTTATTTTTGAAAGTAACTATGTCAGTCTCTGTGCTTAGAATAAAATGTTTGAACCAGTTATGTACTATTTATATTGAAGTAACAATTATATATTTTAAGGATGCATACATTTGAGTATACTGTAAATAAATAAAAGTAGTAAAAAAATTAAAAATTTCAGTGAAATGTTTAAAATAAATACTTTAGTTTAAAAGTTACAGTAATAAAAGCTATGAATGTACTTTTTTCACTGACTGTTCTCTGCATTTAAAATCAATCATTCCAATGGACACTTTCAAAGAGATATTAATAGTTAAAGAAGGAATGTGGTATAATTTTTAAAAAAGAGAGGAAATTTAATACTATCATTAATCATTTTTGTTTAGAAATTCTGTAATCTATTGTATAATTATATTTATGCTTGCATTGTTATAATACAATGCACTGAACAAAAGTATTATTATTTATATTTTTAAATATTATTTGTATTTTTTATAATGAGGAGATGAGGAAATTAAATGAAAAAATTGAATATTGGAATATACATGTGTTTATATAAGATTCTAATTTAAGTTAATATTTTTTTAGTCTAATATTTTTATGTGTGTACGGGCATAAGTTTATTTACTTCCTTTACTTATTCATATCATTGAAGAAATAAAATATAATTTCTAGAAAATTATAATTATTGTTCGCATTAATTTTTGTTAATAAAAATTTAAATAATTTTATAATCTAAGTGCTATTTATGGAATTTTCAATTATGAAATCATCACCATCAATTGAATATTTGTTACTTTCTGTGAACAATTAAATTAACACTTCATTAAAATATTTTGCATTTAAAAATACATTATAGTGGGTTATTCTCTTTTTATTATATCCTTAGGTTATAAAAGTCCTTCAGAATTTTGCAATCCAAGTATTTAGCTTTACATCTAATTGTATACATTACCCATAATATTACCTGATACAGATTATTGATAAATGCATGCAGGATATTTGTAACAAGGAAAGGTTTAGGATCAACATCATTTATACAATTTTATTTGCTGAAATGTGATTACAAAATAACATAATTAGTACAAATTCTAGATTCAAATAATTTTGTAAGTGGAAATTAATGACATCATATTAATAAGGCTTATCTTTAAACATCTGTACTATTACATATTTCAAGTTCATTTATTCAGTAAAGGAATGTATGTAATTTGTATTCAAGTCTGTAATTTTTCATATCATTATTTTTATTTTTTTTACTATCAGTATTACTACACTATGAACTTTGCCAACATTTTCTCTATTTTTTTTCACCTGCTTCTTTAATGATATCAATTATATTCATCATTTTTCTTATCTACATAAATTTAATTATAATTTCTCATTCTTTCATTTAAAATTCTTGGTATTTCAAAAGTTATAATTGTATTTGTATATAATATGGTGTTTTTCTATGTCCATATAACAATTAACATTAGAAAAGATATTTATACTAAACATATCTTTTTTATATTGTGTTCAAAACAACTTTTTGTAAGGTAAACATTTCTTTTATAATATATTTTGTGCAAAGTATACAAAATTATATCCATTACAGAATTTTTTAAGTTACATTTGTCATTATATACAACAATCTTAATGTTTTATTTACTAACATTTTCAAATTAATATATCAAGAATTGGAATTTTAGCTTTTTTAAGTAAAACACTTTATCTAAATGTTGTTTATTAAGATTTTACATACAATGTTTTTTGAAAATTCTATGGTTTTGTTGAACTAACTTTTTATTTAAAACCTGATCTAATAAAAAAGAAGTTTGATTATAGTCACTGTTAGGATATTTATAACAAAGATGACTCTGTTTGAAAACATTAAACAATTCTACTTATTTTGCTCTAAAGCCATTTATTGTGAATTTGAGTAAGCACTAAATGACAGCATCAAATGTGCACTTCCAGTCTAGTTTCTGGTTGCCATATGCAAATTCAATACTCTTCACTGAAGAAGGTTTATACCCAGAAGCTACAGTGGAAATATGGAAATAGCACTAGCATTGAGTAATCAACAATTATTCAAACTTGATTTCTTTGTAATATTATATGAAAGTAATCAGTTTAATGTGGTTAATGTTTCTGTTCTCTTCATATAAAACTGGGATATGTCTTGCTTTATTTTTTATAAAAGGATTAGAAAAGGTGAAATTTTATTTATTCACTTCTAATTTAGTTCTGAATATGTTTTTTGAGGATTATAATTTTTTTTGTTCCATTTTTCATATAGAATCTTAATTCTTGAAAATCGATATTAATATAGCTCTATTTTGCTAGTATTTGACCAAAGTTTTCAAAACTTTTTGTTTCTGACTCTCCTTACACTGAATATAAAGATGTTAAACATAGCCCCAATGTTTATATATATTAATTACAGTTACGGTTGATATTTTTTTATAGCTGAACACTCATCTGATCCAGCAATAGTACATAAATTTTTATACTCTAGCGAAAAATATTTACGTTTTAATCTGGATACTTTATGGATCATATGTCTAAAAATCCAAAATCTGCATTTGCATTTCAGTCATAGTAATAATAAACTAACACTGATTTCTACAACTTTTCTTTCGTCCCTAATGGTAAACAACAATTTTGAAATTATTACGTAATTAAAGTACCAGCACAGCGGCTATTTTAATTTATTGCTACTAAGATTGTTAAATCGTTTATTAATCAGCCTTAAAATATTTTATTGAACAATCCGGATCTTGCAATATATGTATACACATACACGCATTTAAAAATCAAGAAATAAAATTAAATATATCACTTGCACAAAATGTTTTTAGATAGTGTTTTTAATATGAGCAAAAAAGAAAACATTTCTTTTCAAGATTCCAGAAGGAATTCAGAAAATGCCCCACCCCCCATATGTAAGTTTTATTCTATTTTTATTTTATTAGATATTGCATATCAAGTATATGAATACCTATTTTTATATAAAAATATTAGTATTTAAATATGTATATTAATTTCTACAAATGTTGTATATGATTCTTTATCATGCGTCATATGCCAACTTTTAAAGTATTTATATATTTTTAATTGAATATCTGAAATACCCAAACTTGTTTTTTTTTTAATGTATATTATCACATTTGAAAATTAAATATATATACAAATATTGACAAATAAGTTGTCCAACATAAAATTATTGAATCTTTTACAACTACCATGAAGAAGTCAAACAATTACAATCATAATCCCAGACATGATGCTTTTTTTGTTTATATCTTAATTTTTGTAGAGTATTTGTGGAAAGAAAGAAATATTTATTACTTAATCATAGTAACACTTCGGAGAATTTTTGGAGTCATAAAATGTATTTTTCATAAAATCTTTAATATGCATATTATTAAATATATTTTGATAGAAGGTGGCATTTTTTTTCCTCCGAAATTTACTGTTGCTTAATTTGACAAATCATTTATAATATATATGCGTGTGCATGAATACCAATGTGTGGTCATAAAATTGCATTTTCTTCCAAAAACAAATTTGATACGAATTTTTAATTGTAAGGCATTTATGATTACATAATAGTCTTCTTTAGGTTCAGTGATTTTTAGTTGTCTTCCACTGAAAGTAATTGATGCTTTTAAGTTAGCATTTACAAAATATATGATAGCATGTTTATGTATTTAAAAAAATCTATCTTAATCATGGAGTCAACACAAATAAGACAAATTTTAATTATGTATTAATGGGAAAAAATCATTCAAATTTGTGTCACCAGAGGAAATGTGGATTAAGTAAAAGCAAAGAAAAGAAAAAAATGGACTGATAAAGAAATTAACAGGGTTGTCATATAATAAATATGTATCTAGAATTGTATGAAAGGGAGTGGCTGTAGCAGGATTAATTTATAGTAATGATGTGTTATGTGCTAGTAAAAGTGTGTTACATTACTTAGAAAAAGTACAATGAGAAGTAGGAAGACATGCATTAGATGCAGTTGTGTGGATGGCAAAGGAGACATTTAAAAAAAAAAATGGATGAAGTTTTTATACGAAAGATGCAAAAAGCAAAATGAAAATGTTTGATAGATTGAAATTTATGAAAAGTAAGAAAGTAGCCAAAATATATTTAATTGGGTTACAAGTAAAGAACAGGTAACAAGATGGGTGAGAAAAGTAGTACAATATGCAGTAGAATTGGATAAAGACTTTGTCATTATACTTGTGCAAAAGATAGGATGATTGTGTTAGGAGGGTTGTTGAGTGTTATAGTGGCAAAGAATGGAATAAAAAAATAAATGCATTAAAAAAAATAGAATTGAAGAGATGGAGAACTAGTATGGAGAGTAAAACGTGTTTAAATATATATAGAAGTAAACAAAATATTGGGTATAAATTAATTTATAATAATAGCAAGTAAAGTAGTGTACTGTTTAAGGCTTAAACAAGATCATTAGCAAAAAGGGAATATACACATAATTGGAGAAATGTGAGTGATTTAGTCTACAAGTTATATAAGGAAGACATGGATAATATTAGACATGTGCTAATTGAATGTAAATGTTTACAGGTAGAAAGGGTATAAATAATGAAATTGTGGGAGAATAAATACAAAGTGATTAATCAGAAAGTGTGTTCTTGGTTTTCATGCTGGGTTTGGAAAAATATAAGGGAGATCTAGATATAAAGGTCATAGAGTGGACAAAGATGATGATATGAAAAGGGGATGGAGCAGGATAGAGAATAATATGAGAAAAACTTAGGATTAGGACTAGAAATAGAAGATAAGATGGCTAACAGGTTTCTCTGGGCATAATGGCTGAGAAATTTCTGATTTTGATAAAAGCATAGCCATATCACATCACAATAATAATTCCTCTCTTGATATATTCTGAATGTGTTTCAATACTTGATTAAAAAAATTTAGCAAGTAAAGTTACTGTTTTAATAGTAAATCTGAAGTTATTTTTCAGTTTCTATGAGAATAAAATTTGATGGGTTGCGTGTGGATAAGCCATATTTTTTAAACAATTATCACAAAATGTAATCTTAGACTATCCATGAATAGAATAACATTTTCAATAGTAGGTACAGTAAAATCTCAGCTTTGATTACTAACAGATGCAAAAAGTATCTACATATTTTGGTATTACAGTATTTGCATAGAGTTTGCTGCAATTAACATTAATATGAGCTCAACTGCATGTGATTTCTGCCTTGTCAGCAAAAAATGAATAGATATATCCTAAACTTGATTTTTGTCATTATACAACAGAAAATGACTAGAGATAATTGCCATTATGCAAGATAAAGTCAAACAAGCAAAGAACCACTTTTCTTGTGATTGAACCATTTTCTAATTGCTTGGATTCCATATTTTTTGCCTAGAATTTATGAACATGAAGAAAAATGAAAGATATAATCTATTAGGAACTGTTCATTATTTACCTGAAGACAAGCATGACAAAACATATTTTTAATATTCCATTGGAAGCCAGTTATTTCCTTATGGGATATCATGGTCCCAGAATATAGTATTCTTTTAGCAGATTAGTATATTGCACATATCATTTTTATAGTTTAATATTTTTATCTAATAAAATATAGAACTTTTTTTTCTAATCTTAGTTATATTTACTAAATTAGGTTACATTTGAACTCTCATTGAAATCAAGAGTTTTGTGAATAGAATTACTTTAGTTATAACCATGTACATATCCTTATTATTTATTGATTATACTTATTTATGTCAACAAAATATTTCATGATTTTCTCTGTTTACATTTAATATAAGATTTAGATCAATAGTTGGCTCTGAAATAGAGTGAATTACTGCTCCTAAAATATATGTCAAATTAAGGAAGAAAATAATCATGTGATGTTTGTCATCATAGCACAGGTAATATTTTACTGAGGTAATTCAAATATTTAATTACTGCCACAATATGGATCTACATAACTGTGTAAGTAAATCGATTTAGGTTCCAAACTTTATGTTGTTTTTGAATTTTAGATTATTAGCTTCGTAGTATAAAAGAATTAAATGTGATGTGTCCATATCTTATAATTGACAAATTCCAATAGTCAAAAATTAATTTAGGAGTATGAATACAGCATTCATTGGTTAATCAAGATGACAATACAAGGCTTTGAAGAAACTAAATACAGTAAATTTCTGCTCTAAAGCCTTACATTTTTTTATTTCTTTATTTAAAAAAAACTTATTTTCTTTTAATTAGTTGTTACCTTAAAATTTATTTTCTCTTAAGTTTCATTTTTTTATTTTTATGCTTTTTTTTTTATTTATGAGGTAAAATATTTTCTACTGCTTTTTTTACTATTATTATTAATAAGTAATAAATTATTGGATTTGCTTCTGTAAGCATTTTATTAGCTTTATTTTTTATACTAATTTAAAAGTTTAGTTGTGAATATATATTAAAATTTTAATAGTTTTTGATAATAAATAAAGAAAGAATCTGAAAGTTTTAACCATTTCTTTCAGGAAAAAAAAATTCTAATAGCTATTTATAACTTTAAAAAAGTTTAATAAATGTTTATAAAATTATACTTTATCAAATATTTAAATTAATATACTATACAGGCTTAAACCTGCATATATATATATATGTAATGTATGCGGGATTCGAATTCAAACTTTCACACAACCCTCAACTCTCCATGCCATCTCATATTGCTGACCCACCTGATCACACACATGTTGAAAAGATAAATAATCACCAATATACGTATACAAATATATTTGTATCATTTTTAAAAAAATAAAATTAATCAATCTATTTCCCTAACAATAGTAATGTCTCACTGCAATATACTTATCGCAATTGTTTTAATTAATGTAATCCCAAAGTAAAACAGAAATTATTAGTTACAAATAGTTTAAAAACAAATAAAAATATTGATACGCAATAATAGTTTGTATTTATTTTGTTTAATCAGAAATAAATTTTTAATTTATTTAACCTATAAATACACATTTTTAAATATATTTTAACTCCTAGAGTATTCTGTAAAATGAAGGGTTTGTGTTAATTCAAAATTAGTCATGTGATAAAACAGTAAAAAAAAACTTGAAGTCACTTTTTTTTTTTAAGAATTAATTACTTTATAACATCCCTGCATGGTTTAGTGCGGTGACCAGACGGAAATTCGAGATCCATGGATAGCAATTCAGCTCTGTCACTTCTGATGCTCAAACTTAATCTTATAAACTCCGAAGCAATAAATTATCGATTATTTATTTACTTTATAATTAAAAAAATGAAGGGGGTGCAATTGTTATAAGAATTTGAATTATAATGTAATTTATTTGACAATTAAAGGAAAATTGTTGAACATTTATTTTTTGACTGTTTATATCCAAAGATCGATCAGAATAATTTGTGTGAAGAATGGGAAAAACATAAAAATATAGGGAATGAAATACTAGCAATTATTATTGATGTTTTAGATACGGTCTTGGATCAAAATGGAGAATATGAAAATAGACATTTGAACTAGCAAAACAGTTTTTATCAAAATAAGATAGGAGGAAAAATGTGTTAATGCTAAGAGAATGATTTGATGATTGTAGAATGAAAGGGAGTAATGTGATGGAAAAAAATAGATAGGTTTGCAAAGATATATGTCAGTTTCAGAAGGATTGTTTAACATGGCTAGGCCTACAGTCTATGTATTACAACTTCTTACAGCATCTAAAGAGAAACTATTTTATATTATATCGTCATCTAAAGAAGAAATGAAAGAATATATAGTATACTCCTTATTTAATTCAAACAAAATATATATTGTAACGTGAAATTACATAATATATCAACTTTTTAAGCAACTATCAACATATAACTGTATGAATAATATATTTAAACTGCATATCATACCAAAATATATTTTATAGAATATGTTTTCATAAATAATTGGAAATTCATGGATCAAAAATCGATTCTCTCTCTCCATTAAGCCTTCCTAAATGACAAATTTAGATTATTTACTACTACTACTGCTACTGCTATGGCTATGTCTATTGCTGCTGCTGCTACTGCTATGACCACTGCTACTGCTACTGCCATTGCTACTGCTGCTGCTGCTGCCACTGCTCCTGCTCGGCTCCTGCTACTGCTACTCCTACTGTTCCTGCTGCTGTTCCTGCTCCTGCTGCTGTTACTGCTGCTCCTGCTCCTGCTCTTCCTGCTGCTCATGCTCCTCCTGCTGCTCCTACTGCTCCAACTCCTCCTACTGCTACTCCTGCTACTACTACTACTACTGCTACTACTACTACTACTCCTGAAGCTGCTATGCTACTACTATTACTGCTGCTACTATTCCTTCTAATACTACTTCTGCTGCTACTACTACTTCTGCTGCTACTACTCCTGCTGCTGCTACTATGACTACTACTACTGCTACTGCTACTACTACTACTATAATTACTATTACTATTACTACTACTACTAGTAGTAGTAGTAGTAGTAGGTTTTAAAATTGTTTTATTATCATTATTATTTACATATATGTATATTTACAAGATAGATATACCTGATTTGAATTTTATAATTTGATATAACATTTTTTGTTTTCCTTTCATTTTAAATAATATTGAGTAATTATTACAGTCTGAACTGTGATTTATAGTCATTGTTACATGCCATATTATAAGTGCATCCAATTATGATTAGGAAATATTCAGTTAATGAATTGCAAATTGTCATTGCTTTGTAAGGGGTGAATTGATATATTCATGCTGCCAAGAGTAGATTCAAATTTCCTTTTTTTCTATGCTCATGATTACAGTTATTTATTATTGAGTAATGCTAGAGTTTTAGTAGAGTCCAGGTGGCTGACACTATATCAGCTGGAGCAATGAGCCGGTCCCTAGTTTTAATTTTTTCTTAATTTATTTAAAAACAATGACTCATATTTGAGAGAAGTCGGGTTAAAAACAAAGTGGCATTTCAGGAACCATAATGTAAATAATAGAAATATTGAGATCCTGATTGTTGGGAAAAACCCTTTTGAGATGCTGTCAATTAAGATATTGATTGTAATTTCATTGCCATGTGAGATGGTCATGATGAGTTCCCTATATTTAGAAAGTGAAAAGCAATCCATTAGAAAGTGATTCATTGTCTCTTCTTCTCTATTACAGATAGAGCACAAAGAGTCAATTTTTGAGAATCTCATTTTTCCTGCAAAAAATTCATTTGTGGTAAAGCTTCTAGGTTGATTTTAATCATAAAATCAAGATATTTAGGCTCAAGGTGCCAATACTTATATTTGGTAATTAGTGTTTTATTGTTCATATTGAGAAAGCTTTTAAGATGTGTTTGAGTATCTATGTTGTTAAGAATTTGATGCGTGGTCCAATAATCAATCTTTGCATTCAACTCTATATTTGTAGTTTGATTCCTATTCATATATTGTAAAATCTGGTTTATGAACTTGTTCTTGATAGGTGGGGGAATATCAGTTGGTTCTACTTGTAAATAAGGCTGAAAAATAGGGAAATTGGTGGCAATTTTTACCAACATATTATGTATTTTTTGGTAATAAAAGGTAGTAATTGAATGCAATGACAAGCCATTGTATTTTGTTTTTGTAGGTTCTTGATGCTTATTGAGATGGCCAGTTTATTCCAGATAAATTTGCTGCATAAGGAGTTGATTTTCCTAATCAAAGATGTAATAGTTGATTTTGGGCAATATCAACATTTTAATGAGTGTAATCTTACTATGTATTGAGCACTATGCTTTAGTAAGAGAATTTATTTTATTTATTGATTCCATTAGTTGATCTTGAATGGCTAGCCTTCTGGCGATGATTGACAAGTGAAAAGGGATTCCTAAAAAGGGGTGCAGGAGGGATTTTGTTAATGAATTATTAGGATTACCTGTGAGGATATTCCATATTGCCATTTTGCTAGTATTGAACTTGAGTGAGTAATTGAGTGTATATTCATTTAGAATATCAATTAGCATGGGCATAAATTTCTTGGAAGGGAGGAAGATTACTATATAATCCATTACTACTACTACTACTACTACTACTACTACTACTACTACTACTACTACTACTACTACTACTACTACTACTGCTACTGCTACTGCTGCTGCGTGCTACTGCTACTGCTGCTGCTGCTACTGCTACTACTACTACTACTACTACTACCACTACCACTACCACCACCACCACTATCACTACTACTACTACTACTATTACTACTACTACTTATAATAGATATTTTTTTTCTAATATGCCAGTAAATCTTAATTCAAAAGATATTAAAGTATTTCTTGAAAATAATTTACAAACTAATATTGTTTGTCATAAAGTTAATATGAATAATTCTAAGTCTTCTTGCTTATATTTCTGTTTCTGGACATAAACATAATGAAATAATATCCCCTAATTTATGGCCTTGCAGTGCTACCATTTCTTTTTTTATGGATCTCTCGCCAGTTCTCTAAGGTTTTAAGAGAATTTCTTTTGTTTGTCTATTCTCTGAGGTTTTAAGAGAATTTATTTTGTTTGTCTATCTATTTTATTTTATTTTATTTTTTTCATCTCTTTCTCTTTTTTTGGTTTTATTTGTGTTGTTTTCATTGTGGGTAACATGGTAGGCCTTTTTTATTTTTACATGGATGTCAGAGGTATGAAGACTAAATGTGTTCAAATTAAACAATTTTTTGAAACAGGACATTTTGATCTTATTTTATTTACAGAAACTTGGTTAAATCAACAATTTCCTGATTGTTCTTTTCTTGATGATAGATTCAGTATTTTGTGAACTGACAGAACTATGGGTAATATTTCTCGAGGTGGTGGTACTCTGATTGCTCTTCATAAAGATGTTTTTTATAAAGTACTTTATTTTTTTTTTGTGAATCTACATGGTGTGAAATTATTTTAAATCACAATTTTAAATTTATATTAGGTAATGTTGACCTCAAACCCACATTGCCATTGTTGGAGTTTGATTATTTTTTGACATCACTTGAAGATTTTCTGATTGGCTATGATAATGTTATTATTACCAGGGATTTAAATATTCCAGATTTATATCAGTTATAGAATTACTACAATTTTCTTTTTTGTCTTCTAAAGCTTCTAGAATGTTCTGAATTTGTCAATTTTTAGGACTTAAGCAATATAACCCATTTGTTAACACCTCATCATATTTTGGATTATATTTTATGTAGTTCAACAATAGTAATTTTCAATTTGTCTCTGTTAATTTTTCTATTGATGCTCATCATCCACCTATTGAGTTTGATATTAACGTTTGTCACTCAAAGGTTAAATTTTCTTATATTTCGAGAAAGAATTATGGGAAAGGTAATTATGTTGATTTTGGTAGAAACTTTTCTAAGATTAATTGGAATTTTTTATATTCTTGTAATAATGAAAATCTTTGCTTGGATAAATTTTTAAAGATTCTTAATTGTTTTATTGATTTGTATATTCCCAATAAGTGGCCTTTTTATAAGGGTTTTCCTCCTTGGTTTTCATGCAATCTTATCAAGATTATTAAAAGGAAGTCTTATCCTCGTAGACTTTATTTTAAACACAGAATGTCTTTTTTGTAATAATTTTATTAATTTCAGAAGATTGGTTAAGCATCTTTATAAAAGAGATTTGCAGAATTATATTAAAAAAATTGAGGTTAATATTTCTTCTAACCCTAAAGCATTTTGGGATTTTATTAATAAGTCTGGTTTGGGTAAGAAAAAGGTTCAAGCTACTCATGGTTTCACTTTAAATGCAAATGACTTTTCCAAACATTTTGCTGATGTATATTCATCACACGATAGAATGTCTTCAAATAGTGCATTATTTTGTAATTCTCCAACTGTTCATTGTATGCTTGACCAAAGGGCTAGCTGAATTTATTGCAGTGCCTCTTGCATTTATTTTTAATTTATCACTAAAGTCTTGTGTTTTTCCTAATGTTCTTAAGTGTGCCAAAATGTTCCCAGTTTTTAAGAATGGCTCATGTGATTGTGTTAATAACTATAGATCTATTTCTGTTTTGCATACTATTGCTAGAATTTTTGAAAGGTGTGTTTATAATAAAACTATTTTAGTTGTAAATAAACTCATTTCTTCTTTGCAGCATGGTTTTATACCTAATAGATCTGTAAAAACTAATTTTGCTAATAATTTATGATCATATAGCACAGGCAATTGAGGATCAGCAGGGACTTGATGTTATTTATTTTGATTTATCAAAAGCTTTTGATAAAGAATACCACAATATTCTTCTTCACAAATTATATCAAATGGGTTTTTCTACTAAACTCATTTATTGGTTTCACTCCTTTTTTTATGGTCATACTGCATATATCAAATTTAATAATGCTATTTCATCTAATTTTAAATGTAATTTGGGACTTCCTCAGGGTAGTATTTTAGCACCTATGCTTTTTAACATTTATATAAATGACCTTAAGGATTGTTTAAAATCTTCTTTTTTGTGCTATGCTGATGACTGTAAAATCTTTAGAAGAATCACGTCAGTGTTTGATTGCACTTTTCTTCAAAAGGATATAATTTTAGTGCTTGGTGTGATCTAAATAATATGACTGTTAATTTCAGTAAATGTTCCTTAGACTCGGATTCTAAAAAATCTGAAGTTTTACATTTTTCTTATTTTATTAATTCTCACAAAATTACTTCTGTTGAATCCCAAAAAGATTTGGGAGATATATTTTCTAGCAATGGATCCTTTCTTCCTCATTTGGAAATGATTATTGGGAAGGCTTTAAAAATTATAGATACCATTCTAAGATTTGGTTATTATTTCAGTGGTGATACAAAATTTAAATTATTTTTATCATTGGTTCTTCCCATTATTGAATATTGTTCAATCATTTGGAGTCCTAGTTCTAAACAGGGATGTAATTTATTACAATCAGTGTCTAATAAGTTTTCCAAATATGTTTTTCTGGGAAATAAAATTGTTGTTCATCTTTCTTCTAGAAGACAATATAGAGATCTTAAATATCTTTATAAAATTGTTAATAAAATAGTTATTTTATCTGACACAATATCTACAATTATAATTAGATCTCATGTGCATGATACTTAATCTGCTTCTGTTTGTTACATTAAAACTTGTCATTCCAATGTTCTTCAATTTTTTTCTTTATTTAGGCTACCATCTTTATATAATCAGATTATTAATCACTTCAATTTAGATTATTATCAATTTTGTAATGTTATTAAATTTAAATGCCAGGTTTGACTTGTTTAACTTGATTTTGTTTACATATATATATTGAAACAGATATACTGTTCCACATATATATTTATATATATATATATATTGAAACAGATATACTGTTCCACATATATATTCAAAAGATCCCCCCCCCCAATTAAAAAGATAATTTGATCAAATTAAAAAAGAAATAAAGCAAAAAGTTTATAGTTAAAAGAAAATCATTATTGATTTTATAGTTTTAAATTACAATATAAAGAAAAGCTGGCATTTATTAAAAATATTACATTTTTAATTTTTGGAATGATGTTGTATAAAGTGTGATAATCACTTGAGGCAGTGTTATCAAATTGGAAAACATGGCTTATCCTTATGATTTCTTATCTGTCCCATGAAAAGTAGAGTGTCCAATCCTTAAGAAGAAAAAAGCACTCTGGCTTAAATGAGAGCTGTATAACAAATCAGATACAGTGGGAAATGCTGCTTAATCAATCCAGGGAGGAGAGTATAAATAGTTGAGTTGGAAGTTCAGAGCAGAGATTTTTTGAAAAGGGGACTTTGAAAAGATTTTGAAAAAGATTTTAAAAAGTAAGAAAAGTGAAGAGTTAATGGATTAAAATTTTCATCTAAGTGTTGCTTGACTATTTAATTGACAGCTGATCTTAAGGAACCTTGGAATATAATACTTATATCCACTGTTAATAATGGAAAAGGAAAATTTTATTAAGGATATCATAACGATGGAAGGCTAATTTGTAACAGCTTCTTCTCTTCATCCAAAAGCCATAGTTATCCAAGATTTGCCTGGGTGATCATCATGAAAGGGAATAATGCCATTCAGATTAAATAAAACAACCCCTTTTTGATGGAACAGACTGGATATAAAAAAACAAAGGTAACAATTTTATAAAATATGTAATATTTATATGTGTTTATAAATGACAAACAAAACTTCTTTCTTAGAAAAAAAAATTATGAATAAAAATAGCTACGTAAAAATACGTATTATTAATAATAAATTGTAAATGCTAGATGTCTTAAATGTCAATAATCAAAAGGTATTTTAATCAATACTTATACATGTTTATAAAAATTAAAAAAAAACAAAAACATCTTTCTCAAAATGAATTATGTAAAAATACGTTTTATTAATGATAAATTATAAATATAAAAAAAAATCTATAATCAAAAGACATTTTTAATGAGGCAAATCATAAATGATTAACTTCTTATATGCAGAAGCATCTAGATTAAAAAAACTAAAAACGAATACTTATAACAATTTATATTACTGATATACAAATAAGTATACCTAGAAGAGTCAGAAATACTGAGATATTACATATAACTCTAACTGGCTAATAAATAAATGCAAACTGCTGATCAATTTATAGGTAAAAATATACATCTGTGACAGACCAAATAACAATATTTATGCTATTAGAATAGCTAAATAAAAATTACAAATGCTTACATGTATCTCGATGGTATATAACTAAAATAATGAAACTTATGCATATAAATGCACATTGACACTTGACTGGATTATGAATAGTCCACAAACCCAGAATTGTTTACATTACCTGATTTGATAAATTAAAAAAATAATGAAATACTATATGGATTATAAATGCTTACCTGCATATTGATTTTATGTGAAGAAAATAATGAAACTTATGCATATAAATACACATTGACACTTGACTGGATTATGAATAGTCCACAAACCAGAATTGTTTGCATTACCTGATTTGATAAATAAATAAAAATAATGAAATACTATATGGATTACAAATGCTTATCTGCATATTGATTTTATGTGAAGAAAATAATGAAACTTATGCATATAAATGCACATTGACACTTGACTGGATTATGAATAGTCCACAAACCCAGAATTGTTTACATTACCTGATTTGATAAATTAAAAAATAATAATGAAGTACTAAATGGATTGCAAATGCCTACCTGCATATTGATTTTATGTGAAGAAAATAATGAAACTTATGTATATAAATGCACATTTACTACTTGAATTCTTTACCCAAGATAAATCAAAATGAGCCTTCATTTGAAATGAAGGATGAACTTTATTAGAATGACTTGTAAATGAACTATTGATCAATAAACTGCTTCTAACCTTTTCATAAATGAACTGAAAATGAGTCATCACATGGATATTAAAGAACTATTGAAAGAAAGACTTTATTATACAACAAATTACATCCTTTAAGTGCTATTATTGGAAGGATACCAAAGAAACACAATGGACCATAAATGAAATATTTGTTTGAATTAAGTGGGAAATCTGAATCAAACGCTATCAGTTGGCTTCATTATTATCTCTGTTGTCTTTATGTATCACATTCCTCTCTACGAATTAACTAAATAACTAAAGATGTAAATGGTTAAAGAACTTGCATTCTTTAATTGATATTGGATGTATACCAAAAGACAAGATAAATTAAAATGAATCTTCACATGGATATGAAGGAACTTTATTTGATGGACATTTATTTAAAACTGTTATTAAATAAAATTATTGTTACTTAAAATTAATTTTAGTTATCCAGTTGTTCAATTCTATTTTTTTTGTTATTGCATCACTCATCATTCAGTGCACTTGTTCACGAGAATCTCAGCCTCCTGAGCTACGTCTGGCATAACTAGACCTAGGTAAGTCAGGTTGTAGTGAGATGGAACTCTAGTGTCACTGTTTGGAAAACCAAACACAGAACTGTCTAGATTCTTCCAGTCTCTATGGTGCTACATCCTCTGATGAGCAGGAAATATTGTTGTAGGGGAGGTTAACATCTGCATTGGGGAATGCCAATCGATAGTTCCTTCCTGCAATATGCTCATCAGGAAATTGTTACAACTGAGGTAATAAAGAGGTTGTATGTATGGCAGTCCAGTTACAATATATATATATATATATATATTTGTTAAATTGGTTATTTTTTTATTATTTTGTTATGTACATTATATTTATCCCTTTTATTTATTTGTTATTATTAATGTGTTAATGATAATTGGCTATACGCTGGTGTTTGGCACTTAAGTTAGTGAATGAATGAATGAATTATTATCTATAATTATGACTTTACTAATGGGAATATTTTTACTTTGTATTTTTAAATGTGTTACTTATCTTTTATAGAAATATGGCATATAATCATATTAATAATTTTTTATTTATTTTCATTTATGTATATTGCTGTATATTTGTTATGATGCAATTCTATAAATGGCTTTATGCTGCAGTTTTGTACGGTAAATAAATTGAATTATTATTATTATTATTATTATTATTATTATTATTATTATTATTATTATTATTATTATTATTATTATTATTATTATTATTATTATTATTATTATTATTATTATTATTATTATTATTATTATTATTATTATTTTGTAACTAATATAATAACTTATGAATAAGTCCTCATACAAGTTTTGTTTGTTAGAGTTATTCTCTTTTATATGTATTGTTTGTATAATAAATAAATAAAATAAAATAAATAAATTATTATTATTCTGATACTACATTCTAACTTTTTCTGGCTCATAGTGAAAACTAAAGTTTAACATTTAAAAGCAAAAATAAACTTACATTAATAAAAATCATTTTCACTTTTTTATTTGGATATTATTATTATTATTTGATGGCATTAATCAGCTTTGCAACTTCACTTTTCAGAAGCTCTGAAATGTCTGCACATGTGTATCCTACACAGCCAATGGCATTTGTTGTAGCATTTGCTTTCATTGATAATCTTACAACTTTTTCATTTGGAATTTTGTCTTTCATGGCAATATTTATTAGTGGCCTAAATCTGACTTTTACGTTTATGGTTAAAATTATTATACATATGTAGTAAGATAAGTTTTAAAAAAGTAGATATATTTTCATTGCTAAAGCTACAAAAAACAACACAACAACAACAAATAAATGAATTATTAACTTAAGCCTTGTGAGAAAAATATGTGGTTTAACTATTATCTTTATTATACAAATCTTACCTTAAAGATAATATTTATTATACAATTTCTTCACAGTAGAAGCCAGCATTGTAGCAGAATCTACTGTAATTGTTATTATTTAAATATTAATATTCATTTGTTTTAAATAATATTTTTAATGACAATATTTAATTATTTATTGATTATTTTTATGTTTTTAATTAACTTAATATATTTAATACATGCTTTTTTATGATATAAAGATTTTACTGAAATAAAAGATCCTCATCCATCCATGCTATCTCATACCACTGATACATTTGATCACACTCATGTTTTGCATGTGATCAATTATATCAGTCGTATGAGATAGCATAGTGATCAAGTGTATCAGTGGTATGAGATAGCATGGATGGTTGAGGGTCATTTGAAAGTCTGAGTTCAAAACCCCCTATATATTACATATATAAGTGCATGTATAAAAAAGCCTGTACTGTAGAAAGAAATTCATATTTTAAAATAAAAGATGAAATTCTAAATATTGAGAGCCTACAATAAATTATGTTAAACAATGATAAGCAATGAAAAACTAATGTCAAGAACGATCAAATGTTATCATTTGGTTGAAATACTTTGTTATTTAATATTTTCATTTATTTTGGGAAAAATAGCATACATATGTGTATGTATGAGGTTTTATATATATATATTTATTGCAGACGATTTTGTTTTGTATAATTAATTTGTTTACTCATTTTCATTGAAATATTTATATATTCACTAATATTTCAACTATTTTATATTTAGATTACCTTCAGGATGTTTATTATATATTCCCAAAGATGTGTTATAATGCACATACAGAAATATAGTAATAGAATAAGTGAAATTCCTAGAGTGGAGATTGATCGAAGAGAGCTATAAGGATTCATGCATATTTGGGAATAATAAGCAACTATCTATTTGATGATGGTCTAAGAGAAAGATATCAAATGTTTGGTTTGCCTATTTCACTATAGCTCAGATTATATATGATATATCAATATGTTTGTTACATACACATTTTCATAGTTTTTATTTTTGATTCTAATTTATATATATATATATCAATTATCACATAAAATGAAGTAAATCAATGAAAGAATGCTAAACATGTTAAAAATCACTGCATTTTTAAATGATTTAAATAATTTTTTTACCGTTTTTGACTTTTAACATACTGATTTGAATAAATATTTTCAATTTTTTAATTTAATTTTAAATTAAATTAAATGTAATAATATTTATTTAAAGATCAAAATATAGTTAGCTTCATTTTACTACAATATTTTATTTCGTAGTAATATATGTTTATGTATTTTCCAAAATAATAACCATGACAATTTTACAGAATTCAAAAACTTTTATATATATATTTACCAATACCAATATGACATATATATTATATATAAAAAACATCCCGAGGATGATTTAAATTAAAACATTTGAAGTGTTGGTGAATATATATATACAAGGGAAATTTTTCGTTAAATTAGAAAAAAAAAAAAATCATGAAGAAGTAAAAATGATACATATGATGAAAAGATTATTTTATATGACAAGCAATAAAAATGAAAAAGAAAAGATTTATGCGGTGGAGGGGGGAGGTAAAATTAAGGAAGAAACTATTGATTAAAGAATATATATATATGTAGACACACTTTCTCATGGTATGAATGTCAGCACATCTATTTGTTATGTTCGTAATATGGATTAGAATTCAGGTTGATTAAAATTTGAACATTTTTTTCTGGTTTCTGTTCGACTTTTTTTAATAAATAAAACAAACAACCCATAAACGAATCCATCTAACCATATAATATTGATCAGAAGATGAATAGATAACTAATTCTAATTAGAAAGTAAAAAAATATAGAAAACTACTTTAAAACTTGCACATTTCAGAAATTGGCAAACTGGGTGAGTAATGATTTGGCCTTCACTATTTTTCTGGAGTGATGATGTTTTAAAGAGGTTTTTGCTCTTGAGTGAACTATTTAAAAGATATTTTACTTTACCATTTATTTATACACTGCAGCTACATAGCTTTAATCCAAAATAATAATTAAATCTTAAGTTATAAAAGTTTTGGAAAGATGCTATCTTAAAAAGAAAGGTTTTTGTAATATGATGTGATTTGCTTGTCTTAGTCTTTTTGTTGCTGATGACAATTATCTGAATCCATAAGAGAAAGCACAATGAAAATAAATCTGAAATGTAGGTAGGTAAAGTTGATGACATGTTTTAACAGAACATGCTAATGTCCTGAAATAAGTTATCATAATAGCAACAAAAAAAAAAGTGATTTAAACATAAAGCAACATTCATGGAAAACTTTGGAATCTTATTTAGATATTCTGCTGGTATGTGACTATTAATTAGTTCTTTCATTGAATTTTCAAAAATTATCTACCTAACACATTAAAAACTTTGAAGTTTTTTTCTGTATAAAATTAGTTAACTAATAACTCTAAATTGTTAAATAAATTTGTAATAGAAATAAAGTTGTGGAAATAAATTGTTACATAGAGTATATTAACTGCTGATTACATCGTTTTAGTTTATTATTATATAAACTGCAATGTGAAATGATTAATAAAATCTTCTTGGTTTGTTATTAATATATTAGCCGTACTTGCAGTAATTAGTACAGTATTGAGCTTTATCCCCCCCCCCCATTAAAATCTAAGATTTTCAGTTATCACTCACTATTTTTCTTTTTATATTTACTACCATATTCAAATTGGAATGCATTTGTTGTCGCATAACGAAGTGCTTTCTTCTTTATAACTTAAAGCTGAATGCACTTTGATTAAATCACCATAACTATATGTCTTCGTTACTCAGACGGACGAACAAATTATGCAAGTTTGAATTACAAATACAAACGCTGGGAAAAAATCAATATTGCTACCCCATTGTATAAAAAAATTATTTATTTTTTATTAAAAAAAAGCTTAGTGTTTTCTTATATAATAATGAAAGCATCAACATTTCATTGCGAATATGATTCAAATTCATCTAGTAAAGGAAAAACAACTAATAGAAATAAATGCAAACAATAACTAATTTTAGATTTTGCTATATAACTTTATTTAAATTTTTAAAAAAGCCCATTCTAAAAAAAAAAAACAGAGCTATATATTATTTAGGTATTTTAAAATACTCACCCCCCCCTCCTCCAAAAAAGAAGACGGGAACTATCTTCCTACACACTTTATTTACTTATTTTTTTCCGGAATTTTTCTAGTCACCTTCCAAAAAATTGTTCAACTCCTGTCCTTATATCCGGAGTTATATTTGATATTTAAAATAAATGTCTGTTGAAAATAGTTCGGTTTGATTAATTTTTATTTACTGTTTTGCTTTTTTAAAAATTATAAATCCTAAATTAATTAATTATAAAAATTACTTATTTTATATTGCTAATTTTGTTCCTATTTAAAAAAAGAATCATTACTTTGGTTTGGCGCCCTCTGCCGTTCATAAATTGGACCGCCATAACAGAATGATTTACTTAGAGGACCGGTCCAAAGTTCTTATGAAGATTCTAAAATTTCAAGTAATTATCAAGGAGTTCTTTTAATGAAATTTGAAGCCACAACATGTGTAAGGATTACCTGAAACAAGGTAAATAACTGTTATCTTATATATATATTTATTTTTAATTTTTATTATTTAATGAAAACTTTTGGGAAACTTTATCCAAAGCAATGTGGAAAAAAAATAAAGGAGCATCTATAGAATGGGGAAAGATGCGTCTTTTAATTATGAATAAAGAGTGACGAAACAGAATGAAAATACTTTAATAGTCTCTAATGTAATCAAAATTAATATAAAAAATTAATGGAAAATAAATTTTGACAATGTCGGCTTCACAATTAGTAAATAAAAAAAAAGTTCAATTTGTTATTTTTTACTTTTCTTTCCGTAGGATAAAAAATGTGTAAAGTTCTATTTTTAAAATTCATTAAAATTGAGTTTGATAAAAATAACGTTTACTTTTTTTGGCGCAATATATGACGGAGAAAAACGGGACGATGTTGTTGAAATCATGCGAAATTAATATAAGTTAATAAATATATATATAGAGGTTTTATGATTATGTAACTAGCATCATTGACATGGCGCACGGAATTTGCCTACTATTGAAAAATCTATAAATTAAATAAATACACAAATTTATTTTAAATGTAAAGATTGATTTGATTAAAATGTGATGATGGGAGAAAGATTAATTCTGACGGAACTGCATATCAGCTGTTTGAAATTTACGGTAATTTTTTTTTTTAATCTTTCCGCAAGTTTTTTAATGAGTCACTTATGCTATTTTCGCAGGTAGGCAGAAGAACTAACAACTGCTAAAAATGTTATACCGATGTCTCAACATCCTTTAAACTTATATTACATTCATACCCCCCCCCCCATCCCATATGATTTTGCCGCTCTTTGTTTTATGTGGGCGAAGGATGGATTAGTTTTGCAAGAAAATTGTTGAGAATTTTCTTGATTAATTTCTCCGTGAAATATACATTGTTTAATTAAAGAGTTTTATTGTAATAATTATTGTCAAATTTTTGTGTAAACATCTCCGCTAACATTATTACTCATTTATAAAATACACAAGTAATAAAGAGATTCGGTTGTATAAATGTAATATAAAATGCGTTAAATTCATTTATAATGTACGGCTTTTAGTCTGTTTTTTTTTTTTTATTCCCAGTGCTTTTTATATTCTATAGATTGTATACTTAATGGGGAAAAGACAAATTATCAGAAACATTTTTGTTTAAAATCTAATCACAAATTTTAAAAAAATGTTATAGCAAATGAATAATTTTAAAAGCATCACTTGAATGTACTTTCTTCTTTGAATAAAGTTTGAAGTCTTATATATATATATAAGTTACTTACATTTAATGGGGAAAAAATTCAAAAGTGAAAAAAGTATAATACATAAATATTTTTTATGTACACTTACTTATTTTGATTGATATATTAAAAACTACATAACATCACTGTATAATAAATGAAAATTCTGTATTTAATAATTATAATAAATATATTTTCAAAAGCAACAATTATTTAAGAAGCTTACTTTTTAAAATAAGATTTATCTGTTGAGAAATTTCTCATTGAGATTGCATTTTTATTAAAAAGAATGATGGATATCACATTAGATTTTACTTTTGAGATTTTTTTTTTTTTAACAAAGTAGTAAATTATTATAAGAATAGTTTATCTTTCTATATAAATATAATGTTACAGTTGTATTTTGTGCATAATACAGAGATTCGAAAAATCATGAAAATGTTTGAAAATATATCTATTTTTAATTACTGCTGAATATTTTATATGAGAGTTCCAAAATAGAAGAAATTTTCAGCTAATGTGTAAAATAGTGTCACATAAATATTCGTCCACTTTTTGCTTCATTAAGACTGAATTGTTTTCATATTTTTTCCCTAACAACCATTGATGTTTGTGCATATGGTTACAGCTTTATGATTTTTTTCATGAATATTAAACTTGAACTGTTAAATTGTTTAAGACTTATTTGATGTTTAAGCTAAGATAGTCCAAACAGAAGAAACTATGCTCTATAAAATCTGATGTTTGCCACAGCTAATTAATATCAATGAGATTATTTGTAATAAAATCATACATGAATTGTGACCATCATGGATCTCAAAATATATTAGTCATGGTTGAATATTGCTTGTTTTAAAAGTATATGTCCAATAATTCTTTATAATGTTACACCATACCAAAATGTGATTTTGCAGTTGATAGTAGAGAATAGTTTTGAGATGTTTATTTCTTTAAATCTGTATTTTTTTTTTGTTAGTAAATCCATTTACATGAATATGAGCTTATGTATATATATATCATGCAAGAATGATATACTTTTGATTTAGAAAGTTAAATTCTATTTCTCTTTTTAATTGTTTCATTGTAAACTTTTTCAAAATTAGGTTGCAAAATGTTTATTCTGAAGATGTACAATTGAAAGCATAATAATAATTATAACTTCTTTGTGACTTTTGGACCATTTGATATTTCTTTATAGAAATAAACTCAAACTTCATTTCACATGGAGGATTTAACTTCAAGTTTATTTACTTATTAATAACTTGGAGTGTAATAAATAAATATTTACATTATTCAATGTAAATTCATCATCTGTAGAGGGCTAATTATATTCAGATAAAAAATGAAATTCTAATTTTTATATAACTCATTCTATCTTTTCCCAAAGACTTTATCATATGTTTGAAGTGTTTGTATTCAGTCATTTATAGTTAAAATCTGCAAAGCGCATGTGCAACAGTTTAATGCTGTTTAGCTATTACAGTTTATAAAACTTCGCGCTATATAAAATAATTGATTTATTTACATATAACTCTTAAATAAAAAGAAGGGGTTTCATTTTTCATGTGATCATAATTAGCTTTTATAATGGATGACAAGGTTTGACTGAATACTGTAAACATTGATTGGTGAAATTTTATCTAATATTAAATATTGAACGTCTTTACAAAAATTTAACTTTATTTAAATTTTCCACTTACATTCATCTGTTAATAATATCATACATGTAAGTATATTTGCAATACAATGCAATCTTTCGAGTGATTATTATCCTCTCTTCTTCAGGTGTTGCTGGCCTGACAAGTGACAATACTAGTATGGAAATTGAAGCTTGATCCTTAGATTCTTGAATATTGAATCTTAAGGTAATGCTTGACAGGATGGCTCAGTTGATTAGATCAAAACATTGTGCATATATTAACCTTTGTGCTTTTACTAATATTTGAATGTAATTGGAAAATTGAAATAAAGTTAATTTTTTTCTAAAGACATTCAATACTTAATATTAGATGATGGAAATAACCCAATATATAAATACAACTAAAATATCATCATTATAAAAATTAAGGAAAACTTTGATTGGTGAATGATTTGATTAAATAACTGCCCCTTTAGTGCATCGGCACATTTGATTTATTATACATGTACTTTAAAAAGTAAAGGCAAAAATTAATAGAAGAAATAAAGACTCTTAAAATAACATAAAACTAGAAAGATTTGAAGATGTCCAAAAATAATTTATGGAATCTGCCCAAGAACACTCTCCAACATATGTATAATTTTAGCAAGAATTCTATATTTGTTTTATAGACAAATATTAGCTATGGTATATTCAAGTAACAATTAAAAAACTGGCATTGTCCATTGAAATCAGGCCTTTATAGTCATAATATTTGTTTAATCTACTTTTTAATCAAAAGTGGTTCCCTAATTATTACATTTATATATGTTTAATGTTTCAAGTTATCTTTTTCAAGGCAATAAAAAATGTTAATTGGTATGTTAATGCAACATATGATGGGAAAATCTTAAAACTATATTTTGACATCCTTACCTGTAATAATATTTATATCAGTATATAACTATATTAAATTACATTTTAAAAAAAATTCTAAACTTTATTGAAATAGGAATAGATGAAAAATTATAACAGCAAAGAGTCTACTGAATAAAACAGCTATATATATATATATATATATATGTAAAATTAAGAGCATGCTAATAGCTCTAAACAAGCTTTTTTTTTTATGATAAATGCTACTACAAGAGAAGACATTCAAATCATTTTTATCTTGGATTGTCCCCATCCCCAGACTGGTTTCGACCTATGGGTCTCTTCAGTGAGGAGTTGGGACATTAGATTTAAAAAACCAACTCAAGCAAAGCATTTATCTAAAAGTTAATTGTTAGAAGAAGATCTGAAACTTTTAGACATCTACATGTCTTTAAAGTCAGCTCTCCAACTGAAAAAATCATATGGGCCTGAACTTAATTCAGATACTCCATATATTAGTAGGCTTAGCCATTTAATTCAGCCAAAGCCACAACAGCAAAATAATAATAGTAATAATAACAAGTCAGATGTCACATGACTTATATATAGCTTGCACTTACAAATATGTAAAATTAAGAGCGTGCTAATAGCTCTAAACAAGCTTTTTTTTTTTTATGATAAATGCTACTACAAGAGAAGACATTCAAATCATGTTTATCTTGGATTGTCCCCATCCCCAGACCGGTTTCGACCTATGGGTCTCTTCAGTGAGGAGTTGGGACATTAGATTTAAAAAACCAACTCAAGCAAAGCATTTATCTAAAAGTTAATTGTTAGAAGAAGATCTGAAACTTTTAGACATCTACATGTCTTTAAAGTAGCATTTATCATAAAAAAAAAAGCTTGTTTAGAGCTATTAGCACGCTCTTAATTTTACATATTTGTAAGTGCAAGCTATATATAAGTCATGTGACATCTGACTTGTTATTATTACTATTATTATTTTGCTGTTGTGGCTTTGGCTAAATTAAATAGCTAAGCCTACTAATATATGGAGTATCTGAATTAAGTTCAGGCCCATATGATTTTTTCAGTTGGAGAGCTGACTTTAAAGACATGTAGATGTCTAAAAGTTTCAGATCTTCTTCTAATAATTAACTTTTAGATAAATGCTTTGCTTGAGTTGGTTTTTTAAATCTAATGTCCCAACTCCTCACTGAAGAGACCCATAGGTCGAAACCGGTCTGGGGATGGGGACAATCCAAGATAAAAATGATTTGAATGTCTTCTCTTGTAGTAGCATTTATCATAATAAAAAAAAAAAGCTTGTTTAGAGCTATTAGCACGCTCTTAATTTTACATATTTGTAAGTGCAAGTTATATATAAGTCATGTGACATCTGACTTGTTATTATTAATATATATATATTGAAAAGTATTTTTTCATTTATTTGATCTTATTTTTGAATTAAAAAAATTATTAATTTTATACTAGTTTTGTGTCTTATTTTGACTTTTTCTTTATGTAGATGCAACAATAACACAAACATCTATCCTATAGAATAAATATGAAAATTTTTCTTAACTAGGTTGTGATTTTTTTTCCAGATAACTAACTCATATTCAACCCAATAATCTACTCAATATTATTAGCTAAAGAATAAAACAAGCTTAAAAAAATATTCAAATCCTGATCAAAAACTTGGTGGGTAATGTTTTCATCACTATTTCAATCTGAAAGACTTTTGAAGAGACTATTATTGTGCAATGAATTGACTAGAAGCTGCTTTATCTTTCACTTTTAACAACTCTTTGAACCATCAAGTAATCAATGACATAGAAATTATGTAATGAATTTGATTCAATTGATTAACAATATGATAGTCTATAAATATAATATTTATCTTCATTGATTTTTTAACTTCCTCAACTTTCTATATCCAGGAATAAAAAATTTTAAATAAATCTCTTGGATTTTTTTATATCTATTTAAATTCATGACTTGACCAATTGTTAATGGATTGAACAGTGACCTGGTCAGCTAACTATAACTATAACATTAATTTTCCAATTTTTTTTTCCTTTTTTTTTCAAATTGGAATTAATCCTGGAGTTTGTGAAACTGCCATACTCACAACTGAATTAAACTGATCTGAGCATTTAGTTACAGATTAAAAATGCAATTATTTTATAATCATTTTCATTTTATGTGTTAATTCAAAATATTTTCCCTCATATTTTTTTGCATTTTATTCAATAACTAAATAAATTAGTATTAATTTTTATTAATACTTATTTGTCAAAATGCAGATTTTGAATATCACTTCAAAAATTTTCTTCAAGCTTCTCTGTCAAAGGATCTACTTTTTAACGATTATAGCTATTTTTTTATTTTGTATTATTAGTAGTTTTTCTTCCTATTTTTTATTACTCTTCATGGTTCATCATTCATTTTCAATATAGCATTTTTATTACCTCTGCTCTTTCTTTATCAAAATCGCTTTTCAAATGTCTCCATGTCTAATCTATTATTAAGGCATGTGTGCAAATATTCTTATCAAACATTAGTTGCTCATACGGTTGAATTTATTGTTTTAAAATCTTCAGACTCTGCTGCATTAGGCTTTTTTTTTAAAAAAAAATAAAGTTACAGCTGTTGTAAAAAAAAAAAAAACTTACTGATTACTTTAAATCATAAATTAAATTATAAATGTCAACTCATCAATTCCCTGCAATTTTCCAGACTCCCTTCACTACAACTTTTACAACCTCATCTTTTATTATTATACAATCTATTTTATTTTTATCCATCCTAATTTATTTTAACAATGATGAGGGCCTATAATAAAAAAATAATCAAATAGTTTTATTATTTCGGAGTTCTTAAGTTCCAGTATCCATTCCCATGCAAGAATTTAAATTTTACCGTCTGATGCTCTACTATTGGTCTAAATCACGCAGAACACGAGATTCTATTATTTTTTATCATGTTAATCATTTTCTACTTATCTTTTCAAAATATCTACTCTCACAACTAATATAATATTTATCATACTTTGATTCAGTTTCTTTTTGCTTTGATTCTAATTTTTTTACACAAAATAATATATTTCTTAATTAATGAAATTATATTATTTTTTTTTTGTACAATTTATAGTTAATGCGAGTATATACTTGTACTATATATTATTTTGCCCCATTTTAATTGTTAATCAATATTTTCTATTTTCCCCCTCCTCATAATCTGTGCTTCAGATTCTATTACATTTTTTTTTTTTTTTAGAAATTTAACAATGCTGAATATCTGAAAATCTGTAAAATAGTATGAAAAAGATTTAATGGTGAATAAGCAAATCGATAAAAAAGAAAGGCAGTAAAAAACATTACGAAAATCTTCGTATTGTTAAAAAAACTTATTTCAGAAATAATAAGAAACTACGGAATCCTTTCTAAAAAGGAATTAACATTGAAATGTGTGATAAAATTCTATAAAATCTTCTATAATGATAAAAAACAAAACAAAATAAATATACTTTATCTTTTAAATATTAAGTATTTTTTTTACATGAAAACATCACATGACCACCACTTCTTATGCTTGTGTATAACTGTTGATAAAACAGGCAAAACTCACTATACGTATTGCCACACACAACAAGCTAGAAACTAGTCTTGGGATATTGGATGAATAGGCACTAGACAGGGATTTTATGCACAAACCTTCTGGCATTCATTGATTACTCTAGCTTGCTGTGTGTGGTTATACGTATAGTGAGTTTTGCCTGTTTTATTACATGAAAACATGAGACATGGTTAAATTAATAAAGATTAGAAAATCTACAAGAATAGATGGAATTATTAGATATGGTATTTAAAATCTAGATAGATAAATTCAAAAATTCTTGGCAATGTTATTTACTAATGTCTAAATGATAAAAAAATATCAAATAGTTAAATAATTATTGTTCAATAAAGACAAAAAGAAGTATATTAAAATTTATAATTTTATTAGTCTTTAATAAGTTCTGTATAAGATTTTTACTAAAACTATTAAAATGTATCTATAGAGAATTACATAAATCAATTAAAAAAATAAACTGAAATTAAACATGGTTATAGCACAGTAGATCACATGCTATTAAGAGAAGCTGCAAAAGGAGATGGCATATTTTGGATTTGTAAATTATGAAAGATATTTGATTCTATAAGCATTATGGCAAATATTAGAGCTTTAGAATATCAAGACATCAACTCAAAATATTTTCAAATTCTGAAAAATATTTACCCAAATTTATATGGTCTTGAAATAATTCAAAACATGAAACTGGTCTGAGAATTTTACCATGGGAAAAAAAAAGCAGAGATTCATTAATAGAATATAATGAAGATTAGATTTAAATAGATTCTTTTAGCAGTAGATTAACAGAGTATATAATTCCAAATTAAATAACTGAAATGATGAGATAGAACAATTTTGAAGAAATGTAAAACTAATTTCTGATGATTTATTGGAAAAACTGGAATGTTAAGACTGTGTGACAATAGAGATCCACTAAACATCACATGTTCATCACTTCTTAAACTTGTTCATAACTGTTTCAATCCTGCCTAGTAGGATAGTGGTGACTATGGTTATTAAAAAACCAAAGACACCAAAATATATGGGTACTGAACTGAGTTCAGATCTATATGACTATATAAGCTAATGAGCTTAGATTGAAAATATTATTGTGTTTTAAAAATTTATTCTCATAGTTTTGTAGTTAAGTAGAGAAAAGGTGGCTGCTAGAGGATTGTATTAGATCCTAAGGTCTAGGTACAGTGCTCTCAGATCCAAGGCTCTTTACTGACAAAGGTCACAAGCCAGCAACTAGTCTATGGATATTGGATGAATAGGAACTAGATAGAGATTTTATGCACAAGTCTTCTGGCATCCATTGATTACTCTATCTTGCACTGAGTGGCATTGCTGTCTGGAGAGTTTTGCCTGTGATAATAGAGAATGGGGAAAAAAGACAAATATGGTTTTGGAAAAAGAAATGGATATATGTAAAATTATTAGAATTTGCTTTAGAATCTGTCATAAAAATTAGAAATACATAATTCTAAAAAAAAAATTGGTAAAAAAAATATTTATAAATATTGAATGACAGAAAAACACCAAACATGATATTAATAAATAGAAAATAATCAATATCCAGTGCCTCAGTTTTCAAGGGGCAGACAATGATTCGGATCATAATTCAATAATTGCAAATATCAAATTAAAGCTTAAGAAGTTAAATAAAATCCATTTCCAACAATGAAAAGATGTTATTAAAATATAAGAAATATAAATAATGGAAAAATATCAACCAGCCCTTAAAGAGAAAATCAAAAATTTGAACTAAGGATAAAAAAAACTAAATTCAAGAATTTAAAACAAGTATTGAGGAATGTTTCTGTTGAAGTTTGACCAGAAGAAGAAAATATTAGGAGAGAGATTGTAGCATGCAAGAAACCTTGATGCTGATTTAGTAAAAGTAAATGTGGAAAAAGCCAAAGAAACAATTCAAAACATGCAGAACAGCTGTATATTGTAAAATATCATGAAGCAAAGAAGGCTTTTGGAAAATATAGTCAAAGATAGTTGAAAATTTAGTGTACAAACAAAAAAATATTATAGTGAATATAAATACAGAGAAATATAAAACCTTAACTAAATAGAAGATACTAAAAAATGGACATAGAAAAATACTCATTATTAAAAATGAAATATTAAAGCAATGATCAGAATATGGTTTTAAATTATATAAAGCAAGCTTTCACTAAATAAAATATGCAGAGAAATTACTAAAAAAACAACTAAAATTGTTTCACCATTTTTCTGTTAGGGAAAATGATATTTTACTGGAAAAAATTTAAAAAGCAATGAACAAATCAAAAAAGAATAGGAGTTTTGGTAATAAAAGATTAGGTAAGAAATTGATAAAGTGTGATGGATTTGAATTACTTAAAATATTTATAGGCTAGGAAAAACAGATCAATACCTAATTAGACCTTAAAAAAAATTGTCTTTAGTATTGATCTGCAAAAAATAGAGAATGCACTAATTAATATTTTGAGAAAAGTTTTGATCAACATCTTAAATGAAAGATTAAAGAGTCTAACAGATTATATCTGCAAATTGTTTATTTTTACAAAGTTTTTGATAGTAATGACCAAAATGTAACTTGATCAATATATAAATCATATGAAGTAGATCGTAAACTATTTAACATTTAAAATACATCTTTAATAGACCTAAAACAGTTTATGACAAAATGTAGAAATATTGAAAGCTGTTTTGAAATTAGAAAGCGTACAAGATATCCAATTTCATTAAGCATATATTTGAAAAGAGTAATAAATAAGAGGGAGAAAAATGCAAAGAAATATCAGATAATTTATATTTTATAAATGCCATAATTATCATTAAAGAAAATGAAAAAAACACTGAAATCCACACTAGAGATCTTAAGTGAAGAAGCAAAGAGATGTGATTTACACACAAATATGCTAAAACAAAGATAATAATGATTGGGAAAGAGAAATAAAAAGAAAAATTAAAATGTATGGAACTGTATTTAAAAAGTAGAAATACCTTTGAAATAATATCTTTAATGATTTTGTTCTCCAAAAGGTAATAAAAATAAGCTAGAGCAAGAATATATTTACAATTCTTGAAAAAAATTAAAGACAATAACTTAAAATCCAAATTAGATGCACTGGGTGCATACATATTTTCTTGTATATTATATATTTGGAAAAACATAAATGATTTTTAAAGATTGAAAAATATCTTGGCACTTGAAAAAACATATTACAGAAATGTTATTGACAAAATAGATAGAAACAATCTACATTGAAGAATTGCACTAAAAGTAAATCTGAAATAAAGTTGCTGAAATTTATAGAAAATTTTAATTGTTTCTCACACATAAATAATAATTAGAAACTGAAAACTCCAATTTTTGAAATTACACGAAGTTCAAAGAAAAGAATAAGATTTTGTAAAATAACAGATGGCAATAAAGAATGAATTGGAGTCAATTTTTATTTGAGCAGAATTCTTGCAAAATCCAGACCAAATTGGAAAAACTTGATGAAGACAGAACATTAAAGTTTTTTGAGTGTTGGGTTTATATCCAATAATAATGATAAGATTTTTATATATGGATCACTAATTTTTATCATTGCTTATTAATGAGTTTTTTTTTTTCATTTTTCAAAACTGTAATGCTAATTTAATTCTTGAAAGTAAAGCATATCTAGTTTTTGATGCAGTTATTCTAGATTATAGAATATAATTCAGCTTTCTATAATTGTAATCATTATTTTAAATCATTCCAATTTTTATCTACTTTCTCTGAGTTTAAACAAACTATTTAATTGTTTTTTTTTAATGCAGAATAACCATTATTTTTTAAAAAATTCTATTACAGAAAGGATATATTATTCTCTTCTTTGATAATTTTCTTGTTTTTTTTCCAGAAAGTCATTACAATAAGTATTAATTCGAATATTTATTGATTACAAAGCAATACAATAAATATTAGTTGAAATATCTTAATTATTACAAACTTATTGGCAATGTACAAAAGTATCATATATATATACATATTTATTAGAACTTAATTCTTCTGGAGCTGCAGAGTGTATGTTTTTCTCTTAAATTTTTATCTGTTATTTTTGATGTGATTTAAACTAATATTTTCCATATATGTTGTTATCTATGTGAGTTTGAGTAGTTTAGTGTGAACTTCTCTTTTACAACTTATAATGGAATAAAGACGTACATTAAAAAATAATTTGAATGGTCAGATACATATGAAGTTGACTCACAAAGCTGAAAACAAAGAAATATTGATACAGAAGGAACTAAATATCTGTATCTACATATGCAGCTAAGTGCTTTTGAGGGCCAGGATCCATAGCCATCTTATAAATAAATTGATTAAGAGTGATGCAAATTTATGCAAATGAGATAGTTACATATTCCATTTCCTGGAGATCTTGTAACCAGAGACTTTTCGGTTTATCATGTTGCTATCTTTAGCTATAAAGTAAGCTTCTTTTATCTTTCTCTTGAGATTGTGACACTCTGCAAACAACGACTGGGTTTTTAGATTGGCCATCATTACCAGCTGAGCCATGCTGCTGTGTGAAAACTGAACTGCAAGAAGTGTCTGTTAGTGCTTTATTATAGGAGTATGTGTGTTAGGATAGCCAAGTGGACAGACAGACCCTGGTCTCACCATAATATGGTACTATACAATGTGTTTTATTGCAGGCAATATTATCAACCACCTGAGGTATCAGCAAAGGTGGTAAGCAGTCTTTGGTATTATTGATTAGTTTTTTGGAATTGGGGTGTGTGTGAAAGCATAAATGATACTTATTATTGAATATGTTATAAAAAATTTTATGCACATTAGGTACATAAGGCAGTAGAAGCCTTTGTTTGTTTGTGTTAGTGGCATGGTTATTTATTTTGGGTCAAAATTGCCTTATTTTCTTGTCAATTAAATTAGGACTAAAACCAACCTTTGTTAAGTCATTTCTATATGATACTTGGTTAGCTTTTTTATCTGCTGCAAACTTACAAAGATGTATATTTTTATAAAAGAAAGGAAGTTAATCTAGAAAGTTTGTAGTGAGTTGGACCGAGGGAATGGGAGTGCCCTTTGACCTCAAGGAGTTTGACAAGCATCCTGTAATAAGATGGGTGTGCTCTCACTGAATGTGTAATACTAAAGACTGCTTACCACCTTCGCTGATACCTCAGGTAGTTTATAATATTGCCTGCCCTGAAACACATTGTATGGCATCATATTATGGTAAGACCAGGGCATCTGTCCACTCAGCTATCCAAACATACATACTCCTATAATAAACCACTAACAGATACTTCTTGCAGTTCAGTTTTCACACAGCACCACAGCTCAGTTGGTCATGATTGCCAATCTAAAATCTCTGGATGTTTGCAGAGAGTGGCACGATCTCAAGAGAAAGATAAAAGAAGCTTACTTTATAGCTAAAGATAGCAACATGATAAACAGAAAGACTCTGGTTAGAAGATCTCCAGGAAATGGAATACATAACTATCTCATTTGCATAAATTTGCATCCTCTTAATCAATTTATTTATAACATAGCTATAAATATGAAGACTCTGGCCCTTAAAAGTGCTTAGCTGCATACCTAGATATAGATATTTAGTTCCTTCTGCATCAATATTTCTTTGTTTTCAGATTTGTGAGTTAGTGTGCTTTAGCATATTTTATATTTTTACACAGGAATAATTAGCCACAAAGTTTAAACTTAATGCTCATATGAAGTTGAATGAAATTTGAGCACAAAATATTAAAAACACAATTTTATCCTCATTAAATGCAATTGAGTTGTTTCTTTTTTATTTAATCATTGGATCAGAAACTTTTATTACAGCAAGTTCATTTTTTCTAAGAATAAATTGAAATTTTAGGAGCAACATGGTAAGAGGGGAAGGATACATGTGAAAAGGGAATGGAAGTGGAAAGGGGAAAGGTTATGTATTTCAGGCTAGTCCAAAATGCATATCTTCATGATTGAGTCCTATGACAGAGGCTGAGAGAATGAGAGTAGAAGGATTGCCCAACTGTCTGTGAGCAGTGGAGGTGAGGCTAGTTTGGTATCTCTGGTTTTGAGAAAGTGAATTAGATCCAAGAGCTTTTGATTCACTGAGTGTACTCTCTGGTCAAAAATAATGGCATATCGGAGCAATAAGAGTGCATAGATGAGGAAAACTGATAGTCTAATAGCTGTGAAGACCCATGTGTCTATGGATTCTTGGAGGTTGAAGATGGTATTCCTGTGCAAGGAAAGGCAGGAGTTGATGACATTTCTCACACCAAGCAGAAAAAAACATTTAAGTAGGAAGAGCTGGAGGGTTTTATTGTCAGTTTTACAGAGCTGGCATATGGGAGAGGTCTTGGTGAACCTCTTATGGTTGACCAAAAATTGATTTGTGGAAGGGAGTGAAGATTGATTTTGAGGAGAAAATTGAGAAATTTTGTCACCTTTTGAATTTGCAGAATAATTGAGCATTGGTAAGTTTGAGGAATGTAGAAGACACAATGGAAAAGTCTGCAGTCTGATTGAAAACCTCCCAGTACTTCATTTTACCACTGATGGATGGTATCACAAAGCCAGCCTTTTGTAGGATGTTGGCAATGAGAAAAATTTATGACCTGGGCCTGCCACTGGGAGGAGGAGTGTCAGTGGGTGTGATAATGATATGCACAAGGTTGGCAGGAAAATGACTTAGGAATGTGAGGATAATGTTGTGAGATCTCTGGATCAGAATAGCGTCAATGGAATGCAGGCCCAACCCATTGAGGTTTTTAGGAAAACAAGTTCTTTTTAGGCTGATGGCCACCACATTTCTGCCTCAGAGAAAACGTACTTTTATATAATTATATCATATTAGGGACAGATACACATATGACACAAAATATCTTTACTTTAAAAATCTATATTTTATTTTGTTTTTTCACAATCTGTTTTATATATTGGAGTATTTTATTTGATAATAAGGAAATTTGTAAAGGCTTTTCTGCAGCACTCCTAAACCAATAATAAGAAGACATTGTTTATTTAATTAATTGGATTGCATGAATGGAAACAAGAAGAAAGGAAAAAAAGACTGACGTTGCTGAATAATATAAGAATTGATAAGATTTTTGTGGAATCGAAAAGCTGGAATTGATGTTGTAACTACTCTCTGGACCTATCCATGAGACAATATTATTGATGATGATGATCTATATACTTGTGTGAAAAACAACCTAGCATTTAAAAATTGTCTTTCAACCAATCCAAATTCAAACACCAGTCATATATGCTTTACCACTATACTAACAGGACTTCATTCATTTTTATTTGTACTTTATTAGTACATTTGGTTTTTTATTATGTCTTTATCTTATTAAATTGTTGTGAGAAATTAGTCTAAAATGTTGCTCAAATGTAAATAAAGATTTAATTAACTAGTTTTTTTTTTTTAGTTTTAAAGACAATTTTATTCATTTTGTCAGTTTTGGTTTGAAGTTATTTCTTTCTGCAGAAATAGCAATATATATTTGAGATATTTTTCTAATTTTAAAATTATCTTTTTCTTTGTTTATCTTCTTAAGGTCACTGATTAATTCTGAGTATTTATGCGAACAGTGTTTACTTCAAAACATAAATTTCTTTTATTTATTTACATTTCTCGTAGAATGTTTTTAAAATTATGATCATTTAAAATAAAATTATATTATGTCTTAGCTATATTTTTAGATTTCATTTGATTGCTAAATTAATTTGTTTTTAGAACTGTGAAACATTAACTAGTTATAATAGCAAAGTCACAACAAAACTGATATTATTTTTCACTTTATCTCGAAGTATATTAATTTTAAAAGTGTTATGTGTATCGCATTTTAAATAAATGAATATAATAGATTTTCCCTTTAAATCTATATACCTGTGATAGCCATGACGTTTCAACTACACAGTAAAAAATATCAGTCTTTAATATCCCATACAGAGCTAAAGCTTGCGCCTACTATTCTTACAAAAGCTAATGAATACTATAAAAGTATTTGCTATTCATAGATCTCATTAGCTTCCGTTTGTTGCGAATTTTTTATATTATTACTTTTTTACTTTGCATTCCAACCAGTTGCAGATGGCTAGATGAATTAGTTATGAGAAAACAACCAAATTAAAAACTCTGTTAGTAGGCGAATACTCTAACCAATTTATTATGAATCCTAATTTGTCTATTTTGGGTATGTAAATGTATATTTGTATATAATTAGACAGTCATAAACATAAATTCTTATTTTTTTCTACTCTTAGGCTTTAAAAGCAAATATAATGTTTAATCTATTTGCCTCATATGATCATAACGGATGTTCAAAATGCGCTCAAGATTTTCCAAATACAGTGAGATTTTTTTAATATCCAAAACAGTAATTAGATATTCATACCTGGAGGATAAACGTTCCAAGTCAATTTTAATTAATCAAATGAGTATTAATATACTGAAGTAACTATAGAATTAGTTGTTTTAAAAATCATTATAATATTTGAATATCTAAGTGGCAGATTGAGACAACATTTCCAGTAAATTGGCCGTATTATTTTTTACATATATATTTTCCTCAATTGAGAATTGATCCAAGAACCTTTTGCTTTTTATTACACCATTCTACCACTGTGATAAATGACTTAAAGGTTGTATAATTATGTATGTAATATAATAGCATTTATTCTAAAATTCATATAGTGTTTTAAACAATTCTTGTATTTTATTCTGTACCCTCATTTTACTATTTATCATATGGTTTTGATGACCAACTAGCAATAAAATGGTGCTTATGAATTAATGAAGGGAGTTAGAAAATTCTTATTTTTATATAATGCAAAACAATGCAAGATCTCGTTTTAAAGTCTTATTATAAAGTCAGGTTTGTAGCATTAAGATACATTATTTGAATAGAATATTTTGTTAAAATATATTATTTAAATTGTTTTATATGTAGGGATGAACTAAAGTCTTGCATTTTGTCATCTAGTTTGTTGTCATGCTGATTGATGTCAGAGCTTTTGATTAATTCAGTCATTAAGAAGTGCATTTCTGAAGACATGTGATAGGACTTTTTTGTATTCATTTTTAATGACATTAATATTTATCTATCATTTATTAGTAGTTTTAATGCTCTATTAATTTTTTTCAGAGAATAATTTGGTAGCTAATATCTATCAGCATAAAAAAGCTTATATTAGTTTGACTATACTGGCATAGTTTTTATAATTATTGCTATATAACTAGCCCATCATATATGCTCAAATTAGGTTGTTGTTTTTTTTCACTTGGAAAAATTAAACCATTCTTTTTTAGTCAATGAGTGAAGATTTATAAATATTCTGTGAGTGTAGAATTAGTGTATATATAATTAAAAGATGGAAAAGTGATCATATAAACACACAATTTTATTGCCACAGTTATATGATTGATGGCATGAGATATTTGTGCTGACCAGATTATATATAATGTGATTTAAGATGGCAAAATAAAATAAAAAATATACAATGAGAGAAAGAGCACAGAGGGGAGATGGTAAAGCTATTTGTATTAAAACAGTATCTTGACTTTAACAAATCAATATCTTATCCCACAGGATGGCATCAGATTCTCTCAATGAAAGATTGTGTATATATAAATCATTTAATGTATTATCTGCTAATATCAAATTACATAATTTTTATTAAGAGGAAAAATGAAATCACCCTTATCTTGCTTTATAATATTCTATTTAGACATGTACATTAGATAATGTTATCAATAAAATGAATTTCAAATCAATTAAAATGTTTCTATACTTTTATATTTAAATTCACAAAATAGAGTTTACTCCGACTCATTTTTAGCATTCTTACAAATAATCCACAAAATATCAAATATATAATAATAGATTGCCAAAATGCTGACAAATATATAATACATGGTGAAATATACATTTGAATTAATGCTATGTAAATACTACATTTCCTACTATCAAAATGCACATGTGTTTACATTGATTATGTTATGGAAGTGATGTAATTATACTATATCTGCTGACACAAGTATTGGAAGATAATTGCACTACTATGATGACATATCTAATAATCATTGATGTTTTGGTTATGTAACTAATTTGTTACTCTATAGAGTAGTAATAGATATGCAAGTCTATTTATTCCATATTATTTTTGGATTTTATAATATAGTTAAAATCAGCTAAATATGCATTTACTGATTAATATTAGATGACTAATTTAGTTAGCTATGATCTTCTACTGAAAAAATAGTGAGTTTGCTTGGGAAATTTTCAACTATAAAAATATTTAAAGACCACTTCATATTTAAATTCTTTATTAGTGAGAGAGACTGGATTTTAAATGCACAGCATAGTGAATATACAAGAGAGAAATAAACAGAAAAAAATTATTTATATAAATATTTAATATAAAATTTGAACTGACTTGAATAAATAATTAATTAAATAATAATATTTCTTGATATTTTTAAAATACTACAAATTATTTGAAATTATGTTAAAATATCTGATACAAATGAATTATTATTATTTGATTTATTTTTGCTTTTTGATAAAAATCTATCTAATAAATAAACTATTTTTGCATAAGACAAAGCACGTAACTTATTAACAAGCCTTCTGGCATCCATTGATTACTCTGGTTGGCACTACTGTATGGAGAGTTTTTCATATGTTGACAAAGGTGTTTATTATAATATATATATATATATATGTGTGTGTGTGTATGTGCAATTAAAAAATTCTAATTTAGTTTATACTTAAGAGATTAAGAAAGCATTTCAATTACAAAACTATTTTGAACCTATTCTTAATTTGATGTATATAATATTAATAACAACAATTGTTAATATATTTATCTTATTTTTTATCAATTAAGAGGAACAAATAGGTTATTTAATCCTGCTTATTTATTTTTGTAAATTCCATAATAAGTATTGGGATAAGTTTAACTGAAAGGTAGACAGTTTTAAAAAGGCAATTGCTACAAATCTTTGTTCTGGCCAAATATGGGACTTCCAAAGATTCTCTGGAATGTCTTATAGTTCAACATATGTGCAGAAGACTCCATTTTCTATACCTAAACATTGGAATTTATAAAAATTGAATTAAGAATTGCCAACATTTATATCGTCTGTTAATCGGAATGTATCATTCAGGCAATCCATATAAGTCAACTTAAACTTCAAAGATTCCATTGGTGTACAATAAGATATTATTTATACATTTAGAAGTGTACAAATAACAGAAAACTTTGTTAATATATGTATATGACATATATGCAGATAGACAAAAAAAGTCTATCTTGTCTATATATGATGCCTACAGGATCACTGATAGTACATATATTATGCTTTTTACTTAATTCCAGAAACAATAAAAAAGCAGAAGAAAAATCTAGGCATTATAATGTAAAACTGAAAAAATATTTAAATTCCACTTCTTATTGCACTTTCACTTGTTTTCAAGAATTTGTAAATAATTCTGGAAAAATAAAACTAGATTGCAGAAATCTAAAAAAATTTGATAGACAACAAAGAAACAAATGTTCCATGGAAGTTTCAAAAGAAAAAAAAAATGATGTCATAGTATGTTTTTCAATTTCTTTAAAAATTAAACTTTTGATCTAAAAATTTTTTCTTTCATTAAAAAAAAATCAATAAAACATTGGCTTTATATTAGAAATGTTAAAGATAAAAGAAAAATGTACAATTATTGTCAGTAGGTTATGAAGTCATATTATAAGAAGAATTATATTATATAATTAATTATTGAAATATTTTATTTTTATACTAAAACAAAGTGCTTTTAGTCGAAGTCATTTATCGTTGGCATGTGTCAGCAGTGTTTTTTAGGTGTTTTAAAATTCAAAATGGCGCTGAGCATGTACTATATTGGCACCAAATATTTCTCCTTAACTTATATATGCGTGTAAATACATGTATGTGTTTATTTAAGACTGCCTAAAATTTATATATCTGTAGACTATAATTAAAACATGGTTTATTGTTTTGTTATAATCTTTTGGAAATATTTAATTTTTATGTATAAGTCAAAGTCAAAAATGATTTATTAGTATTGAGAATATCAGTTATTTAATTTTTTATTAATATTTACTAATTAATAAATGTATTAATCGTTTATTTTACATTATCATAGTGCAGTTATGGAGGTCTTTGTTTTTAGTTAGTATAGTCACTAGGGTTTTTGCTATCCTAAACTAGTTAAATATAACAGCATTTGGGATATGTGTGTGGACATCTTTATAATTCTCTTTAGAATTATTTAGCCATCACTAAGATTAACTTTTAAAATCAATACTTTACTTTATGTTTTATGGTAATGATTACTAGTTTAGATATGCATGATACAAAATGGCCCTGACCATTGATAATAATTGGTATTGTTTTAGTGATCTCAGAATATTTTTATAGTATTTCATATACAATTTGTTTGTGGTTATTTTAGTATATATGTGCATGCATTCAGCAAAAAATATTGATGATTGGTTTTTTATAATATTTTATCTTATAATTGACATTGGCTTCATGAAGATTACTCTAAATTTTATGTGTCTCTTTTAAGTGCTGTCACAAAGGATAATTTTATAAAACCATTAAAACATCATATGATTACCATTTCCTATGCTTACACAAACTGTTAGTAACAATAGCAAACTCTCCATGCAGTAATGCCATCCAGTGTAAAGTTTGAGCATAAAATTCCTATTTACTGCCTATTCATCCACTATCCCCAGACTAGTTTAGGTGGCATTACTGTATGGAAAGTTTGCTACTGTTAAAGGATATGTTTGAAAGTTATCTGATGCTATGCTTATTACTTTTATTATTTATATTTGCTTATGGTGATGATCTGCTGATTCTTTGCTTTAAATAAAAACTATAATTAAATGGTTTCATTGCTTGGGTGTTCATAACAAGTTTGAGAACTGAAAGTTCCAGAAATGAAATCAATCCTAGGACATTCTACTACTGCATTAAACTACTCGGGCCATTTTTTGTTGTTATTATATTATTTCATTACATTAGTGATTTCTTATCATTTCTAGACTCCCCGTATAAATCTCTTCTTTCCAAATCATATATATATATATGTGTGTGTGCGCGCACGTGTGCATGTGTGTGTCAAGTTAATGCATTAATTACTACATTCTAATATCCTTTAACTATTGATGTTGCTGTTCAACCTGCATTTAAGTAGATAATATACATAAATGGTAAAATATAATCTTGGAGAAAAAATTGGTGATTTTATATCGCTAAAGCTATTAATATATGATGTGTCTGAATTTAGTTCAGTCCCATATGGCTATTTGAGTTAGATAGGTGGATTGGAAGATATATGGATGTCTGACAATTTCAGATTTTCTACTCAATAGTTATACATTAGATAAAGTTCTGGATTTGTCCTGGTATTTTTAATCAAATGCTTGAATATCCTGGCACCTCATTGATGATGCCAGAAGCAGAAACTTGTCTGGGGTTGAGGATATTCTCAAAGCTTGTTAAAAGCTTATTTTGCAAGCTCTATATATAACATTTGAGAAAAAATTAAATGTTAAAAATTAGAATGTTTATAATCATTTTTAATTACTAAATTTTTTTTAAATAATAAAATAATTCAATGGTATATTAATTCTTTTAACATCTAATAGAAACAGTATATATCTGTGATTAGAAACAATAAAAATAGGAGAAAGTATAATTACCTCAGATTTTAATGATGACAATAATTCTATCTAGTGAAAGTAAACTTTAGAATGATAAGCAACATTTTGAAATGTTTAAATGAACATGAATAATATTATTATATGCACAGCAGGTAAAACTATACAATTTCATTTATTCTAAAGAAAAAATTGAAAAAAGAAAAAAACAAAAAGTTTGTAGATGATTTTATGAAAAAGAGGAAAATAAAATTTAAAATTCACAATTGTGAATAATATTATGCATATATATATATATATACAGAGTGAAATTCACCTTAAGTCTAAAAATTAATATTGTGTTGTCATTTTTTAATCCAGACAAAATTATGAAGGGTTCCATCAAACAATTTTTAATACAAAGTATTATTCTAGTGATATTTTAAAGTTAATGGTAAATATGTATAATGTTTTTAAAAATAAATTAACAAATACACTTGCATTTTAAAATAAATGTTTAAAAAATCCAATAAATAATTGTAAATTAATTAATCTCATTGATATGAGTACCATGTTTTTATTTTGCCTTTTTTTAAATCCAATTGCTCTATTTGATTCATTATTTTCATTTTTCTTTAAAAAGTAGTAGTTGAAAACTAATAGTTAACATTTTTTGCAACATTTCATTGATTGTGTATAGTTTACATAAATTTATTTAAAAAACTAAAAAAAATATTATCATCAGAAAAAACAAATAAACTAATTGCTAAATATTATAGAAGATTATCAAAATAAAATGATTATTGAGTAGGGATGAAGAGATGTCTTTCAAAAGACAATGCTTATGGCTTCTTGAAAATAATTTTTGTAAAAATCTTGAAATTATTTTTTCATGTCTGGGTTCTGTGTTTTTTTCATGAAGTTATAAGTCATTATTGAATAGAAACTATATTACTCTCACAAACACAAATTGCTATTAAATAAGCTTTACATGCATTCTACAGCAAGAAAATCAAGAGAAAAAAATCTAATTAGCATATTTTTTTAGTTACAAAATTACTATATCAATATAAAATTAATGTTTAATATATAGAAGTTGCCATAAAATTATATTCTAAATAATCATTAAAAATAATAGTTATTATTTTATTTTTTTCAGTTATTATTTAATTTTTGCATTTAATAAAATGAAAAAATAAAAACTAATAATATTTTTTACACCAACATAAAGTATTCATATTTAGAATGTTTTACAAATGTATATACAATAAATAATAAAATTAATAGCTATTGTTATTTAATATTTACATTTAAATATTAAATATTAACAATATTTACGCTCCAAGCATCTTTGATTACTTTAAAAACATGAACGAATATAACAAGCTGCAGGAATATTGCATGCTTAGATCTGTTTTGTTAATTTTACAAACTTTCTAAATCTAGAAAAATAGTGAATCTAAAAAAATTTGGAAACCAAGACTTTTGAATTAATAAGGTTGCACAAAAATATTTTTGATCGTCAAATAAAGATATTCTATATTTTGTTTAAATTTATTAAGTAAATTAACTTTTTTAACATTATAGATGAAGACCTTTTTAATTAAGAGAAATTATTCTTCTTCTTCACTTTCTTTGCATATCTTCATATAATCTTATATATTGCTTATATCACTCTATTCATATACATGTTAATGCAACAAATTTTCTTAAAAACTTCTTTATTTCTTACAGTTTCGACTGTCTAGCAGTCTTCATCAGAGCTACAAGATTTGAATAATATAAATATACAATCATCATTTCACACATATATATATATATATATATAAATAAATACATATATATAACCATCACTTTACACATATATAAAATACCCATATATATACATAAATATACACATATATCTTCTTCATACACATACATATGAATTTACAAGACATATATATATAATATATACCTACATCTATATATATATATACACATATGTACATCCAATATATATACATAGCCCTTTTAACTATACATATATACACACACAGATATAATACACCCACAGACATACATACAATCTTCATATATCTTTATAAATACACATGCATATCTATACTCTACCTACATATACATATATAATACAAAAACACAACCAATACACCTTTTTTTAAAATCTTTTACCTTTTGAAACTATTTTATTTTTACTTTTTACTTTTTAAAAAAACCCTTTAAATATTATTTCTTTATAACATTACCTATATTATTTTATTATTTTATAATTATCTAATATATAAAACATCTTTTATTTTACTATCTTTAATCTACCCTTATATTTATTCTTTTATAATATTTCCAATATTATTTTATAATTATCTAATATATTACATCTTTTATTTTATTATCTTTAATTTTACTTTTTATAATTTTTATCTCTACATAGGAAAAAAAAATTATTTAGTAATTTAAAAAAAGGTGTATTGGTTGTGTTTTTGTAATATATATGTGTATGTAGGTAGAGTATAGATATGCATGTGTACTTATAAAGATATATGAAGATTGTATGTAAGTCTGAGGGTGTATGTATATCTGTGTGTGTATATATGTATAGTTAAAAGGGCTATGTATATATATATATATTGGATGTACATATGTGTATATATAGATGTAGGTATGTATTATATATATATATATATATATATATATGTCTTGTAAATTCATATGTATGTGTATGAAGTAGATATATGTGTATATTTATGGGTATTTTATATATGTGTAAAGTGATGGTTATATACATATATATATATGTGTGAAATGATGATTGTATATTTATATTATTCAAATCTTGTAGCTCTGATGAAGACTGCTGGACAGTCGAAACTGTAAGAAAATAAAGAAATTTTTAAGAAAATTTGTTGCATTAATGTGTATATGAATAGAGTGATATAAGCAATATATAAGATTAAGAGAAATTACTTTTAAAATCAATTTCATTTCAAAAGCAAACTTTATTTACAAAAGAAGCATAATACAAGGAAAACAGTAAATTGCAAAATTCAACTGGGAGCGTACATGTAGCATCCCATGAGTTACAGGGATCACATTTGAGAATTTCAAGAATACACAGGTTGATGAAATTACACCATCAAGAGAGCATAGACAATAAGTCAAACTAAATACATAGTTTTGGTCATTGAATAATTAACATAAACAAGATGAGTATAAATATTATATGATAAATCAAATGGAAAGTTAGGCTTCAACATGAACAGGGTTACAGAATTCATCTAAGCCAAAGATAATCATACAACAATTCATATTAGGATCATACAAAGGATGATAATACAAAAAGGATGATTGTCATAATAATAAAAAAATGAATTAGGTAGTCCTGACAAACAAAGTCATCAAATAACAACATGTTCAGGTGACTAACAAATGTAATACTAGAAAATTCATAAAAGAAAAATTACAATGCAATAATGGAATTGCATAAATATACTTATGTAATATGGATACAAAAATCAGTGAGTCACAGATCAAAATACAATAAAGTATAATACATAGTAAGGGAGCAAGCAAGTCAATCACTATAGTTTAGGAAAGTCATACAATGGGTCCAAGTGTCAAAGGTTAACCTATATTCTCAATTGGTGCCATGTTTGATCAGACAATGAAGGAATGCACATTCTCTTGTCCATTTCCCTTGCTTTAAGGAGGTATTTAACAACAAGGTCTTCATCCGAGTGGTCAACCCCTCACCTTACATCTTACAGTCCATATGACAAAGTTTATGTATGTCATCAATCTGATTGTCCCGAATATACCTTTCTTGAAGACCAGCTATTTACATACATAAAATGAATTTTACTTCGTAATATTAGAACAAATTTAATAGTTTCTTTGGAAGAAAAAAAATACTTATAAACTATTTTTAAAAATCTTATTTATTAAAAAAAAGATTATACATTCCATTTTAAAGACAAACTGCATACTTTAATTTTATTTACTAGTATGAAAATTTATTGAAATATTTTATTTTATGTTTTTTTTTAAAGAAAAATTATAATGTTTAACACGTGTGTTTATAACATTTGTAAGTAACTGTTAAAATAAAATAATTTTATAATATTTACTTCTTTTTTTAAAAAAAAAAAAAACAGTAAAGATTTTTTGTAGTTGACTTGAAAACTTTTTGTTTTATCAGTTAAATGAATGTAACATTACTGTTTTTAATTTTTTTTTAATTTTTAAAAGGTATTAGTGCATTCTTCTATATCACAACCATCCACTAATACAAAAACTAAGATTTTCCTTTTTCACTATGCATTTATTTTATGAGCAATGTTTGTTAAATAAATAAATTACCTACATTAATCTTCATGTCCACAATGATCGTTTGATTTTTCCATTATATTTACCACTAATTTGCCTCCGAGCATTTAAATGAGAGAAGCCTTAAAATTTATAACATTGGTTATAAAGTAAGTTCTTTGAGACAAACGTAGGTATCATAATTATAGTGATATAAAATACATCTTTAGTTCAAGCTTATATTGTACTGTAATGATTATGTTTAAAAGTGGCAAATAACATCAATAAACATAAGAAAAGATGTTTGTAAAAACAATTAATACAATTTATTATAGCTGAAATTATATGCTTTCAAGAATATAATTGTGCATCATGAATTCATTATATTTGTATCAGCAAATAGACTACTTTCTTATATATGTAATTAGAGGGATTTGAACTCAGGATTTTTCAGTCTATTCATCCTCCAGTCCATCTCATTTAGTATAAGCAAATTATATGCTGCCTTAGAATTACATGTAGACTACTGAAAATGTAATCATTCTGTTTTGTTCAGTTTCTCATTAGCTTCTAACTATAATAATTAATCATTACATAGCACATAATTTTGAACTAAGTAGATTCATTCTAGCATAAACTGATTTAAAAAGGTATTAATATATTACTAGGCTACAAGATTAAATATTTGGTAATAATATATAATTAAACTGAAAATTCATTTGTAACACTTTATATAAAATAAATTAAAAACTTGAAGCTATCAGATTAAATCTAATTAAATCATAATATTTGCTAAGGTTATAATTAAATATCTATAACGTACTAGAAGGTATTTTTATAATGTTATTTCACTCTTTAGAATTGAAAACAAGACAATATAGTTTCATTCATTTTGATTTTTTTAATATATATTGAACCGGATTGATTTCCTATTCAGTTGTTTTAGTATTAACATTTAAAAAGGGAAAAGCAACTTAATTTTCATTAAAAGTCATTAAAATGTTTTTATTATTATTTTTTAAAAAAAGAAGCGTACGTGTATTTAAACACATATGCATTTATATTTAAAATATAGTTTACTTTCACTACTTTGTTTATAAAATTGATTTATTTTAAAATAGTTTACTTTCACCGCTGGTTTTAATCAATTTGAATAAAAACAGGCAAGCTTGCTAATTATATATTCCTGTTGCTTTTATTTTAATCATTTTTAAAGTTAATGCTAAAAAGCAGAGGTTTAATTGTATTGTCGTTTTTTGTTTCAATATCCCTGGTTGGAATTCTTAAATTAGATTGAGTGGGAAATTAATATTTTCCCTGCCTGAGATATAGAATTGGAGACTAATGAAAGTTTTCACGGGAAATGTAGTGATAGCCCGCCAATTTTAGAGATATAGAGAGGATTCAGTATAAAAATAGACACTTGGATTATTGCCTGCAGAGAATCATTTTGGATAGAGTGCGGACATTTAATTCCTGCTAAAAACTTAAACTATTATCGACAAACTTCATTAATGTGCAAGATGTCAAAATTTACCGCTATGAGTTTTGCCATCATTAGAATGTCTGGCTAATTTAAACAAAGGATGGACCCATGCCTACCAGCTCTTCTTCAGTCATGCCATGAGCCTTTAAAATAAACACTGCCTCTACCTTGTGCTGTCAAAGGACCTGAAAGATGAACTATTATCAAAAGTGTGCACTCGCCACTAAATCACTAGAACTCTACCTTACCGTAAGCTAAACTTTTTCCTATTCTAGCCAGGGTAAATAAATTGTGTTTAATTAAATCTCCACTCAATCTAATGATAAATATGTTTTTAAATGGTATTGATTGTTTTTTAATTTATTATCTGTATGTACTCTTTTCTAGTATTTAAAGTGTGTCTTGGAATCTTAGTTTTAAGATTCCAAGTTTGTTTGCAATTTTCATTTATCAGGGGGTGCATTAGGAGATTGTATTTTATATGTTTAATATATACCTGATTATTTCATTAACTATTACAAAACGCATTGGCAGTTTTCGTAGTCTTTATTTATTCACCTGCCCTTAGTTGTAAAATAAAGAATCTTTAAGCATGTTTCGTTTGCGCTTTTTGTGCAAACAACAAAATCTTTTTGCTGGCTATTTGTCAAATTATTTCTTCGGGTTGTCTGAAAGTAGTCATTTCTTTCTGGATTACATAAGATCATAATCAAATATCTTTTGCTGTCTTGTGTGTAAGATCAACCACGTTTACTTTGAATGTAGTATTACGCACAGCAGTCCTGTGGCATTTTAACGACAGTAATTAGAATATTACTGCTCGAACATTCGTGCTGGTTTCGTTGATTTCCAGTGGGACAGTAACAGTTTTATTATCTCTGATTTAGGTAGCTAGAGTGGTTGTTTGTTTTTGTAATTTTACAACTGACCAGCAAGAAGATATTATCCTAACCATTTCTTATATTTTAAGTGAGAGAATTTTGCTGCCAAAATGTTTAATGCCTTCATGTTTGTCATACTCTTGTGTACTCTCTGGTAAATACGTGTATGTTACTATAAGCCACTTTTGTATTCCTGGGTTAGATGTCTTCATTCTATTGCCCAACTTTTAATAAAATTAATAAATTGTTTAAACTTAATTTGGCTGATGTTTGTCTTTGTGCTTTGATTTCTCAACTGTCTAAACAATGTTTAAGATATCTTGTTCCTCCCTGAGTTTAGTTTGGTGCATTTAGATTCACATATCCTGTCCATCCTTAAAATAAATGTCTAGTTCTTATTTTTGGACTAGTGGCGGCCCCATGGTCAGTATATGCGAATCTCAAATATCTTTCTCCCATTACATATATATAAATTTTTGGCACCCAATGTGGGGTTTTGAGATCTCAAGCCCATGTGAGATTTTGTTTAGATGGTTGAGAAAGATTTCAGGTGTAAGTAGCAGGATCTAGTCTGTAGAGGTTCAATTTTTGTTAATTATTGCAGGTATTGTTGGAGCAGTTTGGTAGAATGGGGTTTGTCTTTTTCATATGACATAAATAATAAATAGAGTTTTTTTGTTGTTGTTTTAAAAAAAAGAAAAAAAATCATTTGGAGTTAATTTTTGAATTTAAAAGTAGTAAAAATAGTTTGTTGTCTTCTTCAATATAAATAAATAGCATTTTATTTGCTTTGAGAGTTTTTGTTTAAAAAAAAAAGTTAGTATAGCGAGTTAGCCTTGTGTAAAAATAAAAAGTAAAGAAGAAGGTGACAGGGCGGCAGGTTTGGAAGAGAGCCCTGTTTCATTTAAATACCCCCAGATAGTAGAAAAAGAAGAGAGCTAGACACAGATGATGATAAAGTTGTTAATAGAAATGAAACAAAGTCAGCAAGCCAGGATGAAAGAAATACGACAAGCATTGTTAGAAATGAAACAAAGTCCGCAAGCAATGCTGGAGGGGCTGAGAGCAGAAATGAAAGAAATGAGAAAAGAAATGACAGGAAGAGTAGAAGAGAGTCAGGAAGTAGAAAAAGTGGTCGTAAAAGATATAGAAATTGAAGTAGCACAGGATAGTACTAGGACAGAAAGGATGGAAATAAAGTTTGAAATAAGTAGAGAGTGGAGAGAGATAGATAGTGTGGTGGAGAAAGAGGATCTTGGAGACAGTTACAAGTTAGGGGTTGAAAGCAGTGTAAAAGAATTACCTCACAAGGTTAAAAATAAGTTGAGTAAAATAACAGTTAGTTGTGAACAGGGATTTAAAACTAAGAAGAGAGTTAAGGAAAAGTTTTTGGAATATGATTTTAGGGCAAAACTAAAATCCATTTATAAAGCAATCATATGCAAGTCACGTAAAAAGTCTGTAGGAAATGAAGTTTTGCAATTTACTAGTGTTGATATGATCAAAAATAAAGTGGGAAAAGATGAAGAATTGGGAAATTTCATTAAGAAAAAGGTTCAGATATATATGCTAGAAAGCAAAACAGAATGGGAAAGAGACTAGATAAAATTTTATAAGCTAAAAAGGGACAAGTTGGTAAAAGTAGACCATGTCCAGAAGTTAGTAATAAGAGTAAAAGAACTGCTGGACAAAAGTTAAAGATTCAGCTTTTAGCAATCGGACAGATTGTTTTAAAACAAAAAAAAAAAATTTGTTCATGATTTACGAGAATGGATAAATGTTTGAAATGAAATATTGTTTTGTTTTTCCTGAGTGTGAGGCAAACATTCGGCAGAATTTCTAGGGGTAGTTTTTAAAATGTTTATAATTAAAAAAAAAACAGAAAAGAAAAAGTTGCAGGAATGTTTTTTTTTTTGATCGCGCATTGAGGCAGTTCAAACGGATTGATTTCCGATTCAGTTGTTTTAGTATTAAAATTTAAAAAGGGAAAAGCAACTTAATTTTCATTAAAAGTCGTTAAAATGTTTTTATTATTATTTTTAAAAAAAAGGAAGCGTACACGTATTTAAACACATACGCCTTTATATTTAAAATATAGTTTACTTTAACTACTTTGTTTATAAAATTGATTTATTTTAAAATAGTTTACTTTCACCGCCTGTTTTAATCAATTTGATTAAAAACAGGAAAGCTTGCTAATTATATATTCCTGTTGCTTTTATTTTAATCGTTTTTAAAGTTAATGCTAAAAAGTGGAGGTTTAATTGTATTGTCGTTTTTGTTTCAATATCCCTGGTTGGAATTCTTAAATTAGATTGAGCGGGAAAATAATACTTGCCCTGCCTGAGATATAGAATTGGAGACTAATGAAAGTTTTCGCGGGAAATGTAGTGAGGCAAGGATAGCCCACCAATTTTAGAGATATAGAGAGGATTCAGTATAAAAATAGACACTTGCATTATTGCCTGCAGAGAATTACACCATTTTGGATAGAGTGTGGACATTTAATCTCTGCTAAAAACTTGAACTATTATCGACAAACTTCGTTAATGTCCAAGATGTCAAAATTTACCGCCATCAGTTTTGCCATCATTAGAATGTCTGGCTAACTTAAACAAAGGATGGACCCACACCTACCAGCTCTTCTTCAGTCATGCCATGAGCCTCTAAAATAAACACTGCCTCTACCTTGCTGCTGTCAAAGGACCTGAAAAATGAACTATTATCAAAAGTGTGCACCCGTCACTAAATCACTAGAACTCTGCCTTACCATAAGCTAAACTTTTTCCTATTCTAGCCAGGGTAAATAAATTGCATTTAATTAAATCTCCACTCAGTCTAATAATAAATATGTTTTAAAATGGTATTGATTGTTTTTTAATTATTTATTATCTGCATGTACTCTTTTCTAGTATTTAAAGTGTGTCTTGGAATCTTAGTTTTAAGATTCCAAGTTTGTTTGCAATTTTTGTTTATCAGGGGGTGCATTAGGAGATTGTATTTTATATGTTTAATATATACCTGATTATTTCATTAACTATTACAAAACGCATTGGCAGTTTTCATAGTCTTTATTTATTCACCTGCCCTTAGTTGTAAAATAAAGAATCTTTAAGCATGTTTCGTTTGCATTTTTGTGCAAACAACAAAATCTTTTTGCTGGCTATTTGTCAAGTTATTTCTTCGGGTTGTCTGAAAGTAGTCATTTCTTTCTGGATTACATAAGATCATAATCACATATCTTTTGCTGTCTTGTGTGTGAGATCAACCATGTTTACTTTGAATGTAGTATTACGTGCAGCAGTCCTGTGGCATTTTAACGACAGTAATTAGAATATTACTGCTCAAACGTTTGCGCTGGTTTCGTTGATTTCCAGCGGGACAGTAACTGTTTTATTATCTCTGATTTAGGAAGCTAGAGTTGTTGTTTGTTTTTGTAATTTTACAGCTGGCCAGCAAGAAGATATTATCCTAACCATTTCTTATATTTTAAGTGAGAGAATTTTGCTGCCAAAATGTTTAATGCCTTCATGTTTGTCGTACTCTTGTGCACTCTCTGGTAAATATGCGTATATTACTATAAGCCACTTTTGTATTCATGGCTAGATGTCTTCATTCTATTGCCCAACTTTTAATAAAATTAATAAATTGTTTAAACTTAATTTGGCTGACGTTTGTCTTTGTGCTTTGATTTCTCAACTGTCTAAACAATGTTTAAGATATCTTGTTCCTCCCTGAGTTTAGTTTGGTGCATTTAGATTCACATATCCTGTCCACCCTTAGAATAAATGTCTAGTTTCTATTTTCAGACTAGTGGTGCCCCCGTGGTCAGTATATGCGAATCTCAAATATCTTTTTCCCGTTACAATATATAATTTTATAAAACTGAAAGTGATTTATTATATTCCAATTAACATTATAAGCATTGTTTAACATTATGCAGTCATTTCCACATTATTTTATTAATAAAAAGACAAAAAAATATAAAAAAATTTAACACAATAATTTATAATTCTTTTTGGTTATTGTTGTTTTAATTATTAAAAGAAATAGATTAGCATAATAACTTCTAAAATGATTTTTAAAATTTACATGCAACATATAAATACTTTTACACATAATCTTAATTACATTCAAATATCAGCCTTTCAAGCTAATTGTGCATGTGCTTTTTGCAAGTGTTAATAATAAAGGAATACTTTCCCTTCCAATACAAGATATAGTATTTATGCAGGAATAAAATGAATCCACTTATTCCTACAACTCAAATGCTTATTCCTACAACTCAAATGCTTATAAATACTATATCTTGTATTGGAAGGGAAAGTATTCATTTATTATTAACACTCACAAAAAGCGCATGCACAATTAGCTTGAAAGGCTGATATTTGAATGTAATACAATTGTAGGCATAGCACTATATAAAAATAAATGCTTATTTACATAATCTTAAATGAAAGTGAATTGTATCATTAAGTCATTCCATTTCAAAGATTTTAGAATGTTTGGAACTGCATTCATGAATTCTAGTCATATAATTCTTCTTATTTTAACATTAATGATAGAAAATAAATAATTTCTGTTCTGATAAAATTGTTGATAATAATATGATTGAATTTTTATTAAAATAATACTACCACCATTAAGATATGATTTCTCTTAACTATTCTATTTTCTAAAAAGTTAAAAATAATGTATTAAAAAATATTTTATAAATAATGCTTTCATTTAATGTGTAGTAAAAACCAATATTTAAATTTAAATTTAAATAAGAATAATTACAAAAAATATTTGAATATTAAAAAGTTAAAACTAATATAAAAATGTTTTATAATAAATACTTTATTTACTGTGCACTAAAAAACCAAAAGTAATTGTTTTCTTTATTCAACCATAATTGGCATTTTTAAATTTAATTTGAAATAAAAATTTTGGGTTGTCCAGAAATTAATTAATTCAATCACTAATTAATAAAAACCCCAATTGTGTTTGAATGAAAAAAGCAATTATTTTTGTCTTTTTAGTGCATAGTAAATAAAAGTATTTATTGAAAAATATTTTACGTTTATTCAATTTACAGCATATATTCTGCTTTTGGCATTTATATCTGGTCACATATGTTTCTAGCATAAAAATGAATACTACTGGAAAGTACATGTCTGTTATTTGCGAAATATTATTAAATGATGGAATAATTGACAAAAACTGCTATAAGTAAATGTTATTTAAATCTATTTTCTCCTGAATTTTAATTTCTACTTTTTATCACTTTGACATCTCTCAATTTGATAATTAGATCCAAATTTTTTCAACAATTGCCAACTTCTAGTACAAAGCTTAGGTTGTCAAAATATATGGATTTGTTCATTACTATCAGACTGGAAATGATAGAAGCTGATATCTAGCTGATAAAACTGTTTAGTGGAAAATTGAAATCCAAAGTGAGGGATTTTTATTATTTTTTCATTCTGATATGCCTTTGGATAATGTTTGTTTACAAAATTTCATATCAGCCTTTTTTAGTTTTTTTAATGGAACTTTGTCATTACATGTATATTTATTTGGATGAATATAAAGTATAACTAGCCTATTAATTACAAAATAAATACTTTTCAATGGAATACAGAGTTAGTATTTCATTAATAATTGTTTTGATTTAATTTATATACATTATAAACACAATAACACCATTATATGTTACTATTTTTTATTATGTTTTATTTTTGTTTTTTATTATTCTACTACAGTAGAAAAATGTTTAGTTGTGATGGGACAATGTACGATTGAGTAAATGATGAATAAAAGTCGATTGTTACTAGCATTTATAATAAGTTAATCTCTTATTTTCTTATTCACTCTCCATTCTCTTTTGCCGTTCTATCTTTAGTCATATAATCTAGTATATGTTTTATTTTCTATGAGCCTTTTTTGTACGATCATGCAACTATATTTTCATTTTCTAATTACACAAACAGCCAATTCTGATTTCAATTTTTTTTGTTCATTCAAACTTTTTATTCTTTATCTCTCTTTTTTTCTTTTTTCTTCTGTAGTTAGAATATATTCTTCTTTATAAGTGGCTGATAAATATGATAATGATACCAACTCAAAGCAGATTGGAAATATATAGTTTTATATTATTTTATTCGATATTTAAAAAAGAGTTAACAGCACTGACATGATTCTTTATTAAGATAATATAAGCGTGACTGTATATACATATATAGAAGACATCCTAAATGTTAAGTTAAAGTTTATATATATATATAATGTAATTGACTTTTAATTATTTAAATAATTGTAGTAATTTTCATTATATTTTTTCGTAAATAAAATGGCATTTGCTTTTTTTTTGTTTGTTTTATATGAATGTGCCATCATTCAATGAGTAATTTATTCTTTGTCAGCATCTTTACTAATATACATAAAAATTACCATGAATTATGGGATTGTTATAGTCATTCAGTGTTTATTTTAATGTATTGTTAATAATAGTTGTATACTGTATTATTTACTCACTGTTATAAATTAAAAATGAATATTAAAAGGATACGATTTCAACCATACAAACCTAGATGTTTTTGTAAATCTTCAAAAAATTATATCAGGTATATATATTTATTTGTTTGTATGTGTGTGTTTTTTTAATATGTGATTAATTTAGTCTGTCATAAAGTTGTTCTCAGTTGCTGTAGTAGAAAAATGCTGTAGAAAAAGAATTGCGTCAAAATGTTCTTGAATGTGCAGTAAAGAAAATAAATAAATAAATAAAAAAGAGTAAAAGGAACTAGGTATAAACTTGCGTTTTAAAATATTTAAAATTAAAAATAGATACCTAGAGAGACGTTTTAAATTGAGTAAATTAATTTGAAAATAGACAAATGAGCTTCTTTAAATAAAGTTAATTAAGCACTAAAAGATTTATTCATTATATTTACACAATTCTTTATATATATCTGTCAATTTGGATGCATGTGTGATTTTTGAGTAGTTTGTTTAAGACGTATATATATATGCGTGTATGCGAAATCGTATAACTAACATTTCTCATATATAAATTCTCTTTATAAAGATGTTTATATAATTTCATTCATGTATCTTTATTTTATTAAAAAAAAACAACCACATACCCGAAAACAACTGCCACTTTATTATAAATAATATGTTTATGTAATAATCAACGGTATTGAAATCTGAACCATTATACATGCTTTCTCTTTTTCATGCACGCATACTTATATATATTTTGTCTATATAAAGACATTTTTCTTTGATCAATGATACAATGCTCTAAGTTGGATTAAAATTTTAAATGACAATTCTTTATATTTTTTCTTTCTTACCTCAGCACATATATATATATATGCAGAATTAGTTAGTTTTCAATGGCCTAAGTGACTTCTATATGTAGTGTCCAGTGAAAAAAATGTTAGCAAGAAAAAGTATAAAATATCAATTCATTCCAGAAAATTCTGTAATAGCCATTTAATACTACTTTTTAATATTTCTGAAAGTGTTGATATTTTCCATTTGAAATCAAATTACATTTGGTTGCAATAAATAAATTTTTTAATATAATTTTGTCTAAATTTATATAACGATTCCATAATTCTGAGCTGTTTTCTACTCTTTGAATATACAATATATACAATGTTTTTAACTTGCCCCAGTTAATATATAGACGTGATATTTTAATTGAAAAAGTCCCACAATATCTGATTTCTAATTATAAAAAAAGGGCCCAATGCGTGAAAGGCTATTAAAAATTATTTTGCTAAAAATCTAAATAGACTTTTAATACTTCATCATTACTAAAAACATTTGACTCCAATTATATATATATCTTTACAAATTTAAATTTTTAAATCCTTAAAACAATAATCTGCAATCTCTTTAATCTACTTTTACCATTTTATATAAACTAATAACTTTTATTTATTAATTATTTTATATTTCTCGATTACTATAATACATTTTTACATTACTTTATTAATTTGTTCTCAATTTCTTTTGTTAAGTTTTTGAATGACAATCTGTAGTCGGGTCTTTTAAACAAACCTATAAAATACTATAAAATATTTACATTATTCTTAATTTGTCCACAAGGTTCCTATAATTTTTTTTTTTTCAAAATTAACTTCATTTCTTTGTCTTTTCTGGTTTATATATAAACTTTGCAGTTAAATTTCCCAGACAGTATTTTATTTCAGTATAACACACACTATAGTTTACTTTACTATGATTCTTTGTGATTCAGAATTATTTGTATAAAATGAACTCATTCATACTACACTAAAGATTAGAACTTAATTACTGAAACGGGGGGGGGGGGTTCTTATAATATGAATTTAATTTGCATGCATAGTTGCAGTTTTTGTCGTTTGCTATTTTTTTTTCATTACTTGTAAAACATAAATATTTACTACATGCGTGCATATGCTTTATATCTGATATGACTAATTTTTTATTGATATAAAATAGATTGTATGCTTTCTATATATTCATAACTTTCCTTATATAATATTTTTTGATTTATTTATATGTCTCCATTTTCATAACCATTAATCTGAGAATAATGTTAACCATAGAATTTAATTTGGATCGAATGCTTGTGATATAAATAATTTTGCATTAAACGAAAATTTGTTTGTGTTTGAAAAGGAAGGTTTTTAATAGATGAATTTTATCATTTCTTATTTATGGACTTGAAACTTGGACGCTCAATTAATTGAAGAGCAATAGAAACTTTAAACCACTCAATGAAATATAGATAAATGTATGTTAAAAATAACAAGAAGAGATCAAAAACTAAATACAAAAGTGAAAGGACAAGTAGTTTTTTTATAATATCATTGAAAGAATTAAGAAACTGAAATAGAGTTAGGCTGGACATATTGCTAAAAGACATGATAATAGATGAGCATTGACGTTTTAAATTGGATTCCAAGGGGGTGTAAATTTGTAGAAAAAGCCCATATGTGATATTGATGGATGAAATAAAAAAATTTCTGGTGTGATGAAAGAAGAAAACTATGAGTCTTAATAAATTATTTAAATTTGGATAGATCTTTATTCTGTAGTGGATCAATAAAACGAAAATATTGCTGATGATGATTTTCATTAAAATATATTAAATGTTTTAATAAAGGATTAATATTTACAAGATTTGCATTTGTTGACTGTATTTTTTGAAAAGAATTTAAATGGCTAAAAGAATTATAAATGTTTAGATTCCGATAATATACTTTAATATTTATTCTTTTCTCATTTTATTAAGAATTATTTGAATTATTTTAAAGCGATATAAAGTCATAAACACTATAATCGTATATTTGTTGCCTTAAATTAAACATCAAAAACTTTTAACTAATACTGAAATTCTTGCTTGTATGTTTCAATAAATAAATAGCAAATAAACTATTTTATATTAAAAATAAATTGATCATTTGATTTAACTAAATGTTTGCACTTTTGATGGTTTACAACTAATATTTACGTTATTTCCGTTTAAAAACTTTGTCATGAAATAGTTTGATTTAAAACTCAATTCCTTTACATTTATAGTAAAATGTTAAACAGTCTTTCAATAGCATATTTTAGAGATGAAGTACCTTCAGTAGCCCTTATAGAGGAATAATGAAGAAGAAAATATTATCAGGAAGTGAGAGTTTGAGCACTTTTTTCTGTAGTTTTACCCTATAGGTAAGAATGGCTAAATACCAATTTACTTACCAATATTATATTGTTAATTTACTTAAGGAAAGAACTCAAATCTTTTACAAAAATGTAATTTTGTATATCCGAATTTGAACTCAGATTATGTTACAAATGTATCATAGGATTTTTTTTATAATTGGATATGATGGTAAAATACAGAACATAGGATGAAGATGGGATAGAAAAGGAAACATACTTTCTACTTTTCTATAGAACGTATCCATTGATTTAAGCTTTGTCAAATATTTTTCTTTCTGTGAATATGGAAAATGACGAGATTTAAATGATTTTTAAAAATTAATAAATCGACTATATTCAAATTTAAATTTAAATCAATAATATTTATTAATAAAATAAAACATGAATAATTATTATGTGTTGAAGTAATTTAAACATTAAAAAGCTTTGGAAATAATATATATATATAATAAAATTCTTAACTTGATTTTAAATTTATTTTTAAAGAAGTTAATATTAATATTTTCTCTGGGCAAGTAACTTTAGATCAACTGTATTATAAACATAGGGATTGAAAATTTAATAAGTATTACTTTTGCTTTAGCATCTAAAATTGAAAATCTAAATAATGAAAATAATAGTTTAAATATAAGCAATCACTATTATATCTATCTTTACATAACGCTATTTCAAGAACCAATTTATTTTTAAAAACTTATAATTCTGTTAATTCCAATATTAAAGCTGCAGTTTCCATCTCTCTTCTAAGCTCTAATAACCCTCTCTAAAAGAATCATATGGAAAAGAGTACATATAAGTTAATGATTTAATCGCAATCTTTAAAAAATGCAGATAGTTGGGGTGGTTACTAGTGATAGTGATAGCATTAATTTATTCAAGTCATTGAATCTTTCTAGATCAGTGAGAGACTTACTATGAAACCACATATATATAAAAGAAAAGATGAAGTGCTACTTTGTGATGTTAGGGAAAATAGGTTAGTTAACCGGAAATATATTTATAAAACTTCTAAAAATCATGGTAATGAAACATTTACAAAAATGGTGTTACATATAAAATGAAAAGCTAAGGATGAAAAAATATATAATATAGCTATCATATTAAGATTTTGACAAATAAATATTACAGCAGTACCTAATATTAAAAAAATCATCATTATTCAGATAAAGTTTTTTATACAGACTTTATGTTAATTAACTAAAATAATATTTTGTAGTGAATTTGAGCTTGGTTTTCTGATAGGAAACAGACCCATCTATATTATAAATTATAAAAATTATTTCAAAGATACTCTAAAAAGTGTATTTCTGATTGTTTTTATTGAAAAGATATATCTGAGGATAGAGTGCAATGGAGAACAACAATTCTAGATAATGTACTAGTCCTATGTGGACAAATTTATGTTTTACAGATTGATTTAGAAAATCATTATTAAACTAGTCTAATGTATTATTATTATTATTATCATCATTATTATTTACATACTTATGCCTTATCTATTTTTACAGATTTGGTTTGATTGATATTTTCATTGTTAATTATACAGGGATGAGTGTGTTAAATAGGGGATGATTATTATTATTATTATTATTATTATTATTATTATTATTATTATTATTATTATTATTATTATTATTATTATTATTATTATTATTATTATTATTATTATTATTATTATTATTATTATTATTATTATGATGATGATGATGATGATGATGTTTTCATTTTTTCTACTAGTTGGAATGGCAGTTGTCACTTGTGAAAGATTGCTGATAACTCATAAAAATAGTTTTCATAAATCAAATATTACTGTACTCTCTTAATAGAACTAAAGCTGAAGTGAAATCCTTTCTTAGTTTTTAAATGTATTTTAATAAATCTTTACAACAATTTACCCTTTCTAAATTAAAGACAAGTGGAATTAAAATCAGACTCATTGCTGGTATGATTTTTTGGAAAATGTGTCTGTAATAAGTAATTATTACATTAATTAAATATATATCAAAAATATAAATATTTGCTTTAGAAAGATTTGTTGAAGTTAACTTGGTTCACACACTGCGTGTTATTACTAAATCAGTTACTAATATATTGCTATAGGTATATTATATTTGATTTGAATAAGGGCTTTAACAAAAATAATCATTCTATTTTGATATATAAGTTGCTTTACTTTAGCTTATCTTGTTAGACGCTGTACTGATTCTATTTTTTATTCTAAACAGAGTTTTTACTTTGTTTAAGCACAATAAAAAAATTATAATATACATATGAAAGAATAATGGAGTTCTTGAACAAATATTTTATTGGCAACTGATGCTCTCACTGTATTGTCTTGACTTGAATCAATGATGTTTAGAAATTTATTTTTTGGAGTCGTTGTTGTTTTGTTTTTCTTTGCTGATTATATAAAATTGTATAAAGCATTTGTGAATTTTGAAGATCATAAAATACTTCAAATTAATATTAACAAGTTAAAATATTAACATAATCTATTGTATAATTTAATACATTAAAAATTTATAAATTATAAAATTATGACTCTATGAATCACACTATCAGTTCAATATGATAATTATATCCAATAGCCAATTTCTATGATAATATAAGATTCATAAGATGAGCCTTTAAACTTTTGAAAATACATATAGGACAAGATAAAACTATCATATGTCAAAGTAGATTTTGATCATATATTAAGCAGATTTTACTTGTTTTATTAGGAACAAAGAAAAATAAAATACACCTCATAAATGTGGTGATTTTTATAATTAATAAGCAAATATATAATTATACGTTGGACTAGCAAAAATTATAATCAGTTTATATATGTCTGCGTGTGCATGCATGTGTGTTTACACGCGCGCAATTGTATTAAGAAGGTGTTGCTTTATATTATCCGAAACTTGAAATTCACAATCATTAATGTGTTGGTTTTTTAATAATTGATATTCATATAGATAAATTATAGAATCGGTTATTACATATGTAGATCAATTGATAATGATTATATTAAAAAAATGATTAAATTCTTTTCTGATTAGGAAATAAATAAATATGGAGTTATTAATTATATAAAAAAATAATATATTAGTAATGATGAATTTCATCTGTAATTTTTAAATAATCATGTTTCACATACGCAAGCATATATATATATATGTGTGTGTATAACTAACTATATATAAGTATAAACCAAATAAATCCGTTTAATATAAATATTGCAGCGTATTTTGACTTATCGTTGATGGTATTGAGGTGATTTTTTTGAAACTGGTCCCATAGTTTACTATATATATATAATATTTAACGTAATCTATTGTGTAAAATACATTACAAAGTTATATCTTAAAATGGTATTATAAATTAAAATATTTAACTTCTTTTATTATCTTATTATATAACTAAGATATAAGATATTATATAATAGGCAGTTCAGAATTGTTCTTTATTTATAGTAATATAAAATTTAATATATTATTATCAAAATAATTGAGGACACTTAACTATTTTTATTTAAAATATCGAAATAATAATGTGGACATTAACATTAAAAAAAAAATGCTATAACATTTTTAAAAAAAAGAAATTACTATTACATACAGTTATAATTTCAATATGTACACAACAAACCACGCACAAACTTCCTTATAAATCTTGATTTATTATTTGAACTATTAATAATGTACAAAAATATATTCCAACGTTTCGACTATATTCTTTTATAGTCTTTATCAAGAAACAACTTAAAACTCTTCTAACAAACTATCTGACTATAAAAGAATATAGTCGAAATGTTGGTGTATATTTTTGTACTTTATAATAGTTCATACAATGAATCAAGATTTATAAAGAAATTTGTGTGTGGTTTATTATATATATATTGAAATTAATTGGCTATTTTTAAAATAGAAAATTGTGTTTGTTATTTTTTAGTTTATTTGTTTTACGTTATAATTCTTTAACTTTAAAAGTAATACAAAAATGTTGGAATAATATTATGTAGCAAAGTTTATTTACTAAAACATTCAGAACATTGTTGTCAACAGAACTTATAAAATCAAGAGATTGATAAGATCTTAGACATTGTAGTAACTTTGGCATAGCTTCAGTTTTTATTTATTGATATATTTGTTTTATTAATTTTAAATTATGAAACCTGTTGTATACAATTCTAATACTATCAGCTGCAAGTCTTCATTGCAAAAGATTTATTTAAAAAATTTAATAAACGTCTTTATGCAAATCAGCTATAATATCATACTAAATTGTATATAATATTAGTCATATTCATTATAATGGTTAATAATACATCAGAATCTTATACAAAAAACACAATCAGTAATCATTTGTTTTTTATCCTTCAAGAATAAAAACTTTTAAAAATTCTATTATTGTTTGAATATCATTTTTTTTTTGTAATAAATTATACAAAATCATGCATATTCTCTGAGAAAACAATAAAGTTTTTAAGATGGTTAAAATTAAACCACTAAACATCACATGATCACTATTTCTTATACTAGCACATAATTGTTATTAAACAAGGCAAAATTCTCCATACAGAAGTGCCACCCTGTGACAACCAGAGTAATCAATAGATGCCAGAAAGCTTGTGCATAAAATATTGGATGAGTAGGTACTAGATAGGGATTTTATGCACAAGCCTTCTGGTGTCCATTGATCACTCTGGTTGGCACAGGGTGACACTACTGTATGGAGAGTTTTGCTTTGTTTAATGGTTAAAATTAATAAGTTATAAAATATTACTGTGTAAATATTAATAGTTTATGTTGCTAACCGTGTTCAATGTATAATACATTGAATTGAAAATAATATTAAATTATTATTATCATTATGATAACTTAAACTATATAACTTTGTATATATTATAGACAAGAATAATGTATATAATTTTTTACTTTTTTGTGTATAATTTTAATTGTTTTTTTTTAATTTGCATTAATATTATAATAAATGTCTAAATTATCACAAACAGTGTGACTTGCTACATGGAAGGATAGAATATGACTTTGATCATGTATTGTGATTTTGATAAAAACTATGTCATTTTTTTAAAAAGGTTTTGAGTTATTTAAGAACTTAAGCATTGGCCTTTACATTTATTGTATGTTAATTAATTTTTCTAGAAATATATATTCACCATTACATTATTTGTCTTCTTAATTCTTCTCTTTATGTATATATCTTTTTCCTGTCTTTATTATGTTATATTTTATAAATTGATAAGTTACTTAAAACAAATATAAATATCAATAATGTTTATGCTAATTTCTAAATAAAAAATAATGGAATAAGTTGTATTAAAAGGGTGAAAAACATGACAACTGACACTACTACTAATAATATACAATATATAAAAAGTATTAACATCTGCTTCAAAAAATAGCATACATATTCAGTATTATAAAATAGGAGCTAAAAATTATAAGACACACTATATGATTTCTAAACCTGTACTCATGCAAAAATGTATTGGTAAAAGATAAAAATAAATTGACCTTTAAACAGTCCACTTCAGCATTCCTCTACAGAGAAACAAGAAAGAGAATGTAGTATATACCAAGGTCAAATATTGAGTCATGATTTTTAATTTTTTCCTGATCAAAAATAGTTTGATACCTATTTATTGATTAATAATTGGATGATCAATTAGATAGACTATGGCCAATTATATATATATAAAAAAATCTTAAGCTTGTTTGGAATATGGAAAAATTTTCAATCACCATCCAGTTTGAACCCAAATCCAAACCATTATAACTTTCTTTAAGACTATAGATATTCTATCTGAAAATTACTATTTCTATTCCTATTAGTTAATAGAAATTTTAAAACAATGACGTACATACAATATTTACAATTAAATGCCAAGAAGAAATAAAACTCATATATTCCATTAATTAAAGTATTTATGTCATATACACAAATAATTAATATATAATGTTAAGATATAAGCTGATAATAAATTATAGTTCTTTAATGTTGAACATTATTATTTTAATTACTTTCCATTGTTTTAGATTTATTAGAAAACTTTGCCAAAATAAGCACATTGCTCTAGGTTAATGTTATAGTAAGAACTATCCAGGTTAATGGGTTATAGATTTTGAATTCATTCCAACTAATCTGTCTAAACATATAGTCTTGACATTTACTAAATTCTATATATTTTAGAATTTTGATTTGGTGCATAAACATGAGCTAAATATAGAATTTGCTGAATGAGTCTTTGTGTATAAAGTTCATTTTCTGTAAAATGTATGTAGTATGTGAATATATAAAAAAATCCAAATAAAATAATTAAGTTGATATCATTGTTTTTAAGTATCATTAAGTCACATGATTCGTAACGAATATAAAGGCTTCTGTCTATTTATAAAATTTTCCGATATGAATATATTAGTATGATTACTTTTTTGCATGCAGTTTGAAGTAAAATTATTGTCGACATTACTTTATCAATTATTACCAACATCACTCTTAATAGATATTAAGAAGAACGCAAAACAAAAATAAAAGACAATAAAACCCAGAAATAATGTGTAGATATTCTTATGAAGATTATTAGAGGAAAAAAATAAAACTCAAAATAAATGAGTGATGTAATAAACAGGTGAAGAAAATAACTGCTAGCTTCGGTTATTAAAATATGCATATAAATAATTAATAAATTAATCTTTTAACTAATTAAAAATAATAAGTCAAAATTTATTAATTTAAATATTTTTTTCCTTTTTTTGTTTACTCAGGGTGAACCTGGGGTGATGTCATTCATCATCATCAACTCCAGTTAATAGCTATATAAAATATGAGGCATGTTCTAATGAATGTAAGAGAGATCAGCAAAAACACTAATTATAAAGTTCACCTGCATTGCAGATGAATAATAATCATCCATCACCAAGAATGATGAACAATAAAAATAAATCAACAGCCAATCATGTAACTGGATTTGAAATGGCTCTACTATAAACCAAGCTAATTATTTAGCCCTTGCCAAACTTAGGGCAGCAATACAACATAATAATTTGGATGCATAAACTTAAGTGTGAATCCATCAGAATATATAACAATACAAACAATTATTCTGGGATACTAAAACATACTGATCATCATCAATGTTCTGGATACTTAGTACCATGAATGTACTGGCCAGCTATAAACTTAATTTTTAAATAAGTAATTAAAATGTAGTGCATGAACTTTAAAGAATATCTTCTTTGCACCATCCAGCATTAGAGAAGTAATGAAACCATCATTAACTGGATGTCCATAAGCATTTAGACTGTTATGCATAAATCCAGCTCAGAGAACAAATGCTCTATAACTGTTACTGTGATCAAGAGATATAATATAAACATATAATATTCTGAAAGTATTTAGGATTGAGTAAATTCACTGGAATAACTTTAACAATGAAATAACAATTTAGTAATAACAATAAAAATAAAATTAAGGTCTGCTGAATATGGCTGTACATATAAATTAAGCCTCTGATTTTGATTAATACCATAAAGAAATCCACTATTGCATTGAAATTTACATATATGTCTTAATAGGTTTATACCTATATATCAGCATACAGATGTGTCTGTATAAAAATTTATATTCAATTTTAATGATACATAGTTAATATTTGATTTAATATATGTTTGGATACCCATTTAGATGTGTGCACACACAGACATTTATATCCTTATAATATTTCATTAGTTAAAAAATAAACATATTAAAAAATATTATATTTTCATCAAAAATAATTAATTCAGTGTCAAAAATATGTAATAACCAATTCAGTTCTTTATAAAAGTTTTCTTTTTCCTTTTTAACAAGTTACTCTTAATTAATTGCAAACATCTTTAAACATACTCTAGCAAGTTCTTTTGTTCAATATAAAACATTGTTTTGGTGTTTTTTCTTTTTAATAAAATATACTGGAAACACATTTTACGTTTAGTTAAATAAAGTTATTGACTTTAAAATTTTTTTGTAATTTAAAAATTACAACTGTCATTTTCAAGAAATTATTTAAAATAATATCATATATAATACATTATTCACCAGATGTACTTTATATATATGACACAGTAATTTTATCAGTGCTTCTCTGCATATAGATAAAATAGTGTATACATAAAATTAATTCTTCAGCAAGTTGATGGACTCTCTCCATAAGCTGGTTCCTTTTAAAACTATAGACTGGCTTGTTATCCTCTTCAGGAAAGGCATAATCTATTAACTATTAGTCAGCTCCATTTAATCTAGAATTTGATAGACTTCAGGAATACTGGTTAATACACAATATATACAGGTTTATGAACCATAGAAAAACTGGACCTGGCCTCCATATGAATCAAAAGCCCATCACTGTGAACTAGAAGTGGATGGATACACTGTCTCTTGTCTTCACTTATAACTTCAATCATGCTGTCACATTTTTCAAAGTAATCTCTCTGCTTTTCAACAGGCTTTGTCCATATGGGAACAATCTTTGTATGCCCTTATTAAAAATGTTTTAGGCTGAGATATGAGTCGTGAATGCACTGTTGTCTTCATCTCATCAGACATAAATCTTTGTTTTTATTCAGTAGATTAAACAGGAGATAACCTGATGGGGACAAAATCAGAACTATAGGGAGAATGCTTAATATATCAGTATTAAAGTTCTTTGGAGAGTGTCAATATGGTGGCAGTGGTTTGAAGATATGCATTGTCATGTATTATCACAATATCCTTGGATAATAATCTCTTCTGTGAACATCTCACTATAATGAACACTGTTGGTTGGCTTTACACTTTTTTTGATAATCTTTCTATTTTGGCCATTTAAAATTCCATAAAACTGTAATCATCAATTTTTGAGCTGAAGGTTGACTTTTGAATTTTTTCATGGTTTGAGGATGTTTCTATTCAATACTCTGCTGTTTACTCATAGTAATTAATCTATGTCTCATCATCAGTAATGCTTTTTAACAAACTTTCATTTTCCTAAGAATATTGGTCCAGACCATTTTTCAGATGTTCAAATGTTTGGGTTCTTCCTTGAGTTGCTTTGGTACCTATCTCACACAAACTTTTTAAAGCAATCTATCATGTATTATTGTATCACCAAAGCCATAGTTGATTTCCAAATGATTTGCACTGTTCCTCATCTATGCAACAGAATCACTTCACATGTATGCTCAATGTTGTGCATGAATGTGGATGAATATCTGTCTTTTTCTTCACACCAGACACTTGTTAGTATACACAATTTTTATGACAAATTACTTTTTCCATTAGTGCACACAATTTTCAATAAATATTAGCACCAGCCACTGTGCAGATTACAAAATGAGTCACTGCATTCTACTCTTCTTTCATGCAAATTACAAGTGAAGTGGCTATTATCTCTCATGCAACAGTCACATTTAAACAGATATGTCAAAACTTCTCAGCAATGACTGAGAATACAGCAACTTTATATGGAAAGTACCAATAAGATAGTGCAGCAAACAAAAATTGTACTATAACCAGAATACAAATAAGTTTTGACTCATCTTCATGCACAAACTGATCTAAGAAACAGTGTTTGACATTGTAATAAAAACAAATTCTAATACTACATAACAGTAATATGTTTTAAAATGTATTTATTTGATTGCATATCAGCTACAGCATGACAAAAACAGTAAAATTAAAAAAAGAGAAAATGCAATATTTTAAGAGACACTAGAATCTACTAATTTATATTTTACAATGATTATAGTGTGCTAGTCATTTTATTAAGACTTTTTATATTTATAGAAGGTGGTTTGGTGATTTAATACACAAAGATTATTGTATACTCAAATGTTCTTTGAGCACTTGTGTGAAGGAATGATTGACTACAATAGTTTTTATTAAATATACCAAACATTTTTTTTTCTTTTATTTTCCATTTTCTCAAAAGTGAATTAATCCTATTTCTTGAGCTCATCAAAAATGTACTCTACTCATTGGACCATATGTTTAAGTTTAAGTTATATTTAAAAGTGAAAGTATTAAAATTGAGTTTGAAAATATAATTTGTGCTTAATTCATTCTTCTCATAGTTTGAATCATTTATCATTTCACCATAAAAATACTCAATTATAGTGTTGAAAGAATATACAATGTTAATAAGAATGTGTGATTTGTCTGTAGACTTTATAAGGCTCTTACCTCTGTCTGCTTTTTTAAAATTAAGCAAATAATTGTTTATTTTTATTTATTCAGAAACTATAGCTACCATTATATTTTTTTGAAATTATGTCCATATTTTGTAGAGTTAAGATATAGTCAATCTCAATTATTACATTTTAAAAGAATCATTAAGAATCAAACTTATGCTATTAATTGCATTATGTTGTTGAGAACATTTGGATTTTTTTTTGGATGTATCATGAATTGTTTCATTATCTTCCCTTTTTGGATTGTTTTTGTGGTGGAGCCCTTTTTCACAACCACTGCATTGATGTAATTTTGAAAACATATACACTTAGCTTAAACTAATATTTCTGTAAAAACTATTATTGAAGATATTTTTATTTTTGAAATGTAAATTTTTTTCTGCTTATTATATGATTTCATAAATGTACTGTATACATGCATGTTATATTTTAAATTTCTGCTCTTATACAGTTTTGTTATTTAAGGCTTAGCCATTACTTGAACTTGGACTGGAATTTAAAGGTCACAAATAGCCTTGGTATTTTTTTCTAGACAAGCTATTCATTAACAGTTAATTAATTTAATATTTAGCTACTATTAATTAAAACATTACTGTATAAAATTTAATCTACATTGGTCAGATGAAGATTGATAGGATCACTGTAGAAATCAGAAAATGTGATTATAACATGATGTGGTCTTCACTAATGTGGTGGAAATTAAATATCATACTCCTATGAATGCTGAACATGCAATTAACTAAGCTTTTACTGTATCAAACTATTTTTAAATTATGAAATAGTTCTGTAACAAATTAATTTGCATATATTTATATATATTATATAATGAGCATGCCAATAGCTCTTAACATGTTTTTCAAAATATCCCTATCATCAGACCAGTTTCTAGCTCTGGCATTCATCATTGAGGTTCAATGATATTCCAGTATTATATTTAAAATTTAAGTTAGAGAGCTGGATTTGAAGACATATGGATGTCTAAAAAATTCAGATTTTCTACTTAATAGTTAAACATTAGATAAAGTGCTGGACTTGATTTTGTATTTTAAATCTAATTGCTGGAATATCCTAGCACCTCACTGATGACAGCCAGAGCTAGAAACTAGTTTGGAGATAGAGTTATTCTGGAAAGCTTGGTAAGAGCTATTGGCACACTCATTATATAACATTTGTAATACAAGATTATAAAATTAGGTCATATGATATATGATTTGATTTTCTTGCAATATGTATATATATCTTTTTAATTTTAAGATCGTTTTATAATTTAATACATTTTATCCAACAGTAATTATATAATTAATAAAAAAACACAGCTAAAATAACAAAATATCTAACCAAGTTTTACATTAGCCCATTTTTAAAGATTTATTATTATATGTTCAAACTTTATTTTAAGAATAGTCAGGAATGAAACGAAAACAATATGTCAATTTTTATAAAATGTAAAATTAAAACAATTTTTTTTAGTACAGTACCTTTTTTAAAAATTCAGTTGATTAATAAATAAATATATACATTGTCTGTTTTTTTTTTAAAAAAATGCCATTTTCCTCTCTTTGTCAATAATGATATATATGAATGTAATGTGATATGGGCTATTATTTTAGAAGTCAGGAATCTTTCAGCCACTATACCAAATATGAAAAACCAAGCACCTACTTTCTATATAATCACTTTATTAATATTTATTCTCCCACAACTTTATTATTTGTAGCTTTTATGCTTACAAGCATTTACATTCAATTAGAAGATGTCTAATACTTTCCATGCCTACCTTACATAACTTGAAGACTAAATCACTCACAATTTTCATTTATGTGTATATTCCCTTGTTGCTAACAATCCTGTTTCAACCTTAAACATTAAACTACTTTTCTTTCTATTATCGTAAATTAACTCACACCCAATATTCTGTATATATTTAGTATTCCATATATATTTAAACTCTTTTTACTTTCCATATAGGAGGTTCTATATCTCTCCAGCTACCTAATTTTTAGTACTGCATCTTATTCTGCTATCTCATTCTTTGCCACTATAACACTCAACAAACCTTCTAACACAATCATCCCACATTTTGTACATATATGCTGACATAAAGTCTTTATCCAAATCTTCTGCATACTATACTATCTTTTTCACTCATCTTGTTGCCTGTCCTTTACTTGTAACCCAAATAAATACTATTTTTTCTATTCTCTTACTATTCATAAATTGCAATCAATCAAACATTTTTATTTTGCTTTTTGCATCTCTCATATAAAAACTTGACTACCCAATTTCTCTTGAATTGCCTTCTTTGCCATCCACACATCTGTATCTAATACATGTCTTCCTACTTCTCTTTGTACTTTTTTAAGCAATATAACATCCCTTTACTTACGTATCATTACTACAAATTAACACTGCTACTTATATATATATATATGTGTGTGTGTATGTTAAAATTGAAGATTTTTATGGCCTACAGATATAAATGACATATTATCTGGGTTCATTCATGCATGATTTATAGTATTAACATACAATTGTTTTGACTGAGTCACACTGGCATCAACTGGGTAATGAATGTTATTATGAAAAATAGTTTAGAGGCACTCAAAACTTTGATTTATAACAGGATTAAAGATTCATTTAATAGAATCATAAAGATGGGGGTGTGGAAAAACTTTAAGACAATCGAATTAATAGATTTTTAAAAGCCATCACATTTGTTAGTATAACCTGTCTTTTTAGAATGTTGCATCTGCATATGATTGTGGGGTTTAAGGAATCTGTATTATGACAATATCTGTAGCATAATAATGATGTATGCTGCTTAAATATATTAGCATATTTATCCATCTTAGCATTTCTTATACTCACATAAGAGGCTCCACAGTCTCCACATGAAATTTTATAAATCCCATGAGCCTTGTGGAATTGGATCATTAGGCTTAGGAAAAATATTATTAATTTTTTAATTAATGGTATATGCAGTTTTTATATTATGGCATTTTAGAACATATCCAATACTTCTGTAGTTCCTTTTATATAAAGAAATATAGCCTCTAACAGTTGTACTTTTTTATTCTCTTGCATTTTTATTGTGATGGTTTTGGGTCTGAATAAGATATTATTTCTATGATTTACTTTTTCTTCCATATATCTGAAAGGTTACCTCTAGTAAAAAGAGTTTTTTTAAAAATTTATTAATTTGAATAACTTTTGGATTTTTCCTTATGCTCACCTTTATATTTTAAAACTTTTTGTCCTAGTTTTTTATTGGATGAATCTTTAGTCTTATTATGCATCAAGATTTACAATGTCTTTTCAACCATTTTTTATAAATAGTATTTCTTACCCAGTTGATGGATGATTCAACCCAGCTGAAACATTGATACATTAGCGCTATAACTCCATACATGGATGATTCCCATATAAATTGCTATTTAAATATATGTAAGCATGTTTATTGAGTACCAAAAGTAAGTCAATTGGATGAGCAATAAAAGTAAATATCAGTTCACTACTAATTAATCATTGCACTTGGGTGTTTAAAAATTATTATAGTATCTCAGAGTTTAATTTTAACCAGAGATTTTAAGACATTTCAAATATTTCTAGTATTTAAATTAGAATTCCAATATCTTCAGCATTGAAGAGATTTTTGTTGTATGAAAAATTTGCAAATTTAAAAGTATATTAAGTCTTTATAAAAATAAAAAAATATATTGTTGTGATACTTCTAATAATTTTTTTTTTTGTTATTGATTTATGTAACTTAAAGACTTGAAATTCGTGATGCAGTTATAAATATTGAGATGCTACAAAAAAAAAAAAAAAGAGATTGGCAGTTAAGACCAGACTTCCACCAAGGGTGCTCAATCTTAAGTGATTGTTTATTTGGGAAATCATGTGGTAGCATCAAAGGGATAAATAGATTCAACAATTCCATTCAGTTAACAAAACTGAGATTATTTATTTGAGAGTCGGTTTAGGATTTTTTAGCTTTTGAATTAATCTCTCTACCACTGCGTTAAACGAAGTAGAGCACCAATTGCCATGATATCTTATCTAAATATTTAATCCGTCTTTTGACAGAGAACAAACATTGTTAGTTATTGTTATCATAGTTTATTTATTATGGCAAATAATTGACTTACTACTTCATGACTGTAATCCGTTAATCAAATTTAATCTGATAAAAATTGTATTTCAACTTCAGAAATTAAACCGTTATTGTTTGACTTTCAAATTTAAATATAACTAACTAGTATAATTATAAATATTTATTAGCTATCCTTCAAAAAATAAATAATTATTAAAATATGTATTTTAAATACATGTTGGCATATCGCTTATTATATTGATTCTATAAAACTAATAAGCTTTTAATCAATAGCTTTTATTTATTTAATTTTACATCATTTAATAACTTTTTTTTTTTTTACTCGTTAAAAGGTTTAAAAAGTTCTTTTTTTTTTTTCATATTTAAAAATAATTTTATTGAGCTTACATAGTATTTGAATAATGTAATTATGCTATTTAAAAGCTTAATCATTTTTGACAAATATAAAAAAAAAAAACCATAAATAGATTCTCAAAATATAACTCATTAAGTTTAACATGTCTAGTTCAGATTTATAGGTTTCACCGTAATCACTTTCTGTCAAAACTTATATACAGTTATGAAATATATTTATACGACAGTTTTAATTACCAGTTATGGTTATAATTACTTTTCTCTATTTTTGATTAATCATTTGCGTCATACTTACATATATATTAATTTAAAATATATAATGTTTAATAGATTTTCAGAATGGAAGTGTGACTTGCTTTGACATACTTCCACTATAAAAATCCTTTAAACATTAAACATTATATTTAATTTAAAATTGCTACACATTAATATCATTTCTTCGTCATCGCTGTTTTATTATTTTATTAAGAATTAAATGAAAAGGAAAGGCAAACACTTTTCGATAGCGATTAGGTTATTTTTATGTTACTTAATTATAGATCTCACTGTCAGGAAACTTTTGCCTGTTTAAATATATGTTAAAACAGCTTTTAAAAGCACTGTAGGATTTTTCTGCAGAGGTAAAGATAAATCAGTCCGTATCAAAATAGTTCACTTAGTAATTAGTCTTTATAGTTTGCCTTCCTTCTTTCATCTACCTAAAAGTATGAAAATACTCATTTGTCACTTAGCCATTGGGAGATTTAGCTACTTGGAAATTATAAATGACTTGTAAGTTTTGTTTAGCCTAGATTTTAATTCTAGATCATTGATTCAGAAAGATTAAGACTGAATAGATCAGATTATGGATGTTGGGCCTTATTGTAAAAAAAGAGATTAAATAACAAAATAAATATTGTGTAGATTATATTTAGTGTATCCTATATATATATTTAAGACTGGTATATAAAAATAATTTTAGTAGCTTAAGTATTTTATTCAGAGTACTTTGAATCCTTAGTTTGAAACAAGGAGGGGTGGTATTTTTGGAACTAGCATAAGTAAGCATATACATAATTTTGTGATAAAAATCTAGCAGAGAAATATGAGATTATCAAATTTATGGAATTATCTATATAACCTTTTGATTATGGATGGAAAGTTTAGGCTTTGTGAATAAGTGAATATTTCATAGGCAAACATTATACTATGTAATAATGCTACAGCAGTGGCATATTTACCAAATGCATAAATTAAGTGATGACAAGTTAATTTTAAAAATGCTATAGTTTGGCTTATTTATAGAAAAAAAGGGGGGAAAATGTTTATTATTAAAGATACTAAAAATTACTGAAGGTAATGAAAAATAATTATATTTTATAAAACTGTCAAACCCATAAGATTTTTTGTATGGTACATAAGAAAGAAAATAAGTAATTAAATCATTTATACATATATAAAAGGAGCTGGAATATGTTTTACTGATTCTAGTTATCAAGAACTATTAATCAAAAAATCAATGATGGAAATAATGAATTCTAAATACGCTGTTATTTTATATAAATTACAACAACAAAAAAATCATATAAAACAGTTAATATAAATATATGTTAATCCTACATAAAAAGCCTTTTTCTGCAGATGGCTTAGTGTCTTTTTCAAATATTAATACAGTAATCTATTATTATGTTAACGAATTATTATATATAAGTAAAACAATAACAATTACAAAACATTAGTAAAATAGAACAAGACTTTAATATAAAAAATGTCTGTATGATATAACAATATACAAAATAATTAATACATGATTTATACAATTTTATATATATATATATTGTCTTACATAATTTTTCATTCATTTCCAATTGATCATTACTTAGAAGTGAAGAAAAATTCCACAGCAAAAAATACTTGTCTAGAGAGCTCAGAAAATTTACAATTATCATCAACCAATTTTAATATTGTACACCATAATGACAATAGGGAATATTTATGATCAAGTTTCATAGAAAGGAGTAATCTGTTAGTAGAAAAAAAAGCACTCCAAAATATATTCTTGATGTAATTACAAACATTTCTGCTATTATAATCTCTGATGCAATTGATTGCAGGTCCATTAGAAATGTGTGATTCACCACTCCCAAGTTATATAGTTTATTCAAAAAGAAAAAGATTGTCTGTCTTATCTGCTAAAATGTAACTGTGGCAGTTCGCTTCCCCGTTAATGCATTTGACATTATGAAAAAAAATAAACAACTTTTCTTTTTTTTTTGTCAAGCGTTGGTGGCCTAGTAGTTAGCATAGCTGCCTTCCAAGCAGCTGGCCCAAGTTCGCTTCCCCATCAATGCTTTGACATATGAAAAACAAAATAATAATTGAATATAATAATTGATCTATAAAACAACTTGTCTGTAATTCAATGAATAAACTTCATAAGAATCTACTGAGAACTTTACTAAGGATTTGGACTATATTTAGACGATTTTGGTTTTATTTCAACTCACAAAAAAAAAAAAAAATCTTTAAATATGCTACAAGTTGGTTTCAGCAATATAGCTATATAATATATGCTATACATAAAATCATATCATAGAGTTAAATGCATATTACAATACTAAAACATAATGTTTGACTAGATGTACAGTATGTGCTAAAGTTTCACTTATGGAAACTAGGTTTTAAAAGATTTTTGAATATTTATTTTACAGCATTTATTTATATATCTTATCAAATGGTAAAATGGTTGAGAAAAAATCAGAAGGTAAAGTTCAAAGAGAATCCCTCACTACCTTTCACTACACACATTCATATTTAAAGTATAACAGTAAAGAAAAATAATTATCTTGTTAATTATAATAATACTAATCATAAATTCAGGCTTTCAAGACAGAATAAAATATAAACTTTTATCTCACTGACTTGACGTTTATACACATACATAGTCACTGGTACCTGATAAACTATAGCTGCAAATCTTGATGATTTGGTTTCTCCTTTGGGTAATAATGTCCAAAAGAGGTAGAATTTTTAAATTTTCAATATGATTATCCATTATTCTCCTTGTATATATTTTTTAGATTATATGATTATTTTATAAATCTATCACCATGCTCAATTTTCAATCAACTTTTAGGCATGCAATTTAGCATGACAGACATAGTTTAGGTTCATCTATTATATAGTCTGAGGAGCATCAGATTATCATTTCAGGACTTAACTCTGTAAGTTATTCCAACATAGTATTTTTTCACCTTTTAAAAACTGCACATCATGAGGTTGATGATTAGCACTTTTTAATAATCTCTGTTCAATTCTTCTTAAGACCATAGAGTTTTAAAAAGGATTTCTGTAGATTTAGTTGAAAAATATACTAAAAAGTACTTCTTTGTATCCAATATTAGAATTAAATACTAATCTATTTTCTGCTACACAATTCTTATTTAACTCTGATTTCAACTAAATTTCAGCTCAGTAGCTTGGCTTAATATCAGTGCTCTGTAACAATTGTTTGCATCTCTTGATCAATTGTTCTCCAACAGTTATTCTCTGATTAATGTTTTTAAACCAAATGAAAATATTCTTCTTTTGTAAATAATCTATCTATTGACAAAAAACAAAACATATTTTTTCTAATTCATAGCTAGCCTTCCTCATTTCTCAAGGATTAATTGTTAAAGTTCTTATTATTAAAAATAAACATTTTAATACTGTTTATTGCATCATTTTATTGAAACAACAAGCTGATTTGTTCACAAAAGACTTGCCTTTTTCTTATAAAAATATACATTTTGATAATTCGCAGAATTTAGTTTTTTTTTTTCAAACCTCCTTAACCTATACCTTTAAAAATCTGTAATTACATAAAGCAAACTTTATTTTATGCAATAAAATTCTTGATGTTTATCATTAATGTACCCCTTCTTCCATATTTAAATTATTATCTTTATGATTCAGTTGTATTTATGAACATACCTTTAGAAAATAATATATAGTAGATATTTTCTACATTTGTTTTTTTTTTTTGTTCTACTTTAAATAAAATTATACACAACCAAAAATAATTTTAACAATGGCTGACAATCATCTTGTTTCAGACTAAAATGGAAGTATCCTAAAACAATTTACATCTATACATTGTTCCTTAATCATATATATATATGATTACATACTGCATTGTGAGGAATTTTATTCAGTATTATTTTAATGCATGTACTACCCACCAGATTGAGCCACATAGTTCATAATACATCACATTACATCACATGAAAATAAAATATTAATCAATAAAAAATAAAATATGCAGACCGAAAATAATTTTAGTCAAAAAAATACAAAATTTTTATAGATAATTATTTAATTAACACATTTACTACATAGTTTATTAGTGTTACGTTAATTAAAATAATCATTCTGATTAATATCTATAATTATAACTGTATGCTTTTTTTTAGTTTTTTTTTTGGCTAAATAAATTATTTTCAAAGTCCATAATTGTTTTATAATAATTGTTTTTGGAAATTTCACAAGCGTGTATAAAAGTGTAATTTCCTTTTATTAGTATAGCAACAATAATGCATTAGTCTTGCATTGGTGGTCGAGAGGTCAGTGTGACTGCCTTGCACTTGCAGGCAGTTGCCCGGGTTGCGGGTTCGCGTCCCGGCCGATGCTATGACACTTAAAAAAAAACCAAAAAAAAAACAATAATACATTAATTTAAAAAGTATCTATAAATCGTATTTTTGGGATAAATAAATAATATTTGAAGACTATACATTTTCTTTTTTAATATTTTAAAGTCTATATATTTTATTTTTTACTGATTAGATTTTTTTTAATGATCTTTGGTATGTACTATGTCTTCTGTCTGGTGGATAGTTTGTATGCTAAAACAGCACTTTTTATTTTTAATAAAATTAGTATTTTATTTAACACTAAAATTTAAGAGTTTTTCAATGTGTCCATAAAAGTGTGTATATAGTTTTTAGCATTATATTTTTATGTTGAAGGCTATATCTTTACCTAATTTATAGTATTTAGCCTTTTCTTGCTGACATTTTTATCCTTAATTTTGTCATCAAAACCCTATTGTTGTGAAATTTTGTAAAGGTTTTGATAAAATATCTACTTTTTTAATTCTATGAATATTTATTTCTTATATCACTGCTAATACAATATCAAATATAACATCAATACTATTTTTCTCATAATAGATTTTTGTTTGCTTACTATTTGAGATTTATAATAGGCATGTGATGTGATGTGATGTGATGTATTATGGCTTCTCCTTAAACGAAGTCAAGAATATCTCAGCAATTATGCCCAGATAAACCTGTTAGCCACTTTCTTTTACATTCCCCACTCTAAATTTACCCATAATCTTCTCTATCCCATTTCCACAACATAATTTTTGTCAACTCTATAACCTTTATATCTAAATCCCCCTTATCTTTTCCCAAACCCAGCATAAAAACCAATAATTCACTTTCTGTATAATCACTCTTTTCATATTTATTTTTCCACAACTTCATTATATGTACCCTTTCTGTTTTCAAACATTTACATTCAATTAACAAATGCCTAATATTTTCAATTCCTTCCTTATATAATTTACAAAATAAATCACCCATATTTTTCCATTTACATGTATATTCTTTTGTAGCTAAAGATCCCGTTCGAGCCTTAAACAATAAACTACTTTCCTTACTATTATCATAAATTAACTCACACCTAATATTCTGTTTATTTCTATATATATTTAAACTCTTTTTACTCTCCATACTATTTCTCCATCTCTCTAACTCCCTAGTCTTTATTAATAAATTTATTCTTTTATCCCATTCCTTATTACTATAACACTCAATAATCCTCTTAACACAATCATCCCATCTTTTGTACAAATATACTGATATAAATTCTTTATCCAAATCTTTTGCATAGCGCATTACCTTTCTCACCCATCTTGCTACCTGCCCTTTACTCATAACCCAATTAAATACTATTTTAGCTATTCTTTTATTATCCATAAACTGCAATCTACCAAACATTTTCATTTTACTTTTTGCATCTCTCATATGAAAACTTGACCATCCCATTTCTCCTTGAATTGCCTCCCTTGCTGTCCATACTTCTGCATCCAATGCATGTCTTCCTACTTCCCTTTGAGCAAAACTCTCTCCATACAGTAGTGCCACTCTAAGCAAGACAGAGTAATCAATGGATGCCAGAAGGCTTGTGATCATGTGATATTTGAGATTTAGCTGGTTTTTTTACTTATCATCTTCATAAAAGCACCCAATGCTGTGATTAATAAATATTTTTTTATAAAAAATATCTCTATAAAAAATTACATGTAATCACATTCTTCATTGAGAACCATGAATAAGCAGAAATCATTCACTTTAGAATCTATTTATTTAAAAATGCCTATTTGAAAATGTTAATAATAAGGTAATACTTACATCTAATATTCAATAATAATTAATTATTCACTCTTCTTACAAACTTTTTATCAATTTAGTGTGAAATAATTTCTGCACTCCAATTTTTGTATGTTAACAATGTAACTGAGACAAAATGCATTTATATTTTATTTATTACTTTAATTCATCATTTAACCAAATTACATATACTAAATTTAAACATTGTACTTCCAAAAATGAAAAAGAAAAAAATATGTATGTGCAAATTAATTACTACCTCTACATAGCATATCAGTTTTTATGTGTGCATGTATCTTTTATTTGCGGATTAAAACTGGAAAGGCTGATTATCCATCATCAGAAACCTCCTTTGAAACCTCCTTTGTTGTGATTACATTATTTATTTATTTATCACTTATACATATTAGCTAATGAAAACTCATGCTTCAAGCTGAAATTACAATCTATTTATAGTGATATTGTTACCGTGTCCTTTATAATGATATATACATGAACATACATTTGAAAACATGTGTTCTATTTTTAACCAGAAATTATCTTTAAAATCATCTATTAAAATTACTTACATTAAAATCTTGTGAAGTATTTAAATTATTTCAGATATTATCCAAAGGAATTCTAAACTGCTTGTAGTATTTGTACTTTTTCCAAAAGTAATTTGTGAACAGTCCTCTTTCTGAGTCATTATATGCTTAACTTTTATTAATTTTTTCTTTTTATGCAATAAAAAAATAGGCACTTTAAAATAAATATAAATTAATTCTATATTTATTACTTTATAATACCATGACGATATTCAGTTTTTAGTATTCAGTTCCTTTTTTTTTTTTACTAATGTAAATATTTTTTAATAAAATACTGCTTAGTTTACAATTTAAATTATGTTACATTTATATATATATCATTTTAAAATATATTAAATTATATTGCCCATTGTCATCAAAAAAAATGTTAAGATGGGTATATTTTGGTACTCTGATTAAGTTCAGTTTATAAAATACTTCAATGAAACATCATATATTTGGAAATATATACATTAATTTGATTTTTTAAAAATAACATTTAAATTAGATAATGAAAATAGTGCAACATATAATTACAAATAACTATCTCCAATGGTTATGAATGAACACAAGAAAGCAGTAGTTAATAATCTATTTAAATAGATTTTTTAAGTCTGGATGCCAAAAATTCTATCCATTAAATACATACAAATGTATACATTGAGAAAATAAATTATTTTTTGTATTATAAGATATATGATAATAGAAATTTTGCCCATTATTGTCGTTATAACTAAATCTTAACCCAGGGGTGGGCAATTGTTTTGGCTTGAGGGCCACAGAGGTTGGTGGAGGGCCACATTGGGGGCCACTTTGTAAAAGTGAAGGTTAGAGGAGGGCCACACCTTTTTTCATGATGCAATAAACACACTGCTTTATACCCTGTATTACCAAAGAAATATTTGTTTGTCCATTCTTCATTAAACACATGACATTCATCACTGATTTTTTTGGAGGGTTCATGGCTTCACTAAAGTTGGAAATGTATATATTTTCTAATGCAAAGACAAAATTGAAATTAAGTAGATCAACTGGAAAAGCCCTGCACATAGTATCTACACTGTGCATGTGTATTGATGTGGCCATCCTAGTGGAAAATAAAAGACAAATCTTCAGTCATGCACAGGAAGGAAATCTCAGTTCAAGATGGATTTACCTGATTGTCTTGGAGGGCCACATAAAAACTCTTAGAGGGCCGCATGTGGCCCTCGGGCCACTATTTGCCCACCCCTGTCTTAACCCAATCTTGCATTTAGCTAAAAAATCACACTGCATTCTCATAATATTTCATTAATGCCCTCTATGTAAAAGGCAGTATAAATAATAAACCATCAGTTTGCCTTTATCAAACCCATCATATGAAAGATTTAATTTATTTTTTGAAGTTCTGGTCAGTAATCTTATTCTTTTGAATTCGTTGTTTACTTTGAGCTTTATACTTTTTTTTTTTAAATAATTAAGTTCAAGAAGTTTTATATATTAAACAGATTCATTATTAAAATAATAACTAAAAGATCATCTTAAAATATTTGGGTCAATTTTCAGATAATTAGTTAATCAAAGTGTCATTAATTATAATGTATTTTCCTTCAAGGTGAATTCTGTGTCCGGTTCAACGTAAAAGCAACATTATATTATAATAAAGTCAGTGATACATTTTATCGCCTTTTGATAGTTGTTTTTAATCACAACATTTTTTAATATAATTTATTTCTAATCTTATATTTAAAGCTGTATCAATAAGTTAAATAATCTAGGATAAATTTTTAAAAGAACAAATGGCCGCCCATTCTTAAAGCCTACTATTAAATAAACCAATATTCATTGACAGTGAATTTTTAGTAATAATCTGATTTTAAAATTTGGCTTTTTAAATTTGATTGTACTTTATTTCCAGCAATGTCATTATTATGTTGGCTTATTTAATAATAGACTTTAAGAACTTTTTTTAATATTTTGTGAATAATGTTTCATCTTCCCAGATAGTTGTATATGTTAAATTTGAATATTTCTTGGATTAATGATATACACAAATTAAAATGTGGGACATTTTTATGTAAATTAGTTTCAAATATATTTCAGCATTGATGATGCTATGGTAACTATCAATTACTACTGATATCTCCCAAGGCTAAACCAGTTTTCTATTCCATTTTGTATTACCAAATGTTTAATTAGAAATAAAAAGAGATCTCTTTTATTTCCAACCCAGTTGTTATAAACTCAAAAAACTATTTTTTCAAAGCTAAGATGTATTTATTAATGAATAATAGAATAATAAAATGGTTAACCTTCAGAGCTGTCTGTGATTATTGATAGTTCACCTGGAAATATCACTGCTTAAACACATTTGAAGCTAATATATGTGTGTGCATATAAAGTATAACCATCGCTGTCTTTATGCTTAAATAAACCAATAAAATATTAGCATCAAACTGTTAGCTCTTACAGTTATATCATCATCACCAACAGTATTCTTTCAAATGAACAAGACCATAGAATAGTCACATCATCAATTCATCCATTTTTCCATTCCATTTTCTTCATTACCCAGCTCTTCAATTCCACATAATTCTTTTCATCTCCTATATTATCCGACAATGTCAATCTCTTTCATTTTTTCCTCTTACTTTTAATCACTATTCCCTCTAAAACATCTTTCATTAAACTATAATTCTTAATATATGTTCAAACCAGATTCTTTCTCTCTCTCTCTCTCTCTCTCTGATTTCCTCAATCAATCTTTTTTTTTCATTTGCGCTTTTCAAACCTTTTTCATTTCTTATTTTATACATCCAACTGATTTTTTTTCCATTCTTCTCCATGTTCATATCTCAAAGGCTTTCAATATGTTCCTAATTTTATTACTCGCTGTCCACATTTCACAATCATACATTAATACACTCCACACATAACATTTAATTAATCTTTTTCTTAATTCTCTCTTCCAACATTCACAAAATATTTTATTTCTCTTAATAAACACATCCTTTGCTGATGCTATTCTTCTTTTAACTTCATTGTCATTTCTTCAATCCTCACTTAATCAACTATCCAGATATCTAAATCCTAAATCCCTTTATCTATTGAACTATGTTATCACAAGATTCAATTTGCAGTCTTTTTACATTTTTTCTTATCCATAAACATTTAGTCTTCTCAACATTAATACAGTTATATATAGATATAAGGATAAATAAAAAAGGTAAAACAGTTGTAAATATTTCCATCAAAATAAAATTTCATTAGCATTCCACCTAGAAACAATCTAGAGAAGTCATTATCTGACTATTCAACTAAATAATAAGTACCTAAGAACATGTATTTCTCAATGAACATTTAAAAAATTTTAAATGGTTGAATGTACTACCTGAAAAAAAACCCCACTCTTCCTTCAAAATTGTCAGCTACTTGACAAATTCTAAGTTCCACCCAGATTTGAATTTTAAGTCATAGAGATGACAAGGCAATGCAGGTATCACAATAGTAAGTTGCCTTATATAATTATATATTCTTTTTAAAATAATTATACTTTCATATATAAAAATATTGATTAATGGATTTTCTTGTGTTTTATACCAAAAATAAAAAAATAAATACCTCTTTCTTTATAATAATTGTTTAAATAAATACTTTTAAGACAGGCTTTGACCTGAATCATATGTACCTTGAAATTTATAATAGTCAAACAATTTCTTTAATTGCCAATAGAGGGACCTCTCAAACCACGACCCAAGATAGCGACTTTTATAAAGATAAGAGTGGCTGTCTTATCTTTAACTTAATTTTCCACTTATATAGACCAATCTGAAGCATCTTGATTTGTCAATGTGAAGCTGTTATTCTCTCCATCATTTAAATCCACTATTTCCTTTACAAATTAACATTCATGAAATCTTGTGATTTACGAGTTAATATTATGATCTTTATACTGGAAATATATAAACTATTGTAAACTTGCAATTTTTTATTAAGCACAAAGAAAGTATATGTAAATACTTTTAAGACAGACTTTAACCTGAATCATGTGTGCTTTGAAATTTATAATAGTCAAACAATATCTTTAAATTCCAATAGAGGGATCTCTTAAACCATGACCCAAAATAGCGACTTTTATAAAGATAAGGGCAGCCATCTTTATCTTAACCTAACTTTCCAATTATATAGACCAGTCTGAAGCATCTTGATTTGGAAGTGTGAAACTGTTATTCTCTCCACTGTTTAACTCCACCATTTCCTTTACAAATTAACATTTGTGAAATCTTGTGATTTACAGCGAGTTAATATTGCGATTTTTATACTGGAAATATATAAACTATTGAAAAGTTATAAATATTTATTAAGCACACAGGAAATATATGTAAATACTTTTAAGACAGGATTTAACCTGAAATTTCTAATAGTCAAACAGTATCTTTAATTGCTGATATATATTTTCAATATAAAGATCATAATATTAACTTGTTGAAAATTGCAAGATTTTGCAAATGTTAATTTGTAAAGGAAATAGTGGACTTAAATAATGGAGAGAATAACAGCTTCATGCTTCCAAACCAAGATGCTCTAGATTGGCCTATATAAGTGGAAAGTTAGGTTAAAGAAGATGGCAACTCTTATCTTTATAAAAGTCACTACTTTGTGTCATGGTTTGAGAGGTCCCTCTATCGGCAATTAAAGATATTGTTTGACTATTAAAAACCTCAAGGCATATATGATTCAGGTTAAAACCTGTCTTAAAAGTATTTACATATACTTCCTGTGCACTTAATAAATAATTACAACTTTACAATAATTATTTATGAAAATATGTGTATATTTTTTATATAGGGAAAAAAATAATGTATGTGAAGATAATGAAAAAAATAAAAAAACAAAAATATTATTTTTGTAAAATATAAGAATATATATATATATATATTTGTGTATATACATATATAAATAAAATGTATCAATGCTTAACTGATATACTACATAAGAAAATTCCTCATTAACTAAAGTTTAAATTATGCTCAGCCAATAAATTACCATGTCACAAACTCTTACCAACTTTGACATTACATTAAAATAATTAACCAATCAGCTTTTTCAGGATAATCATGTCATGACTTACAATTGCAGAGCCATTAGGTAGTATCCCAATATAATGCACAAAACACTTATATATATATATATATATAAGTGTATAATGCACAAAACACTTATATATATATATATATATAATACCACTAACAGTCAACAACCTCAAACTGTTGTCAAGACAACCTCCTTTTCCAATGAAAGTGGTATATATAAATATTAATAAATTATACATGGATGTATCTGGATAACATTTAATTTATATCTGTAGCCTGTGAAAATCTTCTATATACCAAGCTTCATGTCAATTATGTTTTATAGCACAAAATAATAATAACTTAGTCTTTTTTAATGTTAATCATTTAAATATTATGATAAATTAGCCTATAGAAAATGAGAAGATAATTACAAATTATCATTTTAAACAATATTAATTAATAATTCAGTAATCCTCAATAAAATAATCTCAAATTACCACAATGTTTAAAGATTTAATATTTAAGAAGACTGTGTCATGGTTATTTCCTGTTGTAAAATTTAATTGATCTGAAGTTTATAATATATAAGTAAAAGGTTTTGTATATTTCATTTAGATGCTATCAAATGTCTCTGCATTCTGCTCATGAATAATGTTAAGCAAAGAAACATTGAGTCTGGAGGAACTGACAAGTTAATTATTTTATTGTGATGCCAAAAATTGGTAAGTTGGTTATATAATTATATCAGTATGTTTTAAACTTTGAGTTATATATATGTACACATATGCATGCATTTGTATATATGGATACAATATATCTTCAACTTCAATATTTGTGATTTTAAAAATTATATTTAGGATATATATATATTATGTATATGTGTATACATATGCATACGTTTGTGTATTTTTATAAGAATACTACAATTTGATAAAATATATCTTCAACTACAATATTTGAGATTTAAAAAATAATATTTAGTGTATATATAGTCGACTAATTATATATGCAAAAAAGGTTAACCATTAAAAAAATTCAAACTGTTTACGCTAAAAAAGTTATAAATAACTATTATAAGAATAATTTTTATAATACTATTAAAGTAAATTAAAAACATGTTATCATTCATAAAATAAATTTACTGACATGTAGATTCATTGATGATATTATACAGCATTATCTAAGCTTTTTTGCTACATTTTTTATTGAATTCAAGTAAAAAAAAATTGGAATATATTCTAGTAGTATGTATATTAAAGGCAAGTGACTTTGTTAGGGTACAACCAAATCCCAATACTTGATCATCACTAGTAATCTGCCATTATGTTAAGACAATTTATTCTAATAATTTCATTTTAAATATAAACTATTAACTTTTTTTAAATCCTTAAATCAGATTAGAAAATATGTAAAGTGCTTCTATATATGTGATTGTTTGAGAATCATAAATAAAATTAAATGAAGAATATTTTATGTGGAAATAAACTTTGTATATAAATATCCCCAAAATCTGTATGAAATAAATAGAAAAATTTATAAAGCTAAGTTAATCTTTAAAAAACAACAGTATTTTAGATATGCTATTTTGACCAAAAAAAAGTTTATGGAAATATGAAAATTATAAAAGTCAAGAGTGTGTTATTATTAATATTAGTATTAATATTAATAGTACTAGTAGGAGTAATAGTAATAGTAAAATTAATGTTAAGAAACAATTATCTTAAAAACTAATATACTTTATTAATGGTTTTATTAGTAAAAAAAATTGTATGATAAATTTATCAGCAAATCATATGATGAAATACTCTTGTGGTTTATTGAAAACTTAACAGTTCCATTTAGTTAATGTGAGTTGTTTTTTTAATCTGTTACTTGGTTGAGAATCTATCCTGAGATCTTTTCTCTGCCACTCTACTACTTTCCCAAGCCACACAGGTCATAACCATTTGGTTCATTGTTCAAAAGTTTATATGATGTTTCTGCACTCCAGTGATTGAGCATTTAATAAGTTGTGATTTTTGCAATTAATCTTAATCAAGCTTTATATATATATATATATATATATATTGTAACATTTTCTGTATTTCTAGGCCTCTATATGCATTATAAATGTGCGAGTTGATCAAGTTATGTAAAAAAAAAAAAAATGTTCATTTATTTTATTTAAAAAAAAGAAGAACGTTTCATTATTATTCTAAAAACATAACTATCTTTCCTGATCAGCTTGGCCTAGAATTATTACCGAGTACAATTGTGAGCTGAATCAGTTTTTAATTTCCACATGAGGGCGCCAAAGTCGTTAGACCCACTGAGTCTGTGTCAAACATATTGTAACTCGTAAAGTAATAATTATACGATCTGGATTAAAATTCCCGTTTAGTAGAAGATATTCCCCTTTTTACATAATTAAGAAAAATAAATCTATTTAGCAAAGGTAATTTGTATACTAATTTGAATTTAAATAACTAAATATAAAATGTAATGACATTAATTTTATACACGTACAATGAAAGTTAAGCTAATAATAACGATTTATTCTAGCCCATCAAACATTTAATATTTATGATTAAGACAAAATTATAATATTGGAAAGTATTATGCATATGAATTTAATAATTTGATTCAAATATTGAAGTAATAACTAGTTGGAGTCTTATTTTTCCATGGTAACAGTTTCATTCACTTCTCAGTTCGCAAATCTTTAGATCAAAAAAAAATATGGGATAACATTTCATTCAAATCTCTATTCATAAAGCTTTATGTAAAAGTTATGGCCATTAACTTACCGGTAAGTTGATATTTAAGTAGGTCATTGATCCTCCGACATCCAATTTACCCAATGGGTAGTCCACAGTAGTTGTTTTTTTAGTTTTACTTCTTCCAAATCTCCGATCAAATTTAGGTAGAGCCAGACGACGATCTAGGTGACTTTTCTCGAGAGAAAGTGTCAGCAAACGATAGAGTTCTACTCACTCATGGTGAGCGATTTCAGTTCATATCTAAGTGAACATATTATATTAATATTTTTTTTTCTATAAAAAAAAATACAAGGCACTTCAAATTGCTCAACACTCTCTGGAACAACAAGACAAAAGACACTTTTTAAACCTGTCGGCTCCTTTTATATCCCCAGATTCTTTTTTGAAGTTCTGTGCATATCCCTTTTTACCTTTTGTTCTATTTTATAAACTTCTACATTATTTCTCATTTTTTTTATTACAAAGTCTCTTTTCTCATTATGAGTTTCTGCCATTTTTAATTACTATCAGAAAGTTGTTTCTGATAGCAATCTTTTACCTTTGAAATTTCCTTTCACTATTTGAATCAATTATTCAGTATGCACTTTCCAACATTGAATTTATTTTAGTTAACTTATATTAAAAAAAAGAAAAATTAAACTTTCACTGTACGTTTTTCTTAAAACAACATTATATTACAAAAATAAAATTAAAGATCGGGTTCTCTCTTTTTTTATTTAAATGATACACAATATTAAATAGTAATTTTACCATATATATAAATAAATGGTACAATACCACCAGGGCAGGGGAATGAGAATAAAATAGAGGTTTAAACTAATTTTATTCTTAATAAGTGTTTATGTCCATATTCGTGTGTTTTTTTTTTTATTAGCATGCTGATATATTTTGTAGAGTCATTCAACAAGCAACGTTCAGTTTTAATGCCCACTTTTAGGTCTAACACGGCAGGAATGAAAAATATTTCCACATTCATCTGTGTCCTTTCCACTTAAATATAATAGTAACAATAAGAATCCCAAGTTATAAGCACAAACAAGCATTGCTCATCGTTTTGAGTCTTACAGGCTCATGGCAACCTGGTCCGTCCTCCCCAATATCGGGATCTCTGCCAGAAATAGAGTGATGAGCATTTAAAGATGGTCTTATGTTATATACTGCATACTAGGACTCGGGGCTATGCTTTTTCCCCTCTTCAGTAACCACCTACCTGGTCAAATACTTGTGACTTACATCTACATCAGCCACGATCGTGTTTCTTTTTCTGTAAGTTATGTAAATTTATATATATTTTTTAATATTCTAGTTGCACATTTTCATATTATTATTATTTTTTTCATTTCTCCAGAGGCTTATCCAAGATCTGCAGGGTGTCATCTGGCCCAATTTATCTCTCAATGTTATCTATTACTATAACTGGTTGATGGCAGAGGTGATAGAGATTGAACCCCCTCTCTGTGTTGCTCGCACCAGTTTCTCCATTTTATGTCAAGGTCTTCTCTCTTGTATTTATTTTCACTCCTAAACTTTTCGTCTGGCGATGGAGGTCTTGCACAGATTCCCATCCCTTTATTTTTAGTTAGAAACCTCTTATCTTTCCTTTGATTTCCAGAACTATCAGTCAACACCATAGTGTTCAGTTGTAGTAGACCCTTCTGGTTTGGTATTTTGTCGAAGTGTTTAGGACTCATCTCTTCTTGAGCCTTGTCATTCTCAAAAGTGCCAAGTAATTCTAACATTCTCTCTACTGTCTCACACCCGGTACTTATCAGCAGACGCCCTACGGGATCGGGAAAATTTTTCCGCATAATGTTGATAATCTGCTTTTCTGTCAATTTGCACTCAGTCAGCACTCGTAGTTGTGCTACTTGTTTCCAAAAAATGGTACATAACGCCCTTCTGCTCTGCATTTCTCTTGTGCCACTTTATTCTTAATTCTCTTTTGATGGTCCTCGTTCCAATAACATTTGATTAATATTTGACCATACTGCATAAAGTTATTCGGTTTCTTAAACAAGGATTCCCACCAAGCTTGTGCCATCCCTTGTAAATGATTAACTGCCAGCATTAGCTTAACTTCTTCTGACATGGGGTTTATCATGAAGTACCCTGCAGGCTATTTAGGTGTTCCATCGGTGATTCTCCATCTTGTCCATGGAAAATTTTTAATTTTAAAAAAGGGGGTTTCTGCACTCGGCACGTTTTCTCTATTTTCTATGAATTTTATCTCTTGGCTTTCTTGTTTATTGGATCTCAATTCTATCACTTCTGTGCTCTGCAACCCTTTAGTTATTTTCTCATCTACTATCTTTATTAACTCTTCTTTCATTTTTTTAATCTCTATCCTTATTTTTTCTTTCAATTCTCTGACCATCTCTGCGATTTCTTTTTTTATATCTTCTTTGAATTCCATCATGCATTCGTATAATAGTTTTCTTATTAAGGGTTCCATGCCCTCTTTTAATTCTTTCTCACCTTCTGCCGTATTTTATATATTTTTATTACTTCTCAATTTCATATATGGTCATGTTGCTTATTTTTGTTACAGTAAACAAAATCTTAACTTTATCAATTGTTACGATATAAATTCAATATTTTATTTTGCTTTGCTAATAAATTTGTTCATCGACACCCCTCTTTTTTATCACCCTATAATCTCCCATCCCACTCTACCTTTACTGTCATTACTAGCCTTTGATCGATTTTATTTATTATTTAATTTATCCGCTATTATTTTGTTTCAATATAAACTTATTTAAAATCTTATATTCTTAAAAAAAACTTTCGTAATCATACGCAAAAACTTTTTAGACTTGCGCACTATTTGTGGTCATATTTATTTTCCAGCTACGTACATTATATTCTCAATTTTATGCCATTTTTAAATTTTCTCAGGTCATGTTTTTTTTTTCGTAAGCCCGAGTTGGGCAAGCCATTGTAATGTTTTCCGTACTTCTAGGCCTCTATACACATTATAAATGCGTGAGTTGATCAAGTTATGTAAAAGAAAAATAAATGTTCATTTATTTTATTTTAAAAAAAGAAGAACGTTTCATTATTATTCTAAAAACATAACTATCTTTCCTGATCAGCTCAGCCTAGAATTATTATCAAGTACAATTGTGAGCTGAATCAGTTTTTAATTTCTACTTGAGGGCGCCAGAGTCATTAGACCCACTGAGTCTGCGTCAAACATATTGTAACTCGTAAAGTAATAATTATACGATCTGGATTAAAATTCCCGTTAAGTAGAAGATATTCCCCTTTTACATAATTAAGAAAAATAAATCTATTTAGCAAAGGTAATTTGTATACTAATTCGAATTTAAATAACTAAATATAAAATATAATGACATTAATTTTATACATGTACAATGAAAGTTAAGCTAATAATAACGATTTATTCTAGCCCGTCAAACATTTAATATTTATGATTAAGACAAAATTATAATATTGGAAAGTATTGTGCATATGAATTTAATAATTTGATTCAAATATTGAAGTAATAACTAGTTGGAGTCTTATTTTTTTGTGGTAACAGTTTCATTCACTTCTCAGTTCGCAAATCTTTAGATCAAAAAAAATTATGGGATAACATTTCATTCAAATCTCTATTTATAAAGCTTTATGTAAAAGTTATGGCCATTAACTTACCGGTAAGTTGATATTTAAGTAGGTCATTGATTCTCTGACATCCAATTCAGTCAGTGGGTAGTCCGCAGTAGTTGTTTTTTTAGTTTTACTTCTTCCAAATCTCCGATCAAATTTAGGTAGAGCCAGACGACGATCTAGATGACTTTTCTCGAGAGAAAATGTCGGCAAACGATAGAGTTCTACTCACTCATGGTGAGCGATTTCAGTTCATATCTAAGTGGACATATTATATTAATATTTTTTTTTGTATAAAAAAAATATGAGGCACTTCAAAGTGCTCAACACTCTCTGGAACAACAAGACAAAAGACACTTTTCAAACCTGTCGGCGCCTTTTATATCCCCAGATTCTTTTTCGAAGTTCTGCACATATCCCTTTTTACCTTTTGTTCTATTTTATAAACTTCTACATTATTTCTCTTTTTTTTTTATTACAAAGTCTCTTTTCTCATTATGAATTTCTGCCATTTTTAATTACTATCAGAAAGTTGTTTCTGATAGCAATCTTTTACCTTTGAAATTTCCTTTCACTATTTGAATCAATTATTCAGTATGCACTTTCCAACATTGAATTTATTTTAGTTAACTTATATTAAAAAAAAGAAAAATTAAACTTTCACTGTAAGTTTTTCTTAAAACAACATTATATTACAAAAATAAAATTAAAAATCGGGTTCTCTCTTTTTTTATTTAAATGATACACAATATTAAATAGTAATTTGTAACATATATATAAATAAATGGTACAATATATATATATATATATATATATATATGTACCATTTATATATATATATGTATATATATATATATATATATATATATAAGGAACATGAACTCAGACCCTCAAACTCTCCAAAGCTATCCAATCCATCATATACAACTGATACAGATGATTACACATATATGAAAAAGATAAATGATCTCCAATATACTTATTTCATGCTAAACCAGCTTTCATCACTTTATCCAGATCACCATCTCCAACATATATATACAATCACTGCTCAGTTTATATTAAGGTAGCAAAGCTTTAAACTTTAATCGACAAGTTTTAATCTTCTCCACCCTCCAACTCTTCAGCCATCCATATCATTGAAAATCTGAGGATGAAATGCTCAAAGTCCTTGATGATGTCAATACTATTGTCATACTCATGTAGACCATATGTCAATCCGACTCCTCATCCATAGGAATTTAATATATCCATTTAATTATACAGCAGAGGGATGGGCAGAATACAGGCTGAATATGTAATATTTAATATATGTATACTAATATAAACATCAGTAATTGTATATTCGCATTGGAGATGGTGATCTAGACCAACTGATGAATACTGATTCAGTATAAAATACACATATATTGGATAGCATTTTATCTTTTTCACATGTATGTGGTTATATGTATCAGTTGTAGAAGATAAATTGGATAGCTGTGGGGAGTTTGAAAGTCTGAGTACAAATCCCTTATAATTATATTAAGTTTAATATAGACAATGTACATATATTTAAATATTATATATATATATATATATATGTACATATATTTAAATATTATATATATATATATATATATATTGGGTATCATTCAACTGAGAATCAATCTGAGTCTGCCATTCTAGTGCTGAACAATGCCAATTATTTTATTTACTATAAATAACTTAAGTTATAGCAATTAATTACAAATACAGTATAAAAACATTGTGGATTAATGTGATCAATAGCAAGAGATCTAATAACAACAGAGTCAATTTTCATTAAAGCAACACAAATCTTTGAAAGTTTAAAGCAGCGGTCATAATACATTGTACACTCCCTCTTGACAAACATGATAAAGTCAAACATAGAAATTTGAAATGGCAACAGATTAAATATTATATTAGTTATATTCTCATAGTTTCTAATCCTGCAGTTTGATTCATTAAACAAATTCTTATTTATCAAAAATGTCTTTACCATATATATAAACCAAATATGCATAATGCTAAACCTAAAATAATATAATTTTTCATAATAACATTAAATAATCCAGTCAATCACTTGCTGATAATTTACATATATAAAATTAAATGGCCTAGCCAGTCATCTATCCCATTACAGGTATTTATGGAATAAATACTAATCATCAATTATCTAGGGCTTAGATAGTCTCCCAGATGTAATTAATACAAGCCATAACATATAAAATATTATTAAACAGACAAAACTCTCCATACAGTAGTGCCACCCTGTCCCAACCAGAGTAATCAATGGATGCCAGAAGTCTTGTGCATAAAATCCCCATCTAGTACCTACTCATTCAATATCTCCAGACTAGTTACTGGCTTGTGGCCTTCATCAGTGAGGAGCCTTAGGTCTGAGAGCACTGCACCTAGATCTTAGGATCTAATGCAACCCTCCAGCAGTCACCTTTTATCTCTACTTAACTACAAAACTATGAGAATGAAATTTTCAATAATATTTTCAATCTAAGCTCAATAGCTTATATAGTCATATGGGTCTGAACTCAGTTCAGCACCCATACATTTTGGTGTCTTTGGCTTTTTAACAACCATAGCCACCACTATCCTATTAGGCAGGATTGGTGTTAAACCACTAAACATTACATGATCACCACCTCTTATGCTATCACATAACTGTTATTAAACAGGCAAAACTCTCCATACTGTAGTGCCATCCTGTGCCAATCAGAGTAATGGATTGCCAGAAGATACCAAAATGTGTGGGTGCTGAACTTAGTTCAGACCCATATGACCATATAAGCTATTGAGCTTAGATTGAAAATATTATTTTTCAATTTTATTCTCATAGTTTTGTAGTTAAGTAGAGATAAAAGGTGGCTGCTGGAAGATTGCATTAGATCCTAAGAACCAGGTGCAGTGCTCTCAGATCCAAGGCTCCTCACTGATGAAGACCACAAGCCAGAAACTACTCTGGGGATATTGGATGAGTAGGCACTAGATGGAGATTTTATGCACAAGCTTTTTGGAATCCATTGATTACTCTGTTTGGCACAAGGTGGCACTACTGTATGGAGAGTTTTGCCTGCTTAATAACAGTTATGTGCTAGCATAAGAGATGGCAATCATGTGATGTTTAGTGGTTTAACATATAAAATAGTTAATGTTTAAATTCAACATCACGATTATTTCATTTATAAAAATTTAATTGAATTTTTGTGTTTGGTATGTATAAAAAAGAGTTTTTATATTATGTTAATAGATAGACTATTCTCTTAGCTAGCTGATATTTAGTATTTAGTCTAGGAAACAAGTACTGGGAGAATTAATTGGCTTTAGTCTGTAAGTCTTTGTTGCCAAATTATTGAATTATTCAAAGTTATTAGGAATAATTCAATTACCTTTTTTCCACTTTAGCATTATATATAATTAGTTTACAATATAGTGGTTTATTTGTATTAATTTACATTTAAAGTGTTACAATTTTAAGGTACTTAAATTCTGCCCTGGGCTAATTTGTTGTCATGTTTCTGTTTTTGGTATTTATAATAGAAAAAGTATGGGTATTATATCAGAGATTAGCAAGGCTTATAGCCAGTTAATAATCAACTTTATTTTATAAAACACATATACCGGAAAAGTTGTTTGTCTTTATCTTTTAATGTGATGTCTTAGTTTATAAATTAGGAAAAAATGATTAGGTGGATTGATTAAAATTATTAGAAGCAGTAATTGGGTTGAATATTAATTATTATTTGCATATATTTAACATGGTAGTGAGTAAAACAGCCTCTACATCATTCTCAAAGAAATCACTGATGATGTCATTCACAATTTCTGATTGATAAAAAATAATATTTTTGTTTGTCATTAGCTGAAAATGGCAATATAAACTATTTACTGAGCAATATTGAAATACTAATTTAATAAATTACCTGTCTGAAATAAAAATGTCTTGAGACTTGCTTATAAATAAAAAAAAAATTCAATCTTTTTCATATTAGTTTCAAATCCCCTGATCATAAGATTAGTCTTGTATTAACATTATATTTTGTGATCTTTATTGTATATCTCAGTACAATGTATAGTATATTCAATTATTTGCTTTCTTTTAATTTAAAAAAGATACTTAGTTAAGTACCATTGTAAACTTGTTAACACCTTTGTAATACTTAATTAAAATATTTGAATTGTTGTTGAAGTTTTATAAAGTTTTCATAAAAATGTATATCGGTAATTGTATTTTTAAATGAATATATAATGTTGATTATATGTAATATTAATTTCTTTTCCCAATTTTCAGAAATGTAAATATATTAATAAAGAAAATATACTTTTGAAAATGGTCATAAAAATAGTTATGATGTTGGAATAAATTAATAAAAAATATGTCTATATGGTGTTCATTAATTAATTGAAAATAAAGGTTTTTAAAGAAATAAATTTTTTATTAATATTATTATATTAGTAAATAGAGGAATTTGGTCATATGATTTTTTAGTCTACATTCATTTTCCCAATATCTCAAATAATTGACATACATGGACACATACATGTGATAAAGAGAGATGATCCCCAATATACTCATTTTATGCAGAACCAGCACTCATTGTTTGGGCTATGTTATAATCTTCCACACATATATACAATCAGTGCTTAGCTCATATTAATGTAACAATTACTTTAACTTTAATGAATAGACTTCAATCTTTTCACTCTTCCAACTATATAAGCATCAATTCATTTAAAGATCAATGATGGAAATCTCAAAATTCTTGGTGGATTTGATATTGAAGTTATACCTCATGTAGACATTATGTCAATCTAATCTCTCATATTATTTATCTTTTTTACATGTATATCGTTATGTGAGTTGTTTGTTTGAGATGAAATGGAGAATGAATATATACTTAAAAATCCTAAGTTCAAATACCTTTATTTACTTATATAAGAAACATGCACTACATTGAATGTATAGGTTAATTAAATATTACATTAATAAAAGAAAGGATCAAAATTTAAAGAATGAGTATATAATTCTTAAATATTTAATAAAATTATTAAATATAACCATGACTGATATTATTGTATTATCACGGTAGAAATTGTCTATTTTTATTATTATACATATATGAAATATACTAGATTAACACTCCAATAGTGGTTTATTAGTTTTATTTTATGCTTTGGTTTGAGAGTATTTAATTTACTTAATAAACCAGTATTTGGAGTGTTAATCTAGTGCATTATATATATATGTACAAGAATGAATATACATTATAAGTGTGTATATATAAAAGTGTATGCACAGATGTATTAATGTATTTAGGTCGTGCACAATTTGGTAAAGTGACAAAGGAACAATCTCTGGAGTTTAAAGTCCCTGAATCGCTCAGAACTTCTTTTGAACTCCTTATCAATAAACCATTTATTATTTATTTAATGTATATGGGGGAGGGGGTAATTGAAATAATAGTAAAATGTAATCTGTCATTAGCCAGTTTAAGTTATACATAAAAAGATTTATATATATATTTTATGAAAGTTGAGAAGAATATTATTTAAAAAATTACAAATTAAAATTTATTTATTTGTGATTAGTATGTTTAATCGCATTTATCATTAGCTGGAAGACGGCTTATATTTCAAATATTAAAAAAAAAAGAAAATCACAAGTCAAATTGCTGTCTTTTTATCAGATATTTAGACCTATGAGTAATTTAGATTATGAAACATTCTGCTTTTTTTTTTACTTTTAGCATACATGTATAACAAAGTATTAATGTTTGAAAAACACATCTCATCATTTTCTTTTGCTAATTTGTAATAATTTATAAATAGACATCGTGACTGTATATATATGTGAATTGTCTATTATTTCGACATATGTACAGTAAACATATATTTTAAAAAACTCTATGCACAATATAAATTATAAGTAAATCTCATTATTGCAAACCAAATCTTAAGATATTCGCTCTACATAGCATTAAATAAATCTTAAATATTACCAAGCATTACAATACTATAAAAGAATGAAAAGGCTTCTCTACTTTATAAACTTTGTGAGCAATTTCTTACAACTAAGTTTTAAGTTCTGGTATTTTTATAATAGATCAAAATAAATGTGTCTAAGATTCATTGCATGCATTCTTACCACTGTCTTTATCAGTATTTATAAATTATAAAAATGAATAAAACTCATTTTACCACTTATATGTACACACAGAACAATGTGTCATAGTCAATTAAACATCATGAAATGAATTGTGATATAACGTGTAAAAAAAATTATTTAAAGAAAGAAACCCATTATATAATATATGTGTGTTTGTATGTGTATTTACATTAGTAATAAGTATTCACTAGTAATAAATTAGTTTAAAATTTTCAGTCAATACATTTTAAAACGTTCATAAATATTTTTTTATTATCAACTTCAATAAAATATATACTACATTGCATTTACAATGTAGTCTTCATGAATTAGAGTTTAAATTTTTTGACAGATACAATAGCATAATTTTTTTTTTTTTTTCAGTATAAAGAATCGATGATAGCTAGATTGATTTATGCGATTCTGAAAAATAAGCACAATTGGTGAAATTTGAAATATTGAAGTATTTAATCACTTAGATGTCTAAACAAAAATATATACTAAAGAAATTAAGAATTGACTGAATTTGTTCTTAGTGCTTGGATGGGATCTGTTAGAAGAAAAAAGTGAAGAAAGATTAATAAAAGTTAAATATTTGACAAATAAAATCAAAGATAGATAATCTTTGAGACTATGCATAGCCTGAAATGAATAGTTAGTTTCTGTTTAGGAAAGATCTTACATATTGGATTGTTTATAATCAGATTGTGTTTCTAAATTATATAATTTATATAATTAAATTAATGCTGGCCCTTTCATATAGAACTATCTATAAATATATACATAATTAATTAGAAAATTTTTGTTTGGGTATCATATTTTAACATTTTAGTATAGTTTGAATATATATATCATTTTATGTTTTATATTTTGCTTTTATTATTTGCAGGGGAAAAAAATTAAACTAAAAAATTTTACATTTATGTCGGTCACATGATCTTTTATTTTGTTACAATGTAATAAAAATCTCATTTTTTAAAAATAAATCGTAGTTTAATCTTTTCATTTGAGTTTACTAATGAAATGACTTTTTCACCAATAAAATATATACAGTATGCATATTACATGCTTGGAAAATATATAAAGTTCTTTTTATGACTCATCAATATTATATAAACACACATGTGCATAAACTTGTCAAAAATATTTATTACTAATAACATAAATAGTTTATTTTCAATAACGAACTACTGTACTGCACTCTAATTTAAAAATAATGCATAAACTTTTTTTTCTTAAAAAAAAAAATTCATTTTTTTGATTACAGTGAAATAGAAGTAATAATAATAGTTTAATAGAAAAGTGTGTTAAGTTTGCATGAAAATATAAAACAATTTAAAAGAATAAATATAATTGTTAATTTCAGATTATATTTTTAAATGTCCTCTGTCAAACAATAATCTGTCCAATGTTGCTCTAATATATATAAAATAATTTACTATTTTTTTTAATAATAAACATTCAACTGTAACCTGTCATAAAGTTCTTTTGATCCGAAGTGCCAAGTGGCCCTTTAACCCTCTCTCTTTCAGTAGCAAATTCCCTAAGCAAACATTAACAACATATGGTAGCTAATAACAAAGTAAAAGCTCAGGAAACATGCATTTTAAATTTCTGTTTGTAGATTTTTAATTTAAAAATCTAAACAGAAAAGCATGTGTTACTTTTAAACGGCAGTATTTATAAAACAGAAATAACCAAATTTTATGTTTTGGTTAACTAGTTGTAATACAAATTTTAAAATCTTTCTCAAAATTTATTAATCATATTTAATACGAACTGTCTTTAATATCTTATTAATATAAATTAAAGCATTAAATGTTAAATGGGGAGGGTGCCTTTTATTTATTGACTTACAAAGAATTTTCTTAATAATTTTATAAAATACTGACTTTACTCATTTACTCCCACTGCGCACACACCCATATACAATCATATGTGAATATATATATAAGAAATAAAAAAGCAGTAATTAAAAACAAATATTATATAGCTTAATATGCCATGCACTTTAAATGGATAATAACCATTTTGTAAGATTTTTTATTACTTATCTAACAATCATTAAGTTATAGTTTTTATATTCAAATACTCTAAGGCAATTAATATTTTTAATAGACACTTTACTTTTAAAAATACTACCAGTTAACACACACATCTATATATATGTTTGTATGTAATAAATCAAAGTATATGGGGGAGGGGTAAAAAAGCCTGGTATATTGCTAATTCTAATAACATTTTGAATCAGATTCATTAGTATCCAACTGAGCATGCTCTGGAATTTTAGCTATTAATAAACTTTTTTTTTTCATTTTAATAGTTTATTGACATGAGATTGGCTATTAATATTCTATAGTGTATTTATTTTATTTCATATACTGATGTGCATGCTTTGTTATGTATGTATGTAAAGAGAGTACCTCTATTACAATTATACTTTTTAAAATACAACCACTTCTTTTTTGCATTTAATTTTATTTACTTTCTTCATAATATTTCCAAAAGAACAGCCTTCATCAGAAATTAACAAAATTCTAATGAAGAGTTGTAGCAGGTATAGATAATGCAGTTAGAAGAAAAAGAAATTTCTGATAAAGTACAAAAAAGAGAAGTGGTGTAATTGTAGTAAATCGGTAATAAAGAGATAGTGATGAAATTGAATTGTACTTTTCGTTTTTATAATCACTATATTGAACTAATCTGATCAAATCAAATTATTCGGGATCTTTTACCTTCAACGAAAAATAGTTAAATACCTAATGTAATCCATAATTAGAGTCGTATATGGAATTATTACTCAAATTAAAACTCTACTCATACTTATAATTATCTAGTTCAGATTAAAAATTTCATGTTATGGTTATTGAAGTTGAATGTGCTATTACTTATGAGGCCCTTACATACACACACACATATATATATATATATAGTTAAAAAATCAAGTCATGCATTACATGACTTAATTTAGTAATCTTGTATTACAAATATAATAGAATGAGCATAATTGAAGACATATAGATGTCTGAACATTTCAGATTTTCTACTTAATAGTTAAGTATTAGATGAATGCTGAACTTAAGCTCATATTTTGGATTTAGTGTTTGAATATCCTAGCACCTCACTGAGAATAGCCAGTAGCTTAAAACCGGTTTGGGGATAGGGATAATTCTAGATAGAGATTTTAAAATGCTTTCTCTTGTAGCATTTATCAGAAAATCTTGTTTAGAGCTATTAGCACACTCATTATACTACATTTATTATATATATATATTAATAAATGAATTTTTTTACAGTACAGGTTTTTTATATCTGCACTCCAATATGTAATATATATGGGGTTTGAACTCAGACTTTCACATGACCCTCAACTACCACACTATCTCATACTGCTGACATACTTGATCAAACATATGCTGAAAAGATAAACAATCACCAATGTCCATATTTTGTGCTAAACCAGCACTCATCAGTTGGTCCAGATTATCATCTCCACACATATACAATCAATGCTCAGTGTATATTAAGATAGACAATCTTCATACTTTAATGGACAGGTTTCAATCCGTACCACTTCACAACTCTTCAGCCATCCATTCCATTGAAAATCTGATGATATATGTAAATTATAATTTATATATGTATATAATATAGAAAGGCAGATGTCACATGACTTATATATATAGCTTGCATTTACAGATATTAAAATTAAGAGCATGTTAATAAGCTCTAAACAAGCTTTTTTTTAAAAAATTTTATTATGATAAATGCTACTACAAAAGAAGGCATTCAAATCATATTTATCTAGGATTATCTCCATACCTAGACCAGTTTTGAGCTATGGCTCTCTTCAGTGAGGATCGTGGACATCAGATTTCAAAAACAAATTCAAGCTAAGCATTTGTCTAATAGTTAACTGTCAAGAAGAAGATCTGACACTTTTAGACATCTACATGTCTTTAAAGTCAGTTATCCAACTGAAAAAATCATATGAGCATGAACTTAATTTAGATACTCCATATATTATTGACAATTAACTATTAGATAAATGCTTTGTTTGAGTTGACTTTTTGAATCTGGTGTCCTACAATCTTACTGAAGAGAGCCATAGCTTGAAAATGGTCCGGGGACAATCCTAGATAAGATGATTTGAATGTTTTCTCTTGTAGTAGCAATTATCATTAAAAAAATTTTTAAAAAAGCTTGTTTAGAGATTATTAGCACACTCTTAATTTTACATATTTGTAAATGCAAATTAGATATATAAACCATGTGATATCTGACTTTCTATATTACTATTATTATTTTGCTGTTGGGGACTTTGGCTAAATTAAATGGCTAAGCCTCTTGGGGGTGTCTGAATTAAGTTCAGGCCCATATGATTTTTTTAGTTGGAGAGTGGATTTTATAGACATGAATATGTCTAAAAGTTTATATATTCTTCTTGACAGTGAACTATTAGATAAATGCTTAGCTTGAGTTGTTTTTTTAAATCTGGTGTCCTAGATCCTCACTGAAGAGAGCCATAGCTTGAAACCAGTCTGGGGTTGAGAACAATCCTAGATAAAGATGATTTGAATGTCTTCTCTTGTAGTAACATTTATTAAAAAAAAAAAAAGTAAAAAAAAAAGCTTGTTTAAAACTTTTTAGCATCCTTTTAATTTTATATATATATAACTTACAATTTATAGTGAAATTTTCAGATTTACTACATGCACAATTATCAATTATAACCTTAAAAAAAGATTTAGTACTAATCATTTAGAAATCTGGAGTGAGGGTAACATATTTAGGTATGCAGTACATTGGCACCTTCACAATAAAATTTAATAATATTTATATGGATAAATATTGAACAAAAAATAATAGATATTTTCAAATATATTAATATGATTAAAGGGTAAAATGTAAGTTATATTTATTATTTATTTACATGTCAGTATTAAACATCAATTGCTACATTTTATAAATTTTGGACATTATTTTTCCCAAGAAGTAGTGGTTGAAAGTTGAGTATGATTCTAACTTTAAATATATATCAGAGTTAGAAATTCTTCACTTTATATGAGCTAAAAAATGATTTGTAATAATTAAATTTTACTAAAATCATAATAACAGCAGTAAAGGTTTATACTTTATCTACAAATAATAAAGATGGTAGTTATAAAAAAAATGTTTTAATTTAAAACAAAAAGTGTTCATTATTATTAACAGTTGCGAATAAGTTTAAGAAATCTTCTACAATTGTTTTTAACTTCAAGATGATAACTCAAATATTGACACCAACTACTCCTGATTGTGTCAAAGCATAATTTTGCCGATATGATTCCTTTATAAATATATATATATATAAGCAGACTTTATATAGTCATAAATAAAAACTGTTTGTTGTCATAAATCAATAAAAAATTCATTATTAATATGTAAAAATAAACCATGAGGAGTATGAGTAGATGTCAGTTTTTCTTTATATATATCTTTTGAAATATTTTCAGGAAATGCAATATTTTTAAATAAATTTTTATTAATTATCAGTCATAGTGAAGATAGTTTTATGCAGTTGTTTTTAATTATTTATGATATTGTTTATAAAATATTGGTTAAAAATATCTGTTTTGAAAAGTTGCTGCAAAATAAAGATAGAGAAGAGGGTGGGGAGGGGGTGGGATGTCATTATTCTAATTACTATATGTTGATGGAAAAATATTTATCGAGCATTTTACCTTGTATTAATTAGTTTTTATGATACAGATCGTTTCATATTTTGGAGGCAGAAAAATTGAAAGAGTTGTTACCATTTTAAATAAATACTGTAATTTTGGGGACGCAGACAAAAATAATTAGGTGCTATTCATTTTATTTCAGCTCTTCAATTTGTAATTAGTTTCAAAAGAAAACACAAGTATAATGTCACATAAAGCTAGGAGTTAAATATAAATTAAAACTTCTATGTAAGGTTTGAATAATCTTCGCTTTTGACTCAGCTAATCCGTCCTATAATCACTCTCCAGTTGGGCACTATCAGGTTTGAGGAAGAACTTGAAATTCAAAGAATAGGCTCCAATGCTCACTTTTAGTTTATGTTTATAATTATAAGATTTAATTTATAATTGAAAAGTTTATAAAACTAGGATTTAGAATTTTTATTCAATTTCTTTTGAGTTAACATAAACTTCATTCCAGTTGACAATCTAAATTTCTCCAATTTTTCATAATATCAATTTTTTTAAAATTATCTACAATAGGTGGCAGTTTGCTATAGGTTTTTTTTTTTTACTTTTCATTACTGAATCAAAAAATTGTTAAGAATATTAATATTGAACTAAATAACGGCTATATGATTAATATAATGAATTTATTTACAATATAATTGGAAATTAAAAATAATAAAATTGTTGTACTTATAAAATTAAATGGGGGGAAAAATAATTATTTTAATACAAATATGATTACATTTTGCTTCCTGAAGAGGGTCCAAATAAATCATCTGCTATTAGAATCACATAAGATATCTTAATTTTGGAAATAAAAGCTAGAAAGAAAAAAAACAATAGTTTGATTAAGAGATACAATTGTTAAGCATCAAAGCAATTGAAATAATAAAAAGTACACATTAATGTTAATAATTCGAAATTAATTGCACTAATCCAAAGACATAAAAAGTGTGAAGGCATTATAGTAATAACTTAATGACAGTAAACATTTCGGAAGTGAAGAGTGATTTCTGAATGATCTCATTACTAAAAATACATTTTGATTAGTGATATTTTTTGTTGTTTCTTATATTAAAAAAAGAAATTACAAATTTAAAAGGAAAACTAAAAATCCATGTAAGAATTTTTAAAGAAAATGCAAAAGAGACTCAAACAAAGAATGGTGTAAAATAATATGAGTCAAACAAAATACAGAATGTTTCAAATTAACTATGAAAAAAGAATATGAAATTATAAAGCAAAGGATGGAAAGTTTTACAGGAAATACAGAAAAAAATAATTAAATAATGGAGAAAAGTAAATATGGAGCAAAATACAAAAACGTTTAATGATAAAATTCCTCAAGGTCAAAAAATATGGGAATAAAATGACAAAATAATATAAAAATATGGAGAAGAATTGTGAACAATATAAATTGGATTTAGAATTTAAAATTAAGATAAAAATCTATGGAAGGCAAAATAAAAAGTTTATATAAAAAATCCAAAAATATAAAAGGCTTTTTTAAAACAAAAATTATCCATGAGCTCATATAATGACAAAGATGAAAAAATGTTCTTTGAAGAGGAAACTGTATAACATGAATGGTTTTGTTATCATGAAATACAAAATAATAAATATAACAATTTTAGTTGTAACTTCAAGGATTTCTTTCAATTGCTAATTAAAAAAAACTCTCAAAGTCATAAAACTTTTAAAGTTAAGGCACAAAAATAAAATTTACAAAGGATATGTAGGTATCATATATTTCAATATTTCAAGTATAAGATTTGCAATCAGATGCAATGATTTGATTATGGTACTATTGGACTGAGAAATTAATTGACTCTTTGTAATTTATAACACTAAGCATATAGTAGCACATTTCAGTCAAATTTTATATCACTTGCAAAAGATTGTCACAATGCAAATTGTGTCAAAGATATATATATATAAAATACATATTTTGCGGGTTCATCCGATTACTCATACCTATATATATATATATATAAATGAATTATCTACTGTTTAAAAGGTGTAATGATTTCAAACATTTAACTCAATATAAAAAGCTTCTTATGAATTAAATCTAAAAAACAAATAATTATGAGTTAAAGAAAAAATGCTGTGATATAAGAAATTAATTTATAAAATAAATTTGTGTCAGTAAAAAAGGTCTTCAAAATTTGCACTACATATAATATTTCTAATCTTTCATGGTCATGAGTTTATTAGTGGGAGAAGAGATTGGTTTATTAAAAAATATAAAAGATGCAAATGACATAAAAATCCTCAAAGCACAATAATGGATATCTAACAACCTCATTTAATGGATAATAAAATTTAAACAATTTAACCCCATTTATTTTACATAATAATAGTTCAGAAATTTTAGTTCTTTTTAAAAAGGGAGGATCTTTTTAAAAAGGGAGGATATCTGTGTTTGACTCTTCACAATCTGATGGTGATAAAATGTATACTTATGTGTAGAGATATAAAAATTCTTATTGTAATAAAAGGTGTAAATTATTGCAATTTATTAGTGATTATATAATACTTGGAATTAATTGCAGTTATATTTTTTTCTGTTTTTATTGATGAAATCAGAAGAGTAAATTGCTGATACTTCATCCTAAATGTCTTATTTCAGTTATGAATGTATTAGATAGTATTATAGCCATAAATCAACAATCTATTTTATGATGCAAGAATTTGACCTTGCGAATTTAAATTAGCTTTCTGGTAGTAGAAAATTCAATCAATCTGTTTATATTCCATTGTAATGATTTAAAAAATTAATGAAATAAAATTTTAGAGAAGTAATTCTACCTATGAGAGCCAGATAAATTATTGATAAATATTTTTTCATGTAGAAAAATATTGACTAATTAAATAGTAATAATTTATCATTTCTTTATAACAAACATGTATTCAGCATTGGTGACTGGACTTTTTTGTGAGAATCCCACATGTCAAAAAAACCTAAGAAGATGCTTATAATAAATTGTATAGCTTTTATTACAGGCAACTCAAAATTATTATTAAAGATAATAAAAAATAAAAGAGTTTTATAATGTGAGGAGTTTAAAATTGTCACAATTGCAATGTAACTAAGCACAACAATAATAGAAAAAAAATGCTCCTGGGTCTCATTTTATGCGGATTTATTTAATGCAATTTTGAAGTTATGCAATTCATGTTTTTTTTAATATCTTTATATGTGGTTTTCTTTTATGTGATAAAAATTATTAGATCAGAAGTCAAGCTCTGATAAAGTGCTATTACTTTAAATATTATAAATTTTGTGCACTCATGTCATATTTAAAGTAATAGTGCATTATCGGAGTTCGACTTCCATCTAATAATTTCAATATTTTCAGCGCTTTATAATAGTACTGTAATAGTTTTTATGCAATAAAGAAGTTCATAATTCACTTAAAATCAGGATTTCCCCATTTATATACATACATTAAATTTTTCAAGACTATAATGTAAATCTGTTCAAATGTTATAGATGAAAAATTCTATGTATATTGTTGTTGTTTTTTTCATTTTAAATCATGTTCTATTTTGGCTTTTTATAAAAAGAGTACATAATCAATTAATCATTTAGTGTCCACAAGTTTATTTTTAAAAGGTGAATAACAGCAGTGGGCACAATTAAATTTGACAATTAAAGTCTGATTTTTAATTGTAATTAACAATTTAAAAATTATATAACATGATCTAAAATTAAGGTGATGTGAAAACGATGAAATTTGATTTCTAAAAGGAATTGAAAATTAAAAAATTAAAGACAAAAATAAGAATTTAATTTTTAATTTTTAGTTTTAATTAAATTTTGCCCAACAGTGGTGAGTCAGTGTCTTTTTATTATCATGGGTCTAAGTTCTTATTTTTATTTTAAACTTTTAGTTTACTCTAACGGAGAGAAAAAAAACACCCCCCCCCCAAAAAAAAAAGGAATTTCTTTGGAAACAAAAATTTCGATTTTAGATCGCTTAGCAAAATAGGAAGGATCAACAGTGATTGGAAAACATTTTAGTTGTATTTCCTCTTGACTTCGTTTAAGAAGAAGCTACAGTATCTCACATCACATCATGATGAATCTGATGTCTCAAATAGCAATAATGATTAAAATACCATTAATGTATGAAAAAAATGTAAATTACACATAAAAATATATTGTTTTGAATAAAATTAAATACTCATAGTTAATAAAAAAAGTAAAAAAAGTTTGTCTTGTATCAATTTTTTTTTAATTTGAAATTTTTTATTAGTCATATTTTATTTTCTATTTTTTTTTTATGCAAATTTTAAAGTAATTTTACATTGTTGATTTGCTTTTATGCGATTTTTGGAAAATTACAGTACGTATATCCCATTTTTCAAGATAAGTTAAATCTATTTTTGTGTGATTTCTTTTGTGCACATTTTCTAAGGAACCTATCTACCACAGAAAATGAGATCCAGGTGTAATGGAAAGTAGTTAAAGTAAATCTAAAAAAGAATCAACATTTTTTTTTCATAGAGAAGAATGCAGCATAACCTGCTGTAGCCCTGTTAAGGTAATGGTATAGATATTTTTATTAAAGAAAAAAAAAATTGTACTCAAGGGTAGGTAAGGATTAAACATGCATACATAATAATTTTTTGCCATAATAACACCTAATTTTAACCAAATAATCATGTAAATAACTTCTTTGATACCTAACTTATAGCTTAGTTTTTACTATATAACTGTATAAACATCTTTTTCTCTATGTGTGAAAGCAGTTGAAAATTATATTTGTGCATATAAATACATCTTTGGATTAATTGCATTATAAATATCTAGTTATGTTATAATATTACAAGAAAAGCAATGATATTAAATACCAATTTGTTTTAGTTTAATAACCTTAAAAAACATTTAATTGTTTAAAAGAAAATATATTGTTTCTACAAATTGAAAATCTTGCATATGTAATTAGCTCAAGAATTCAGAGAGACAATTGTTAGTTAGCAATAATGTTTTAAAAAGAAGGGCATAACAAAAGAATAAATTTTTCATAAATTTTAAATCAGTTTTTATTTTAAAAACTTTCATTTTTTAAAAAAATAAAGTTACAATATTAATTTGTAATAACATTCTATATGCATTGCTAAACTTAAAAGTTTCTGAAAAAAATCCTTCTTTCATAAATAAAGTCATCTATCAATATTATTGTTTTATTTCTAAAACCTCTGCCTAAAAAGTCATCAGTGAAATGGATATTTTTGTTAAATACATATAAGTGCATGAATAATAAAAGTAAACTTTATTATCATCAATGTTAAGAATAGAAGAAATAACTGTGAGAGCTTCATTCTTTATATGTAGTAAAATATTACAACAAAAGCATTACTCTACTTTGAAATAAATTACTAAAATAATAATAGATGTTCATTAAAAATATAATTTTATTCTTAAGTGAGCAGGGAAGTTTATACATATTTATATTTAATATTTTTTATTATATAAATTTTTTAATATGATAGTTTTATTTTTGCTAAAATTCAAATGAATTATTGTTAAGTCATCATAAAATAACAAAATTCTGTTTTAAAGTTTAAAATTTCACTAATAATTATTAAAATATTGTAAAAACGTATCTTCTTTGGCATTTATAAAAACTTTTTCTGTTTTATTGTAATTGCAGTTTCACTTTACTTGGCTTCTTAAAAACAAATGTTTTCAAAATAAATCTAGCTGTAATCATAAATATTTTTGATTTTAAACAAATATTTTTTAAGGGTATGGTAAAAATCATCATAAATATGCAAATAAATTATGAAAATTATATATATATGGTACTGTTTAATTAGCCACTGTACATTGGTTGGTGGCACTGTTTTTGTGCAAGACACAGAAATATGCCACTTATGCAGATGAACTTATGGTATATAGAAGTTCTATTCATATTAGCTGTTAGCAGGCCTAGATGACATTGCACACAAATATTATGGCTCACTGGCATGCTTCATGACCCTATGCAAATAGGGCACATGATGTGAGAGTGTATGTAATTCAACTGGTCATAACTCTTTTAATGTGCATTTGAAGTAATGATCTTACACCCTAGCTGACATACTATTATATATTAATAATTGTAAGCCCATCCTCACACTTTTCTACACAGCTTGGAAGGTGAAAAGAATTATAAAAGGTAGGGTCAAACACCATTTCCCAAAACTCATGTGAATAGGCACATTTTTGTGAGAAAAGCTAGATAAGCAAAAAATCCTCCCTGCACATTCCAGAACTATGCACTGAAATTTAATTTAATGGAATTTAATTTAATTCAGGCTGATTTTTTTGTTAATCAAGTGTTTTTTTTTTCAATTTTGTTTGAACATTTAATTTACTAGTAGAAGAATAATGTACATTTTTAAATAAAAAGAAAAGTGTTTTGATTCATTTTTGATGTCTAATGTAGAATGCTAAGAATAATGTAAACTTATCTGAGGTTGGACATTGTTTTGGAAATCATAAGCTTGGTTTGGTCAGAGTAATGCATCTTTTATATGATCCTTTGGATCAGCAAAACCATCAGTCCTCCCCACACATTCCAGCAGTATACACTGCAATTTAATTGAAAGAAATTTCATTTAATTCAGGCTGATTAGTTTGAATCAAGTGGGTTTTTTTTAATTTTATTTAAAATTTTCATTTATTATTAGAAAAATAACTTACATTTTTAAATTTAAAAAAAGGTGTTTTGTTTTGTCTCAGCCTGGAAACATTATATTAAAATGTTTTTGCATAGAAACAGTGCCACCAAGTGATGTACAGTGGTTAATTAACAAGTACCAAATATTTTTTGAATTAACAAGAAAACCTTGCAAATACTTTCACAGATACCCTCACAACCTGAGAATAACAAATGGATCAATTAATGACATTGTTGGCTTCTTTGTGTTAGATTCTTTATATAATACTGACATATTCAGATTTTTTAAAAACTATCAAATTAATATAAATTTTAATTCTTTTTTCTGTTATGAAATGAATGCAAAACTGCTGAAAGAATGCTATAGATATGTGTAAAATAGTAAAGAAAAGTTGAAAGTAAGAACAGTCTAAAATACTATTGGTAGCAACTTATGAGTTATTAATTTACATTATTTGTTTTTGTTAAAAAGGGAAAGCAAATTATATTTTCAAGCTATTACAAGTTATAGCAATATTTGTCAGTTATGTATTATTTCTTGGTTAAGTAAATTAATTTTACATTAATAAAGTGCTACTTCTAAAAAGTTTAAAAAGTATATAAAATAAACAAAAATTAAAAATATTGGTAAGTTGGATAAAAGTATTTGTATAGTTAACTTCTTGGGAGCTCATATAATAATCAAGCACAAGTATTTCCATTGATTTAGTAAAGCAAGATTTTTTTAGATTATTCTGTAAAAATGCAAAGAATATGAAATCAGTGTTGTGATTTGTTTTGCAAATTGATTTTAATTAAAAAGTATATTTAAAAAATGCTTCTCAAAAAGTATGTTTATATTATCATAAATATTTTTTTATCATTTTTTTTCTCTGGTGTTATTGTATAATTTACATGTTCATGTAAAATCTTGGAAAATAAATGAAAATGATTTTATTGTTGTTCATTATGTTAACAATTTGATACTGGACACATTGCATTCATTATTCAACACTTAAAAATTAGGAATTATCTTTCTGATTAATATTACTTATTATTTGCCTAATTTAATCATATGTATAGATGTACATTAATTTATATATAAGTTAAAAACAGCATACAGTTAAATTTTTTTTAAAATTTTGCACTCACTAATATATATATATATTAAAGTTATATGGTTAAAGTATAGGTTTATATTAAAATAATATTATTTCAGTTTCTATATTATTTTTTATGTTGTAAATTTGTTTTAAAATAGATGATAGAATAATAATGTGTCTTAGAGTATTTTTGTATGTGTAAAAAATAAGTATATAATTATGTATATGCTAAATATTTGAAAAAGGTGCATGAATCATTGTATAATTGGAAAAAATTATTATTAATTATGAGCAGGAGATTTTGAAAAAAAAAAGACATTTTTTTTTGTCAAGCATGAAAGGCGTTATATTAATTGTTTTAATTTTTTTTAAATGTTTTTATCTACAGACTTGTCTATAACGACTGAGATATATTGATTATTTTAAACAATTAGAAATATAATGATTTAATGGGTTTTTTTATATAATTATAATGAAAAAAATTGAACTCAACTATTTACTGAATCTGGATTCTGAAATTCTAAAAATATAACATCCATTATGAAAACTACAAGATTACCATTTGTAAGGAATAATGTATTATTGAATAATGGTTATCATAAAGAATGCTTCTACAATGTTTTAAAGGATATTATGAATGAAATTAAAATGGCAATATTATGTAAAGGTTATGGAAGAAAGCTATGTTTGATATATATATATATATATATATATATATATATATATATATATATATATATATATATATATATATATATATATATATATATATTGCAATGGAATAAATCAGACTTTATATTACATAAAAAACTCAGAAATGCTATAAAACAGAATTATTTATGTCTTTCCTTTAAAGCAAACTTATATAGAATAAACCTGAAATATAAATCAATCACCACTAAATTAGATTCCAGATAAAAAATGATACTTTCCTTCATCATTAGCTGAAATCTTAAAATTCTACTTGCAATATTATTCATTCTTAAATACATAAATTTATGATCAAGTATCAGCAAGTAAAATTTAAAAAAATAAAGCTCTTCACTGTTTTCTTGTTACAATCTATCCTGGATGCACTCCATCAGTGAATCATACTAGATAAGGTTTTATGTTTGGTGCCATTGTAATTAAAGTAAGTATAATAATTATAAAATTAAGTGAATTTTATAATATGAATATAAAGAAATATAGACATCAGGTTTAATTTATATTAAATACAAAATTATTTTAATATATAATTAATTTACTTAACCAAGAAATAATGCACTGTTGACAAATATTGCTATAACTGGAATACTCATAATTATAGTACTTTGGAAATATAATATACTTTTCCTTTTTAACAAAGGCAAATAATCAAAATTAATAACTCACAAATCACTATCAATTGCAATTTTACAGTGTTATCCCTTTCAGCTTTTTTTTATTATTTTACAGTTATCCATGGCATTCTTTCAATAGTTTTGCATTTATGTAGTTGCAGAAACAGGAAGTAAAATTTATATTGATTTATATTTTTTTTAAAAATCTGAAAATATCAATATTAAGCAAAGAATCTGACACAAATGAACCAATTATGCAAGTATTTAGCACATTTTTTGTTCTCATGTTTTGAAGGAATCTGTGAGAGTACTTGTAGAAGTTTTTCATTTGTTAATTAAAAAAAAAAGAATTGTAGAATTTTCATAATTTATTTGCATATTTATTATTTTTATTGTTATTTGTGTATTTCTTGGTAGCTAAAAGGTGGAAGTGGTTTTTGTTCAATTATATACTTTGCTAGGCATACAATAAATGTCTATAACAAACTGCGGGAATAGAAGCAATTGTATTTAATACCTCCAATGCTGTTGTTATATATATATATATATATATATATCAATGTGTCATCCAGGAAGCAAACCTGGGACAACTGCTTGGAAGGCAGCTGTGCTGACTACTCGGCCACCAACACTTGACTGCTGTTGTTATTTATTAGTGTTATTTTAAAGAAAGACAATTTTGGTACAAAATTTTTTAGAATATTTTCACTTTGTTTGTTAGTAATGTTTTTAAATTAAGAAAAAATAAAGACATAAATACTGCAGTAATAAATGGAATTTTAGAACCACCAAACCACATTCCTTTTTGAATGTATATTTTGGTAGAACAACTTTTAAAAGTTACATCACCATTGGGAGTATGGTTGAAGATAAAGTGTCATAGCATGGCCATTAATACATCCTTTTTGGGAAAGATCCCATATGTTTGCAAATACTCCAAAGTCTGCTGTTCCATTTGAAAAAGATTCCAAATTTTGATCATTTCCCAAAATGATAGTGACAAAAAAAGACACTATCCTTTATCAAACTATGAAAATGATTTGAGCATGTCACATTTAGACATTATAATAAATATAAAAGAAAACACTTTAAATAAATCTTCTGAATAAAATTTATAATCAAATTTTTTTCAACTTAACAATCAATACATATTCCTTAATATAAAATTGTAAAGAAAAAAAACCATAAGTACTCTAGAGATATGCCCCTGAAACTGTATATTTGGACAAAAAACCACTTCCATCCATCAGCTATCAGAAAATACACAAGTATCTTTTTATTTCCACATTTATCATAAAATATTTATTTTAAACCAAAAAAATATTTATGATTACAGGCATATATTTTTTTAAAAGATTTATTTTTAAGAAGACAAGTTCAAATAAAACCATAAATGCAGTAAGGCAGAAATTATAATTCACTGAAAACCAAAGCTTTCATAAAAAACAAAGTGGATATTTGTTTGAATATTTAAATAATTATAAATGCAATTTTAAATTCTAAAACAGAATTTTTTGCTTTATGTTGACTTAACAATAATTCATTTGGATTTTAGAAATAGAGATCAAATAGAAAATAATTTGGTCAATATATTTTTAATCAGCAACATGGCATTTATCCATTAAGAAAAAAGATAATTGATTTTATTACATATTTCAGGTTAGTACTTTTTTGTATATTTGAAAAACTAAAATATTATGTTGTAGAATATTTTTCATTAATAAACCTATATTTGTGATAAATAAAGTGAAAATTATCAAAATATGATATTAAATAAAGATTTGAATGTAAAAATAAAATGTTACAAATATAAGTGAAATGCTTTCAAAAAAGGCTAATAGTAAAAAAATTAAAAGATTAATTGAATTAAGATTAGTCTAATTTAATAATACATATTCTTTTTTAAATTTTTTATTTTATTTTTATTTTTGTTAACAAAATTTTTAAAATGATAATAATAAAAATTATAATTAAATTTTCTTTTATTGCAGTGTTATTGTTTCTTATAATATTGCAACTGTAAATATAATTACTTATATTACAAAATTGTATAATAAAAATATAAAATATAAATATGTATTATATTCTCTTGTTTATATAAAGATAACATTATATTTCTTATTGTATATCTGCAATTAATTAGTATTTTTTAAACCTGAATGCCAAATTTTCACAATAAGTAACTATTATTACAGTAATTTGTTTTAAAGAGATTACTTTGTAGTTGTTTATTGTAACAATTTTGTTATATTATTCTATTTCATGCAAAGAAATAATTTTGTTTCCATGTAAATGACTTCACGGTTATTTATATAACTCATAATTATTTTTTTTATTTTGTAAATTTATAATAATGAATTTATCAATATTATTCGTGTATTTATTTGTATTTAATAGAAATATTCATTTAGTTGCTGACTTTTTAAACATAATCATTATAAATAAATAAAAGAATATTGGTAGGTAACCTTAGGCATAAATGAGGGATTTTTTTTCATGATTCTTTAAGTTTAGCAATGCATGAAAAATATTATTAATATCATAAATTAATATTTGACTTCATATTCAAAAAATGAAAGTTTTTAAAATAAAAAATATGCTAAAGTTTATGGAAAAACTACTTTTTTGTTATTCCTTCCCTTTAAAATGTTATTGCTAACCAACAATTGTTACCATAGATACTTGAGCTAATTCCGTATGCAAGATTTCCAATTTTTCTTTAATATTGAATATGTTAGAACTTGTTAAACTAAAAAAATAATAATTAATATCATTGTTTTCTTCGTGTAATATTATAAAACAACTAGATATTTATAATGCAATTAAACTCAAAGATGTGATTTTTTATACAAATATTCTCAATTGTGTGGAGAGAAAAAAATGTTCATGCTGTTAGGTAATTAAAGATTGAGATATGTGAGCTATAAGTTAGATATCAAGGAAATAACTAGTTATTGGTTTATAATCATTTGCAGTAATATTTGTTTAAAATGAGGTGTTAAGGTGGTGGTATATTTATTATATATGCATGCTTAATCTTTATCTATTCTTGAGTATATTATTTTTTTTCCTTTAATAAAAATATCTATATCGTTACTTTGATAGGAAAGCTGCATGGAATACTGCCTCTCTCTCCGTAAAAAAGGGAAAAGAATATATATTTTGTTAATAGCTACTTCTTATTAATTATTTTATTATTATAGTGCTTAATTGTATTGCATTTGGGCAAGATTTTAAACTTCTCTATTATAAGAAAATGTTATTTCTTTTGTTCATTATAAAGATTGTAAAGTTTATTATAGGTATGTTTATAGACTTGAGGGGTTCTCACAAATTACCAGTCATCAGCATGGAATTATAAAAAACAAAGATAATTATTACTACTTAATTAGTCTAAATTTTTCTATATGGAAAACTATTTATTTATCTGGTTCCCATAGTGTAGAATTTATTCTCTAAAATCTCATGTTTCATTGATTTATTGAACCATTACCATGGAATGTAATAGATTAATTAAAATTTTTATTACCAGAAAGAGAATTTGAATTTACAAGATTAATTCTTGCATTTTGAAGTTATTCTTGACTTACATTATCTAATATATTTACAGTTAGAATAAAACAAATTAGGGTGGAGTATCAGCCAACTAACTGCTTGCATCACCAAAAACAGAAAAAAAATTAATTACAACCACTCTATATATTATATAATTATGAATACACATGTTATAATTTACATCTTTTATTACAATAACAATTTTTACAGATCTCTAAAATTATTTTGGTAATCTCTATTCTTGTGTATGCACTTTATCACCATTAGATTGCGAAAAGTCACATGGATATTTTTCTCTTTAAAAATAACTAAAATTTCTGAGCCATCATTATTGTAAAACAAACAGTGAACAATTGCCTAAATTTCATAATCTATTTAAATGAAATGTTAAACATTCATTATTAGGCTTTGATGATATATATTTCACCTTTGTCTTTTGTGTATATATATATATATATTTTTTTTTATCAACAAGACCATGAAAGATTAAAAATATTGTATGCAGTGCAATTTTCCAAACATTTTGCTGACACAAATTTATTAGTATTGTTTATATTATAAATCATTTTGTTATATCAGAGTATCTTTTCTATAACTCATAAGCATTTGTATGTAATCCTTCTTTAGATTTAATTCACAAATAGCCTTTTTATATTGAATTAAATATTTGGAGCTATTATTCATTTTAGCAATAGATAATTCACTCACACATATCTCATTGTCTTTTGTACAATTTGCAATGTAAAATTTCTCCAAGTGACATAAACTTTAACTGAAATATACTATATATACTGAGATATATAAATTACAAATGGTTGAATGACTTCCTAGTACTATATTACCATATTTTTATCACTATATTTGCTTTCAAATAATGTATTTGAAATATTAAATTATAAAGTAGTCACATATCCTTTGTAACTTTTATTTTATGCCTTAAAATTAAAACATTGATCCCTTTGAGAGTTTCTTTGAATTTGTATTTGAAAAAAAGTTTTAAAGTTAGGATTAAAGTAGCCATATTTATTACTTTCTACTTTAAGATAACAAAACTCTTTAAGTTTCAAATTTTTTTTTCTAATGCATTCCTATCTCACTTGATTTTTACTTTCAAATTCTATTTATGTTATTCACAATATGTCTCCATATTCTCAGATTTTTTTGCCATCCTATCCCCATACTTTTTTAACTCAAGCCATTCTATCATAAAGTGTTTTTGTATTTTGCTCTATACAGTCAATAAATTTCTGATTGTTTTGCTCCATTTATTTAAAACATTTTTTCATACTTTCTCTAGAAAATTTCCTTCCTTTACTACATACTTTAAAATTATTTAGTTAATTTGAAAAATGCCATATTTTCTTGAAGACTCAAATTAATTTGCTCTAGTCTCTGTTTGAGTCTCTATTTCATAATTTTTTTTAAAATCTTACATGGATTTTTTTCTTTTAAATATTCCTGATAAACACCAAAAATATATCACATCAAATTGTACTTTCAGTAATGAGATCATTCAGGAACCATTCTTCACTTCAAAAGTATCTCCCATCATTGTTTTATTATTTTAATGCCCTTGACATCTTTTATATTCTTGATTAGTGCAATTAATTTCACATTATTAACCTGAATACATTCTTTTTTTATATTTTAACTACTTTGATACTCAATAATTGTATCTTTTTATCAAAGATTTGTTTAGTCAAAATATAATGGTTTTAATAGAATTTATATATCAAAATTAAACTATCATATCTTGTTCTAACAGTATATGATTTATTAGGATCCCTCTTCAGAACACCAAAAGGTAATGAAATAGAAACATTATTTGCATCACTGTTCCAACTGTCAAAGTGTAATAAAATAAATAGGGTTTATTTATTTTGAATCAATCATCAAAATGCAATGGAAGAAGAATCTATTATTTCCCCCTATTTTAAAGAAAATTTGTAATAGAATAAACTGACTTATATAAATCAATCACTACTTAATTGGATCTCATATGAGATGATATATTTCTTCATAACCAATTATGGGGTGCTGTTATTCTTAAATTCTTCTTTAAAAAATATTAAATCTTAAAATACATTGATAATAGTCATATCATTTCTGGTTAGCTTTTGTGAAGTAAAATTTTTAAAAATGATGATTCTCATTTTTTTCTTGATATGATATACTTTGAATGCATTCAATCAGTAAATCATATCAGCTAATGTTTTATGTGAGACACCACTGAGGTTTGAAAATAAATGTCTTAATTATAAAATTATGTAAATGCTTTTATAACACAAAAGGAAAAAAATAGACATCGGAGTTAATTTCTCTTAAATGCAAAATATTTTAATAGATTATTAATTCACTTAACCAAAAAAAAAAAAAACAACAACAACGGATAATACACAATTGAGAAACACTGCTATAATTGAAATACTAATAATTATTATATCTTGGCAATATTGTTTTTTTTAGAAAGAATAAATAACTAAAATTAATTATTGACAAGATGCATAAATATTTATAAAATACTTCTTAAAAGATTAATTGAATTAAGGTTTGTTTCATTTATATACACAAATATACTTTTTTTTAAAATTTTGCTTTTTTTTTATGACAAAACTCATATAATAATAATAATAATAATAATAATGATGATGATGATGATGATGATGATGATGATATTTTTATTGCATTATTTTTGCTTTTTATAATAATGAGCCAATAAATGTAATTACTTATTATATTACAAAAAATCATATAATAAATAAAAAAAATATTTTAAAAAAGTTTAAAGAAATTCTTTAAAAAGTAAAAATCAACTTTTTTTTTAGTTTTCACAAATAAAAGTGTGAGGTTTTGTTAAAAAAATTCTTAATTGTATTTTATGTAAATAAAAATGAGATTCTAACTGTTATCAAATATGTAATGTTGTTAATATATTCTTAGAACAACTAAATTCAAACCATTACTATGATAATTTACAAGCAGATATTTAAAAGGATCATTTAAATAAATATGCAAATAGTGTCCACTTTCTTATGTCAGTTTTGGCATTGTTAAAGGAATGTGGGCATTGATTACAAGTTCGTTTAAGTGTGAATTATTGGAGTACAGATTTTGGACAGTGAAATATATATATATATTATAAATATAATAGCAAAACAACTAAGAATATTAAGTTTAAAATGTTAAATTATAATTCTTGCTTGATAAGAAACACATAAAAATTGATAAAAGGTAAACCTAAGTTTATTTCCAAACATGAATGTCTCATTCTTTTTTTTTTTTAATGAAAAATGAAGTAAATTTATTTTTATTTTTAGTGCACTTATATGAATAAGAGAATATCTTTAAAAAAATATTTTTAATTTTCTACTTATTATTTATATGTATATATATATGGCATGAATTTATTTAAATTAGTATGAATCATTCAGTTTTAAATTACAAAGAGTGACATGATAACAATTAGCATCAACATTATATATAATATTCAAAATTTATATTTTTCATAAATTTGAAAACTTTAAAAAAATATAATGGCATGGCAATATATATGTATGCAAAATTTCAACTAGATTGAAAATTGAAAATTGGGTGAAAATTAAGTTAACAATATTTGATCCAAAACAGTCTAAAAATAGAATAAGTAAAAAGTTCGTATGTGTGTGTATATATACAGTACGTATTATTACCACCATAAATATTATTATCAATGTTATTATTATTATTAATGCATTTATTTGCATTTAATAGAGATCTCCAATTTATGGATGATATTTTAAACAGATTCTTTTGAAGTAAAGCAGTAATAGTGGTAGATAATTTTATTCATAAAAGAGTGATATTTACTCCAGGAACAATCAATTTTAGGAAAGCATATTGACTGTTATTAAGACCACAAATAAATATTATGACTGCATGATTAATAGAATAAAAGTTTTAAAAATAGAACCTGTTTCAAAGTTTATTCCAAAGCTGTTCTAAAGTTTATAATTACATATGCAAGGGGTCTAGTTTGAATTTTCTTTTATATATATAAAACAATTACTTTTTAAAACTGATTAAATCAAGACATATTAAGATTTAATATTGTTTCTTTCTTTTTGTAATATTACCAAATAACTTAATATTTATTAAACCCAAAATTGTATGTGTGTACACAAATATAATTCTCAATTGTTCTCATTCGTAGAGAGAAAAACATATATACTGTTATGTAATTACTGATTATAAATATCAATTATAGGTTAGGAATCTAAAAAGTAAAATGGTTTATAGTTCTTCAAATTATTATTTGTTTAATATGAGATGCTAATATGGTGATAAGTTTAATCTATGTGAATGTTTGATCCTAATTCATTCTTGATTACATTCTTTTTGTTTGAGTGTTTAATGAAAAATATCATTAACAGTACTTTGACTGAGATATGATGTTATACTATATGTATTGTATAATACTTAAAGAAATGATAAATTATGTGTGAGTCATTTAAATTAATAGATATTAATAAATTTAATGATGTAATGAATGACTTTTTTTAAAATGCTAATATTTAAATATCTATACATAAATATGCTCACAATGTGTATAATAGTCTTATAAAAGAAAAAATATAAATATATTGTAATAATAATAATATACATATATCAATATTTTTTTAATCATCTTATTTAAAAAACTTTAGATAATCATAATATTTAGTTAATTTTATTTCTTTAAAAAAAATAATAATTACGAGTATATTGATATGTCATATGTATTTAAAAGTATGAACGGGCATACATATATGTGGAGACGGTTGGATATCGTGTTGTTAATACAGTATTTATAATCCAGTTAAACATTTAAAATGTTTGAATTTAGACAATCCGTTGTTCTGTAATTAAAAATAGTTTTATATATTTTGATAATTATTATATAAAAATAAATTCTAATAATAATAACAATATGGGGATATTGTTTTATTTTAATTAATACATATATCAAAACAAAAGTAAATTATATATTATAAAAATCTTATAGATTGATTCTAGATGGTTTGTTATTTCATTAGTTCAAAGAGAATAAATAATGGATACTGTTATTTGTTTTTTTCTTAAACTTTACTAGGTGTTTCATGTATTTTGATAATTAGTGCATAAAAATCAATTCTGATAATAATAATGAGATATTGTTTTATTCTAATATATATATATATATGTCAAAACAAAAATAAATTATATATTTTTAAAATGTTATAGATAAATTATGGTAAGATTGTTATTTCAATTACTTCAGAGAGAATAAATAATTGACTATTTGTTGTTTTTTAGCATCATTATGGTGTAACCATACATTTTCTAAGAGTATCAATTTTCTCAGAAATCTGATTTATTTTAGTAATATTTTGTGGATTTTAATATAGGGTTGACTTAATATGATCATCTTCATATCCATGTAGCTAAATGAAGTTTTAATAATCTTGATCTACTACTAGCATATTTATATATATTTTAATGGAATGTGTACTGGTCTTGCATGACAGTAGATTTGATAGGCTATCAGAGTGGGTGAGAAAGCATATCTAGGATTCTTAAATTTCTAGATTCATATTCACCTTAGTGTATGAACATACACATCTACATTTATACTCATCTCCTTTCTCCATCCTTAACTGCCATTAACCCCAGAATTTAAGTTTAAGGAGAATACACATAATATTTTACTTCAGGGAATATTAATATTACTGTCTTTATTGTAGGAATATGTAATAAATTGAGATCTGAATTAAGAAAAAACACAAATGACAGTCATTAATTTGAAATCATGTGTTTAACAAATTTTTTTATAATCTTTACAATTTATACAATGAGAGATTTTAGCAAAAGCAATTAATTTATTTTATATCTATGATTACTTTTGGATTAATGCAGTTAATACTTATTAATCCAATCCATCTTTTCCCCTCACAAAAACAATACTAACAAAAAAAATTCAATTAAAATATCTTATTATTATTATTTCTTATTATTTATTTGCTATTTTAGACTTTATTAAAATCACAGTTTATTGTCTCCAATATATTTATTGATTAATATATCTTACAAATATGTTGATTGTATGGGATCCCCTTCTATTATGATTTGTTTCTACAAGGATAGTTAGGAAAGACCATTCATGGTAGAAATTAATAATCATTTATACTGAAAAAAAAAACTAATGAAATGACGAGTATCTACAAACAAACAACAAGGTAATTGTACAAGTGTCAGTAAATAATGTGTAAAAATATAAAATGTTACCTCTTACCTTGATAATGATTAAATTCATCTGCAAGCAAGTTTATGCCTGACTTTATATTTTAATTTAAAAACAAAGATAATAACATTTTCCTTTTTTCTAACATATCAAGAATTTATATCCCATCCCCTCAACCTATGGTAAAGGAAATAAATGAATAAAAAATATACATACATAAAATAAGAACATGATGTCAACCTATGATAAATTATGAGTCCATAAAAGAAAAAGCCCTAAAAGGATTATAAATGTCCTCATTACCATTGTTTACGATCCAATTGATGGTGTTCAAGTGTTCCAGAATGTATATGATGATGATCAGAATTTTTCTCTACCATGAAGCATGCCTTGAGATGTTTAGCTTACAGCTTCCCCTCCAAGTACTAAAGTTGGTAGTGTTTTCAGCATAGATAAATAGATGCTGTGTTGCTTCGGTTTTGGTGGTTATATCTCCATGGATGATGAATCTCTTTCCACAAACTAATTTCACACTTAGCAGTGCATGGTTGTCTGTGTAATCTCAAGTTAAATTTGAACTAATTCTTCAGCTCAAAAGTGAAAATACAATCAAAATATCAAATAAATTTAAAGCTATTTATAGGATTTATAATTTTAAATCCCTTAGTTTTTTGGGTTTAAATCTGTGTGCTGTTTATTTGAGCTTAGATATTATCATTTAAGGTTTTTACATTGATGGCTGCAGACCTTTCTGATCAAATGAAAAGTTTGATTTTTCATTTTTAAAGTATACATGTTGATTAGGCAATAAGAGTTTTTGATCTGATTTTTGAGAAGGTCATTTGTGTATATATATATTGATGATCACCAACATGAGATTTGTTCTTTTTCATGTTAATTAGACTAGTTCAAATGGCAAGTTTGAGTTCTTGCATTAAGTTAATCATTTACATCATTTGTTAAGATTTACACACTCACATATATATATATATATATATATAATATATATAGTAAATTAATAACAATAAAATTTTATTTATTATCACTTTTCTTTACAATTTTGTGATCTTGCTTGTGACTAAATTTGATCATCCTTTTCTTGTATTGTTGTATTGTGTATAAATTAAACAACAATTGATGAGAGATTTTTATAACAATGGTAAGTATTAATATTTAAGTTTTATAGTTTAGTTTAAATTATGTCTTTTATCGCATTTGTTAAATATTTAATTATAAAAATAATCTTTCAGTAGTACATTTTATTTGAGATGTATTCTTTTTATACATATAATTTGTTTTATATTAAAGATCAGCCTTTCAAGCTATTATGCATGTGCTTTTTTATGAGTGTTAATAATAAATGAATACTTTCATTCCCAACACAAGATATAGTATTTATGAAAGAATAAAATGAATCCACTTAATCTTTCAAACCCAAATGCTTATATATGGGCAAATCTTAAGTACTGGAAATGAAAGCGTGAGGATAGACTACTCACTTTAAATTACTGTTTACGATGTCTGAATGAATGACGTTATATTATGTGTAAAGAATGTTACTATTGTGGGTATCTGGTTTGAAATAGGTAAGGGTATTTAATAGATCTTGGTGATATGTAAGGCCATATCTTACTATATATATATATTATAATAGTAACTTACAGTTATTATTATTGGTCTAACATGTTTTATCTCTTGTGAAATTATTTATAAATATAAATTTTTATTTGACTATTTTATTATGTAACATATATGTACTATTTATATATACATTTAAGTTTTAAATAATACATACCTTAAGCTTTTGAGTAAAATGCCAGATTTGAAGTTAAGAATAAATACTTATATATTTTTTTTATTTTATTATTAAATCTTAATGTCAGTGGAACAATTGATAGTTGAGTTAAGCATGAACTTGTATATAACACACGAGCAGATTCGTTCGTTCTCTTGATATAAAAAAACGAAAGAAAAAGAAAATCTTTTCTCTTTAAAAATAGCATTTTTCTTTTATCAATACTACTATTTAACGATTGGAATTTAAATATTAACTTTTCCAAATTAAAATAATTTGTGGATTAAAAGTCTGCAAGGAAAATATATTTAATTTTCTACTCAATCTTAAAGGAATAGCAATATAAAAGAAAAGAACGTCTGTTTAAGTTTTTTGGAAACTACGTTGTTTTAATACTTCCGTGATTCTTCGGATATATATAAATTTAAGATAATTATATATATATATAGGATAAAACAATGTGTTTTGAGTAAAACAGCTTTATATCGTAAAGGTTTCGAAACCAACCTTGCATGCTATTTTAAAATATTTTGAAATATTGAATATATAGAACGTCTAGTGATAATAGAGAAATGAAGATTAAGAACATCTACATTCGAAGAATATTTATTTTATTTCACATTAATCCGGTCATTGGATGTTATTAACAGTTTATCGTTTAAGGATAAATGGAATCATCATTGTACCAATGGATTGGTGATGTGCTTCGTAAGAGATCTTCATTGGGATGATGAACTATAGACTTCAATATCTACTCTCAACTCTCTTATAAATAAGTTTCCTTTATTATTTATTTATATATATTATAATAATGCTTATATTATTTTAATATGTTTATTATTATTATTATTATTATCTTTATTTCAAATTTGGCATCGCATCATATATATCTTAAAAGGAAAATTATATTTATTATTAAATATAATTAATTGAAAGCTTAACATAATTCATCAAATTAGATGAGGGATATAAAAAATAGTTATTATTTGACAGATATCTTAAACAGGATTATATTGTGTTTACTACGTAATATTGTAAACGTTTAATGTATTTTTATTTATTAAAAATACATATAATATATAAGTTATACAATGGTAAATAATACTTATATATGGGTAATTGTGAAGCATATAAATAAGAACGATAAATAAATTAATAAGTTACATAAATTATTAATTTTTGAACCCAGATATTGTTTTTATATATCTGTTAATTTAAGCTATTTTCTTTAATTTTTGAAAGTTTATTATAGTATTGAGTTTTATCATAGGGTATTAAATAAAAAATATCATTTATTAATATTCTTTTAAAATGATAAAATTCATCCGTATTTATTTATTAATATTTTATTATCTATTCTATTATATTTTTTATTGTTTATTAAATATTGATTTGTTAACGTGATCTCTTTGTCTAATCATTATTGAATTATATTATATATATGCTAGTATTATAAATATCATATGAATAATAGTTATAATTAATGCTTATATAAAGGCATATGAAATAACTTGTTTTGAAATTATTCCTGAAAAGAGCTAATTGCAAATTCTCCGTGAGTTTGAATATCGTGGCATAATGGTGACTGAAAGAGGGATGAAAGATGGATGACCTGGTCTAAATTGTATTTAAACTTATTTAAAGATTATTGAGCTAGCATAATAAAGATATATATAATCATGGATTTAGTATTTCATCGATTCATTTCTAGCATTCTACTTGAAGACCCAAAGTCCGATTGTAGTGAAATGCGTATCCTCTTTCTAAGGAATTTAATCATCTCTTTATATTTAACAAGACCAACTTAGATTTTAAATATAATCCATTCTGTTATATTTGGCGAACCTAACTGTGAAGCATTAAGTTAATGATTTCTAAACATTAAATATAATTGATTATATTACATTTAATACATCAACTGGGATGATTAAATGCCGTTCCGTTATATTTGGTGCCTCAACTAAGGCTATCAAATAGGCTGTCCCGTTATATCTGGCGACCCAAACGTTAGGGGCTTCGATTAATTAAATCTCATACCCTGTAGACTGCGTTTTATCTGGTGTGCAACGTTTTAGGCATTGAATCTATAATTTCGATTCATTATATATGGTATTTATAATTGCAAGATTAATATAAATAAAAAAAAAAATGGTAATATATATAATATGATTTAGAGAGATCAATATTTAAATAACTAATTATTAAATTATGTTTTAAACAAGAGTTGAGTGGGATAAAGTTTTATATAGACATAGACGTTTAAAAATATACACATATATTATTAGAACATCATAAGTATATATAAATAGCATGGGGTGGTAGAGAACTTTACGATATAATATTTTGGTTATAAAAATATATATACACTTAAGTAATATTTGAATTAAGTTAAAATTTGTTATGCTGCGAAGTGGGAAAATGTTTTCAAACAAAGATATTAAATGCTCTAGTCAAATGCAAGATGATTTGCAAAGTGAACTAAGTGATGATAGTAATATTATAGAACAATCATCATTAGTACAAGCACCTGGGGGTTCTACAACCATAATTGAATACCCTCAACAAACACCGAGTTTAGATCAAGTGTTATCTCAAACACAAAATATAGTTGATGAAGGTTTAAATCAATCATCTACAATTGAGATTAGTCAATCATCTAATGTTGGAACAATTCAGCAAATGTTACAAATGTTTATGAATAAATTAGATGATTTAAAAAATAATTTGAATAAAAAAATGGATGATAATAGTACTAGTTTTAGAAGTGATATGTGTAACTTAAAAAGTGATTTGAATCAAAAATTGGATGATAATATTAATAGTTTAAAAAGTGATTTGAATCAAAAATTGGATAATAATAGTAAAAAATTAGATAGTTTAAAAAATGATTTGAAGGTTGAAATAACAGGAATTGAAAATAAACTATCTACAAAAATCCAACAATTAAATTTAAATGTGGATAATGTTAAAAAAGATAACATAGAAATTAAACAAGCATTAAATGATTTAAAGAATGAAATTGATGAAAATAATTCAAAATGTCAACAACGGTTTAGTGAGTTCCAAGGTGACATAATAGATAAATTTAATGTTAAATGTGATGAAATGTATAAAAATCAAGGAATTTTTAGGGATCAAGTAAAAGAAGAACAAAATAAAATACGGAATGAAATCCAAGTAGATAGACAACAAACACAAGCAAGAATAGATCAACTATCTACTAAACATAATAATGAGGTAGAATCTCAGAATAATGTATTGGAGACTATTGATCATCAACTTAAAACTTTAGAAAATAAAATGAATTCAATAGAAATTAATACAAATATAGACAAAAATGTATTGGAAAAATTAAGGAAAGATACTACTGAAACTTGGAATAGAGTAAATAAAATAAAGGAATCAACTGATAGTAGATTTTTGGTTATTGAAACACAGATATGTAAAAGAACACCAACTATAGAAATGCATCAGGTTGAAAATAATGTAAATACTTATAGTTATAATCAAGAACAAAATCATGGTGAAAATCATTTGGAGGTCATTCAAAAAGATCCACAACAAGTAATTGACTCTGGTGATAGATCAAATTTTCAGTATCATATAATGCCTGAAGTTGAAAATTATCCTAGTAATTTTGAATTAGAAGGGTTAAACTTAAATACTTATAGGATTAATCATGAAAATCAAACATCAACTTCTCAGTTGAATGTTTTAGAAAAACAAAAGGTATACAACCATTCAATACCAAGTAGTACAATTAACCAATTTGTTAGGTTAAAAATATTCAAAGGATCTCATAATGAATCTCCGATAGAACATATTAGAAGCCTTAATCTTTATTTTTCCGTTAACCGTAGTTTATCAGAAGGAGAAAAAGTGATCGTTGCATATAGTCACTTACAAGGAGATGCATTGATGTGGTGGGAGTCTTTATCACAAACTCCATCTACTTATATGGAATATCAAGAGTTATTAATTAAAAATTTTTGGAATAGAGATAAACAAGAGGCTTTATTGTACCAAATATTCCAAGATAAGTATAAACAGACACCTGGAGAAACCTTGACCAAATTCTTTCGCCGTCAAATAACAAAATTAAGAACACTTAATACTTATCATTTAAGTGAAGGCGAAATGATTAGAATAATAAAAAGAAATTTACCACTTAAAATAGAACAATCATTATTGTGTACCAATATAACAAAAATAGAACAAATAGTAGAACTTTTAAATAGTATTGATATGAATCAAACCAATTTATCAATTAGATTACCTGATAAAAAAAAGGAGGAAGCTTCAATCAATACAATATTTTATAATAGAAGGAAAAATAATAGAAATACCAATTATTGGAAGGGAAAAACATCTCAAAGGAATATACCTTATGACCCCTCTCCCAAAATAAATCGTGATAATTTAAATAAAGTAAAAATAACTTCTTCTAATAATCCAAGAAATTCCCCAAAACCGGGATGTAGTAAAGATATATCTATAGATTCACATAAAACAAACTAAAAGGGTACTTGAGGAAATGTTCCTCACCTCAAGAAACCAAATACCCAATGAGGAACTTGAATCAATCTTTTACACGAGAAATCACTAACATGATGTGTTCATGGGAAGATAAAACACCAAATTTTGTTTTACAAAGTTGCCCTATGATAGAAGTTTTGTTTGAGAGCTTGCTGGTTAAGGCATTATTAGATTCTGGTAGCCAAATTTCTGTGATATCAGAGACATTTTACCAAAAGATTTTAGCAATAAATCCTAATATCAAAATTTTACCACTGAAATCTATGCAGGTTACCATGGCTAACAGTAGAAAAGCTAAGTTAATCCAAAAACAAATTTGGGTTGAGATTAAAATCGGCCAAACAACTCTCTATCATGTATTTTTAATTTTGAATGGTTTGATTCATAATGTTATTTTAGGGGCAGACTTCCTACATTTGAACACTTGTGTAATTGATTTCTGTAATAAAACAGTTAAAATTAATGATGAAGTCTTAGAGATGACATTGCTTCCAAGATATGATCAAATTGAAGTTGACTCTATAACATCTAGCATTCCAGAAACACTTTTAGAGAGTAAACTCGCAGAATCCAACTTGCTTGGAAGTGATGATATATTAAAATTACGATTTGTTATAAGAGAATTTAATTCTATTTTCTCAGACATACCAGGAGTGATAAAGGGATTCCAACAGAGAATTAGATTAATTCATGATCAACCATTTCAATCTAAATCATATCCTATTCCATACCAATATCGGGAAGATATATCTAAGCAAATTAATAAAATGCTGGATTGGGAAATCATTTCCAAATGCTCTTCACCTTACTGTAATCCAGTAGTAACTGTGAAGAAGAAAGATGGGTCGATGAGATTTTGTTTAGATGCTAGACAACTAAATAAAATTACTGTCCCAGACAGAAATATACCACCGCCCATACATGAATTATTCATGAAATTTGGAAACAAGAAGGTATTTTCCACTTTCGATTTAACCTCCAGCTATTGGCAGATTGAACTTCATCCAGAAGATCGCCAATATACTGCTTTTCGTTATGAGGGTTTTACATACCAATTTAATAGGATGCCATTTGGATTGATAAATAGTGGTGCAGGTCTAATCAGGTGTTTGGATAAGACTTTATCTCCTGAGGTAAAACAAATCATAATTATTTATGTGGATGATGTAATTATTGCATCCACCACAGTTGAAGAACACCTTCAACATTTATCTATATTTTTTAAAGAGTGTTTTCTGAAAGGTATAAAAATTAACTTCAAGAAGAGTACTTTAGTTTCCAACCAAGTAGTCTTCTTAGGTCATATTGTTGGTTGCAATGGGATAAGACCTCATCCAGAGAAGATCTCTGCCATTCAAAACTTTCCTAAACCATCTACTCGAAAACAAATTAGATCATTTTTAGGCCTATGTAATTTTTACAACCGTTTCTATCAGAAGTTCTCAGACCACATGGAACCGTTGCTAAAATTGATTAGAAAAGATGAACGTTGGAAATGGACTGAAGAACAAGACCGTGCATTTGAGAATATTAAAACAGGGTTTTTAAAGTTAACTATGTTAGCTTTCCCTGATTTTAATAAACCATTCATTGTTCAAACAGATAGTAGTGGTTTTGGATTAGGGGTAACACTGTCCCAAATCCAAGAGGATGGCCAACCAGGTGTCCTCTACTTTATTAGCCGGCTCTTGAAAGGTCCAGAAATAAATTACACGGTTACAGAGAAGGAAGCACTAGCAATAGTCTGGGCTTTCCAAAAATTTCGACAAATGCTACTCGGATCAGAGGTGATAGTGATCACTGATCACAAAAGCCTTGAATTCCTGAATCACAGTTATCTGACTAATAGTCGTCTAGTTAGATGGAGTTTACTACTACAGGAATTTAATTACACTGTGCATTATTGCAAAGGATCCGAGAATATCGTTGCTGATGTGCTTAGTCGAAATCCATGTAGGTCAGAACAAAATCATTTGATGGTAGACAATGCCTACATTACAAATGTCAATGTGATGGCTGATAGTAATGTAGAGAACGAGTTGGAAAACTTACCAGAGATACAATTTAATGACCCAGAATTAAACCCAATTATAAAAGTTTTATTAGGGGAGGAAGTTTTGGATGCACCTAAAGATCTTAACCATTTTAAATTAGAACAACAGGTCTTACTATATAAAGTGAATGATAACGTTGATGAGTGGAGGACAATAATACCAAAGTCTTTACGTGACCCACTCATAAAATACGTACACTGTCTATACGAGCATTATGGTGCTCATAAGACAGAACATACCCTTAAGAATTGGTTTTACTGGCCAAAAATGTATAAAGACATCTTGAAATCACTCCAGGATTGTCTAATTTGCTTAAGAGCTAAGTCAGTAAACCAAAATTATATTAATTCAATTAATTCTATCATTCCAGAAAGACCAAACGAGATCTTAGCAATTGACTATTATGGGCCTTTGCCTCCATTCAACAAACAAAAATATTTATTAGTCACTTATGATCTCTTTTCCAAATATGTTGCTGCTTACCCGATACCCCAAGCCAATGCTAAACATACAATCAAAGTATTGAGTACTCTCCAATTTCCAATGATAGGAAAGCCGAAAACCATACTAACTGATCATGGTACACCTTTTCTATCTAAGGAATGGAAGAAATGGGTAGATATATCAAAAATAAAACATGTGCTAATCTCTATTAGGAATCCACAATCAAATCCATGTGAACGTATTATGCGGGAGCTTGGACGTTTGTTTAGGACCTATTTAGAAGAGGAGCACAAGGGTTGGGTAAAGCAGACAAAACGTGTAGTAGACTATATCAATTGGAGTTTAAATGAATCTACAGGATTCTCACCCATCCGACTACACTTTCATCAAATTATACCTATATTATTTAAAAAATATAAACCTATTATTAATGAACCCAAAATAAATGGAGAAAATGATATTTTACAAGCTCATAAACAACTTGTTAAAATGGCAAATAATAGAAGTCAGAATAAAAAAAAATGTATTTATGAATTTAAAGTTGGAGATAAAGTTTTGATAAAGACTTTCCATCCCAGCAAACCATTGGAGAATAAATACCATAAATTCTTCAATACATATGAAGGACCTTATACTATCGTTAAAAGGGCAGGTCCAAATGCATTTTGGATTAACCAAGAAGGAGAGATTCGTGGTACATACAATTCACGAATTTTAAAACCATATTTTGGCTGCTTATAATGTTTTATAAAGAAATGAGGTGAAGACCAAGATAAGAATTGGGCAGTGTAAACCATACGGTTGTATAAAAAATAATAATAATAGTGATCAATGTAAAGAGAAGTATAGTTAAAAACATTAGCTTTGGTGAGGGTATTCTTTAATGCCTTAAAATAATTAAAACCATAGAGTCAATTCATATTTATAAAAGGATACTCTAGTATTTATTTAGTCCTTTTCAAATCCATAAGTCTTAAAGAAGCAGGAATAAGGCTAGTAAATATATTTGTGGTCCAAGAAGGAAACACATTATTTTTTTTTTTTTTTTTTTATAAAAAAAAAAATATTAACCCATCAAAGTCCTTAATTTTTTTATTTTTGATCATTATCACAAGAATAAAATAGCCCAAGTATTAGGAAGATATAACAGTTAAAAAAAAAAAAAAATCAACCCTTCATAAAATCCAACTATAAATGCAATTAAACTATAAGAATATACTAAAATAGTTGTAAGTGTTTAAAATTTTAACTTAAATTAAAATTTTAAATTTCCGAAGGGAAGGGGAAATATAATAGTAACTTACAGTTATTATTATTGGTCTAACGTGTTTTATCTCTTGTGAAATTATTTATAAATATAAATTTTTATTTGACTATTTTATTATGTAACATATATGTACTATTTATATATACATTTAAGTTTTAAATAATACATACCTTAAGCTTTTGAGTAAAATGCCAGATTTGAAGTTAAGAATAAATACTTATATATTTTTTTTATTTTATTATTAAATCTTAATGTCAGTGGAACAATTGATAGTTGAGTTAAGCATGAACTTGTATATAACACACGAGCAGATTCGTTCGTTCTCTTGATATAAAAAAACGAAAGAAAAAGAAAATCTTTTCTCTTTAAAAATAGCATTTTTCTTTTATCAATACTACTATTTAACGATTGGAATTTAAATATTAACTTTTCCAAATTAAAATAATTTGTGGATTAAAAGTCTGCAAGGAAAATATATTTAATTTTCTACTCAATCTTAAAGGAATAGCAATATAAAAGAAAAGAACGTCTGTTTAAGTTTTTTGGAAACTACGTTGTTTTAATACTTCCGTGATTCTTCGGATATATATAAATTTAAGATAATTATATATATATATAGGATAAAACAATGTGTTTTGAGTAAAACAGCTTTATATCGTAAAGGTTTCGAAACCAACCTTGCATGCTATTTTAAAATATTTTGAAATATTGAATATATAGAACGTCTAGTGATAATAGAGAAATGAAGATTAAGAACATCTACATTCGAAGAATATTTATTTTATTTCACATTAATCCGGTCATTGGATGTTATTAACAGTTTATCGTTTAAGGATAAATGGAATCATCATTGTACCAATGGATTGGTGATGTGCTTCGTAAGAGATCTTCATTGGGATGATGAACTATAGACTTCAATATCTACTCTCAACTCTCTTATAAATAAGTTTCCTTTATTATTTATTTATATATATTATAATAATGCTTATATTATTTTAATATGTTTATTATTATTATTATTATCTTTATTTCAAATTTGGCATCGCATCATATATATCTTAAAAGGAAAATTATATTTATTATTAAATATAATTAATTGAAAGCTTAACATAATTCATCAAATTAGATGAGGGATATAAAAAATAGTTATTATTTGACAGATATCTTAAACAGGATTATATTGTGTTTACTACGTAATATTGTAAACGTTTAATGTATTTTTATTTATTAAAAATACATATAATATATAAGTTATACAATGGTAAATAATACTTATATATGGGTAATTGTGAAGCATATAAATAAGAACGATAAATAAATTAATAAGTTACATAAATTATTAATTTTTGAACCCAGATATTGTTTTTATATATCTGTTAATTTAAGCTATTTTCTTTAATTTTTGAAAGTTTATTATAGTATTGAGTTTTATCATAGGGTATTAAATAAAAAATATCATTTATTAATATTCTTTTAAAATGATAAAATTCATCCGTATTTATTTATTAATATTTTATTATCTATTCTATTATATTTTTTATTGTTTATTAAATATTGATTTGTTAACGTGATCTCTTTGTCTAATCATTATTGAATTATATTATATATATGCTAGTATTATAAATATCATATGAATAATAGTTATAATTAATGCTTATATAAAGGCATATGAAATAACTTGTTTTGAAATTATTCCTGAAAAGAGCTAATTGCAAATTCTCCGTGAGTTTGAATATCGTGGCATAATGGTGACTGAAAGAGGGATGAAAGATGGATGACCTGGTCTAAATTGTATTTAAACTTATTTAAAGATTATTGAGCTAGCATAATAAAGATATATATAATCATGGATTTAGTATTTCATCGATTCATTTCTAGCATTCTACTTGAAGACCCAAAGTCCGATTGTAGTGAAATGCGTATCCTCTTTCTAAGGAATTTAATCATCTCTTTATATTTAACAAGACCAACTTAGATTTTAAATATAATCCATTCTGTTATATTTGGCGAACCTAACTGTGAAGCATTAAGTTAATGATTTCTAAACATTAAATATAATTGATTATATTACATTTAATACATCAACTGGGATGATTAAATGCCGTTCCGTTATATTTGGTGCCTCAACTAAGGCTATCAAATAGGCTGTCCCATTATAATATATATATATATATATTGTAATGATGCAAAAAAGGGGTAACATGGAGTGATGGAAAAATATCATCATCCCTAAATAATCATAAATAATGAGCAAATATAAATGAATGAATGTAAAGGAATGTAAAAGGAATAATCATGAGGTTTGAATATATCTAAGGAATGAATATATAAGGAATAAATAATCAGCAATGGATAAATTATAACTACATTATAATAATACTAATAAGCTATAATAAGCTGCAACACCAGCATTCAACTTTTATAATCAAACTTTATCAACAATCAATATTCATTCCCTGTGAATGGATCCAAAATAAATACATTATAAGTGGGCTCACTATCTAGCCACTGCCAAACATAGAGAAAAATATACAACACTCATGTGGATGTTCTTACTTAAGTGCTAATTTGTCATATAATAAAAATTAATGCTAGAATACTAATATATGCTGATCATCAACAATGTCTGTCCATGTGATACCATTAGGGTAAAGACCATTTATAAATTAATTTCTAATCGAAAAATTAAAATACAGTGAATGAACTTTAAAGATGATATTTTTGCACCATCCAAAGAACTTATCTATATGTGCAAACATGAACATAAAACCCCACATATAAATAATTATTGCTTTCTAGAGCTAAATCAAGATTACAAGATCCTAGGGACTATGGAAAGTAAAATCTATAATCTTAATCTACTTTAATTTGACTCATTTTACTGGGATAATTTACAAGACCCTTTAACACTACTGTAATGAAATTCAATCATGTATACTGCCTATTCATAGAAGAGATAGCTGGAGGAATAAAGACATTAGCACTACTATTTTTAACAAATATTTAATAAATTAACTAATAAATAATTAAGAAAAATTAAAAAATATATGATAATATGATAATTTTAAATTTTATACATTTTTATCAACCAAATATAATTTCATACACTAAGTACTCTTAACTTGTTGGTTTTTATTAATTCAATTAATTAATATTAATTTTAAACAGAATTGTTTCCCTCTTCAATGATTAAATTGCAAAACAATATTTCAAAGATAAAACATTTTAATTAGCTTAAACCCTCTTTCCCTTTTCTCATGAAAATGAAAAGATTCTATACAATTAAATTTTAAAGGAAAAATAATTTTTAAAAATATATTTCAATTTTAAATAATACTTATAAAATTATTCATTACCATTAATTATTATTTTTTATTAAAAATGTCTATAAAATGTAGGTATAATGTGTACAATATAATAATTTTTATCATGGATTTATTTCTTTTGGATCCTTCTTTGGCGGTTATAATTTGCAGTTTTCCATGTTGATTTTTCTTCTTGCAGACTTCTCCATTGAAACATATTTCTAGAGCAATGTACATGGTTAAATTTATTCATATTTTGAGATTTCACCCATGTGGAATTCCTTCATCTTTCCAATGCAGGTAAGTCTGTCACATACCATGGATTTAACCATTTTTCCAGATAAGCCAAAATGCACAGAAAGAGACAATCATGCCCTTATATGAAGACAAGGCTCATTGCACTATACTTTTCATCTATTTTTTTACATTTTTTAGTGAACATATTACACAGTAAGGTTTAATAATGCTTATCTCCTGACCAAGAGTTAGCACATGTCAACATTTTAAAAACCATTTTTTCTTGTACTAAGTTGAGTCTTGCTTCAGACTAGTAAAACTATTTCTTATCATTATCTTCACAGCTGGACAGCTTCTGTTTTCTTCAGTGGCTTGATCAAGAATTAACTGTGGGTTTCTTCAACAATTGAGTCAAGAAAAACTTGTATTATTAGTTTCTTCAACAGCTTAACCAAGGATGACTATTTCTTCCAAGACACTGAGGTCTACCAATTTTACCCTGCACTAATATTATTTTTTGGAACAATTCTGTAACCATTTAATTACATTTTGAAATAAAATCATTGTTTTTTACTTCACCTTTGAGTGATAAGTTTTAAATTGCACTTTACGCAAAAAAGTGAAGCTTAGTATTATTATAAAAGAATTATATGGCTGAGTGCTTTCAGAGAACTTAAGTCTCCATATTCCTAGCCTATTTTGGCAGTGTTGGCTTATATTGAGATTTTAATTGTTTTTTTTATTAAAATAAATTAAAATTTATTAGATACAATTAAACATGTTTATCTATACATAGCTATATTTTTTACACTGTTGCAAAGCATTTACTCTGTAGAACTTGCTGTGGTCTGAGACTTGGGGCCATTGTCCTTCCTCACTCCTCTGGAAGGGTGAACTTAGCCCAGGTTTCATGGAAAAACCAATCTGGAGCCAGCAATCTATCTTTGTTCCTGAGCTGTTTGAGTAATTTGATATAGATGTTGCAGACACCGTGATTGGCATTTTCAAATATACCTTTGCATCTGAATAGCCAGATTGCAAAGGTTAGAATAATGATGATTCTGATTTTTGAAAATATGCCACTCTTTATAGCCTTTTGAATGACTAAAACTTCTCTAATATCGAGCAACATGCTTTCATTAATAAAGCATCTGATCGGCTTGAAAAAAGGGCAGAAATACAGGAGGTGATGAATTGTATCATCTGCTGTGGCACATTGTTGGCATTGAGGGTTGATCTTGCTAAACCCTCTTTTACACACCAGAAAATGATTTGTTGGCAGGGAGGAGAGGTTGATCTTTAGCAGAAAATCAATGTATTTTGGTTCTAAGAACCAATTTTTCGATTTTTCTATGAGTTGTTTAGTGTTTAACCCTAGATCATTCTGTAAAATGGTTTGATTGGTGTATTTGAGTTTAGCAATAGGTCTTTTTTGTCTATTGTATGTTGCATTATATTTTCTGAGTTTCTGACACAAGTCCATATATCCATCATCCATTTGCTGGCAAGCAGAGGTGTATATGTGGCTCCACTGTCAGCATGAGGTTTAGATTTGTTTGTTCAAGGCTGGTCACATGCAGCACTCCCAGAGCTTTTTGGAGGTACAGGATGGACACTGAATGCAGGCCAAGCCCATTTGATTCTTTGGGCATTTGAGCTTTAGCCATGCTTATGGCCATGACTTTTCCATTCCAAAGCAGCCTAGAGCATAATGAGTTCATTGATCGTTCAAAATTTAGTGGTAATTTATGCAAAATTTATTCAAAGTTTTTTTTCATAGAGGTCGTTTTCTGAAGATTGCAAAGCATGATTTTTTTTTGGTTTATTGCATAGTATAGTACTATGCAATTGAACCAGACATAATGTATGCATGCTATATCGATGACTTATTCTTAGTGGCACCAGAACAAATAATACCGGATATTCAAAAAGAGCTGCAAATATAAACCTTCTTAACAATTAATTGCATACCAGAAAACCTCCAGCACAATGTTAAATGCCTGGATATTCAAGTTCACAGAGATCCTCACCAAATTACCTAGGCCATGATAGTCAAGCCATTGGAAATTCAAGGATTTATACATCAAACTCGAACTCACCCAACTCACATAAATTGGCTGGACTCACATCCTTTCTGCTCAGAAATCATAGACTATGTAAATATGAAGCCAACCAAACTGGAAGATGTTGGATTTTCACACAACATTATTTACAAATAGATTAGGCAATTTCAAACTAAGCTATAAATTGACACAGTTAGAAACAATAAACCAAGAATGCTCCTACCTTACATACCATCAATTGCTATGAAATATTATAAAATATTTGCTGAGTCCTTCAAATTAGGATTCCACATTCCACCTTTAACAAACAGAATGATAAACAATACCAAAGACAAAATATCTTCTGATCAAATAACCCAAGCAGTTTACAAAATTTCATGCCCAACCAATGAATATAGAGCAGCACATTATGGAAAGACCTGTGCCAACATCACCACCACAACATCTCAACATCATTATTTATACAGGAGAGCTCTAAATAATACTGAAACAAAGCCATATTTTTGAACACCAAAAAAACAACAGGCCATGTGTTTGAACCCATATAGCAAGAGTACTGTGCACTGAATGTAATGATATGAAACAAAAGATAAATGAGGCATGCTTTATTGAAAATGACAATTATGCAATAAACTGAAAAAAAATCATGCTTTGCAATTTCCAGAAAATGGTCTTTATGAAAGAAAACTTTGAATAAATTTTGCATAAATTACCGCTAAACTTCACTTAAAATCTCAATGTAAGTCAACACTCCCAAAATAGGCTATGAATATGGAGACTCAGGTCTCTGAAGTCAATCAGTCATATAATTCTTTTCTAATAATGCTAAGCTTCACTTTTTTGCATAAAGCACAATTTAAAACACAATCACATTTTATCTCTTACTTGACCAAATTAAACACTGACATATTAGATCTATTTTAAAAGTTTTTATATTAATTTGCTCTATCTGTGCTTCTCTCAGTAGATCCACAGTTTTGAACTAACAATGAAAAATATCTCCTGTTTATTACTTGAACTTAGATTCTTCTGCTAGCAATTAAGCCAATAAAAATATATATTTGCAGAATAAAATTTTGTTAATATTGATTTAATGCATACTTAATTAATTTAATTAATATATATATACACACATACATTGTAATGGTTGGAATGAGCAAACATCAGCAAAATCACCTCTAGGGTAATTTATATCACTACAACTCATTCCAACCTCACATAATACTTTATTTTAATTAGCTTGGGGATCAGGGAGAGAGAGACTCTTAGAACTAGATCATAATGATACGATTTCATTGTAGTAAAGAAGAACCCAATGCAATAGATATATATGATACAAACTCTTTATTAGTAATAAAATTATAAACAAAAAAAATGAATAGTGCTTAATTTGTTGCTACACTCATTGGATATAGTGGGAATTACATTAATTAGTGATTATATGTGTCAAGAGTTTCAATGTGTAACACATATATATATATATATATATGTGTGTGTGTGTGTGTAGTTCTATAATTGAATATTTATAAATACAGTAATTAGATAATTAAAAAATTTATTCACTTAGTAGCGCTTTCGATTATCCTAGGAATCTTTGTTAACTAACACTTTGAAGGCTAACTTTCCCACAATTCCATGATCTTAAAATGTTGGTTGACGAAGATTATTAGAATAATCAAAAGTGCTACTAAGTGGATAAAATTTTTAGTTATCTAATTACTGTATTATAAATATTCAATGATATAATTATGTATATTGCTTTGAAAAAATACAGACATCAAATAATATTATATATATATATATATATATATATATGACCTCTGCTGATATACATATTGGAGATCTTTGGGGAAGATATTCCTCAAGCAGGTACATGATAATAAATGAAGCAGGGACAGTTTAATTAACTTTAAAAAATATGGTTAAAAGAGAATGATTGCATAGCTCTCATGATCATGACCCAGAAAATGCTGAAATAGCAGGCTTGACTATACACGAGAATAAGGAAGGAAATACTGAGTTGCTAACATAATAACAAATCCAACAAGAAGGCAATGATGGAAATATATTCATTTTTGTGAAGTTAAATCCAAATTTCATAGAATAAATGGGTCGTGGAATGAATGAATGAGTGAGTGTCTTCATATAATCCTTAATAACTTTCATTAACAGGCACAAGACCATCCAGGTCTGAAAATGAAAGAAATATTCTCACCCTTGTGTGGACACTTATTCAAAAGGAACACATCAAATGAAATTTTCCAAAGCAGGGATATATGTCTACTGAAGAAACGCAATGAAATAGACATGAAATCAGTTAACACAGTAATGTGAAATATGCATAACATATTTGGCCTTAATATTAAATACATACAAAATGTGAATGGTCTTGTCATAAGTTACAATATGTGGACATCTAATATGTAGGCTTAATCAAGCCTATGCAGTTATTTTATATAATAAAAAAAATTGGTAAAGAAAATTATTCTCTGCTTAATTGTAGATCTGTCCCACAGGTCTTACATATATAAAGAAATATTGATATGATAGCCTCACAACTATAAGGTCTATAAAATGTATGCCCTCAATTAGGTTTCCAGCATTTTACTATGGTGAGACTCGGGATAACCTCAATACAAGAATTTACCAACACAGGTATGCATACAACAGGATTAAAAATAAAAATAAAAGAACATCAGTCTTTTGGGATCACCAAACAGTTTGCCATGTATTCGAACTCAGTTCTGCCCAAATAATTTGCACAAAGAAGAGTGATGCCAAAAGAAAAGTCAAAGAAGCTTTTTACATAGCAAATGATCTCAGTGCTATTAATAAAAGAGAGTCATACTTTGCTCTCTCCAAACAATGGACCAACTAATTAAAAATTCAAACTCATTTGCATATGTGTACAATAAACCACAACAGAGTAGAGTTTATTTGTAAAGCTATGAGTATAAGATTTGAACATTAAATCTCGAAAGTGTCAAGCAGACATATTACACATTATAGTATAATTTTTACCTTCACTAACATATGCAAAAAAAGTCGCATATTTATAATTACAATTTTTTACTGGTGAAGTGAAAAACAATTTATTACATAAATGAATCAACTAGATTGGCAATGGCAGCTTACGAGAGTAAGTAATTCTATTGGTACTTTAAATCAAAGACTCTTTTTTTTTTCTCAAAGTAATCTTTATTAATAAAAGATTACAAAAATTTTGGGTACACTTACCCATTGAGGATTACACAGTGATCCAATGTAACAAGGTAAAATGTACATGTGTTCAAAAATGATTACATCCATAAAAATTGCTGTAATGTGATTATTGTGTATCTGTATGTGAATCCACATGGCCCAGCCATCAAGAAGTTAACCACCACCCAATGATCCCACCCCCAGGGCCCCGAAGTGAAGACTCAAATGTGAAGTCCAGCATTGTGCCAACCACCACAACAGGAAGTGAGGTCCAAGACCCAAGTTCACCAAGCAATAGACTCTTGAACCACAGCTGAGCCATGTCAAGACCATTCTGAATATCTCTGCCTCCCTATTAGCAGTCCAAATGAGCAGGGACCACAATCAGTTTACCTGCCCAAAATTGGAAAGCCAACTTGGGTAAAAACTAAGAAGTAATAAGTAAAGAACCAGATTGACACCGCCCAAAAGCAGCCTATCAGGGACACAGCAGTCGACCAGAGCAGGAATAGCAGCAACTTTGACCGTGTAGCCCCCCAGAAGGTGTTCTGGGCAGTGGCAAAATTCTTATCAGCTGACATCATAAACCAGATACCTAATACCTACAACCAGCCACCCCTGTAGAAAAGGGGGTAGTACAGACCCATGCCCACAACACAAAACTCCATCCATGTTACAGCACTAAATTTAAAGGTAACAAATGAAACCTAATGATAGTGAGTGCAAATCAACACTGACCTATCAAATAATCCATCAAGGGGTGCAATAGCCCTTCATGGCGAAGTCCATGTGAAGGTAGTGACTTTCACCCTCCTGGAAAGTATTCCCAGGCTAGACAATGATCATTGACCAACCCCTCAAATGAACCAAGCCCCTTATGACCACTATGACCACACTTGAGGAAAAGGAGTGCAAAGTCACACCCACCAATACAACATTTAATTCATGTAGTCTTGAAATCAAGCTGGATTTACTTGCACACCATAGGAATAAATCATTTGTCCATATCATCTTGCACACTGAGGTCAATGGAGCTGAACATCCACCCTTGATCATCATCAGACTCCTATGTTCTTTTTACAAAAATGCCAACAGTACAATATTATTCCAAGTTGCTGTAGAGTGAAAATTAACTGATGCATATATAATCATGATGCTGGTACTAGAAAAATGCAAAAATATTTGCTTGCAATTATAACAAAGGAATGTAAAAACACTCTAAACAACACGAATAAGCAATGTGATAGAATGACCACTCACAGAGTAATTCCCAACTACATTATTAACAAGTGCAATAAACTAGAACTGAAATTAACAGTTAAATTCACAAAAACACTAAAAATTTTGGCATGCAAGAAAAATATAGAAATAATGCCTACTCATGCAGCAGTTACATACATAAACAGAACAATGATAAATCCTCTGGAAAAAAATTAGAAATGTTCTTGAGCTGGGGCCTAAATTCATTGGAAGCCAGTGGACACAGCCAAAAATGGAAATCATGGCTGATATCAAGGCTGGTCTTATAAATGAACCCATCAAAGAAAAGGTTATAGAACAGGTTATAAAAATTTATTAAACATAAAAATTTACTACTAAGCATAATAACTAGAATGACATAATTAATAAAACTAAACAATTTCTAGAAAGTAACTCAATTGTATGCGTCAAAGAGGATAAAGGCAATAGATTCATCTTGTTTTCAAGAGCTGAGTACACAAACAAAATGGAAGAGCAGATCAACAAGCTTAAATTTGCATGCATAACTGAAAACAATAATAAAATCAACAAAGATAGGTTCATATCAAATATATTAAGAACTCATAAAGATAAAACACTATCTAGGGCTAAATATTTCTGAATCTATCCATCATATTCCATACCACCTAGAATTTTGGCAACATAAAACTGCATAAAGAAAACTTTCCTCTCAGATTAATGCTTGACTTTGGAGGCATCCACTATTTCCAAACTGCAAAAATGATCAACCTATGGCTTATATATTCGCTGGGATTTGTAAACCACACTGTTAAATCATTATTTAAATTTGTGGAAAGAATAAAAAATGCTAAAATAGATTTAGAACACAAAATGACTGTATGCGATGTCAATGAGCTCTATGTCTCAATTAACAGAAAAACCTCCATTATCATCATCAAAGATGAACTAAATAAGAAAAAATATCCAACAAAATGAATTTATTTTCTAATAGAATTATTGAAGTAGCTGGATAACAACATATTGACTAAATTTGAAAACAAATGGTATGTAATAATTGATGGTTGGCCAATAGGACTGCCAATGAGCGAAATTGTTACTAGTATCATCATAAAGCATTATGAGAGCCAAATTCTTCCAAAACATTTCATAACAGATCCAACTCTCATATACACTCGATATGTTGATGACATTTTTATTGCAGCAAAACCACCCACCACTATCGACATACAAAATGAATTTCAAGCCATCTCAGGATTAACCCTCAGTAGAACTGATAAAAAACAAGGAAAAAGAAATAAAATATCTAGACTTGTTAATGAAAAGACAGAACACATACCTAGATTATAAAATGATAATTAAGCCACTGCACATAAGAGGTTACACAAGTCCAAAGTCTAACATTCCCAACACATATAAATGGGCAAGTATGAATGCTTTCCTATTCAGAAATCACCATTTATGTAAATACATAGCAGATAGGAAAAACAACATTGACAAATATATAAAGAAAATGACTATCATAGGCTTTAAACCCAATATGATCAATCAGAGAATAAAAACATTTTATAGAAAACTCAGAAATAAACAGCCTAAAGACAATATGAAATACTTAACAATTCCTTTTATACCTAATGTAACTTCAAATATTGCAAAAAAATTCTCTAACAATTTCAAATTTAGCTTCAGAACACCTCCCAACACTATCTGACTAATAAATAATTCCAAAGATAAAATAGAAAAAGATCAAGCCCCTCATGTCGTCTATAAAATGGCATGCCCTCAATTAGGCTGCCAGGCATCTTACTACAGTGAGACTTGGGCTAACCTCAATACAAGAATTTACCAACATAGGTATGCATACAACAGGATTAAAAATAAAAATGAAGGAACATCAGTCTTCTGGGACCACCAAGCAGCTACAGGCCATGTATTCGAACCCAGTTCTGCCCAAATAATTTGCACAGAGAAGAATGATGCCAAAAGAAAAGTCAAAGAAGCTCTTTACGTAGCAAATGATTTCAGTGTCATTAATAGAAGAAGAGAGGCATGCTTTGCTCTTTCCAAACAATGGACTAACTAATTAAAAATTCAAACTCATTTGCATATGTATACAATAAATCACAACAGACTTCATTTGTAAAGCTATGACTATCAGATTTGACCATTAAATCTCGAAAGTGCTAAACAGACATATTACACATTATAGTATAATTATAGCTTCACTAACGTATGCGAAAAAAGTCGCATATTTATAATTACAATTTTTATTGGTGAAGAGAAAAACAATTTATTATAATTTTCTAGGTAAGTTTTTTTTATTTATAGATTAAAATTTTAAATTATAGTCTTGATTTTAATTAGTAATATTGATGCCATAAAATGGAGTAATTTTTATTGAAAAAAACTATAATTTTACATATCTTTGAAATATAAGAATTTTAATATATTTTACTTATTATTTATTACTTTTTTAACAATTTTAAGAATTTTAATTTATATGATATTATTTAATTACTTGATGTTTTTTATTGATAATTTGACTATAAACTTATTAATATATTTTAACCAAAAAAAAAAAAAAATTCTACGAAAAAAAATTGTTTGTTTTTTATACATATTTTTATGTACTTATGTGTTTGCCTATTATTTTTGTAATGGAAAATTGCATGAATATTGTTTAAAATTATATGACTTGTAGTACTGTCTGTATTGAATGTTTTTGAAAAAGATATTGTTCTGCTAAGGACCAAAAATTTTATATGATTTATAATCTGTGAAAGTAAAATTAAAATATCTAATGCTTTATAAAGCTTTCATTTTAATACGAATGTGTATATATAAAATTTTAATTTCATTTGATAATTTATTGCATAAATTTATTTGTTTATGTTAAAAATAGCTAATTAAATATTTATATAAACATATGTGCAATTTGATAAAGAAAATTTTTTAAATGATTTTTAATGGTTGTTTAGTTAATACCATTTTCCTAAACTAATTAATATTGATGTAAATTTAGAATAAAAATTGTCTTTGTTTTAAACAACTGAGTAAAGTCTTTAAATTAGATTTTAATGCATTCTAGATTTATTTATTTTAATTTAGATGTAGAATAAACTTGCATTTTAATTAATCAGAGCAGGCGGTGCAAAATCTAAAAGTATATACTTCATAAGATTTGATTAAAAAGCATTTGTTAAACATTGTTTAATATGAAAATATCAGCGAAAATTAATTCATTTTACTTAGATTTTAAAATGTACAGTAATTTTTTTATGATCTGACATTTTGAAAATTGAATTTTATTGAATAAAAAAATAATCAAATAATATATTTCTCAGGAAATAATAAAAAAAGTTTGATCACCAGAAGTTGGAGAACTGATAATAAATAGATCTTGAGTTTCGGAGTCAACCATTTTGTATAGATAATATTTTTAATTTTAAAATCCTTTAAATTTTATTCATTGAAATACAGTTTTTTTTATTATTCAAGTCAATAAATTACATCCTCACATTTATATAAACTATTGTTAAACTATACGTAATAATTTACTAAAATTACATTTTTGACATTTTTAAAAGTAACTTGTAATTCCTTAATAGTTAGCTACTTTTACTGCAAAGATCAGACTTTTAAAAGTTAATAACAATCATAAATTATGCAGTGGATTTTTTTATTATTAACTGTTAACTCATTAACTCGTTTTAAATTCAATATATATATATACACTCTGCATAGTACAGTGCAGTTGTAGAATGGCAGATTCGAGAACCAAAAGTTCTTGGATTGCAGTTTGGTCGTGTCATTTCTGATGATTTGATTACTCAATTTTACTTTTAAAATCTATATTAAAAATTATGTAGCTTTTGATTGGAATTTCATATTTTATAATCTTTTTTACTAATATTTGTTTATTGGACAATTATAATTGTTTTTTTTCTGTATAATTGTAAGTTTAAATAAATGGTAAGATATTTAAACCAGAAAAGACCTACATCAATTTAAAATATATTTTATTCATGCAGAACATGCTTTCAATATCTTAAATTATAATAATCAGAGCTTTTTTTAGCCTTGTTGCATTTGGTTATTATATATACGTGGCTGTTATTTGTAAAAATTTATATAAAGTTAAAAAACCACTTTTTAGATAGAGGGATGCTAGATTCATTTTTATTTTTAGTGCATCATAATACTTAAGATATTGAAAGCATGCTCAGTATGTATAAAGATATTTTAAATTGATATATGTCTTTAAAATTAATATTTGTTTAGCAATAATAATAAATTTTTAAAAATAATAATAATAATAATAATAATAATAATAATAATAATAATAATAATAATAATAATAATAATAATAATAATAATAATAATAATAATAATAATAATAATAATAATAATAATAATAATAATTTGGATCTTTGCAGTGTTTTCTATTTGATGATTAAATGTGATCATGTTCTGATCTGTAGTCAGTGAGTATTCACTTTTAAGATGAGGTACTAGTTGATCTAAGTTCAAGATATGGATTGTTAATTGGTGATTGAATGGAGTTACATTCAAATCTATGGTCAATAGGGCTTGACTCATCAGAGGAGACAGGTTATCTGAGTTGAAAGTTTTAACCTTTTTGAATTCATGGTCTTTTTTAAGATGCCCAGGTTTTTTCTTAACAGGGATGTCTGAGATTAAGCTTACAATAGCCAGGGAGCTTAGTGGCATGGTATCTATAATTTTTTACAAAACATTAGTAGGCTTTCAAGAGGTGTGGCTGTTTGGGTATATCATGAGGTCCATGGGTTGCATATCATCTGTAAAGGGGAAGAAATTTTGAACTTGTGGGTGTTGTGATAACTAAAAGTTTGATTTTTATTGCAAATACAGCTAAACCATATGTTCTGCTATTTGTTCACATTGCAGGAATTAGCCCATGGGGCCATTGTTGGCTAAATGCCCTTGCTGTCCACAAGAGAAGCATTGAGGTTTTGTGATTCTTATGTAGATGTGAAGTGTGGCTTCTTGAGCATTGACCTAGTTGAGGATATTGTTGGAGTCTATGTTCTCATTCAGCATTACTTTAAATTTGAAATTGTTATGGTATATGGAAAGTGGGGGAGAAGATCCTGGAGAAAGATTGGCTGCAACAAAATCACTTTTCCAAGTGGTTCAATTAATTTTTGATAATGTTGTGTATTATAATCTAAATATGGGTTTTAATAATTATAGTTATATGACTTTGGTAGTGTTAATCAAAAACAATCAACATGAAACTGCATAAGGTTTTAATTTGCTAAAATTGTTTTTTACTTAAATCATAAAATTTGATGGTTGAGTATCTAGAATTAGGGGGATTGCCAGGTGGAGTACAGAGTCCCATGAATCATGGAAGTTAATCACTTTATACAGTAATACCCTTGGGTAACAATACAAAAAAATAGGTATCAGTAGCAGAAAGTATAATGAAATGGTCAATAAAAATCAGTGAAATTTGGTGTAAAGGTTTCTGGGAATGGTATCATTGAATATCTCATTGATGTTGTTCAGCATTTTAATTGTCCATGTAATGATTAGAGGTTTGATTATCATTTTTGTTTTGGTTTGTTAAATTTAGGTTTTTGTAATTATTAAAAGTGAATTTTCTGAATCTTTAATTATGTTTTATAGCTCAGACTTTTAGGTTAGTTTTTGTGATATTAACATAGGTGTTTCTTTGTATATTAATAGTACTTGCTATATCTGTTTTTAGTACCAATCTATTGTGCACATGAGACATTGGTGGCCATCTTTAAATGCTTTTTAATAGTTATTGCAATCAGTTATTAATGGGTTTTGTAGATATAACTAGTAAAAGGTCATTATTACATCTGATTGGCTGTCATACAAGCATTCCAAAAGCAGATGTGAGAGGTTTTCAGCCTTTCACTTTAATTATGAACTACTTGCACTTAATAAATAATATTTATATATGTTACTGTCAATTCATAAGATCTGAAAATTACTTCATAGTAAAGTAAAAGATTTTGTGTTGTTGATTTATAAATAATGTGCACTGAGTTCAATGTGAAGATATTTAATGCTTCATGCACTTAAGTCAAAATGCTTCAGACTGGCTTATATATATATAGAAATTTAAGTAAAGAGAAAGGTGGAACCACCTTTTTCATATAAAATCTGTCTTCTATTGTGACTTAAGAGCTCCCTATACAGTTATCATTACATCTGATTAGCAATCATACAATCATTCTAAAAGTGCATGTGAGAGATTTTCAGCCTTTCACTTTAAATAAAAGGTAACAAAAAATATATTAGTAAGTTTTTTTTTTGAAAGATGCAGAAATTACCTTTAACAATATTGAATTTGATTAAAGTTTGGATATTTAAAACTGGAACACTTTTTGCTGTCATGTAGATAAAACTAAGATTTGCTGTGGGATGATGATGATGATGATGATGATGATTATTATTATTATTATTATTATTATTAGTAGTAGTAGTAGTAGTAGTAGTAGTACAATTATTATTGTTGTTGTTACTATTATCACTACTACTGCTGCTGTTGCTGCTGCTACTGCTACTCCTATTCTACTCCTACTGCTACCACTACCATTATTACCACCACAATCACACATTACCAGCAGTACCACTACTAATTGTAGTAGTACTTTTCCCACTATTCTTCCTATTACTACTGTTTCTACTCCTCATACTACTGCTCATACTACTACTACTCTTCCTCTTCCTCCTCCTCCTCCTACTACTACTACTACTTTTACTACATCTGCTATTACTACTCCTACTCTTGCTACTACTACACTTACTATTCCTACTCCTACTACCACTACTCTTACTGCTACTCCTACTTCTACACTACCTACTTCTTTTTCTATTTTTTACTACTACTACTACTTTTACTACTTCTACTACTATTTCTCTTACTATTTCTACTTCTACTACTCTTATTACTTCTACACTGCAACAGTTTTTACTTCTCTTACTATTCCTACTACTACCCTTCTTCCTTCTCTTTCTTCTACTACTACCACCAATACTACTTCTCCTTCCCATACTACTCCTACTTCTTCTGTTTTTAGTTCTACTACTACTCCTTCTTTTACTTCTACTACTACTCTTTCTACTCCTACTACTACTACTATTATTCCTACTACTACCTGTTCTACCACTACATCACTCTGACCACTTTTACCACTACTTTCTCTACTACCACTACTCCTATTCCAACTGTTATTCCTACTCATATTCTTACTTTTGCTCCTACTCCCACTCCTACCCATAATCCTATTTTTATGTTTACTACTACTACTCATATTTCTACTGTTACTCTACTTTACTCCTACTTTTACTACTACTACCTTTACTCTTCATCCTCCTATTCCTACTGCTACTGCTTCTGCTGTCACTGACATCTCCACCACCACTACTGCTACCATCACCATCATCATCACCATTATTACTATTACTATTAATCTGTTTTAACAATACAATTTATTGACCAAAGATGTGTTACATAAGTTTTAAAAATGTTTTACAATGGTTTTTCCAGTAAACAAGGGCATTTCAAGCATTGCTGATTAAAGTACAATTATATGACCATTGGTAATTATACATGATTATTATTAATGATACTTCTTTTTGCATATCATAGTATTGGATATATAAAAAAGAAATGTTCATAACCTTTGAATTAAGATTTATTTGCCTTGAGTTTGACTGTTTTAGTTTAATAGCCTGCAATGGTATTGAGCTAATAAGTATCTAGAAGAGTTTTTATGTAGCTAGTGTATTATGAAGCAGATAAAATGTCATAGAAGGTTATTAATACTGCCTACTGTAGTTGTTGCAGCTTACAGGGTGAAAAGCAGATGAAATGTTAAAAAAGGTTATTAATACTGCCTATTGTAGTTGTGGCAGCTTACAGGGTGAACTGCTTTTGATTAAGTGACTAGATTACCACAAAAATATCCTGGAGGCTATATTGCTATCTCATGATTTTCGCTGATAATTTATTGATGAATATGAATGAATGCCTCCTGGCTTTGTTGCCTATCAAGAAGGTGCAATGATGTATAAGAAGGCAAACAAAATAAATGTTGCTGCATGCACTATAGGTGTATGTAATGTTTGGAAGGACTGAGTTTATGTGGTGGATGAAAGTATTAGGCTCCTTATATGCATGTAACAATTTACAAGTGCTTGGTCATCATATATAAGGTGTTGATGAGTCTCCTTGGCTTTGTGGCATTGCCCACAGAATTCATCCATATTTTTATACAGATGATGATGTAGCAAAAATGGATGTTGGAAGTGCAAGAGGATAAGTCTAATTAAGAAGTCAAAAACTTTGTTTCTAGTGCCCATTTTTTAAATCAGCAGAGAAGGCACTGATTATTTATTCCAAGGGGAGGGGGTAATCATTGTTAGAATTTGAATAAAACAAATTATTTTTTTCAGTAAGAGTATTTGGAATTTTGGGAGAGGATGATCTGAATGATATTACCTAGGATTGAGTGAATAAGATTTGTGATATATGGCTTTGAAGGAGGAGCTTTATCTGTAGGGGTTACTTTCAGCAAGCACTATACATTTTGGAACAGGTTGGTAATAGCTGCTATTATGTTAGTGTGTTTTTTTGTGTATAAAACTCCCAAATAATGTGCAAGCCTAGATCAGTGTACAGTGGTTGGTGGCTGATCCATTTTATGAATATTGATACAGTCTTGTAATTTCAAAGCATTTTTTTGCACATCAGGTTGATGGGAGAAATGAACATTTTTGAAATAATAGGTACATAGTAAGTAATTTTTTGTCAGAAAATCTCAGAATAAATGGATAAATATGCCTTAGAAAGTGAGTAGGAAATTTGCAGTATAGAATCTTGTAACTTGGTTTGTTAACTGTGTCTCATACTAAGGGAGCCTTTGTAAAAGTGAAAGCCTAAGAACTGAGTGGGGTTTTCTTAAAAAAACTTAAAAACATGATTTTTTGTAAGTATAGTCTATGCAGCAGTTTTTTGGGGAATAAATTACAATTTGTAGGCTAGTGTATAGTCATTAAGAATGGTTTGAATATGGAAAGTTGTTTATGAAAAGGCAGGAAGATAGTAATGTCATCCATGTAGGTTATGCATGGAAGATCTTGCTGGGTGTGTGGAATTTGGATTCTGGTAATTTAATCTGTATTTGTTGTAAAAATGGATTTATTTAGAGAGTCAAAAATAATAAGCATAGGTGTAATCCTTGTGAGATTGACAGTGTGAAGATTGAATAATAAAGAATTTCTACAATTAAGAGTGATGTGTGAAGCACAATTTAGAAGGTGGTTGATGGTAAAGTATAACAGAGCTGCACTGAGTGGCAATATGTATAGAGAGTTTTCCCTGTTTTAATAACAGTTAAGGGAAACCATAAAAAATAGTGATCATGTGATGTTTATTGACTTATAACAGAGTAGGCAGGATGGTGGTTTTAATGAGCATTTGAATAAGTAGGTTAATTGAGATGAAATCAAAAGCTGTTTATCGTTAATCTTACTGCAATGGGACTATGTTTTTCATTTTTTAAACTGAGTTTAGAATTGTTATAAATATGAATGCAGGCTGGTGGAGGAACCCCTTTTGGCAAACTGTAGCTGTGATAATATTGGAAAAATATGTGGCTCAATTTGGTCCTTGATTACTTTTTCAAGTATTTTAATGGCTAGTGGGCCCGATGGAGATGGACCATAAGTTCATTAAATCAGAAGTTTTAGAAATGTTATATATAGAGTACATAAAAATACACACTCTTGTCAAGCTTTTAAAATACCCTCAACCCCAGACCACGGTTTCTGCATCTAGTATCATCAGTGAGGTGCTAGGGATTAAATTAGGTCATATGACATCTGACTTGATTTTTTATCAACAGAAGTTTTAGGTTTTTTAGTGAAAGATATTGTGGCAATTGCATACAAACCCTTTACACCATATATCCTCTGGGATATGAAATGGGCCAGATCACAAATATCCAGCATAGTGAAGTGACTAATATGACTAAAGATGAATGCAGGATTTTCATGAGACCCAGGCTAACAAGAGTTTTCAATTAGTACCAAATTGGTTGGTTTGGAAAGGTATACTAATTTTCAGTGGCCAAAACAGTGTACTGATAGAGTGAGTGCATCATTGGTCTGAATTTTATTTTTAAAGTGAAAGTATATAGGGTGGATCATATTATGTCTAGTACACATCCCTATGTCAGTCTGAGGTTAAGTGATGCAATTCTTAGCATATGTATGCTCTTGTCTATGTGTGTTGCTGGATTGGGAAAAATTTTTCTTTTTTGATTGCAAGGTAAACCTTCAACTCTTTGCAGATGTGATGGCAAGTTTGAATAAGCCTGATTAACTGTTGGTGTGTTTGGTCTGTAAACTTAGTAATGGTAATTTGCTTATGTAACTTATTGTCCAATGTTAGAAGATGCTGAAGTGAAAGTAACCATTGTGTTATGTGCTATATATCAAATAATAACATATGTATAAAGGCAAAATACTTCTAAACTGAATTTATATCTGTTTGGTATATATTGTATAAAGGCAAAATACTTCTAAACTGAATTTATATCTGTTTGGTATATATTGTTTAACATGATAAACATTTCAGATAGCATGTATTCAATAGTCAATAAAACAAGAATCATATGGATTGTATTACATAATTGAATGGATGTTGCCTGGAATTCATTGTTGTGTGACTGCTTGGAAAGAATGGTCTGAGAATGGAGTAGGGTTAATATTCAGTTCTATTTGGTAATACGTTCAATAGTAAAACATAAGTTGATGAGTCTGGCATGCTAGTTGTGAAGAGTGATTGAACCAGGTGGTAGAAATAGTGGGAAATTTATGAGAAGAAATTATTTATTTATAAAAATTGAGTAGTCCAGATTGAAATCACCCATTAATATGGTTGCCTGTGGATAGTTGAAATAACTGAATGGGTGTTTTGAATGATATTATGTGATGACTGTAGGTCAGGGGAAGTTTAAAAAAATATTATGTTTAGTGCTACTATATTAAATACCCATCAATGTATAAAGTTTTAAATGACTTAAATGGGCAATCAAAGGTGCTGAGAATGCCATTGCCTGCTGGTGACAAGGAAGTATCTTTGGAGACAGCACAGAAGCCATTTCTTTGGAGATACACAGCTGGGTTAATTTTAGATCCTCTGTAAATTTTATTTTTCAATAATCCAAGGAGATGAGATTGAATTATAATAATCCATTTTTGTAATTAGTATATCTTGATGGTGGAGGGTTTTGAAAGAGACTGTGAAATGGCATTTGATTCTGCTAATGTGGAGGAACAGTGGATGCAATGATTTGTTTATCAATTGCTACTGAGATTATTTGATGAGTTTTATTGAAGGAGATGTTCATATTGGGATGCAATTCTGGTTTGGATGATGAGCAAAATGAGTGATCTTGTTGAGTACAGTAAGATGATGGTTTACAGGGTCTTGTAGGAGTTGTCAGTAATCTTAATAATGAGTGATATATGGTCTGTATCATTAGTTTTTGGAGTTCTTTTAGTGATTTTTCTTAGAATGTTCAGGTTTTTTTGCTTTCATTAGGCATTGGGTTTGGAGGGGGGAGTGGTATGGGTTATAGGCATAGTGCAATTGTCTCTATAATATTTTTTAGTTTTTTGTCTTATGATATGCTGATTCTGTATGGTGTTTTGATGTGGGTTCATCTCATAAAGCATCTCATAAGGAGACTGGGTATTCATGTTATAAGCTGGCATTTTTTTGCTGCAGGGAGGAGGAGTATCAGGTTTGACTGGATTCTGGATGTGAAGTTGACTGTACATACCCAATGGGGATAGACTGAAACATTTGTTCTGATGTAAGAATGGAATCCATTGACATGAATTGTACATCTTCGAGGTTGTTAAACTATCTCTATTGGTGATTTTCTTAGGGTGTTCAGGTTTCATTTGCTTTCATTAGGCGTTGGGTTTGGAGGGGGAAATGGTATGGGTTATAGGCATAGTGCAATTGTTTCTATGATATTTTTTAGTTTTGTTTCTTATGATATGCTGATTCTGTATGGTATTTTGATGTGGGTTCATCTTATAAGGCATTTCATAATGAGATTGGGTATTCATGCTATAATCTGGCATTTTGTTGCTCCATGGGGGAGGGGTAGCAGATTGACTAGATTCTGGATGTGAAGTTAACTGAACATACCCAATGGGGATAGACTGAGACATTTGTTCTGATGTAAGAATGGAATCCATTAAAATGAATTGTACATTTTGGAGGTTATTAAACCATCAGGCTGGCTGTTGTTGCAAACCCCAGTTGGAGTGGTCAGATTCCAATTGATGGCTGCTTATTTGAAAATTTGTTTTAGATATAGTTGTTGATGAATGTAGGAAGGGTTTTATTGAAGCACCAAGTTGCCATATGACCCGGATGTCCATAGGCATAGATATGAGGTTTTAGACTATTAATATATAGACATGAAGTTGCCTCTTGGTCAATAATTTGGTTAGAGATTGTGTTTAAGTCTGAATGCAGTTGAATTTTAAATTTGTAATTGTCACTTGGAATATGTAAAGGGGTATCCTTGATAAAAATTGATTGAAAATGTGTGTCTTTGCCAAAGGGCTGCATCATCCTTTTAAAAATCCTGTGGGGTATATCTGAAATAAGTATTCTTTAACAACCCAGTGATACAGTTGTTTCAATTTGGATCAACTGTTATTGGAACACAGTTTTCAAGAGTTTTGATTTGACTTTAGAAATGCTTTCTTTGGATAATCTGAAAAATTCAATCACTAGATACCTAGGATTTGAATGATCAGTTATCTGACTAATTGAATCCCACATTTCATGCACTGTAATGGCATCATAGAGCAATTGACAAGGAACCATCATAGAGAAGTTGCCAAGGGAACTTGTAGAGAGATAAATTCATATTAGTGACTAGTGGCATCAGAGATAGGGATGAAAAAATCTTTTAAATATTGTATAAAGATTCTGGGAGATAGTGCTGAGAAATTTGTTACTAATATTTGCTAGTGATTCTAATGTCCAGCCAGTGGTGAAAGAGGGGTGGAGCTGTTGCATATTTAAATCCAAATCTGTGATGTTATTGAGAATAGTTTTGTGTAAACATGGAATTGACCCGATTGTTGGTATTATGGATTGTTTATACATTATTGCTGATGACATTTGCATATGTTTTTAGAACATTTATTTTGATCTTTGGAACAAGTAATGCCATTTGAACCTTTATCCTGGGTTACTTGGAAAATTTGTGTATCACATCTGACATACACTTCTGTTTGATAAAGATTTGGGATTATTGTTTTTTAAACTGTTGATGATGATGATGATGATTATTATTATTATTATTATTATTATTATTGTTATTAATATTATTATTGTTGTTATTATTATTATTATTATGATGATGTTATGTGTTAAAAAAAAGAATTATTAATATTATTATTGTTGTTATTGTTATTATTATTATTATTATTATGGTGTTATGTGTTAAAAAAAGAACTTTATTGGGTTTAAGTAATTTTACAAAATATATATATTACTTTGGTATATTTGTTTACAGAGTACTTTTACACGCACTTATAATTTTACAAGTTATATAGATTACATTGACGTATTTGTTTACAAAGCATCTTTACAGGCATTGATAATTTTACATGATTTGGATTACATTCATATATTGAACCCATGTTTATTACCCATCTGTTATCTTTGGTATGATGTCATAAAGTTTTTTATCTGTATTTTTGCCTTATTTTGATATTGTTCATTTGTGATTTGTTTGGCTGTGATTCCTTAGTATACCTTGCAAATTATGCTTGTGCAGATTCTAGTGACAGTGAAACTACACATATTTTCATGGCAATACATGGGTTGCTGTTGTTCTTTGATTTAGTTCATGTTTTTATTTTTAATAGGTCTTTTTTTCTTGTCTTTTTAGAGTGTTGGTGAGATGTCGATTAATGACCAAGTGTCATTATGTATATTTTTGCTTGCTATAATTTTGTCTCTAGCTTTGAGTTGGGTTAGCTTAATTGCAAAAGGTCACAGGATATCATCTTGGGTTGTTGTGCATAATGAAAGTGCATTGTGTGCACCAGAGCATGTAAAGCATGAATGTTGCACCTCTAATTTTTGGGATTGAGTTTCTCTGGTATGCTTTAATTATATTCAGAATTGAGCTGCTGTGATTTTGGTATACTTTAACCATTATTTTCTTATTTCTGTTAGTGATATACATTGGTAAATTAAATGCTATTGCATTTCTTCTCTCTGGTGGCATAAACTGCAAAATGGAGTGATGGTTGTATACCTTCTTTTGTAGTAAAAAAAGTTGGCTGTGGGCAATGCATGGAGGTTTACTTTGATGATAAAATCAAAAAGTTTTGGTTCAAGTGCCCATTTTCTGATGATTAATTTTCTGTTGTTAATTCTGAACATTGGATGAGAGTCATTGTTTTGTTGGTCTTGATTCATGAGTGCATGTATTTGTCAGCAAGTATATTTATCTGTAAATTGTGTGGGTATTTGTTTGATCATTTTTTGCGGGTGGATAATTGAAAATAGGTATAGATGATGTGGGGGTAGTCAATCCATTGGTGTGATTTGTTGTATATAATTTAAAATAGGTGTAGATGATGTGAGGGTAGTCAATCCATTGGTGTGATTTGTTGTAGGCATTCTAGTTGTGGGAACTGCTTGAGTATGGTGATTTGAAGGTTTCTTGTTTTTGGATATGGAAGATGTTGATATCATGTAGGCCCAGTCCATTGTTTATAAGTGGTCTATTGAGGTGTTTTGTTGAGATTGCAACAGTTTTTGTGCCATAAGAGCTTGTTGCATATGGATTTAATTTTTGACTTAATTTTTGACTTAAATGCTTCTGAGAAGGATATGATTGACTGGTACTATATAATTTTGGTGATTATGAGCTAGTTGATTAGTTGTATATTCAAATATATTGAAAAGTATGCTTTTGGTAATGAATTGGTGATTTTTAGGGTTTCATCTATCCATTTGTTTTGTATGCAACATCTCCTTGTCATGCTTCCTAAATTAAAATCCTAGTAAAGCATTTGGTTTTGCTTGATATATGTTTGTGCATTGTCTACCAGTAAACACAGACCAAGTAGTTGTTTTACTTGTGCTGAATTTCAGTTTGTGCATACTGTTGTATAATTTCCTGTAATTTTGGTATTTTTTTGAGGACAAAAACACAGATACATCATCCATGCATGCAATACAAGCAATACACTGTTAAGTGCCTGGAATTGTGATTCTTGTAAATGTTTGTTGGATTTTCTGTATTAGTGGATTAATGTAGGGTGTGAATAGTAGTGAGCTGAGTGGTGATCCTTGTGAAATAGATTGCTTAGGGATAAAAGATCCAGAGTTTCTGCCATTTAGTGTTATGTGAATTTCTCAACTCAGTAGTAAGTTGGCTAGTAAATATAGTTGAGTCTTTGGTATTGTGGTAGATTTAAGTATTTTGATATGTACATGGAGATTGATGGAGCCAAAAGCTCTATTGATATCTAGTTGTACTACTATTGATTCATATTTTTTCTTCTGCATATTGAATTTAATACCGATTTGAACATCAATGCTGTCCAGATCACTGATGAATTTTTCTTTGTGAATTGCATATGGGAAATGAGTGGTAATATATGTGGCTCTATTTGTCTTTTATGATTTTCTCGATGATTTTGATTGGTAGTAGTCCCATGGAAATTGGTCGGTGGTTGTTTAGGGGGAGATAACTTCTGTTTTTTTAATAAATGGAACTATTGCAATGGGATTGATTCCTTCTATAGGCTGGATTTTTTGTGATAAATGATTTTCCAGGTCACAGAGATATTTGTCTGTGAATGAGCTGAGATGAAATAAGACAAACTGAGGGATGCCAGGACTCCCCTGATGGCATGTGCTAAGGATTGTTAGCAGCTTTGCCATAAATTCATTTGCATTGAATGATGTTGTTATTTCTGTCTTTCCAAAGTAATTAGGGTGAAATTTGATTGGTTGATGTCTCTGTAGTTTTTTTTAATATGCATATATGGGCTGTATCATGTTATGTCTTGTATACGTGTTTTCATTTATTTGTACTGTCATTGGGACTGTGATTGCTGGTGGGTAACCTAATGTCCATCTTATGCATTTTATAATCCATGTAAATGGTTAACTTAAACATATTTTGTTCTTTTTTATCCTTAAAATAGTTTTTTAAAATGTTGCATGTGTTGTTATATGTTTCAGTTAGTTTGTGTATATATTGTTGAGTTTACATGAAAGCTTTATCTTGATAATTCACCTGTGTAATTCATCTGCTAATGTCAGTAGTTTGGATGATGGAGTGATTTTTTGTATGATTCAATGTTGAAGGAGAGTTTGTTGATGAAATCTAGATAATTTTGTATAGGATTGAAATGCATAGTTTGTATTTTGTTGAGTGTAAGTTTCTAAAAATAGAAATTCTGGGGTGGATATTGGTAATAGTATTCTTATGGTTCTGTTTGTTTGAGTTAGTGTTGTTTGGATTTGTATGAGGTTGATGATTATTGTTTGTGCTGAATGAGGCCATGAGTTTTATTTCAATCAGGCAATGCAGCATAGGCAAGTAGAAACAGATTAATTAGGGATGTGTATTGGTCATTGTGGAATGATACCATGTTATTGGCAGGAAACCTACAGCACTCATTAATGTTGATATTTGATGTATCCATTTTGCAACAAACTCTGTATATCATGTTGCAATCTCCAATTAATATTGTTGGGTTTGTTGTGTTTGTAATTAGGGGATTAATGTTGTTTATTATATTAGACATTATGTTGGGTTGAGTAGGTATATAGACAAAAATCACAGTTCTTATTATAATTAGATGATGGAAGATTGCAATTGTATGGAAGATTGCAATTGTATGTTATCTGAAATGACTTGAATGGACAGTTTCATGTAATGAGGAGTCTGGTGCCTCCAGAGGAGAATGATGAATCTCTGGAGCATACACAAAGCCCCACTCTATTTAGATATTTTCTGGGTCATTTTGTTAGCCAGCATAAACTCTGGTTTTTATCAATCTGAGTATGCATGATTATATGATTCTTAGCCATGGTCTTAGTTGGTAGATCTTGGTGATGAGTTCAATCCTCTTATATTAAATGTGGTTATCTTGATTTTTATATACTTTAATCAGATCAGAAATGTTTGTTTTTGTGTTAGGCTGGCATGTGGTTTATGATATTTCTTGATCATAATTATAGCTTGTTTCTATCTCTTTGGAGCTTGATTCTGAAGTTTTGTCTAGATCATCTATATGGTCTTCATGGTTGGAATCTTTTTATTTTGGCTTTTTTTGTCTGTCTTTTTTTTGGTGGTCAGTCAGGATGCCTTCTTGCTTCAGGCATTGTTTCTTCCATGTGAGTGGTGCATCCACTGCATCTCTGTGCTCTTTGTGTTAATGTGTTTTTTGTTATTGCAAATGCATGTTCTAGTTTGTGGTGTTGGTTTCCATTGCCTATATTATTACCATCCACTTTTGGTTTATGCTGTGTGCTTGTTGTTGGCATTCTTGTTTTGCTTGGATTATTTGATTGGTCTTCAAGTTGCCTTGTCAATTTATGTGTAGATTATTTCAATGTCTGTATTTATGTTTTTTGCTTATATGCTCTCAAGTTGTGGCTGTTGTTTGGTCTTTCTGCTTGCCTTCGAGTCTTGGTTGTTTTGATTCAGATTATTTATTTGTTCACGGGAAGGCTGTGTATTTTTATGATTTGCTGTTTGATTTTGTGCATCTCGGTTTGTGTTGCATTGTATTGTCAGGTGTCCTCAATGTTTGCATGTGTAACATTGCAGTCTCAGACCTCATATATAGATTAAGCATGGCTTCCTGATCAATGACTTGTGTGAGTATGTCTTCCAGGTTTATATTGAGATTAATTTTTGTTTTGAATTTAAAGCTGTTGCTGTACACGGATATTGGTTGTATCTCTGAGATATATAGGTTTAAAATTTCTAATTTCTCCAAATGGTTTCATTATCTTCTGGAATTGTTTTATACCATATCTGGAATATACATTCTTTAATATTCCCATGATGTAGTTTTCAGCATCTCTGTTGACCACTATTACTGCGTAATTCTTTAGTATTTTTATTTGAGTTTGAAAACGCTCTCTTTGATGTTTACTGAAAAACTCTACAGCTATAAATCTCAAGTCAGGATGCTCTCCTATTTGCTGGATTGCACCCCGCATTTCATTTACTATCAGCGCTTCATGTAGCAAGGCTCTTGGGAACTTGTGTAGATTGAGATCTTTATCAGTGGCGAATAATTCTATCTATTTTTGGAGAAAATTTTTTTAAATAAATTAAATAATTTTCTGAGGATTGTTTTATTAAAATCATTATTTGTTTTCTGTATTTCTTTCTCATTCCATTCTGTAGGGGGGTGTTCTTGGTTTCCAATATCTCTGATATTAAAATTGTTAATATTTTGTTGGTTAACTTTTTTAAATCTTGATATTTGCATTAGATTTGCATTATTGTCTTTGATGGTTCTGTCAAAATTGAGCTTGGTGATGTTGGCATAGAGTTTTGCCAGGTTGTAAGTTTTTGACTTTGTGTTATCTGCTTTGGCGCCAATCGACTCATTATCTGTCTGCTTAGTTGCCATGTTTTTAGTTTCAAGGTAGTTTTTGTTTGATAAATTATTCTGTGCTTTTTGAATCAATACTCACTTCTATATTTTTGGATTGATTTACTTTTTTGTTTTCTGTTACTTTTGATGTGTGTTTTAATAATATTTGAAAGTTTTTTTCTGTTTTGAAACTGGACATATGAGCACAGACTTATTAGCGATCATAGATCAGGACCACATATGTATTATTATTATTATTATTATTATTATTATTATTATTATTATTATTATTATTATTATTATTATTATAAGGACTGCATATGTATTAATATTATCATCATCATCATTATTGTTATTGAGTAGAAATCTTTATTTTTCTGATGTTTAAATTAAACTCCAAATATAAATGCTAAAATATTGTATTGTTAGAAGGCACACCCTGGCATACTATTATAACCTTTAAAAGATTTTTTGGTAATGAGCAGTGATGAAGTATTAAATTTATTTTTGATAGTTATAAAAATACTGCATTTTAAAGAATGATTCTTTTCAAAATGAATAACTTTAATGTTTATGGAGATTAAAGTAATCAGTATGATTAATAACTATAATAATACATATTATCTTATGATTTGTTTCTCGGGGAAATCATGTAATATTTGATCATCAAAGTGACACTGTCAGGCAGTTACAAAACTAAGATTTTTTTTTATTAACCTATAATGGCAAATGATCTATGAGTCTTTAGATTTTTGAGTCATCATACTACAACTGCATTAAGGTAAATCGGATATTACAACAATAAGATGTAAGAATTTAAATTGTCTTGTTCTTTGCTACCCTATGCATATTCTCAGACTGTTGATCAAAAATATTTTTTGAAATTACACTTTAAAAAAAAACATATACATACACAACAGAAGCTGATAAAGTTTATGTGTGCATATTTTAATTTTTAAAACCAATTTTGAAATATCCTACTTTAATTAAATATTGTAGTCATATGCTTGATCATTTTTATTATATCGTTGAAGTGATAATTACATTTAGAAAAATTTTAATGTTGTTATTCTTTTTCCAAATGCTCAAATATTAGTAACACACAGATTATTATTATAGTAATCTGTTTATTATTATTATTCACTGAATATATTTGAAATTTTAAATAAAGCTTGAATTTTTTTAAAACAGTTAAAAGTTTTAATTAAATGACTTTAAAGTTATCTAGTATACTGTTTAACTACATGTAAAATGCTATCTTTCAAAATCTTCAATAAAATTTTAATCAAATAAATATAAAATATTCAGTTATAATTTTTAGTTATGCATGTATATGCCAATGTAAAAGTTTCAATAGTATATACATTTCCAACATATTTAATATTCTTTTATTATTTTTATTTTTATTCAGTAAATCTCAAAAAAAAAATAGTGTTTGTTTTTCAACGTTTTATTCTATTATTATGTGATAGATTTGGTTGTGTGGTATTTTTCTTCAAAATTGGTATTTATTATGACAAAGAATAAGTGCATGAAGCATTTTGAACCAAGCACAAAAAAGTAAAAGTTTTTTTTAGAGATTTATAGATATGCATATTTCTTTCTGTTCTATATATATAATTTTTATATACTAGTACAAGGTATATGTTTGTCATTGCGTTGTAGCTGTTGTATCAAAATTGATTAATAAAGCAATATAGATTAAAATAATTTTAAAACAGTTAATTTGTTTTAAAATATTTTTTATATGTAAATAGATATTTATGTGTTTATTTATAATATGTTTAAAAAAATAAATGCTTTTAATTTACTTGAATCTTACATTATGTTAAAGAATGCAATCTCATCTAGTTGATGATTGATCTAGTAACTTTAAAAAATGTTTAGAATATTTTGTGTTTTTAATTTTCTGTTAACTTACAAATTAATTATAAAATTTCACATGTTTTTCTCTTTTACCTTCAGTTGTTTATGTAATAAAAAAAATGATGTATGTGAAAATACTATCATCTACACATTCAACATTATCATTTTTTCCTTTTTAAATCTTGTTTATTTTATGAACTAACTTATATATAACATCCATATGTATATAAATTAATTCCTAAAATAAACAAGGTTTAAAAAGAAAAAATAAGATGATGTTGGATATATGGATGATATTACTTCTATATTGAAAGTGATGTGCGAATTTTAAAAGAAAAAAAAATTATTTATTTATTTAAAAAAAAAAATAAAGTTACTTATTTTTGAAGTTAATTAATTAAAAAATTATAATCATCATTAAGCTGGTTTTTTCTTTAATTAAATTTTGAGAGAAAATTTTGAATTTTAAAAATAGCATATGAATAAATTATATATTTATATCTCTATGCTCTTAAATTGTTTTGAATAAAGTAAATAACCAGACCATTTCATTGTTTTTAATGGGAAGATATATATGAAACTAAAAGTTGTAGTTAAGATAAGCTATGATAAAATTGATTTCTCACATTGGCAAATAAGTTACACTGAACTGCATATTAATGATCTACCTACTTAGCTATCATAATGAATGTTTATTGAGGGAAATTAGATTATACAAAAATAAATGTTTATGTAATACTAATGCAAGAACAAGAATAGATACTATAATTGTACCACACTTATAGCTGAAATGAATACTAACATATTTATTAGAAAATCAATGAAGAGTTAGAAAAAAATGGATTTTGACTAAATATTAAGCAAAATTTATAATAATTTGATAGAAGTCATGAAAATTTTTTGTCTCTTTAAATCAATAATCAATAACAAAGAATACAGAAAGAAGGTTCATCACAGTATATAAACTAGGCAGGATTGTAATTCAAATAATAAGTTGATATTTAAATATAAGTATATATTTTTAAAATGAATATCAAAATTATGCAGTTTGATATTTTCTGTGACTCTCAGTTTGTGAATGTGAAACTTGGATACCAAAAGAGAATAGAAAAGGCATCAATACTTTTGAATTGTGGTGCTTGTTTGAATAAAGCACAAATGATCAGGTTTAAATTATCTCATTTTGATTATATTATAGGTTGATAAAATTCATTAGAAAAGATCATTGACAATCATTTGTAAAAAAAAAAAAACCTATATAAACTTGGGAAAGTAATGAGTAAGTGTTGCATTTTGATATGGATTTGTAAATTATGAAAATAGTGATTTCCATAAATATTTCTGCTGTGATTAACAATTTAAAACACCATGAACTATAAAAGAGAATATAAAAATATTATAAAAATACTTAGCTAACTGTCAAGCTATGATTAGACTGCAAGATAACACAAAGTGGATTAACATTAGTAGGAGAGTATATTGGATAATTTTATAATCCAAAAACATTTTAGATCAATTTTACATGATTACTCTATTGATTAAAATGGAAAATAAAAACATTAAAATCAAATAGAAGTTTATTAAGTCATGAAGGTTTTATAAATGATATGGTTATTTTAACAACAATGTGCTTTAGAGAGTCAAGAAAAGTTATAATAGTTATTAGATAAGAATCAAAAATTAAGATAAAAATAAGTACTAAAAAGACTTAAGCATTTCTCAATACAGTTTAAAAATGGGATGTGTGTGTATCCAAGATCGAGAGAATAATCAGAAATTAAATACATTAAATAAATATTTAACAGATGGAACTTCATAATAAAATGAACCTTCCCAGGGTTACTTTAATAGAAATAAACTAAAATAAAATTATACTTACCAGTATGTGTATCAAAACAAACATTTTTAGTAAATGTGTTTTTGTACATGCTTAATTATGGATCTGAAATTAAAATTATATAGAAACTGAATCATCACTCACGATTTTGTGTTAAGATTGAGAAGGGATCAAAAGATTTAGTAAAATATGTGGATGAAAAGATAAATAAATATCATTGATATAATTTAGATAAATAATATGATGATTTTTTTTTATGGTTACCTATATTCCTGAATCTTTATATTTAAGATTTTATACGTTATAAGTTATTATGAAGAAAATTACTGCAGTCATATTTTATGTAAAAAAAATGGGTAGAATTTGAATATCAGTTTGATTTCTTTTATGTTCAATTTACCTGAATATAGTAAATTTATTGAGCAAATACTAAAAGTTTATTTAATTGAAGAATCAAATGTGCATCTTAAAGATGAGTTGCTTTATCATTTATAATATAATTTAAATATTTGCTATAATAGAGTGATACGTATTAAACTACCATTGATAATAAGCAAATATTACTGCTTAATTAAAATGCACTCTAAACACTTCAGTTTGTTTTTACGTAGAAAACATATAATATATAACTTTTAACTTACAGTATTAGGTAAATCTGTGAAATCAGATTTAGTAACTCTGATAGTATACTTTATATATTTATAAAGTGTAAAGCAAATTTAAATTACTTTTTTTAAGAATATAAAATCTATTTTATTTTAGATTTAATTACAATTATAGAAAATCGTTATTCAACAGACACAGCTTGAATTTCATTAACTTGAAAAACTTGGGATTTTCAAAATTTGCTCACAATAATAAAAAAATCATTTTAGCTAAAAAAAAAAAAGGAAGTATAACATTATAAAGAATTCAAATCTATTCACTTTGTCTTAAACAGTAAATAAAATTTCATTTGTATTGCTTACTTTAAATTAACAACAACAAACGTTAGAAAAATTTAATCTGATAGCGCTGCTTTTTACTTTTGTGATAATGTGATTTAGATACTGTGAATTCTTATTTAAAAAATAAAGATAATTTAAAATATTTACTAACAGTCTCATGTTTGTGTATTAGTTAATAATATTAAAAATATGGCAGTTGCTAACATTCACAAATCTGTATTTTAATTAAATTCCTTTTTAGTTAAGTGAATAACACCTCTTTAGGAGTTAGCTGCCTCAATAGTAAGTACAATGAGTGTCAGGAATCTAATGTTAACAATTCATAAATATTGACTGTGATTCTGAACTTTCTTACCATATTGTGATTTTAAATTGATCTCTTTATAAATGATATAAAAATCCAAATGAATTCTAACAGAACAATTTTAAAATGTAAGATTTTATGAATTTTCGGAGCATCTCTAGTTGCATATTAAGTTTTATCCAATTTCCAAAACTGAAAATTTTTAAATTTTCTTAACTTGCTAAAAATTTATTTCAAAACTTCAGCTCTGAGGCTGGCATTCTGTCACTGCATTAATTACACTGATGAAAGCTGCAGGCTAGAAACTAATCTGGAGATATTGGATGAGTAGGAAATAGAGTGGACTTTATGCACAAACCTTCCTGCATCCATTAATTACTAAGGCTTAGACTGGGTGACAGTACTATCTGGAAATTTTCTACTGATAATAACAGTATGTGTAAGCATGGGATATGATAATTATGTGATGTGATGTTTTGTTGATGTGGTGACTGTGGTTTTTGATAAGCCAAGGACACCGAAATGTATACATGCTGAACTGGGTTTAGATCTATATGACTATACATATGAATGAGCTTGAATTAAAAACATTAATGTGTTTTGATTTCAAGTGCCTAGCTTTACAGTTAAATAAATAGGAAAGGTGGCTATTGGAGGGTTGCATTAGATTCAAAGATCTAGGTGCAGTGCTCTCAGATTTAAAGCTTCTCATTGATGAAAGCCACAAGCTAGAAACTAGTCTGGGAATATTGGATGAGTAGGCTGTAAATAGGAATTTTATGCACAAACCTTTCTGGATCTATTGATTTCTAAAACTTGTACTGATGGCACTACTGTCTGGAGAGTTTGTTACTGCTAATAACTTATTTATTTCTTTTTTGCATTCTTCTAAATGTCTGATGTATCATTATTATTTACATATTTTATATATAGTTTGGTCAACATTATACTACTTTCTACACTTTTTCATTCTGCACAGATTTCATTGCATACCCTATTATTTTATTTAAAATACAAGAAATTTCAAAATATATTATTGTTACTATAGATGAGTTGTTGTTTTTTTGCTTTTGACTATCATGTAGTTTTTTTGAAAAATCCTTTCATATATTTTGTGATATTGTTCCTCGTTTTAGTAATAGTACTATTTTTTATTACTGCTGAAATAATTTTCTTTCCAATAAGCAAGTTGTTGTTTTCTATTTTTGAGATTTCCATTATTTTTTATAGTTTTCTTATAACTTTATAGTTATATTTCTTTATATCATCATAAACTCCTTTTCTTATATTTTTCAAAATTCCTGTTATTCAATTTTATTTTTGACTAAATAGAAAATTTATAGGTAAACACTACTTTCTTGTATCAGTTATCAGTATTACACTTTTTGATAGAATATTATTATCTTCTTATTGACACATTCAACTCTAAGTCATTTTAAAAGACTGTTAATGTTGTAAAATGACTAGCAAGTTCTAGTTTAAATTGATTGGAACATTTTTGAAGTTAGTGATCTCATTTGTTGATATTTTCTTTTTCAATAATTTGATCTCTTTAAGGCATTCACTATGATTCTTACAGTCTTGAAAGACACATTTTTTATTAATCAAAATATAATCCAACTTTTTCTCTTTCATCTATAAACTTTCATGTTGATCTCTGTTTTGATTCTTTTTTTTTTTTTAAAAAAAAACAAACATTCATAGAGTATTTTTTTTATATTTCACAAGTCTAAGTCTTCTTTCAGTCTCTATACCAATTTTACCCACATTATTTTTATCTATAAATTGTTTTACCCTTTTAGAATTAAAATTTAATCATAATTTTACAAAGTTGTTGGGTTTATCAAAAGCATTTTATACATCTGTATAAAAATCTTTCATCACAATAAAAATTTTGTTTAGAAATAAACTTGAATTATGTTCATTTGGCAATTTTTTATTAAATTGAATAATTAATTCTATCTGTCTGTCTGATATCACTAATCTTTCATCTGTTACCTATTATGAATCCCATCCAAGTTGTGTTTCCGATATTTGTGTTTTATAGTGAAATTCATGTTCAGTTTTTAGATCAGTTATCTTTTTGTGCATTTTTCTAATTTTATACTTTTTGAAAGTTATTTATATTATAAGCAGTTAAATAAAATGTCATTGATTAACAATCAAGTTTTATAAAGAGGAAGTTTTAGCAACTTTATCTTCAGAGTATTAACTCTTGCTTTGTCTGATGTCTTTATCATCTCTAAAGAAAATAATTACACCCATTCACCCTGTTTTCAAGAAAAAGTTAATATATCTCAGTTAAGCAATACCAATCTAAAAAATTAAAGATTCTTTTGGGTTTATAATTTAGAGGTAAAAAGCAATAAACTCATTATGCTGACTTCTGAGCTGAATATACTCATTCATTTACCATTTGTTTAAAAATTTACAACTGAAGATTACTTTTAAGTAAAGAATATGAATTGCAAGAAAAACTGTCCATTATTAACTAAGATGATATCAACTTTGTGAAATTAAAAAAAAGTGAAGAGGCAATTGATTTGAAGGTGAGTATGCATTTTATTATAATTGCAGAAATTTTAGAAGCGTATTGGAACTCACAATCAATACAAAACAAAGAAATAATATTGCAAAATTGAAAATGTGCACACAGAATAATAGGATTAATTATGTAAGTTACTGAAATATTTCAAATACAGATAATTCAAGTTTATGCCTTACAAGTTTTCATTGTAATGAAGAAGTAAATAAATTTTAATAAATATAAAGAAGGCTTTTGATGAAAACAACATTTTAAAGTTATCATGTCAGATTTTATTGTTAGAATTTTAAAACAATTGAAAAATTAGGCTGGTGTTGAAACAGAAATGAAAGATAACATAGAATTGTGAATATGCAGGAAATATATGTATCATCCATTTTTTGTTTTTTAAAATGCTAAACAGAAATAAATATAGATGCATCCAAATGAAACTATAAAAGAAATGTATTATACTTCAACTGACAGGAAATATATATTTGATTATAATATGTTTAATAAATACAACACAGGAAGTGATAAATTAGTGAGCAATAAAATATATATGTATGTGTTAATATATTAGAAAGCCAAAAGCTATTAAGAAAGACAGTATTAACAATATTTTTAATTTTCAGAAAGTCTAAACTAAAACTACAAATTCTTTTAAAATATTAATAGAATTGAAAGATAGTTTGGATGTGTAGAAATCAGTAAGGTAACTGAGAATTGTACAGAGAAAAAAGCTGCAATTCACTAGTAAAATTTCAATTGAGACATGATCATGTATTTAAAAAAAGGAATTCTCAAACATATTAAAATGATCAATTTAGAAGAATTAAATATCTGGAATTCTGTAAAATGATAGTGAAAAAGTTAATAAAAATAGAATGAAATATAACTGTGAAATACTAACAAAAACTATAAAAGTGGACAAAAGCATTGCAAGTATTAAACAATATATTGGTATTGAATATGATGATAAAAAATGTGACAGTTTGATTAAAAGATAAATAATATCATGAAGAGTATAGAATAATTCTATATAAACAACAACTATATAGTATTGATTAACAAAAAAAAAAGTAATCCTTGTATTATTTTTTTGGAATTACAAATATTTTAAACAGAGAAGTATGGCATGCAATTAAAGTTATGAAGAATAAAATAGCTCTAGGAAATGTTAAATTATTATTAGTAATAAAAATATAAAAACTTAGCAAATTTATATTTTGGCAAAATATAGTAATTGTATAGATGTTTAATAACGGTGAAAAAAAAAATTAGAAATTACAAATTTATCAATCCTTTATCCAGTTTATACAAGATCTTTACTAAGATCATTACCATTTGTCAACAGAAAACTTTGATATCAAATTAGACAAAAACAGGTGGATATAAAAGTGGTTCTAATATATATATATATAAGAAAATTATAAACAGGACAAATGAACATGAGCTGCCTTATGGTTTGGATTCATAGTTTATGAAATGATATTTTAATACTATAAATATTTGTTTAGTTTTGGAACATCAAGAGATAGATCCAGGGTAGGGTCAAATTCTGAAGATTAGTTATCAAAATATACCAGCTGTGAATAGATTACTTGGTAACTATAAGATTAATATTGATGAGTTTAAAGTATTATGATTTTATCTCCTGAAATTTTTACTTCAGTTTTATTACAAGTATTTTATGACTTATCTGAATGAATAATAAAATAAATAGAGAAATTTAAGTCAGCTATATTTTATAGATGATATGGTTATTTTTGCAAATAATATTAAGAAATATTACAAAAGCCTGTCAGATGAAAGCAAAAAAAAACCACAAAAAAATAAAGAACTATAATGTTCAACGGCTTTATTTTGTTTTGTGTTTTTTTAAAAAAGAAGAAATAAAGATCAATAGTAATGACTTAGAAGACATTAATAAATATAAATACCTTGGTTAAATTATTAATATAGATTAAAAACATAATGAATGAAATTAATCCTAGAATTAAACTTATATGATATTAATAAAAATAAGTTAATATGAAAGGGAACTAATTATTTTTACTAAATATGTTTTACCAATACTTAATAAGTTTAATATTTGTATATTTAGTCAAGCATTGGTGGTCGAGAGGTCAGTGACAGCTGCTTTACAAGCAGTTGCCCCAGGTTAGCAGGTTTGCTTCCTGGCTGATGCTATGACACATGAGAAAAAATTTTTTGTATATTTGGAGAAGATCTTGTATGCTTTAATGCAATGATATGGTGTCCGACTCTAAAATAAAAGTTCTCAGATTGATGCCAGTTCTGGTGCATGAAATTCTTATAAATTTCTAAGTAACAAAGATGATTGTTTATTTTTTTAATAGAAGAATGTAATATAGAAATATTAGACTATAGAAAATATGGAAAGATGCATGCTGGGAGTAAGAAGAAAAAGTCAGAAGTGAAATGTATGGATGAAAAAAATATTTAAAAAACAATTCTGTGGGAATTGGATTGAATGTTGTTAGAAATGATGGCTGTAAATGGTCAACTGAGGTCTTAAACTGGATTTTATAAATTGTAAAGGCGATAAAAAAGATCTCATGTAAAATGGATGAGTAAGATAAGAAAACTTACCAAAGTAATACAAAGAAGCTACTGATCAGAAAAACTAGATTAAATATAAAAAGGTTTAATCCTGAAAAGAATTGATGATTATTGAAAATGATGAAATTATATATATTCATATTAATTAATCTCTGTGGTCAAATTGCAATATTTAGTGTCTATATAAATATATGGGACCATAACTAAAGATGGATTCCACCTTTATTGTTAAAAGAGGTTGTCTTGACAACAGATTGAGATTGTTAATTGTTATCTATAATAAGATTGTCTAAGGGTTAATTGGTTTCTAATGGATATTCTAATATTCTCATGGATAAATAATGATTTTATATTATTTTTTTCAGGAGATTCCATGTAGTCAATAAAATAGCTCAATAGCTGACATTTTAGGATAATAATAAGTACTTTCCTCAGAACTTCTTTCTCAAATCACATGAATGTGTGTGAGATATATAATTGTTATTTTTTTCTTTTATTGTTTCCTCCTTGTGCTTAAATTCTATTGATTGAGAAGTTTTATAAACTATTTTATTCTCCAATAGCTTTTTCCAAATATTGTTAATTTTCTTCAATTCATACTTCTTATTTATGCTTTTGGGCCTTTTAAAAATCTTTAGTTTTCTTTGATAGACTGGTTATATTGTTTAATTTTTGACAGAATATGTATTTTATTAAAATTGATCTTATAGTTAGTTAATTTTATGTGTAAATAAATAGCTGATGAATTGGATTTTTCTCTAAGTACCAAAATGAGTTCTTCCTTACTGATTTGTCCAATGTATGTATGTAAACAAACTGCATGAAATTTCATATATTCCATGACACTTCAAAGAAATTTTATTTTTAGTGTGGAATCATATATATATATATATATAAAGAAACCATGAGTTCACACAGCTATTTAATTAACTAGTAGTGATATGATATATATTAAGATACATGGAAGTTGTACACAAATGTACATTTAATAGAAAGTCACTTTTGTTAATTATTGGCTTAGCACATCTCACTTTCTTGAGTATATGTTTTTATTTCAGCATCAAAAATAAGTAGCACATAAATATTTCAGTTATTTGATTGAAGAATTGCTATAAATTTAGTGCAACTTAAGAGTAAAAAGATGTACATTACTCATTTTTTATTCATCTATACTAGAGAAATAAATCATTTTATTTTGCATCCCAGTATTTCAAAATATTCTTTTTGCATTCATGATTTATTTACATTTTTAGTCAGCTTTAACTATTTCAACATTTTCATGTTAAAAATAATTATATTTTTTGTCATTTATAAATATTATTAGTTCATTCATATAAAAAAAAAAAATTATTATTTATCTATTTATGAATCAATTTGCAAGGAGATTAACAAATTCTTTTTCTATTTTCATTCTCACAAATAATTATTTTTTTAGAAATAAATTTACAAAAGATAGAATTATATATATATATATTAATTTATATTTAAAAAATATTTATCTATTCATTTCTAAATAGGTTGAGAGAACATATTTCAAAAGGCCAAACCAAAATAACTCGTAGGTTGTTTTTTTTTCTTTAAGCAAAAATAAGTTTTTACTATGTTTGAGTAATGAATATCTATTGTATATAGAATTTTTAATAAAATATTGAACTCAAATGGATTTTTGTGAAGAGTTTAAAAATTTGTTTGTCATTGGGTTAACTAATAGCAAATTTTAAAAATGTTTTTCTACAATGAACTCTCAATCCATAACAAATGCATATGTATCATTTTCTCTTATTTATTCTCTGCTTTAATTATTTCCAAAGTCAATATAACAGAAATATATATTATTATTTTTTATAAATTTGTGATTTTTTGACTTGTTGCTTTTTCACACCCATAATTGAAAAATTTAGTCATGGCACAATATTTTTTTTACATGCATAGCATTTTATAATTTGAAATGACATTTTTTATTTTATTTTAAAAAAATAACTATCATGTCTTTTCTTTTTTAATTTTTATTATTCAGAAATAACTGTTTATTTTACTTTTAAAATGATTAACTTTCCCCCAATCTTTTTTTCATTTTGCAGCTCATCCTTTAATAAGAAAGATTTTTGTTCTGTCTACAACTTTTATTCTTTTTGTAAAACTTTTGCAAAAATGTTGCATTTTTACTGATTAATTGAAGCATACAATTTTTCCAAAGCAAATAAATGTTGATATAATTATTATTAATTAATTAACATATATAATTTAAAAATTGAATTGTTTTAATTTTAAGAAAGCAATTTTATATAATCACTGTAATTGACATTAACTCAATTTTTTTAATTATATATAATTAGTGTTGAAATTGTATTAAAGTATATATTTTGTACCATTGTAAAAATAATAAATATGGATTATTGCAAATTATAATATAATATCTTTATATGTACAATATTTTAAGAATAATCATTAAATTGTTTCTTATTTATAATTTTTTAATACACATACTTTCTCTATACACTCATTTTTTTGTTTCCCATATCTATTTTTTATTTTTCTTAATTTCCTGAAAAATGATGGGTTAAATTCACAATATTTGTTTTTAGAATATTTAAGAGAATAGAAACAATTAATATTTTCTAATGAACAATATTGGTATTATTATTTTAAAAATAGACCAAGATTTTAGAAATTATAAGCTCATCTCATTGTCCATTTTTCTATCTTATTTTTATAAAGGTTTATATAGAAAAAGTTTTTTTTTTTAAATCTAAAATTTAAAAAGCCAAGAAAGAAGGCAAAATTTAGAAAAGAATTTTACATAATAGCAATGAAGATAGTAATTAAGTGGTTTATTGAACAGACTGAATATATATATTGGCATATGATAAGTTATCTAAAAAAAATTATTAAAATAATTTTTCGTAAAAGAGTTTGAAATAAAAGTTAGAAAATAATTGATTAAAAGGGGGAGGGGGAGTTTTGGTTAGAAAAGATAAACTAAAAGTTTTATAAAAGGAAGTAGAGTTTATTATTATTAGTTGAAATATAATTTAAAGTTTTAAAAATACAAATCTCTTTTCATTCGAATTACAGAAAAAGTAATCTTAAAACTAGTTATATATGTGCATATATTGTACCGGTATAAATCCACCACGCTTACTCATACACAGTACCCGAGTTCAAACCCAGTCCACGTTTAAGAATAAATTCCAAAACGCCAACTAAATTCAAACCCAAACCCCGGTATGACCAACCGATGATGACTTTATAACAGCACGGGGTTATCCCTTTACTAGCTCAACTCAGAACACAGACTAAATTACTTACAGTTAATTATATATAGATCTATTATACTCTGGATATTGGTACGGTCATTAATGTAATGTATATATTTAAGTTGCCAATACAGACAGTAGGTGACTAAATAGACTTCGAGAGTAATGAGGTGGGAGACACAAAATTAGATTAAATAAATTGTTTAATAATAAATAGAAAGATTTAACAAATATTATTCAAAAGTACGGTAAGACTTCCATAAATATTCTATTATAATTGGCTACTAGTCTTTAGTAATCATTTTACCTGGTAAACAAACTCATGCCAATATCTGTGTAGTTAAATGATTGACAGGTGGCTAAGGGAATCAGAGTATTTGGGGCATGGAAAATATTTATCTACTATTTTTATTAAGTTATTTTATTCGAATAGATTCGAGCCGTTGCGTATACGAATAGTTGGAGGTGGCTTCGCATAAATATGATATCTAAGATTGATGTACTATTGGTTGCCTAGATTAAGGAGCCCTACAGTAATCACTTGCGGTGCATCAACGGAATACTGGGCGGCTTGTACTTTGACAAGGCTTAATGCCCCCAAGTAGATCCGGGACACTACAACCAGCCGGGATCATTTCGAAACCCGGTGATCCAAGAGATTACCTGGAAAAGAATTGCTTTCTTTCCCATATGGTAGTACGGCGAGACGCCAACTTCGGCGAAGGAAAGGCATTGCCACAGTCATCCAGGACGAGTGCTTGAAGTGGATTTGAAACGGAATTACACAAAACCTAGATAATCTATTCGTCTATTTCTACGCAACAGGCTGATATAACTATTCCAATAAAACATGGTGGAATCAAACGGACCGCGAAAGCAACGATTAATTAAGTTTACTCTGAAACCCCTAACCCCTCAGGTTGTTCAGGCGGTAGCGATAGTAACAAATTATACACTGAGAATTATTTCTCATTTCATGTAGGCAACAAGATGATAAAACTTTAAAACCATTTTACATATTTAAGATTGAAAGATAGGTTACAATAGTATGACAAAAATAAAGGAGAATAATAAAGTGATTTAATATCTGCCAACTCAATATATGAAATAATCTTTAATTCAAAAAAACGAACTTACTTTTAAAATAACTATAATCAATATTATAAACTAGCTTTAAACAGAGTTGGGAAATATTTCTATTGGCATCGTTTGTTTATAGAATAAGTTACAAAAAACATATAAATGTATTCATTTGAATTATTATTATTAGGTACAATATTTATAAATTATCTTCTAAAGACTAGAGCGGAGGAAAAAGAGAAAAGAAAATTTACTGACAGGTTTTAAAAAGTAGCATTATAAAAGAAACAAAACTTACATGTGATTAATTTGATTGACAGATTAACTATAAAATTAAGCTCGGGAGAAAGTTAAAAGTTCATGTAACACAGTTACCCTTCTTTCTTCATCCGGCTTGGCTTCTCACGGTGGTATTTCTGATGAACGTAGGCGCGCATTTGAAATTTACTTGAAAGGCATAGTCAATTTGGAGATTGGAAGCTGGAAATTTTGAAGCACGTAAAGCATGATCAGACAGCGGCACGAAGATTCAAATTGGCAGGACAGAGATCAGCTCCTGGCACTTAGCCCATCGACATTACGGTTTACTGGTGGACTTCTTAACAAGAGTTGTAGCGATTTCTCTAGCAACTGCTGTGCTGTCTTGAGACTATCTACTCTCAACCACGTCAAAAGTTAGAATGTTAGTTTTTTCTAAGATGGCCACGGTTGACCTTTCTGCCTGGTTTTTGTTTGAGACTCCGCCTACTTTTCTCTAGCCTCCAGCAATCCAACTTGACTATACAATATCAATTATCCATTTCCATTGTTCCATTTTCAGCTATCTTTAACTTTAATACACAATTTTAAATTGACCAAGTAATTACAAAATATAAATTCCTTATCTAATTTTCAAATACAAATTAATTACTCTATACATTTGTACAAGACAGATTTTAATTAAAAACACTGATCAAAGGAATGTGACTTTTGATCAGTATCTTTAAACGACTTTGTATAATTCTAAAAAGTTAAAATTTAAACAAATACACCCGCAATGAAACTTTTAAATTAAGCGGCTATAAATTCACAAACCACGCACACACGAATATTATTTCATGATTTGTGATATTTATACACGGAATCTTTACATATCTTTTTACAAAACATAAAATATATCCCAATTTTTATGTGACTTGAAATAGAAAAAATCTCATTGCGGGCAAATAGTAGTTCGAATTACCGTACTTCAAAAAAACACATGAAACTAAGATCGGTTCTTCGATCTGTCTGTTTCAATATATGTGTGATTATAAATAAATAAAAATGTATGCGTAATAAATATTAAAATGAAATAAAAGAAGATTATTATTAAAAAACACAGCAATGGCTATTAATTAAAATATAAAACAACAGGATTAAAAAGCTGGTCTCCAAATGATTAGCTACTAATAAAATTATATATAACAAACATGTTTTGCATGGCTATTATTAACTAAATGATCTTCCAAAACATGTTGTCAAAGGATTATCATAGAAATTTGACAACAGATATTGCCAGAGGATATTACAAGGACAACACGTCGCAGGTATAAATAGACCCTTTTTTTATTGGACAATCAATTGAATCAATTAAATCAAGAGAGGACAATCATTCAGTCGAGTAATTGTTTTAGTTCAGATAACAGTTCAGTTTATTATGTATCTAGAAACAAAAATGCAGTGCTGAGCAGCTTTTGGGAACACATCTCTCTAGCCTGAAGTCTGATGAAAACAGCAAAATCTGCCCATGAAATAATGTCAGCGTAACAACTTGAATAATCTCTGTCAGTATCTAATTGTCTCCAATAATAATAATCATGAATAATAAGGAAACGTCCCAGCCGGCTGCAAATATTCTCACCTAAAGCAGTAACCAAATAAAACGAAGTTCTACATCTACATTCAAAATCCTAGGTAATAATATTTCATATTCTTATTTCTATAATAGCCATTGCATCACATTAATTCATAAAGCCTCCAGAGACAAGTAATTTGAACTCTATAATCATGCATAAAATGAACTATTGATGTGCGTGTTTGTGAATGCTATACGATTTTATAAACATCAAACTTATTTATGCTTTTCATAAGATATATATTATAGTATGTTAATTTAAAATGTGTGTGTGTTCTATTAGTTAAAAAATTATAAAGATGTTTAAATTTAATAAATTAGTGTTAGTTAATAAATTGTCTTAAAACTTAAACTCTATTTGTCAGTCAATTCTTTTTATCAACTCTTTTACCAATCTCTCTTACAATTATTTTCACCACTAATTATGTATAATCTGTTAGTGATTACAAGTAATTGAACTAGTCTATGGGTAAAACTTAGGCATTGAGTTAGTGGCCATTATTCAAAGTGCATTATTTATTCATTCTTGGATAATTAACTGGCACCCGTGTTTACACAAAACAAAAAAGTGCTTTGAATTATGGTGTTGAACTCAACAGTCAAGAAGAAGTTATGTCCTGGATATATATTTATAGCTATCATTTGGGCATACATACTCTCTAAGTATGTTCTTCTCTGCCTAAGAGACCAGTGTTTCGATAGACCCATTTTGAACCAGGTATAAATGCTTATACCCAACTTGAAGCTGGACCTAAGTTACAATAGTAACTAAATACTTTGTTTTTTGTTTAAACAATTTTTTATACAAAAGCTAAATTACGTATGTTAAAGTTTAATTTTAAAAAAAAAGAATTGACCGAAAACTTTTTTTTTTGAAAAGAAATGCTATTTATGTTAAAATAAATCATTTTGTTAAATCAGAGACAGTTTGATATTCTGGGTGGAGTTAAAGCGTTAAGATTGGGTAGAGGAAATGGACAAAAGGGGTGGAGTTAGCATGTGTTGCCATCTTAGTAAGAAAAATAAATAAATGTCATATATTAAATTTAGTTTAATGTAAGTGCTAGTTTGAAAAAATATATATATACAAAAATAAAATAAAATATATGGTTTCAAAATGGGAAAAGATATAGAGCCAGAGGAAGTAATAAAAAGAGTAGAGGCATTAGAAAGGGAACATGAGAATATGAAAACATGGGGGCACATACATAAATGGATGCAGTAAATCAGCTGCTAAAAATAAAAACATTCTCAGGGAACAGAGGGGAGAATCCAAATGACTACTTAGAGAGCTTGGAATGTTATTGCATCTTGCATAGTTTAGGTGAGGGAGCAAGAATTGCCTTAGCTTGCAGTAACATACAGGGAGAAGCTCAGCTCTGGTGGAATTCATTATGTGTAAAACCGGCAACGTTCGGTGAATACCAGTGTTCATTGTTGGTAAACTATTGGGGGGAGGAACTACAGAAAAAGGTTCAGTTTCAAGTAGAGCAGGACACCATGGCAGATGGGTGAGTTATTTATTACATTTTTTCGTAGACAAATAGCGAAATTGAGATCAATCTCAGCATACAAATTATCAGAGCAGCATATTATGCATATCGTTAGATGTGGTTTACCTGGGAATGTTCAACTAATAATGATCAGCAAGCAAATGGTAGAGCAGATGGCTGAAATACAAATGGCATTGGACAACAATATTAGGGGGATGGTGGATGGTCAGGATGAGGATGAAAATTCAGAAGTTGATTGTATGCAAGTAGCGAATCTGGTATGTAGTGGAGAAGAGAGCACACCCGTAATGGCACCTCAGAGCTGTCCAAAGATAGACATAAAGATAGGGAGATTGCAACTAGTGCATTGTTCGATTTGGGGAGTCAGATATCAGTAATGTTGCAGTAAATGTTTAATAAAATAAGTGACATTGACCTGGAAATTAAAATATTACCATTAAAAACAGTATATATTTTGTTGGCTAATGGTAAGAAGGTGAAGTTGGCATTCAAACAGGCATGGGTGAAGTTACACATGGCAGAGGGAGAATATATGCACATGCTGTTGATTTTGGAGGGTCTGATTTATGAGGTCATATTAGGCTCGAATTTTATGTACAAAACAGGCTGTGTATTGGATTATAAATGAAGTCGGGCAGAAATAAACAATGTAATAATTCCATTTACAAAACACCAAAAGGATGAGGTAAATAAACAGAGTGATGCACAAAGTGCAGTAATGGAAATAGAGATAGGAGAAAAGGTGGATGAGTCAAGATGCATAAATGATAATCAAAGAAACCAACTGAAGAAACTATTTAATAGATATGAAAGCGTATTTTCTGAGATTCCTGGGGTAATCCAAGGGTATGAACACAGGATAAGGCTTATGAAAGACCAACCATATCAAGCCCATGAATATCCCATACCTCATCAATATAGACATGAAGTAGAAGAACAGATAGACAAAGTGCTTAAATGGGGAATTATATCTAAATGTTTGTCTCCTTTCAATAATGCCATCGTAACTGTAAAAAAAGAATGGATCAATTTGGTAGTGCTTGGATGCATGGCAGTTAAATAAGATAACAATAGCTGATACTAATGTTCCACTGCCTATGAGTGAATTGTTATTGAAATTTCAAAATAAGAAAATATTTTCAACGTTACCGGATTCCCTTCGGGCTAAAAAATAGTGGGACGGGGCTTATACAATGTCTGGATCAGGTATTGTCAGATGATATTAAGAATTTAGTTATAATGTATGTGGACGACATCATGGTGGTGTCGGAAAGTATAGATGAGCACTTTGCGCATTTAGAAATGTTGATGGGGGAGTGTGAGAGAAAGGGGATTCGAATTAATTTAAATAAGAGTAAAATAATAACTGACAAGGTCAAATTTCTAGGTCATATAATTACAGAAAGAGGAATATTACCTAACCCTGAAAAAATCTGAGCAATACAGGAATTTCCCACACCCCAGAATAAAAAACATATTAAATCTTTTCTTGGACTTAGTAATTTTTATAATCGATTTTATAGAAATTTTTCACTTGACATGGAGCCATTACTGCAGTTACTAAGAAAAGGGAAGTCATGGGTGTGGAATGAACAGCATGAGCGTAGTTTTCAGAGTGTGAAGGCAGGATTTTTAAATAAAGTTATGCTGTCATATCCTGATTTCGACAAACCATTCTTTGAACAAACGGACAGCAGCGGGTTTGTATTGAAGGCTATGCTATTTCAGATACAGGAAAAGGGACAGCACAGAGTTCTTTGTTTCATTAGCCATTTACTAAAGGGACCAGAAGTGAACTACACTGTAACTGAGAAGGAAACCCTGGCTATTGTGTGGGTATTTAAGAAATTCCGGCAGTATTTAGTAGGCTCTGAAGTGGTAGTAATCACTGACCATAAGAGCCTCGAATTTATTAATCACAGCTTCTTGAATAATAGCAGGCTAATAAGGTGAATCTTGTTCCTGCAAGAATTTAATTACAAAGTGGCTTACTGTTGTGGCAAAGAGAATATTGTGGCAGACACTTCAAGCCAATATCCAGTAGCTCAAGAACAACACTTGAGTTGCGACAAAGCATATATAGCTGCTGCCAAAATATATAAAGGAAATGGGATAGAAGATGATTTGCATAGATTAAAGGAGCAGCAAGAGAAAGATAATGATTGCAGACAAATAATGGAGTATTTATGCAATCAGCCTGTAATGAAAATGGCCAATAATCTGCTGTGGAGGGACCGAAATCACTGTTGTTTAAAAGGAGGACTCTTACAGCATGTATTACAAAAAAAACATGCATTATTCTTTCAGTCGCCATGAGAAAGCAAATAATTAAATATGCACATAACACGGACTTTATGGGGCAAATAAAGTGGAAGGATGGCTGAGTCATTGGTTTTACTGGCCAGGAATGAATGCCAATATTGCAGACGTGATTGGTAGATGCACCATATGTTCAGCAACCAAGCCTGCTAACACACCAGGACTGGGGCCACTGCAACCTATATATGCCCAGCACCCGAACAGCTTATTAGCGATAGATTTCTATGGACCTCTGCCTCCATTCAATAAAATGAAGTATCTCATGGTGACATTGACATGTTTTTGAAGCTGGTAGCAGCATATCAAGTAGCTCAAGCTAACGCAAGACAAACTATTTGAGTTTTGGAGCAACAATACTTTAAGACTGTAGGAATTCCAGACAAAATTCTGTCAGATCATGGAATTCCCTTTATATCTAGTGAATGGAAGAAATGGACGGACAGGGATGGGATAAGACATATACTTATGTCGATTAGTAACCCTCAGTCTAATCTGTGTGTATGGATTATGAGGGAGTTGGGGCATTTATTTCGGGTTTATATACAGGATGATCATCGCAAATGGGTGAAAGAAACCTCACGAATAGTCAACATGATAAACTGGTCAAGAAATAAGTCTACAGGATTCGAACCTGTTTGGCTACATTTTGGAAGAAATATTCCGTATCCATTTGAGACTAAATTGCCAGTGGAGATAAATCCAATCAACCAGAGAAGAGATTCTAAGCAAGCACTTAACCGGTTAAGAAAAATGGGCAGGCTATGGCAGAAGAGGCAGGGAAGACCTAAGGCCATATTCAGGAGGAGAGACAATGTCATGGTGAGAGTTCATCCGGTGAGTCATCCTGAAAACATATATACAAGAAATTCCAGCCAATATATAATGGCCCCTATATCATCAAGTGGCAATACAGTAATAATGCGTTTGTTATAGCACAGGGGTTGGAGGAAAAGGGAACATATAATGCCTGGTCGTTGAGGTTAGTGAAAAGAGAAAAACAGCCACTGGACAGGTGGTAATAATACTAAATGAAATGTTTGGGAATAATAATAATGACAAGGAGGCTTCATTGAATAAAATATTTTTTTTTCCCACAGACATATTAATTAAGTAAAAATGCTCATAAATAAACAGTTCAAAAAAAATCAATAAAATGAAGTTAAATAAGTAGGTCAAATGAATGATTTAAGAGTAACATTTGTAGAATTAAATAAATGAATAAAATAAAAGGTTTAATTAAAGTGATCGAGTTAAATAAATAAATAACATGTCCGTAATAAAATAAAAATAGTTCTGAATTGAGACTTAAAGTTGTCAGAGATAAAATGGTCAAGAATAGATGCATTTTACTCTCAAAGGGATGGTGTAATATACCAATATTGATATTGGCACATGATAAGTTATCTAAAAAAAATTATTAAAATAATTTTTCATAAAAGAGTTTGAAATAAAAGTTAGAAAATAATTGATTAAAAGGGGGGATGGGGAGTTTTGGTTAGAAAAGATAAACTAAAAGATTTATCAAAGGAAGTAGAGTTTATTATTATTAGTCGAAATATAATTTAAAGTTTTAAAAATACAAATCTCTTTTCATTCGAATTAAAGAAAAAGTAATCTTAAAACTAGTTATATATGTGCATATATATGTGCGATTGTAAATAAATAAAAATGTATGCGTAATAAATATTAAAATGAAATAAAAGAAGATTATTATTAAAAAACACAGCAATGGCTATTAATTAAAATATAAAACAACAGGATTAAAAGGCTGGTCTCCAAAGGATTAGCTACTAATTAAAATTATATATAACAACACATTTTGCATGGCTATTACTAACTAAACGATCTTCCAAAACATGTTGTCAAAAGATTATCACAGGAATTTCGACAACAGATATTGCCAGAGGATATTACAAGGACAACACATTGCAGGTATAAATAGACCTTTTTTTTATCAGACAATCAATTGAGTCAGTTAAGTCAAGAGAGGACAATCATTCAGTCGAGTAATTGTTTCAGTTCAGATAACAGTTCAGTTTATTATGTATCTAGAAACAAAAATGCAGTGCTGAGCAGCTTTTGGGAACACACAGCTCTCTAGCCTGAAGTCTGATGAAAACAGCAAGATCTGCTCATGAAATAATGTCAGCATAACAACTTGAAGAATCTCCGTCAGTATCTAATTGTCTCCAATAATAATAATCGTGAATAATAAGGAAACTCATCAAGGAAACGTCCCAGCTGGCTGGAAATAATCTCACCTAAAGCAGTAACCAAATAAAACAAAGTTCTATGTCTACATTCAAAATCCTAGGTAATAATATTTCATATTCTTATTTCTATAATAGCCATTGCATCGCATTAATTCATAAAGCCTCCAGAGACAAGTAATTTGATCTCTATAATCATGCATAAAATTAACTATTGATGTGCATGTTTGTGAATACTATATTATTTTATAAACATCAAACATTATTTATGCTTTTCATAAGATATATATTATAGTATGTTAATTTAAAATGTGCATGTGTTATATTAGTTAAAAAATTATAAAGATGTTTAAATTTAGTAAATTAATGTTAGTTAATAAATTGTCTTAAAACTTAAACTCTATTTGTCGGTCAATTCTTTTTATCAACTCTTTTACCAATCTCTCTTACAATTATTTTCACCACTAATTATGTATAATCTGTTAGTGATTACAAGTAACTGAGCTAGTCTATGGGTAAAACTTAGGCATTGAGTTAGTGGCCATTATTCAAAGTGCGTTATATATTCATTCTTGGATAATTAACTGGGCCCATGTTTACATGAAACAACAAAAGTGCTTTGAATTATGGTGTTGAACTCAACAGTCGAGAAGAAGTTATGTCCTGAAAATGTAATGCTAGTTATATATATTTATAGCTATCGTTTGGGCATACATACTCTCCGAATATGTTCTTCTCTGCCTAAGAGACCGGTGTTTCGATAGACCCATTTCGAACCAGGTACAATATACATAGGTGTTATTACATGTTGGACTATTTCTATCATCTAGAAGCACTTATTAAATACCTTTAGAAAAATTCTAATTTTATTTAACTTTTCAAACACATTATATTCAATTGTCAGTAATAAACTGTCAGTTAGCACATAACACAACATTTTAGTGTTATTCTTCTCCTTTTTTCAGGTGTTTTTGGCCTCACCAGTGACAGTATTAATATGGTAATCAAACCAGAGACTTTTAGATTAATGAATGCTAAATTTCAATTAATGCAACAGCCTAGTTGGATAGAGAATTAAATTAAATGTAGTAGTTATAAATCTAAAAGATCCAAGTTTGATACCCATGCACTTGAAAAAAGGGGAAGAATAGCTCTCAAAATATTGGGTTATGTGCTAACTTATGGTCTATTATTAACAGTTGAATGTATCTAAAAAATTGTAATAAAATTTGAATTTTATTAAGGACATTAAAGAACAAATTTTAGGTGGTAGAAATAGTTCAATATATAATAAGTATAATGTCAACATCACAAACTTTTAGAAAATATGTGTAAGAAATATTTATTTGTAATTTAAATTATAGTATGATATAAATAAGTAATTAAAAAAAGAAAATAACTTAACATAAATTTAAATGTACAACAATTTTGCTTCACAAATCAATTTGTTGTAGATGAGTGAGTAAAATTTATAACCTCTTCAAATACACTTCTAGAAGAAATTATTGGCAGTCAGAAACAGCAATTATTTTTTTAGGAGCTTCTATTAACAGAATAAAAGCTTTTTGACTTTAATGTTATTTTGGTTTTAAAAACTAGCTACATTATATATGTATAATAATTAATAATATAGCAGTTATATATATGTATTATTGTGAAAAAAACTAGTCTTCATACATGCGCTATAGAATTGGCATGCACTCCTCAATCAATAAACGTTTGAAAAGTATAGGTGGTTCACCTCATTGTCACAGGTTTAAAAATAATAAACTTTCTCTTCATTGTCATATATAAACTAAACTTGTGCAATTAATCGGTCACTTTAAAAATTAGACTCATAATAGGTTCAAATCCTAATTTAGGCACCATCAATAAACTTGATTTATTTAAAGAATAAATTCTAAGCATAGATGGACTACCTATAGTTTTAAAATGTTTATTGACAGGGAAACTCGTACCAATTCTATAGTGCATGAGTGAAGACTAATTTCCTTCCACAATATTTCACACACACACACACACACACACATATATATATATATAAAGAGAATGGTTACAGATAGCTTTTAGAGATAGATCACTAACAAAATGGGATATAAGTCAAGATATATATATATGTTAAATCATCTTTATAATCAACAGTAAAAAAATATATATTTAAGAATAAACATTAAATGTATTCAGATTTTCAAAAATTAGCCCCATTCATTTTTATAATATAAAATGTTTTAACTAATGGATTGCATACTGCTGATATATATGCTGTAAATAATAATAATATGTTATTGATCTTTCCATGTTGTAGTGTCACAGTTTTTCTTTTAATCTGCATTATTATATGATCTGCCCTATCATGCAGAATTTTTTTTTATAAGTCAAGAATTTTGCATTCAAGGGTGAATTGCTTTGCATGAGAATTTTACATTTTTTCTGCAACCCATCACATTCTAGGATTCATTTTATTGTATAGATTATTTTTGTGAGAGATTTCACTTCATAAGTATGAGACTAGAAATTTACTAAAATCAGATTTAAATAACAAAATAAAAGAATATTATGGTCCAATCAGTGAAAGCAGATCTTTATAATTTGATACTATATTTTTTTTACCTTCTTAAATTTAGTGCTGCATCACACATTTTACTAAGCTTGAATCAGATAATTACAACATAAAATGTTAAAGCAATAATATTAAACATATTAATTTATTGCAATTTTTAAAGACTCCCCCTAACTTGATTTTTAAGTATAGTGACTTTATTATTACAAGTAAATATAAACACAGTGAGTAAATCATTGATGAATGAATTCATCTATGAGCAGATAAGTAATATTACGCTTATATATTCTTGTTATAATGTTACTCCTATTACATTTTTTAAGCTTATTACTACCAAGTCATGTTCTTCACAGACATCAACCATTATGTTCTTCCATGTTAATTCTTGTATATGGCCTTAATATTCTAGATATGTCCATTTTTTCATCATTTTTTACTATGTTATTATTTGTTTTACTTTTTTCTTTTTTTTTTTGTCATTGTTTAAAAGTAAAATATGATTTAGGCAATATATTATGCCTTACAGTACACTAAGAAAAACAGATGATTGTAATAGTAACAATACTACTTTTAAACCATTAAAAGATCATATGACCATCATTTCCTATGCTTACACAATGCTAGAAAGGTTGTGCATTAAAAACCATATCTAGTGCATACTCATCCAATATCCCCAGAATAATTTCTGCTTATGGGTTTCAGCAGTGAAAACCCTTGGATCTGAAAGCAATGCAACTAGATCTTTGAATCTAATGCACCCTTCCAATAGCCACCTTTTACCTTTTAAGTTAATTGTAAAACTGTAAGCCCAAATTGAAAACATAATAATGTTTTTTAATTCACTTGTATAATCACTTATACAGCTCTGAATCCAGTTCAATATTTATACACTTTGCTATCTTCAGCTTTTTCTTAATCATAGTCACCAACATGCTTTGGCTAGGATTGATATTAAACCCATTAAAATATCACATGATCACCAGAGTCTAACTAAAGACACCAAAGATACCAAAATGTATTGATACTGAACTGGGTTCAGATCTCTATGATTATACAAGTTAATTAGCTTGAATTGCAAATATTATTGCATTCTCAGTTTTTTATAGTTAGCTATAAAGATAAAAAGGTCACTAGAGGAGGAATGCATTAAATCCAAATATCTGGATGCTTTGTTCATAATCCAAGGCTTTTCACTGATGAAAGCCATAAGCTAGAAACAAGTCTGGTGATTTTAGATGAACAGGCTTTATAAAAATATTGATGCACCAACTTTCTAGCATCCATTGATTACTATGATTTGCACTAAATGGCATTATTATATGTAGAAAGTTGTGACTGCTTTAATGGATTATGTAAGCCAAGAAAATGGTGGTCATATAATATTTTAATGGTTCAGTACAAATCCTAACCAAAACATGCTAGTGACCATGGTTATTAAAAACCCAAAACACTGAAATATATAGAGACTGAACTGATTTCAGATGTGGATAATTATACAAGTAAATTATCTTGAATTAAAAACATTACATAGATTTATTACTAGCTATAAAGGTAAAAGATCACTGTTGGAGGGATATATTAAAACCAAATACCTGAATGCTTTGTTTTTAAATCCAATGTTCATCACTGCTAAAAGTGATAAGCCAGAAACTAATCTGGAGTATTGGATGAGTATGCATTCGATACAAATTTTGATGTACAAACTTTCTAGTATATTAATTTTTAAAGATTGTACGAGTTGGCACTATTGTATAGAGAAAGATGCTACTGAGTTAATACTAGTTTTTTAAAATCATTTTTAAAAATGTTAATTTTTTTTTGACAGGCTATGAAATTTTTAGCATACTTTATATAAATGTACTTTTAACCTTTTTTGAAAAAAATATTATTTTTACATAATACAGAATTAAATTTTAAATATTGCATTTTATAGCTCTAATTGGGGATTTGTTTTTACTATATCTCTGAAAATCGAAACATTTATATTTATCAAATAGATTTTCCCAGTAAATTTTTAACTTCCTTTATCATAATTATGCATCCTAATGATTTAAGAGTTCAGTAAACTTTGTGATACAACTCTAAAACTGAGAAATAGTATTAATAAAGTTCATTAACATAATGGTAACAATGACAAATTATTGTCCAAAAAGAATCAAGTGTTGTTACTTGATCACATAGTGTCAAATTAATTTATCTATTTTCAGGTGGAAAACATATGTAAAGACAATAATATTAATAAATTTAGTTTGCTTTTTATTTTTAATTCTCATTTATTACTATATTTGTCTTCATAATATTTAAAATTAAGTTTGGATATTCTAGCTTTAGCTCTTTGTGTTAGTCTGCCTAGAAAACAATAACATCCTCATAATTTAAGTATTAACTTCAGTAACTTTATTTTAATATAATCTATGAGATTAAATAGAAATCAGTTTATAATGCTATTCAAGGTTTTTAACTAATTTTTGGATGTTGATCTTCTGTTTGAATGTTAAAATGGAATCTTAAATTATATATATATATATATTCATATGTCGAATGCATTAACTGGGAAGTGAACTCTGTCCAGCTGCTTGGAAGGCAGCTATGCTAACTACTAGGCCACCAACATTTGACTAAATCAATTGTAAACAAATATGACATTTTGTTATTTGTATTAATGTTATTATCAATTTTTTAAGTGCATTATTATTATTATTATTATTATTATTATTATTATTATTATTATTATTATTATTATTATTATTATTATTATTATTATTATTATTATTATTATTATTATTATTATTATTATTATTATTATTATTATTATTATTATTATTATTATTATTATTATTATTAATAATAATAATAATAATAATAATAATAATAATAATAATAATAATAATAATAATAATAATGTAGGTCTGTACCAGCCATAAGGGCCTCAACATTTGTCTTATATACACTTTGGTGCACTAGGTGTGTGTTCATATTGGGTAATAACCCCAGAAGGCATCCAGCCACATTTGAGAATAAGTTAATTAAAATTCAAGTTAGAGACAAACAGATCACCAGTTCAGATATTTATGCAGTTACTTGGTCCCTGCTCAGACAAATGGCAAACTTATAAAGAATGAAATTGCTGGTTTATGGATAAACTAAGGTTTTAATGTTTCCAAATATGATCATGGACTTTGGGTTTGAAGGACAAACTAGAATATAAAGGCTGTGAGATAAAGAAATTAATATAATGTCTTCCATGATATACCACGAGATTGGAAATCAAAAAACAAAATTATATCTCCTATTTCCAAAGAATTAAAGAAAGTATGATCCAGATTATGATCCTATTGGACAATAGTATGCTTAATTGACATTTCTAAAGTGGATAGAATCATGTATAAATTTCCTCTATAGATATGTACTTTTAAAAAAATGAATATTGTAGCACTCAAAATTGAACTGACAATAATAAGATTAAACATGTATCTTGTTATAGAATTGTAATACTATGTAACTAAAAGGATTAATAAAGTTTACTATTGTTGAAACTTAATAATAATAATAATAATAATAATAATTATTATTATTATTATTATTATTATTATTATTATTATTATTATTATTATTATTATTATCATCATTTTAGTGATTAAAATCCCCTGCAGGGTGAAAATTTCTCAACGTTTAATCCAGTTTCTTCAATTCATAGCCCTTCCTTATCTTTTGTATTCATCTTTTACGAGTACTGATTCTAAGTCTTTTACAGTCTCTTAAGAGCCAAATTATAATTTTATCTCTATATATATATATTGCTTAGTGATGTATTGAATTTAACTTTATTATTTTCTTAATTTTCTCAACAATATCACTAATACCTGTTTATTTTATCATCCAAGTAATTGTTTTCAAATTCTCTTTGTTATTTCCAATACTCATCTGTCTACATTTTATTATGATATAAAATATCTATATTGTTCTTCTGTTAAATATCTATGTCTTAAATTCATAAATTATAACAGGCAAAAACACATTCATTATTCCAAGAACATAGGCATATTTTCTTTTAATATTATTTTTAAAACACGCAAAAGTCTCTATACGTATTGTTCATGTGATGTTTATTGGCTTAATATTATTTTTACCAAAAGCCTTAATTTTACAAATTATCCTCATTCATTATGATTAATTCTTAATCAATAATATGACTAAAACTTTTATAATTAGTAATAGTCTTGCAAATCACAACTATAAATGTTTATTATTTTCATTTGAAAAGCCATTGAACATTATTTTACTCTTTAAAGTATTTTTCTTTAATCCTGCTTTCAAGTAATAGTTCTTATAACATTTTTCAAAGCTTTAAATCATTTCTTTTGAAAATAACCACATCATTTTCAAAACCTAGATGTCTTGAATAATCTCTATTTATTTATATTCATTTCATTTTTTAAATAAAAAAACCAAATACTTCAATCTTTACAAAATACTTACACCTTTCAATGTAATCATTGTTATTAAATTTTAATATTTTTCTAGGCTTGACTGACAATATTTTGGGTCTATGTTTTGATGCATCATAATGTTAATGAACATCAAAATGTTTATAAGATCAAATATCTGTTTAAATTTATAAACTCAACAAAATGATAACTCAAATTCATTATTATATGTGTGTATATATATTATCATTATCATTATTGTCAATCATTATCAATAATACACTGAATGATGAAGGTCTTTTCAAGTTCAATCCATTTTCTCCAATCTCTAGTCTCTCTTCTCCACATCATCCCTGCACACTTTCTTATTTTATTCATCCATCTCACATGTTCTCTCTTTTTGGGTCTTTTATAATCTCTTGGAATACAGTTTAAGATTTCAATTGTCTATTTATTACCATCTCTTCTAGCAATATGTCCAGCCCAACTCCATTTCAGTCTTTTAATTCTTTCAAATGATGTCAGTAACATCTGTTTGTTCTTTTACCCATATATTGCATTTTCAATCTCTTTTTGTTACTCCTAACATGCATCTCTCCATACTTCTTTGGGTGGTCTGAAGTCTCTCTCTCTCTCTCTATATATATATATATATTAATACATTTTTAGATATTTTGTATTGTAACAGTTTTTAAATTCAGTTTATTATTTTTATCGGTTTGACTCTAAAATATTCTATAACTAAATTGTAATGATCTTAATAAAAATCTTGTATAGAGCTGTTAGAAAACTGATAGGTCCATACTATTTTCACTTTTTTACAATATCAATATTGCTACCATATTCTTCCAATAATATGATAGTTTTATCATTTAAATATATGTTATATAGCTTTGATAATAATTTCTTAACTTTTCATTTGCTTTTTTAAAAATATCTGTATTAATTTCACCATTTTCTGGAGCTCATTCACTTTTTATATATTTAATTGTATGTCTCCTCCTTCATTCAAATTACTTGAAATTGTAAAAAAGTTGTATTACTTATTGCTGAAACAATTTTTCTTCCAATATGAAGATGTTTTATTTATATTTTTAGAGACTTTTGTAATTTTCTACAGCTTTACTTTATCACTTTTCTGTTATCTTATTTACTCTTTCTTGCATTGTTTTATAAAATTTAAGATTTTCAATGTTCTAAGTGAGTCATTCAAAAATATTTCTCTATTCCTTCTATTCTGCATATATTTTCTTGTCTCATATAAATGTACTCATCAATTGCTGCTGCTTCTTTATTTATGTTGCAGTTCTTAATAAAATTTCAACTATTTTCTTATTAATAAAATTATCTTCAATGGCCTTATAATATTTTTAAAATGATGTGCAAATTTTCATTTCAATTTTTTTTTTAGAATATTTTTGAGGGTTAAAGATATCAATTGTTTATACTATTTTTAATACCATTTTCTGACTATTTTTGCATTAACATATATCTTAAATCTCATTAATTGACAATATCTTGCTGTGTTGAATCTCTTAAATATAGTTTGATTTGTATTATTCAAAATATAATTAATCTGTATTATATCTTCATTTGGATGCTTTCAAAGCCATTTAAATTTTGGATTATTTCATAATATAGAATTTCTCTGTAAATTATCAAAATTTTTGTTCTCTTTTATTTTTATTTCTATCTCCATAACTCATGATTCTTTTATCTTTTAATTAATTTCAAATTGTAGACTTAAAATCTCCCATGATAATTTAAATATGGTTTGATCTGATCAATTAGTATATCTTTAAAAATACTTAAATTTTTTTTGATTATAATGAAAACTTGTTGGAGCATAAACTTGAATTATTTACTTTTGGTATCTTCCATCAAGATGAATAATAATTTTTCCATTTTATCTAACATATGATTAACTTTTACAACATACTTTTTCCATGTTTTTTTATAATAAATCCTCTTTCATCTGCAGTTTTAATAATTGTCTTTATTTTTAATTTGTGTTCACTTTTCAAATTGTTTTAATATTAAATTTTTTCTCCCCATTATATGTAGTTTTCCTCTTGTAAAATCCTTTAAAAGATATCATTAAGTGGCAATTGTTGAACTTTGATTGCCATTAATTGTTATGGCTTCTATGGGAGTTGATATAGTGATAGACTCTGAAGCTCAAAGTCCATGGATCACAGCCCAAATTTCTCTTTTCTATCATTTAACTTTTCACAAATGTCTGAGAAATAAACCTATTAGACTAGTGATTTATTTTGCTTCTAAGGCTCCAGATTTTACAGAAGTGAGAGATGTAATTTATTTTTCTTTGTCATAATTGTAAAAAAGAAATTGCATTCACACATACACACCCAATCAAGTTCATTCTGCCAAAACTACACTCAAATGATGTTTCAGTACACTCAAATGATGTTTCAGTTCAGAAATTATTAGGCATCTGATGAAGAAGTTCATGGTTTTTTCTTTGTCATATAGTTATATGTATGTTGTCTTAAGCATACTGATAAATAACTTTTTCATTTTTGTTTATTATGCAAATAATCACGTGGTAATAACAGCCATGATGGCAAGAACATATGAAGTAGACATTAAAAATTTGCTGTTTCTTTAAAAACTTAAATGAGAATCAGAAGTCTCTTTCACTTAATAGCAAACTCCTTTCTGCAACGTATATATCTATTAATAAAGTAAAAGGCTCATTCATAGTTATTCTGATAAAGTTCGAAATGTTATGATATTAAAATGATTAACTTCTACTAATGATAGTACTTCTCTATTGATTAATTCTTCCAATAATAATAGGATGAAGCATTTAACATATATATTAAAGTAACTTTTACTAATTTGATTTTTTTTTAATCAATCTCGATTTTTATTTTTTTAAAGATTTTTTTCCTCTATTAAAATGTCTCATGTAGTAAATCTCATATCCCAAGTATTTCAATCTCTGCAGTTTTCACACCATAATATATTTTCTTTATATTTCTATTATTTAATAACGCATTTAAATATATGTAGATGGATAATTGTTTATTTTTAATGTGAATTTAATTTTAAATATTTATTTATAAAGTTAGTGTAACGAATTTATTTTAATAGAAACATTTAATTCTATGGGTTTTTAAAAAAATAAAATAGATAAAGAATTAATTTATTATACTTTACTAAACGAAACAAATATATTGTTTTATTTATTACAATTTTTATTATCATTACTTAATAGAATTGTAATTAGGCTGGAGCCTCATGTTCCTTTTAAATTTCTATTGCTAAAAAAAGTGCCTCACACCATAACAAATTGACGTTTTGGGAAAATTATTCTAAAGATTTCAATTTGTAAATAGCCTTGACAGAAATGTCTAAACAATCAAGAATATATTGACTATAAAATAACTTTTAATGTTTGAAACTGAGCTACAACGTATGTTCATGATCAAGAATTGATTTGCTGATGAAAATTTCATGCTTCTAAACAAAGTTTTATAAGTATTCAAAGTATTTCTTTTACTCTGTCAATCAATACCCAGTTAGTTATCATTAAATTTAAAACATAAAATAGTGGCATTCTATTGTTTATTTTACTCAACTTTTTAGTCAACAAATGCTCTTATGTTTATAAAACTTATTATGTGTAGGAGTATATGTATGTGTAATTTACTGAATAATTCTATTCTGCATTATAGTGATAATCATTTTATTAAGAGTTATAACGAAAGCACTAGCAATTTATCACTAACTATAATCAAGTGCTATTATTCATCCTAGCATTTTATTGTCTAGTATCATTAGCTTTTGTTTGGATGTATAACTTAATATATATATAATAAATCATTAAATAAAATTCTACAATAAATTTGATAAGAGCTATTTGGAAAGTAGCAAGAATTATTATTGATTATGATTAAAAGCTTTTGATTGTTTGATTAAAGAACCTACTGTTCTCATGTGACTTTTTTAAAATTCACATTTGCGTGCATACATGTTATTTTTAAAAAAACGACTGCGCACAAAAGATCTATCCTGTTTAAATATATTTTTATAGATGCTGTAATCAAATTTAGTTTTAAGATAAACCATGAGATCAGCACCCATGAGTCTTTGACATTTGCACCTTCACCTTATAATCATTGTTTTATTTCATTGGGATAATCTAAATTGTTTTGAAATTTACTTTATCCTCATCTAAAATTACTTAAACATCTTTAATCCAGTAGTTAGGAAATTATTTGAAAAAAATCGCAGGTTGACTGGATTTGAGTAATTGGCAAGAATAGTTTAGTGGGCTAACTATTATTTCTAAAGATCGCTAAAATAAATACTGTATATTTACCTGGCATAAATATAATTTTTTTCATGCATTTTAAATTTTTAATAATTATTTTATATATATCTAGGTATCAATATATATATATAAATAGATAAATAGTCATGTACTGTTTATATGAAAAAAAGCTCTAGATATAATTGAAGAATGATTTTTATAAGTCTGAAAATATTGAATTCCATTTAAAAATATTCTAATTTGATATTAGATTTTGTTATATATATATATAGCGGGTTTCTTAGTTATCTATATTAATAATATGAGATTTTATTAACTCATATCAATAATCATGTATTATTATATCCACTTCAAAATATTTGATTTTAAAATAACTTTATTTGTTAGCACTTTTTAAAATGTTAAAAACAAAAAGTATGTATATATCAATAAAAATATTATTCAAGCCATTGATGCTTTTAATCATCATCTATAGCAACTTACCTTTATTTAAATATAATCAAATCTATCACCTTATATTTGAACTTTATCAAATTCTATTGTTATCATAAAATAATGTAAATGATAGCAGATTAAAACAGATTGATATTTATAAATAAGTGAATAATCAGCCATTGAGAGGTCATGTGATATTCAAGAGCAAAAGATATTGAGCTGTGATCTAAAAATATTAGTTCCTGAGTAATCACTCTATCAGTCTGTCAAGTTTATCTTGATTTTCTCTTTTACTGTTAAAGCGTCAAGCTTATTTAAAAATGAGTGATTTTTGCTTTATAGACATAAAAAAAAAATTATTAAACAATTAAAAAAGAAAACAACTTACTTTTACTTTCTTTTAATTTTATTTATTTTATTTTTAACATCTTAATCACAACATGTATACAATGATATAATATGATGTAAGAGACAATCATAAATTATTCTTGAACACTATGATAATATTTTTATAAATAAGCAAAATACTATTCACAATATTGTCATGACTCCTTATATTGTATTTGACTGCAGTGTTGTTTAATTCCTTATTCATATATAACTAGCTATTAAAAATATCAGAATTAGAAAAATAAGATTTACATACTATGAGTGAGTCTGCCGAAATTCAAAAATGTCAAAACAATAAAAACAAAAATTCAAAATCATAATACATTGCTATATTATAGAGATTCTTAATTATACTTTTTTTTCTAAAAAAAACTATAATTTTATTAAGTTAAAAGTTAGTCAAAAATAGTTGCAAACAATTTACAAATTTTTGATTTAACATTTTTTGTCAATAATTAGTCAAATTCTGATTTAAAAAAACAACAAAGAAACAAAAACGTAACCCATTCATTAAATATTGTTTTATAAATTTTGCCCAACAACTCTCAAGGACCATATTAACCTTAAAAAAAAGAATGAATTTTATTGAAACTAGATTCTTATGTCCATGGATTTTTTTTTTTATGATGCTTGCTATAATCTAATTTATTTTGTTTTGATCATCAGAAATGTTTCCCACTGCTGAAAACTTTTACTAGATGTTCACCAAAAGCCTGCTTTATTATATATTTTTAATTAAAGATTACACTGACATTAGATTGAAAATTCTTGATGATGAGTAGGTGTGGACTGTTTTATATGTATTAATTCTAATATTTTCACGGATAAATAAATCTATAGTATTATGTATTATTACAGGAGTTTCCATGTAATAAAAATATTATATATATATTATACCGGATACTCAATCTATTCTGAAACAGAGGGCGCCACCTGACCACTACGTGTCTGGAAAATTTGTTTACTGTGATCAGAATAGATGCTGATGATGGTTTGTGCCGACTAGACTCAGGGAGAAACAAGAGATCTTAAATTGTTTAGACAATTGAGACAAAAAAGCAGAAAGACAAACGTCAGCCAAATTAAGTTTAAACATATTTCATAAATTTTATTATGAGAAAATAAATTATTAAATATAAGTTTATGATACAATAGATGGGGGTTAACTCAGGCGTGTACCAGACATACTAAAGGCAAAGCTATGACAGACTGACTGATCTTCTAATAAACAAATTTAAAAGGGAGGAAGCAAATTTCATTCAGCAGAGGATTCACCTAAACATTGGTTTTCACTTTCAGATATTTAAACCATATGCCCTGAAATAGATCAAAGAACCCAGTGCCAATGAGCTTTCCGAGATCTAAGCATGGTCAGATCTCGAATGTCCTTATATCGGTATGAACTGCACCAATTACTACATTTAAAATAATGGTGATTGATCCATCTCAAGAACAACCGACAAACATGACTGAAAGGAAGAAAACAATAAAAAAAACTGGTGAATCCCAGCCAAACGATTGGCAAAAATTATTTTAAAATTAATAAGAAAAGGTCTCAATAGGAGACAAGCAAATAATTAGAAAAAACAGTTCCATCTGCCCCAGCAATTAAAGAAAAGAAAATGAATTACAAACAAATTCTGAGTACATGCTCTGATAAATTTAAAGCATACGTAATAAATACAAAAATAAATCTATCGGAGAGTGCACATGACTACGAGAATATTAAAAGTTTAAATACTCTAGCAGAATGAAAGTATTGCTCACCTGTAATTTAAGAAAGGATAAATTTTATCTTCCTGCTGATGACTTATAAAATTACAAAGAAAAACACAATTCTAATTCCGCCTTTAGAGATATTAGAAATGAAATCTCCACCTGTGAAAATCAGACAATAAAGTCATCAGCCAAAAGAATTTTGGAGGTTTAGCAAGAGGGCAAATATAGAGTATAAAATTAATTATTGAATACTAAATAATTACAGGTAAGTATAAAAAAATATATACAAGACTGCTAAAGCATTTACAAAAACGAGGCATAAAATATAAAACTCATTCGTCACTCTCCAATAAACAAAACTGAAAGCAAATTGGAAGCTTAAAACTAAGATTCCAAGACACACTATAAAATATTGGAAAACACAGCAAATATTAGATATGAGGCTATATTGATTTAAGAAGTCATATTTATAATTAGATTGAGCGGAGATTTAATGAGAATTAATTTACCCTGGGAATAATAAAAACGAAAATAGTTACCTTTCAGTAAAACAAAGTTCACGTAGAGTGCGCACTTTTACTTAAGTTTATTTTCAGGTTCTTTAGGCAGCAAGGTAGATGTAGAGAGGTTCCAGCTTCTTTTAGGTGTTCAAGGCATTACTGGAGCAAACTTGGAAGTCAGGGATCTGTCTTTTGTGGAGTTAGCAAGCCATTCGGGTGGTGGTAACAAGTATAGAATTTTTCATTTTGTTGTAGGCAAAAGTATTTAATCACGGCTGATGTCCTTTAAGAAATTAAATGTCCGCGCTGATATAAATTCTCACTTGATAAACAGCTTGTCTATCAACAAACAATGAATTAACTCACTCCAAATTTTCAGGGCTATTTATACGTTGCTCCATTTCCCGTGAAACACTTTCCTTGTTGTTCAATTTCTTCGCCTTAGGCAGGGAAAATATTAATCTCCCGCTCAATCTATCTAAGAATTCCACCCAGGGTTTATTGAAATGAAAACAACAACATAAAAATCAAATCTCCACTATCAAAATTGTTTACAATGATAAAAGCAACAGGAATGCAATTAGCTAGCTAGCTTGTTTTTAAATCAAATGGATTTAAAAACAGGCGGTATATGAAAACTATTTTAAAATAAATCGATAAACATTTTTAAAAACAATCCGTTTTACATATAAACGCGTGTATACTTGGATACATGCATTCTTTTTAAATAATATTGCAAATTTAAACTCTACGTTTAATTAAAATTAAAAGCTTAATAAATTTCTTTTTTTTTTGTTTAATAATAACACCATTGAACCGGATTTCAATCAGGTTCAACTGCCTCAAAACGTGATCAAAAAAAAAAAAAAACATTCCTGTAACTGTTTTTTTTTCTAAACTATAAACACTTTAAAAATATTCTTAGAAATTCGGCCGAACGTTTGCCTCACACTCATAAAAAACAACACAATATTTCATTTTAAGCAAACCCTTCTCCATTCTCATAATTCATTAACAAAATCTTTTTTTATTTTTATTAAAAACAATCTGTCAGATTGCTAAATGCTGAACCCTTAACTTTTGTCCAGCGGTTCTTTTACTCCTTTTACTAACTTACTGAAATAAGTTTCTTTCCCTCGCTTATATTTTCTTAGCTTATACACTTTTCTCTTGTCTCTTTCTCATTCTATTTTGTTTGCTATCTCATATGTCTGAAAGACTTTAGGCCTAGCAAAACCCCTTTCTACTAAGTGTCCCTTTTTATTACTCATACTATCAGAATTAGTATACGGAAAGAATTTATCGTCTACGACCTTTTTGAATGTTTGACCTAAGATGGCTTCTATTTCTACCTTAAAATCATATTTCTTAATCTTTCTTTTAACTCTTTTCTTCTTTTCGAATTCATATTCAAAACAAACAGTTATTGAAACCAATTTATTTTTAGTTTTACGCGAAGACTCTTTTACCTGATTTTCTGTTTTTACCTTATAATTTTCTTCTATTGCTTTATTTACATTTACTCAATTTTCCGCCACACTTTCTACTTGTAACCCATCTGTGCTTATTTCTAACTTTATTTCCACCTTTTCTGTCCTACCACTATCCTGTGATACCTTAATTTCTATATCTTTTATGACCTCAACTTTTTCTACTTCTTGAGTTTCTTCTACTTCTCCCATTATTTCTTGTCTCATTTCTTTCATTTCCATAATCATTTCTTCCTTTATAGCCTGCTGGCTCTGTTTAACTTCACTAACTTCTTTCTTCATTGCCTGTTGGACCTGCTTAATTTCCTCTTTTATTTCCGCTTTAAACTCTGCCATCATTGCTTGCTGACTTTTCTTGAATTCACTCATATCCTCCTTCATTTCTATTACCAACTTCATCAACATCTTCATCATCATCTGTGACTCACTTTCTTCTTTTTCTACAATTTGAGGGTTTTTAAATGAGACAGGGCTTTCTTCTACACATGCTGCCCTGTCGCTTTCTTCGTTGACTTCCATTTTTACACAAAGATTAAATTCGCAATACTAACTCTTTAAAAAAAAAAAAATCTAAACTCTAAAAGCCAATAAAATGCTATTTACTGTTTTCTATAAATTATTTTATAACAAAGACGAACTATATTTAACTCTTCAAAAAAAATTAACTTAGACAGACTTTTTAGGCAATACGCTTTTTACTGTTTATAATTTATTTCATATAAAAGAAAGATGAACTATATTTAACTCTTCAAATAAAATTACTCTGACAGACTTTTTGAAAATACGCTTTTTAAGTTTCTAAATTATTTCATTAAAAAGAAAGACGAACCCCATTCTACCAAACTTACTCCAACCATACATACAATAATTAACAAAAACCGAACCTCACCTACTATATCTTTGCCTCTTACACCTGAAATCTTTCTCAATTGTCTAAACAAAATCTCACATGAGTTTGAAAACTCGAAGCCTCATGTTGGTAGTGCTAAAAATTATTATCCTATATACCGATACTCAATCTATTCTGAAACAGAGGGCACCACCTGACTACTACGTGTCTGAAAAATTTGTTTACTGTGATCAGAATAGATGCTGATGATGGTTTGCGCTGACTAGACTCAGGGAGAAACAAGAGATCTTAAATTGTTTAGACAATTGAGACAAAAAAGCACAAAGACAAACGTCAGCCAAATTAAGTTTAAACATATTTCATAAATTTTATTATGAGAAAATAAATTATTAAATATAAGTTTATGATACAATAGATGGGGGTTAACTCAGGCGTGTACCAGACATACTAAAGGCAAAGCTATGACAGACTGACTGATCTTCTAATAAACAAATTTAAAAGGGAGGAAGCAAATTTCATTCAGCAGAGGATTCACCTAAACATTGGTTTTCACTTTCAGATATTTAAACCATATGCCCCTGAAATAGATCAAAGAACCCAGTGTCGATGAGCTTTCCGAGATCTAAGCATGGTCAGATCTCGAATGTCCTTATATCGGTATGAACTGCACCAATTACTACATTTAAAATAATGGTGATTGATCCATATCAAGAACAACCGACAAACATGACTGAAAGGAAGTAAAAAATAAAAAAAACTGGTGAATCCCAGCCAAACGATTGGCAAAAATTATTTTAAAATTAATAAGAAAAGGTCTCAATAGGAGACAAGCAAATAATTAGAAAAACAGTTCCATCTGCCCCAGAAATTAAAGAAAAGAAAATGAATTACAAACAAATTCTGAGTACATGCTCTGATAAATTTAAAGCATACGTAATAAATACAAAAATAAATCTATCGGAGAGTGCACATGAGTACAAGAATATTAAAAGTTTAAATACTCTAGCAGAATGAAAGTATTGCTCACCTGTAATTTAAGAAAAGATAAATTTTATCTTCCTGCTGACGACTTATAAAATTGCAAAGAAAAACACAATTCTAATTTCCGCCTTTAGAGATATTAGAAATGAAATCTCCACCTGCGAAAATCAGACAATAAAGTCGTCAGCCAAAAAAGTTTTGGAGGTTTAGCAAGAGGGCAAACATAGAGTATAAAATTAATTATTAAATACTAAATAATTACAGGTAAGTATAAAAAAAATATATTCAAGACTGCTAAAGCATTTACAAAAGCGAGACATAAAATATAAAACTCATTCATCACTTTCCAATAAACAAAACTGAAAGCAAATTGGAAGCTTAAAACTAAGATTCCAAGACACACTATAAAATATTGGAAAACGCAGCAAATATTAGATATAAGGCTATATTGATTTAAGAAGACATATTTATGATTAGATTGAGTGGAGATTTAATGAGAATTAATTTACCCTGGGAATAATAAAAACGAAAATAGTTACCTTTCGGTAAAACAAAGTTCACGTAGAGTGCGCACTTTTACTGAAGTTCATTTTCAGGTTCTTTAGGCAGCAAGGTAGATGTAGAGAGGTTTTGGCTTCTTTTAGGTGTTCAAGGCATTACTGGAGCAAACTTGGAAGTCAGGGATCTGTCTTTTGTGGAGTTAGCAAGCCATTCGGGTGGTGGTAACAAGTATAGAATTTTTCATTTTGTTGTAGGCAAAAGTATTTAATCACGGCTGATGTCCTTTAAGAAATTAAATGTCCACGCTGATATAAATTCTCACTTGATAAACAGCTTGTCTATCAACGAACAATGAATTAACTCACTCCAAATTTTCAGGGCCATTTATACGTTGCTCCATTTCCCGCGAAACACTTTCCTTGTTCAATTTCTTCGCCTTAGGCAAGGCAAATATTAATCTCCCACTCAATCTATCTAAGAATTCCACCCAGGGTTTATTGAAATGAAAACAACAACATAAAAATAAAATCTCTGCTATCAAAATTGTTTACAATGATAAAAGCAACAAGAATGCAGTTAGTTAGCCAGCTTGTTTTTAAATCAAATGGATTTAAAAAGGCAGTATATGAAAACTATTTTAAAATAATTCCATAAACATTTTTAAAAAAATCTGTTTTACATATAAACTCATGTATACTTGGATACATGCATTCTTTTTAAATAATATTGCAAATTTAAACTCTACGTTTAATTAAAATTAAAAGCTTAATAAATTTCTTTTTTTTTTTTTTGTTTAATAACAACACCATTGAACCGGATTTCAATCAGGTTCAATATACATTGTGGAAGTAAATTACTCTTCAAAAATCGACATCCACTTTCCTATTAATAAATGTTTTAAAAGCATAAGTGATACATCTATGGTCAGAACCTATTCTTTAAATAAACCAATATTTATTGTCTCTGCTAGAATTGAAATCTTGATCTGGATTGTGAGCCTGATTTTTAAATCAATCTATTGCCTGTAAAAAATTGAATTGTGTAACATAGGGAAAATAAATATCTTCAACACTGAATCTTATTAATGTACCAACATATAGTAACTAATAATATAGCAATTTATGCACAATAAATATTGTTGAAGTAAATTACTCTTGGCACAAGCACTATAATCAGAACATATGTAAGTAATAGGTCAATTTAAAAATCAGACTCACAATAAGATCTAGATTTCAATTCAAACATAGACAATAAAATATTTACTGATGGGAGAGTCTATATCTGTTTTATAGTGCATGCATGAAAAATATTTTATTTCCACAATATTTCATATGTGTATAAATCTCTATATTATCAATTTTTACATATACATATATTTAGAAAAATTATATAACATTAATTTCACTAAAATTCTTCGATGACTATGGTTTCATCTATTAACAAATAGTCTTTGAAAAGGTAATGTTATATATTTTTATATTTTTTATAAACATTAGCATTGTGGTAGACAGTATTTAATATAAATATATATATAATCAAGATGTAATAGTATGTATACTGAACCCGACTGCTTGAAGGCGTTATTCACACAACACATCAATATACTGTTTAGCAGACTAACTTATAACTAACACTACAGAAGTACTGTTTGAGCCATATCAGGCCACCTAAAGAGTGATGTATCCTACAAATGTGTAATAAAATACTATGCCCATTGACTTGCGACAGTATTACTCAAGTCAGTGCAATTCAACTCTCACTATGATCTGATTTCATGGTGGCCATGTATGAAGGATATGAAACTATAAAAAAATTCATTGTGGAAAAATTTTGAGAAAGTGTAGTGGATTTAGTATTACATATTAAGAATTGTCAGGCCATCACGCACACTTCCCTACAATTTTGAACTGCACACAACCTGAAAATGTTAGGGTTTTCAGCAGAGTTCTGCCAGGTTCATGTGCAAATGCATCTTTACATATGAATCCATGTGAGAACAGTAAAAGGTTGGTGGCAAGTGTTCAAAGTTGGTTGAAGGGGAGTGAATTGCCAGCCACAGAAGTTGACACTGTTGTGTTTTTTCAGAAAGAGAACATTCTGCCAGATGCGAATCTATGCGTTTGCAGGAGGAGCATGGTTTTAGTCAACTACAGGATCTGGGGAATTCCATTTCCACTCCTGCAAGTGTACCTGGGATTTGCATAAGGAAAGTTGGTTGGATGGTTCCAAAATCCCATTACTTACAGCTTTGAGGCTCATCTCCTATTGAAATCAAACAAACCGTAACTCCCTGCTATTCTAAAAAAATGTTTTTTTAAAAACGAAACTGTTTAAGGCTTTTTGAAAAAGGTAAAAAATAAAGAAAGAACTTTTCGCTATCATATAAAGGTTTTGGTAGTGTAAATATTTAAAAAAAAAACAGCAACTTCATAATAAGAAAATAAAAGTCGATAATTAAAAATCAAACCAACCCCCTCCACCCTCTAAAAACCACCTGTTGGTTTTTATTAAAAATGAATTGATTAATAAGGCTTTCCAAAAAAAAAAAGAAACTCAAAATCAATAAAAAGTCAATAATTTAAAAGCAACCCAATCCCTCTCCAATAATTTGTATATTTTGTTAATCTATCTCTTTATATGTATTATATATATGAACACATTTAAAATTAATATGCGAAGTTTCCAGTACATCGGCAAAAGATACTAAAAGACGAGAATTAAAATTCAAACCAACTCCCTCCACCCTCTAAAAACCAACTGTTGGTTTATTAAAACTGAATTGTTTAAGGCTTTAAAAAAAAAGCTCAAAATCCAAAAAAAGATGATAATTTAAAAGCAAACCAACCCTCCCCCCTCTATCATCTAAAAACAAAATGTTTGTTTATTAAAAAGGAAAAAAAAATGTAGGAGTTTTATGTATAGAAAGGAGTAAAAAAAAATTTTTTACCATGGTATTATATAAAAAAAAAACGATAATTCAAAATCAAAAAAAAAAAAGCTCAAAATAAATAAAAAAAATCGATAATTTAATAGCAAACCACCACCCCCTACACCATATAAAAACAAAGTATTTGTTTCTTAAAAATGAAAAAAAACATACAAGTTTTATGCATAGAAAGTGAAAAAAAATTTTTTTTAACCGTAGTATTCTGTAAAGAAACCGATGGCCCGTGAATCAGTACATTGAGGTGCATTGGGTGAAAAGCCATGCCATCAAACAATGGGGTTCAGTATACATACTATTACCAATCAAAATTACCCCAAATTCAAAACTCAACAAGACTAGCCAAATCATTACCAATGGTTTCACTACTACAAGCAGATTTTTCAAATGTAAAGAACTACAAAATAACAATTATTTAAACTACACATTACCCACAATTTCACTCTCTTCCCATCCACCCTTAATATTAAAAGAACTTTTAAATAAGTTAATTATGAAAGAAAATGAGTTTAGAAAGACAATGGATAAAGAATTAAATAATGGTAAATATATGTTTTAGAAAAATATGCTGGTAATGTGATTAAAAGGAGATTAATAGATATTATGAAAAAAAATGGTAAATTTAAAATTTTTTAATAGAGTAGATTATTTAAAATGTTATCTTAATGATTTCACATCAGCTAAGATGTTTATGAATATTAAGACTCATAAAGAGGGTTTTCCTTTAAGATTTATTTTTGATTTTACAGATAGTGTTGTGGAGGGTATTTCTAGATTCTTGAATAATTTTTTTAAAACAATTTGTTGATTTTAATCATTACATAGTTTCTTCTTTTGAGGCTTTTGATAAAATTAATAATTTTAAAATGGAAAGTAATTGGGTATTTGGTAAATTGGATAATGAAAATATGTATCAATCTATTAATAGATCAAGCAGTATTGATGTACTTATGTCTGTGTTAGTTAAACATGAATCATTGCCAAAAAATAAAATTAAAGTTATTAAAGATTTGTTTTTCTTATTGGAGGATTCTATATATTTTACTTACAATGGTAATTTTTGTAAGATTAAGGAAGGGTGGATAATAGTTATTTCTCTCTTAATTTGTTCAGTTTATATTAATTATTTGGAAGAGGAAATTATTATTAAAAAGAATTATTTATACTTAAAGTTATTTTCTAAATATGTAGATAATTGTTTGTTTGTAGTTGAGAATGATAAATTGAAAGAATTGGTAAATAAATTTAATTTTGTTGATCCTTCTATAAAATATGTTGTAGAAGGAGGGAGGTTAGATTTTGTTAAGTTAAAATTTTTAGATCTATTAAGTGATTAGAAATTATTTAGAATAATTTTTTGGTATATAATCATTATGTTAAGAGTAAAGAATTAAGATCTATAATTAAATCTGATAGCTATCAATCTGTATCTCATTATTGTTACAGAAATAAAATATTAAATAATTCCAGTGGAGTAGCTTTGTTTCAAAAAGATCAATTTTATAAAGATTATTTGAGTGTTGGCTACTCTGATAAATGTGTTAAAAGTATTTTATTTAATAGTAATAATATTTGTAATAATGTAAAGAATAAAGAAAAATATGATTTTATTTCTTTGCCATTTAAATTATCTTCTTATAAAATTGTATGTAGAAATAGTAATTTGTTTGGTAATAAGAAAACTGCTTGGAAAAGGGGTATTACTCTGAATAATTTATTAAATAATACAAAGAAAATTTTTGATAGAAAGACTATTCCTGAAGTAGTGTATATTATCCCTTGCTTTGTAAGAAATTGTATATAGAACAGAATAGTTTGAGCTTAAATGAAAGAATAAAGGTACATAAAAGTAGGGTTAGAAATAAATAGCTTAGTTCTGCCTTATATATTCATGTAAAAGATACAGGCCACACTATTAATTTTGATGAAGCTAAGGTTATTTTCTTTGAGAGAAATGAAATAAAAAAAAAAATTAAAGAATCTTTATTATTAAAAATTTATAATTCTGAAGTAATTAACTTATTTAAAAGTTCTTTTAATATTAAGGGTGGATGGGAAGTAAGTGTAATTTGGATCATGTGTAGTTTAAATATGTTATTTTATAGTTTTTTACAATTGAGAACTGATTGTAGCAGTGAAACTATTGGTAGTGATTTACAGTTTATACTTTTTGATTAGTCTGGTTGAGTTTGAATTTGGGGTAATTTTAATTATTTATTGAGTAGTTTAGCTTTATGCTTTTAATGTTTATATATACACACATTGCATTTGAAGAATAATAGAGGGGTGTATACAGAAATAATTGCAATAAATAGTATATTGCATTGACAAATATAATAGGATGGTATTTGAATAAATTATATTTGAATAAGCATTAAACTCAGCACATTCTATGATGTAGATAAAAGGTATTTTATGCTGATATTACTGTTCATAAATCTATCAGTTTCTAGATCTTAAGATCTAATAATGTTCAAAAATATATGTTAAAACATATACATTAATCCTTTTTTTAATTTAAAAAAAAATCTTTAATAATAAAACATGGCATCGGCACATATACCTGGCTTTTCAATTGTCATTGATAATCAAACTGAACTCTCAATATTAAGTTTTGGAACAGAGATATAATTTATGAAAAAAAACTTTTAGTTGTATTGACCCACAGTACATACCATAATAATGAGCATCATCTTCTTATGAAGAGATATTTTCCAGATATTGGTTTAAATTCTTTTCATATTTATATTAATTTTCCATTATAACTTCTAATTCTAGCTTGCAGAAAATAGTTAGTGAGAATGATTTTGCAAACATGACGTAATCTTATTTAAAACTTGTATAAAAATAAATATATGTATGTGATAATGAGATTAAAATAAAAATAGGCTAGATTAATTAAATATTTGAATATTTATTAAAGTAAGACTGAATACAAAATTAAAGATAAACACACTCTTGTTCTAAATGTACCTGTTAAATGATTTGAATTAATACATGTATCAAATACATTTTTACTATATTATAAAAAGTTAATTGAATCTTAAATAATTTTCATATTATAGTGTAGGCGTATATGACAGATTAATGAAATTCACCCACAATATAGCTTAAGTAATAAAAGAAATTAAAATTCCCTCATTTAACAATTTCATTATGGAGATAAAAATGAGTAATAAAAAAAATTATATCCACAATATTTAAATAAATTCATGATTTTACAAATATATAATATTCTCTGTACTGCTTCTGTAAACCAAAATATGTAAGTTTTTTACCTGTATATTATCGTTTAAATACATATACATTATAAAATAACTTCATATATAATTTGAAATGAATGTTGTTTCAAAGTTTCAGTTTTTCTTTTAGTTAGACGATTTTTTCCCCTTGAATTTCAGATTATTTATGGATTTTTAATTTCTGTTATTTTTTACAGTAAGTTATCGCATCGTTGTAGTTGGCTAACTTGTAGCTTGATTTATAGATTTTCATGGTACAATTAGATCTTACTTTTCTCAGGCAAAACCAGTGACAAATTATCTTTAGTTTAGGGATTAATATGTTCTTTAGAATCGCCAATAGCAGAGACTATGTTTCACATTCTATTAAGTTTAGGCAACCCATCTTCTTCTAGGCACTATCTAGCTAGAAGATTATAATGGGTGCATATTCAGTGAGCTTAATCAGCCAGATCAAAAATCTTGATACATATTTGGCTTCTCATCATTGTAGAATAAGTATATACTTAAAAATACTTCTTCCTCGCTTATCTAGTAATTGAGCATTATTATAAAAAAAAACAGCTGACAAACATTACTGAAACCTTTATTATTCATTTAATTTTTCTATGAAATTTAGAATTTGCAATGAATGACTAACAGCTGAATATTTGCACTGTATTGCATAGTTTTTTTAAACCTCACCTCTCCTTTTTTTTCAAGAACTTGTTTCCAGAATTCAGAAATTAATCTGTCCACCTACACAGGGTATTTTCCAAAAAACACATCCTAAGCTTTTAAATTGTTGTTAAAAGGTTAATTACTTACTTTTTAGTAATTAATAAATTGTTTTCTATATAATATTTCGCAATAAGTTTAATCGTTTATGTACATTCCGAGTATGTAAGCATATATATTATTATACTTTTAATTTTGCAATTACGTTAGCAATAAATTTGACAATCTTTTATAATTTGTTCTATCATTCAGATGCTTTTTAAGTTTGGCAATTAAAGGTTTTTATTTACTCCATGCACAATAATAAGGATTGACTTTCTACCTAAACATTTTTCACAAATGCACGTTATAAAATCAATATACTGTAGTTTATATTACATTTATAAATGGAAAATATACTCAAAAATATTTTGATTAATACTTCAACCAACTCAAAAATCATTTACACATCTCTCCTTATTAACCGAGTCAATTTTCTGCTATCATTTTCATCACAAATGTCTGTGTTTTTAGGGATACGTATATTTATATCATATAATTAAGTATATATGTATTATAGGTTATCTTTCTTTTTTAGTTTTCATAATCTATTGATATAATACTGAAATATTTTTCAATTTTACTCTATTACTTTAAAACTCAGCCTATTTTTATAATTTATTCTGTGTCTGCTGTCATCACAATACTTTCTCGTGGAAAAGAAAGAAAATAGGATCATAATACTTTTATTCACTTTATAATTTTTGTAAGCAATTTTGATACTATTTGATTATTAATTTCTATGCTATATTGCTTTAATATTTTATTCTCCAATTTTACAATCTGTTTTTTTTTTTTTTTCATTTTGTGGTTGTCATAATATTTTTTGGACTTTTTGTATGATGAGGTTGCACTTTAGATCTATAACTTGTTTTATTTTTTTATTTTACAAGTGATAAGAGATAAAATGTTAGTTCAGTTTCATAATATGCCTTGCTTTATCTAGTACATTACTTCTTTTTTCTTTTTTATTAGGCAAACATTTCTTTACATTTCCATAAAAATCATGGCATTAGTTGAGATTTAAGAGGTGTGAGTAATTACATAAATGTTTCTGAACATTGATTATTCTTATGTCAAATAAAGTTAGTATTTATACTCTTTAATACTTTGTATACACAAAATCAGAATTTACATTTCATTATTAATTATACCCTTTTATGGTCATTAATTCTTGGTTTAAAAAGTGAAAAGAATTTCAGGAGACATCAACTAATATCACCAGAATTTTTATATTAAGAAGCACTGGTCAGTAGCACAATTTCTTTTCTTGTTGTATATATGAATTATATATAATTGTTTTTAGAATATGAGAATATCTAGGATTAAGAGTCACAAGTATTTAAATTAATGGCATTACTTTGATAATACCCCATATGTTTAGATATTATTTTTATTTTACTAATTTCATTAACAATAATATATTTTATATTAGCATTTGAATTTATGTATATATTATAAAAGTAATATTAGTAATTTAAATTGTTATAAAATTCTCTAGATATCTAAGAAACAGTAGCACTATGACACTCATGAAAATGTAAATAGCCTGGGACATCTGAATAAAATTCAGACAATATTGTTTACATTTTTCATGTCTTGTTTAAATAAGTAACCTTTAGTTATATATATATATATATATTGTAATGGGCACGGGACGATCGAAGGCTACACTTCCCTTTTATGAGTGCATAATGGGGAATTCTAATGATTCAAGATCGTCCACTTTCCGCTACCTCAAGCAGAGAGAACATACGGACATACACGAGTCTATATCCATATTTGATCGAATCTGTATGCTATACGGATATAGCACCGATTATTTTTCCCGACCAACCGTCTCTCGACTGCTGTAAGATCTGACCGAGTTACAGCGCTTGGCTGATTTATAAATTTAACGGGATCAAATACTGCACCACCAACTTCCATGTGTTAATTCAATAATAAAAAAAAATGAATAATAGTTTTCCCACCCTTAGACTAGACTACCCTTTTTGGAGTGGCGAAGAATGAGACAAGGCAGGTTTAAATGAAATAATAGATTTAATAGAATAAATTAATCGTAAAAGTGATATAAAAAAAACACATTAACATGAAATGAAAAAACAGATTATAATCTATAGTGCTACAAGAAAAGAATACATATAAAACTATATTATAAATGATGGTACATTTATAAATCGTCAGTCTGGGTATTTATCAAAAAATTCAAGAATGTCTTTATCATTCACAAAAGGCATGTGGCCATTGTCTAATTAAACTATGTGCACATTGAAATATATAACAAAATAGTATGTATCTTTACCTAGGTTTTAGTCTCTGAATTTATCCGACGTCTTGCCGACCGTCACGTGGATTTTCTCCACTTCTTTAGGAGGGACGGTCGCAGGTTAGATTTGGTTGTGTGTAGCTTCTTAGTGTTTAAGGCATCAAGGAAGAGGCATCAAGGACAAGGCAACTAAATGAATCCATCGGCAGGCACTATGACGGTGGTTATTACATTTTGACAAGAACCATTAGTACAGTAAGTCCAGATCGACCAGCGATCACGATGGCCTTAGCCAGCCATTCTAGATGAGGCACCGATGTTGAAAGTCATATCTGTTAACTATATCGGTTGAGTATCGGAGCTGTCTTTTACCACCCTCTCGACACGAACTCTCTAGCTCTAATCCCTTTGAAAACTTTTTTTTTTTTAATTAAAAAATTCCACCAGCCTTTGTCCTTCTGATTCTTTGTTTTCACTTTCATTCACACCTTTCTTACTATGCCTTCGGCCATAAGTAAATTTGTTTTACCCAATCTAGTAGCACTATGTACATTTATTTAATTCAATATTTTTTTAATTTAATTACACAGATTTTAATACATGTTTTTCTTTCGTTTTTTATTTAAGTTTAGACAAGCATTTATTATTGCTGTCTATATTCTGCTTCAAATACACTCCATACACGCATTTCGTTTATCATCAAATGTGTACTTTAAAACCCAGATCCTTATCTTTTGATTATGTTTAACTTTCTATGTTTTGCGTGCTATTTAAGGTTTTTTAAACTTAATCTTCTTTCAAAATCTGATTTTAACTTGCATTTGATTTATATTTCTTTATCACTTTATTTTTTAACATACACTTTCAATATTTCTAATTTCATATTTTAATTTCACCAAAATCCGAACTTTGGAGGGTAAAAGATAAGAATCTTTTTGATTCTACTTCCCTCTCTTTTTTAATTAATTGAAACATTTCTTTGTTCTGTAAATTTTTTAAGCTTGCTCTTTTTTCTTTTTTTATTTATTTTATCAAACATGATATTTAATATTCTGTGAATGTTTAATATTTATATGGTGACCGCAGTATGTGCGATCATCACATTATACCGTTCCCCTCCTTTAAAATCTTTTTTTTGTCAAAAAAAAAATTTAAAATTTATGCATCAAAAGCTAGATGCTCCCAACTACTGTTCAAACCTTTTTAGATTTATGCATTCCTAATATGATTTAATGATGAGGTTAATCTCTAGAGAGGCGACCAGGTAAATTACATCTCTTTTCTTGATGACCCAACCAGCATTGCCAAACCAATTTAATCTTGTCATTAGCATTACATGCATTTTATTTCTGCCTAATACTCGTATATATAGGTTCGAATCCACAGGATATCTCTGTGACCCAATTAAACCTGTTCATACATCATATCCTGCAAATGATAAACCCCTAATTGTCAACTGTGGACACTATTACCAAGGTGGGTTGGGAGGCTGGCATCTTTTCATCCAGCTCATCCATGAGCTCAGTATATTTTCTGATAGCTCTTAATTTGTACAAGGCATTCTTTTCCCCATAGATTTGTCTCTAAACCATTGACTCACGATATCTGTCCAATATCTAACTGGAAATCTTAATCCAGTGAGTCATTATGAGAATGGGATCTCTGTCCCTGTGTTCTCTGTATGATAAGATTTGGTGCACTGCAGAACATACATGAATGAATAATGAAGAAGGCATTTATCATAATGTCCTTCATCCCTTTTTCCACTTATCGGCTCATCGAAGAAATCATGTTATCAGGATCAATGTTACAGTCTGTTCTCCATGACTCGTGGTCCATTTCCATTTCCAATTTTGTTATCATTAAATCCTTCCTTTATTTGTGACTGCCCTTAAGTTTTATCTGGTGGTTGTTTTTCTCTATTGAATAGCCTTAGTGATCGAGCATTGTATACTCCTTTTTCCTCTGTTCCCTGGACTATAACATAGGCATTATTCCCATACAGCTTTTGGATCATGTATGGTCCTTCATAAATGGTTTGGAACTTCTTAAATATATTTTGCGCTGGGTAACTTACAGGGTGCACCCTCACCATGATCTTATCACTGATCCTGAATTGATTTTCCACCCCCTTGAACCTTTGCCTTCTTATTTCACCCATCCTTTCCATCTGACTACACGCTTGCTCCATGTCCCTTCTCCTATTTATTACTTTGGTTCCTACAGGTAATCAACCATTAAATGGGCATGGGATATGTTTCCCAAAATGTAGCCGAATGGGTTCAAAACCTGTGGACTCATTCTTTGCACAATTGATCATGTTTACTATATGTGGGGTTTCCTTCACCCACATATGATGGTCATCAGATATATATACACGAAACAGATGCCCGAGCTCTCTCATGACCTGTTCACATGGGTTCAACTGAGGATTATGGATCGATGTCAATGTGTGCTTTATTCTGTGTTTAGTAACCCATTTCTTCCACTCACGTGACATAAATGGTGTACCGTGATCCGATAAGATCTGAGTAGGAATTCCCACCATCTTAAAATGTTGTTGCTCAAGTGCTTTAATGGTCTGCTTAGCATTGGCTTGTGTGACTGGATATGCAGCCACCAATTTTGAGAAGAGGTCATACATGACCAGTAGGTACTTCTTCTTATTAAAAGCCGGCAATGGACCATAAAAGTCGATGGCTAATATATGGTTCGGCTGATCAGTGTATATGGGCTGTAATGATCCTACTCCTGATACATTAGGGGGTTTAGTTCAGGTGCAGGTGTCACATGTTCTAATAACATTTGCAATGTCATCATGCATTCCTAGCCAGTAGAACCAATGTCTAAGGCAACTCTCCACTTTGTTTCTCCCATAATGCCCATATGTTTCATGGACATACTGAATGGTCTGTTTTCTCAAGGCCCTGGGCATGACAATGCATGTCTGCTTCTTTCACTTGAGCATCCATTGCAAGAGTCCTCCTTTCATGCAGAAGTGGTTTCGGTCCTGCGATAGGGTGTTTCCCTTTATCTCTGATACAGATTGATGCCGTAAATGTTCTATCAATTGTCTGCACTCCAGATCCTTCCTTTGATGTTCTTTTAAATTATGCATTTCACTTGCTATCTTGGGTTCTCCATCCATCTCAGTAACCATTATGTATGCCCCATCAGGCTTTCTCCAGGGTTTCCAGCGAAGACTTGGATCTTCAGAAATTGGTGGAAGCCCACAGGATAATCCATGCAATTTCCAGATCTCATAATTCCACATTCTTCTCTGGTTCTTGGTCCTATGCCCTTTCTGTTGGCATTGGTACTACTATTGGCTGACCTCTTGATACTCTCTTCAACTTTTGTATTTAACTCTGCTACTACCTTCACCACCTGACTTAAATTCTCCTGTATGCTCACCCTCATCATTCTATGATCCTCCACTCTAACTACCTCCACCTCTTCATCTAACTGTCTCATCTCCCTTTCTGTCCCTTTCCCAATCAAATTCTGCTGATTCTCTACCTCTATCCTCAACTATTTCTGATTCCTCATATGCACATGGCCTCATACTCCTTTGATCATCCCTCTTAATCTCTTGGTGAAATCCATCCCATGTGTCATTAGCCTTTGATTGCAGGATGACCTCATTTCTTATTTCTTCCCTGACTTCAGCCCATCTTTTCTGGCAGTCTCTCTCTACCTTTACCATCCATTCTTCTATCCTTCTCTCGTGACTGTCCACGAGTTCTTTCATGAATTGCTCTTGCTCCTTCCTCATTTGCTTTAACATATCCATAATATTACTATAGGCCATTGTATCCTTTACTTTCATCTCCTCTCCATTCCCTTCTTTTACTTGCCTTTCTTGAAGTTCCATTTTGGCTTGAGCCCTTGTTCGCATAAATATGATTTATTTAACTTTCTTTATATCTGGACTGATTATTCCTACTATTGACCTCTTCTAACTAGACTTATACCCAACTTCTTTCGACTGACTTTATGTTTTTTCACTTTGATTAACTTTTAATTTCTTAGTTGTCTATCGATCAGCATTCAGATCGCTAGCCAACCCAAACATCCATACTCTGGTTCATCTTCTTATTCGCCTGCATTAGCTTTGCCTGACTGCCTGTCCACCTTGATGATTGTCCTCTATTTTCCCTCTTCATCTACCTCTGACCCCTATACTTCAATTAAATGATGCACTTATATATTCTTTTAAATTTAACTTACTTAAATACTATGCTTGTTCTTCTGTTAACGATATGCATTATAACTTCGTTTTATTTGACTGTGTCTCCAACATTACCCTTCCGATATATATATTTTTCTACTCCTACATTTACAAAATTTGGCCACTTAAGGTTACTGCTGTTTTAAACAAGATCATACACACACATATATATTTTTACTTCTCTTACACATGCGACTATTCTAGAATCACACACATATATTTTTCTTCCACATAACTAAAATACGTGACAATATTTATAGTTTCTTCAATTTAAATTATACACTCGAATTCCCTTTATCATTAAAATATTTTATTTTCCGCTTAACTGGGACCATTATTATTTATTCACACATATATATTTCTTCATTTAACTTAGTTTTGACTATTTTAATCATTTAACCTTTATAACTACAACATTACTGAAATTGTTTCACTATTTCTAACTTAACTATTTTATGTTTTCATTAATTAATTACATCCAGATAATCTATATCCGATCGCTATAATTATAGCTGAATACATTTTATTATACGATTATGAAACCACACACACATTTATCTATTCTTTAACTTTACTGGGCTATGCGGCTACTATATTTTTTTTTTATTATTTATCATAAAGTTTCATGAAACTTTGTATTATTCTCTTTCTTTAAAAATGATTTATATTACATTACAGCAATCATTTGATATAATCAGTTTTTTGTTCGTTACAACTTGTCTAAATATTCTTGTCTCAGATTATCCCTCACTACGCATTTCAAAACTTTCGTAATACTAACAAAAAAAAATTCCCCTCTCTTTCTATTCTTTGTACACACTTGATGATGAAACGCTCGTATAGAGTATCATAAAATAAAACTTATCCTCTTCGTCTTCACTTCTCGCCACTTTAACTTATAACGCTAATTTTATATGTTTGCAAACACATATATTAAAACAATTTTTTATTTTAGAAAATATTTATGTCATCTTATAAAATTATTTAACATGTGATCATTAATTGTGCAGCAATACATATCCTGGAACTGGCCCCCAAAATATGTAACGGGCACGGGACGATCGAAGGCTACACTTCTCTTTTATGAGTGCATAATGGGGAATTGTAATGATTCAAGATCTTCCACTTTCTGCTACCTCAAGCAGAGAGAACATACGGACATACATGAGACTATATCCGTATTTGACCGAATCTGTATGCTATATGGATATAGCACCAGATAATTTTTCCCGACCAACCGTCTCTCAACTGCTGTAAGATCTGACAGAGTTACAGTGCTTGGCTGATTTATAAATTTAACGGGATCAAATACTGCACCACCAACTTCCACGTGTTAATTCAATAATAAAAAAAAATGAATAATAGTTTTCCCACCCTTAGACTAGACTACCCTTTTTGGAGTGGCGAAGAACGAGACAAGGCAGGTTTAAATGAAATAATAGATTTAATAGAATAAATTAATCGTAAAAGTGATATAAAAAAAACACATTAACATGAAATGAAAAAACAGATTATAATCTATAGTGCTACAAGAAAAGAATACATATAAAACTATTGTAAATGATGGTACATTTATAAATCATCAGTCTGGGTATTTATCAAAAAATTCAAGAATGTCTTTATCATTCACAAAAGGCATGTGGCCATTGTCTAATTAAACTATGTGCACATTGAAATATATAACAAAATAGTATGTATCTTTACCTAGGTTTTAGTCTCTGAATTTATCCGACGTCTTGCCGACCGTCACATGGATTTTCTCCATTTCTTTAGGAGGGATGGTCGCAGGTTAGATTTGATTGTGTGTAGCTTCTCAGTGTTTAAGGCATCAAGGATGAGGCATCAAGGACAAGGCAACTAAATGAATCCATCGGCAGGCACTATGACGGCGGTTATTACATTTTGACAAGAACCATTAGTACAGTAAGTCCGGATCGACCAGCGATCACGATGGCCTTAGCCAGTCATTCTAGATGAGGCACCAATGTTGAAAGTCATATCTGTTAACTATATTGGTTGATTATCAGAGCTGTCTTTTACCACCCTCTTGACACGAAGTCTCTAGCTCTAATCCCTTTGAAAACTTTTTTTTTTAATTAAAAAATTCCACCAGCCTTTGTCCTTCTGATCCTTTGTTTTCACTTTCATTCACACCTTTCTTACTATGCCTTTGGCCATAAGTAAATTTGTTTTACCCAATCTAGTAGCACTATGTACATTTATTTATTTCAATATTTTTTTAATTTAATTACACAGATTTTAATACATGTTTTTCTCTCCTTTTTTATTTAAGTTTAGACAAGCATTTATTATTGCTGTCTATATTCTGCTTCAAATACACTCCATACACACATTTAGTTTATCGTCAAATGTGTACTTTAAAACCCAGATCCTTATCTTTTGATTATGTTTAACTTTCTATGTTTTGCGTGCTATTTAAGGTTTTTTAAACTTTACTTTCTTTCAAAATCAGATTTTAACTTGCATTTGATTTATATTTCTTTATCACTTTATTTTTTAACATATACACTTCCAATATTTCTAATTTCATATTTTAATTTCACCAAAATCCGAACTTTGGAGGGTAAAAGATAAGAATCTTTTTGATTCTACTTCCCTCTGTTTTTTAATTAATTGAAACATTTCTTTGTTCTGTAAATTTTTTAAGCTTGCTCTTTTTTCTTTTTTTATTTATTTTATCAAACATGATATTTAATATTCTGTGAATGTTTAATATTTATATGTGTACCCGCAGTATGTGCGATCATCACAATATATATACTTTTAAAAAATTAAAGATGGGAAACAATCATGAAAACTAAAAAACAACCAATACATTTTTGCTTTCTATTTTTTATTAACTATTTTTAAGGCATGTTAGTTTCCAATTAATTTTATTGTTTAAAATTTACAGTTATAATGCCATGTCTCCTTTTCAAACATGCAGAATTAATAAGCCATAATTAAAAAGTATATTTAAAAAATTTTAATTTGTAAATTTTGCATATACTTGTCTGTACAGATAGCAGCAATCATGTTTCATTTCATGTAATTAGTATCATACATTCAGACCTATCGCTACAATTGAATCAATATTTGGATTCATGATACTGTATTGATGTTGTGAATTTTAAAAATTAAATTTCATTTAAAGTAACATAAAAGCACAATGTTAATGATTATAGCAATCCCGCCAAGCATAAAATAGTCAGGAAATGTTATATATATATATATATATTGTAATTGATTGGGTTACATGCCACCCAGAAACATAGTTGTGTGTGTTCACATATATATAAAGTAATGGAAAACTAAAAATAAACAGATAAAAAAATTGTAGATATTTTCTACATTTTCTGGAATAAAAATAATAAATAAAAGTTAAATAACTAGGTTTAAAACAATTTTATTATAATTTAAAACATTTAAAAAGGTCTAAATAAATGAATATTGTACTCTGATGTTTAATTTAAAAACAAGCATGTTTATGATAATTGTAAACATTTCTATTATTTATTTTTGAAGTCTTTTAATTAATGTTCTATCTAAGTAAAAACATGTAGATCACACCTTTGGTAAAATTTCAAAGTTGCTTCCAAAAGTAGCTTGTAATTAAAAGTGATTTGAAAAGATTAAAATTGATTTTAATCAAGATAAGGGTTAGACAGATAAAAACTCTGATTTCAATTAAGGTGTTTTTATCACTTCAGATGACTCTTACTTCAATGGTGGAGTTTGAATTCACATGGAGGAAATGGCCCCATTTCTTTGTGCTGAAATTCGTAACTACAGATGTGTGCTAAGAAGAAAGTTTCTTGATGAAATCTATAAAGATATAATAAGGTATGTTGGAATTCAATCAGTTCCCTTTTCCTAAACAAAAGGGAACTGATTGAATTCCAACATACCTTATTATATCTTTTCCAATGCTGACAATACCCAGACAGGTCTCTATCAAAAGAAACCATCAGTTGCTGAAGAAGTAATTATATATATGCTAATGTATCTAAAGGCAAAGAAGCTCAGATAAACATATATACAGCTGATGACAAGTAACATTATGTATTAAAAATAACATTTTAAAGAACAAGTTAATAATTTGCTTGAGTCAAATGTCTAAAAGAGATGATTTGATATATATATATTATTGAAGAAATTGTTTTTAGTAATTTCTTTTAAAAATGACATTTAAAATATATAACTTAAAATGGAAATAATTTTTGCTTAAATTAAAAAAAGCTTGCAAGAGTATTATTTTTAAAACATTTATTTAATTAATCAATCAACAATTACCTGCCAAACAAAATTTGACTTTATATTTTTAAAAGAAAAAAAAGTTGATAGTATTTTTTTTAAGAAACTAATCAATAAAGAGTGGAACTTATTATAAAATAATGAATGTAATTTATATGATTTCCAAATGGAATTAATTGCAAAATAATTTTTAATAACTTTATTTTGACAAAAGTGAAATGTAGGATGTAGATGTTAGTGTGTGCCTGAAATTCAATATGCACACACATGTATGTTAAATATGTTGTCAAATATGTATGAAACTGAATTTTCAAATATTTTATATATTAAATAATAAATTACACTGCATTGATGTGTTATAATGTGTGTATGTATTTTACATAAACCTAATGGAACATATATATAAATCTCAATGTAATAAACTGAAATTTGATTTTATGTTAATCAACACATATATGTAAATTTTAATCATTTTTTTATTATTGGTATTTTATCTCATTTAAAAGTGATAACTAAAAATGTTTATTTTACAGCAAGTCAAACATGTTCAGAAATTACAGACACATGTATATGTGTATATATGTCAATTGTATTGCAAATACCAATGTGTATCAGATAGACACATATGTAAAATTTTAATCATTTATTTTATTATTAAATGTCAATTCAAATATGTTCATACACATATCTGTGTTCTGCTTGTGTTTAAGTAAACTTAGCACAGGTATTTGTATTATAAAAATATATAAGTTGAAAATTTTAATCATTTTTTGACAATTCAAATATATTCATTGTAAACTAATATATCACTTGTCTGTGCAAATTATATATATATGTGAACCCATTAAGATATATTGTGAATCATAATAGTAACTTGAATTTTGTATAGTAATTATTGTAAATCACATTGTGATAGTTTTTTTATTATTGTATGTTAATCAAAATCAAAAGGCTTAATTTATATTGGTCATAGCCAAATTCTACAGATGTTAATTATTAGCATTATATTTATTGTTGTTGTTAATTAACTTGTATTTCATTGTTAAAAGTATTTCAGTGATTTAATTCTCAAGTTTAGAATAGTGTATGTTTACATCATCTATTAATTACTATAATGGTTATAGGTCAAACATAATGGTCTGATATATTAAATGGGGATGTGTATTAGTATTTATGGGCATTCCAGTATGACATTGTCATGGTATGCTGCTAAGATTATATTTTTTAAAGCCTATGCATTACATTTTATTTAATTTAATCTTTATTAGAATTTAATTTTATAGTTGGCCAGTACATTAATGGTATCATGTGGCTAGAACATTGATAATGATCAGTACATTTTTATATCCCAGCATTATTGTTTTGATGATTATGTATTCTAATGGATTAGAACTCAAATGTTGCATCCAAAGTTATGTTTAAATAATTTCCCAAGCTGGCAAAGGCTAAATAGTTGGCCTGATCTATAGTAGATCCATTTCAAATCCAGTCACCAGATTGACTTTTGATTTATATTTTCTATTGTTCAAATCCAGCCACAAGATGGACTGTTGATTTATTATATTGATGTATTTTGATTGATCATTCATGATGATGCATGGTTATTTATTTTGAGTATTACTTTTACTTATTGATAATAACTGGTTGATAATTAATTATGCTTTTAGTTGCTTTGAGGACTAACTGGGTTGATCTCACAGAGATTTCTTATGATCTCATGCTCTTTTGAGTATATAATTTTTTTTCTTTTATATTTGTGATATTAAACATTAATTTAATGTTATACTCATAATAATATCCTATTTAATTATTTTAAATATCTCATATCATTACTTTAATGTCTTTTATATCACAAATATTATGCTTTTTATTACTTTAATATGATATCTTATTATTTAAATTTCATTATTTGAAATATTTTGTGAACTGGGGTTAATGATTTTTCATCACCCCAGGTTTACCCCATAATTACCCATCCTGTTATTATATATATATATATATATATATATATATATATATATATATATATATATATATATATTGCAAGGAAATCAAGTCATATATCACATGACAATTTAATAAGCTTGTACTACAAATGTTATATAATGAGTGTGCTAATAGCTCTTAACAAGCTTTTCTAAATATCCCTATCCTCAGATCAGTTTCAAGCTCTGGCTTTCATCAATAAGGTGCTAGGACATTCAAGTATTAGATTTAAAAATACCAGGTCAAGCCCCAGCATTTATTTAATAGTTACCTATTAATTAAAAAATCTGAAATTTTCAGACATCTATATATCTTCAAATACAGCTATCTAACTTAAAGAGCTATATGAGACTAAACTAAGTTCATATACAACATACATTAATAGCTTTAGAAATATAAAATTGCCAAAATCTCAAGAGCAAAATAATAATTGTATGTCACTAGATGGAGATTACCAATAGTTAGCTCTAAACAAGCTTTATTTTTATAAGTGCTGAAAGAGAAAGAATTCAAAATCTCTATCGTTAAGTCCCTACCTCCAGATCAATTGGTTTCAAGCTTATGGCTCATCTCAGGGGAAGTCTGGTACTCTAGAAACTAGTTCCAAAATACTAGCTCAAGAGTCAGCACTTATAAAACATGTTTCTATCAATTTGAAAGTCTGAACTTTTTAGACACGTAAATGTCTTCAAATCCAGCTTTTCAAACCAGATAGCTATATTGTTCTGAATTCAGCTCAGTTTCACCATATAGTAAAAGCCTCAGCAATATAGCATTGCAAAAGCCTTCAAAGGTACACTTATAATAATTAATAAAACAAGTCATAAATTTTGTAACTTGCTTTTTAGCTTACATTTAAATGATCACTAGATGGAGCTTACCAATAGCTCTAAACAAGCAAGTTATGAAATTTATGACTTGTTTTATTAATTATTATAAGTGTACCTTTGAAGGCTTTTGCAATGCTATATTGCAGAGGCTTTTACTATATGGTGAAACAGAGATTAATTCAGACCCATATAGCTATCTGGTTTGAAAAGCTGGATTTAAAGACATTTATGTGTCTGAAAAGTTCAGACTTTCAAATTGATAGAAACGTGTTTTACAAGTGCTGACTTTTGAGTTAGTATTTTGGATCTAGTTTCTAGAATCCCAGCTCTCCACTGAGGTGAGCCATAAGCTTGAAACCAATTGGTCTGGAGGTAGGGATTTAATGATAAAAATTTTGAATTATTTCTTTTTTGGCGCTTATAAAAATAAAGCTTGTTTAGAGCTATTGGTAAGCTCCATCTAGTGATCATTTAAATGCAAGCTTAAAAGCAAGTTACAAAATTTATGATTTGTTTTATTAATTATTATATATATATGTAAAAATTATAAATACTCATTATAAATATAATAATATAAATTCCAAATTGTTTAATAGTAAAAATACTAAGATATATATCTTAATTAATCAGTAGCTCTTTTGATTACATAGTAATCCTCATCAACTATAAAGTAATATGGAAGTTTAATATCATGTGATTTTCCATGAGCTATGTATGTTGGTATTTGCTGCTTGTCTATTTATTATATTATCTTTAAATCTATTTATCAATATTTCTTCCTTAATTTTTCTCTTTTTATGCTTTCTTCCATTAATATTCTTGTATCATTTGTATTAAAGGTAAATTTAAAATTACAAGATTTTTCATGATTGAAGAATACTGAGGCAGTATTTAATTGATTATTTATAGTTTTTCTTATACATTTATATAATAATTGATATTCTTCTATCCTTTTTTTCAGAGCACATCTTGATTCCCCAATGTATGTTTTTTTACAACTACATTTAATCTTATAAATTATATTACTTCTTTGCATTTTAGGTATAACACTCTTAGAATTATTAATTAGTCTATTTACATTTGGAGGAACACAAAATCAAATATTGTATTTATATTTAAATATATTTTTAATTAATTTAGATTGATAATTATTTATAAATGTTATAGATATCCATTTTTATTATCTAATTTTGTATTATGATTATTCTTTTTATTATTAAACCAATTTAATGTATGTAAAATTTGCTTTCTATCATATCCTACTTTCATAAGTTCATGAGTAAAAAGTTCAATATTTTGATTTTTATCACTTTTATATTTACATAATTTACCAATACAATGTAGGAGAAATTTCAAACTTGCCATTTTATGCATAATTGCCACATGTCATTCAAAATGAATATATCCTCTTTCTTAAATAGGTTTAATAATTAATTTATAATTTAAACTAATTGTGTCCCTATATAATTATAAGTCCAAAAAATTTTATTTTTCTATTTTGTTCTTTATGAATAGCCATTTTAAATTATTCAGCTTATATAAAAGTGCTTCAATAACATCATCAGAACACAAACAAACACATCACCAACATATCTAGCTTAAATTTTAATACAATCAAAATCATACAAATTTAATATATCTTCTTATATTTTGACAATGTAAAATTACAAATTTGTGCAACTATAGAAAGTCCCATAGGCCATCTTTTACCCATTTTATAAAACCTATCATTATATGTTGGCACAATATTATCACTTATAAATTTTAGTGAGTCAACAATAAATTTTATTATATGTTTATATATTGAAATTTTATGTGATGCATTTCTTGAAACATCTAATATGAATTTATCAAGTACAAAGATTAATTTTATGCAAAATTATGTATTAGAACATTGTTTAACATATGTAGTGGTACATGGAAAGATTATAATATGAAATTAATTGCTTCTGTTTCATGATACAATCAGTGAATTTTCAGGATGGTAATAATACAATTAAAAGTATTTCTAAATATAAATTAAAAATTATAAATATGATCGATCATGAAATTATGCTATTTCAGAATTTAGACATCTTCTTAATATTGAACAAAATGTATGCTTAAAATAAGATAAAGGTTTAAGAATGTGTTTTATTTAAAAAAAAAAAAGTATATAATAATCAAATTGAAACACAAATGAATAAATTAGAATTTTGTACCACTAATAATTATAATACAGAGGGTCAACATATAAAATTGTAAATAGTATTTTAAAAAAGGCTAATAGTCATTTTATAAATGTAGTACATACTATAATATATATATATATATATATATTATAGTATGTACTACATTTATAAATATATATATATATATATATATATATATATCCATCTGCTTCTATACATCCAAAAATATTTGCTAATATTAAACTTTATAAAGAAGTGAGCCCTCTCAGATTAAAGATATATTTTGGAAAATCATTTATATATAAAACACCTAAATATATTGGTAAATTACTGCAAGATATATTAGGTTTTGAAAGATATACAATTGCATTATCTTATGAATTTATTGACAGAATTAAAAATGTAGAATTAAATAGTAATGATTTGATGGCTTTATTACATGTAATGGAATTCATATGGATCAATTGATCATCTGAATCATATGTGTGTATATATATAAATTTCAATAAATAAATATATAATAAAATTTGTTGCTTCATCACTAAAATTTATAAGTGATAATATTGTGGCAACATATAATGATAGGTTTTATAAAATGGTTAAAGAATAGCCTATGGTACTACCTATGGTTGCACAAATTTCTAATTTTACATTATCAATATATGAAGAAGATATATTAAATTTGTATGATTTTGATTGTATTAAAATTTAAGCTAGATATGTTGGTGATGTGTTTGTTTGTGGTTCTGATGATGTTATTGAAGCACTTTTATATAAGGTGAATAATTTAAAATGGACTATTGATAAAGAACAAAATAGAAAAATAAATTTTTGGACTTACAATTATATAGGGACACAATTAGTTTAAATTATAAATTAATTATTAAACCTATTCAAGAAAGAGGATATATTCATTTTGAATGACATGTGGCAATTATGCATAAAATGGCAAGTTTGAAATCTCTTTTACATTGTAATGGTAAATTATGTAAATATAAAAGTAATAAAAATCAAAATATTGAACTTTTAACCCATGAACTTATAAAAATAGGATATTATAGAAAATAAATTTTACATACATTAAATTGCTTTAATAATAAAAAGAATAATCATAATACAAAATTAGATAATAAAAAATGGAGTAAATAATGTTCAATCTAAATTAGTTTAAAATATATTTAAAGATAAGTACAATATTTCACTTTGTGTTCCTCCAAATGTAAATAGACTAATTAATAATTCTAAGAATGTTATATCTAATGTGCAAAGAAGTAATATAATTTATCAAACTATATGAGAATATAAAAAATTATATATCATGGAATAAAGATGTGCTCTGGGAAAAAGGTTAGAAGAATATCAATTATTATATAATTGTGTAAGAAAAACTATAATCAATTAAATACTGCCTCAGTATTTTTCAACCATGAAAAATCTTGTAATTTTATATTTATTTTTTAATGTAAATGATACAAAAATTTTAATGAGAGGAAGAAATCATAAAAAGAGAAAAATTAATGAAGCAATATTGATAAATAGATTCAAAGATAATATAAGAAATAGACAAGCAGCAAATACCAGCATACACAGCTCATGGAAAATCATGTGATATTATTTTAGAGTTGATAAGGATTACTATGTAATCAAAAATGCTACTGATTAATTAAGATACATATTTCAATCTTTTTATTGTAAAATTATTTGGAACTTATATATATTATTACAATATTTTTTAATTAAGGGTTATTTTATTTGTGTGTGTATATATATATGATCAGAACAAATTGTAAATTCATAAAATAACTAAAAAGACAAAAAGTAATTTTATACCAGCATTATTTGTGATCTTAAAATTACTAAAGTTACATCAATACAAACAGAAATTTTAGGGTGAAAGGTGTAAACAGAAATAAGGTTTCAGTAATAGAAAACAGGATTTTATCAAAAATAATATTCTGGGAAACAGTTGTGTGTAATGTTATCTAAATTATTTTAAACTCTATAAAGATTGTAATAGAAAGGATATGTTCATAAGTAGAAATCAATGTATACTTTAAAATCATTATGTTGACATTTGATAATATGTTGGATTATCTCCATCATCCATCGTTAAATATTGAATGTCTACAAAATTTTAAATTTTATTTAAACTTTTTTTAATAATAACAGACAATACAGGTTAGTAATTACACAATGTTTTGAATAATATTATTCTTCACTTTTCTTAAGGTGTTTCTGGCCTGACCAGTGATAATATTAGCACAGGAGTCAAACTTATATCTTTAGATTCTTGGATATTGAAATTTTAAGGCAATGCTGTAACCAACTGAGCTATTCTGTCAAAGGTACAAATTCCGTATACTTTTCGATGAAGGTTTGTTCAAATCCTCCTAATTTCTTTATTTTTATTTTCTAAAAATAAGCTTAATTAGAAGCTTCCAGATATTATGTCTTACCATTCTAGGTTGTCGTATAGGATTATTTGTCATTGTCATATGACCAGCTTCTTTGAATATTTTTCTTTGCATCTTTTCCTTTCTATTCAATACTTTGCATTTTTCCAATTGAACATATGTTCATTAGTACATACATGGTCAGCTACTGTAGACACATCTGTTTTTCTCTTTTAACGATTAGTTTGTGCTCTTTCAATTGCAGTTCAACAGAGTGACAGGTCTCAGCAATATGCTTTCTTCTACCATCCTATGATATTTCTTAGATAAAGTTTTTGTTTTTCAGAATTTCCAGTTTAGGCTTTATAGAAGTTAGAATTCCTCAAAATATATACAGCAATTCTAATGTTATTTTGACTATAGATTTTGTTTTTAGTTTGTCTACCATTACTGGTATGTATAAATGCACCACATTATCAATATTTGTTTTTTCCTTTTGGCACCTCCTTTCATTGTCTCTTAAAGGTTTTCTTGATTCCAGCTGATGGATAACCATTTTTCATGAGAGTTTGTTTTCTGAATCACTGATTTCTAAACAAACTTCCTTTGTTCTGTTTCATAGTGTTAGTATACTTCCATGTTTTATGCTTTTTGTATAAATGTATGTAATTGCCAAGTACTTTCCAGTGTGTTTTGGCTTCTTATAAACTATTGTTTTTACTTTGCCCTGACAGAGTTTTGTCTTAAGAATATCTGAGAATGCCCATTTTTGTTTTTATTCTGATTCCATTGTAAATTGAATTGATTGGAGATATGTTGTTAATGTGTGTCCACAATGACTGTAAGAAGCTTTCCAAATGCATGCCATATTTTGAAGAAATGTAACTTCTACAAAGTCTAAACAGAGAATATGAAAAAACAAAAACTGCATCCATTATATACCATGTGAATGTGGAAGGAAGTATATTAGTTAAACTGGACACTCTGTTGAGCAGCAATTGAAATATCACAAATTAATGGTTAAAAGATAAAAAAGATGTGTTTACAGATGCAGACCCTGTATGTACTAATGAATATATGTTCAATTGGAAAAATACAAAAATATTGTATAGGGAGAAAAAGGTGCAAATAATAAAATTCACAGAAGCTATTCATATGGCAATGGAAAATAATCCTATATGTTACCTTGTCAATACATAATATCTGGAAGCCTCTAAGGAGGATTTGAATCCATCTTTGTAGGTAAATATGTGCAATTTCTCCTGACTGTTACTTTTGACAGAACAGCTCTGTTGGTCAGAGCATTGTTTTAAAATTTGACATTCAGAATCTAAAGAAGTAAGTTTTATTCCTATGCTAATATTGTCACTGGAGAGATTAGCAACACTTGACTAATAGTGAAGAATAATATTATCTTAAAATGTTGTGTAATTACTATTCTGGGCTGTTTATTTGTGTGTTATTACTAACACGTTGTTTGTATTTAAAAAGTTTAAATAATGTTTAACATTTTCTAGACATTCAGTATTTAATGATAGTCTTACATATTATCACATCTAATATACCCTCATCTTAAACTTTCAGGCAAATATTAGTTTGACATTGTGTCTTCTGAAATTCATTATTATTAATTTTGATCACAAAAAGAATAAAGAAGAATAGTACTATTTTATTTTAAAAGAGAGAGTGATTGAGTAACCACATTCACATAATACATATTCGTTTACATTTGAGTAACATGTAATATATACATATATAAATATACAGTTTTTTAATTTATTACTTCACTATCTTTTTCATAACTATAATTTTTTTTGTTAATGTTTTTGGTTGTATATTGTTTTTAAATTAAACTATTATAAATATGTATTAAAAACATCTGTACTGTATGTATTCATGAGTTAAAAATGTAAATTATGTAGCATCAGTACAAATACTACTGCAGAAGTTTTAATATAGAATATTTAAAATAATACCTTGTACAGGCTTAAACCTGCATTTATATATGTAATACAGGCAGGATCAAACTCAGACTTTCACATGACCCTCTACTCTCAGTGCCATCTCATATTGCTAACCCACCTAATCACACACATGTTGAAAAGATAAATAATCACCAATATACGTATTTCATGCTAAACCAGCAATCATCAGTTGGTCTAGATTACTATCCTCACACATATATACAATCAGTGCTCAACTTTATATTAAGATAGTCAATCTCCATACTTTAATGGAAAGGCTTCAAACTATTCCAACTCACAACTCTTCAACCTTCCATTTGAACATTCTATCATCAGATTTTCAATGAAATGGAAGGCTGAAGAGTTGTGAGTTGGAATAGTGTAAAGCCTTTCCATTAAAGTATGAAGATTGGCTATCTTAATATAAAGCTAAGCACTGATTGTATATATGTGTGAGGATAGTAATCTAGATCAACTGATGATTGCTGGCTTAGCATGAAATATGTATATTGGTGATTATTTATCTTTTCAACATGTGTGTGATCAGGTGGGTCAGCAATATGAGATAGCACTGAGAGTAGTGAGTCACGTGAAAGTCTGAGTTCGAATCCTGCATATATTACATATATAAATGCAGGTTTAAATCTGTACAAGGTATTAATTTATATAAATAGAATATAAAAGGTTTACCCATTCCTTGCATATGTATGTATAAATGGGTTATTCTCCTGTACATGAGGGTTTAGAATGGCTAATATGTCAACATGGGTAGGATGACAACCTTGTCACTAACAATGGCTTTGAATGTTCCATCATCAGATTTTCAATGAAATGGAAGGCTAAAGAGTTGTCAGTTAGAATATTTTGAAGCCTGTTCATTAAAGTATAAAAGATTGGCTATCTTAATATAAAGCTGAGCACTGATTATATATATATGAGGATAGTAATCTAGACCAACTGATGATTGCTGGTTTAGCATGAAATACGTATATTGGTGATTATTTATCTTTTCAACATGTGTGTGATCAGGTGGGTCAGCAATATGAGATGGCACTGAGAGTAGTAAATCGTGTAAAAGTCTGAGTTTGAATCCCGCCAATATTTAAAATATTAAATGTGAAAGATATTAATCTGGATAATTATCTATAGCAAAACCAAAAATCTTGACAAATGATAATAAAGACATTTTTGAAAAATGAAATCCTTTTCAAAGTAAGAAAGTAAGTATAATATGACTTTGATAAGATGCCTGTAATATTGCCATAAACTTTTTTTTTTAGAAAAAAACAACTTTGCAAATATCAAGATTGATCTAAATAAATGTTTCACAAAACATTCATTGTGTAATCTGGAGAAAAAAGAATTAAACAGCTTTTCTATGTTTTCATAAATTTAAAAAAAAAAACATTTATCTTAGTTTTTTCCCCCAAGTATCTATTAAATCACTCTCTAAGTATAACTTTTTTCTCTCTGTCTCTCTGTCTCTCTCTTATTCTGAATAGATGCAGACTACTAAAAAAATTCAACTAACGTTCTTATGAAAGGAAATAAATTTCCGTAGATCTCGTCTGTTTATTACTACTGAAGAAATACAATTTTTTAAATTAAATACTAGAGCTAATATTTTGCAACCATTTATTACCCTAATATGTAAGCACACTCACGCAGATGTTCAAATTTTTCGTAAAGTAGCTTGTTGAATAATAATTACAAATGTTATTTACTGCTGATATTCAAAAAGTTTACAAAGTTTATAGTTTGCTTATTTTTCCTGAGATAATAAACTGATTTAAAGTCGTTACAAATTTATTTTTGCTTTATTTTATAGGCATGGGAATATAATTTTTTTCTAGCTGTTTTATAACTTTTTTTTACTATTTGACAGTTTCGTTATAATAAATTAACCCTTCTGTTTCTGTTTTTATTATACAACTAAAATATTTATAGTAACCATAAACTCGATATAATTTTTTTAAACTTTATTTGAACTACTACACATTTTTAAATCAGACAAACACTATATGTCTATTTTGAATTTTATGTATTATAAGAGTATGTATTGTGTTACTTAAATATGAATTTGACCTTTACTAAATACGTATATTGGTGATTATTTATCTTTTCAACATGTGTGTGATCAAGTGTATCAGCAGTATGAGATAGCATGGATAGTTAAGGCTCGTGTGAAAATCTGAGTTCAAATCCCCTATATATTACATAAAGAGGTGCAGGTTTGAAAAAGCCTGTACTGTAGAAAAAAAATTATATTTTTATAACTAAATATTATTATTGTACTAGAATATAATATAATCTTAGTTCTAAGAATAATTTCAGTAGGACAATTCATTTCTTTAGTTGGCGATGTTTTTTCCTGGTGTGGTTTAGTGCATTAATAAGAGATTGATTCTGAAAGATTCAAGAGATATCGATTCTTAAATCAATTTTCTACTGAATAAATCGAAATAAAATATATCTCAATTTGAATATTGAGTGAATTGTGGCACTGAATCTGCATGCTCAAATATCACAGATTCTCCCTTATTATTATTATTATTATTATTATTATTATTATTATTATTATTATTATTATTATTATTATTATTATTATTATTATTATTATTATTATTATTATTATTATTATTATTGTGTGTGTGTGTGTATTGAAGCGATATATGTGCGCTTCGTTTACAATTTTAAAAAAATCGTTAGGAACTTAAATTGAGCAGAAAAAATATATATGAATATATGAACGGATAAAATATATTAGTCTCATAATCTAAATCCATTTAAATAATTTAAAACAAAATATTTTATTAATTAACAAAGGTGGAAGGAAAGGCCTTTTTTATCAAAGTAATTAAATTTTAGATAAACAGATCGGCTAATTAGGAGCTGAATACCGTATCTTGTTTAATCAAAAGATTGTCTTTTATTTTCTTATAATGCTTTTTCAAAGCTAAATTTGTAAAGTCTGTAATTGGTCAGTAAGTCGTGGATCAAAGTAAAGCTTAGGATTAATCTGCACCCATTGACGAAGCATGATGAAAACTGATATGGCCACTCAATGAACATAAATAGGGGTCTCTCTGAAGATCGAATTATTATGCTTGTGCTTATTTCTTTGATTCTTCATTCATTCATCCTTTCTTAATCATCAGAAGATGTGGAAAAGCCCACCATTTGCTCCACTCTTCTCAAGCCAGCAGAATGTGAGTTTAGTTTCATCATGAAGTAGATAAGTTGTGTCCAAATTATGTGCAAACTTTATGCTATCTAACTTTAAAAGTGTCTATAACTTTGAAAAAGATGCCAGTCATCATTCAGTGATAGAAACACTGACAGATGCTGCCCATTGAAGAAAATATGAATGTGTGTTAATGAAGACCATATAAATCAGCAAGAGAACAATCTTACAAGCTTCACAAATTATTAGCAAACACAGCTATGTTATACCTACTGTGCCATAAAAAGTCTACAGATACCTGAATCAGAACGTGACTTATTTATGATAAAAAGAATAATTTATATTAACTTTAATTATATACTATTATGATTTTATCTCACTAACATTAGATATTTAATCTTTTATATCTGTTTATTTTATGTTCACTAAAACTTGTTATGATATTTTTAATATATTTTCTCCATTATTTTAAAACAAGAGTTAATAATGATTATTTGCACTAGCCTTCAATATATTAGGAATTAGAATAACAATTTGATCATTAAAGTAAATAATGTGGATTAATGGCTTCAGGATAAAATAAAAAGCTGCATAGAGAGATTAAATAAATTAAGAAAGATTTTTTTCATAGCTATATAAGCATACAGTTTTAAGCAAAATACCCTTGCAGGTTTGGGAAAAGTTATTTGTATGTATTAAATTTTCTTGAGCTAAGGTACTATTATTTTGGGAATTTTGTATATATAAAATTTTTTATTGTCCAGAAATGAGTTTAAAGTAGATGCTTTTCCTGCCACTCATGCTTGGCCACTTAGTTTGATTTGGTAGATGCACATTCCTACCATTATATCTTATATTTTGATTCTTTGATTGTTCATAAATAAGTGTAAAGCAGACATTATTCCTGCTTTTTGAACTTTTTATTGTTGTTATTTATCTGATAGACACTCTTTCCTAACATTTAGTTTTTAAGTCTCAGTCACTAATGCCAGGTAAATGCATAATGGCTATCCAGGCATTTGGTGATTCTATTTTCATGTTATAAAAACAGTCGTTAAAGAGTATCTGGCTCATATGATGTTTGGCTTTCCAAAACTACAGCCTAAAAGATTTATGTTAATAGTATAGTTTATTAAATGATTTTTAGCTTATCCTAAAGCTTGTATTATTAATAAGCCTTAAAACTGGGTTCTGATCTATTATATTAATAAATATTAGTAGTTATATCTGGATCTATCCAGAGACAATTAAGATGCATAAGGTCATATATTGTCCATGCATAATAAAGCAATAAATATCTAATCATATTAATTTTTCATTAAAATAGCTAGCACATAATAAAGTAACAAATCAGTAAATGTTGTTAAACTAAATTCAATCCTAGGTAAAAAAAAAAAAAAAACAACCAATAGACTGATGTTTCCCAAGGATTTCTATCAATTGTGTTATTTGTTTTGTCATTATGTATATACATAAATAAATCATATTTTCTCATTGTTCTAGCATTTGTCATTTATTGCAATCAATAATGGTAATTAAAATATAATAAGAGTCTCTGCATATAAATGAGTTTAATGGGATATAAAAAGAAAAAGATTTCGACCATTTGATGTTGAAATGTTGCTGCATGCAAATTACCCATGGCGATTTTCATGTTAACAGTGCATTTTTTATCATTACAATATATCAATGCAAATCTTAGAAATTGTAATTGAAAGTTTAAGTAATGTAAAATAACTCATATACTTATAACTAAATGAATTTAATTTAAATTTTCAACTAATCTTAATGGATATCGATACATCACTTATTATTGTGATATTAAGGCAATTAGAAAATAATAAACAGTCAGTTATAATGTTATAATTATTTTACATAATTACCATTTAATGCAAATTATTTATCACCAATATGCTTTCTTAAAAAATCAAAAGGACTAAAGAAATCTATGAAAAGTTAATCCAGCTCTGAATAGCCCATCATTTCTCATGCACAACATTAGGATAGTGTGAAGTTAGGGTATGTTTTCATATGCAAAACAAATTACATTAAAATATTCAAATTGTTATATATTTCATCCTTTGATATTCAATATTTTCTGTCAAATGAACTGAAACAGATTCATATCTGTATATTAAAAACTAATATGTTAAACCAAATAGTGTAGCTTAATAAACGACTACTAAAAGTTATTAATATATTTCCATAAAGTGGTTTGTATCAAATATAAGAGTATAGACAATTTCAAACTATAAATTAAACTATACTAATTTGCTATTTCTATACATATGCTGAACAAGTGATGAAGATACTGTAAGAGATTGAGATGTTGGCCAACTGATAAGTGCTGGTTTAGCACAAAATGTACATCTTGGATATCATTTATGTTTTTCACATGTCTTTGAGCATATGTTTCAGTAATCTGTGATGGAATTTGAAATCTATTTATATATGTGTGTGTGAAATTAAGTTTCAGTATCTCTAAAAATTATGTGTATATAAAATTGAAATTGTAATGTGCTATATGGCTTACTGAAAAAGTGTAAGGGATTGATCTGATTTCTGGGCTGATGGATGGTTGTGTTATGATTGAGCTAAAGTGAAAGATGCACTGAAATAAGAATATAATTTGAAAACATATATTAAAACAAGTTACAATTAAAATAAAAAAACCTTTTCTACTTTAGCAACTACTCTAAATAATAAATAATAAAATTTTTAAAATAAAAGTTTACCAGTTACTGTTAGAATTAAACAAATTCACTCATATATTTATTGCAATAACTATTTTATTTCACCTTGACTTCAGCAAAATAAAAAGAAGATAGACAACATCTGCCTGTACCATATATACCTGCAGTAGCAAAAAACTTCAGTAAAACTTTGCAGAAAGAATTTAAACTAGGATTTAGAACCCCTCCAAACACCAATAGGTTTATTAATAATACTTAAGATAAAATAAATATTGAAGTAACCCCCCCCCAGATAGTATATAGAATTGTGTGCCCTCAAATGGGGTGTGATGCTGTTTATTATGGTGAAACTCATGCCACAATTGGCAATAGATTAGCTCAACACAAATACACATATACATGAGCAATAACCAAAAAAGAAGGCAGTTCTGTTTTTGCTGACCATCAGTAAGAGCTTAACCACAGATTTGAATCCTCCAAGGCTGATATTATGCACAGAAAGAAATGACATCAAGAGAAAAATCAAGGAAGCTTGTTTTATCACCAGTGATATCAAGTCAATAAATAAAAAAGACACTTGTTTATTCCATTTCCAGAAAATGGATAATATAGGACAGGGGTGGTCAACTTTTATGTTCATAAGATCTACTTTTTATTTTAAAAATGTTTTGCGATCGACTTGTTGTCATAGGTGATCGACTTATCATAGGCATAGTTTAAGAGGAGGGAGGTGTGAAATACCTACCATTTTTATATATCTACCTAGTAAAAAATAACTGAAACACACAGGCTTATTATATACCTGTGTCTATATATGTAATATATAGGGTATATAAGCATAGACTTTTACATGACCCACCACTCTCCACACTACCTCATAACACTGAGACACTCGAACACATATATGTTGAAAAGATAAATAATCACCAATATATGTCTTTCATGCTAAACCAGCAATCATCAGTTGGTCCAGATTACCATCTCCACACATATATGCTATAAGTGCTCAGATATATATTAAGATAGCCAATCCTCATACTTTAATGGACAGGCTTTAATCCACTCCACACTCCATCTCTTCAACTGTCCATCCAATTAAAAATCTGATGATTGCTGGTTTAGCATGAAATACGTATATTGGTGATTATTTATCTTTTCAACATATATGTGTTCAAGTGTCTCAGTGTTATGACATAGTGTGGAGAGTGGTGGGGCATGTGAAAGTCTGTGCTCATATACCCTAGTAAAAAATAATTATTTAACAGTCTGGGGGAATTAAAGCAACGTGAGTAACTATTAAAAATATTTATTAATCCAAATTAAATCAACATTAAAAATATTATTTTCAATAAAGATACGACTTAGTAGACTTCACCTATCTAGAATTAAAAAAAAATTTAGAACAAAAACAAAAATAACAAAAAAAACTGTCATTTGTTTCACTCATTACCTGACAGCACTTGTCAGATGGCCTCGCGATTGACCGGTAGATCACGATCAACTAGGACACCCCTGATGTAGGAGATAGTTTTGCATACATTTGCAGATAATGACATTAATAATCTAAAGAGGTTATGATTATGGAGTAATAAAACTCTGAAAGTGCTTAGCCTGCAGAAATTATGATATAGAAAGCCTACAGAAATTATTATATAGAAAAGTTTCACCACAACGCATCAGCATATCATATATTTATTATTTGTTTTATATGCATTATTTATAATCAATGATTTACTTTCAAACATACTGTGGAAAACATACTATTGGCTGCTGAAATGCATAGCAAATTTTTTTATTAGGCCAAGTTCTATACAGTTCATCACTTGTCAACACCATTGTTCATGCAAATTATATAAATTTTCTTTATAATAGTTTATTTTTTAACATGGACATATTTATAATAATCAACTTTTAATAAAGACATAACTAAATATTAATCTTTTTTTTAATATTTAAATACAAATATTATATATATATATATTATAACGGTCCGAAAGGAAGTGGAAATTTGGTCATACCGTATCTGCACTACAAGGCTGCCATCTAGGCATTTGAACTTAGAAAATTTATGGAGTAGGCAGATACATGCTGTTAAAGATCCAACTTTTATTTATTAAGACCATTAGCCCAAGTCACTAGCTCAGTGGAGACACAGAGATAATAATATATAACTTTAAAATATAACTTTGTTTAATTTGTATTTAAATATAAAAAATAACAGCTACTGCCTGTAATTAACACACAAACAACATTTATTTACACACATATATAATCATTTAAAGTTTGAGAAATAACATTTATTATTTTAGTTTTTATTTTTAATTTTTAATTTAAATTATTATTTTAAAATTTTAAATCATCCGCACAATAAATTTAATAATATATTTTTTTAAGATTGTCGAGTATGAATAGACTACATAGATTTCATTTGAAAAGCAAATATTCAATCCCTTATTTAACCTTAGGCCAAAAGTTTGCAGTCAAACTGGCATCAATCCATCTGATACATTGCTGTATTCAATGCAGCATGAAAATATGACAGCACTAAATACTATACTGTCAGGAATGTACAGCTGAACAGTAAGTATGGTTAGAAAAGACATTGACTCTCAACCAAACAGGAATGCTATATCTGTCGGCAAGAAGAACAATAAACAAAAAACTCCATAGGAAGGGACTGCGTTTTCTGTCTTATTATCCCTTACATAGGCAAAAAAGGGGGTGTGCGGCATATAAATGGAGATCCTGCACATAGTGAACCTCATACTATATCTACTAATTACACCAATATATCCAATCCATTGACCTAATTTAACTACAAAACAAATAACCTAAGATTTCCCTCCCCTAATTAATTAATATAATTTTACAAATCTATATAGCCATTCATGCCTGACTTAAGTTTACCATTTATATAATTTCACACAGATGAATTTTATAAAAGTTTGTTTTTCTAATGTTGAGTATAGATTAACTACATAGATTACATGCTCAAAACATTTCAAAATAAACATAAATGATCAAAATATAAAAGTCATTGATGTAATTGCAGAGGGAATTCACAAGAAACCCAATGGAACTCATCATAAGATCCTGCATTGACACCAATAATGAAAAAAAGACATCCGAATAAATACATTTTAGATATTCAACATAAGATATCATTATTTACCAAATGTCTATATATTCTAATCAAATATGAAAACAAAAACACATAATTAAATATGAACGAATCCATGCAAGTGTCTATGCCCAACTTAAATTTAATGCATTTAGTAATTTATACAATATTAATAAAATTAAAAAAAAGAAAATGGTAATGATTTTTAGCAAACTTAAATATATAAAATTTAAACATTAATTATCAATTTGAAAATTTGAAAGTTAGATAAGAGTTCATTTTAAAATTTAGGCTCTGAATCTTAAAAGCTTGAACGAAAGTTCTTAATTATTTTTAAATTTTATAGTTTATGTCTTACAGTAGAAGAAATCCTGGTTCCTGCTGCCAATTCCCACAAAGACTTTCACAGAAGACCAGTCTGTTGTACTGGAGGTGGCTTTAGCTGGTTCAATCCTGGTATTACAGTCATTTCATTTTTTAAATAAGTGAGATAGGGTGACAAGTGCATCTTATCACGTCTCTCACAAAATCAAGTTGGAACTCAGGAACTGTTTTTAATTTGAATTGTTTTCCTTTTATAATGATCCTCTGGATTCAATGAACAAGACATCACTAATCCTAGTCTCTTTTTTGGTCCGTGCTGAGGCTTGGTTCTTCCATTGGTCAAGCTAATTCTTTTGTTCTCTTATCCATATCTTTCAACTGACCTTTTTTCTATAAGAGCCCCAAGGGCTAGATTGCTTTTCAATTAATTTATAAAACAATCATTTCCATTTACAAAAATATTTTACCTTTTTCTTATACTTTTTTTTAAAAAAGTACGTTCAAATACCTTTTTTTTTTAATTTAAAAAAGAAATAATTTTTAAAGTTTTGCATCTGTGTAAATATATATATATTGAACAACTCATTAATTTTTTTAGCTTTTAGTTTTTAATAAATTTATTTTTATTTGCGAACTTAAAAAAATTTTATTTTAATTTTAAATTAATGTAATGGTGTATACTGTTACAATATATATATATATATATATATAAGCTAAATGTAATTAGGGAAAATTTGAATCCAGACTTTCAATCTCACTTCAGTCATCCACTCCATCTTATACAATTGATACACATGATTACATACATGTGAAAAATGTAAATGATCTTTACCAACTGATTCTGGTTTAGCACAAAATATGTATATTGGAAATCACTTATGTTTTTCACACATATGTGGTCATGTGTATTGATTGTATAAGATGGAGTGGATGGTTGAAAGTGATCTTGAAAGTATGGGTTCAAATCCCCTCTAATTACCTCTAGCTTAAATATTATACTATACTTGTATTTAAATATTACAGATTCAGTCTATATTCTGACCATTTCTCTGCTGTGTATTTAAATGATCTTAATATCCTACATATGAGGAGTCATATTGACTTACAGTCAATGTGGGTATAACAACAAAATTGGAAAACAAGCACTTTGAACATGCTAACATCAGATTTTGAGTGATATGAATGGCTGAAGAGTTGGAGAGTGGAGAAAATTGAAGTTTGTCCATTAAAGTTTGAAGATTTGCTATCTTAATTTAAACTATGTACTGATTATATGATATGTGTGAGAGATGATGTTCCAGACCAAGTGATGAGTGCTATTCAACATGAAATACACATACTTAAGCTTATTTATCTTTTTCACATGCATGTGTATCAGTTTGTAATATAAAGTGGATGACTGAAAGGAGCATGAAAGTGGGTTCAAATCACCTTTAATAAATCATTTTTTACTAAATTACTGTCATTATTTAATCTTAGATATAGACCTTAAATTTATCAAAGTTCAGTTACAACTATATTGTATATATTGAAGCATTTACATATATATGGTCCAGCTATATTGGCATTTGTAACATTTTAAAAAAGCTAAAAAGATGTAAAATTTGAAAACCGTTCAAAAGGCGCAATTTAGTTTTCTTTTTCTTTTTAGTTAGTATGATTTATTTGTAGATAATGTACAATGGAAGTTATTTTTGTGTTGATATTATCTGTTTAATTTAATTAAAAATAAAAGTTAGGATTGGAAATAATGTAGGTACATGCAGATTACTAATCCAGACATAAAAAAAGAAATTATAAACATAAATGATTACAGAATGCGAATTAAAGATGACCAAATAATGGGCTCACCTATCTCAGGAGTAATAGCTGATTTATTCATGGAATATATAGAAACTCGTGCTTTAGAATCATCATCTTTAAAACCTCTCATTTGGCTCAGATACATAGATGACACTTTTGTTATATGGCAACATGGAAAAAAATACATTAGATGATTTTTTCTTACATTTAAATAATATGCATCCTCATATTAAATTTACAATGGAGACAGAGTCTGATGGAAAACTCCCTTTTCTTGATGTTCTAGTCACCAGCACACCAAATAGTTTATCTTTTTCTATTTACAGAAAGGAAACACACACAGACAGATATTTACATTTCCATTCTCATCATCACCCAACTCAGATAGTTTCTGTAGCCAAAACTCTTTTAAATAGAGCAATTAACCTTTCAGATGACACACATCTGAAAGAAGAAATAAATCATATTAATAGTGTTTTATTAGCAAATAGTTATAATTACAAATTTATAAAAAAAGCCTTATTTCAAGCCCAAAATAGACAAAATAGGAAACAAAAAGATGATAAATCAGCTATTAGGATTTGTGTTCCATATGTAAAAGGAACTACAGACAGTATCGGACGTATATTAAAACGCTATAACATAGATACAGCATTTTCTGCTCATCAAAAGATCAGCAATATAATAACCAAGCCTAAGGATTCAATCCCTCTTGAATCTCATGGTGTCTATCAAATCTCATGTAAAAATTGTAAAGCTTCTTACATAGGTATGAGTAATTGTCGCATCAGTGTTAGGAGAGATGAGCATGCTAATGCAGTTAAACAACACTCATCATCATCAGCACTCTCACTCCATACTATAGATTCAGGTCATAAAATAGATTTTTCTAGTACTAGGATCATATCCAGATGTGATAATCTCTACCAATGCAAAATCAGAGAAGCCATTGAGATACTTAAAAGGCCAGATTGTATCAATAAGCGAGATGATACGTGCAAACTTCCTCCTATTTGGAAAGATTTCTTTAAAAAACATTCTTAAATTTAACATTTTTGCTATTGGTGGGATTTTTAATGTTTTATTCAAACCAGTGATTGTAGTGCCTCTACAACCGTCTTTCTACCTTTTTATAACTCTGTGGATGGCTTGTGTGACCAAGTCGAAATGTCAGTATATTGATATTAAAAGTTTTTAACATGGATGAACCCGCAAAATATGTATTTTATATATATATATATACCCCAAATTCACAACTCAACTAGCCTACCCAAGAAAATAAACTCTAAAACACTATCAATGGTTTCACTGTTACAAGTAAACTTCTCAAGTGTAAAGAACTACAAAATAATGACATATTTAAACTAAACATTACCCACAATTCCACTTATTTCCCATACATTTTTAATATTAAAAGAACTTAAATAAGTTAACTCTTTCAGTATCATAAATTTTTAATAATAAAGATGCTTTAATTCTTTTTTTTATTTCATTTCTCTCAAAAAAGACAACCTTAGCTTCATCAAAACCTATATCTTTTACATGGATATATAAGGCAGAACTAAGATATTTATTTCTAATCTTACTTTTATGTACCTTTATTCTTTTATTTAAACTCAAACTACTCTGATCTTTAAATGAAAGAATAAAGATACATAAAAGTAGGATTAGAAATAAATATCTTAGTTCTGCCTTATATATTCATGTAAAATATACAGGCCACATTATTAATTTTGATGATGCAAAGTTATCTTCTTTGAGAGATATGAAACAAAAAAAAAAGAATTAAAGAATCTTTATTATTAAAAATTTATGATATTGAAGCAGTTAACTTTAAGGGTGGATGGGAGGTAAGTGGAATTGTGGGTATTTAGTTTAAATATGTTGTTATTTTGTAGTTCTTTACACTTGAAAAGTCTACTTGTAGCAGTAAAACCATTGGTAGTGTTTTAGAGTTTATTTTCTTGGCTAATCTAATTGAGTAGAAATTTGGAGTAATTTTGATTATTTATTGACTAGTTTAGCTTTATGCTTTTAATATATATATACACACCTGGGTCTTGTTTTATGCAGATTATTTTAATGCGATTTTGAAGTTATGCGATTCATGTTCTTTTAAAAAATTTTTGTGGGTTTTCTTTTATGCGATAAAGAAATTCATATTTCACTATGACTTGAAACACTTTTTTTTTTCAAAAATATAACATTATATCAGTACCTAATGTGAATATGGCCTAAAGCTGTATTTAGAATCTTAGTTTCTATGTAAATAACCTACTTATACCGATAAATAAATAATAATAATAATAATAGATTTATACTTACGTACAAACATTTTAAACTTTTAAAACATATTTTGTTAGAGATAACAGAAATAAATATTCTTTTAGATTTTAAAAATAAATAATAAAATTTTTTTTGATTTTGAAAATAATCTTTCTAATAATAATGTATAATCTTTTTGTTTTGGTTGTGATCTCATTTTTTTAATATAGAAACAAAATGTGAACATTTAAATTTTATTTCAGTAGTAAATAAAAATATCTATCAAATGAAGACAAGTTTATTTTCTGATAAGTAAAAATCAGTTAACCATAGATTTTACATTGATGTGTGAGACAAAAAACAATGTAAGAAAATGCTGAAATCTGAGAGAGTTTCCTGCTATGAACAACCTCTTAAATTCAAATGAGATTTATAAACATATTAGTAAAATCATTGCATCAAAGTTTAATCACCGATTACATTATCAACAGAAAACCATTAACATAGCACAAGACTGAAAGTGGCACTAGTTGTACTTCCTGTTGTGATGAATCTGATTTCTTACCAGTTCACAAATAAATACATATTGTCAAATAGCGGTAATGATTGAAATACATATGAAAAAATGTAAAATTAAATACTGTAGTTAATAAAAAAGGTCAAAAAAGTTTGTCTTGTATTAATTTTTTTTAAATATTTGAAATTTTTTATTAGTCATACATTATTTTCTTATATTCATAATGTGAATTTTTAAATAATTTTTTTTTGTTGCTTTGCTTTTATGCAATTTCTGAAAATTACAGAGGTCCCCATTTTTCAAGATAAGTTAAGTCTATTTTTGTGCAATTTTTTTTAATGTGGGTTTTCTGTGGAACCTGTGTACCACATAAAATGAGACCCAGGTGTATATATATTGGTATAGTTACTATTTATGTAATATTTTGGGGGCTATTTGAAAATTATAATTGCAGTTTGTAATATTATAATTGACTATTTATTAATCTGCATTCAGAGCAGATTATATTTACTTGTTTAAGGAGGTTTATTTAAACTTTTTTGTATCAATAGTTTCAATCTCTGTGTCTGTGGTGAAGTTGCAATCTTTACTGTCTATATAAATATGTTAGACCATAAATAAAGGTAAATTCTACCTTATTGTTAAAAGGGTGTTGCCTTGACCACAGGTTGAGATTGTTCATTATTATTGATATTGGGATTGTCTAAGTGTTGGTTGTTTTTGATGATTATATATATAATAACATTTTGATATTCTGCCATTTCAACAATTATAATGTGAACAATACTAAAACAGAGTTTAAATATAAAATTTATTATCAAATATATTTTCAATGCTTTTGCTCATATTCATGGTTAGTCTGCTGAGACCAACCATGAATGTGACAAGAAAGTGTTGAAAATATACTTGTTACTAAATTTTATATTTAAACTCTGTTTTACTATTTTTTACATTATAATATATATATATGTGTGTGTATGTGTGATTCTGGATAATTCTGATCTTTATTATTTCATTTGCATAATCAAATATTTATGTATTCCAGTATAAAATTGAGATATGAAAAGCATATCTATGGAAGAGATGTAGATGTTGTTTAATCTCTATGCACATTATCAACCAATATTTCCAGAGCAAGGTTTAGGGATAATCTATCCTAAACATTTTATTAGCTTTCTTAAAGTGTGCTTTTCAAAATTATTAGTGATTTCTTACCAATCTTAAAATTTATCTGTCAACAAATAAGCTTTCATTGTTCTTTAAAAAAACGTATGACAAATTTGCTTGAAGAATAGTTAGATTATAGAAACTTTACAAGTATATGTAATAGTGTCTGAAATTATTCAGTCATTTTCATTTTACAAATAAAACCTCTACGAATTATAATTTCTTTTCTCTCACATGTTTTAAAATTTAGTTTTGAAGTTTGTATTTGAAACCATTTGCAAAGGGCGTTTGTAAATCGTAAAAAAATATTTTATATATATATTCACTGCGCCTTTCCAATAACTACAGGTTTTTCTAATAAAATTAAAAAATAAAAAGGGTTATTTTAGTTATAAAACTTCTGAAATGCAGTGATCATTGAATCATTTTAAGCAATGAACCTTTTAATTAAGATCATGTACTTTTTATTTGAACTTTTTACTGCTCCAAACTCTCTGAAATTAATCCCGTGATGCTCTTCCATTTTGTTTCACATAAGCTTTCTTTAACAGAACATAAAAGAGACTTGATTATCTTTTTCTTAAACATATAAGTAATTTCATTGATAATTGTTTTATTTCGTTCTATTAAAATATCCCCCTTCCTCTTTAAAGTTGATTGATTATGGCTAAATAAATTGATTAACCTTAATTTGCTGCAATCATCTAACGGTTATTTCAAATATTACCACATAAAAAAGGTTTAATATATCTCCATTATATTTAATTTTTTATATAAAACTTTTAAATGTTTTTTCCTTTATTACCATTCAAAATATGTTTTATTAATAAATCTGTTTAATTTCTTTCAACAACTGTCTAAATGATTTAGTTGAAACTTTTTTTTCCATTGATTCGTTTTTATTGTTGTTATTTTTACGATGCGTTTATTAAAATATTTTAAAGATATTAATTAAATTTGAAACAAATTATGCATAAAAATGTATAAACAACTAATTGGTATTATTTGATAAAATCAATGAATAAATTAAAGAAATATTTTGAAAATTTTTATTACTCTTTAATTGCTTATTTAAGTTACTGCTTCTTTTTTGGAGCTTGTTTAAATTAATATTTTTCAGTGCATTTGATTGGTTATTTTATATTCAGCTATTGGTAAATGGAATGTAAAAATATTACTACATCAAATATTTATTCTAGTTAATTAAATATTTATTTCTAATATTTAAATAAAGTATGTTTTTATTCTTAATATTTGTGTGTGAAACGTATTATAATGTTTTTCTACTGATATATAATTTAACTCTCCTCCTATTTTCGAGACATAATGTTATCTTAAGAATCGCGCGGTACATCAAAATATTATTATGCCTTCAATTAACAAATTGTTTCTGAATCTACAAAAGTTATTTTAAGATGATACATACCAGTATATTATTATACTGATGTTAAATTAGATATTAATCTTTTTTTCAGAAGCAATTAAACTCATTAAAGGATCTTCAAATGCATTTCATTTACCTTTATTAGATTTCAGTTATGTAATATTCTATATAATATTTTATCTGTTTCAGACATTCATAATTAAAAAATTCAAGATTTAAATACTGCTTCAATTTTAGAAATGCTTCAACATCAATATCAACTCATTCTAAAGCACTAAATAAAACTGCTGTGAATATTCAACCCCTGTCACTTAAACATTATCATCATCATCTTATTAACAATCATTCATAAAAGATCCATTAAAACTCTATATGAAATATAAGCAAAGCTAGTAAGATAAATAATAAAGAATTGAAGATGTGTTGTGATGATTATACAAATCATTATCTAAGATACAAAAATATCCACATATTACCTAGAGATCTTTCATTTAATTTTTTGAAATGCTGCCTTTTAACTTTTTCTACAAAAAAAAACTTTTTAAAAATACTTAAACAATGAATTAAATGTAATTCTTCATTATTAATTGTCTTCAATCACATTTTCCCATTAAAAGAAATCAATACAATATCTTTTTTAAAACTCTGAGTTCTAATTTACTACATAATTATTTTTAAGAATTCTTTTTGTTTATTTGCATCACATATCAAAACAATGAATATGTAGCATTACCATAATATAATAAATAGCTTTATAATGAGCAAATTATATAACATTGGACATATGATCTTTCCTTTGCATTTTTAGAATCTTTCATAATATTCTTAAATTAAATTTTTCCAGTGTCTTTATATTATACTGATAGGCAGTCTTATTTCTTTACATCAAATTGGGCAAATATATAGTCTTATATAATTAAGTTATTATACTGAAATATTATTAATTGAGAAAATACTTTTTCTAAACATATACAAGTAATGATTGTAAGAAATTGCAGTTTTTATAAAGAAAGTCACATGATAGTAATGAAGAAGATTTGTAATTGAAAAGCTTCCATAATGCATATTGTTGATCTGATATAGTTTTGGATCACAATTTAAAATAATAAGAACAACTAATCCAAGACCGAATTAAGTTATTAATAAAGAAAAAATATAAAGTGTTTAGATAAAAAAAAAAAAATTATTTAAATAATAAAAGGCTATTTGATAAAGAAAATGCAAATTAAGAATATGTATTATTTAAACAATATTAAAAAATAAAGCAGCAAAAAGAAGTTATAGAAAATATAAGAGAGCAAAAAAAAGGGATTGTTTATCATTTTCAGCCATTATCGATTCATTGCTAGACAATGTCTCCAAGTTTAATCCAATTTTTTTATATGTAAGGTGATAATTATAAAAACAAGATTATAAACAAGAATTCTGTAGGTAGTAAAATTGATTACATCAGACTTCTAAATGAATTGATGAGAATAATTACCTTTTCATGTTTGTCCAGAAATCTGCCAATTTTACATATTACCTGGATTTCACATTTAATAGTAATTTCTTAGATTGCATTATACACTTAAGTACTACCTAATAAAATAATAAAACAAAAATTTAAAAAAATTTCTTAATAAAATACTTATATGCTACCCCTCCCCCATGTACCTATTAATTAGTAAACATAATAAAAAAACTGTACACAGTAAATAATCACATATTGATAATGAGGACTTTGAATGTTGTGATAAACAGAAGGGTTGATAAAATATTATCAAAATAAACTGAATAAATAAGAGAGGTGAATGACAAATTTTTATAGAGAAAGTATGTTAATAAGAACTACATGATTTAGAAATCACAAGATTAGGATTTGCATATGGAACATGTCTAGTGATAAATATAGACCTACATACATACTTTGACTCAAATACAAACATACATACTAGAAGTAATATTAATTCAGATTGCAATTTTGTAATGATAGGATTAAGATTATTTTTTAAAAGAATGAGAAGAAGTGAGAAGAAAGAAATGTGCTATTGATAAATTTAAGAGAGATATCAAAGAACAATTATCAGATTAATTGGATGAAAAATAAGCATAAAAACTAATTAATAAAAACAAAACATAAAATATGATTCCAATAAAAATGTAAGATGCTGAAATAGAAGCAATAAGTTAAAAAGTAATAGAGCAAAAAACCTTGGAAAGATTATAAATGAATAAAGTAGTAGAAAGAAGAATATAAAATTTTCCATAAGGAAGTGCAGAAATATGAAAAAATGATAAAGAAAAGATAAGTTTGGCTTAGTATATATAATTGATGAAAACAGTATGAATGTAAAAGACTAAAAGTGTTAGTAAAGAAAGTAGATATATTAAAAGGTTGGAGAAAATGTATATATATGATTAAGTACAATATAATAAAATAATTGCATATTATCAATATTAACTTAAAATAAAAAAAAAAACAGCTAAGATTATAAAAGCTTTAGCTGAGAAGGAAATTGTCCACATATAGGTGAATGTTGAGAGTTCAATATTAAAGGAAAATAGTTAGAGAAAATTGGTGAATGTTTATGGTGTAATTTTTGTTTTGTTCTTAAAAGTTATAACTATTAGAAAAAAGAGTTAACTCAGTAAAATGTGAAAATTTCAAAACTATTAATTGGTTAAGGTGCTTATGAAAATTTCATATAAATACTTTTATTTGACAACAGTTAGTATTTAAAAATATATAGAAGGATTAAAAATGTAACTAAAATAATAATTTATATTATTGTTATATATAGGTAAAAATAAAATACCATTTGAATAGCCGACTACAGAGAAATAATTCTTCAACAGTTCGTTATAGAATAACAGAGAAAAAGAGGGCAATATTTTTCAGGCTTCTCAACTGCCAAGTAATGAAGGTTTTTGCAATTTTCCATTAACCTTTAGTTAAGAATATCCAAAAATCCATTTACTGACCAGGATTATTTCTGAGTTGGCTATAAATATACTATTTTAAGATAAATCTTATTAAAAAACTTTCAGTTTATTAATTCCATATCTGGACCTGGATCTTAGATAGGCATGGTAAATAAATATGCTACCACTGTATTTGTTTATTGCTTTTGTACAGACATTTGACAGAGTGGATTGGGTTACCTTATTGGGTATATTTAAAAAAAAGGAAAGTATATTGAAATGAAAATATTTATTAAGAAATGTATGAATCTGCAGTTATTGTAATATTAGATAATCTTCTTAAAGAAGAGTTTGATTTATGAAAAAATGTAAAACAAGAGCATTGTCTCTCTCTTGTTTTTTGAATAATTAAATTTGTGTTGTTTTAAGAAGAACAAATTTGAAATTAAAGGAAGAAAGCTTTAATGTTATCATTCTTGCTGACGTTATAGCAGCGGTTGCAATAATGAAGATGAACAAAGTAATGTGTCAAATTGATGAAGCTTAAACAAATTTTTTGGATGAAAATAAATACAAATATTCTTAAAGCAATAGTAATAAAAAAGATTAAGAATAAGTATTGTAATAAAGTTACAGAGCAGGTTAGTAATTTTAAATATTTGAAAATTTTCAGGCCACTATTTAAAAAAAAATTCAAAATAGAATTGCAATAGATTTTTAATAAATGTTGGAATTTGTTCTGTAGTCCATTAAGTCTTGTTAAATGTTTTATGTGTCATAACTTTATATAACGCAGAAAAATCAACCACTGAAAAAGTAGTGGATTTAAAAATAAGTAATTGAAAGAGAACAAAAAAAAAAAAAAACAAGTTGGAAAATATGATTAAAATAAGTAAAGAAAATTTTTTGAGAAAATTATTTAAAAAAAAAAGAAAAAATAATACAAAAGTTATGCTCTTGAAATAAGCGAATTATAAAAAACATACTGAAAAAGATTGTGAAAAGTTCCAAGAGACCGTAGATGGATAAAGAAACAAAATTACTGATGACCTTAAAGAAGGAAATAGCTATAAATATTTGATGAGTAGAAGATGATCTAATTTGGTTGAAGCCTTGTCTTTTAACACATAACTGATGTTGAAGAATCTAATATTTCAGATCAAGTAATAAAGTATATTTGGAATTAGTTATATGGTATATATCATTGTGAACAAATAATGAATGTCACCATATTTTTATAAATATTCTTAAAGATATAAAAAAATCAATAACCCAAACATTTATTGATCATTTTAAGTGCTGAAAACATATTTCTTAAATATGTAAAATATATTCTTAATACTAATTTTACTTCATATTCAGGTTATGGCCTGTATGTTTTTTAAATATTTTTATGAAATTTTAATAAAAAAATATTTAGCAAATTAAACAATTTATTTAAAAAATGTGAATTTCATTTATTAGTTAAACCAAATTGTTATTAAATCTAATATATAAAAAGTAGGTCATATTTAAATTTCTGTTAGAACTTTATCTGTAGAGTCTTTTACTTTATATATATATATTGAGGAGAAAATAACATTCTCTACATTTTAGTCTGCTTCAACAATCAGAATTTTGACTATAGGGGTTGGATTTTATTTGTTAACTTATGTCATATTCATTTTTATATTAAAATATTTATAGGTAAAATTTTCATTATAGGACAAAAGCTTTTAGAGCAACTTCTAGTAGAAGGGCACTGAAGTAGAAAATCTTGCCAAATTTATCAATTCCTGGGGAGTGAGTTTGAATAGTTGCCGCTTTCATTTTATCTTCTAGCTAAAAACAGCTAAAAACCCATTTTTTCACTGTAATGGATGATTGGTTATAGATCAATTAGGTGGAAAAATTCCAGTCATGTTGAAAATTTTTGCAAGTTTACATAGCCTGGATTTGAATTTCAATCCAAAATGAAAACATAGCAGATAAATGTACCATTGCTTCATCAGATTTTAATTTAAATACATATATATGTAACCATTAAAAACTAGTCAACCCTTAGATAATCCCAATATAGATAACAATCAACAATCTCAAACCGCTGTTGTATTGGGATCATCTAAATTTTGACTCTTTTCTAATAATTTCTTATATACCTATTTAGTCTTGAACATTATTACACTTACATATATATATATATGAGTGTATTATTATAAGTAATTTAGTTACTAACGATATTATTATATAAAAACTTATTGTAGAATTAAATTATAAAGCATATTTATATCTATTATAAATTACAGAGGGCAAATGTTCTGTTTGTAATAGCCAAAAATATGCTTTTATTATAATATTATAGGAATATTTTATATAATAACGCTATTACTTATGTATACACAATATTTATGTATATATAATTATAAACAACATTTCTGAGTAAATAATTTTCAAATGCACTCACTACAAGAATCTTTCATAAGTTAGACTTTTTAGAAGTTATTTTAACTCACAAATAATGTTCCTTCAAGATAATTTACTAATCATTTCTAATTGAATTAATAGATTAACGTGACTAAGTGTTATCTGATAGTTTGTTAAATGACTTCTGGAAAGTTTGATTTGTAATAGATTTTTATAATAAGCGTATTTGAGAATTATTCAGAAGTATTATATATTTTCAGTACTATATTATTAGAATAATAATAAATGTGCATTTGAAATGAATACCAAAACGGAGATACCTGATCTATGATGTAAATATATAATAGAACCTGGAGAATTATGGTATTATCAAAATATTAACTTTCATCATGCTTGTTAAATGAAATTAAGTATTTTTATCTTTCTTGAATATATATAATATTATCATATTACTTTATATATTTGATTAAAATATGATTATCAGAAGTTTTACCTTTAAAATTATATAGTGTTTATAGAAGACTGTTGTTATGCATTTGTGCAAGTGATGGCATACTCATAACTAGTTCTGTAAGATCATATCATTTTTTTTGCAAAACAGAAGTTGATTTGGTTTTTGTAACTTTTCAGCGTTTATTTTATGTTTATTCTGCAGATAGTATTATTTAATCTTATGTTATAAAGTAAGCATGAGTGCTTATATATAATTTCCAATCTTGGCTATTTAATCATATACTATTAGTCAACTTTTCAGTATTAGTTAAAGTAAAAATAAACAAAATTAAAGCTGTTATAATGACAATAGCAAATAACGCCATAAATCACGTTAGTGTCATAATTTATAATGTTGGAAACCATAGATTATTTTCCCTTAAATGGTAAAAATGGAGAAATCATGAGGACTGGCATAGATATGAATAAAAACTTTCTACTGCTTGTTATCTTTGGCAGAATCATGTAATAGAGCTTTAATTTAAATTTACTATTTATGAATTTGAAAATCATAAGTTTAATTTCTATGCTGGACTGATGCTGATTAAGCCAGCAACACCAAAAAAAAAAAAAAAGAAAATAAAAAATATTATTTAAAAAGCTGTGTTGTGTTCTATATTAAACAGTATGTTTTTTTAAGAGTTAATTATATTTTGAAAGATATAAACAAAATATGAATACAGTATATCTAAAAACATTTAACAATTAAATGGATAATGAAAATAATAACAGTATGCTGTTATATGTTGTAAAATACCATCATCATTAACCTTTAAACTAACTATTAAATACTGAATGTAGATTCAACACTACATTAAACTTTAGCCATTATGAAGAATTATATCTAAAACTTACCAATGTAAATTTTCAATTGAATTTTCTATGCAAATCCAAATGTTTTTTTTTTAATTATTAAAACATACATTCTATTAATAACATAATATTTTATAAGAAGTAAACTTAATGAAATAATTTTTAAAATGTCTTTCAGTCAATAAAAAAAATTGTATTCTAAATTTCATGAAAAAAATAAAAATATATCAAGCAAACTTGTAAACTTATGTAAGCACATAATATCACTCATTAAAACACAAAGTAACTTAGTAAATACATCATTTTTTACTTTAGTTTTAAACATCTATGTGATGCTGAGACTTCTGTGCTGGAAAAAGAATTAAATTTTGTCATTGCACCAATATATTATTATTAGTTGAGGAATCACTCAAAAATACTTGCAGAAGTTTGAAGAATAATACGAACATTTGAGAGGTATTAGCAATACAAACATTGTCTGTGATGGCAAATTGATAATCATTCTTTCTTCTGATAAAGGCAATGCTATAATTATAATGGATATAATTGATTATGACAACAAAATAAGAAATCTCTTTACAGTAATCCATTGCAAATCAATGATTTTAAAAAATCTCATTTTAGCTCAGAAACAAAGCTACAAACATTAGATATTTCAATGATTCCAAAAAAAAAAATTAGCAACTTATTTTGACCCTTCATCTTTATGATTTATCTAAAATTCATGAATACAAATTTCCATTAAAACCTACAGTTAATTTTAGAAAGTCATCATGTCAAAATTTATTAAGATGTTTTCTTAAAATTCTTTGGCATTCTAAGACTTAGTTCTTTGTCAGAGATTGTAAGCTTTTTGTGAAGTTAATCAAAAAAATAACAGGGAAAATAAAAAAACTGACATCATAGTAAGTCTATTGTTCAGAAAATTAAATGAAGATAACATAAAATCAGAACAATTCTGCTTATCTTCTGCATAACAACTATATTTTCAATACAAGACAGTATTCTTCTAATAAAATCATGGATTTGCCATAAATTCACTGCTATCATTCATGAAGAGCAACATTTTTATGGAAAAACTTGATGTCACAGCCATAAACACAATTTCATTTTCATCAAAAGTCTGAATTTATTAGGACAATAATACATTTGTTGTATGAACACATTCTAAACATATATCAACAATGTATCTCCTTCAATTAAATTCACAATAGAATTATAAGACAAGAAATATGCATTCATAGAAATTTGTGTAAAAACTGCCTCATGACAAAATTAAATCAACTATTTACAAAAAATATACTCACACAATAGAAACACAAACACAAAAAAATGGAATAATAATATAACTATAAAATATATCATTATTCAGAAATCAGTTATTTGGAACCTTAAATCTAAAACAAAAAAAATAAAAATAACAATAGTAGGTACTTAGTGAACTGTATATATAAACAATCTCAGAATATTTTAAATTCAATTTCATTATCCAGAATTATTATATAAACATCACATGACCACCACCTCTTATGCTTGTGTATAACTGTTGTTAAACAGTTGTACACAACTGTTGTTGTTGGATGAGTAGGCACTAGATGTGGATTTTATGCACAAGCCTTCTGGCATCTATTGATTACTCTAGCTTGTTTTGTGTGGCAATATATATAGTGAGTTTTGCCTGTTTTAATTATTATATATATAGCATGGTATTTTAATTAAGGAAAATCTGCAATCAGTACAATATCAAACAGTTTTTCAAAGCTTTGGCATACTCTGGGGAATTCTAATTTTTACAAAGCCTAAACTTGTATTTATAAAATTTCATATGAATGTGAAAAGGCTTCCATTGGTGAAATTAGCCATCCGATCAAAAAAAGATTAAAAAAACACAAGACAATAATAAAAGAGAAAAAATCAGTTGTGTCTAAAATAGCATGTGTACATGTACCAGTAAATATAAATTTGGTTGGAAACCCAAGAATAGTGGTGTAACGATATATAAATATGTCGTTACATTTATTTAAAATAAAAACTTAAAAGTTCGCAAATAAAAGTAAAAAACTAAACGCTAAAATTAAAATATTGTTAAACGTATATACATTCGCACAGATGCCAAACTTTAAAAATATTTTTTTTGAAAAAAACAAATAAATAAGTATTTGAACGTACAAGATTTAAAAATAAAAACAGGTATTAATTAATTCTTGTAATCTGTAAATGGAAATGATTGTTTATAAATGGTTTGAAAAGCAAGCTAGCCTTGGGCTCTTGTATAATTAAAATGATGAGATGAAAATTGGATAAGAGAATAAAGAAAAATTAGTTTGACCAATGGAAGCACTAAGCCTTGGCTCGGACCCTAACGAAAGTGATGGATTAGTGACGTTTTGTTGATTGAATCCGTGTGGATAATATAAAAAGGGAAATACAGTTTTTTCGGACAGTTCCAGCGTTGTGTGTTTGAGAGTTGTGGTAGGACGCACATACCACACTCTCTATTTAAAAAAGAAAAAGGAAAAGACTGTGATACCTTGAACCAGCTATTGCCATCTCCAGAACATTATCTTCCAATGGAGGCGTCACAGGAATTAAAAACAGGAACCTGGACTCTTCTACCATAAGCTATATGAAATGAACAATTATTAAAATCAATTAAGAACTTTCGTCAAGTTTTATAAATTGATAAACAAGCCAACTTAAATGTTAAAAACGGACTCTTATCTGACTTTTGTAAGTTTTTAAATCAAATTAATAATGTTTAATTTTATATGTTTTCCGATTGATAAAAATCGTTTCCATTTTTTTTTTTCTCTTATTGTATAAATTATTTGTTGTTTAAATTTTAAATGATGAAATTTAAGGTTGGGTATAGACGTTGCATAGATTCGTTAGCAGTTGATAATGTTGTGGTTTTCACATTCGATTAGAATATATGTCAACGATATCACTGCAAGCATCTTACGATGAATGCTAATGGGATTTGTATATTCCCTATGCAAGTGACGCTTATCGATGACTTTGTATTTTGATCGGTTGTGTTTAATTTGGGATGTTTTTGACCGTGGAATCTGTGCAGCTGATCTATACTCAACATTTTAAAACAAATTTTATAAAATTCATTTGTGCGAACATATCTAAATGTTAAATTTAAGTTGGGCGTGAATGGCTATATAGTTTTGTAAAGTTATATTAAGGGAGGGTAATCTTAGGTTATTCGTTTCATAGTTGAATTGGCTCAATGGATTGGATATATTTGTGTAATTAGTAGATGTAGTATGAGATCCGCTTCGGGCAGGATTGCATGTATACGCCACACACCTTCTGTTTGCCTATGGATGGGTTTGTAAGTCGGCAGAAGACCGCAGTCCATTCCTATGGAGTTTTTTGTTTATTGTTCTACTTGCCAACAGATGTCACATTCCTGTTGGTGGAGAGTCCATGTCTTCTCTAATCTACTTACTGATCAGATGTACTTTCCTGACAGTATGGTATTTTGTGTTGTCGTATCATGCTACATTGAATACATGAATGTATCAGATGGATTGGTGCCAGTTTGGTTGCGAAATTTGTTGCCTAAGGTTGAATCAGGGAAGAATATTTTCTTTTCAAATGCAGATCTATGTAGTCTATTCATACTTGACTATCTAAATAAAATATTAAACTCATTGAAACTTAGTTAAATGTAAAATTAAAAGTTAATATAAAAATCTAAAATGTTAACTTATTCCTCAAAATTTAAATGTTATTTTATATGTGCGTAAATAAATATTTTTATGTGTTAATTTCTGGCAGTGGCTTTTATTTATTGATATTTGAGATATAAATTAGGATATAGATTTTTATCTCTGCGTCTCCGCTGAGCTAGTGACTTGGGCTAACGATCGGAATATTTAAATAAAGTGGAATCTTAACAGCGCGTATCTGCCTACTTTATAAATTTTTCTAGGCTCAAATGCCTAGATGGCGCCCTGGTAGTTGCAGATATTGTTTTTGTGGTTAGATTCGATCTTCACTTACATTTCGATCGTTATAGTGGGTATAGAGAAAAACTAAAAAAAAAAAAAATGTAAAGAATCTGTTCACATAACAATGGAAAGTAAACCTTATACATTAACTTAATGTCATAATTTATAATCTTTGAAGACTACTCTTTAATTTTATTCTTTAAAAAAAGAGAAATCAGCAAAATCATCATAATTTCTATAGAGTGTTGCCTTTAGCAGAATAGCCCAATTGGTTATATCATTATTTTAAATTCAGTATTCATGAATCTAAAGATCTCCAATTCAATCGCCGTTCGTGCAAGATTATTACTGATCAGACTAGAAACATGAAAAAAAAAGAAAAATATTACTCAAAATTATATTCTGTTCCAAGAGTGATAAAATTATGACCCACATGTCACTCATGATAATGATTTGTATGGTGCATGGGACATGTATAAATGTAAGATAGCTTTTTTAAATTTTACCACAAAAATGGTCTTTAAATTGACTTAGCTTTCTATTGTTAGCCAGTGGTTACACTTGTATTTAAAAATATCATCATTCAGAGAAAACCTATTAGATTTGTAATTCTTTATAATTTTTGTTCAATCAAGTTTTTCATAAAATGCATGCCTTATTATGTAATATATTTTTAAAACAATGAATTTTATAAAAAAAATTGCTTCAGACAAAAATGTCTTAAAATTTTTAATCTGAACATTTTATGGCAAATAATTTTTTTCACATATTTTATTAACTTTCAAGTAATTAGTAAACTGGGAGTTGAGTCACATCAAATCAGAAGTTGGAATAAACAAATACTGTGTCCAATAATGGATATCTAAGTTAGCCCATCCGCAAAGATTGTGACATCACAATTTTATCACAAAATTTTGTTTTATTTTCAAGTTCTTGTAGAAACTAAATTCAGTTTATATGATCACACACACACATATATATATGACATTATATGTATCCTAAAATAGCCTGTGATTGATTTTAAAAGCTTTATTTTGTGAAAATTCATTGAACCAATTTTTGATGTGATCATAATACATTCCTCTACTATTAGTAATTCATATATCAAAAGGTATAAACATTTTTTACATATGGCCTCTTAACTTATCCCATTTTGTATTGATCTGTATGTTATTAACAACATTTAAATTTGTTTGGAATGATATAAATAATGTTTGAATTTTTACAAAAATATTTAGCAATTTAATTAAACAATGAAAAATAGTCCAACATATAAAATAAATAAAATGTTGCGACAAGCTTTCAGACAAACTTTAGCTATAATAGTAAATCAATTATTCATAATAAACTACAATAAAAGATAGAAAAAAAAACAATTATAAATATTTTATCATGAAAGTATCACTACAAAGTGAAACATTTAGGCAAATAAAATCATTATTTAACATACATTTGTTATTATTTTATTCTTATTTTAAAATTAATGAATTTTTCAAACAAAGAAATCTCGCAAAGCATAAGTTCTTCAACAGTACTTAAAAGTTCCTGAGAATTCCAGTAAAACTAAAACATGAAATTTAGAATCATGAATGTTGAAAGCATACTTTTTGACTCAGAATATATATCCAAGTAATGATAGATTGATATTAATAGTATATGTCATTATTGCTAATAAAGTTGGTTTTCTTATTTTTCTATAAACAATAAATTTTTAAAGTTTATAATAAAATACAAACTTCTATGTTTATGTCATATTATTTACTCCCTCCTCCAGCTATGTATACAATTCATTTGAAGCCTTAAACAGATGGAAAAGATATTAACTTTTATCTTCCAAGTAGCTTTCATTTCATCTTTCTCTCCAGTCATCAGTAAAAAAAAGAGTTAATGGCCTTATTACTCAAGAGTTCATGAGAAATTCAAGTGCCAGAACTGTGACACCAGAATTGATCCTGGGATCTCCTGATCCCAAGTTGGACACTCTACAGCTGCACCACCCCATGCAAGGCAAATGGAGATATATATATATATTAATCATACTCTCTTAAACACTTTATCAATACTTTTATTTATATCAAACTAACAGTTTCAACTGTCCTGCAGTCATCATCAGAGCTACAATATTCAAATATATACAATTAATACACTTATCCACATATTCATGCACATAATTAAATACACAATATAAACAAAAATAAATGTACATTTTAATCTGACCATTTTTGTTTATATTGTGTATTTAATTATGTGTATGAATATGTGGATAAGTGTATTAATTGTATATATTTGAATATTGTAGCTATGATGATGACTGCAAGACAGTTGAAATTGTTAGTTTAATATAAATAAAAGTATTGATAAAGTGTTTAAGAAAGGTGTAAATGGTATAATATGTTAAAGTAGAAATCAATAAACAGGAAAAGGAAGAAGTAGAAAAAGATATATAGTAATGTTATAGAATAAAGGTTACTGGTTAATATAGTGTGGTCAAATGATGGTTAATATGCTGATAAAATAAAACACCAAAACAGATTTGTAATTTATATACAATTTTCATCATTCATATTTGTAATTTATATACAATTTTCATCATTCATATAATAGATGTTGTACTCCCAGGACAATGAGTTCTTGGTTTACCTTTTACAGTATTAAGGTGTAATTTGTTTTATAATAAATCTTAACAATAACTGTTATTATAATGCTCCTAAATCAAAACTTGTTTTCTTTCACAATATCTCTTAATATATTTTAGATTTATATCAATTCGATAGTCATAATAATAAAATGGTAGATTCTGAAGCTCAAAGACGATTAATTATGATTCCAGTTCTATCACTTCCGGTGCTCGAACTCTTTATGAACCCCAAACATTATATTTATTTATTTAATAGTAACAAATGAGTGACAGAAGTCAAATTATTTAACGTATTTGTTTTCTCTTCAAGACTGGAAGAAGTAAGTTGCAACTCGAGGTGTTATTTTCTTGTAGTGGTTATTAACTTTTAGAAATACTATATTTTTTTGTGATTTCAGAAAAACTTTTTTCCCTTTCTGAGTTTCTATTTTAAAATCTGAAGCTGAACTGGTTTTTATTACCACATTTAAACCGAAAAAAAGAAACATTAAATTTATAAATAGACACTACATTCATTGATTAATTTACTGAGAAGAAGCAATTAATCACCTAGAACAGATTCAAGCATTTTGACATCTTTATTAATCAAAGAAGATTAAATAATAATAGGAAACGCTATTTAAAACAATATGTTTTTAAACATTCCGCTGTTTTAATCGTATAATTAAATACATATATTTGTTTTTAACTATTAAATTGTCCTAATTCAAATAAATCATTAATTAAGAGAAAAATCTTCAATAATGTCTTTTACTTAGTATACATCATTTAAATCGCATTAACTTAATATTTAGCTCATATAATAAATCAAAGAAAATATTTCTAATTTGCAGAAAGCAAAGGGTTTATATACATTGTTATCCCGGATTCTATCATCTTTTTGATTTTAAAAATATCACATGTATCACATGACTTTTGAAACTTAAAATAATAATTAGGAAAATTAATACACTTTTAAACCAATCTTCTCACTCGTAATTAATAAGGAAGAATAAAATTGATTTTTATATTCCCGTTATAGGAAATGAAAGTAATACTATTGTATACATATTTGGTGTCCTTTTTTTTTTTTACATCTGAATATAATTATATTTAATTTTGTGGAAATATTATGCGCTGCAATAGTTCTTTAAAATGTAATGTGTTTTTAAAGCAATTATGAATAAGATAATATAGCAGGTGTCATTTTTCAAGATAAAATAATGAAGTAGAATCAAATAAATTATATTTACTGCCTGGAGAGAGTAACAGATATATATATCTGTTTGTTTGTTTTTTTTAAAAAATCTATTAAAAAAAATGAAAAATTTCCAAAAATTATAAACATTTCGTCTCCCACATTACACACACTCGCACACACATATTCTGCTTTAAGTCCGAAGTAGGTTGTAAGAAAATGCTACTAATAGCCAATATGTAAAAAAGGGAAAACATACTGGTAAAGATATTTATCTGAAGATAAATAGATTTATATCATATGTTATATTTCCAAATAGCGAAATAAATGATTGCATTAGCTAAGTAGACATTCAAGAAAGTGTTAATTGTAACAAAAGTTTTTTTTTAAAAAAAAATATTCTACAAAAGTGAATTCATAAACTTTTGTTCTGAAACTCTTCAGAATGCTAGATAAGAATAAAAACCATGTAGTAAGCTTCTCTGGAATTTTGTGAGATTTGAAAACCCAAACGGTGATTGAGCATTTTTAAAAACCCAAATGAGATTTGTTTATCTTAACTAAGAATTTGTTAAAGAACCTTATGTTTTTCATTCTATCACTGCACTGAAACATACTGGAAATAATTGTAAATTATCAGTTGTCTACTTTTCTATATAAAAATATTAATCTCAGCACAAATATTTAAAACAAAAGATGACTTCATTGGAATTTTTTGTTAAGAATATAATAAATTGGATGAGAAATATTTGTGAATCAAAATATAATGTAAGCATTGGGAAATGAGCATTTATTACATTGTTTAAAAATGTATTTTCTATTCTCATTAACAGAATAATTTCTGTGCTCTGGAATTTTGTTTAACAATGATTTTTTTGGTATATCAATGTGACATTTTTGTATAATTAAAATGAAGCAGTAGAACAAGGACCATTCATTTTCAGACCATGATCTCTATATATAATTAAGAAATTCATATCCTACTGTTATACAATATACTTTTCTCTTTACAGATAGATATTAGATGCAATCATCCAAACCTTTTTTTGAAAGTGACTTTTTTTTATATTTCACCCATTGTGGAAGTTTTATCCATATCTTAAAAATCATTGGATATTTTATCTGGAATCGAGTTCACTTTTACAATATTGGTTCAGGAAAGCAGAAAATAAACTTATCAACTTTAAAACATTCCTAAAAGTTTTTAAATAACTTATCATAACTATATATTATACATATTTTAATGCATATTAATATCTCATCAAGAATAGCACCGATTGATGGTAGTTACAAATGTCTGTGATAAGATTGGTAAAATCATTAAAACCAAGAGCAACTATTAAAAATGGAAATTTCTGAATTAATGTGATTGTATATGATTAATCTTAGAATAAAAGAAGGATAGGTTTTTATATTAATACAGATTATATTAATCTATAGTCACATCTTAATACAGCTGCCTTGCTGAACTTTACTTTCTCAACAAAGTAAAATCAAATTTTCTACAAATATTTTTTCCCAGTTTCAATTCAGTTTGATAATGAAATTCTATTTAAAATTAAAACATCTAATATAAAAAGTTAATGTAAAGATTACTTTCACTATAGATAAATGTATATTGATGAATATTAACTAATCAAATATTTTAGTTAATTTTATACATGAAAGATTTTCTTAAAAAAAAATTTCAGATTGGATATAGTAAAATAAATGTTTAATCTATTGACTATAGTGGTATTTAACATTATATATCTTAAAGAAAATGAGAATCCTATGACTTCAATCTTTTCATCAGAATTTACAGTTGAAAAATCAAGGAATCACTTTACAGTGAATAGTTCAGTAAAATATTTTTGAATGGACATCTTGAAGTTTCCATAACTTCACCCACTTTTTACATTTGATATATGTACATATAACAAAATATTTTTTCTTTACTTTAAAGCTTAAAATAAAATCTTTAACCTGTTCAAGTGTGTTTAATTCCTGCCTCTATTATGTAGATATTGAAATTTTACAGGTTGTCAGAAAACTGTGATATGTTGAAATGGCTACTTGATGCTGTTTACTACAGTGTACATTTTACCTAATAATGAATTGTTTGTTTTTGAGATTCTTAACTTAGAAACTATGAAAACTAAATTATAATTGATATATATATATTAAACTACCAAATTTGATTTTTTATTTTAAAACAAGTTTTGTACCAATTTAACCCTAATATTTTTTTCATGTGTGATTGGTATAGAGCTGACTTATATTATTGTTCAATTTCATCTTAATAATAAATTATAAGGTTTACATTTTTTAATATATTTAATTTTTTTTTCTCCATTTATTTTACTATTTTTAGTTTGAACATTTTTTGATATATAACCTGTTTTTAAATTGTGATTAAAACTTTAGCACAGATATCATGAAATTATGATTTTTTTTTCTCAGTGATGAGATGTTTATGCATCAAAAAAAAAAAAAACAGATACAATGAAACAAATGAAATTTCAGGAACAAAATGGTAAGAGGGGAAGGATACATGTAAAAAGGGAATGGGAAGTGGACAGGGGAAATGGTGTGTAGTTCAGGCTGGTTAGAAAAGCACATCTTAAAAAAGGTAGAAATACAGAAATTTTATGGTGAGCGAGGATGAGCTGGGTTGGGAGAGATATGAGAAGTACAGTTCTTGCTTCTCCTGCCAGAATTGCACAATGATTTATTCTTGATGTCACTCGATGAACCACTGTCCGAGAAAAATTCAGCAGAGGAAGGTGAGAGGGAGGAGAGTGATGAGGCCCGGGTTGAAGCCAGAGAATTTTTCACTGAAAGAATTCTTTTTTTCCTTGTGTGTTCTGAATGTCTGAGATTTGCCCTTGGTTTAGGAAATAGATCCATTATGATTTTACTGGGAAGGTCAAGGATGGAAATCTGCCTGTCAGAGTTGGTGTCACTATCTGATGGGTTAGGGCGTGCACACCCCTGATGTTACTTGTTAGTGGCAGAAGGGCCAGAGTTGGTAGACTCAGACAGGATGATTTCTGAGTTTGAATAAGTGTTTATGTCCATTAAGAAAAGAGGGTCCTGTGAGTGAGGTGTAACTGAGAATGGTGGGCTGCAAGTGAGACCAAAATTATGTGGCCTAGAGGAAGCTGAAATCTTACTGAAAGGTGAGAGGTGGCCGAATGCTGAAAGATTGAATTGAAGTGAAGTGGAGGTGAGAGGTTAGCTGAAGGAGGATGTTCATATTTATTGGGTCTGTGTGGAGCACAGATGTGGTTTAGGCTCTTTTCTTTCTGACAAGAGTTGCATTTATTTTTTTGAGGGCAGTCCTGATTGAGGTGGTTGCGGTCTTTGCAGGTGAAACATTGTGGCCTCATTCCCTTAATTGAGATGACCAAAGATGCTAGTTCAGCTGCTATTGTTGTGGGAATGCTTTCAGGAGAAAGACCTTTTTTAAGGAGGAATTGAAATAAGGCTGTGTTGGTGGAGATGAGACCATTAGTGAGAGGATTCCTAAGGTACTCAAATGAGGTAACTTGTCCAAATGCCTCAAGATATTTCTGTAAGTGCTGCCTCTGCATACCTATGTGGCAGTTTTGGATAAACCCCTTAAGTATGGATAGTCTATTGGTGTCTATTGGAACCATGAACATATTGTTTAAAAATTTGAATCTGTTTCTGAAGGCTTGTCTTTGTATTATGTTGTGAAACTCTAATACCATGTATCGGTCATTAGGAAGGGTGAGGATTTTATGTATATTATCAGTTAGATTGTGGAGTTTGATAAGGTCATAGAGCTGATGTGTTGGAAATTTATGGGAGTCCACATTGTAGATCTGTAACCACCAGAATGACAGAGCTGTCACTCTGGTAGCAACGAAGTGACTTGAGAAGGGGCGGTGGAACTGTTTGGTTAAATTGTTCTGAGATCACTGTGTGATTCTCTAGTGTGAGTTGTTTAGTAGGAATGAAGGTTTCAGAGGTGTTTGAATCATGATTGTTCGGATTGTCCTCATCAAGGCCCCACAGATTTGCTTGGGGTGTTTGTGTTGTGATCTAGTAGGATTTTTTAGTAAGATGCTGATGCAGCCTGAGCATAGGTGGGGTGTTTGTGTTGTGATTCTATTAGGATTTTTTGGTAAGATGCTGGATGCAGCCAGAGCATAGGAATTAGCAAAGACTTGCTGTGGTGATGGATTTTTAATAAGGGATTGCTCTATAGTGTGACTGATAATAGTGGGAGTAGTATTGGCCGACTTGGTTGCACTCATAGATTGAGATGGGGAATTATGAGTAGCATCATCTTTGGAGTAGTTATTGGATGTTAAATTTTTAGAGAAATCAGAGTTGGCTGAGGTTTCTGTATTGAACTTAGGTGTAGCAGGCTGTTTTTTACCCTTTATAGTAGAGGAGTTTTTAAGGTTCCCAGTTTTGCTTGGAGCAACATTATGATTGGTGAGATTACTTTTTTGGAATTGCTTCTTGCCTTTGATGGGGCAAGCCTCACCCTGTAGGGGAGGAAAATCCAGAGGGTCTGGAGATGGCGATCCTGAAATAGATTTTGTGCTGAAAGTTTCTTTGGAGTTTAATTTAGTTAACATTTTTGGAAGTTTTGAAGATTTTTGTTTTTGTGAATTATGTTTTTGCACATTTTTGCCGCTAGGGCAGTGGCCATCTTTAAACTGTTTGGAAGAGTTACAGATTATATAAAGAAAAAATTTTTGAAGTGAAATCTAAAGAATTTGATTTTAAAAAAATGAAGTAATTTCACACTGTAGAGATTTCTAATGTTAATTATAGTTGGCTAATACAAAAATTGATTAGAAATTAAGGCAGTTTGCTACTCCAGAGGGGGGGAGTGAGAAAAGAAGATCGTTTTTAATGACCTAAATAATTGGAACAATACATAAAAAAATTTGATAAAAAAAGTTTTGAGTGATAAGAGAACTGGAGACGAAATGAAGTCAAGAGTCTAAGAGGAAATAAAACCCTCTATGGTACATAGAGCAGTGAACATACCCATCAAAAAGGGGGAAGAATATGGTAGTCTATTGTAGATAATCAGATAGTAGATGCAGTGAAATAATGATGAAATACACTAAAAACTGATAATTGTGAATGAAAAGGCACACAAACAGCAAATAATGTTCTTTAAAGGGACAAATACATATAGGGAATATCTCTGATAGCAGGAAAACTGACTTTTTAAAGTCTTTTCAAGAAAGCTGTGAAGTAAGTGATTTTCTTTCTAGAAGCAGCTCCACCTATTATTGAAATTATTATTTTGTCTACATATTTCATTAATTTGCTTTTTAATGGATTAGTTATCAGTATGGTTGTATTCTCAGATTTGTTAATGATTTTGTTTTCTATTTATTTGTAGTTATTAGTCAATGCTATAATCCGGAATTATTATTCCTAAAATACTTTTTTATGTTTTTAATATGTGCAGCTTATTGATAAATTCACATTACAAGATTTTTTATGCTTGGGTTTGGTTTGTTTTATCTTTTTGTGTCATAGATATATGTTGATATGGACAAAGTAACTAGACAGTAGAGTGCTATCATTGTTGAAAATAGTTTATTTCTTGTCACTTTCTTAATTCAAGCATCTTAATATTCAATCAGCATCAACAATATTAATATCTTTATATAATTAAACTGCATTTAAGCTTTATTTTGTTTAATCTCTTACAATCAAATTTTTAAAAAAATAAACTCAAAAAGTTATATATATATATATGAAATCAAGTCATATAGCACATGACTTATATAGCTTGTATTTACAAATATGTAAAATAAAGAATGTGTTTAATAGCCCCAAACAAACTAATTTTATTATTATTGATATTACACATATTAGTAGGCTTAGCAATTTAATATAGCCAAAGCCCTAATAGCAAAATTATAATAGTAAAAATCAGTCATATATCACATGACCTATATAGCTTGTATTACCAATATGTAATATATAAAGAGCCTGCTATTAGCTCTAAACAAGCTTAATTTTTTTTTTTTATGATAAATGCTACAAGAGAAAATACATGAAGCTTTTATCTATGATGGTCCCCATCCCCAGACCGGTTTCGAGCTATGGCTCTCATCAGTGAGGAGCTAGGACATAAGATTCAAAATATTAACTCAAGCCAAGCATTTATCTAATTCTTAAATATTAAGAAAAAGATCCAAATCTTCAGACACCTACATGTCTTCAAACTCAGCTCTTTAACCAAAGAAACTATATGAGCCTGAACTAAATTCAGAGATCCCATATATTAGTAGGCTTAGCAATTTAATATAGCCAAAGCCCTAATAGCAAAATTATAATAGTAAAAATCAGTCATATATCACATGACCTATATAGCTTGTATTACCAATATGTAATATATAAAGAGCCTGCTACTAGCTCTAAACAAGCTTAATTTTTTTTTTTATGATAAATGCTACAAGAGAAAATACATGAAGCTTTTATCTATGATGGTCCCCATCCCCAGACCGGTTTCGAGCTATGGCTCTCATCAGTGAGGAGCTAGGACATAAGATTCAAAATATTAACTCAAGCCAAGCATTTATCTAATTCTTAAATATTAAAAAAAAAATCCAAATCTTCAGACACCTACATGTCTTCAAACTCAGCTCTGGATCTCTGAATTTAGTTCAGGCTCATATAGTTTCTTTGGTTAAAGAGCTGAGTTTGAAGACATGTAGGTGTCTGAAGATTTGGATCTTTTTCTTAATATTTAAGAATTAGATAAATGCTTGGCTTGAGTTAATATTTTGAATCTTATGTCCTAGCTCCTCACTGATGAGAGCCATAGCTCGAAACCGGTCTGGGGATGGGGACCATCATAGATAAAAGCTTCATGTATTTTCTCTTGTAGCATTTATCATAAAAAAAAAATTAAGCTTGTTTAGAGCTAGTAGCAGGCTCTTTATATATTACATATTGGTAATACAAGCTATATAGGTCATGTGATATATGACTGATTTTTACTATTATAATTTTGCTATTAGGGCTTTGGCTATATTAAATTGCTAAGCCTACTAATATATGGGATCTCTGAATTTAGTTCAGGCTCATATAGTTTCTTTGGTTAAAGAGCTGAGTTTGAAGACATGTAGGTGTCTGAAGATTTGGATCTTTTTCTTAATATTTAAGAATTAGATAAATGCTTGGCTTGAGTTAATATTTTGAATCTTATGTCCTAGCTCCTCACTGATGAGAGCCATAGCTCGAAACCGGTCTGGGGATGGGGACCATCATAGATAAAAGCTTCATGTATTTTCTCTTGTAGCATTTATCATAAAAAAAAAATTAAGCTTGTTTAGAGCTAGTAGCAGGCTCTTTATATATTACATATTGGTAATACAAGCTATATAGGTCATGTGATATATGACTGATTTTTACTATTATTGATATTATAATTTGACTGTTGAGGCTTTGGCTATATTAGATTGCTAAGGCTATTAATATATGAGGTATCTGAATTTACTTCAGTCCCATATGGCTATTTCAGTTGGAGAACTGAATTTGAAGACATATATAAGTCTGAAAAATTCAGATCTTCTACTTAGTTAAGTATTAGATAAATGCTGGGTTTGAGTTAGTATTTTGAATCTGGTGTCCTAGATCCTCATAGACAAGAACCATAGTTCAAAGCCAATCTGAGGATGGGATCAATTCTAGATAAAGATTTCGAATGTGTTCTTTCATGATATTTATCATAAAAAATAATAATGATGTTTTTGGTTACTACTTACAGCTTCTTCTTCAGCGGGTAAATCGCTTTTATATGCTAATGATGATAATGATAAAATAGGCTTATTTAGAGCTATTAGCCATTCTTTATTATATATATAATAGAAAAATCAAATAACATTAAATACTAGCAAAATAATAAATTTATAGTAAAATTCTATCACAATTAGTTCTTTTGTGAATTAGATGAAATCATGGTTGTGAAAGAATTTTATTATAAATTTATTATTTGCTAATATTTAATATTATATGATTTTCCATTTTATTTATTATTATCAGTAAATAGTTTGGGCAGTAATTTTATTTACATATATTTAAATCACTATTTGAATTTTATTTTAATCATGCAGAATATTTACTATGATAATCTAACTTCATTTAATTAGTGCATATTATTGATTTTAAATATATATAATTTAATACCAATTTATATTACCGGTTTTAAAACAGGCAAAACTCTCCATACAGTAGTGCCACTCAATGCCAACCAAAGTAATCAATGGATGCCAGAAGGCTTGTGCATAAATCCCCATCTAGTGCCTACTTATTCAATATTCCCAGACTAGTTTCTGGCTTGTGGCCTTTGTCAGTGAGGAACTTTGAATCTGAGAGCACTGCACCTAAATCTTAGGATCTAATGCAACCCTCTAGCAGCCATATTTTATCTCTACTTAACTACAAAACTATGAGAATAAAATTGAAAACACAATAATATTTTCAATCTAAGCTCAATAGCTTATATAGTCTTATGGGTCTGAACCCAGTTTAGTACCCATACATTTTGGTGTCTTTGGCTCTTTAACAACCATATCCACCACTATGCTATTAGGCAGGATTGATGTTAAACCACTAAACATCACATGATCACCATTCCTTATGCTAGCACATAACTGTTATTAAAACAGGCAAACTCTCCATACAGTAGTGCCACTATGTGCTAGCATAAGGAATAGTGATCATGTGATGTTTAGTGGTTTAACATCAATCCTGTCTAATAGGATAGTGGTGGCTATGGTTGTTAAAGAGCCAAAGACACCAAAATGTATGGATACTGAACTGGGTTCAGACCCATACGACTATATAAGCTATTGAGCTTAGATTGAAAATATTGTATTTTCAATTTTATTCTCATATTTTTGTAGTTAAGTAGAGGTAAAAGATGGCTGCTGGAGAGTTGCATTAGATCCTAAAGATCTAGGTGCATTGTTCTCAGATCCAAAGCTCCTCACAGATGAAGGCCACAAGCCAGAAATTAGTTTGGGGATATTGGATGAGTAGGCACTAGGTGGGGATTTTATGCACAAGCCTTTTGGCATCCATTGATTACTTTGGTTGGCACTAAGTGGCACTACTGTATAAAGAGTTTTGCCTGTTTTGATAGCAGTTATGTGCTAGCATAAAGAATGGTGATCATGTGATTACTGGTTTTATTTTGAAACCTTTAAATATTTAAATGTTAAACTTTTTAGTAATAATATGAATAACTGCATGATGATGCATGTTATGGCACTTTGTGCAAAAGTTGAGGTGCATCAGTTAGCACATAAAGATATTCATGTTTACACAAATACATTTGCTTATCTTTTTAAACTTTACCTATACTTTTACTCAATAAATGGAGATTTATTTTTTTAAAAAGTCTCATTCAGCTAGTAGAAAATTTGTTTACATCTGAGAAAAGAAACTGCACTTTAGAAGCCATTAGTGAATGTTGACTGCAAAATTAGTCAAACCTATGAGTATTTTTTTGTTTATCTAGAATAATATATATAATAACTGTGTTAACTTTATATTTAAATTTAAATTGATTTTATACATAATTTGAGATTGTATGTAGGCAACAAAAAGCTTTTTTTTACATGTTTTTTGTTAGTAAAGTTATAACAATATTTATGATATAACAATATGTCTTTTGATAGCTGGTCATGGCTGCTTTATGGCGGCATTGTTTATGTGTTAAAACACATAGAAATGCCATTTTCACAGCTTACAATTACGACTAAGAAAACAGTTGGGTTTATCTTAGCCATTCATTTCCGCAGCCTATAATTACAACTAAGAAAACAGTTGTGTTTATCTTAGCCATTGCTAATTTTCAAGACAGAGTAGAAAAAAAACTTTAAAAATGAAATATTAAAGACAGAGTATAAAAAATTAAAGGGATCAAAAAAAGTCACCTTAGTTAAAAAAATCACAGCCTGGTAACATTATATTTTATTATTTTAACACGTAAACAATGCCATCAAGCAGCTGTGACCAGCTATCAAAAGACTACCATTTTATTGAACAATATTTATGTATAATTTATTCTAAAAATATTATTATGTATTTTAAATGTATATAACATCAAACCTCCACTCTTTTACACTTTTAGCAAAATATATTTATTAATTTGATAACAGTTTCGACTGTTTCCAGCAGTCCTCATCAGATCTAAAAATTTAAATATTACAGAAATACAATCATATTTTATAAATTTATACATATAATTTTACAATTTAGTTATTATTTTTTATTTTTACATTATATTATATTCAATAATTTAATCCTTTTAACCTTAATATTATTTTAAATGTAATTGTACTTTTCATCATAGTTTGTTACAAAATATTTGTATATATTTGTTATTGTTTTTTAAATTTTACAATGGTTTTTAAATATAAAAAAATTATACTACACATATAAAATTATTCTTATTCTTATATATATACATTTTAATTTTATTTATAAACATAAATTTATCCATGAAAACATTGAATTTTTACTTCATTTTTACTCATGCAGACCTCTTTAATTTAAACAAATGAATTTTTAAATTATTATATCACAAGATTACATTTAATTTATTCTTCCAAAGACTAGTTCTCTGTTTGAAAATGTAAAAACAATATCCTGTGGTTTAAAAGATATTAATAAACAAATGGGATAATATGATGTTTACTCTTAACTACATGTCATTCTTTTGCAGCTTATTTTGTCTGATAATGTCTCTTATGAAAATCAAAATAAGATTCAGACATTTTTCAATTTATCAACTAGATATTGAACAATAAATAAAGATTATGATGCTTGAACTGAATAATCTACAATATTTTAAGCATAATTCATTTGTTTAATTGTGACTATTAATATAATGATCATTTTTTAATCTTCTGCCATTAGACAATTATGTTATTAAATTACATTAGCTAATATAACTTATTTAAAAAATACATAAAGAAAAACAAAATAAGTGCCAGATGATTTCAAAAAGTATTCACATTTTTATTCTTTTTCATTTTCCATCAAGAAATAGAGATAATGGTCTGTTAATGTTAACTTTGAAAAAATAGATCTAATAATATCTAGCATAACACCACAAATAAATAGGTCTATTTTCAAAATTAAATAATTTACTAATATTTTATTTTTATTAGTTATAGCTTTGTAGTTACATTCTCAGCAACTCAGTTTAACTTAGGACTTTTACCATGCTAGATGACAGTTATTTGATGTCTATCTGAATTGATTATAGATGGTTAAAATAAAATAAAATTCTGTTTATGACATGAAAAAATTCAAGAATCATCTGATGTGCATCCCAGATTATGGGGAAAACAAATAATTTGTGCTAAGTATTATGTCACAGAATCCTTTTAAATAAAAATGCACTAAATATTTTATGTTATTCCATTTGTCAAGTTATATTTCCATAGACTACCCAGAAATAGATGAACTTTCTATATATTCATTAAATGTAGATATTAACAATCAAGAAATGCAGTTTTTCTACATCACTAGGAAAAAGCCATTAATAATATTTTTCTAATATTTTCTTATGGTGTTAAATCTTGCTGATATCATTTATTAAAAGTTTTAATTATTAAAAGTAGCACTTACTGGTTTATTATAAAGTATCTACGTGCAGCTCTAAGATCTGTTCAACATGTTAGATATTTTAGCTTAACTGTCATGGTTATAAACTTTTTAATTATTTTTTTAATTGGGCTTCAAAATAAAAACTTTACTTCATCGGCAAGCCATTTGCTTACTACCCAGTTTATCTGTGTATAGAGTCATTGAAGTGAGGAATGAAAAGATCAAGAAAAGATTTTGATCAGTGAAACATATAATTATGAAGGTTTGAAGACAGAATAAGAGATCAGGATCTAGAAGAAAATGATCTAGAAGAATATGTCAAACCTACTTCAGATTGCCCATATATAGAATTAAAAAGATACATTTTAAAATTATAAATGTCATTTAAGATTCTGTTATGCTATAAATAAATGTATTAATTTTTATTTTATTTTTTGCATTTAGATTCTATTTTAAAATTAATCACATGGTCTGAAACTTAAGAACTCATATGACATATGTATAGTACTGTGATAGTGACTATAATAGTTCCTTCGTTTAACAAATTGAGATGTATTTATCATATCTCAGTTAAGAATTGATCCACGAACCTCTAGTTTTTGAGTTAGCCATTCTATCATTGTGCCAAATCATGTAGAATATCATATCTTTATTGCTGTATGTTAATTGAATAATAATGGTCGCCATGGATCTATTAATTTAAAACAACATGAACATATGCTAAAAAAATTTACTTTAATAATATTTTACTATTGCTTTCCATATAAGTCTTAAATATTACTATGTGTATATATGATGAGAGCATTATAAAGAAAAATCCTGATGAAGATATTATAAGAGAAAAAAGTTTAATATTGAATTATGTGACATTTTAGAATTTTTCATCAAAACAGATCAAACAAGTAAAAAAAACAAACAAGAATCTATGTTCTGCAAAATATAAAGTAAACTTATATGTCACATTTTTTTGTACATTGAACTATAAAATGATATATATATATATATATCAGAATTAAATTCTTATATTTGTTTTTTACAAACTTCTATATAGCTATCTTTAGACTGGGATGCTGTGTAAACGTCAGTATTTATTAATATACTATTTGCCAATTATAAGAAAATATTAATATTTAAATTTACAAATAATTTTCTTTATTTTATTTATAATAGATCAATGTAATCAGTTTTTATCATAGTTTGTATAGTTTTTATTAGGAAAGATTGAAGCTAACATTAAATATGTGTCAGTGTTCAAAAGTGATTAAAAGTCAAAGACGAACTAATCTATTTATTTGAGTGATATCTGTTTATGTTACAAAAATAATAAATAAAGTTAAATATCTATATATAAAACCTACTGGTATTTGTTTAACTCTCATAATCATCTGAAATTAATTTTTCAAATAAAAATTTTAGTATTTACATAAGCAAACCTGTTTAAAAAGCACAAATAGAAATTTACATTATTATTTCATTTGAGGGCTAAAATTAAATTCCATCTTACAGATTTTTAATTACGTCCATACTTTATTAAATATTAAACCTATTCTGCTTAGTACATGGCAAGAAATGGGCCAGTAAATATTTCAAATTAGTTTCAGTAACTAGTTAACTCAACATTTTAAAATTAAAGTGTAAACAATAGCTTATAAATTAAAATAATTAAATTAATCAACTGTCCAAATTTTTTTGCTTATTTTTTAAAACTTTCATTCTCCTTTCCTTCATTTCTGAAAGTATGGATACAGGAAATCAATCTAAAATTAATTTTTATACATTTAAATAAGTGTGACCAAATTATAAAAAAACTCTATGGCAATTAATAACCAGTTTTCTTTTCAAATGCATTGTTTTAACTGACCAATTCATTTGCATAACAATAGAAGTTAAACATTTTTTTTCATCGCTGTCATTAACATTTAATTATGTGCCAATGAATTTATTTTCAATACACCGTGATTTATATATATTATCCATGTAAATCTTTTATAAAAGAACTTGTATTTTATTTAATATAAAATTGATTAGCGAATATTTATATTAAATATATCTTTTTATACATTAATGTAACAATTTCACTGTTGTCATTCATTATTATGTGATAAATATGCAATTGAAAAACAAGTTCAACGATTCATATGAGTCGTTTGGATAATACAAATATTTTGCAATAATGAATCATTATAAAATTATTATTTTTCAATTCATTGACTCTGTTATTTATAAATAATCTATATGTGTTTGATCATGTGTATCAGTGATATGAGATAATAGACAGCTGCTTGAAAGTCTGGGTTCAAATCTATATATATAAATAATCGAAAGGTTTGTCGCTCGGGAGATCGCGCAATATTCAAGCACCGGAAATGACAGTCGAGCTGCAATTTAAAGGCTATTATCTCTTGAGTCTATCGTTATATCTCGCACTCAACACGTATGACACTCAGTTATTAATAAATAAGAATTCTTATAATTACATGCATGCACATATGTAAATATTGATCTCATGGTGTTTGAATTCTTAGACAATAATTTTAATTATATTAAAACTTGTTTGTTTTATTTAGAAAGCATATGGCTAAAATAAAATGTTAAAAAAATAAACAATTTTTAAATAATCCATTACAGAATGAAAACCCCCCTCACCAGCTCTTTAAAAAGATTAGCAAAGAAGACATTTTTCACTGGGTTGCTACCAAGAAGTAAAGGTTTAAGATTTTTCTTTCTTGTTTAACTTTATCTAACTAAGAAAAGCGTAAATACCCTTTTATAAACCAATAATTAAATTGCAGATAAAGTTAGCTATTGGCCAGCAATCGGAAAAGAAATCATTAGCCTATTTATAATTTTAAAAGATTTCTAAATTTTACCCTTCCAAGATTTCAACCACGTGTTAAGGCTATACCATGAAGCTCTTAGGTTAAAAAAAATTAAAGAAATAGATAATAGAATATGTACATTAAAACTATTTAAATTCAGTATATTGTCAAATACAAAGACATATATTGAAGCTTTAAATTGTTGACAAGTGTATAATAATTAGGAATATAATAAGATTCTTCATCTATGTTTAGTTACAAAGAATAACTATGAAAGAAATTTATAAGACCATTATAGTAAAATTATTAGCACATATGTTTGCCATATCCATGAATGGAACAGAATCTGAACAAACAAGCTTAAAGATTGCGGGGAAAGGAGAATGCCAATCTAGTTAGCTATCTAGTATTCATAGATAAATGGCTGTATGTATTATTAGCTAGAGAGTAATGGTTGATTAGAAATGTCAATGGTTTGAGTGAAAGGTGATTAAATATGATGTGGCTTTCATTACTGGTAAGAGAGATGCCATATTCCTATGAAAATTTAGAATGTGATTTAAAAAATTGTTAAGCTGACTTTTTCAAAAAAATAATTTTCCACCAAAAATGTCAAGTCATTCTAATGAAATAATTTTATTACGCAATGATTATTGAAATGAATATTCAAACAATTTGTTTTATATGATTCATATATATATATAATGTTTCATATCAATGATTGATTTATTAACCATATAAAAATATATAAGCAAATAAAAATGAATCATCTAACATTGATATGAGAGAGTGTATTGTTAACAAATTTGGTTAAAATAATTCTAGTGAGTTTGACTTGTGAATTATTTTTATGGTATGCATATTTAGAGTTTATTTCTCATTAGTTTTTATAGTTTTATTATTAAATTTCTAATGTTTATCTTCAGATTTATAATATACATATTATATTAAAATTATTTATAACAAATATACATATTTACCTTTAGTAGTGATGGACTTTATGCAAGGATTTGCCTAAGTGATTATTATCAATTTCCAAACTTTTTTTAAAAAAAAACAACTATCCTTTTTTAAAACAATAACAGTCATTTTGTAAAAATGATATCATAGAATAGTGACTGCACTAAAACTATGTTATCCAAAATAAAATAATGATTTGATGCCATACATACTTTATTCATTATATAGTATACAACATTGTTTTGATTATAGAATTAAAATATGATTAATATATTTTATCTGATTTTTATCCATCGTTCTTGCAAAACAATCATTGTTTTCATTTATGATATATTCAAAATAAAGATTTTCTTCATTAACAACTACAAAAGCAAAGAAACACCAGTTTCATTCATTACAGTAAATAATTAAAAGCATACTCTGATCATGTATAATGAAGCATATTAATGTTCATTTTTAAAATATGTAAGTAAAATAATGTATATTCCCTCATTCATATTATGGATTGAAAATTCTTATGAACAAAATTTTGTTTGTGACAAAAATGATTATAAAATTACATATCATAATTGTAAATTATTTTACATTATATAGTTGTTGTTTTTTTTCAAGTGTCATAGCATCGGCGGGATGTGAACCCACAACCCGGGCAACTACTTGTAAGGCAGTAATGCTGACCTCTCGACTACCAATGCAAGACACATTATATAGTTAATAATCAATTTTATATAATCAAACATTATTAAACTTAAGTTTTAAATATCATTTATTTGCTGAAATTTAAGCCAATTATCTCATAATTTGTTTCTGATATTCAAGATAATGGTAGCTGTTAAAAATATATATATTTAGTATCAGAAAAAAATATTTAATCATTTAGATTATTAAAACTTCCCAACTGTTGTATACGACATTTCTTTATTAAATTTTTATTCAATTGATTGTACTTATGTAATATATATATATACTTGATGAAAATACATATACTTGATAAAATCTTGTTTTTTAAAAAAAAAATAGTGGTGAGCTGTTAATTACAAAAATAAAAAACTTTGATAACAGAACAAAATGCATCAAAAATCAATTTTAAAATATACATTGTATTAAGTGATTTTTAAAAAAAAAAATTAAAATATATGTAGTTAATTAATTAGCTCTATTTTAATTTAACAAATTGTGAATAAGGTAATACTGTATTTTCTCAATACTTAAGAAACAAAATGGTGGACTACTATTAAAACCAAATGAAATCCCGCTTAAATGACATTGCTAAAACCTTGCATTCTTTAACTACTCTATCTAATAATCGCTCATTGATCAACTCCCTGCAGGAAGAATATAATGACATCTATGAGAAAATGCAGGAAGAAATATATGCTATAAGATTGCGAAAGATACTCCCTAATATTGCCTGCATCATAAAACCAACATTGAACTATGCCAAGGTGTACATGCCTCAGTCTAGAGGTATCACATGTGTCAAAACTGAGAATGGAGAGGTTTTGTCAGGGCTGCATGTGGATCAGCACATATATAAAAATCTGCAAAACATTATGGGAAATGATGAAAGGAATTCAGACCATTGGCCAAGGATGATGGTGGCCAAGGATCAGCAGTATATCTCACACCTGGATATTAGTGAGGAAATAACTAGACTATCAAATCACACAGTTACTGCTCATGATTCTATACCTGCCAGAATTTATAAATCAATATCTTACTTGATAATTGAAGTGCTTGCAAAATATTACAATCAGTTGTGTGCACAACCAATAGATTGGCCAATGATTAATAACAGAATAATTTTTTGTATAAAAAAGAATAGGAATATACACATCCCATATGTAAATGACCTGAGAAATATTACTATCGAGGACATTGGGCTCAAAAATATTTGCTAGAATTATATTGAAGAAATTGTATAATAGAATAAAAAATAGAATTTCAGTGGCTCATTATGCTATTAAAGGTAAGAGAGCAACTGATGCAATTATGAAGATCCAGGATGCAATCAGATATGCCAGGTGTAATAAGTTAACTCAATTCTTTGCAATGCAGATAGACTTTAAATCTGCATTTGATGTGGTTGATTGGTCATTTCTGTCTAGTTCATTGGCACCACTTGTGGAGGGTGAGGAGAATCTAATTACAGCAATCAACAATTATGTGACCAACGGGAGAATAGCGCTTAAGAACTTTGCAAGGCGTTCTAATTTCTTTGTTCCGTCAAGGGGGATCCCACAGGGGTCTCCTCTGGCAGCCCTTCTCTTTGCCGTTTATCTGGATCCGATGATTAGGGAAATAGAAGCCTCAACCAATGGGATTTTCTTACCTCAGCTTGGTGCCTTTGTTCATGTCACTGCCTTTGTCGATGATGTTATTATTATATTCGAGAATGTGGCCAGTGTGCATAGAATCTTTAACATCTTAAATAAATTTCAGATCTCTACAGGCTCATGTATTCAATCTTCCAAGTTGGCTGCATGGCAATTGGCCACTGACAAGAGAATCCCATGTGACTTCTTGGGCACGCCTTCCTCCTTTCTAGGGTTGCCTCTCTATCTGTCTAAAACTAAAATGAGTGCCCATTTGAACAAACTGGTTGTAAAAATCATCGAAACTAAAATAAATGCCTTTTCCCCATTTAAATTGTATGAAACAACCAGAGCAAAGGTTTTTAATGCTATTGCTGTTGGTGGGCTCTCTTACTATGGACCATGGATGAAAATCTTTAATGCCACTAGTCTTAAGATCATTCAATTGGCAAAAAGATATATTTGGGGTAAGAAGTATAGCCTGATACCTACTAAAATAATGCAGCTACCGATTGGAGAAGGGGGTCTCAATTTAATTGACCCTAAGTCATTGGTGAGCTTCATTAAGGCAAGAGCTTATTTAAGGATCATTGATGATAATTCGCTCAGGCCGCTAACACAGAATATTAATATAGATTCTAACCTGGGTCAGACGGAGTATCTTATTTTGATGATATGATGATTGCATACAGGGATATCCAGGATGATCTAAACTTAGAGACCTTAGATAATTTAAAATATAAAGAGCTTAAAAATAGAGAGCTTTCTAATGAAAACTCCTGGCTCAATGCCTCATTAAAAAAAATTCTAAAAAATTTCCAATCTATTTGTACATCACAGTCTGTTATGAAATTTATTTTCAGATTGATAAATGGAATTTTGCCAACCACCACTTTTTTAAACCAAAGGCTGAAAATGGGCCTGGATGTTCTATGCAAATGCTGTAACAGATCCGACGAGACCTTTCTTCACCTGATGGAGGAATGTACAGCCTTTAGTGATTTGAGATCTATAGTCTTTCTTAAGCCTATTGTGAATCTAAGACTCTTATTTAAAGAAAGCATTGTTTTATTCAAGCCTCATAATGCCATAGTTATTGTGCATGTAATGAGAGCAATATGGATATCTAGGTGTGCTCTGATCTTTGATAACAAGAAGATATATTGGAAAAAAAAAATGGAAAAAGAATGGGATGACATGTTTTATAAAGGTTTGAAATTTTGGCCAAGAAAAACGTTTTTATTGGTATGGGGTGGTTATGTTCCTACAAGGTGTGAAATGTGGAGCTGAATGCACTTACAGAACACTGATTAAATGAAAGGTGGAGATAATGTAATTTACTGGATACATTTGAACTTAATTTATTTTTTAAAGTAATGATTGTTACGATGTATGTACTGAATCAAATGTAAATATAGTTTTTTTAAATAAATAAAAAAAAAAATTAAATATATATATATATATTGTAAATTATAGCTACCAAAATATTTTTATCAGTTTATTTATCCACAATTTAGTACATTTGTTTAAATAATATACTTAGTAAAATGTTTATTCTTTAATTAATACTTTTTTCAAAGCAAACTTTAGTTTTTTAATAAAACTTTTGTATATTTTAAATTCAAACTATCAAATTAATTTTTTTCCATAAAAATAATTACAACTGCTTATTTTTTGTGTGAGGTCTTTGATTTATGATGCATTTTGGGCACCAATTCTTCTTGCTAACTAGGGTAAAGGTGTATACATATTCATGTCTGTATTTTAGGCTAGGTATACATCATATGTTATGTGTTTTTTTTTTCAATTTATTTACATTTTAATTGTAATACTCAATATTACTGTTTTATATGAATACATTAATAATCATTATAACCAGACCATGCAATTTAAATTATAATTTGTGTATCTTTATCTTTGTTATTTTTTTTTTCAAATTATCAAAGTACATGATTAAATATGTACCATTGCTTATAGCTCTTTAAAAATCATTTAGTCTAATATATTTAATTATGAAGCCATTTATTGCCACTTTATTTTTTTGTACTAAGATTATGATCTCAAGCGATATGTCTTAATTTGTAATAAGTTTAGTCTACATTCACACTTTGAGATTATGAATTCTAGATAAGCTTATTCAAAAAACTATTCATCCCTGGATATGATAAAGTGCTGTGTAAAATTAGTAAAATGTTGTTTTTAAGAATTTACATGCTATTGAGGGGGGTAATGAAAGAAAAAATGTCTAGATATGTTATTCATTAAATAGAAAATAATGAATGTATTCGACTTTTTAATATATATATATAATTTTAATAATCAAAGTATCATGTTATTATTTTACTTCTTATGCTATGTATTGTGCAGTATTTACACATTTTTGCCACGAACTTCAGTAAAAAATGATTTTTAAAAATTTATATATAAGTAGACTAAAGTTTTAAAATTTTAGATCATTATTTTGAGTGTCGTTTTGTTATTGTGATTTACATTGCCTAGACTAAAGCCAAATGGACCTAAAATAATTTTGAATTCTATTATCACTCGCTCAATTATTGTCTAATATGAATAGAACTTGAATGAATATATAATCACTACAATACAAACTGATGAATAAATGTAAATTCTTTTTAAAAAAATTTCACTTGTCTTACTTTTATAAAGGGGATTTATAAAACGTGGTTCTGAATACCAGACATGTTAATAATAGTCTTTTTAAATTAAAATAAAAAAGGTACTTAAACATCTAAATCGCGCGTGATTGAGTATATTCATTTACTTTTCTTATATTGTATTTCACTTTAATGACAACTTTAGATTTACAAAATAGCTCTTAATTTGTTTGCAGTAAGCGATCATTTATTGTTATAGCCTATGATATGATGTTTAAAGACCAGAGATGCAATATCATCTGGTGCTTCAGTAAATATTTTTAAAAGCAGAAGTTAATTTTTATTCTTTTAAATTTTAATAGTGCACCAACAAAAAATAAATATTTATATTCTGGGAGTCAGAATAAATTTAATTATCATTAGTTTTACTGTGGCATTTCTGTTTATTATTGCATCATATTTTCAGAATTCATTATAAATTATTTTTAATTTTTTTAAAGAAACTTGTTTAAAAGAGACAATTATTATTTATTGATCTCATTTTAAATCTAAAACTTCCAATTCTTTCATTATTTCTCTTAATTAATTCACAAAGTTTCTGTATTTTTCACAAAATTAATTTTTTTAAATTTTTTTACTGCTCTTTATTACTTATTTATATAATTAGATAAATAGTGTTAGTGATTTCATTTTTTTTTTTTAAAAAAAGTTATCTTTCCCAGTATACTTATTATTTATTATCAAATGTCTTTTAAACTTTTTTATACATTTAATAGTTATATTTTGTTTTTTTTTTCTTATGGTTCTGTGCTCTTATAACTTATAATGTCTGTGTTTTAAAACTACATTATATTCACTCCTAACTGATGAAAGTTTTGATATACTTTGCATTGTGGATTACTGTGCAACATGAAAATTGGTACCAGCATTGAGTATGTATCAGTTAAGATCATTGAATTCCATTGAGTATAAAGAAGCTATTATTCTCTCCAACCATTTTAGGGCTTAATAACACATAACCTAATGAGTAATTAAGCATACAATTTAATTATTATATTCAACTTTGTGTGTAATAATAGTATCAAGTCACTACAAAAGGCAATGGGCAACATATATGAAGAACTTATAAAAATTGAAATTTGATGTTTACATGCTGAATTTGGTGACATATTTTCAAACACATTGTTCTAAAATCATAATTACAATTCATATCTTTTCTCATAATAATTTAATAAACAATTAACAAACTTATACCAATTATTTTATTAGTGAAAGAAGATTTTACCAATGAAACAATATTATCAGAATTAATTACTAATTATAGGTTTTGGAAAGAAAATTTAATAAAATATATACCCTTTTCCTGCTGTTTTTCATGCTACCAGCAAGTATGATTAAAAGAATGTTTTTAAAAAATTAAAAATAAAATATTTCAAATGAAATTTCATTGGCCACATCAGGTTTAAAGATCTTATAATGCTCCTATTGAGTGTGAGGATACTTCTAAAATGGATCTGAAAGAATATAAACAATAATTTAGCAAATGCAAAATTGTAGGAAAAAATTTAAATTGAGTCAATTTATTAATTTTTTTTATGATAAATAATTGTAAAGTCTAATGTAAACAAATGAGAAAAAAATTGCATTTTGAAATTTGGGCCAATTGTTCACTTTTTATGTCAGAATATTTATATTGATCTTTGTTAGTAAAAAGCATTAACAAAAACAATAGATAGATATTAAGTTGGGAAGTTATTTGCATTATCATCTAATATCCATTGCTACTTTTCCTTACAAAAAGCTCTAGGTTAGTGTAATAAAGTGGATTGTGGCTATTCTTTGCTGTAAAGTATTGGGTGTTAATAAGCGATCAGTATTAGAGTTTTTTATTTATCTTTGTGTGTATATTACCCCTGAACATGTTCACATAAGTAGTATTGAATTTTTTATTCATAAAATTTAGACAGAGGATATTACATTTGAGACAGACAGTTGTGAATATTATTGTTGTTTCAATTATAAGCATTTAAATTATATATATACTTGAACTATTCCTTAAAAAGTTCATTGACTTAAATTATACTTTCAATGGATCATATGTCAGCAACACTATTTTAATGTATCACTAACAACTAAAAACATTTGTGATGTCACTTCCTGCAAAATCAGATTTCAGATAACTTTCTTTTATTCTCCATATTCTTTAAATATTTATACTAAAAATATTTTTAATAAATATCTAAAATTATTTTTTTAAATGTTTTTTTCAATTTTGACAGCTTTAAAACATTATTTATATCTCTGATTTTTTTCTAATGTTTTGAAGTGAACTGAAAGTTATTTTTATAAGTTGTAAGCTAAAAAAAAAAAAAGCCGTTTCTGATCACATGGATTTTTTATTTTTACTTGGACAAGTTTCTGTTGAGTGGTTGAATATTAAACTACTGTGATAGATAGCATGCATTTTCAAAAGAAAAAGAAGAGTTGTTTTGATTAGGAAAAATTGAAATGGTTATATTGATGGCTATAAAATAATCTTTTTAAGTAGTATTGGGAGATAAAATAAAAATTTTCTTATTTTTAAATATATTATTAAAAAAAAAAAAAACTCTGACATTTTAAATGTATTTAAATAAAATGTTGGATAGGAAGTTGCATAGCTCCAAAGAGTCTCTTGATAAAAGATTAGTCAATTCCCGCTATGGTAGAGTGACAAGTTTATGAACTAAAAAAAGTAAACAAAAAATCGTTTTGATTAGTTGAGTATATTTTGTTCTGTTCATCCTGTCATTTTGATTCTCATATATCGCATAACATCCTAAATGACATATCATATAATTACTTGCTTATATCAGACAGTATAAAAATTAATTTATGTGAGTTGCAGTGAGGCATTTCTTTTCATCAGTCCACTAAATTGTCATTGTCTTTCATCAGGTTCAAAAATTATAGTGATGATTTCAGTCTGTAATATCAGCGCATGTAATTCAAAAAATCTGATAATTAGATACGACAAACTCTTGCTAGTCTTGAGGACATTATTTATGTATATTGTATAGCTTACCTGCTAAAACATATGCAGTTTTAGCTGGATTCAAATGTCTTGTTAGCATGTTTATTTTGCAATACTACCTATATATGAAATATTACAATTGGTATAGTTGATTAAAGAAAGCAAATGCTTATAGAAATATAATATTAATGGTTTGATTTTTTTTTAAAATAAGTGTATTGTTCTATGAATTATATTCTTTTGTTTATATTTAATAGCAGTAGATTAAAATCTAAAAAATGAAATGTATATATAAGCATAAGCATTTTTTAAAGAAACAGTTTACTGACAGATATTTTTCAAATATTAAAAAATATATATAAGATTTTGGAATGGTTATATCTTTTAAAATAATTCAAAATGAAACTATCTTCTAATATTAATTTTTATTATAATATAGATGTATTCCCCTTACTTTCAGACATGTCTAACTTTTTTTTTTCTCGTAAGATTTATTGATTCAACATTGCATTAGAAATTATTATTATAGAAAAAAAAATATTTTATCCTTAAAAAAAAATTTAAAACTGATATATCATTTAAAAAAATATTTGAAATTTCTAATATACCAATAAATATTTTATTAATATACAAAGCAAGTAATTATTAATAGCTTGTAAAGAAGTTAGTTATAGGAGTATATGATTTTATTCTTTGATCAAACGTGAGTTGGTCAAATCGTATTTTTTCCCCATTTATTAAAAGAAATGTTTTGAATATGTACCAAACTATTTTACTGTTATTTTGATTATATGTTGCTATAGCTCAATATGAATTGGATGTATGATATATACTTGTAATAAAAAAAATTAAAATCTCTTGCTCAACGTCTCTTAAATATATACATGCACATAAAATAAAATAGAGTAATAAAATGTGGTATACATTAAATATTACATAAGCAGATTCATGTTGTAAAATAAATAAAATTGTGTGGGTGTTATATATACGGACATACACACTTGTAAAATAAAATAAAGTAATAAAACTATATATATATTTTTAGTATAGCATAAAATTATGTAGTCTTAAGTTATAATGAAAGGAATACTTAAGAGCATAATTAGAGAATCAAATATAAGAATGCTTAATGGATGCGTACTGAAAATGTCAGAAACATGTATTTAAGTCTTTAGATAAAAATAAATGTAAAAAAACTCATTTTTATTTAACGAAAAAAACTAATCCTAAAAATAGGAAATTTACAAGACTCCAGAGAAATATGAAAAGATGAATCCAAATATAATCCAGTGACGGGATACAAAATGAAGATTGTGTAAATGCTGGTTGTTTTGAAGGCCAGCACAATAAATTTGAAGTATTCTATAGATGAAAAAAACAAACAGATAGACTTCCATATCCAGTGGCATCCTAAATGAAGATTCTATGGACCTTTAGACGCTATCTCAATCTTCATTATCATTTTTGTAAGCCTACTGGCCTAATTAATACCCGGCAAGTAATTTGTATTTATTTTCTATTATATATATATATGTCATTCCTTGAATATATAGATTATTGTCATTACTGGAAATAAGCAAATATATTTTATTAAATATCTACTCATAATTTTCCATGCTCTATGTGAAGTTTTTTAAAATTTAATATATGTTTCTATTTGGACTTTTTTTGTGAGTCATGCTTGCTATTATTTGAGAAGTCCGGAAAACATGACAATGGAATAAATATATTTTATAATGGATTTGACATGTTTATTTCAAAATGTAGAATTAATAAGATTATTATTATAAGATATATAGAAAAAAGAAGCTAATATTGTATTTGCTTCATTGATATTGAGAATGTATTTGATAAAATAAGTTGTGTTTTTATTGGATAAAATATAAAAGTATAAACCACTATTAGGTTGTCTTTTTATAGAATATATAGGTATAAAAAAGGTGTAGGTTGAAATGTTGTTTACCTTCTATTTTATATGAACTTGTTAATAAATATGATTTTGATACAGATAAAGAATTTGCACTGGTGTGAACAGATTTATGGCATAAAGATTAGTGATGTCATGATAGTACTTACACATAATATGAATGAGATTTAATAAGTGTTAATTAAAATTGATGAAATGTAGAATGAAAATCAGTGAGTCTAAAAAGGCAATTATAAGTAAATGATAACAGATTAAGTATGATAATTGAACAATAAGTTTTTGAGCAGATTAATATTTTTAGCTATTTGGATCTGTTTATTGGATTAATGGAAATAGTGACAAAAATGTTAGAATGAGATTTATACTAGCCAATAAGCTTTTGATATGTATAACACATTATTTTGTGAACATTATAGTTGGAATTAAGAACAATTTTTATTTGCATTATTAATATAATATAGAGCAGAAGAAAGGATATAAAAGATTGAAGAAGTTTGAATTATTGAGCTGAAGAAAATAGCTGAGACCTTAGGATTTTCAATGCTAAATATCAAAAAAAAGGAAATAAAAAGAGACAATATAAAGTGAAACAAAAATTGGAATAGGACTGTACTTATTTAGTTAAAATAAAAATGTGTACAAAATGTTTGAAGTGTCTATAGATTTCAAGAAGAGGACAATTAGGAGAAGAAATAACTTGATGAACTATTTAAAATAAGTGATTATAAGGCTCTGAAAATTAGAGCAATAGCGAAAGACTTGAAGATGGTTGTGATTTGATTGCATTAACTGTCTTTTAGAAAGTAACCAGTAATTATGACAGTGCATTAAAGTAGATCCAATTTTAATTTTTTATTTATTGTTATAAATGTGAAAATAATTTATTACTAGTATATATTATCTACATGTAAATTACCATGTTATTTTTTGTTTTTTCAGTGTTTGGCATATTTATATATGTTAGAGTGAAAGTGGATGATATCTAGTGAATGTAATCTACTACTAAACAATGCACATTTCATATCATTAATTTAAAAATAATATTCCACTAAGTAAATGATTGCCTAATATTTGTTAATTTTTACTAATTGCGATGAAAAAGTAATTTAAAATAAGTCATAAAAATATTTTTATTAATATTTTTATTTATTGTATACTAACTATAGGAAAAATAAATATAAAACAAACTGTTAAAAAATGTTTTAATTAAGGCTTCATTTATAGCAGCAAATCAGAATGATGACGTTGGATAAGTACAAAATGGCATTTTCTTGCATTTACTTTTAGAGACTTGAATTTCAAACTGCAATAACACACACAAAAAAAACCTTTGGCTTTTACTACAAGATTGGAAGTTGCAGATGAAATCTCACATATTATAAAATATTGTTGAAAATAGTTGATAAAAACCAGCTTGCAATTAAAACTGATTATCTTTTTCTTTACAATCTGTCAACAAGTGAGATTTTAATTGTACTACATTATATTTACAGGTGAAAGATGTTTTATGAAAGATTTTTTTATTCTTTGACTTGAATTGAAATAAATGAATTTTTTTTTCTTTATACAATTTTTTTTGCAATGGAGAAGAATCTGGAACAATTCATGAAAGCAGATTCCACTAAAAATGCTTCTTGAGGATCATTTGCTTTTTTATATATGTCTTTATTCATATGTTTTAAAAAATAAGTTGAACTGAAAATTTTATTACCTAATAATATCTTTAATTAAATCATCCCAATTAATTATTATTAAATCTTGATTTGAATTTAATTCTAAGCTTAAAACTGTTAATCCTTAAGCATAAGTATTAATTCCCAATATGTCAGTGTTTAGTGTCATATTTTCTAAATCACCTTTACTTTGTTTAAGCTCCAAAGTTCTGTGTAGTTTTTTGCAAGAAGCCAATCCATGCTTAAATAAGCATTTAAACATATCCAAAACTGTGCACTGTGCAATAAGTGGTATAAAAATCCAACTGTGGCTAAAAGGATTATTTATCTATACATAAATAATAAGCTGCTTTCTATCTTTCTGTCCACTCTTTCAATACTTTATTGGTTCTGCTTGTGATGGAACTTGCCATAAATTATTTTAGAACTAAAATCTCTGTATGGTTTAATACAGTGATAGAGAATCAGACTCTAAAATGTGGGGTTCTAAGATCAATTCCAGTGCTATCACTTCCTATGCTCAAACTTCTTATGAACTCTTAGGCAGTAAAGTCATTTGATTCATTTTTCTTATTACTATTTATTTTAAAACTGGGCTAGAAATTTTGTCTTATCCATAATTAACAAATTTATTACCATTATTAGATTATAGAACTCTCAGTGCCATAGAAAATGAAGATCTTACTTGTTGTTCTTGTTTTTTTTTCCATAATTCATCTGTTATCTTTTATTTGAGCAATTTGTGGATCAAAAATTTGATCAAATAGTCTTGATAATCAGTATAAATTCATAATTACCATCTGGATGTGGATCTAGAATTGAACTTTTTAAACAAAACAGCTGTAAACTGACCACTATATATTTATTGCTACATTTTTATTTATGTTGATATGATTCACAATGTTGAAAAAGTCTCAGAAATCTATATAAATTACATTTTAATGTATATTTCATAGGTATTTCAACCTCATGGTCTCTTTCATTATGGCTAATTATAGTATAGCATCATTTAAGAGATCAGAGAATCTCATCATAAATGAAATATTGTATTTTTAGTAGGATAAATTAACTTGGTGAACTCACCCTTAGCATATCATAACATTTCAAATCTTGTACTCATTACTATCTTGGGGAAAGGGGTATATTTTATTTTATTACTTACCTCTATGTGTTTGCTCTCTGATCTATAATTTTTTTAAATGAAATCAAACTATTTTTAAAAGATAATCTTTTATAACATACCTTAAATGATTAGAATGCAGAGAACTTGAAATTAGGCAATGATAAGTTTTAAAATGTTCTTTGATTGTTTTATAAAATAAGTTAAACCGGACTATTATAGCAAACTAAAATGGTAATTTTTTAAAGTATTTATAAAAATGAATTGCTCAAATTATTATAATACAGAGTATTTTAAATCACTTGAACAAGTGAATTTAAAAACTTAACTTGAATGAGGAATCTGGATATATGAATTGCTGTTGAACATGTGTGCTCATATTTTACAATATTCAAAACGATAATTCTACATTCAAATATATTTTGATTTTTTAAATTTTAATAAGCTACTCAAAAATCTTTTTTAAAATATAAATTTAAAGCTAAAGTGAGTGAAATAATGAAACATTTTAATTCAAATTATATATAGTTTAATACCAAAAAGGGAAATGTTTTATTGCCATAAAAGCATTATTGGATCCTTTCAGCTTATCTAGGTGCAGTGTTCTCAAATCCAAGGCTCCTAACTGATGAAGGCCACATGCCAGAAACTAGTCCGTGGATATTGGATGTGTAGGCACTAGATGGGAATTTTATGCACAAGCCTTCTGGCATCCATTGATTACTCTGGTTTGCAATGAGTGGCAATATGTATAGAAAGTTTTGCCTGTTTTAATCCTTTCAGCTTACTACAGTAAACAAAAGCATTTTCTTTTGTCTCCAACTATTGTAAGATTGAATAATTATTGATTACAAAATGGTAATGCAATTTAGTCTTTATCCCAAAATGATTTTTAGTTATTTATTAATAAGGACTTAAGACTAAAACCTGGAACATCCATCTGGAGGCAACTTTAATTAATTTTTTATTACCAAGCTAATAGCCTGAAATTTTAAAAAAGCCCTAATGTTTGAATCCAAGCCAACCTTCTTATTTAGTTACATAGATGTGACATCAAGTTTTAATATATTAACCAAAAAAAAAAAATTCTTTTTTAAAATATTTTAAAACATTGTAGATTATTAAGAAGATTCTGTTTAGTAAATGCCAACAAGCAAGGTTATTTTGGAACTCACAACTTTTGAAAGGTTTTGAATAATTTTAAACCATACTGAATGTAAATAAGTACCAAAACTTTTATATTTATATACAGATATGTCTGTATGGATAAAACAAAATAATTATTAAAAATTTCAAGTATATGAAATGTTAAAATAAGATATGCTATGTCTTATTTTCATTGTATCTAAAAACATTTGATGAAGGAATAGATATTTATGTGACCAATCCATTTTTACAACTTTTATTTGTTTCTGAGTATCTGTTATTTTAGGTTAAGTAATCAGAGACAACCATCAAATTTTTTAAAAGTGTAAGTAAAATTAAAAGATATTATGGTGTTATTAAAAAAAACAACATATGGTTTTATTATTCAGGAGTGTATAAGAAGTTCAAGCACCTGACCTGCAAGCACCAGAATTTATCATGGGACCACCTAATCCCAAATCAGACACTCTACCAACTATGCCAATCATGCAGGTATGGTGTAATGATTAACCTGTAATCAATATCTTTCATATATGAAGAGCAGCTTGAAGTTTTTTAATGTTTAAAACTTCCTAAGCAAATTCAGATATATAGTTAGCTCATAATCAACTCATTAATAATATATCTTTTAAGAGAAGAGTATTAAAAAAGAATATGAAAATCATCAGGTTATTTAACTATTATATGATAGTAATTGTGATTTTTGTTCTTCTATTGGTCTCTAGATAACATTTAGATGCCCATTTTCTGACTTGCAAATAGATGGGCAGTTAAACTGTTTATAAATCAGATATCTGAAAAATTCTAAGCTTATTTGGAAATATTTAGCTATCTAAAATAAACATTTTATGTTTCATATAGATTCAACTCAAATCATGGATATAGTGTACTGATATTTTAATGGGTTTTTAGACCATCTTAGCTGGAAGGTAAGATAATTACTAGGATAATTGTATTGTAAGATTGAGTACCAGTGCTCTGCTACAAAAAAAAATCATCAAAATATAATGCATTCTTCTGTGCTGATGAAGTCGATGGTTAAACCAGAAAAAATTGAACCTAAGTTTAGAAAACTGCCTTTAAGCATAATTAGAGTTGAATGTGATGCTTGTACTATGTTTCTATAGCTGGCTTTTTGGACAGTAGCGCCAATACTACCATAAAAAATGGTCTCCTTTTTAAGGAAATAATAAATCGCAAGCATATACACACATGGTTCTTTTAGATGTATTTTACATTTTTTTTTTTAGGTTTTAAATTTGCAATTTTTAAATAAAATAACTGAAATAGTGAATAATGCATTTAAGAATAAAAATATTTTTGAAAAAAAAAAAACCTGATATAATGAAAAGAAAAATGTAGATTAAAATTTCTTTTATAAAAAAAAAAATGTATATATATATTTCAAAGGAAAATAATTTCTGCTTATTAGTTTAGCTTTGATCAGCTTTGTATTCTTTAATTAAATTCATATTTTTTTTTCTTTTATTTTCATCAAAGACAAAATTTCTTACGAGAATAATCAATATTCTTATTCTTAACATTTTTATGTCTAAGAAATATATTGCTTTCAACCTTATTAAGTATTAAAAAGCAATGTTAGATCAAACAAATATATATAAATTGCACTTTATCTGTAAAGAATATATATATATATAATCTGCAAAATATGTGCATCTATTTTTTTATCTATTTAAAACAATCGGGGTTTTTTTTTTCATCATCTTGTGCTTATCTATTTATTTGCTCTCATATATGTGTGTGTGATACTTCAATTGTTTTTTAAAGTTATTTATTTGTAAAGACAAGCAAAATATTATTTAATTAATACGTGATTAAATTGTGATTGTCATTATGGTTTATGTAGGACGTCTAGTTACTTCTACCATGTAAAATATAACTAATATTATTGAAAAATCGTCGAGTAATCTCGGATACTATGCAGAATTATGTAAAAATCGGGGCTATAAATAGTATTTTGGTCATCCTTGCATATGAAAAAAACAAAAAATAACATCTTTTTTAAAAAAAATATTCATTTCCATTCATGTGTTGGGATACGTATAGATAAAGTAAAGTATGCCCCCAAATATATGGCTCCTATTTCACCAATATGTTGTTCTACTATTTTATTTTTTTGCTATTGTAGTCAGTTCATAAACATTCATTTGAATAATAAAGCTTAATCAAAGCTATCTATTTATTAATTTTTTTTGGGATAACCATATAGGTTGACTATAGACTGTTGACATCGAAAATAAACCTGCAGTCATTAATAAAAAAATTTGAAAAAAACTTTTTTTTGATAGCCACAACTTTAAACTACTCCTCAGCACAATCACCTTCAATGTTAAAATATTTCTTTTAAAGCTACATCAAAATCTCGAAATCATAAGCGAAAAATTATAGCTATATTTTGTTTTCCTTGTCTGCATATTACTTTTTGCAATGTTGGAAGATTCTGAATAAAAAAAATCTTAACTTTATACCAAATTGTTAATCTTGCAGTGTATACAGTTCCAGTGTTTTAGTAATATTTTAATAATATGTCTATTGGTAATATATTTAGATATTTACTTGCTATTTGTAATGTCTACCATGGCTGCCATGTGTGGGTATACAGTAGTGCAGGGCATAAAGACATTTCATTACAATGTCACCAAGATACCAAGATAGTTAGTTAATGAAATTATGTGTAAATGAAAATGTATTTATTTTTTAATCACATCATTATTAGAAATATGTTTTAAGTGTAAATATTTTTAATTTGAATATGAGAGAAATATTTTTTTACTTAAAATTGTTGTGACAATTTCCCTAGCTTGAATTTCAAGGCTCAAACTCCAAATATATTACATATATACGCTTACTATTGTGCTAAACTGAACAGGTTTCTGCCATTTTGTCATAATAATTAATAAGATTTATATGTAAATATTTAGATTTCCAAATTACTTCATTGTTAGAAACATGTTCTGACTGTAAATATTTTTTATTTAAATATAAAAAGAATACTTTTTTAGTTAACATGTGATAATTGCTTGAATCTTGAAATATACTACACATATACTCTACCACTGCACTAAACCAAACAATCTGACATCCTTTAGTCACTATAATTAATAAAATATATATGTAAATAAAAAAATTTCAATTTTCTAATCACTTTTATTTAAATATTCTAATTTATATATATATAAAAATAAGACATTACTATTAATTTATTTTAAAATAAAACTTATTTTAAAAATATTACCTCATAATTACTGGAATTGTGCATGTGATGCAATTATGGTTATCTATGATATTTTACAAAACTTATATATCTTTCACAGTTTAGAAGTAGCTGATTCTGGAATGAGAGGATGTAGAATTGATTCTGTTGCTGTCTTGTGCAAAATTGTTTTAATAAAAGTCTTGTCTTTGTTTTTTAAGCCATATTATATTTTTTTGCATTTTACTAAATAGCTTTTCCTTGGATGTGGACTCTGGTTTATTCTCTAGCTAAAACACATAATTAATTCATAATTCACTATATAGTACAAATCTAAGAAAAAAAATAAGTAAAAAACAATTTTTAAAAAATTGTTATTGCACATCAAAATATTTAATTCTTAACAAATTTCATAATACCAATCTTATTTAATGCAGATTGCACTACTGACAAAGTCTAAAAAATATATCTAGTGGAACAAACCCAAATGTTTACTTTTTTTATATAATTATTCAACATATCCTATAATTAAATAAAGGCATTTTAATAGTTTCTAAAACTTTACTGAATAAAAAATTTAAAAGTAAGAAAATTTAAAATTTCTTCCTTAAATAAATCCTAGATAAATCCCTAATTGTCAAACTATATATTAAAGTATAATATATATAATAAGACTTAATTATCAATAAGTATTAAAAAAATTAAATAATAAAGTAGTGTAAATATTTTATTGTTGAATGAAAACTATTTTGTTAATTGAAAATGTAAACAAGTTATTTGTAAGAGGTTCTGAATTAAAAATAACTAATAGATTTTCAAAACAAAAGAACTGTTTTAATAAGTGGGAGCTACTAGAACAAAAGAATTATGTCAGCCACGTTATTTAAAGTTGCTAGTTTACTGGTCTTAATGAAATATAAGAGTTACATCAATAAATAAAGTACATATAAAAAATTTAAATATCAATCTATATATATATATATAATAAATTATACTTATTAATAGTGGAATACATGCACATAGAAAATTAAATAATCGTATAAATATTTTATTATTGAAGGGCTACAACTTTAACTATTTTTAATAAATTATTGACATGCCAATTAAAGATGATCTAAATATTGATAAAGAAGTCTAAGAGTTACATCAGCTTTTAGAACTATTGTACTTCAGAAAGAGACAAGCTAGACCCTCTTTTATCATTGCTATATGGGACAAAGCTCACCTGTGAAGCATTCCAGAGTATCATATTCTGGCTGCAGATAATATCTTTAAGATAAGTAAACTAGAAGTCAAATTACTTATATAATATCAGAGTTGAATCAGGAAGGGAGAGGAACAGTACAATGCTTTTTTTTTGGGGGGGGGGGACTTTTAAATATGATAAAACACTTATCCAAAAAGTAATATAAAAACTTTTGAAAGAAAAAATTTAAAAATTTCAAATTTACTAAATAAATATTTTTGTTTTAAGGTATTATTTAATTATTGTATCAAAAATTATTTTTTTAAACATTAATTTGTTTTATTTGATCTAAGATTTGTTTTATAAAAATAAGTGAATAAAACATGCAAAGTATTTACCAAGCACATTAAATGACTAAAGCCACATTTTCAAGTTTTTCTGGCAGAAGTGCTGGAGAAAATGTCTTTTAATGTTCAAATTTTATTTTTTTTTGCATGGGAGGGGGATGCTAAAAATTTACTTACACAAAGGTGCTTCTTATCCACATGATATCACTGATGGCTACTATAGAGTGACCTAGTCAAGATTTGTAAAAAAAATATTTGTTTACACCTTCTCTTAACTTCAGTCCACAATCATAAATGCTCACTATGTTATTAAATTTTAAATAAAAAGATAAAACATCTTTTGATTCACTTTCATTTATAACATTTCTATGTAAACACAAAATTTTACAATATCAAAACATCAACTATATACAAAAAGGGATTCGATTTTTATATAAATTCACATCATTATTAAAACTACTTTCTTTTTACACACATCTGTATTTTTGTGCAATTGGTTGCTTTCAAAATCATTTGTGTCATGAAAGACAATAAAAACATAAAAAAGACTTGGTGGATAATTAATTCAAAATATGCCATTAAGACAAGGATTTCAATAACTTTAATCTTAACAAAACTTGGCATTTAATCTGTAATGGATATATATAATATCTTAATATTCTACCATTATTAATAATATAAAAATACTATAACAGCAAATAAAAAATATATTAAATTAAGTAAACCAAAATATACTTTTGAAGCACATGCATCATAATCATGGTTGTTCTGTTAAGAATCTATGAGATCTATTTCTTGATCATTTAAATACTATTAGCTCTTTGGTTCATTATGTATTCATTTTGTGCAATAAACCATTATCTTAACAATACTAGAGTCAAAACTGTGTCAATATTTTCTTTCATGGTTGTAAAATACAGATTTATTTGTTGAATTGGTTTTGGCTTTTTTATACACTAAAAGTATGTTGTGTGAATCTTGTTTTAAGGTTTGCTTTTGTTTCACTATAGTAGGTTTGAGGACAATCTGTTTGGCTGCATCTTACTGCATATACAACATTAGCTTGAGACAATTTATATATTTTATCCTTTGTATTAATCTATTTAAATTGATGGGCATTATAAATCCTGCATTGAATTTCTCAGTGCAGGTCTTTGCAATTTTATTTCTGATGTCTGATACATACTGTAAAGTAATGTGATATATTATAACGTTTTCCGTATTTCTAGGCCTCTATATGCATTATAAATGTGTGAGTTGATCAAGATATGTAAAAGAAAAATAAATGTTCATTTATTTTATTTAAAAAAAAGAATGTTTCATTATTATTCTAAAAGCATAACTACCTTTCCTGATCAGCTCGGCCTAGAATTATTACAGAGTACAATTGTGAGCTGGATCAGTTTTTAATTTCTACATGAGGGCGCCAGAGTCATTAGACCCACTGAGCCTGCGTCGAACATATTGTAACTCGTAAAGTAATAATTATACGATCTGCATTAAAATTCCTGTTAAGTAGAAGATATTCCCCTTTGACTTAATTAAGAAAAATAAATCTATTTAGCAAAGGTAATTTGTATACTAATTTGAATTTAAATAACTAAATATAAAACTTAAATATCATAACATTAATTTTATACACGTACAATGAAAGTTAAGCTAATAATAAAGATTTATTCTAGCTCGTCAAACATTTAATATTTAAGATTAAGACAAAATTATAATATTGGAAAGTATTGTGCATATGAATTTAATAATTTGATTCAAATATTGAAGTAATGACTAGTTGGTGTCTTATTTTTCCATGGTAACAGTTTAGTTCACTTCTCAGTTCGCAAATCTTTCGATCCAAAAAAATTATGGTATAACATTTCATTCAACTCTCTATTCATAAAACTTTATGTAAAAGTTATGGCCATTAACTTACCGGTAAGTTGATATTTAAATAGGTCATTGATCCTCCAATGTCCAATTCAGTCAGTGGGTAGTCCACAGTAGTTGTTTTTTTTAGTTTCACTTCTTCCAAATCTCCAATCAAATTTAGATAGAGCCAGACGATGATCTAGGTGACTTTTCTCGAGAGAAAGTGTCAGCAAACGATAGAGTTCTACTCACTCATGGCAAGCAATTTCAGTTTGTATCTAAGTGGACACATTTTATTAATATTTTTTTATATATAAAAAAAAATACGAGGCACTTCAAATTGCTCAACACTCTCTGGAACAACAAGACAAAAGACACTTTTCAAATCTGTCGGCTCTTTTATATTCCCAGATTCTTTTTAGAAGTTCTGCGCATATTCCTTTTTGCCTTTTGTTCTATTTTATAAACTTCTAAATTATTCTCCATTTTTTTATTACAAAGTCTGTTTTCTCTTTAAGAATTTCTGCCATTTTTAATTACCATCAGAAAGTCGGGCTTTCTGATAGGAATCTTTTTTCTTTCACTATTTGAATCAATTATTCAGTATGCACTTTCCAACATGGAATTTATTTTAGTTAACTTATATTAAAAAAAAGAAAAATTAAACTTTCACTGTATGTTTTCTTAAAACAACATTATATTACAAAAAAAAAAATTAAAGATCGGGTTCTCTCTTTTTTTATTTAAATGATACACAATATTAAATAGTAATTTGTACCATATACATAAATAAATGGTACAATACCACCGGGGCAGGGGAATGAGAATAAAAATAGAGGTTTGAACTAATTTTATTCTTAATAAGTCTTTATGGAGTACTTCTAACCCATGTCCTAGTCATATATGGTTTCAGTGACCTAGCATTATAGGTACCCCTTTCTCCTTCACCATTCTCTAAAGTGAAAGCATTTTGACCATCCCATCGGCTGATTTGGTAAGGTCCCTCATACAAATTTTGGAACTTTTTAAAAATATGCTTCCCAGTTTGGCTCACAGGGTTCGTTTTGGCCCATACTGTATCCCCTGTTTCAAACTTATCAGTCAAACCTCCTTTCCGTCGGGTCCAGAGCTTGGTGCATTGTTCCAATTTTTTCTTGCTTCTTCGTGATCTCTCTCTTTATCAATGTTTTCTGGACTAGCGGGTAACTTCCATTTATACAATCGAGGTACCACTTGTGCAAATCTGGTAGATTCATTATGAGTCCAATTTATGAAATTTAACACCCTTGGGAGTTGTTTTACCCATCCTCTATGGTTGGATGCAGTATATAACCTGAAGAGGCATCCTAACTCTCTCATCACCCGCTCGCAAGGGTTTGATTGCGGATTTCATATGGATGACAATATGTGTTTTTACCTCCATCCTCTCTATCCACTGTTGCCAATCATAAGATGTGAAAGGCACACCGTGGTCCGACAAAATAGCTTTTGGTTTGCCTACCCTTTTAAAATATCATACCTCAAGGGCTCATATGGCATTCCTAGTATTGACCTGGGTCACCAGATATGCCAACACCCATTTTGAAAAAAGGTCATATACTACTAGTAGATATTTCATTTTCCCAAAAGCTGGCAATGGTCCATAGAAATCAATAGCCACCAGGTCATTGGGTTCTTTAGGGATGATAGGATTCAATGGACCTTGATATGACTTGTTTGCTGGTTTTGTCTTCTGACACATTTTGCATGAGCTTACTATTCTGGTGACCTGTGCTCTCATATTCGGCCAATGGAACCATGTCCTCAATAAGCCTTCCACTTTATTTACACCATAGTGCCCATACAAATGATGGGTGTACTAAATAAGTCCTTCCTGTAAACTTTCTGGTATAATCATTTTCCACTGATCCTTTTGTGGGTCAGTGATATACCACAGTATCCCTTCTTTCAGGCAGTATCTCTCACCAGTGTTAGTGTCTGCTGTTTCTCCCACTTCATCTTGGTCTTCTAGTTGGTCAATAATTTTCTTGTAGGTAGAGCTTTGCCGTTGTACTTTTCCTAAGTGTCTCAATCCTTCTTCTACTACAGTGTCTGTTTCTAATTCTACACTTGCCAAACAGATATCTTCCATCTGCAGATGGTCCTGGGGATCAGGAACAATATTCCGGCTCAATGTGTCAGCTACCACATTTTCAGTGCCCTTACAATACTGGATGGAATAATTGAACTCCTGGAGAAAAAGGCTTCATCGGATTAGCCTAATATTTGTTAAATAACTGTGATTTAAGAATTCCAGGCTCTTATGATCTGTCCTAACAATCGTTTCCGATCCTATTGAGAATTGGTGGAACTTCTGAAATGCCCACACCACAGCCAAGGCCTCTTTTTCTGTTACACAGTAATTAATCTCTGCACCTCTCAATGGTCTGCTGACAAAATAAATTACACCCAAAGTACCATCCTCTTGAGCTTGCATAAGAGCTGCACCTAACCCATACCCACTACTGTCTATCTGAACAATAAACGGTTTCCTTAGGTCAGGGTAAACCAACATCACTTGGCTAAGGAATTTTTCTTTAATAACCCTAAAATTGGTCTCATGCTCTTCCGTCAATTTCCATGATGTCTCCTTACGTAATAATTGCAGCAGAGGCTCCATGTCTGAAGCAAAGTTTTTGTAAAATTTATTGTAGAAATTACACAACCCCAAAAATGATCTCACCTGTTTTGGTGTTTGAGGGGCCGGAAAATCTTGTATTGCCTGGATTTTGTCCGGGTGTGGTCTGATTCCATTAGCATTAATTAAGTGCCCTAAGAAATTCACTTCTTCCACTGCTAAACAGCTTTTTTGTAAATTAATGCAAATATCCTTCATATTGCACTCTTGTAGAAACAACTTGAGGTGTTGTAAGTGCTCCTGAGAGTTATTGGATGCAATAATCACATCATCCATGTAGATAGTGATTAACTTTTTGATCTCAGGGACAGCACATGGTCAAGACATTTTAGCTGGCCTGATCCACTATTCTTGAGACCAAAAGGCATTCTGTTAAATTGGTACGATATACCATTATATCGAAATGCTGTGTACTTCTGGTCAGCAGGGTGTAACTTAATCTGCCAATAGATGACAGTCAGATCTAACGTGGAAAATATCTTTTTTCCCTGGAATTTATTTACCAACTCATTAATTGGAGGTGGAACATTTTGATCTGGCCATGTAATCTTGTTCAATTGCCTGGCATCCAAACACAGTCTTATGGCTCCATCTTTTTTTTACAACCACCAATGGGTTATTATATGCTGATGAACCCTTAATGATAATATCCCACTCCTCCATTTTAGCTAATTCTCTCTCTACCTCAGCTCTATATTGGTGTGGCACTGGGTATGATCTTGCCTGGTATGGTGTACTGTCAGTGACCTTGATCCTGTGCTCATACCCTTTAATAACCCCAGGTTTATCTGAAAAATTTGATTTATATTCAATTAGAACTTCTTTTAGGTCCTCTTTCCATCCTTCCCTTACTTCATTTATTATCTCATCAATACCTGCCTCTATTGAAGGCTGTTCTATCTCAACCTCCATATTACATACATTTTGCTGGTTCATTCTCATCTGCGACCCAAACTCTACTTCTTCCCCATTGCAGATAATCTTTTCATCTTTATAATTGATCACACACCCAGTTTTGTGATAAAATCGGACCCCAATATGGCTTCATGTACCAACCCTTTTAGAATTAATAGCATGTGGGGCATAATTTTATCCCCTATTTGAATTTGCACCCAAACTTGTTTCGAGCCCAATTGTGCCTTTTTGTTATTTGTCAATGTTATTTGTGTGCTTTTCACTGGTAGAGTTGGTATCTCTATGGGTTGGCTCCACATATGTTCATATGTTGTTTCCGACATTACTGATATCTGGCTGCCAGAATCCCACAATGTCTCTACCTTGACATCGTTCATTTGCAAAACAACCTTTGGGCATTCTTGAGATGTGTACTTAATCGATTCGCCATCCCACTCACAAATAAGATTATCTATCCTCTTTTCTTCTGTTGTTCTACTGATCACTTTATTTCTTCTCTTTTTTCTCCTTTTTTTTTTACTGGTTCTTTTATTTCTTCTATAATTTCTCTGACCATCTCTGCCATTTCTCTTTTTATATCTTCTTTGAATTCCATCATGCATTTATATAATAGTTTTCTTATTAAGTGTTCCATGCCCTCTTTTAATTCTTTCTCACCTTTACTACTTCTCAATTTCATATATGCCCATGTTGCTTATTTTTGCTATAGTAAACAAAATCTTAACTTTATCAATTGTTACGATATAAATTCAATATTTTATTTTGCTTTGTTAATAAATTCGTTCACTGACACCCCTCTCTTTTATTATTAAGGGTTCCATGCCCTCTTTTAATTCTTTCTCACCTTCTGCCATATTTTGTATATTTTTACTACTTCTCAATTTCATATATGCCCATGTTGCTTATTTTTGCTATAGTAAACAAAATCTTAACTTTATCAATTGTTACGATATAAATTCAATATTTTATTTTGCTTTGTTAATAAATTTGTTCACCGACACCCTTCTCTTTTATCACCCTATAATTGCCCATCCCTCTCTACCTTTACTGTCATTACTAGTCTTTGATCGATTTTATTTATTATTTAATTTATCCACTATTATTTTGTTTGAATATAAACTTATTTAAAATCTTATATTCTTAAAAAGAAACTTTCGTAATCATACGCAATAACTTTTTAGACTTGTGCACTATTTGTGGTCATATTTATTTTCCGGCTATGAACATTAAATTCTCAATTTTATGCAGTTTTTAAATTTTCTCAGGTCGTGGTTTTTTTTTTTTCGTAAGCCCGAGTTGGGCAAGCCATTATAATGTTTTCCGTATTTCTAGGCCTCTATACGCATTATAAATGTGCGAGTTGATCAAGTTATATAAAAGAAAAATAAATGTTCATTTATTTTATTTTAAAAAAAGGTTTCATTATTATTCTAAAAACATAACTACCTTTCCTGATAAGCTTGGCCTAGAATTATTACAGAGTACAATTGTGAGCTGGATCAGTTTTTAATTTTTACATGAGGGCGCCAGAGTCATTAGACCCACTGAGCCTGCGTCAAACATATTGTAACTCATAAAGTAATAATTATACGATCTGGATTAAAATTCCTGTTAAGTAGAAGATATTCCCCTTTGACTTAATTAAGAAAAATAAATCTATTTAGCAAAGGTAATTTGTATACTAATTTGAATTTAAATAACTAAATATAAAACTTAAATATCATAACATTAATTTTATACACGTACAATGAAAATTAAGCTAATAATAAAGATTTATTCTAGCCCGTCAAACATTTAATATTTAAGATTAAGACAAAATTATAATATTGGAAAGTATTGTGCATATGAATTTAATAATTTGATTCAAATATTGAAGTAATCACTAGTTGGTGTCTTATTTTTCCATGGTAACAGTTTAGTTCACTTCTCAGTTCGCAAATCTTTCGATCCAAAAAAATTATGGGATAACATTTCATTCAACTCTCTATTCATAAAACTTTATGTAAAAGTTATGGCCATTAACTTACCGGTAAGTTGATATTTAAATAGGTCATTGATTCTCCGACGTCCAATTCAGTCAGTGGGTAGTCCGCAGTAGTTGTTTTTTTTAGTTTCACTTCTTCCAAATCTCCGATCAAATTTAGGTAGAGCCAGACGATGATCTAGGTGACTTTTCTCGAGAGAAAGTGTCGGCAAATGATAGAGTTCTACTCACTCATGGCGAGCGATTTCAGTTTGTATCTAAGTGGACACATTTTATTAATATTTTTTTTTGTATAAAAAAAATATGCGGCACTTCAAATTGCTCAACACTCTCTGGAACAACAAGACAAAAGACACTTTTCAAATCTGTCAGCTCCTTTTATATTCCCAGATTCTTTTTAGAAGTTCTGCGCATATTCCTTTTTACCTTTTGTTCTATTTTATAAACTTCTACATTATTCTCCTTTTTTTTATTACAAAGTTTGTTTTCTCGTTAAGAATTTCTGCCATTTTTAATTACCATCAGAAAATTGGACTTTCTGATAGCAATCTTTTTTCTTTCACTATTTGAATCAATTATTCAGTATGCACTTTCCAACATTGAATTTATTTTAGTTAAACTTATATTAAAAAAAAGAAAAATTAAACTTTCACTGTACGTTTTCTTAAAACAACATTATATTACAAAAAAAAAATTAAAGATCGGGTTCTCTCTTATTTTATTTAAATGATACACAATATTAAATAGTAATTTGTACCATATACATAAATAAATGGTACAATATATATATATATATATATCAGAATAAATAATCAATGTCTATTTTATAATTGAAAAAAAATAAATAAAATATGTGGTCCTTTGCTTTCATACCTAATTACTTCCTGAAATGTATATAAAAGTTGAAATGTATGAAAAGTAGAGGAATGTAAAAAAAAAACATCAAAAAAAGTTTTCAAAATATTTATTCTTTGTTTATTAGTATCTGGTGTTTTTTTTATAAATTTGTCAAAAGATAATTGAATTGTACTCTTCTTTTTCTTTTCTTGATAAAGAGTTCATAACATGCTGTGTCTTTTTTTATTGTCCTTGTATATGAAATATATATACTCACCATTGGGATGACATTCTTCCATGATTGTTAATTGGCTTAAATTATATAAATGACCGATTGAAGCAAAAGATTCGCTGCTTTCAGAACATCTAATTATAACCAGCTTTGTCTCGATTGTATGGAAGTTACGAGCCCTTAATTTCTTTTTGTCCATATCAACACTGTTGTTGTTTTTTTCCACCAATGTTTATGAATTAATAAAAGAAGAGCACATTTTTTCACCAAAACAAAAATTTAAAAATGCAACGATCTTTTTTAAACTACTGCAATTTATAAATATCTGCACTTAAACACTATCCTAACAAAAACTATTAATGAATGCATACTTATTGAAGCTTAGTGCTTTCTAGGGTGAAATACACATTCATTAATAGTTTTTCTTTGGATAGTGTTTAAATGCAGATATTTATAAATCAAAACAGAAATGTTCATTAAGTGATAGCACACATTCTGACGTAAACTAACAAGACACAACTTATTAACACATGCTAACCCAAGTCATACCTACTGAAGACTGAATCTGTGATGCTGAAAATGAATGTGATTAATGTAGGTGAGATAGGAAAGGACTAGTGACTAATGGTCCATAAGAAGGAGAGATACATTTCATGAAAGTATGTGCCATATATATCAATAAAAATCGAAAGTATTAAATTTGTACAAAATAAATTGTACAAAAGCAGAGGAGTGCCTGTAGTTTAAAATGAATTTCAAATATCATTATTGCCAAAATCATTATACAAAATTTTATACCAAAATTATAACCAATAAACACATCTGTATTAATGTCTCTAACAATATTATTTTTTCAATAATCTTGAATATATTTCAAAATTATTAATCTGAAACCTAATACTTTAATATCAGTAAAAATATAATGAATCCAATTAGGTGTTTAGAAGCAGTTCTCTAAGTGAATCAATGGATACTAGATGGTAGTCCTCTTGTATTCACATCTTCAGTGTAGCTTCTGGTTTAACTTGTAAAATTAATGGACTTCATACCAAGAAATTAACATTTCATTTCTTTTATAATATGATGTTATCAGCTTGAAATTCAAGACAATCATAAAATTTTGAATCTAATCCAATTTATTTCAATAGTTACATTGATCTAATGCTAGAACCAGTAACTATATATTTTAGTGACTTCTGTTTAATCTAATGCACCCATTTATGTTTTGTTGTTGTAGTATAAATTGCACATACATTTTTTTAACAATTCTAGTACATAAAAAAATATATTATTTTTTTTATCTGTATTGTAAGCCATTTAGTAGATTCCTCTACTTCAAATTCATGGCAAAACTTCCATGAGTATTTTTCAAACATTTTTATTCATTTTTACAAAATTGTCTTCAGAGAACAATTTAAAATAGTCATCTCTGCAAACATAGATTTTTTTATTTCCATTTTTATGAATATTTAAATCTTTTAAGTAGCTTCCCTATAACTTCAGTATTTATTATGTATACATTCTAAAAGTTTGTTTTTTCAATAATTTAACTCAGTGTATTCTGAAACTAATATAACCAATATTCTTGTAATGTCAATAATGGCACTGGTAGAAATCAGAAGTCTTCACATTTAATTCAAGTATAAAGTACAAAGTTTTACTGTCAAAATTCAAAAAAATGGCATACTGCTTAATCAGATGAAGTTTATTTTAGAGCTGAAAGCAAAATGCCACACTGTGACTTATAAAAGACAATTCAGATTTGAGTAAGATAATAAATATAAATGTACTATATATAATAGAGGGCTGGGAAATATTGAGATAGGTTAGATATGAAAATTTAAAATAATATTAAATTGGATTTACAAAATGTACAAATTATATGGCAAAATTCAAAGAAATGGACAAGAGAAGCTAAATACATATGTTTATTTAACTTTGAGTTAAATGAATGATTCTTCACATAACAATACTTACATGTTTATCTGTATATACAGACATATTAAACTCAAGTTTTCAATGATTAGCAGTGGGGAAATGGTGACCAATGATTAACAACCTGCATGCAAGGTAGTTTGGATCTGCCATAATTTATATGTATTTTAGGACATCGACTCTTTTAAATGAAGTGGTCTTGTATAAAAATAATAACTTTGTCAATAAGTAATTTATTTTAAATTATTATAAAAAAAACTGTAATTAACTATCAATTTAAAAAAAGTCTTCCCATATGGTAACAATTACCCTGAAAATGCTTGGAACACAACAGATGGAATACTTCTTTGAAATTTTCTTAATTTAAAAAGTTTATTGCAAGATTAATATCTTTTTTTGCCACTATTTTTGTATTGTGAAAGGTGATAGTGTCTTTCCGAAAGTGCTCTTTTCTTGAGCAATTTGATGAAATTTACTGTATCAAAAGAAGGGGGTGAGGGCGGAACAAAGTGTTAAATTATTTTTAGTTCTAATTAGATATACATTTTTTACTATAATATTTGTCATGATTGTTGTCGTGAAACATTAATCAAGTTTTATTTTTAACTAAGATTAATTCGTATTTGTGATTAGGAATTTCTTTGTTATAGAATTGATAATGACTATTATTACTACTACTAATAAAAATATATTCTACAAATAAATTTACTAAAATTATTACAAAATTGTTTAATTATTTTTATTAAATAATTAAATACATTATTGCACAAAAATTCATAAGAAGTTCAAGAGGTGAAAGTTACAGAACTGGGTCATAATTCATGGACCATGAAATTCAGAATCCATTTGTTCTATTATTATACTACAGGATTATATATATGTGTATTTATTCAAGATTTTGCTTCATATAAAACAAAAATTTGTATTAAAAAAAATGAAATTGTCTTGGAAAAAAAAAAAAAGATAAATTGATTAGTTATAATAAATTCATTTTTGTTAAGAATGAATTAAACAAATACCAGTATTTGTGGTGTTAAAAGTGGATAGAAACCAGTTCCTACCTTGTATGAGAATGATGGAGTAAGAGTTATACTAAGGAAATAGTATTCATTATTATATGAAGAACTGTTTGGACATATTTGTAAGTAATATATAAAAAATGTATATCAATAAATGCAGGAATGGTATATAGCAATGGTGACTTGTTTATAGTTTTGAACCTGTAGTGATAAAAGTAAAAAAAAATTATTATGGTTCAAAAAAGTATGTCATTAATAAAACTAAAATATATATTTATATATAGATAATTATTAGCCAGTGTTAATTCAAAAAGCTTCAATTTACTTCTAAAGCTGTTTAAATGACCGTATAAACTGGCAATATTTTGTTGTTTTTTCTGCAATTTTAAATTCAATTCATTCATATGGTTGGTTATTTCTGTTATAAGTGCAAGATCTGATAAAAATATGAGATCTTGCATTTTATTTTCAAATTCTATTGTTCCAAACATCACATCATTTTTAGCAAATATAGATATTTTTTTCTGATAAGAAAAAATGTTCCAGACATTTTTAGTTACCCAACCAAAAAATACCAGTATGACAAAGCAAATTGCCTTCACTTCATTTAAGAAACATGAAATTTATAATGGGTCAGAGATCTATTGCCTCCTTTTATAATATTAATTATTTTTATAGCTATTTTCAAGACATTGATTTGTTGTAGAAATTTTCCACAAGTCCTTCTTGGTGAATTATGCATTGTATTGTAGGGCCTTAAATGCTGTTTTAATCTCTTTAATAGTAAAAGAATTTTGATCAATTATTTTAGATAAATTTTATGTCTTTGGTTTTGTTTTTTATTTTATATATAATAATTTACTAAAATATAATCACTCAAGCATTACTTGAAGCTGATGCATTGTTGAATGACATCTTTTTTGTACTTCCAGTATAATTTTTGTTCATTTGAAAATCTTCTCTGGCAGATACTTTGAGTGGTTCAAAAATATTTATTATTTTTTTAATAAATTAATAAACCTCTGTTTTTCTATAGTGTTAGCTTATCTTATCAAAAGTTTGTTTTAAAATTTTCATCAAAATAAGCTTGAGCTTTTGAATACTGTGACTTTTTATTCTCATAAAACAGTTTTAATTTTGTTTTTACTGAATTTTTTTTTGTTATAAATTATTTTATAAATAAACATTTTTTAGCTTTCAATTTGCAAAATTTATAAAAATTTAACAATAAAATTAATAAATATAATCAAATATCACCGTTAGTCAAGAAGAATTTTATTGTTTAAAGCACAAACTGATTAAAGAGTTACTAAGTAAGAGATTCGTTGTATTTAGAAATTTTCAGTTTATGCATAGATATTGAAAACAGCTGTTAACATCAATTTATTTTTAGCTCAAGTGATAAATAAAAAATAAACTCTTTTCTATAATTACATCAACTTTTATTAATTAACCATGTTTGTTTTTCAATAATAAACATTGCATATTTCAACTCTTACATAAGTCATTAAAATGGCTAAATTTTATTCTTATTTTGGAATTGTTTTGTAGATTGCAGTAATATATAAATATAATTCTAAATAAAATAGCCATAAGCTTTTCTATCTTATAAGGAATGAAATTAATACTATAGTAATCAGAAATACATAATTACCACTCCAAAAAATTCACTAAATATGAACCAAATAAACTTTTCACAATCATTGAAATAAAGAATTGTCATTTGCAAAATATTTTTTATGTTAAATTCTGTACAAATCACCATCATAACTGATAGGCATTAATTTTTATCCCCCCCCCCCGCTTCAATTTTATATTTTTAAATTAATTTTAACTTTACAACTGTCTGTATTATTACAATATTTACATTGTCCAATGATTTGATTTTTATCTAGTATTTTCTACTCGGTATCTTTTAATCCTTTCTAAAGATTTATTTTTTTTCCATTTGTTCCAATTTGGCTAAGTGATGTTTCCTGTACTGAAACAAGTAAACACTAAAATACTTTTTACATTTATCTAACAAAAACAATTTATGTCACATAATTTTTAGACTTAATTAATTTATGAATTCTATATATTTAAGAAAATACTGTTTTTCTTTAGATGTGGAGTATCTATTTAAAAGGTAATGCTGTGTAAGATTATAAAGACATGAATAATAAAGAAACCATAAAACCAAACTCGTATGTTCTACAGTTCATGAGACTGATGCTATTGGCTATATTATTAAAAAGGTTCAGCTTCATTAGATTAGACACTTATAGCAAATGAAAAGTAATAGATTTCTTAAAGCTTGAACATGATTTTTATGAAAAACAAAAACATTAACGTTATAAAGATTATTTAAAGATACTCTAAGGATATGAAATATGGCTGAAAATGGAATGGAATGGAAAGCTTGTTGCAAAAGTTAATAGACAGTTTTTACAAAATATTTTATAAATATACGAAAGTAATATCACGCGATAAATTTTATTTATTTGTTTATTTTATTTATGATTCTTGAATTAGTTTGTTAGGTTTTTATTTTTGTCTTTTTATCTTGATTTTCATTTTACTTGTAGAATTAGAATGACCAATCTCATTTATTGGGAGTTATTAATAAATAATGAAATATTCATTTTTAATAAAATTAATTCTTTTATGTTTTTACTTTAATTATAGTTAGCCAAACATTACAAATTAAAAATAACCAATAAATAATAATTAATTAGTGTATTTTTATAAATTATTGCATTAATATTATTATATAAATTTTTAGCAATTGAGCAAACAATATTGCCTATGCAAAGAAGAAAAAATCGTTGCATTAATTCAGACTTAAAATTCCCCAAACTTATTCATTTTTCATTTATAAAATTGTTTTAAAGATTTAATCAATATTAAACTAAAAGTACAAAAATAAGTCAAATATTATAACTGAAGTCTATAAATTTATTTTCTCAAGTAATACTTTCAAAATATTCTTAATATTATATAAATTTTAAATTTTATTTATTAATGTATTTTAAAACAATGGTTAATTTTGTAAATAATTCTGAAGAACTTAGATAAAAAATGTAGATAACAACAGCAAATGCTAAAGAATAATTTACTACATTAATAAAAACCATTTAGACTTTCTGAAATAATAATTATAATAATAATTAAAATGATTTGTCATTTATAAAAACTATAGACAAAAACTAAAATAATTCTATTAAAAATAAAATTGCAATAAAAACATTTAAAATTAATTACATAGTTCATTAAATATTGTAGAAATAATTTTACAAATGAATCATTGTGATATTTAAAAGTACAGTAGTTTATGTATATGTAAAAGCGTTGACCGGCAAGCGAACCCGGGTCAGCTGCTTGGAAGGCAGCTATGCTAACCACTAGGCCACCAAAATGCTAGCTAATGAACATTATTAGTAGTAGCTGTTCATAAAGAGTGCAGCCATTCTACTTTAAAGGAAAAAAAAGACAAAAAAAAAAAGAAGAGACAACGAAGAAAAAAAGAATAAAGATTAGAATCAGAATTCTACAATTCATTAAATCATTGACAAATAAAATGTAACATGTTGGTTAAATAAATTGTGTAAAATTGATTGCTGATTAAGCTGAAAATTATTGGATCATCTCCTAATTGAATACTTTTAGGGATAAAACATATTCCTGTGATTCCATTAAAAAAGCCCACAAATAAATAAATATATTTTTTATGTCCATTATTTATTTAATTCATGTAATCATATTTATTTTTAAGAGTTTCAAGGTTATTATTGGATGCCTCAGAAATAAATAATGCAGTTGATTATATAATTAACTAAATGAGTTATTAAATTTAAAAAAATCATAATGTTAGTTATTTTGGAGATTATGTGATATACAAACATGTAACTGACAGGTTAAGCACCTCATTTCATTTACTTAAGCCAACTGATAATTTTTCTAGAAATTGGAAATATCTCTAGTAATATTTTCAAGTTGTCTACTTTGTTATTGCATTAAATCCCACAAAAATATGAGTAATTAAAAGCCACACAGTAAATTAATGAATATAGCAAAAGTGTGAGATAGACTTTAACTATAGTGCTCTGTACAGCTGTACAAGTAATGTGTTCCATGAAAACAACTTTAACTCATATTAAATATTATCTTTGGAAGATAAAATTTATGTCAATAATTAGAAAAACAATTACTAATGATATTGTTATTTTGTTTTGTTTTTATTTTAATTGTAATTAATTTTAAAAAAACTACTTTGCAGTGTTGTTATATTTTCTGATGGAAGTTTATTGATTAAAACGTTTTTCAGGCACTGGATTCATTCCTGTAATAAAATGTTCAGAAAATAAATGACTTTTTATTAAAAGATTTTAAAATATTAGATAATGGAGACTACAATTATTTTGATAACAAATTACAGAGAAAAAAACTTTCTAGTATATAATTTAAATTTTTTTTTAAATTCCTGATAACAATTCTTATTATGAGAAGATATGTTAGGTTTATCAATCTGCTATATAGTCAATTAATTTGAAAACAGCATCAATGTTATTATAAATTCTATTCACTGGTCAGGATAAACTTGTAGTATCAAAAGTTTACATGTCTATTGTTTGTAATCTCAGTAATGCAATGGATGCTACTTTATCATTTCTGTTTTGGCTGAGACACTTTTGGGGAATTTTGCATAATCCATGTTTTTATTGATTCATTTGTATTTTTCTCCAAAGCGATTGCATTTTGATTATTAGGTGACATAATTTTTTTAATATTTGCTTTGTTCTTCCTCTATTTAATCTACAATCTTTCTATTTCAAAAATTATCAATACCACTATCAATAGTGAATTCATATTGATTGTTTAGTGTGTATACAAAGGCAAGAGCAATATTATATTCATTATTGAATGAAAAATTTGAGAGTTTACATCCGTACTTCCATGCATTATAGCTATTTTTTACTGAGTCTCAAATAATTTTTATTGCATTTTACTTTTCATATATTATATAGAAAAGCAGTCTAATATGACAAGCTTTTTTGTACAGTTTTGAGAAACCACTGATATAATCAATGGAATGTCTAAGGAATAAAATCAATATCACATTTTAATATTACACTTTTTAAAGCAAGTTTATATAAAAAATGTATTCAAAAATTTACTAATTAGTATTTGCAGGTATAATATGCAACAATGGATATTTTATAGGAAAAATCTCTTCAACAAATATAATTTATTATTATTGTTATTTGGTTTAAGAATATAATGATTTTTCACTTTTGAATCACAAATAAAAATATTACACTAATTTGGTTTGCTTAGTGGTTATCACATTGACTAAATTTTCAAATCCAGGATAAAAACTTTTCAAACATTCTGATATTTTATACAGCTGTCTTATAGCCAAATTATTAATCATCTAATATTGGTTTATAAACACATATATAGAGTTCTTTGGAAATTATTAATTGGAATGTAAAAATCTTGAGATAAACTAAGTTATTCAAATTAGTATCAATGTGAGATATTATATCCCTGTAGATGTTAGCCCATTGTTTATCATTACTATAAATTGAAACGGTTATATAATTAATTTATGAAAGAAGAAAGATAAAAATGTTAATAGAAAAACTTAAAATAGTATCATTTAGACTATATGTAGCTCAGACATACAGCCAAGAATAATAATTGATGAAAGTTGTTAATGAAAGAGTGAGCCAATATATATTCAAATTTTAATATTATAATTTGCATAACTAAAATCAATCTGCAAATATTCACATCAAAATTCTGATGAAAATTTATTACTTAATAACTTTCAGTTGTGAAGATATTTTTGTATTAATGGCTAAATTATTAAATGTGACATATGCTTTTAATAATTTTAAGATTTTATTTGAAAAACTGATAATTTGAAAGATCTCTTAAAAAATAATAAAACAGCTGTTTTTTTTATTTTTTAATTGATTATTAAATGAATTCAGATTTTAAAAATTAAATTTATTGGTCTCAAGTGTAGAATCAATTTTATATACTAATAAATAAAAATATTTTAACAATATTTTACAATAACTTTATGTGTTTACTTGTCTAACTTGTCTTAAATCTTTATCTGCTTATTTACTGTTAATAAGTATATTTTTGAAACTTTCGTATTATTTACCTGCTTCTTTTTTTTTCTTTCTACTTCTCTGAATATATAGTTTATTATTTTTTATATTATTTTTTTTCTTTTTAAAATGCTTCAATACCCCTGCCTAATTAAGTTAGTGTGCACTCCTTTTTAGTATGTATGCATGCATATATGTTAAATTTTCTATCAAAAGAGTATTATACCAGAAAATAATGCTTGATCATTATAAGTGCATAATTTGCATTTTTCACAACTCTGTAAACATAATTTGTTCTGCATTCAAAATTTTAGACTTACATCATATATTTTAATGAGAACGTGTACCTTTAAGATGTATTCAGCATGTCTATTTACATATATATATATATATTATTAAAATCAATATTTTTTTTATAATTAAAAAGATGTAAATATGAATTGTGAGTCTAGTCTTTGATTTTTCTTGTTGTTAATGCTGCTTGGGTCATGTTATATCTGCCATTTATTCAAATGGTTGTTGCAAAAATACTGAAAATGACCAATTTAATTAATTTAAATAAATTTTATTAATTAAACTGTTCAGTTTTATTTTCAAGCCATTGTAGCAATCATTATGTTAGACGTAATTTGATTAAAACTTTAGTATAATGCTAGTATTAACAACAAGCAAAAACAATATGAATCCGCCCCAATTATATATGTGTTTAAGTGTTCTTTCACATTTTTCCATTATACAAAGACAAAAAAGAGATCATTTATTTTAAAAGATCAGTAAATGTACAATGTGTTCGTTATTGTGGTTATGCTTTAACATGTCAGTTAATTTCTTTATGGCAATACTACATCCTGCTATTATTACCCTGAAAAAAATAACCAAAATGTTTTTAAAATATTGACTAGCAATTTTTAATGGCAAGTTTAATGTAAATACTGATTTTGGCTAAACAATTACTGATATCTCTTAATAATAGTTCTTTACTTATAAAAATATTTACAACACTGGATATATGTATAAGTTTTATAATAGCAGATCAAAAATCTCAGATTACCGTTTCTTATTAGAAAACTTGTATTAAATAAGAAAGAACTTAATATTCTGGTTTCTATAATCTATTACACAATATATATTTTAAATTAAAGGAAAGATTTGCTTAATGTTTTAAATTCTTACTATCATCTACAAAAAAATCCTTATATATAGATTTGTATATTTGCATTATTATCTAGCAATAAAAAATAAAATAGAAATGGAATATAAAGTTAATTGTTTTTTATATATAATTTTAATATTTAGATGGTAAAGTATATATATATTTCAAAGATCATTCAAAAAATGATGAAATTATCTATTTCATTTTTTTAATTATATATGATAATTTCTCTCATTTGTATATATGAACCTTCAAATAAATTAACTAAAATACTAAATAATTAAAACTATTTAATTTTGCATAATAGTATGAAAACTTGAATAAAATATTTATGAATATTTAAATTTATTATGCAGATGAAATAACTATCTCAATAAAATAATATAATCATGTTATAATCTCTGACATTAGTTTTTAGCATCCAACTTTTAGAACTGTATCATGAATATTAATTAGTCTTCTTTTACATTGGATGTCAATTTATTTTACTTGAAAATATTCCTAATGATTCACATTAAAATTAGGGGGGGGGGGATCATTACAAATATTGTTAGCTGTTGCAACTATTTATTTCAATATATTTCCAATTGTAAATTTCCATAAAAGGGAATCAGTAAAATTGAGCACAACAACAGTTTGCAAATGGACTTCTATTTTTAATTAAGGGATAAAACAAAGATTTAAGACTTTTATTTAATTCTTATTTACAAAAAAAAGTTAAATATAAACAGAATGTAAAACAGATTTAATTATTTCCAATAAATAAATAATTAAATAGCTTTTTTTCCCCATATGTCATAGCATCGGCTGGGAGGCGAACGCGCAACAACCGTCTGCAACCAACTGCTTCCTTGCAAGGCGGCTGCGCTGACTTCTCGGCTAACAACGCTTTATTGCTGAGAATTCATAAAAAGTTCAAGCAGTGGATGTGCAGAATTTGAATCGAATCGATGACTTTACTCTTCAAAATCTGACCCTCTACTACGGCACCAAAACATGCAGACATTTTCAACATTCATTTTCATTTATTTGGAAAAATAATAAATCAAGATTATTTAGAAATCAATTAATATCAAAATGACCGAATGTCTGTGTAATAAATAAAATAATGAAACAGAATAAAAAGTTTGAAACAAACTGAGACCATAAATAAATTCATCTAAAACTAAATTATAAGCAGTAAAAACCAATGATTAAATGTAATAATAAAAAATATCAAACAGATTAATGTTTTAAAGAATTAAGAAGAAATTAAATGCTGATCAAAAGAATCATAAGAGGAACTGCAATAACTAAATGCGATTTCAACTGACAAAAATGTTTATTTTGCAAACCATGTAATTGTAATTAAGAAAAAGACATCAAATTCAGCTTTCTGCTTCTATAGAATCCTATCAGTGTACTATCCAAAGCCTATTTTTCAATTCGCTAAGCAATATCTTTTTTTCTTAAACATATCTATTTTCTACTCATTATTAAGTTTATCTTCTAGCTCAAATAAAAACATACTCCCTTATTAACAAATTAATCTAAAATTAGGAAAAAATCAATAGCAATTGATGTCAGAAAAATACAAAACATGCAAAATTTAATGGGCTTTTATTATATGGCATTTTTGCTTTTTGTCTTCTCAGAGAAATTAATTAAATAACTAAACTAATTAATAACTTTCTAAAAATAGGTAACTTTATTTCTGTGAATCTCACAGACACCCATAGGACCATTCAATCCTTTTCTGTCAAAAAAATGTTCAAATGTTGGTATATAAAACCTAAATATCTAGATTTCTTAATTAAATTTAATGATAAATTATTTCTCACCAATACTTTTCTTTCTTGCAAAATGCATTTTACAAATTTAGATTTATTGTGTGGTCTAGCTTATATATATGAAAGGACAATAAAACACTTTCTATTGGAATATCCCTCTCTCCAATCATAGCCCACTCATTACTAATGTTACTTGCTCACATACACAGACATTTCCAGTCTTATTGATAGCATATGCAAAAGCCTTTCCCCCCAACATAAAAATCATCACCTTCATTCTTTTCACATTCTGGTTTATAAAATACTACCTAATATTTAACCTTACATCTTACAATTGCAAAATATCTTTCTTAAAAAAATAGATAATATTAAAATAAGATATCTTTGCAGCTACCTGGAGTTTAGACTTATTTACAATGCCACTGTGACTAACTATTGTTTTTTTTCATTAATATGTACTGTAAATATTTATTATTTTTAAATATACAACCACTGTTAGGAATACTAAGAAAGTACATAATCTTACAAATATCTTTTCTTTTGCAAACTTTACTCATTTTTTTTACAATAAGTGTAAATAGTGTTTACTTATAATTTTATTAATATCTTGTACTATAATATATTACAAACTCCTTAATAATTCAAATATAACTCTATAAAGCTAATGTAAAAAAAAAAAGAGGATGTAACTTTGAATAATGTAGAAACTTTGGGACTTTTAAAAATAGAAAGGAAATGATTGAAGTTTTGTAAGATTTGTAACTTTGAGAAAAGAGAAAATATGTATTGGGAAGATAAACTTATAATAGAAAAATATAATATTGCAGATTTAAAAAAAGATATTTAATCAAGAATTAAAAAATAAATGATGAATTACTTTGAATTTTAATCCTAAAAGTTATGTATCAAATGAGTTATTAATCCACTGAAATAATTTAGAAAGATAATGAATACCAGATAAATTAGTTTTCATCAACTAATAAGGTAAATGTATTTTTCTAATGGACACGTGTATTCATATTATGTTATTTAAATTAGCAATTTTTAAAAAAAAGTTTCTGTGCAATGTAATCGCATTGTGAAATCACAGGTTGCTTGGTTTCAATAAGTATAAGACGGCCGTAATCTGCACCAACTGAAGAATTCTGGATTATTATAAAATACAACTTGGAGGTCATTTATTGTTTCACATATTTTATTTATATATTTCAAGAATATGTGATAAAATAAAAGTTTTAAATATATCCATAAAGGATAATACATATGGGAAAAAGAAAGATGAAATTGGATTAATAATACCATGTGGTTATAGTTTGTACCTAAAGTAGGGATGATATAATTATTTCTAGTCTAATAAATGATTAGTAATACTCATTAATATATTTATCTAAAATAGTTGGGGTCAAAGATGTGAGTACGGAAAATTTGACCTTCATAAATCAAATACAGGTGTAGTTGTTTTTCAACTATTGAATTGAATTGACTTAAGTGATGGTACTGTTGTTTTCAACTTATCATTTTGGATCATTGCTTTTATTTAATGATTATCTATAGAGTTTAATTTTTAATAATAATATAAAAATAACTTTTTTTTCCATCTTTTCTTAGTGCTTTTTATTATCGTTTTTAATAGCCTACAGTCTTTTTTCAATCAAAACACTAATAAAAAACATTGATACAATATGTACTCTTTGTAGAAGATTTGAGGAGTCCATTGAACACATACTTTATCAATGTAAATGGCGGACTTGGTTATGGAATATTGCCCTACAGAGGATTATAGGATACAATTCTTCAAATGTCTACCTTAATGATGCATTCAAAAATGGAAATTTTGGCTCCATCCACCTGGCCACTTTCATAAATTTTATCATATGGAAGATTAGATGTAAGGTATTATTTGATAGAGAGCTAGCCAGTCTTATTGAAGATATTTTCTTAAAGTTATTATATAAAGCTAAAGAAAGTGATCTAAGAACATGCCTGCCTAACCTTGCTGAGCAAACATGGAGTCAATTAAATATTTAGCAATGGCCATGTATATTATTTATTCATGACACTCATACTTTACCCATCATGGGATTTATATGCCAAATTAGATCACCCTTGATAAGTAACATAACATAAAATTTTACTTTTGATCCTGTAATCATCATCTAATTTAATAACTAATTAATCTTTAATGTGTCAGACATGATTGTAAACTTGAACTCTATATTACAATGTATATTTTACTTTTTGTGCAAATAAAGATTATTTTGAAAAAAACAAACAAACATTGAAAATAGTGTGGAATTTGTCATATTTAATATTATAGAATTAAATACAATGCAAGTAAAGTGGGAAAATTATTGTAAAAGAATTACAATGAATATATTTGGTTAAAAAATAATATTTGTAAATAAAAGACTAAGGTTACAAATTCATTAACTGCACATAAAAATAAAGCTTTTATTACTATGTAAATCTATGCTTCGAATATTTAATGCTGTATAATGTTTATGTTCCAAACTTGTTACACCATTAACACAATTAGGCTCCATTTTTATTTTCTTTATTATGATTAAACTTTAATGTTGATTTTTTTTTTTCTGCATTTGGTTTATTAATTCCATGAACCTTTAAAGGGAGTTTTTACTTTAAAAACCAATTACATAATCCAAAAACTTAAATAAATTTTATTTTTGGAAATAGCAAGCATAAAAAGAATGGAGTGTTCATGTGATCTTGAATGGTTGGTATTTGGAATGTCATAATTTCAATAGTATGATATGTGACCAAATTTAATGACTGCATATATACAATAATATAAATGTGCTTTTGTATCTAGTTTAATAAAGGCTAATTAATGAAAATGGGTTGTACTGCTATATGGTGGCTTTTGATTTATATAGTGATTATATAGTTGACTAAAAAATTTATTTGATTATATTTATATTCTCAAAACTGAAGAAGTTATCAGAGATATTTAGAATAATCAAAAGTCTTAGACATAAAAAGACCAAAAAAAGCTTAATCCATATTTTTGAAGATGATTTTTAAAAAAAGTTGAATATTTTTTTATTTGAAAAATCACATGATATTTAAGCTCTGAAAGTGGAAAATGTAATGATTTTATATATGTATACAGAGTGGCAAGATTAGTTATACAACTTAATAACAGATACCAAATGCAGATAATTCAGGTTTATGCCCCAACAAGTTCTCATAGTGATGAAGTAGTAGAAGATTTTCATATGGATGTACAAAAGGCTTTCGATCAGAGTAAATATTTTAAAATTGTTATGGGAGACTTTAATGCTAGAATTGTTAAACAAATGAAAGATGAAAATGCTGTAGGTAATCTTGGTTATGGTAATAAAAATGAGAGAGGACAGAGACTAGTGGAGTTTTATGAAAAAGAAACACTTTATATTATGAATTCTTTTTTTGAGAAAAATGTTAGAAGGAAATGGACATGGAAGCATCCAAATGAAGGTACAGCAGAATTGGATTATATTTTGACAAACAGAAAATATATATTTCAAGATTATAATGTTCTTAATAAATTTAACACAGGAAATGATCATCGATTAGTAAGATGTAAGAGATGAGTTAATGCAAAACTAGAGAGACAAAAATTATTAAGAAAAACAATTTTTACAGTTGATATTCCTAATCTTCAAAAAATTCTAATGAATTTAAATTAGAACTTACAAATCGGTTTCAAGTATTAGTAGATTTTGAACATGATTCAGATTTGAATGAAATTAATATGAAAATAACTGATACACTTTTAAAAACTGCAACAAAGATATCTGGTAGAAAAAAGCAGCAATTGACCAATAAAATTTCTACTGAGACTAGAGAATTTATGAAGAAAAGAAGGAATATGAAGATATACAAAAATGATGCATTAAAAGGATTGAATATCTGAATTTTGTAAAATGGTAGGAAAAGAGTTGAAAATGATATAAAAAAGTATAATTGTGAACTAGCTAGGAAAGTTGTAGAAGAAAATAAAAATCTCAAGAATGTAAAACAACATTTTGATATTGGTAGGAAATTTATATCGGCAATAAGAAAAAAGATGGAATTATTACTAAAAAGAGAGAGGACATCATGAAATGGGTAAAAGACTTTTATCAAGAATTATATAGTAATAAAGAATAAGTACCTCCTATATCTATTACATCTTCTGAATTGCCCAGAATTTAAAATGAAGAAGTGAAACATGCAATTAAATGTATGAAGAAAGGAAAGGCTCCAGGTAATGATGGAATTATAATTGATATATTAAAAGAAGCAGGTGAAGAAATAGAAATTTTTTTAGCAAAGTTATATACCAAATGTCTAAATGATAAAGATGTATCAGATAATTGGAAGAATGCAGTAATAATATTAATATTTAAAAAAAAGTGATAAAGAAGATATTAGAAATTACAGACCTATCAGCCTTTTATCAGTTTTATACAAAATTTTTACCAAGATAGTTACAACTCATCTTCAGAGAACATTGGATTTCCACCAACCAAAAGAACAAGCTGGATTTAAAAGTGGTTTTAGGACAGTAGATCATATCCAGGTATTGAGAGAAATTATAGAAAGGACAAATGAATATGAGTTGCCATTATATTTTGGATTTATAGATTATGAAAAGGCATTTGATTCTATAAACATTTCTTCAGTGACTGGCAAAGTCAACATTGAGAAAGGTGTAGGACAAGGTGACTCCATATCTCCAAAACTTTTTACAGCAATGTTGCAAGAAATATTTTGTGGATTAAAATGGGAAACTAAAGGAGAGAAAGTAAATATAGATTATTTAAGTCATTTAGATTTTGCAGATGATATAGTTGTTTTTTCAAATAATGCTTTGGAGCTCCAGGAAATGTTGCAAGAGTTATCAGATGAAAGTAGGAAAGTAGGACTAAAGATAAATGTTAAAAAGATTAAAGTAATGTTTAATCAATTTGCTGAAAATATGAAAATAAAGATTGATTATTATGAATTAGAAGAAGTTAACAGTTACAAATACTTTGATCAGATTATTAATATAAATGGAAACATAATGGATGAAATTAATCATAGAATTAAACTTGGTTGGAGTGCTTTTGGTAGAAATAACTTGATACTAAAAGGAAATATGCCTATGTGTTTGAAAAGGAAGGTTTTTAACAAATGTGTTTTACCAGTTCTTACTTATAGATCTGAGAGTTGGAACACTTAATAGAAGAGTAATACAGAGACTCCAGACCACTCAAAGAAGTATGGAGAGATGCATGTTGGGAGTAACAAAAAGATATCGAAAATGCAATGTATGGATAAGGAGTTACTGACCTCATTGAAAAAATTAAAAGATTGAAGTGGAGTTGGTCTGGACATATTTCTAGAAGAGATGATAATAGATGGACAATTGAAATCTTAAACTGGAGTCTAAGAGATTGTAAAAGACCCAGAAAAAGACCACATGTGAGATGGATGGATGAAATAAGAAAGTGTGCAGGGGTGATATGGAGAAGAGAAGCTAACGATCAGAGAATATGGATTAAACTTGGAGAGACCTTCATCCTGCAGTGGATTGATAATGGTTGATGATGATGATAATGATGATGACATATGAATATGTTTCAAAGCAGATTTGCTAGCTCTAAAAAATTATCAATTGTGAATTTAGATATTGATCAAGGAATAGAAAAAACTTGTTGCGCATCAGCAATGACTTAAATGTTTTAATATGGTGGTGAGGATGATAGTCTTTAGTGCTAAAGGTTGGCGAGAGTGTTTTACTGCGAAAAAGTCTAAAAAAAAACACACACTTTGGTCATGTGAATGGATGATTGAGTTGGAGCATCATTTGACTTCTTTAGCAATTAATTATATAATTTGTTTTTATTTATTATCATAATTTGAAATAATTTAATAGATACTACATATATGTCATAAAAACATATATATATAGACATAATGTACACTTGTATGGGTTAATGTTAATTTTATAAAATCAAATAATATAAATTAAAAATAATAATTTTAGTTTCTCATTGTTTGACCAATTTCTTCGTACGAGTTTACTTTAAATCATAAAACTTTTTATGACGTTTATTTTTTATTTTTTAAAAAAAGACACATCGAAAATATAAAAAATGTTCTCCGAAATACCAAATAAACTTTTTAATACTGCGGTAGAAATGTTTACTATGTATTATTAAGTACAAGATTCTAAATGTTGAATTAAAGTTCCTGCTTTCTGTTAAAATTAGCACATCATTTTTACTAAGTTGGATGCAGAAGCCTGGAGACAGCTTGCTTGCATCAGCATCTTAGCAATATGATATCAAGTTTTCATCAGAGGACAGAATTTTAAAGCAACCAAAACTGGTACAATAAAAAAAAAAAAAGAAAAGATAATACTGTTAGTAATAAATTTGAGCCCTCTTGAGGCCATTTAAGAAATTAAATTTAAAATTTTAATGTACGTATGGTTTTGATAATTTAAAAAATTTCCTACTTTTGAAAAAAAGTTTTTTATGTGAATAAGCAATCTAATATGCAGACGCATATATATTACAGATTAAAATATTTATATTTTGTTTGACAGAAGTCTAGGTATATATAAATCCTAGGGTAAAAAATAAAAATGTAATAAAATTAAAAAATAAACTTTTTCCATCGATGTGATTATACCTTTTAGTTGATAAATAGATTTTTTTCTACTGATACAAAAATTAAAACACATTAATTTGATTATCTGACAATTTTGATACATTGCATCTTACTAGTGACGATGGTCAAATGTTATCATTTGGATATAGTACTCTGATGCCTATTTTAGTCAAACCTGCTTTACTTAACATATATATATATTAGGCAAAATTAAAGCAGTATTGCCCATTGACTAAATATTACATATATGTATATATCAGTGAACTGTGGGTTTTAACCAAGCAAAAGAACAAGCTGGATTTAAAACTGGTTTTAGTACAATAATTCATATCCAAGTATTGAGAGAAATTATAGAAAGGACCAATAAATATGAGTTGACATTATGCTTTCGATTTATAGACCACTCAAAAAAATATGGAGACATACATATTAGAAATAACAAGAAGAGATCAAAAATGAATTACATAGGTGAAAAAACAAACAGATATTACTGACATCATTGAAACAATTAAGAGACTGAAGTGGACTTGGGCTGGACACATTTCTAGAAGAGATAATAATAATAAATAGTCAGTTAAAAACTTAAACTAGATTTCAATAGATTATAAAAGAGAACACATGTGAGATGGTGATGAAATAAGAAAGTGTGATGATGTGGAGAAGAAAGGTTAGAGATCAGAGAAAATGGATTGAACTTGGAAAGATCTTCATCCTGCAGAGGATCGATAATAATAAAATGATGATGAACTACACATATAGAATATTTTGTTCAAGAAATATACTCAGAAAGTTTAATGAAAATGTAGTCACATATATTCAGGTCTAAGGGATTTTTTCTTCTTCAAAATATCTCAAGAAAATCAAATGGAAATTATTAATTTATTAATCAGTTTAGTGAACTTACAGCAGCACTAAAAATGTTCTCATTCTATGTCTTTATTTGAGGATAACTACATTTTTATAGTGTCCTTCCAATTAAATCTGAACATTGTTTTATATTATCATTGTAACAATTTTGTTAACTTAGATATTCAAAAGGCCAGACTTTTTGTATACCAATCTCAAAATTTTATTTATTAATAAAAAAAGAAACATGATTGACTGAGCGAAATTCGGGGCACTTCTTTTTTGTAATTTATCACCTTAAAAGTAAAATGCTCTAAATTCCTTTTCATTAGCGCACATGTAAATCCGCCCACATACACATACATATTTTTTACATTTTTATATTCACTTAAAGAATTTTTTTAAACATTATTTTACACCACTTCCTCCTCCCTGGTTTATTGATTAGTTCTTTATATCATTCTATCTGTTTAAGATCCGCTGTCATTTTTTTGTGGGTTTTTTTTTGCAATTTCTTTCAAATAATCTTTCATTATTATTTTATCTCCAATTTCTTTTTCTGTTTTGCATAGGTGATTTTCCACAACTTTTTATAATGTAGCAATATTTTTTAATCTTATTTCATTCAATTAATGTTTATCTTTTTTCTTCAAACTCACATCTCAAAAAGTTTTGATGACTTTTTCTTTTTTTAATAGTTCATTTTTCTATATGTCATATAAAACTATTTTCCGTATAAAGTTTTAATGTCTCACAATCCAATTTTATTTTCTTATTAAAAGTTTGTTTAATTCTTGCACTTTTTAAAACTAACGGTTTAAATAGCTAAAAACATCATCATCTTCAATAAGATTTTCCTAATATATAATACTTATATTTTATATATATTTCATATTCAAATATAAGTGTATTGTCTATATTAAACTTAATATAATTAGAAGGGACGAAATAAGATTTTCTAGCTTCCTACAGACAATATACTTATATTTGAATATTACATATTCAACTTATATTCTGGCTATCTCTCTTCTGTGTATTTAAATGAACATATTAAGATCCTATATGTGAGGGGTCAGAGTGAAAAGTAAACACAGATATGACAATAATATTGACAAGAGTTGGGGGGAGGGGATTAAAGCTTGTCCATTAAAGTTTGAAGATTTGCTATCTTAAGATAAACTGAACACTGATTGTACATATGTGTGGGAGATGATCTGGACCATTTATCTTTTTCATAATGTGTATCGATTGTAAAGATAGAATGCATAGTTGTAAAAACCTTGAAAATGTGAGCTCAAGTCCCTTTTAAATATATTTCATCTATGCATACAATTTAGTTTTATTCATCCCATCTTTGCTATCGAATGTATTAGTGTGACTGATCATTTAACAAAAATATTTGTCACTATTCGCAAGTGGACCATGTCAATCCTACATATTAATTTCATTGTTTTTTTAATAAATTATAAGTAAATTATTATTACATCTATATTCTTACATTACATCTCTTTTTAATTCAATATTAAAATATCTTTAATCCCCTTTTTCAACTTTTCTTATAACTTCTTCCATATTTATGCTGCACTCTTTTTTAAATCAAATTGTTTTTCCAGTAAGAAATTATCTACAATCAATTAAATTAAGTACTTTAAATCCCTATACATTATGCTATGAGATTTATTAAGTCCTAGAATTAAAATCCATTGAATATTTATTTAACTTCCAAACAATGACACTTTTTTTTTTTTTTCAAATTCAGCAATTCAATTGAAATTTCATTTATTTTCCAAGCACCATTTTTTTTATATTTCTGTTAGAAGTTTTACATCTTTTTTTAATAGCTATATGCTATCTAGTCTTATCTATTTTATTTTATTTTAGCAAATAAAACTTGTATTGTTTTTTTCATATGGTTTAAAAGATATTATTTTTAATGTGTCTATTTTTTTTACCAGCCTGTGTTGTTATAATTTTCTTTTTTTAAATTATAGCAATTATTTAATAACAATAATAACGCGATTAATTGCATAATAGTTTTTGTGATGTTTGAGCAATTAAATCATAGATCGACATAAGTTCCACCCAAAAATGTCCAAAATGGGGTTATTTTTTTCATGTAGGAATCAATTCAAAAATCCTTTCTCAGAGATTCCATCACTTTACTATTGTATTAAACTGTCCATCAAGCAATCAAATTGTTTTGTCTTTCTAAATCAAATCTATCTTTTATCTTGCAATTTTTTTTATATATTTTAGAACATCCAAATTTGTGTGTGTGTGTGTGTTTTTTTGTTGCTGCTGCTGTTATTTTTTACTGTTAAGCTTTCTATTATATTAAACAAACTTTAGTTGTCATCATTGTGAATATGATAAAAGGTAAAAAAATCTTTAAAAAAAATAATTTTTAAAGATAAATAGTGAAAAAAAAGACCGTACTCATAAAGTTCACCAATTACTGGATGGTGAAGTTTTAGCCATTTTTCATCCTTGTTTACTCTTCAGTTAAGAATAGCTGGACATCCATTTATTGATCTATAATTGATGGTTAATTGGATTGACTATAGTCTGGGTATCATAAAAAACAAACTTAATCCATTGAAAAATGTTGATTTACTTGACCTAGATTTGAATCCTGGTTGTAGACACATTAACACAAGGCTTTTACAGTGGTATGATTTTACATATATCAGCAAATTTTAAGCAGACGCTTGGTCACTTGACTATATAATATTCTGCACTTATGTATATTTTCCAATTAAAAAAAAAAAACAATTAAAAGACAATTATTAATAATTTTTGTATTTAATTAATTTTTCATAATTAAAGCAAAATAATATGTATGCATGTATATGTTATTAAAAATAACTTGCTCCATTGAGAATGTGTTCTTGTGTGTAATCACGTACGTGTGTGCGTGAATGTGTTGATAAAGTCTTGAAAAAATATGCTCAAATATAAATTTCTCTTTTGCATATAGATAGGAATAGTGAAGATAAAAGAAAAATTCTCATCAATTTAAGATCTTTTATAGAGTTTCTTGTTTATTTTCTAGTTAAAAAAATTGAAATCCCATTTAATGACTGATGGATGACTAGCAAATTAGCTACCTGAAAAAATCTTAAGTAAGCTTGAAAATACCTGGAACAGTTTCGTATTCTGTTCAGAACTGAACCCTAGGTCATGGGAATGCCATTTGTAATCATTACCCATGAGTCCCTCATAAACATATTATAATAATCATTTTTAAAATTTTAATAGAATGTATAATATCAACCGAACATATTTTTAAAATGTTATTTTTTGTATTTATTTATCTTTTAAACTTTTATTTTTAGTTTTGTTTATTTATTTAGTAAGACCGTTGTAAATGGTTGTATTCAATGATTTTCTGAATAGTAATAAATAATTTAGATCTTTGTGCTAATGTGGTAACATTCAAGCTGATTATAATAAGTCGAACTACTTCATTTATAAATTTTATTATATTTTTTTATTGTGGGAGGAAAAAAACATGTGCTAATAATTTTTACCAAAATATATTTATTAACATAATAATATGGTTTTCATTTTCTTAGTTGTGAAAATATTTATCTGCAAAAAATAAACATTTCAAATTGTGAAAATAGGTTGTTGTTTTTTTTTAAATTAATTAAACTATACTAATTAGTAATAGCATATGTATTGATAAAAAACATATCTATTTAATGGTTTTCTATTCAAAATTCTGGTAAACTGTCTGTGTATTAAAACGAAGTGCTTTATAATTTTCTAAGTTTAAATAAATTCTGCACAAAAATGCACTCATGATATGTAAATAAATTATATATATATATATGTATATTATATATTGTAACCTTACCAACAGCACTTATGCTGCCAGGAACAAGGTCATACGGGCAGTCATCTTAACGAATACGGATTTTTCCTACAGAGAATGAGCACTCTTATATAGACAAACATATCATATAAATGCATCTATTAATATATCTCAGGTTCTTGTTATATTTCAAATTTATACAAGGCCTTATTATTTAAACTCAGGTTCTTTTTAAATTGTCAATCTTATCCTTCAGGGTTTACACTTTATATCTCAAGGTTTGTACACTTACTTGATACAAGAAAAATGATTATTATATTATACACTTTAACACTCTTAAACGCAATAATTATTTAAGTTATGCATTAAATATTCTGTGTTCTTCTTATGACTCTATCATAGAATATCTTATATTTAAGGCAAACAAAAATGCAAATATACAAAAATCACACATTTAAACACTTTAACACATTGCTAGCATATAAAACACCTCTTAAATATTTTGGAATTTCTTTTTATTTAAATATTTAATTTATACTACATATAAACATATTTAATTCTATTATCTTCAAATGTGAGCTTAATACCAAGTACACAAAATAAATTAATGCAAAAGGTAGAAAGGGTAATTTTATACCTTACAAAGTACATTTGAAATAAAGATAAATTCACAAGGTTTGTATCTTATTACAATACAAGTGTCAAATAAATAATAAACAAAATAGATAAATAAATTTATGTGACCATTGAAATGTGCTCTTTTACAAAATAATGAATAATAAAAGTTTATTAAATTAGATTTTTTTGGATAAATGAATGTAATAATGGCAACGAAAACAGAAACGTATTATAATAAATAGCAAAAATATTTATTTACAAGATAATATAGCATTTAATACAATAAATATTTACTATAAGTATAACTTTTAATTTAACAAATTATAAGAACAGAAATATTGGTATACTTTACGATAAAATATTCTTTTCAGAAGCATTTCTTCAAAAATTATAATAAAAGCATTTATATAATTCAAGAAATTCTCACATTTTATTTGATACTCTCTTACTATTAACTACACAAAGTAAATTAACACACAGATATGCCTCTACACAGACCACTAGTAAAATCGTAAATACTTTGCAGAGCCACCAATGTCTGAAAATCAGCTAGAAACATATTTCTTATGGACTTTTTAAAGATAGCAAAATATTATGCAAAAATAATCTAAGAGAGGTGAGGAAATAAATATGCACAATACTAACAATATACTTAAATTTAAATTGTAGTAGAGCTATTAAAATAATTTCAAAGATGGACATGCCTTAAAATGTTCTAACATATTTAAAATACTAATACTAAATTTTAGACAAAGTAGATGACAAAAAATATATAGGGAGGCACCTGGTAACTGTGCAGACAGTGCCAAAACCAATGTGCCATGCTCTCTTTCATGGAGTGGCTTAACACATACAAAAGCAATAAAAAAAATCCATCTACAATGCATAAATTGATACCTGTCTCTAAGCATTATACCAATTGATAACCATGCAAGGCATGAATTTGATAATAATAATAATAAGAATAAATAAATAAATAAGCAAATCGCACACACATTAATAAGTATAATAACATATCTATCCAGTCTAACAATATGTACAGAATGATGCACCATGATTGCATAATGATAATAAGCATTAAAATTTTGTAAGCTAGCCGATTTCCAAAACATTTTCATTCATAATCATACATCAAATATAAATAGCTGTTTTTACCTTGGGTATGATAATGCATTATTATTATACTGGAATAATAATGATGAGAACTCTCAATAATAATAATGATAATAACTTCCAAAATAAATTTTTTACCTAAACATTTCTTACCAAATCCATTTTGTGCACCATTACAAACATATTTTATAACATCATAAATAATAATAACAATAATAACAATAACAACAACAACAACAACAACAATAATAATAATAATAACAACAACAACAATAATAATAATAATAATAATAATAATAATAATAACAATAATAACAATAACAACAACAACAACAACAACAACAATAATAATAATAATAATAATAATAATAATAATAATAATAATAATAATAACAACAACAACAACAATAATAATAATAATAATAATAATAATAATAATAATAATAATAATAATAATAAAAGATAAGAATAATTCATAAATTATAATTACATAATGATAAGAATATGTTCAAATATTTACAAAACATAAATATGTGCTATATTTTGTTTACCCATTTAAATTAAGAATTACAAGTTCTTTCATTTTAAAATAATTGAGGAGTCCTTTTGTTACTTTCTTTAATAAAATATGCTATAACACAGATTTTCATTATGGTAGATAAAATAAATATCCACACAACAACCCAGAACATGAATTCTTTTACAGCATTGTTCATAATTGAAATATAAATTTAAAGAAAAATGAGCTGAGAGCAGGTATAGTAACAACAATTCCTGTATAAAATTAAACATCATTTTATTAATATTAATTAAAGCAGGAAGTGAACTTGACTTTTCTTTAACAAAACAACAAAAATATGCTTTAAATAAATAGGTAGATGAATTCTGGATTAATAAATTGTAATAACAATAAAATACTATTTTATTTGTATTGACAGAAAAATTGATGAACAAAATCTTTTCTAAAGTATTGAGAAAGCTGATCCTTATGGCCTTTTCCTTCACTAGAATTATATAACACAATTTAAAACTATCATAGCTTGCTTTGTTTTTAAGACTATCCATACTATTAAGATAATTCATTATTGTATATCTTCTGATTTGGTAAAATATTGTAGTTTTTATACTTATTTTCAATAAGTTAAGATTAATTATCTTTTATTAATTATATTGTTCACATAATTATTTATTTTAAAATCAGAACTTTTTCAAGATATAACAAAAAACTTTGGAAGTGATTAGAATTAGTGAAAATAATGAATTTAACAATTATATGTTAAAATATTAAAGGCAATGTTTAATAGTCAAAAAATTTGAATTAACCAAAAGTCTATAATAAAATAAAATAAACATATGCATATCTCAGTGACTTATCAGTTTTCAATAACATTTTACATTCTTGATGCTTTATAATTTTTTTAAAAAATCATATCATTGTTGCATCTTTCTGTGATTTATTACTTGATGAATAGATGAAATATGCATGGTAGAGCAGCATCACAATGATAACATTAACTGCTTATATGAATATTTAAACTGTTAAAAATAAGCCAATTTAAAATGAGATGAACTTAAAGTCAAAGTAAAGCTACTATTGTAAAGATGTGTTTTTATTTTCCAGTTTTCCCTTTTATAAATACCTGTGCATGTTCTTTTTTTACTGCAATATATGTCATATGGTATATGTCAACTGATCCAATTGAAGTATTAGGACCTTTAAACATTAGCATATTTTTAACTTTTCTGATTATCTAGACCATTTATTTTTAAATTTTTGACCTTGAATTTACTAATTAAAAATTTCTAAATTCATGTCTAGACAGTAAAATAATTAATTTTAATTATTAAATAAACCATTTATTTAACTTTAATAAAAACTATTTATTTAATTCAAACTTATTTTATTCAAAATAAACACTCTTTTACTGTTTAAGAGTTCCTTAAGATTATCATTGTTTAAAGTATTCTTTAAAAATATATTACTTCTAATAATCTATTTCAAAACTTTTTAATCCTTCTACACACAACATCTGGCCACACATGTATACTAAATATAATCAACATTTTAAAAACAATAAAACTAAACTAATTATAAAAACTTATTTAATTTAAAATCTCTTTCAACTTAGCTATCTTTAAGCTTAATGTTTTTTAAATTCTAACTTTGAACAAATATTACACTAACTAATACCTTTTAAAATACTATTTTAAATATATTTACTTTGAAAACTAGCAAAAATAGAAACTTTAACATAGCAATAAAAACTTTAATTACTACACCTAATTAAAGCCTAACATACTTCAAACTAACTTTTACTCAGCTTTAAACTATTAAATTCAGATTTTTTAAACAAATATTAAATAAGCTAATTAATATTCCTTAAGCAATTAATATTCAAATGTGTTTAATAAACTGTTTCATTAATAAATTAGAACACTTAGTTAAGATTTTATATCTTAATAACAATGAAGTTTATTTAAGTTAAAAATTTTTTTTACAACATTACAGATTATATTTAACTGACAGGGCTAAATATAAGGCTACAATATATATATATATATATATATATAGTAAATAAAAAACCAATGCTTGTAAAAAATGGCTTACTCATCGTTTTCCTCCAACCCTTAATATTAAATATTAAACTATCTCATCATTTATAAAATAAATCATCAATAATAAATCAAAATAATGTGTAGTAGTACTATGATAGTAATTATGCAACAATCATACATTTTTATATTGAGGAATTACAGTTGGGATTATTCTACCCATTGATATTTTGTAAAACAGGAATAACTCGATCACAAAATAATGATAATTAATAAATCAGGTCCTGGTAGTGATTACATTTTTAAAATGTAAAATGTGTTATTCATCCATAATCCAATTTTATCTTGGAAGAAAAAAGGATCTTGTTATAGAGATAGCTTTATTCATCTGTAAATAATACATACTTAAAGGACTCTACCTTCATTGTTGAAGAGACATCCTTATAATACACTATTTCCGCCTTTTATTATCCTAATTTTTTTTTCTTAGCATTTTGCTAGTATTAAGCAATGACATTTAGAATAATGACTGAACTCTCATGCACACACACACATATAAGAATGGAAAATAATTAAAATAAATTTTACTAATAACAATTTATTAAACAATAAATCCAGATATTAATATCTTGCCCTCACATATGTTAAATGCCTATCATGATTATAAAGTTTGAATATATCTTATTGTATAGCTGCAACAATTCCAATTGATTAAAGTATTTAGATGATTTATTACATTACAAAGGGTAGAGATTATATATGGGCATAATAATGTGAACAGTAAAGTTTTCTTAATCTTCTATTGATGGAATAGCTGGTGTTATTTTAGCTAAATCTTCTTTAGGTGTTGTTTTGCATGACACTTGTTATATTGTTGCTCATTTTCATTTCATTATATATTATTAATGAGAGCTGTTTTGCAATTTTAGGAAGAATTATTAATTGATTTTCTTTATTTTCAGGAATATCAATTAATGCAAATTGGTTAAATATTTTTATTTTTATGAATGAATTTTACCTTTTTTTCTCAACATTTTGCTAAAAATTTTAATCGATATTTCGATTATCCAGTATGTATATATTAAATAACATTGTTAGTTCGACTGTGATAACTATTTATTCGGTTGGTGTAATAATATTTTGTTCTTTGTTTGAGAGAGAATAGATAAGAAATGATTTATTGTTTGAATAAGGCATTGAATTAAATTTTGAACTTCTGTCATTCAATTCCTTCTGATACTAGATACAATGAGATGAGGGTGCTAATTATTAGTTAATAACAGCAGGATGAAATGAATTAAGTTTTCAAGATGCATCTCCTTTTAATAGAGCAATTAATTTTTTTCATGACTATTCATTACTGATTTTAATTATAATTTTAATTCGTATAGAATAAAATTAATTTTAAATTAAAATTTGAATCGATTTTGTTAAAAAGTCAGTGGATTGAAACAATTTGAACCGTCTACCTGTTTATTGTTCTTTCTACATTACAATGTTGTACATATTTAATAAGGTAAGAGATCATTTATTAACAATTAAGATGATTGGGTATCAATGGTATTAAAGATGAGAAATATAGAGATTGTATAAAAGTTGAATAATTCATATATATGTATATAATTGAAGATTTAGAAGAATATACTGGCTTGTTGTTGATGATAATTGTTTGCTTTTATAGTATCAAAGGCAAATTTGTTTTTCAATTACAGCAACAGATGTATTAAATTCATGAGAAGTTCCGTTTTTAAAAATAAAGGTTGATGCAATGCATTTTCTAAACATTTAAATCAAGTTTGGTCAAGTTTTGGTGGTTGAGAGGTCAGCAACAGCTGCTTTACAAGCAGTTGTCCTGGGTTAGTGGGTTCACTTCCTGGCTGATGCTATGACACATGAGGAAAAAAAATATCAAGTTGTCATATATTTTTCATATTTGATTGTTTACAGAGAAAATCATAGATTTATACATAACGTTTTTTAGTCTGTTCTAATAAAATATTTTACTGATAGAATTCAAAAATGCATTGAGTTAAAAATAGTGTAATTTATAAAAAGATATGTCAAATATAAAATGAATTCCTCAGATACATCTATTATATTGAATGTCAATTATATCTTTGAGTGTTTTGTTTGTTTTGGTTTATTCATTATTAGTTTATTATATGAAAAAAATATCTTTGTTAATAATATTAGAAAAAGAAATTATTAGATTAAAAAATGTTGATAATGGTAATAAATTTATTTAAAGTTTTTGATCCTATTTCAAAAATTTGAAAATTTGAATTTAAAATGATTTTTTTTTGCTTATAGAAATTTGATTTTTACTAGTAGTTTATTAAGTAATTGCTAGTGACATTTTTTAATTTTTGAATGTAGATTAAGGTTTTTATGTAAAGAATTAAATAGTAAAAGGGATAATTTTGGTTTTAGTTAGATTATTTTTAATAATTGTGCTTAATAATAAATTGTGATTATTCTTATGTTTACAATGACATTAAAATTAGCATTATCTTTATGGATAAGATTTATAGATTATGGATAGTTAAATAAAATGTTGGTCGTATTTGCTATATTGTTTTAAGAGTAACTTTTTAAATGTTAATATCATTTATTCTTCATTTACTTGATCTTTTCTTTTAGCTGCAGATATAATTGATGACGATTTATTAATAAACTTGATTGGGGAAACAAGAATGTTTAATTAGTATTTTAATAATAAGAATATTATTGTTTAATCAAACACTTTTAATTGTTTTGGAAAATGAGTTTCTTTAATGCAGTCAAATGTTTTTCTTGTTTTGAAAAGTTTATATTCTAGTAAAAGTATATTAAAGATAAAAGCAAAGCTGAGTTAAATCCATGCCTAATTACTGGCCATGTAGTGCTTAAATGTTAACAGCAAGATTAATAATTGGTTTCAGAATTATGTAATGGTATTATTGTTGCTGGAATAGTAATTATTTTATTATTTATAAGTCAATGGTAATATGATATCATATATGAAAGAATGTTTCAAAGTTTTCATACTTCATTGAGGAATAATTTTATTTATTTTGTCTGAAGTTTTTTGTTTAGATTTTTTTTCTTTAACTTTCCTTCATAAAAGATTGGCCTCAACTGTAGATTTAGGTTTGTTTTGGCTTTCTAATAGGATTTTAATGTTAAATACATTTCATTGTTAAATACTGCTATATTATTATCATTTGAAGTAACAATTAAATGGCTTCATCATAAGTTAACAGAAAAAAATTATAGTCAGAAGATTTACAAATTTACATTTTATCCTTCTTCAAAGAATAGATTATTATGAATCAAGATGTTCTATTTCTGATTCAGTTTGCAATTTTTTTTGTAGCTACAGATTTTCATGATTTTCTTGTAACGATTGTGAAGAATTTTTTAATTGTTTGTTTACTTCATCGGATTAAATATAATATCATTATTCAAAAATTCATAATTTTGAGTCTTAAACATCCGTGATATTGAATTTTGTTATTATTGTTGTTTGATTGTTTTTATTATTTACGTTAGTGGCGAGTTTTAATAATTATTTTTATTTTGATACAGTTGATTTTAGTTTTGTCAAAAAAGATGTTTAAAAAATCATGAAAAAAGTTCATCTTTTGAATGTAGATTTGATCTAATTAACGATTACCTTTATTCATTATGAGGTGTTTTTTTATTGCAATTCTTTTTTTTTTTAACTTTTTATATTGATATTATTTTGATTTTTTCCTTTTCCAGTGAAAATAGAGTTATCTGAAATTTAAGTGATTTAATTTGTCCTACAAGATGTTTTTAATTATTTTATTGCTTGGTTTGATTCATTAATGCTTTTAGTTTTGATCTTAAAAATATAGTTTTCAAAACAAAATTCTTTCCATAAGATATTAGATAAATAAATGATTTTAATTCCTAGTTTTAATGTAGAATTTATTATAATGAATATTAGAAATTGTAAAATTGATAAAATGGATTCAAAAAAATAAATGGAATTTCAACAAGATTTGCTTCATTATGCTACAGAAATACATTTTGATAAAGGATCAAAATAGAAATTGATTAAAATATTTAAAGAAAATGCTATAATATTACTTTGAAATAAAAATGTAAGGGAAAATAAATTAGAATTGATATTAAAAGACAATTTTGATTGTATGATTTGAACAGAAAAATGAAAATTTCATATTAAATATGAATTGAGATTGCAAGATGGTTGAATGGAATTAAATTTTATAAATTGTCCTAAGAAATCTGGAATAAAAAGAATTAAAATTGTTAATAAAAAAATATTTAATAATAATTTTGTAATGAAATCTTTTGCTGAGAAATAAAAATGCAAAGGACTTTGGGTTGTTTCTTAATGTTTGATGAATAAATAATAAATGAATAAAAATTAAAGAGAAATAAAGAAAATAAAGAGAATAAATCATGTTAATGCTGCACTGCCAATAAAAAAGTCCATCCTTTAATCAATCTAAATTGTTGATCAAAGTATGAGAATGCTGATAGTAAAATAGGAATAACAATGGCACTTCAAAATATATATCTTGCAAAAGAACATACTTTAATAATGCTGTTGCTATTACTAATAATAATGGTATAATTCTAATGTTACTTGTATATATTAATTTGTATGACTTGTAGTAAATGCTGCTTCCAATGTGAGCAAATAAAGAAATTAATATTCCATTTCCAAGAAAAAATTGAATTGGTCAACTATTTTCAAATATCTCCAGAAATATAAATAATTAATCTAAATGTGATCTATGTGAATCAGAATAATGTATTGCTAGTATGAATCCAGTTAAGATTTGGATAATAACATGAAAGGCTAAAACCTTTGACAGAAGCACCTTAAAATGCTTATGTGATAGCCAATCTGATGCAATAATGACTGTGCATGGAACTCTCAATTCAAAAACACAAGCCAGAACTACTTCATACAGTCATTATTTCAACTGATTGGCTGTCACATAAGCATTTTTAAGGCACTTCAGTTGAAGGTTTTAGCCTTTCACATTATTATTAGATCATCTGCTAGCACTTAATAAATTTAATATATTAAGATTTGGAGTAAAAGGGGGAAATTAAAAAAGTAATTTTAATAAGTGAATGAGTTTTGGGGTCAGATTTTATTATTTAGTTATCATATTTGAAGAATTTTAAATATTTATCAAGATTCTAAAACTAAGTGGAGGAAAAATTTCAAGTAAGATGTATTACTTTATCTTAATGGAATAGAGGGCATCAACTTAATCTAAATAAAAATGAATTCGTGAGAAATGGAGAAAGCAATTTGTGCACAGAAAGTAGGGAAGATATGGAAGTTATGCTGAAGACATGCACAATGGTGGGTAAAAGATGGGGATTAAATTTAATGAAAAAAATCATAATGATAATAAATACTGGTGAAAGAGAAGAGAAAGAAATTTTTATTGGGGAATATAAAGTTAAATGTGATAAATAGGTATAACTATTTGGGAATTGTCTTAAATAATTAGAAAAATTGCTTGAATGAATAAGAGAAAAAATTGATAAATGAAGCAAAGAAAGAGACTGATAAATGAGCAAAGAAAAGAAAGAGACTAATAAAAAAAAATTAATAATATTTTCATATAATAAGCATGATGTAGCTAGAATTGTATACAAGGGAGTTGGCAGTAGCAGGGTTAACATATGGTAATGATGCTTTATGTGTTAATAAAGGGGTGTTAGAAAAAGTACAAATAGAATGAGGAAGACAAATATTAGATACAGATGTGTGGATGGCAGGGTAGGAAAATCAAGGAGAAATGGGATGTCAAGTTTTTATATGAGAGATACAAAAAGCAAAATGAAAATGTTCAGTAGAATGCAATTTAAACCACTAAACATCACATGATCAACATCTCTACACTAGCACATAATTGTTGTAAACAAAGGCAAAACTTTCCATACAATAGTGCCACTCTGTGCCAAACAGAGTAATCAATAGATGCTAGAAGGCTTGTGCATAAAATCCCTATCTATTGCCTAAGATCTAGGTACAGTGCTCTCAGATCCAAGGCTCCTCACTGATGATGGCCATGAGCCAGAAACTAGTCTGGGGATATTGGATGAGTAGGCAATAGATAGGGATTTTATGCACAAGCCTTCTGGCATCCATTGATTACTCTGTTTGGCACAGGGTGGCACTACTGAATGGAGAGTTTTGCCTTTGTTTAGAATGCAATTTATGGATAAGAGGTAGCCAAAATAGTATTTAATTGGGTTATGAATAAAGGACAGGCAACCATATGAGTGAGAAAGATAGTACAATATTCTGAAGATTTGTATAAAGAATTTATATCAGTATACTTATATAAAAGGTGGAATGATTGTGTTAGAAGAATTGTTGAGTGCTATAGTGACAAGGAATGTGATAAAAGAATAGATGCATTAATATAAAATAGGGAGTTGGAGAGATGGAGAACTAGTATGGAGAGTTATATATATATATATGACTATAGATGGTGTTATACCAAAACACCTTCACTTTTTTACATAACCAGCATATTTCACTACTCTAACTTAATTCACCTTCATATCATGATTTCAACTATTTCTATCGTCAGTGAAGGACAATTAAGAAACTAGATGTAAAACACAACTCTGATTTAAGAAACAATTTCTATTCAGCTTGCAAGCTGAATCTTTAGACACGTAATGTCTTCAAACTCACATAGCATGCAGATAGTATATGCTGATATCAGTTCAGCATCACCACATAGTAAACCTCGCAATATATATCATTGCAAGAAAGACCTCAAGTACATTTATGAAAAACAAAAACACAAGTTAAAAACTTGCATATACTTATATATTTATACTATATATGCGTTATACCAAAAACACCTTCACTTTTTTACATAAACGCAGACGAGTATTTCACTATCTCTAACTTAATTTCCACCTTCATATCATATTTCAAGCTATTTTCATCCAGGAAACAGATTAAAATAGATCTAAAACACAAACTCTAGATTTAAGAACAATTTCTATTCATTAACTGAATCTTTAGACAAAGTCTCAAACCCACACCAAAACTACAGGGCTGAACGTTCACACCCACAAAAACCCAATATATACATGCAAGAAAACCCAAAACATAGAAAACAAAAACACAAAAAAACACATTGATCGTCCAAAACCCCATTGTTTCATAAAGTCAGAGGAATCACACCAACTAATTTCCCCCACAGCCTTCACAGGAAGGACAATAAAACTAGACTAAACCAACCAAACACCAATGAACCAAACCCACCACGAACCACACCCACATACCAATTTACAGCAAGACCCAACAAAAAACAAAACACAAGTAAAAACAAAGACAGAGTAACAAAAACACCCTTTACATAAACACAGCAATCCACCTAACAACCACCTTACTCGAGACCAAAACACCCCTACAAAACAACACCCCACACCACCTTCGAAGGGGAAATAAGTAGAGAGACCCCATTACAATACTCAACCAATTTTTTTTTTTTCCCTTCTTGAAATGATATATGCGCGGGGAGCGCGCCGGATATATTTTTATTTTATAAATTTTCTCTGCGGCAGGGGGGGCGTGCCTGGTTGGCCAAGCCGTTTTCTACCGTTGTTTAGATTTTTCCGTCCTCCGCGAGCGAACGTAGATGCGGAGGTTTGTAACGCCGAGTCGTTTTTGTTTTTCATAAAGTACCTTTGCTTCAGTATATTGCGGCTCACATGGGGGGCGAGATCGACCCCCTGGGGGCAAACGGGGTTACGGGTTGGTTTGACGTTCACCGCCGGCAAAGAACGGGAAAGGAGACGGAAACAGCGAGTTGGGAACGGGAATCATATATATATATATAAGAAAACAGAATATTAGGTATGAGATAATTTATGATAATAGCAGAAAGTAGTTTACCATTTAAGGCTAGAAGGATCTTTAGCAACAAGAGAATATAGATATAAATGGAAAAATATGAATGATTTAGTCTGAAAGTTATGTAAGAAAAAGCACAGAAAATATTAGACATCTGTTAATTCAATGTAAATGCCTGCACGCAGAAAGGTACAAATAATAAAACTGTGGGATGGGAGAATAATTACAAACATAATGATTATTCAGATAATGGGTTCTTTATTTTTATGCTGAGTTTGGGGAAATATAAGAAGGATTCAGATATAAATGCCATGGAGTTGGCAAAGATTATGTTGTAGAAATGGGCTGGAGCAGGATAGAGAAGAATATGGAAAAACATAGGGTGGGGAATGGAAAGGGAAGGTAAAATGGCTACCAGGACTCTTTGGGAATAGTCATTGAAAGATTCCTGACTCCAAGAAAAGAGAAACCACAATGCATTGCATCACATACATGTTTATCATCCAACTTTACATGTATCCAATATAAAAGTAATCTTTATCATATAAAAGTAATATATATATATATATCAGTGGCATATATATCATATAAAAGTAATATATATATATATATCAGTGGCAGCTAATCCATATGCACCATGGCACTACAACTCTTCCAGAAAAAATTAATTGTAAAATTGAGCTTGAAAATATCAATAATATAATCATTCAGTATTTTGCATAATTTTATGTAAATACAACTAATTCAACCATTTACAAAAAATATTTTAAGCAATACTTGAGATTCTATTCAAAGACACTGCTAATTATGAAGTGCCACAAACTTCATATTCGGTAAATTTCAGCAAGTTCTTCTCAGATTCAAGATTCATATGCTTTTATTAATGCATGTAACTAGCAACACTGGAGCTGTTCACTCATCCATAGTTATTAGAGTGTGGTATATTTATCTATTCTGGTTTTTTTTCACAGTGAATACTTTTTTATTACATTCATTTAGGATGAGCAATAAAATATTTTGTTTTTTTAATTAACATTTATAAATTAACATATAAATATTTATTATAGAAAAATATAACAAAATAATAAAGGAAATAAATATTTATCTTGATGAGTGTTTATGTTGAATATATTATGTTGAATATAATATATATATATATTCCCAATTATCATTTCGTGAAAAAATTACATTAGACATTATTACTTGTCAAACAGCAGCTATTAAAAATAAAAAAAAATATTGGAGCTTTTAACAATGATTGATAAGAAAAAATAAAATGATTGTGTGAAGATGAAATTAGAAATGCTGGGTCTTATTTTCCTTACTTACTTTATGGCAGCAATACTGTAATAAAAAACCACTGCTTAAAAAATTCATGGGATGCTATTGATCTGTATAAGAAATGATTTCACAGAATAGCAATCAAGAACAGGGAAATGTTATTATCTATTAAATTCACAATAAATTACATATTGTGAAAACTATAATCAAATATATGGGACAAGCCATTGATGTTTTGAAATATAATCACATGATTATTAGTTGGGAATAAATTAAATTAACCCATATAATTATGTTGACATTTAGTTTTAAGGTTCCAGGATTTTATTTTTGCTAAATGTGTGTTGTAATTAAATTAATATTATTACAATTACACACTTATATGTTATAAATAGATAATTTGTTTTGAATAGTAATGATTTTTAAATATATTAATAATAAAGAATAGATGAATAATCACAAGCATGGCGCATATTAACATTTTGATAAATGCAGTTATAAGAAACTATTTCTCATCTTCATGTGTAATAAGTAAATGTGCATTACTGTTGAATATTATCTTACTGGTCATCATAAAAAATATTCACACCTGTGTACATAAAAAATGTTCCATATGTATAAGAAAATTTGCAAACAATCATAATAACAAATGCAGAACCATTTATTTATGGTTTGTTAGTTGATAATTAAATAAATATAATATTCTGAATCAGAATTGAACTAAATTAATAAGAATCATATGGTTAATTGCTTAGGGGATCATGTGATCTTCAAGCACATGAATACAGCTTGATCATAAAAGTTCAATTCAACTAACCAAACTCTGTTTTTTATTTTATTTAGCTAGCTATTGATTCAAGATTCTTTGTGCTTAATATTAATCTCTTCTGTTTTCAAAATTTTCCAAATATTTTTTTCTGAATGTGGTACAGACTATTTCTTCACTTAAAAAGATTACATTACTACTTACATCATCAAGTTATGACATGTTTTCTTAGTCTTTATTATACAACTTTATCATGTAATAAAATAATATTTTTTCTGTAAAATTTAACTGGATTGTCTATTGTATCTGTTGCAAAGTAAGATATACAATTGGCCACAAGAATGGTTAAGTGCTGGTTAGTTTGGAGGTAACAGTTTCAATAATAATGATTTTTTTAAAAAGGTAGACAAGTTTAGAAAAAAAAAGATTTCTTTTTGTTTACAATTTTAAATTTTCTTGTGTCATCCCTAAGATTACAGTTCAAAGATCAGCTATTCAAAATAATTGAAATCTGATTTTTTTTTTTTTTTTAAAAAAAAAAAGAATATAAGATTTATTTTGTTAGAATATCAATTTATAAAAGAATTATGTTGTAATTAATATTTTTTGTTATTCTGAGTAATAAAACAAATTTTAAAAAATATGATTAGAAAAATAATAGAATATGATTTATTTATTTTAATCAATGACAGTTTAAATAAAATGTGATTTAAAATTTTTATTAAAAGCTAGCACTCTTTCCAGCATTTCCAGTCTGTCTTTTGTTTGCTTGTAAAAATTTAAGTTTATTTTATTTGCAGCAAGTTATGAACAAAAATAAATATTATAAAATGTTCATTATGGCTCAAGGCACCTAATTCTATGAGCATGTATCATTTATCTTGGATCATGTAGCCTGGATTAATTATTTATTTTTAGCATGATATACTGCTATTTCCAAATTTTGCTTGATATACAATTTTAAAAAATATGCTTATAAATAATTGCTAAATAAAAATCCTCTCTCATAGACTATTTCTCTTTAGAAAGATAAAGAAATGTGATTAAGGAAATATGATCAGAATAAATTAAAATTGAAGCTGCTAAAGGAATTTAAAAATTTTACTGGTTCTACATTTTCAAAGATGAATTTTTAGTATCTTAAATACTGGAATAAACTCCATAATGTAAAACAAACTAATGAAGAAAATGTTAAGCTTAACAAAGGGGGAATTTTAAACTGAAGACTTTGATAAAACTTTTAATGTTTAAAAGCATGATGACCTGAGGGATAGTAATATTTAAGTATTTATTATTATTTTATAATAATGTCTTAATATTTTATATATGTATATCTTATTGTGTAATAAATATTTTTTGTCATTTATTAATCCAGCCTCTTGTTTCTCTTCTCATAAATTATTACCATTTAAATAATAAATTAAATTTATAATAACTAAGGAGATAAGAGTTCATATTCTACAGAATTAGTTGAGGTATTGTTTAATAATACTGATGGAGTATAATATTCTCCTATGGATTCCTAGTTTTGGTGGCATTCTAGTTTTAAACTTAATATAAATTTGTAATCCATAGATCTAATTTCCCTTCAGTTACTTATGAATAATTAATGGTTTTGAAAAGTGACATAATCTGTAATATTTTTATTATTATAACTATGTCTGACCATTGTTATGATTTATGAGTAAATTAAATTATATTTTTACTCCTATCTTGTTTCATCACTGTTATTTGGATTTAAGCATAAAATCTCAAAGTAACTTTAAATTTGATAATTTCTTTTGCCAAATAGCAGGATTGTCACACTATATTAGTGGAAAATAGTACTTTTGGGAAGTTTGTTTAGAGATTTTCTTAAAAAATATACATACATAATATACATTAAGAATGAAATTTTTCTATTACTATTGTCTGAAATGATGAGATATGAAGTGAAAGTAATTTCTGGATATCTTGAATGAGATTTTAGTAGTTGCTGTTATATATTTATATTGATAAGATTTGGTAATTATTGATATTTGTGTTTCTTGTTGAAATAATATACTCTTGATGCAACTGAAAGTATGTTAAATAATTAATCAATGAGAGCAACTAATTCAGTTGATATTAAAAATGTTTTCATTTATATTATATCTTTTTTATTAATATAAAAAATAATAACAACACATGCTCTTATGCCTATCAAATAATGCAATGCAGTATTTTATTTAGTCCTTCAAATTGACTATCAGTTCTATTTGTCTAACAGACTTCCTTAGAATTTATATTCCTATTTGTAAACATTGAAAAACCAGAGACTTTACGCAATCAGCATTTTAATCTCAGATCAATCTTAGTATGTTACCAAACATTCTCATTCTGTTGCAGGTTATACGTCTTCCTAGCTTTAATGCCTCTCTTGTTGAATACTGATTAAGCAATAATTTTAAAATTCCGCAGATAGATAGGCTAGATTTTGTCGCTTTAAAAAGTCTCTAGTTAAACATATTGTAATCAAGTAACATCTAATGGCAATAATACAGCATTTTATTTCATTTTCTTTACCAAAATATTTTCAGTTTTATTATTATTATTTCTAAGCTAAGGATAACCCGATGGTGAATAAATTATCTAACTTATTCAACTTAAATGCAGATATAATATTCATTCGGAATTTATCAACTTTATACAGCATTATGATTTTTTTTTTAATTTTAAACGAATCTTTTAAAGCATCTCCTCTCATTTAGCAAAATGCTTTTCTTTAAAGCAAATCAAGTATAAATAATTATTATTATACTTTTATATATTGATTTCCTACATTTAGTAATAAATAAATTCCATAACTCATTGAAGTAAGATATAGTTATAACATTAATAAAGAATTTACAAATATGATATAACACTAAGAATTTTTTTAACTTAAATTAATCTTTTAATTTTTAATATATTTCATTAATTAATGAATCTTTTTAAATAACCGCTTTCATTTAGCAAAATTCTTTTCTTTATAACAAAATATTTCACACAACCATTTTGCCTATTAGTAAAGTATGAGTAATTATTATACTTTTTTATATACTGATCTTCTCATATTCCAAAAAATGAGAATGGTAATTAGTAACATAATACTTTTGTTGTGATTGGTGTCAAAATGAATAATCCAATTTAGTAAAGTCCATTTGACAATTTAAGATTTATAGGAGGAGAGATAATAATCTCTATCATTTGAGAAAGATATATAAAAAAGGTCTGTTAACTTACTATTAATCATATTACTCAGAGACACATTATAGTTATATACACACTTTTAGACTTACATATTTTATAAATATAGAAATATTCAGATATATCTAATAAGAGTAAATTTTTAATATATATTGCACATTCTTATTATATATAAATTAATTACGTATAAAACAAGATGAAATATTTGATATTAGCTCAAAAGTCTTTATGCTATTATTGTAAGCTAAAGACTCCTTTTTTAATGTTACACATAAAACTAGACTGCATCTATGTAGCTATGATCTAAGATTGTTTTGATTTTTATATTAATTGATAATGATATCATCAATTAAAATCAAAATTAAAACTATCTGTCTAAAAAAATATAGCAATATTTTATTTATCGAATTAAATATAATGTTAGAATACAACAACTACAAAAGAAAATGTTATACTTTATGATGAAATCAGATAAGTAAATAAAATCACAAAAAATTTACTGCATATTCATGACAATATTTATATTCCTATTGCAACAGTAACTCGAATATTCGAACGAGATTTGCAATATTGAATCATGCATCCTACAGTAAAGATTCAAATTATTATGGTCAAAGTATCTGAGAAGTCATACTTTAATAAGTAAAATTATAATGGATAAATAGTTTAAGACTCAACTAAAATTATTTATTGTGATACTGAAGACATATGGATTTTTTGGAATTAAAAAAAATGGAAACTATTTTAAAAATAAATTATGCTAATATTATTGTAATCAGATAAAATCATTCTGTATATATTTTTTATTTTGTCTTCTATGTATATAAAGATAACTCTTGAGTATTCACCCATATTTTCTTTATTAATAGTGAAGGTAGAATTATATAAAGAATCATGTTTTTAATAATTTTATAGTCACCCCATTGTCACTCATTTGGCTAACTCAGATTAACTTAAGATCTTTACTCTAGATGCCCATTAATGGAATTATCTTGATTGGCTATGGATGTACTAATTACTTTCCAATGAGAGCTTTCTACTTTGAGTTGCATGCTGACTTGTTAAACCTCAGAATTTATTTAAATTTCAAATATATGAAATATGTCATTTAATGTTTAGTGTTAAGAAAAAAAACTACTTAATATATATCGTATAAAGATGTTTAATAAAGGATTTTTAAAAATTAAATACATGCATAATGCTTATTTAAATTTTTGATACAAATATTTTTATAATGATATTTCTCTTGATTAAAAAAAAAATCAAGTTTTAGTTATGTTGATTAAAAAAGAATAATAAAATATAAATTGCTATTTAAATTTTTTTTTAAAGACCAAGAGAGAAAAAATTAGGAGGAACATTAGACTCATATAAAATTTTAATAACTACTGAATTTGTGGCTAAATAAATTTCCAAAGTCTTCCAGACAAAAACTTGAATTTCGGAATATTAGCATACTAAACCATAGCTAAATTTATAAATATGTTTTAATAGTCAACCCAGAGCCAATTTATAAGCCAAACAATTATTGATTAATAGATGGATATCTAATTGTATTATTAACTAGAAAGTAAAAGAGGATCGATTAATCTATGTTGATCAGATATACTCACCGTAAGACAAACATAGATTTATAATCTGATGGTAACAGTAAAAAAAAAGATATCAAATTCCATGATTTATTTAAGCATGAGGACTGGATGATATAATTTACATATAATAACTAACTAAATGTTGATATTTAAGATTATAATACTTACGATTATATATATGTAATGATAAATAATATTTTAATATTGAATAAATATAATATCGTGTAAAATTTACAAAGTCTATTTTAAATAGTAATTGAACTGCCCTCTAGCGCCATATTCAGTAACATTTTATTGTAAGAATTCTTATCATATTTTAGATCTTTTTATTTAGAGTTACTAAAACAATAACAGCCAGAGAGCAAACTTAAATCAGCCCATATATTTTAATGTAAATTGATTTTTAAATTACTGATATTATGTTTATAGAACCAAGGTGAAATCAATGTACATTAAAATATATTGGCTGGCTTGCGTTTGCTCTCTGGCTGTTATTGTTTTGATACACTCACTCATTTCTGCTCTATAAACTTAATATCAATAGTTTAAAAATCAATTTATATTAAAATATATAGACTGGTTTAAGTTTGCACTCTGACTGTCATTGTTCTGGATAATTCTAAATAAAAAGATCTAAAATACCATAAGAAGTGGTCCATTTTCTTACTGTAAAAAGTTATTAAACATGGCAGCTAGAGGGCAGTTCAATTGTTATTTGAAACAGTATTGGTAAATTTCATATGATATTATATTTATTCATTATATATAATCACACATATCAAATGCAATGAAATGTAATGATAATCAACAATATCTGAAATTTAAAATCAAACTTCTATTTATATAGATATAACATACATAGAACTGTGTTTGTGATTGATGATTGACAGTGAAAAAAACAATTCAATCATCCTTCTATGTATTATTGATAGCAAATTAGCAAGCCAAGGAAATTTTTAGTTTTTTAGTATATTTGTGATATGACTTTCCACTTAAGGGGGAAAAAAATATGGGGAGTACTTTTTTGCATTTGATATGGGAGATTATTGTTAATTAATATATTTTACATCTTTTGCAATTTGTTCATCTTTTTATTATATGTTTAAGTATGTGTTTATTAATATAAATATTATATATGAATTTAAATCCATTATGTAAAGAGTAAAATAAAACAATATTCTTTATCATTATAGTTGTATTTATAATTTAAAAATTTATTAGCGTCATAATTTTTTTTTTTTTTTTTTAAATTGTGTGTATAATAATGCTGTACAAAGCTTTATTATGTTAACAACCTACAATATAAAATCAGGAGTTATGATGAATTGTATTGGAGATTGTTTTATTTCTTTTCATAAAATAGTTATAATTTAAAAAATATTATGTATCAAGACTTTAAAAAAGGTCTTATGTTGAAGTGGCCAGCATACCACTGTCCATTACCATAACTGGAGATCTGGTAAAAAATAATAAACCACATGCTCATAGGAATATGCTTTCTCTCTCATTAATGGGGAAATCTGTAATATATATTGCAATTGTATTTTATTTTTATGGTTAAAGAACACTTCATCTGATCAATGTAGATTAATCTTGGTCATTTACCCACTAATTGATGTCTATTTATAAAGCATTACTGGATGAACTAGCTAGATTGATTATGAGCTGATTACCTAAAGAAAACTTCTGATTACCTAAAAATTTTCCTGAGTTTATAAAATTTAAACAAAGATCAAATGCATGGAAGATGGGTACATTAAATACTATATTATAATTTTATTTTTTTAATTAATTAAAAAACTTTAAAGTAAGCCTAGGGATTTGGTTAAATACAGATTCATAAATCAAATAACTAGGTACTTATTAGTTATCTAATTATTCGAACCAAAGAGTAAAAGTCCCAGATTAATCTAAGTTTATTATGTGTGGTTATGGAAGATGATATGTAATGGTAGATTTTGGAGTTCTAGGGCAATAGATTATGACTTCAACTTAGCCACTTCCAAGGTGCAAACTTATTATAAATTCCTTAGTAATATTAACTTATTCAATTATTTTCATATCTAAATGTTGAAGCATTCATTATAAAATTACAAATTTTACTATTGATGATGGCACATTTTCATAAAAACTTAGTTCTTAGAATTTCTTCATCTTTTTAAAGACTTCAAAAATTAAATAAGTAGATAAGAATATTAAAACTGTAAATATGTATGTAAGTGTGAACATATTTTTCTATTATTCATCAAATCAACATAACAACAAAAGGTCAGACTTTCAAGCCCCTTCACTATCCACACTATCTCCTACTACTGATACACATGATAACACACATGCAGAAAAGATAAATAATCACCAATATACATATTTCATGCTAAATCAGCATTCATCAGTTGGTCCACATTACCATATCCCATATATATATATATATATATATATATATATATATATCAGTGCTCAGTTTATATTAAGATAGCAAATCCTTACACTTTAATGAACAGGCTTAAACCTTCTCCAACCTCCATCAGTTCAGCCATCCATACCATTGAAAATCTGATGATAGAATTCCCAAATTCCATGCTAATGCCAATATTGTTGTCATGCCCTTGTTGACCTCATGTCACTCTGACCCCTCACATATAGGACAGTATCCATTTTAAATACATAGAAGAGGGATGGACAGAATGCAGGCTTAATATGTAAGATTTGAAATATCAGGCACACCTGAAGGCTAATTGTAAATATAGGGTATTTGAACTCAGACTTTCAAGCCCTTCACTATTTACACTATCTCATACTATTGATACCTATGACTACAAACATGCAGAAAATATAAATAATCACCAATATACATATTTTGTGCTAAACCATCCCTCTTCTATGTATTTAAAATGGATACTGTCCTATATATAAGGGGTCAGAGTGACTTGAGGTCAACATGGGCATGACAACAATATTGGCATTAATATGGGATTTGGGAATTCTATCATCAGATTTTCAATGGTATGAATGGCTGAAGAGTTGGAGGTTAAAGTAGGTTGAAGTCTGTCCATTAAAGTGTAAGGATTTGCTATCTTAATATAAACTGAGAACTGATTACATATATGTATGGAAGATGGTAATCTGGATCAATTGATGAATGCTGATTTAGCACGAAATACGTATATTGGTGATTATTTATCTTTTCTGCATGTGTGTGGTCATGTGTATCAGTAGTATGAGATAGTGTGGATAGTGAAGGGGCTTGAAAGTCTGAGTTCAAATACCTATATTTATAATTAGGCACCAGGTTTAAGAGTGCCTGGTATTTCAAATCTTACATATCAACAAAAATTAAAATATGAATTTCTCATTCCCTTCCATACTAATTATGAGATTTAAAATAATTCCTCCAGAAATATTGTTATGCTGAAAAATATGTCTTTTTTTTTTTTACAAGCTAGAAAAAAAAAAGTTAAAATGATTATTTTCTGATATATATATATGTAGATATTAAACAAAATTTTAATAATTTATGTTTCTCTTTTTTTAAAATGAAAAAAAGGAGTATGACAATTAATCTAATTAGAATAATCTTCTTATTCATCTCAGTTATCAAGAGAGGTGTAGACAAGTATTCTATTACAAAATAAACTAATTTAAAAAACATTGTTTGTTTTTTTTGCTCTTTTAGTTTTAATTATTTTCTAAATAATTGAATTTAATAATATAAGAAAACAGAAGTAAGGTTATCGCACCACAATTACATGAACTTATCATAGCTAGTATATTTATTTGTTTTTTAATTAAAATTTTAATAAAATTATACTTTTTTCTCTCTCTCGCTAAGTATTTCTTAGTGAAGTCATCTATCTATTGAGCATGTAAAATTCTCTGCTTAGGCAAGTAAAAAAACTAGGCTATAAAGAATTATGATCAGGACATAATACTAGAGTCATTTTCGAAACATATCGCACTCTAATATTTTAATATTAATACAACACTCAGGAATATTTGGAGCACTTTTGTCTCAATAAATATAAACGTATGATAGTCAACTATCCCTTTCCAACTTATCAGATTAAATTATTTATAAAGAAATAAATACTCATGAAAACTAAAATGTGTCGTCCAAATTTAAATAATAAAAAACTATCAATAAATTGTATTAGCAAATATGGCTTTAATAATTTAAAAACGCAAACATCTTTTTTTTTAAACTAAAGTTTTGACTTTGAAATAATGGAGACCAAAAGTTCTGAAATACAGTAGTTATTAAACTCCACTAATAATCTAATAATTCGCCAGAGAACATAGCCTTGTTCCAGTTACAAAAATTTATTATGTGCCATACCATATGCAAATAAACTTAAGCTATAAGTCACTAATAATAGATAAAAATATCTGTGTGAAGTCAAATGTATATATAATATGTTTTTCAGCAATATGATTTACATTTAGTGAGATATACTCTATAAAAAAATAATAGATAAAATGTTATGTTGTGAATGTAGATAGCTGTAATAAAAAAAAGATGATAGGTAAAATTATTGTTAAATAAATAGACTAAACCAGAAGACTGGTAAATGATTATATTTGTTAAATAGTGCTACAAATTAGGCAATTTGATAGATTCCCTATAAAATTTTAAAACTTAATTAAAACATTAAGCAATAAAATTAAAATGTTTCATGTATTTATTTTTTTTTTGTAAACTTTCACAGCATTTTCTTATTCTATAATAAAGGCATGTGTGTATTTATATAGGTAAATGTGCATTATATCAAGTTTCATTAAAATTGAATATATAACGTGAATTATTGAGATGCTAGAATAAATTGTGTTTAAGAGGATGGTAACTATTGTAGCACATTATTCCGTAATTAACTCAATCTGACTTTAGACAAAGAAATCATCGCACAGTGCACGCATGTTCCCACACATTTTAGCATACACAGGATTTGGAGAATATAAGTAAAGTACATATTTTGAATGATTTTTTCACAAAAATCTGTAGGTTTATTTGATAATGCAATTCATTGCATTTTTAATTGGCTATTTAAATCTTAAATAAAAAAAAATTCTTAATAATCTTTATTAATTTTTAACATATAGTAAAAATTTTCTCAGTTATTAAAAGGAATGTTGCAACACCGACTTCATTTATTAATACATCATTATTCATATATCTACAAAATGCACTTTAATAATTAATAGTATATTAAAAATGAATACAATAAGAATTCCAATTAATTTTCAAATTTTTTACTTTACCATCTTGTCTACTTAGAGATAAAAACTAGTCTATATGAAATCTTTCTCATATCATCTGGCCTTTGATAAGACTTATTGCCTTGTAATAGAAAATTGTCATTAGGCCACATTGCATTTGAATTAAATATATATTAAGTTTTTTAATGTTGTTTACATATTGTTTATGTTAAAAAATATTTCTTAAAATTTTATTCCTTAAACCAATAACACATCACCTGACCTTTGAAACATTACATGATCTTTGTTTGTGCATTTTTCTAATCCATTAACAATCTATTAGCAATTTTCATTCAGTCTCATTACATATATATTATTTAGTATAAGCATTAGTAAGGAAAGGATGTCAGACAGTAGTCTTAATAAATCCTTATTTAATGTTACCCTATGTAAATATCCAAACTAACTTCTAGCATATGGCTTTCTTCTGTGAGAACTTTGGGATTATTTAACAGTGCACGTGGTCTTTTTGGATCTAATGCAACATTCCTCTAGCAGTGTACTTTTTGTCCTATTATCAAGTTCTCACCCAAAATTAAAAAACTGTAAATTTTTCAATCTAAGCAAAAATTGATAATAAATTGTTAATGGATAAAATGTTTAAGTAAATATCATATGATGTTTTGAAGTGAAACAATGTCTTAGTGGTTCAACATCAATTATATATAAATCCCTAAGATTATTAAAAAACTGAGGTCACCATAATACATAAATGAACTGGTTTTAAATCTATATAATTATATAAGCAAATTAATTTGGATTGAAAAAAATTACTAATTTTTCAATTTGGTTCGAAAGCTTGATAGTAGAACAAAAAAGTAAAAAGTAGTTGCTAGAGAAGGAGTGCATTAGATTCAGAAGGTTCAATTTGCTCTGTTAAAAAATTCAAAAGATCCCCACTGATAAAAGCCATATGCTAGAAACTAACCTGGAAGTATTTGAATAGATCAGAACTGGATAAAGATTTATTAAGCACTATCATCTGGCATTTGTTCATTGCTAACATTTATATTAGATGACATAAATGTCGTAAGATTAAAAGAAACTTGTTAATAGAATGTTTTTCCTTATGTACTTTCCCATTACTCTAATAAATTTATTTCACTTAGAGTTTCTATGGTCTAAACTTAACAGTCTTCTTCAAAGCTGTTTTCTTTTTCCAATTCAATAAAGTGTTAAACTGGAAAAAAAATAACTTTAAAGTAGACTGCTAGACAGTTTGAAACTATAAGATAAGTAAATTGAATAAAGCAATGTGAAAATACAGAAAAAATAAAATTGATAGAGAAATGTTACATTTTATGAACAAAACAAGATCATATCATGGCAATTTTCTTTTAATATTATCCTAATTTTATAGCCTCATTACAAATTTATAACTCCATTATATCTAACAATAATGTTCTTTTTTTTTTTTAGAGACTAGTCTAATGGCAGTATGGGAGTTTTGCATAATATTAGTATTTTAAAATATAATCATTTTTCATATTATACTTTGATATATAATTATTTTTTGAATTATTCTGTTATTATTTTAGACATAATTTATTTCTCCTATGAATATTACTAAAGTTTGCAATCCATTAATCATAAGTCTTAATTTTAGCTATTCCTTCAACAATATATATGTACATATAAACATCTGAATATTTTTAAAGGCATGTTTTGAAATTTGCATATGTTTTGATTTCACAACTCAGTGGATTTAATATCATATTTACAAATTAGGTGAGCAGATTGCACAGATAGTGGGAAGCACTCTTCCAACTCTATTCATATATAACCAGAGATTTGAGTTTGGTCAGGTAAATCTTGGAATTTTTTCAGGTCACAAGGAGGTGTACAATTTTTCTTTCAAGTATTTGGTTCATAGACAATCCAGATAACAATGCAATATTTACCAGTAAAAGGGTATCTTTCTACTATAAATTGGAGAATATAGTTTCCAGATTATCTGCATTGGTTAGATGACTGGTGATATAGCCATAATAAAAAATATTATTATGTACTAAATGTTAACTATGTCTAGATTAATTCAGACATTACATCTGTTAAACAAAAACAAATAACATTTTTAAAGATCATTAGTAAAAGCATTAAATTGAATAACTCTTTTGGATAGCTTGCATAATAAATTATTTACCACACAAGAAAAGTAAGATTACCAAATTTGTATTAAGAAAGGTATCAAAATATTGTTGCCTACAAAAGGCATGATATTTCTTCATAGTAGTAGTAGATTCAATATCATTATATGTAATAGGTCTTATGATCTTACCAATTATATTTTTATAGTTTTATGGAGCATCCTTAAATGGAAATTTTTCCAGTGTTTTTTATTATATTAATAGAAATATTAATAAATTTTCTGAATAACAACTATACATATATAATTTTGTTATAAATAAACCACATAGGGAATAATAGTGATATATATATATATATATATATATATATATATATATATATAGAAAAAAAAAAAAAATATATATATATATATATATATATATATATATATATATATATATATATATAAATTAATGGTATAAACAATATTGTAGTTTAAATTAATGGAAGAAAATAATCATAAAAAGAGGAAAATTAAAAAGGCAATTTTGATTGATAAATATAAGGATGATGTTATTAATATGCAAGTTGCAAATATTGCCATACACAACTTATGGAAAATATATGTAACATTAAGTTTTAAAAAAATGTGAAATTCAGTTAAAGCTGATGAGGATTACTAAGTAATCGAAAGCGCTTCAAAAGAATTTAAACTACAATATTCTTTATACTGTTAATTATGTATGTTTTTATATATAATGTTTCCTATAATTGGTATTGTACTATTACATTTATTATATATATGTCTGATATCCTCCATGGCAGACACTAGATTTCAAATCATGATCCATGATTGTTTTTATCATTTTTGATGCTCAAACTTCTTGCAGCTTTTTAAGAAATAAGCTATTAATATTATACTTTATTACTATAAAAAATGTGATATTATTAACTCATCAAATATAATAGCAATACTATAAAATTCTGTGCATCTTAACATCCAAGTTTTTCTAAAAAGCTACTAAGTTATATATATATATATATATATTGTACCACTGGTGTTACATATATAATCATTTAAAAATAAATGATCAAATTATTTTTTTAAAAAAATGAGAATAATAAAATAGAAAGAAAAGTATGGTTTTAAAGAGTTTTTTTAGAAACGCAAACTTGCAAAAGTGAAAGTATGTCACCTTATTAAAAAAAAGTTTTAGTATTAAAGAGTGAGTAGAGGGGTGGGAGGAATAATTCTTAAATAAAGATTAAAACCAGCCCTCTCTTTTATAAATTAAAAAAAATGTATGGATAAAAAAAAATGAAAAAATAATGAATAAATGTAAAAATAAAATCCGGCTAAAAATATAATTTGTAAAATAGAAAACTTTTACAATTGCAATTCATTAATGATTACTTTGATGATAAAAGAAAAGACAACTCTCAGCTGAACTAATTAAAGAAAAAAAGAAAAATCACATACACTATTGAAACTGGAAATATAGTACATATTTCTGCTTCACCTAGTGCCAATGTCATCAGCACTAGTATGGGTTTGAACCCAATTTTGTATATTAACTGACACCCATCTCATAATAGGTGGTAGTATATTTATAATCAATATTTGTAATCAATATTATAATCTTTTATCTAATTTATAATTCATTAATTAATATTTTATTATTAAAACTAACTTTTTTATAATAGTTTGTTTATTTTATAATATTTGTAAAAATGTATATTGTAGTTATTTTATTAAATTGGCATTGATATCTATAAAAGGTTACGAATATTTTAAATTCTTTTATTAAGGTTCATTATTTTCCAATTAATCAGTTGGTAACATTTTATATTCATCTTTTGATAAATGTACATTAAAGGATCAATTATGTAAGCAATCTAATAATTGTAAGATATATTTTGTAAATTTATATGTAAATTTTATATCAAATATAAGTTTGAAAGTCATTGTATCAAATTCCTAAAATTTTTGTGAATAAAATTTACATTTTTGTTAATCTAAATCTTAATTAAATAGGCTTTATTAATACAATGACTGATATATTTAATATGCTTGTTGCTGTTTTCTTTTAATTAGCAAATGAACCCCTGGGGCATGTTTAATGCAGGATTATAGATTTCCCTCCCAAACAGACACCAACCTCAGAACCACTTAGAACAATTGCAATTGGTGGTTGCCAGTGTAGATTGAATCCTATAGATAAGGACAGATCAAATAAATAGTAAAAATTTTGATAAGGGAGGATTGAAAAACAGTTCACTGAAGAGAAATATATAGTACATCTGCCTAAAGAATGACAGGGTAAAAGATCGGCCATTGCTTTCTGGAGCTCTGTTCCACCAGCTCATCAATGCCATTCCAGTGCCCAAGACTGTACTGTGTCAAGAAAGCCTGCTAAATGATCTGACTTTATAACTGCCTGTTTCAAGCCATGGAATGTCTACCGATTGGGTGAGATAACCTTCAATTTGCCGCAAGATTCTAGCTTACTTTATTTTCTAAATCAATATTAATTTATATTATATATATCTGTAATGTTTATACAACTTAATTTTAAAATGCGTCTTTTCAAAATTTTCTCTTAAATTTAAAATTATCAATTCTTATAAAAATCTCACATTATTTTAATGTGGCAAATTTATTTTAAATTTTTGTTGGTTTATTTATAATATCGACTTACTGAAACTGCCAATATAAAACTCAATGAGCAACTAACTTTAAACTTTCTCCCTCTTATTTTCTTCAGTTAAAATCATTTCAGGAAACTTTTTTCCATTAAATTAATTAATAGAAAAAGCTCATTTAGTTTTGTACCTCATATTATAAAGTTATTTTAATAATTGAAATTATTTTAAAAGTTAGGCATATTATTATTATCTCCAATTTAAAATTGCCCTCATAATTATCTCGGAGAGAATAATTTATTTGTACTAAATCGGTTAAGTAAAGTCTATTAAAATTTTTATAAAACAAATGTCTTAAAAGAAAATCATTGAAAGCACATTCATCATAGCATTTTATCAGAATATGTTTCATACACATATATTTTATTTGTCAGTAAAATAGTCAAATTGCAATGTATAATTTATTATAATGTATATAGTCAAACCTCACCAGAAATGAGTTTGATATTCAATGCACCATCTATGTTAATTAAAAGACGGACTGATTTTGTAATCTTCGATGATAAACTATTTGATAACTCACTAATAAATAAAATATTGGGAAAGTATGGAAAACAATTTATATTTTAATTTTAATTCTTACCTTCCCTTTTATATTATATTTTATGATCCATTCATTAATGGTCTAAGGTTTCTGGGGACTTTCTATTATGTCAGGGAACCGATTATTTTAATCAGGAATTAAGTTATTATTTTCATTAGTGATACACTATCTATCTATATATGTCTAAGGCATTATGTATTTATAGTTACAACCATTCATTGATTATTATTCTTGCTTTGCTACTTACTACTCAGGACCTTTGGAAGTTTAAATATGACCAGTCCAACCTATGGATCCCTTAAGTGTGGACATATTTCTTACTCAGAATCTTTTCCAGGCAATGCCATTAAGATGTGTATGGGAGGTCCAGCACATCAAATCTATTATTATTATTCAGAGACATTTTTTGGCTGGAGAGCCAGCATTTCTCATCATCTACCTGTAGATACCAGGGATTTCTTTTAGCAAAGCCACCCCTTTATTCTTTTGTTGTAAACTATAATATTATACTGCCTATATCATTATGTATATTTATTTGCAAACCTGAAATGCTCTCTGCCATGATGGCACTTTCTTCACCAACAAACCCAATTAATTAGTTAAATCTAACTATACAATTGTCAATTATTTATTTAAGAACTATTTTGCTTTCCACACTCATTATAGACAACTGATTTAAATGTAATAGTATTATAAATGCACATCCTTTGAGACCCATAGGTCGAAACCGGTCTGGGGATGGTTATATATATATATATAATAGATTTATTTGAGAGTTAATGATATTTTATTGCTGATTGGTTCTTGGCAGACCAATTAACAAATTTTTACTTTGTTATCAAATGCCTTGAATAGCCGCATTAAAACGAATTCAAGAAATATAATAACCTAGTTGTATAAACAAAACTCAACTTATTTTGTATAACTAACTCAATTTCTTAATAAATTCCTAAAATATTATTATTTTAAATTAGCTTAGTTTGTCATCAATCCAAATCTCTAATATTAATTACCCTATTTATTTATAATATTTCTTTGATTTAAATTCACTTCTTTGTAATGTTGCCATAAAGAATTATAATTGTTACAGTTCAAACCATTAGTAATCGATATCAAATCACTTCTGTACCATTCTGCAATTGTCAGAATTCTCTAAATCAGTAATTTCTTATATAAAACCTTTATTATTTTGAGCCTCTTTGTGAACCATGACCTCCAGCTGGGATGGAATAAAACCAAGGACTGCTAGTGTCATCACAAACATTATCCATTAGTCAGGGAGGCAATAGTTCAGGCAAATAGGTTAGGATTCACCCTTGTCCTGACATATGTATCTTGTTCATGGTTGGATTCAAGGTACTTTTGCTTTGATTATTGTTCTTGTTGAATGAATGCACGATTTTGACTGGCACACTATCTTATCAAGAAAGGTAGATTCATCTCAAAATGAGATTATATAACCAAAGAATGCAAAAATTGATCCTAATAAAACTGTAGATGGATCTGAAAAGAGGATTAAGATAAGAAATATAAAATTAATTAAACTTGACCTGAAGATGATAAAGAAAAAGCAATGAGAGGGAGAAATATAAAAGAGAGAATTTCAGACAAGAAATTTATTAATTCCCAAATCAGATTGTTATTCAGACACAGTCAAATTATTATTCAACACTGCTGTATTACTATTAAAAAAATTAAAAAAGAGAAGATGACTAGAAAAACTTCACATTTCCAGTATGCATGTTCATTGACCTATCTTCACTGAAGGCTGACATAACAACATGCAGTGCTAAATAACACTAGAAGTGTTCAGTTAGTGTTTGATGCTGAGTCTTCAGTACCATCAGATGTTCCTCACCTGGAATAAATGCTTGCCTCATGACCTGTAAAAGCCAGAAACCATCAATGTAAATCAAAGACCAACCAGTAAGGAAACAAGCAAGGAACTGAATCCATGAAAGTGTGATGCATTATTCTAAATTCTAGGTAAATAGAATCCTTTTTCTGCCATTATAAATATCTACACATATATGTGAATGAAAGGAACTTTAATGAACTCTGATAGTTACAGCCAACATAATCTTTAATATTGCCTATGTAAATTTTTATTATATTGTGTTATAATTATGTGTGTGTGTGTAAAAATAAATATTTGTTTGCTTAATTGTTGTTTGATCAATTCTCTCTCTTAGAACTGTGTCACTGGTAGGTTAATTTATAAATGCCTATAAGTGTTGGGCAAGTGTACTAAAGATTTCCTCCTCATAATTGAGAAAAGGAGCTAACTTGGGATATGTCAAGCACTGAATTATGTACCTGTTGTCATGCTGACTATAGAACCTATGGTTAGCTGGTACCTAAGGTTAATCCTCAAAGTTTGAATCTAGCAGTTGAGAAATGCTATAGCCTAGAAATGTGATTGTAGGTTATACTTTGTATAGCCTTGGTCTGTTTATAGGAACCATTGATGTTTTATCTGTCTGTGATATTCTACTTCTCTGGTTGAAGGGTCAGTCTGTTGCCATAGTGAAAAGTGCAGCCTGAGTTAAAATTGAGATTTAAAGAAAATAATCAGAATGATTCTCTCCAACCTGGTTCAACTTATATATACATAATTATAAGGGATTTAAAACACAGTCTTTCAAACTCTCTTCAGCCATCCACTCCATCTCTTACAACCGATGCACATGACCACACATGTGAAAAAGCTAAATGATCTCCATTATATGTATTTTATGCTGAGCCAGCACTCATCAGTTGATCCAAATCATTTCCCATATATATATATATATATATATATATAATCAGTGCTCAGTTTATATTAAGATAGCAAATCTTCAAACTTTAATGGATAGGCTTCAATGTACTCCACCCTCCAACTCTTCAGTAGTATGAATGGTTGAAGAGTTAGAGGAGAAAATAGATTGATGCTTATCCATTAAAGTTTGAAGATTTGTTATCTTAATATAAACTGAGCACTGATTATATATGTGTATAAAAGATGATGATTTGGACCAACTGATGAGTACTTGTTCAGCATGAAATATGTATATTGGAGATCAGATCACTTATCTTTTTCACATGTGTGTGGTCATGTGTGTCAGTTGTATGAGATAGAATGAATGACTGAAGTGAGCTTGAATGTCTGTGTTCAAATCCCCTATAATTACATGTAAATTCCTGCTATATAAATTATAATTGTATTTATTCAAAACATTATATATATTGTAATGGAACATATAATCGCCCCAATGGTTGGGAGCTAAATGTAATGGACAATTCTCTTCCATTGTAATGCATCCCAGGTCTTGGTGTATTTTATCAAACTATATGTATAACAAGAAATAAACTAGCCCAATCATTGAATTTCAATTGTAATGGACTGGATTATGATGCTAAACTTTTATTTTATGGTCCTACATATTTGGGCAACAATTATAATAAACTGCATCCATGCATCAGAAGATAAATATTACGCATGAGTAAATATGGTTTAACCATTGATTAAAAATTACAATGTTGCTTATCAGACTAGCTATGCATAAAATATACTTGGATACCAAAGAGCAATAGCAAAAAATATTAAATGATTTATTCTCAGGGTTAACTTGATCAGTGATTTAATTATTCACCAAAATATAACTTGAAAGCAAAGGGAATTTTATAGAATTCAACTTATATTTAAAGACAAAGATTATATGTGAAACAATATTCCAATTAATGATAGCTTAAATAAATGATTATGAAATTGAATATTAACAAAATACAAAAGTCTTAAGCATTACCTACTGATCTCTACACTGAAAAGAGAAAAATAAAATATATCAATAAATTTCAAATAAATTACAGTCATTTTATATAAAACAAATGGTATATACTTTTTTAATTGAGGTTTGGTTTTCTTTTAAATGGCAAAAATTATACTGAACATCTACAATTTTCTTTATATTTTAAGTTTCCATTTTAATCTAGTATAATTTAAATTAACAATATTTAATCGCAATAGGTATGGAATGATGTTTGTGTCTGCATAAGAATCATGTATTATTTAACACACAAAAGATGTAATAAAGAAGAAATGATGAAATCATAATAGCTTCTTAAATTAATAATTTAAAATAATCGATATGTTTCACAAGGTTAGATCATTTAACCAAAAAATAATAATTATAAGACTACTTTTCCCAATGTGTTGGATATTTATCTGTTCATTTTCGACTACAAACTATACTTATCTTTTGTATTACAAGCACAAATTCTTTGTATTTATTATTTATAATAGGGCTTCTACCATGGCCCATAAATTCAATATCTTCCTTTATACCTTTATTACTTCTGGGATTTCAATAAATATTTATCACGCACTATATATTTCCTAGTGTATGAAACATTTATAGATAAAAATAAATAAAATATATAGAAACAACTCCTATCTCATATGTGAGGAGAGATGCATCTATAGCACAAACACCAAGTATTTGCAGCATGATCTACCTTTTAAAACATATCTAATGATGAGATTATGGATTAAATTCTGAAGAAAAATATTAAAAGATAATAAATTTGTAAACACAATATAATACATTATGCCTATATTTATAAATGACTCCCATGTAAACAAATGACAATCAATGTAATTTCCAGCCTAAATTCTGTACACAGATGTATAACATGCATCTATAATGCATTTAAATTAAACAATATGTATTTTACTGATAAATAATATCTATTATATATGATTTTTTGTTAATAAGTTGAGGTTTAACATCGGTTTATTTATATAAGATACATATATAAGATTTAAGAATTAAAAGACAACAGAAAAAAAATCTTAATGATATGTCACTTCTAGCATTTTTATTATTGATGAATTTTTATTATTGATATGAATAAATTCAAAACTTAATAACAATTTACTTATATTATGTACGACTATATATATATGTTACATATGAATTACAATAAATAGTAAAATTTAATACTCCACGAAAATTAACATGTTTTTTTTTTAAAAAAACCATAACGATTGATTAAACTTCAAACTAGCCGACATACATATAAATATTTAACTTTAAAATCAAACTCATAAAAAATTTGTTTAAAAAATGATCAAATTTATTTACCATTTAATCTTCTTTACCATTTCTTCATTCCAAAGTTTAGTAACTGTTCAATGTGTTTCATCCAGTCCAATGTGGGTTAAGATAACATGCAAAATAGTTTAAATTGACAGACATGTATAGACAATTAACTATTAGCAATTTTCCTTTTTATTATTATCCGGGTTAAGTTATGATTGATCAATTAAAATGATGGATTGATTTGATTACTTAGTTTATGCTTATTGTGGATCACTGTATCTGAATAGCTAGCTATTCATTCCATTGATTTTCTACTCCCAAATACTTGCTTGTCAATAATTTGTATAATTTCAAATAGATGTTATAATGAAATAGGACATGACAAGAGTTTCAATACTAAATTGTAAAATTATTCTTTCAGCCTGCCATTCTAATGATGTTTCAAAGCAATAAATGTTGTATTTATGCAAAGAGGATTGTGGAGAAAGACAATAGCAGAGTTTATGTTTTCTCTTTTTTTTTTTTTTTAATAGCGATTATTCATCCTTGATGCTATAATTTTTTTTTCTATTGTTTAGCTCCGTCTTTCACACACTGCTTATTCAATATTTTTATTATAACAATTGTTGATCTTTAAATATTAAAATAAAATTATATGTAAAAATATGCTTTACAGTTTAAATAACAAAAATACACCAACAAATAAGTAATAATTAAAAAGATCCCATCACAAATAATTTTAAAAATAAAAAAAAAATACAATATAACTAGTAATTTTATATGCCACTATTTTAATCAATTAATATTAATAAAGGCAAATACTTTAATATAAACTGATATCATCATAAAACGTACATCACACACACACACACACATATAAATCATCATAATATTACCACTGCCATTTTTAAATCCCACAATCATAAACAAATGCATATGCTAAAAAAAATAATGAACTAAATAATAATAACGATTAACAACAACAACCTATATACAAACTCCCATATCAAAGCTAAATCAAAGATTTTCTCCTTTTCCCTTTTTTTCTTAACAACAATGACACTAAAGATAGAAAGGGTGGATCTTTCCATCCTTTACAATATATATATTATTTAGCCAGCAATCAAGAAAGCATCAGTTTTTATTTATTTTGAAAACCTTTTATTGAATTGTTAAAAGACAAAACTTATTCACAGCAATTTCTTCTTGACCTAAATGTGACTTCTTCTATGAATATATGACATATTTTTTGATAAAATAACTCTTTTAAATAACGTGCAGAAAACACAAAATAATGACATTGATTGCTAATTTTTTTGTTTCACTGTTGGCTTTATTTGGTTTAAGATTGCTATATTTTTTTTTTATGGTAAATTTTTAAAATGGTTTCTATATAAATAAAGTTGTTGAATAATTTTGCCAACCCTGCTTAGGTTTAAGTCATAATTTTTTTAAAAAACTCTGAAGATATATGATCTGTTTTGGGGATCTTTGCTGTTTTAAGACAATCAAGGGGAAATCCAAATTTAATAACATCTATTCATTTTATCAGATTGATAATAGAGGGACAGTATGAAAGATATAGTGGCAATTTTATTCTAATAACGTTTTTTTTTTTTTATTCTATCAATTTTATGCTTGGAAATCTGATATATAAGACTGAAAACATCAATAGCAATGGCAATAGTAATTTTTTTAGAGGAGTTTTACAATCACCAAGCTTTATAAATATGACCAATCTTTTCAAGTAAATTTTGTAAAGTTTTGTTTTCTCTTTTTTTAACCATATACAATGATTTTTTTAAGTTTAACAGCAATTTTCAGATCTTAACATTAAGAAAGAGATCCTCTACAAATTAACTGTTCATAATGATATTGACATAACTGCACTCCAGAAACCTTATCATTTTTTAATAGCTTATCATTCTTTTAATAATGTGCATTTTAAAAAAAATCCTAGATTTACATTAAAAATCTTAATACATTGCAAGGCTTAAATCTTCATTTATATATGTAATATAGACGGGATTCGTATTCAGACTTTCACACAACCCACTACTCTTAGTGCCATCTCATATTGCTGATACATCTGATCACACACATGTTGAAAAGATAAATAATCACCAATATAAGTATTTCACGCTAAATCAGCAATCATCAGTTGGTCTAGATTATTATCCTCACACATATATATAATCAGGGCTCAGCTTTATATTAAGATAGCCAATCTTCATACTTTAATGGACAGGCTTCAAACTATTCCAACTCACAACTCTTCAGCCCTCTATTTTATTGAAAATCTGATGATGGAATGCTCAATGCCCTTGTTAGTGCCAAGGTCGTCATCCTAACCATGTTGACATATTAGTCATTCTGACCACTCATGTACAGGAAAATAATCCATTTATACATACAATATGTGAGGGATGGGCAGACCTTTTATACACTATTTATATAAATTAATACATTGCATAGGCTTAAACTTGCATTTATATACATAATATAGGTGGGATTTGAACTCAGACTTTCACATGAACCACTACTCTCAGTGCCATCTCATATTGCTAACCCACCTGATTGCACACATGTTGAAAAGATAACCAGCAATCATCAGTTGGTCTAGATTACTATCCTCATATATATATAATCAGTGCTCAGCTTTATATTAAGATAGCCAATCTTCATACTTTAATGGACATGCTTCAAACTATTCTAACTCACAACTCTTCAGCCCTCCATTTTATTGAAAATCTGATGATGGAATGCTCAAAGCCCTTGTTAGTGCCAAGGTTGTCATCCTACCCATGTTGACATATTAGTCATTAAAAAATCTTAGTAAAATACTTTATAAATGTGATGTTTCAAACTATCCTGTAAAGAAAACAAATTATGTTGAAAATAATTCAAATGCTATTGCAATCTTCATGTGGGTATGTTTTTTTTATTTCAAAATTGCTATATCCTTTTTCAGATTTTTCTTATATCTTATGTACTTACTTGTGATATGCAAACGGGGACAAACAGATTATTAAATTTTAAAATTAAACGGATTAAAGCATCATGCAAGAAAAAATATTCTATTCAGGCTGATTAGGGAATGATACAATACTTAATTTATAATTTATTTATTTTTGATAATAAAAAAAAAAAAAACCATACTTGAAAGTTATTCTTTTTTGAAATGAAAATTTAAGAAATCTAACTGAAATCAATATTCTGGATATTTTGAATCAATAGAATCTCTTCGATTCCTTCTTGATATTATAAGTTTAACAAATTCATAAAAAAGGCTGCCTATGAGTGTATCTATCAAGAATATCAAAAGGAATTCATTCCAAGTTGCAGCAAAGCCAGCTGTGCCTTTTATAGACAATATTTGTTAACAAAAATTATATTTAGTCATCTTATTATTAGGATAACATTTTTATTTATCTTCAATTTTTTATCACTGGGTTTAGGGTTTTGTCCATAAATTAGTTTATCTCATAAAATTAAATGTATGACAATAATCTGATCATCTTCATTTCAGATAAAAATGTAGAACTTAACTGGACAAGAACAATTAATTTTCCTTACTAATTATACTAATCTTGGGAAGTCTTATTAATACCATAAATTAAAAGTATCTTTTAAAACTTAACTATCTAAGATAGTTAAAAATATAATTTATGAATAATGTAGATACTATTTAGAGATAAGACTTAGAGCTTAAAAGATTTTTTTAATTGCTATTTTATTAAGGATGTCTATAGCATATAATAAAACATTTGCTCTCTATAGTTAATTATTATAATTGTAGATGGTCATAAGCAAGAGCTAAAATGCCTGAATTCAGACTCATCTAACAATTTTTTAGTAGTGGAACAAATAATTTACTGTTGGCTTGTGAATGATTAGAATTTAACTTTTATGATTTGATATTGCTTTTTAAATCTAGCCATTTCCCCATATTGTTATTTTTTTCTATATAAGATTTTTTTTGGTTGTTTTTTTCTTCAGCTATAAATATGAACCTGAAATCAATTTTTTATTTTTTTTATCACATTTTAAATTCGCCTTTTTTCAAGCATGCAATTTTTATTTACATTTATAGTTCATTTTTAATTTTTATTTTTTGCAAACCTCTCAATATTAATGGCTTTTTTTAAAGAGATGAATGTTTTGAGAGTTAGATCAACTTATTGGTTTCGTATTCTGTCAATGTTTGGTTGTGAAAGACTATTTTCTTTTAATCACAAGATTTTTTTTTATCCCTACCCATTTCTGTTAAAATGAGCCAAACAACTTTTTTTCTATGTTGATCAAAAGTTATTTTTAAAATTGTAAGTTTCTATTCTATCAAATAACACTCAAATACACATTCACTCAAAGAAGTATGAAATTAAGTATTTCGAAAGAAAAAATAAAATGAATGAAGATAAAACTTTCTGATATAAATATTATTATACAATCAACCAAAATTTGAAAAGATGGAAAATGTTTAAGCAGAAAGAAAAATCAAAACAAATATCAGCTGCACACCAAGAGATAAGAAACAATTTTCTACATCATTGTGAACAATATAATTTTTTTCAAAAGTGAGATGATTATTGCTGCTGATCATATATTTTTTTGTTCGTGAATCCTTGATACACCTCTAATCTTTACTCATCCTTTAAATAAATCATTAAATAAACATTATTTTCTCCTGAGTTTCAAAGAATATTTATATGTTCGTAAGCTTAGAAAATCTCATTATAATTTTTTTTTTGTCATGTGTCATAGCACCAGCCAGGAAGCGAACCCACTATCCCGGGACAACTGCTTGTAAAGCAGCTGTCGCTGACCTCTTATAATTAATACTTAAATAGAACATTTATCACAAATTAAGATGTGATATAATGACAAGCATTTGTCTTTCATGTATATAACCTAAGTTCGAACTTGGACCAAGTAAACTTAGAAAATTTCTTTATTAGGCTTGAGATTTTCTTTCTATTAGCCAGCCTAAAGCCAACTCAAAAAAATTATTCATTATTGATTAGACAATAGTTATTTATCTATTCTCAGCTGGAGGGTAAAACAAGAATGAAGCTTGGTGAACACTGCCTTCTCATTAACTGCTTCTGCCTTTGCCCTATAGTGAGTAACTTGAAGGCTATTTTAATTGTTTTTATAAAAGAATTTGCCTCAATTTGTAGTTAATTCTTGAAATATGAATAGCCTTTATTATTAAATTAACAATATTTCAGTAGCATTTAAAATTTACTCATTTATCTTTGTGGGGTTTTTTTTTTTGTTTGCTTGTTTGTTTTCTAAATCTATAAGTTAAAAGTAAAATAATGAAACAATTTTTTTATCATATTATTCTGTATTGAGTATTTATTTAATTACAGGAATTGGTATAAAAAATTTAAAAATAAACTAATTTGAAAATTTATGATTTAGTGATTTAAATTTATTATTCTTTTTGCCTATTGTTGTTATTTAAATGTATCAATTTATTTATTTATTTATTTAAAAAAAAAAAAAAGATCCGACATTTAAATCATCAGAGAATAATTTAACTTTATTATCTCAGAGAAGATTTTACTGATTATTCAAAAAATTATTTTAAAAAAATTTTTTTTTTTTTTTGTAAATCCTTTTTTATTTAAAAAAAAGAAAAGTACTGTACAGTATATTTTTAGTTATTACCTTATAACGTTCACTACCAAAGCAATAGATGACCGTGCAGTACCTCATTTTAAATGGCTTGATCATTTTCTTTTTCTTATTAGCCAAAGGATATCAATCCAGAAACTTTTTATTCATCAGATGTATTCTCTCTTAGGGGGAGGGGGGCTATTCTATTGAGTTAATTGTTAATGTGATTAAAATAAATTACTGGGTTCATATGATTTTTTTCTCTGTTATAATTTTTATTTTGCAATAAATTAATAAATCAGTACATGTCAAATTTTAATCTTTTTAGTTAAATAATAAAATAACTATTTTATTAAAGCTTTCATTTAATACTCAGGAATTAGAAGAAAATGAAAATATTTTCCATTGTAATATTTTTAAAAATGTTTTACAAATACAATTTTCATAGACAATAATGAGTATCTGTATGTTTTATAACTAGTAAGAATAAGAATAAACTCTATTAAATTATGAAGGGTTCAAATTGTTTATAGCCATATATATATAGAACATTGATATTAAAGATGCTGAACTGCATAATTTTTAAGCCTGATTATCTTAAAGATGATCAGCATTTATTAAAGGTTTTAAAATAAAGCTTTCCAAACTAAATACAGTCAATGCTTATTAAGAAGAATTAATGAATATGATAAAAAAAATGTACCTAAATAATTAAAACTACTGCATTGGTTAACATTTCAGAATCTGCCAAAGTATTCATAATTAGGATCATTGTCAGAACATTTATGAATTTTAGATGTGAGTACTATAAAACATGGAAGTATCAGTGGTATAAGCATTAAATGCCGTATGACTGGATGCATATCATGTGGTCAGATAAATTACCACACTATTCTCAAATACTCAAAAAGTTTATATATTTTGATTATCAAAAAAAAAAATGTGCCAGCCTTTACTAATATTTTTTAACTTAAAAACATGAGGACATATGAATACATGATTTGGACAACTAATCATCATTCTTTAAATTACATATGCCTTCAGACTGTGAGACGTGTTTCATTTTATTATTGCTCTAATTTATATAGTTATATAGAACAGATAGTGAAATATTGGCTTGAGAAACATGAAGATGACAGTATATATATATATATATATATATATATATATATATATATATATATATATATATATATATATATATATATATATATATTGGTTTATCTACAAAATACTTCTTATAAAACTGCTGTAAAAAATTTTGGAGATATTAAATCATTATCAATGTAAATCTTCTTAGTATATCACTGCTGTTGCATTTTCATAAATATTCATCTGAATATGGTAATATCCTGAATCTATATCTTGAGATCCAAAACATTAATCACTCGCTATAGAAGTGATTATAGAGTCAAATATCTTTTCATAATCTATCAATATCTGATAATATTTTTTCTTTTATGAAAATATAACATAATTTCCATTTATTAAAATATTTGAACAATTTATCTATTAAAAATTATTAATTTATAACATTTAACTGATCAATGGAATGGTCTATTATTACTGAGGAATGTATGAAAGGTTGTTAACTTTCTTTCCTTAAACTATAAATAAATACTGTAGCATTTTAGTCTCTATATAAAATCAAGTGATTGCATTTAAAAGCATTTATAGTTTACTATTTTCATTGATTATTGACATCTGATAGTAATTTTTTTTAATATGAAAATGTAACAGATATTTCCACATATTAAAAAATTTAAACAATTACATCTGTTAAAAATTATTAATATATGTATTATTGCTTTTCCAATCGTTTGATATAATTATCATTGAGACACTATGATTCATGCTCAAAACATAGAATGAGAAATTGATATTTTAACTAACTTCAAAAAAATTGATGTTTCTTACCTCAAGAATTTGGATTTTTTCTATACACTTTTTAAATATTTCATAATTTTTTTTTACACATATAAACAGTTTCCAGTTATTATATTATAATTATTTAAATTATAAATTTTTGGCTGATCATCCAAACAGGAGGGATTTTGAGTTGAGTTGAGTTTTAGGTGGTGAAACTATATCCCGAGTTATTGGTGAGTCTGATCTGTGTAACAATTTTTTATATATTTTCTGTTGAGGCAATTTATTTCCTAATCTGTGTGTGTGTGTGTGAGAGAGAGAGAGAGAGAGAGAAATGCATGAAAAAATGAGAAGTCACCCCAAGAAAATAGATTCTCATTGTAATATTTAACTGAATATAAAAAAAAATATATTCCTGTGCTAGTGCCAAAAATTTGTCAATAAAATACTTTCATTACAACTCTTAAATAGTATCAATCAACTTTCCAGGGAAGTTATTCCTAAAAACTAATTTTAATATAACCTTAGAGAGCAAAATCAGTTGGACTATGATCCAAAGTTATTCTTAAATAGCATGGGTTAAGATTATTTTTCAGTCTATTATTACAAAATGTTATATTTAAATTATGAGATGTTTCCTTGTTGTTTAGATTAAAAATTGACTATAATGTATTCATTGAGTTAAGAATAAGACTCAGGCTCTGAAAAAAGATTTCCAATTTTTTCATATTCTAATTGCATTTTGGGAAAAATCTTTTTTGAGAAGTGAGAGTAATGTCATCATCACAGACGAATTTCCTGCATTATTTTTAGATCACTAATGAATATATTAAATAAAGTAGTTGAAAGAAGTGAACTCTCCAATAAATTATTCTGTAAAATTTTGGATCTACTATGATTATTATTAGTGGAATTATAAGATTAGTTCAATAAAAGTAGTATTAGTTTTTAATTTATTTTGAAAGACTTTTTCAATGTGAGTGGTTAAAGAAAATTTTGTCAGAGCAATATTTCTGTTGTAATTGTAGTATGTTCTGTAAGTAGATGGTTTTTAATTATTGACAAAATTTTTGTTACTATAATTATTTTTAAATGCTTGTATAAAACACATAATAATAATAACAACAACAACAACACAACAACAGCAACAACAACTACAACAACAACAACAACAACACTAACAACAACAACAACATCAAAAACAACATTGGATGATAATTTTTTGGTTCATTGTTGAGTTTATTTGTTTTAAAAATTGTTTTGGCTCTGCTTTATCCCAAATTTTTTAAACAGTTTATTCATGAATAATGTTACTAAATATTTTGGTCGATCATGCTTTGGTTTTAGGTTCTAAATTTTTTAAAAATTCTGGAAATATCCTGTCTATTCCTGGAGCCTTTCTTGGTTTAAGAAACCTCTAGCTAGCCATTCTGTCTTAATGATAATTGAATTTAGAAGTTTGATATGATATTGACAATCTCATTAGCATTGATAGTAGCAATTCTTTTAGTCATATTTTTATATTCACTAAGATTATATAAAACTAACCAGATTTACAACTAGATCTTGTGTAGTTCTGCTTCATCCAGTAGTTTTACAAGTTTATCAGCAATATGAGAATCTTTGATAGGCAAAAAATTGACTAAAAATGTTGGTTTAATTTTGATCTGGAATGAATTGTTTTTGATATGCATGAGATGAACTTCTCGGAAGCTGCTGCTATGAGTTTATGAAACCTATCACATCAAAAATAAATTGGAGAAATTATATTACTATTCTGTTCAAGATATCCTATATTTGAACTCCAATTGGTTTTTCTCAACTGCTGTCATAGATAAGGAAAAAAAACTTTCAACTATAGGAATGTGAATTCCAACGAATGATTAGATTCAGTTTATGTTAGCTATAATTTGGATAATGGTGAACCAATTTTTGTTGAAATTAAAACATAAATCAGGAGTTGTTTTTCCCCATCTGTCTATATGAAAAAATTACTTCTTGTTTGGGGTCAGAAAATGTGTTCATATTGTTTAAGCCATCCATTTAATCCCCATTTGCATATATCCAAAGGCTTCTAAGTGAATTGAAATATATACATGCAAAAGGTATATGAAAAAAAAATATAGGACCAACATGTATTGGGAAATATATAAATGTTACATATGAAAAAATAATCTCTCCAAATGGTTATTGCAAATAATCTGAATTATTTTCAATAAAATTTTTTTGCTTTACAGAATTTAAAACAAAAGTAATCATATTATGTTTAGAGTCTTTATCCATAATCAAGGTAAATCCATAAATTTTAAAAAATTGTACTTTATTATAAAAATTATAAGTCTCCTGAAGTGCAGTTACATCAATGTTGTACTGATCAATCAATTTGTAGTAAATCATTTGTTTCCAATTTTGATATATTCTCAAAGTTATTGTGTTTCCTAGGTATATCTCTCTGTAGAGAATATAACTGACACTGGAGGTGTTCCATGATTGTCAACATCATGTAACTGGGTTTTTTTTGAAAGTTTAGAATTCTGACCTCTGTAGTCCTGGCATGGCCACTTTCCATGATATTATACATTTTTATAATTTGCTCTTTTCAATCATGAAGTTGTCTTTCTATGTGGAGATATTCAATTATGAAGTAAATGCTTTCTATTTGCAAGGTAGGCCATGGGAAGTCTGCCATCATACATCCTACTTATTCACTTAGCAAGGATTATTATTAAAAAAATATAGACACTAAACAAAATATTTTGAGCTTGGTATAAAAAAAATTTGGGGAGGGGGGGGGATGACAGTTACATTTATTGAATATCTTTGAATTACTGAATTTACATTTTTTTTAAAATTGAATTCAGTTATTTAAAAAATAGTTTGTTTCTGCTAGTACAGATATAAAGATTCAAATATATCAATTAATAATTAATTTATCTAAATTAAGTATATTTTTATTTATAATTATATGTTGGAGTATTTCAATTATCAGAATTAATAGTTAAATGTTTTTAAAAAAATTCAACCTATTTGAATTTTTCAAATACATTCAACTTTAATCAACATTTGGAGAGTAGACTGGTTGCATTTTTTAAATTTAATATTTTTGAATTTAAAGGTCCCGGGTTCGATTCCCATGTTAGTAATGTCACTAGTCAACCCAGAAACACCTGAAAAAGTGAAAAGAATAATACCATTCAAAACATTGTCTTATATATTATCATATGAGCTATTACTTACAGTTAAATGTATTTGAAAAGTTTAAATAAAGTTTATATTTTTGTAAAGACATTTAATAATTAATTCTAGATTGTGAAAATAATAAAGCACAATTCTATTATCATAAATATTCAAACAAACATATATTTTTATTTACTTTTATATTATATATAAGGAAATGTAATCTTTACATTTAGAAGTTGTATGGAATCATAAAAATCGCATTTAATATATAATTTAATAATTTTTTTAAAGACTTCCTTTCTGGTTTAAATTTATAGTTTTATAACCTCCTAGATAATAGAAATGTTAGCAACATACCAGTAAACATATGCAAAACATTTGTGTAATTAAAATACTGACCATTCTTAAAATGATACTGAAGTTACTCATTATTAAAAAATGTTAAAATTTCTTAATTTAATTTTGTATTCCTAGTATTGGAATTTAAATATAAACTATAATACTGACAATTAATTATAAACCTTTTGTCAAAAATAAAGTTTAAAAGCAATGTGTGATAATTGCATCTGTTTTTGTAATTATAATATTTATACTTTTTTATTTTTTAAAAAATTAATATGAACAAAATGTTAAAATATAATCAAATAAAATATAACATCTACTATTTTTATTTTAAAATATGAAACTTAATATTTTTCTTTAACAGTGGCCTATAGCTGACCCGACAAGTCATGTTCTTATTGGTTAGTAAATAAACATTTTGCTCATTTTAGCTAGAGATTGTAAAACTTCTAAAACCATCACAATCAAACAATTGACTAGACTTATGATTGGTATCTCCTTCCCTATTTTTAGGGTGCTGTCGAAAAGACCATTAGTATGAAGGAAACTCTAGTGCTTTATGATTTATATAAAGTTATGATTTTTTTTCATCTATATTTTAAGTATACATTTAAAAAAATTACTTTACATATAAATGTTTACAAATGCATATCTAGTTACAAAGCTTTTTTTTCTCTCTACAATACTAAGTAACAATAGAACTTGTTAACTTTTTTTCATTTCAAAATTGGTCCACAAATTATGCTACTTGATACAAAGAAGACAAAAATAAATGTAAAAACTATTTTGAAGAACAGAAGTCTCTATATGTTGTGTTTAGGAAGAAAAGTTTTATATTCAATAAGTCATATATAAAATGTGAGTGATAATCTACAAAATATAAGCAATATGGAATAGGAAAATTACAAAATGGTGAAACTAATTCTTATTTTAGGTAAAGTTCTAATTAATACCTTAAATATAAAATACAAGCAGAAAAACACTTGGTAAATATAAAAAAACAAACATCATTCTGACTCAATGCAAGAAATTTCAGAAAAAAAGGACTATATGTATATATGTACTTTGTTAACTTAAAGAACATTAAAGTACTTAAATCCTATTGAGTACAACTTATAAAAATATCTATGATAATTTATAAGCAACTATAAAAAATACATAGAGTAGTCAGAATCTGGTTTAAAATTGGAAACTGTAAAAAAAAGAAGAAACGATAACAAGAAATGTGATCTCACCAAACATATTATTTGCCAGTATAGTAAGAATAATAAATAAAATTTTAAAAAAGTCAAATTAATATCAATGCATCAAATGACAATCAATAACTTAATATGCATAGATAAAATAATAATCATAGAAGAAAATGAATTAATATGAGGTTTCTAAGGCAAAAATAAAAAAAATAAATGTTCATAAACATAGTTAAAAGAAAAACACTAATGTTTGGAAAAGGAAAAATGGTGAGAAAAATCAGACAAGTTTTTAATAATATAGATTATCAAAAGAGAAATAAAATCGATAACATCTTGAGCAATAATGTATTTATAAACCGTGAATAACATTTGACAAAGCAGAAAAATAAAAATACAAACAAATTAGTTGAACTGGATATATTTATTTGTCTTGTCACTTGAAAAGACATATAACAGAAAATTATTGAAAATCGACTAGATTTAAGTTTCAGGTTAAAAGTTATATATATATTTAAAAAAAGATGAGTCGGAGAAGAATTTAATTTAAAAAATCGTAGAATGAAATTGTAATTGTTTTAGAATCATTCATGAATAAAACTTTTTATCACAAAAATGCTAACAAAAAAGAAAGATATAAAATATTAAAGAATGTCAGAGTTATCTCATTTTTTTATATTAAAATATAATTTATTTATTACCAATAGTTACAACATTTATTGAGTCACATATCATGAAAGAAATATTACAGTGGGTTATACTTGAAGCAATCTTACATATCTGGAGCATCAGGAGTATCCTGTTGATTTCTATTTTGTGTTAGTTTAACTCTGCTCCAAGTTTCTCTGTATACCCAGTCAGGTGCCAGCATTTTGTCTCTGATACTTATTTTCTTTATTATTGATTTAAAAGTCTCCCAGATACTGGCTGTGAAGTTGATGAGTACCTGTTTACACCTGGGTAACCAGAATGTAAAAGAGAGGAAGATTGCTTCCAGATATCTGCATAAATTCCCTTTTGTATTGCACTTGCACTGTACATCAAACAGATCTGTGTCTTGATTTATGATTTTATTGTTGATGGTTAATTTTATTATGTTGAGTGTTGGGCAGTTATGGAAGATGTGGTGAATTGATTCCTCCTCCCTGGAGCATAACTGGTAGAAGGTTTATTTTAGTAAAGCCCCTTTTATAAACTAGAACTGACTGGTGGATAACACATCAAGGTTTAACTTTGTTATGAAATCAATAAACTTTGGTTCTAGTAACCAATTTTTTGCTTTTCTAATTAAGAGTTCTATTGTTTAATCCAGTTGTGCTTGGCAGTGCAGCTGGAGTGTTAATTTTTAAATTTGTTCACTTCCCAGTATGACCTTTTGGCTTCATATGTGGCTTGATTGAGGTTTGTACAGTTGTTGACATGTGTACAAATTTCATTATTATTTGCTGCTGTTTGGTGGGGAGTGTCTGTGGGTGGTACATTTAATGATGTGTTTGGAAGGCCTACTTATAGTGATAAAGCATGGAGTACTGTTATAGATTTCTGCAGGTACATCATAGAGACAGAGTGGAGACCAAGACCATTTAAATCCTTGGGCTTTATTTATGCTGATGGTGACTACTCTGCCCCTCCAATACAGTTTGAGCATAATGTATTAATTGACTTTTTGAAAGTCTTGGTTGGTTTAATGATTAGAAGGTAATAGTTCAGTCTGGAGAACACTAGCATTTTTAATAAGGTAGTTTTACCTGGAAGGGACAATGAGATTGCTGAGAGTGAGTTGATTATTTTCTTGGTTTTTTTTAGTATTGAATTTTGTATTTCCTTGGTCATGGTACATTTGGATTTGGCCATAGGGAAACCAAGAAAATTTTGAGATTTGGCTGTAAATATTTATGGAAAGGTACTCCCAGAGCTAATTTTCCAGATTGATGATTTGTTGGTGTTAACCCGCAGGTTTTAATTTTTTTTATGTTTGTTGAGAATTTTGAACAGTGATTGAAGATATGTAGGAAAATGGTGATGTCATTAACATATGATATATGTTTGATTTGTTGTTTTAGTGCCAGTACAAAAATACCGAACAAGTTGAGTTTGATATCCATTAACAATGGGTTGATATATACTGTAAAGCAGAGCATGGTAAGTGGTGAGCCCCGGGGGATTGAAAGGTGTGGTTTGAATCCTGGGGATAGTTTTCCATCTAGCGTGATGCATATTGTTCTATTTAGCATCAGGTTGGCATTATTCTAATGTATACTGATGGAACATTGTACTCTTGTAGTGTCTGGAAGAGCTTTGAGGGAATGACTGAGTCAAATACTGATGAAAAATCTAGTTGTATGACCAAGAACTTTGACTTTCTGTTTTTCCTGTCATGTTCTGTTAGTAAGAGGAAAAGCTGTACAGTTTTTTATAGTAGACATGTCTTTGTGTGTGTAGTGATGTATAGATATGTGAGTATATAATTGTTCCTGTATTTTGTCTTTGACCAATACACTTTATTATTTTTATTAGGAATGGTATCATTGATATTGGACATAGGTTGTTGAGGGAGGATGGGTTTTCTTACTTTTTGAGGAAGGAAACTAATGCTACAGGATACAGATCAGGGATGTTTTGGAATTCCCAAGCCAATACATCAATCATTCTTTTTATTATGTGTATTTTGAAGTAGCTGAGGTGGAGAAACACAAATCTGGGAATAGCATGAAGACTTGGATGCATGCTTTCCAAGTATGCTAGTAGCTTTTGGTGTATTAATGTTTCTATTATATTGTGGTTGGTATGATCTTCTAATTTTTCCCATATATTACCTATTTTAAAGGGGTAGTTTTGTAGTTTTACTTTGAAGTGGTTGTGGATTCGGTATAACATTGTTGGACCACTATATCAGCTATGTTCTACTGCTATCATTAATGGTGTAAGCTGTGTTTATGCACTGGGTGCCCATCTGATGTATTTGTGTGTCCAGTTGTGTTTTTTAGTTAAGATTTGGGATCTTTTGTTTGCAATATATTGAGCTCGAATTTTTTGTGTATCATGGTATTGGATTTTCAGATCTAGTATGTCTTGCATTTTGGTGTTTGTAGATGAGTTGTTGTCCAATCTGTCACTGATTTTATCCATTTTCTTTATGAGTTAATTAGGTCCTTTGTTTGTCTTAGTGTGATGATTGATTAAAATGTTCAGAATTCCTACAAAGGTTGACCATGCTTGGAGGGGGGAAAGTGGCAGAATTTAGATTTATGGAAGAGAATGTATGCCTTAAAGAATATCCATTCTGGAGTTGCTGCTTTATTTAGAAGTCTGATAGTGCTATTGTGGTTAGAATGGGCTATTGTGGTTGGGTCTAAGTGTAATGAAATTAGCATAGCCAGATGATCAGAGAAGGACACTATTTGTAGTTTGACACTGAGCTTAAAATGAAGTTCTGGCAAGTAATAGAGTAGATCTATCAACGACTTTTTGTTGAAGTGTAGAGGAAGAAAGATTGGGGTGGAAAATAACCATCTCCACATAGAAATACTTGATTGAGAAAGTGGAGATATTTTAGAGTAAATTATTGATAGGACATGTTGTAGTCACTAAAACAAATTGTGGGTGATGCATTAGATAATAGAATAGCATTTATTTTGTTTATTACTGTATGAATCAGGTTTAAATCTTTGTTGAGGTATATATAAAATGATATTAATTGAGTTGTTGGCTATGGTGAGATTTATTATTAACAGCTCTTTACATAAAATGATATTAATTGAGTTGTTGGCTATGGTGAGATTTATTATTAACAGCTCTTTACTGAGGTGAAGAGTTCTAATATGTTGATATATGAGGTTTTTATTTATGAGTATAGCAACTCCAGACGAGGCTGTATTTGAGGAAAGGTATTGAAAGAGACCATGTTGTTGCATTATTTGTTGGTTTCTGTAGTCAGATTGTAGATGTAATTTGGTTTCTGAGAAACAGACTAGGTGTAGGTTAGTTTTTTCAAGCCATCTTTTAGTTGTGAAGACCTTGCCAGTGAGTTAAATCCATGCATATTTATTGCTCCTATTCTAAGATTCATGTTTAGGGGTTTATAAATTATGAAGTATCTCATTACTTATCTTTTTTGCAACAATTGGAGAGATATTCAGAAAAAAAGAATTATACATCAATGGGTACTAATTGCATAGTTTATAATTGATTTAACTGAAACACACAGGTTTATCATATACCTGTGTTTATATATGTAAAATATAGGGTATATGAGCACAGATTTTTACATGACCCACCACTCTCCACACTATCTCATAATACTGATACACTTGAACACATATATGTTGAAAAGATAAATAATGACCAATATCTGTATTTCATGCTAAACCAGCAATCATCAGTTGGTCAAGATTACCATCTATACACATATGTGTCATAAGTGCTCAGATATATATTAAGATAGCCAAACCTTATACTTTAATGGACAGGCTTCAATCTACTCCACACTCCAACTCTTCAACCGTCCATCCAATTGAAAATCTGATGACAAGAATCTCGGCCTCAGGGTGGCCTTTGAGCATTCCATCATCAGATTTTCAATTGGATGGACGGTTGAAGAGTTGGAGTGTGGAATAGATTGAAACCTGTCCATTAAAGTATAAGCATGAAATACGTATATTGGTCATTATTTATCTTTTCAACATATATGTGTTCAAGGGTATCAGTGATATGAGATAGTGTGGAAAGTGGTGGGTCGTGTAATGATTATTATTATAAAATGTTGAAAATTTAGAATTTATTGCAAAAGCTAATTTTTTTTTTTTAAAAAAAAAAAGGTATTTAACAACCATATATTAACCCTGCAATGATTGTAAAACGTTTTAACTCAAGATAATAAACCTTAATGCTAATACTTTAATAATGAGATAAAAAATCCAATTTTCATTTATATCTGTCCACAATTACACTGCCTTTAATATATCAATATTTTTTGTATCAAAAAATGTCACAATTTTAGATTGGTAGAAATACATCCGAATTAGATAACTATTTTTGGAATTAATATATTTTACGTTCGTTTTATAAACCTTGTTTATTAAGGAATTTATTTATACTCCAATTTGTTTAATTGCTCTTTTTAAATATTGACAAAGACTAATGCTTGTTAAATAGTATTGATCTAGATTTCATTATTCTGCGTGTTTCCATCATTCAGGTTTGCAAAACAGGAACACTTGCAAACATAGTTTATGCTTTGATAAATGTATTTTAAGAAATGTTAAGGGCAATCTTATTTTAAACCTCTATGTTATTATAAGAAACTATTTTAAAAAGAAAAGAAAAACAATTCATCTCTTGTAACATATTTCTCTCAGAGGAGTACATTGACCTTATACAGTACAAAGCTTTAGAAATGTGGGGAAAATCCTGTCTATGTAATTATTCCTTAACAGGCTGATGGATCACAAATGATCATTTTGGAAGGACGGAAAAAATGATTCTAGAATAAACATTTTATATCGAATTAACCACTATAAAAGAGCTTTTTAAAAAAGTAATTTATTTTTATATATCTTTTTTTTTTTGTTAATTTCCAATATTTTTTTTAGAATTGTTGGAATAGCTCACTTGTTGTACATGACATTCTTATTTAAATATTTTAGTTAAAAGAAATATATGTGTGTGCTAAATTAAATACGTAGTATTAATATATGCACTAATAATAAATGAGGGACTTATTTAGCACTCTCTAATACAGATATAAAGGTTAACTTTACTATATAATGTAAAATAATTTTTTGTGACATGATAATCTTTTATATACAGTATGTACTGCTAAATTTATGATAGCTTAGTAAATTGAAAAATTTATGACTGTGTAAAAATTGAGCCCTGTTTATAAAATTATTTTTAATGGCATTTAATAAGGATAGAAATATATTGTCGCATATTTGATTTTAAATTTGGCCGAAGGTAAACTCATATTTTAAATTCCTGAGAGAGAGAGAAGGAAGATGTTTTATACATAATACGTATGTTTCATTGAGAAGTATATAAAGTATAAATAGTGATCCAAGTGACAAACAAACTTTTCGTCTGGGCTTATACTTATGTTTTAAAATTGATTCAAAGACAGGTTATGAGTCTTATCAAATGAAAACTTAAAGATTATTCAATCTTCCTATATATATATATAGAGAGAGACAGCTTATGAATATTCCACTGCAAAAAAAAAAATGATATGTACATGTCTCTTCAGCATCTTTTCAAAAAGGAACAGTGAATTAGAAGAAATTGTTTTTTAAATTATCAATTATTGAGTGATTAGGATTTTAATAGTTTTTCTTCTTTGTTATTTATTAATTTATAATTAAATGGCCTGTCTAATTAATTGGTTTTGAAAAAAAAAATCTTAGCCTCTATACCCTACAAAAACTGTTTAAAGTTTACTCACTCAAGATAAAAATCATAAGTCATGGTTATGTTAGGGTGAGATAATGATTTAAGTTACAAAGTTCTTCACTCATATACATATATATGTAATAAAAAAATTATGGTTAATATTTCTGTTTAGGTTGTGAAAATGTTTAGAATATCAGTGACTTTTAAGCATCAAATTTACAACTGAACATAACATTTATATTTAGATGGCCACTATATTTCTTCTAAGTTTTTTTCAATGAGACATTCAAGAATATTTAGCTCTTGAGGTAGCCCTTTTTACTATAGGGCTTAACTTTTAAGTCATTATAGACTTGAAATATTATTCCATTGTGTTATTGTAACTGTTAATTGTAAATAAAATTAATGAATACTGTGAATGAATATGACTAAAAATAAAACTAATGACAAAAATCAAAGGAAAAACAACTAATTATCACATAAACTAACCATTTCAGAAGTAATCGCTGATGAAATATGATAGAAACAAAATGAAACCTCTCAGTTTTTCAGCATGGACTGATGACTCTTATAATCAGACATATGGTTACTAAAATTACAGGGAAGATCCACTGAATTAAATCATTTTAGAATATTTTAACTTTTTTTCACAGTGGAACTTATAGAAAATAATAATGATAAAAACACACTTTTCAGATATCAGTGGATCCCAAAGAAATTATTTTTATAGGAATTGCTAATATAAAGAATACATATATTGATAAAGAAAAAATAGTATGAGGAGATTAGTTACCAATGTTTTAGAGTAAAGAGTCTTACTCATGAAAGTTTATGTTAAATGCAAGCAAAGAAAGTTATATAATATTTTATTAGTAATGCAGATAAGTAGAAGAAAACTTAAAGTCATTGAAGAAATGCATTTAATATTTCCTGAATCTGTCCATATTTGTCTTAACTGAATCGTTGGAGCTATAATATAAGAAGCCAATTTTATCTTAACCATATATACATACTGTCTCAAACTCTAGGTCAAAAAGATATTGTTAAAGGTTAGACTTCATTTTTTTTTAAATTAGTTAAATATTTTTAAGCTGCAGAATATGAAAATAGACAAGAACAATTATTGAAAAAAATAATTAAATATTTAAGCAATATTAAATATTGTTTTAAGGCTGCAGCTGACTAGAATTTTCCACACTCCAATTGCATATGGCAGATGCAATGCTTATTAAAAATTTTAACCAGATTATAATTATTTTAAAAAATTAACCTTCCATTTAATATTATGTCTAATAATTGGGAATTAAGTATTAAGCAGTGTTTTGATAAATGGGTTGTAGATATTTTATGACTATATTTATTAGGGAATGTTCAACTTCTAAACATGGAAAGATTTATTGTATAAATTTTGTGATGGCATGCAGTGTTTGCAAATAAGAAGGATGATCCCAACAAAATATTAATTAATATAGATAAAATTTGTAAATATTATGGAATATAAATTAATGATGTAAATCTAGGGCAATAATTAAAGATGAATAAGATAGATGAAATAATTCCTCAAAGAATTTTCATTAGTTGATAACTAATGTATTATTAATCTAATATAAGTCTTCTAATGTAAATGGGACCAATCACAGAAATATTAGAGCATTGAAAATTGGTGGAATAATTGAGGTAATGATCAGATAAATAATTTACTTTAATAGATTTGTCAGGCATCGAATGGAAATGATATAGTACTTAAACATGGATAAAATCGTTTTTAGTTTTAATTTATAATAAAAAACATCAAGACAAATGAGAAAATTACAAGTGCACTAATCTGCAATTTAGACCAAATCTTAATCAGCAATCTTAAATAAAATATTCAAATCCAAATAGAAAAAAAAAAGACAAATCATAAACTAATTTCAAAACAAATAGTAATAACATATTGAACCATATTAAAATATGTATAGTTCACGAGTGTTTTGGCATTTGTAATTTTTAAAAAGCTAAAAAAAAAGTAAAAATTAAAGATCATTCAAAAGACGCAATTTAGTTTTCTTCTTTTTTTTTTTTGGTTAGTATGATTTATTCTTGGAAACATTCAATGAAAGTCATTTGTATTGATATTATCTATTTAATTTAATTAAAGTTAAAATTGGAAAGAATGTAAGTGCATACAGATTATTTATCCAGATAAATAAAGATATTACGCTAATTAAAGATGGCGGAAATAATTTATAAAAAGATAACAACTGAAACACACAGGCTTATTATATACCTGTGTTTATATATGTAATATATAGGGTATAAGAGGTGGGTCATGTGAAAGTCTGTGCTCGTATACCCTATATATTACATATATAAACACAGGTATATAATAAGCCAGTGTGTTTCAGTTATTACATAATAGAGATGTCTGCCCATCCCTTATACATATATTAAATGGATTACGTCCTGTACATGAGGGGTCAGATTGACCTTAGGTCAACATGAGTGTGACAAGAATCTCGGCCTCAGGGTGGCCTTTGAGCATTCCATCAACAGATTTTCAATTGGATGGATGGTTGAAGAGTTGGAGTGTGGAGTGGATTGAAGCCTGTTTATTAAAGTATGAGGATTGGCTATCTTAATGTATATCTGAGCACTTATAACATATATGTGTAGAGATGGTAATCTGGACCAACTGATGATTGCTGGTCTAGCATGAAATACGTTTATTGGTGACTATTTATCTTTTCAGCATATATGTGTTCAAGTGTATCAGTGTTATGAGATAGTGTGGAGAGTGGTGGGTCATGTGAAAGTCTGTGTTCGTATACCCTATAAAAAGATAACTTTTTTCATGTGTCATAAGCATCGGCTGGGAAGTGAATCTGCTAACCCAGGATAACTGCTTATTTGTGACTAAAAAGTAATAATAAATGTACAAGATTATCAACTTGTACTTTGATAACAAAACAAAATAATATATGTGTAGAAAATCTAAAAACTGATTGAAAGTATAAAAAGAAGAATACAATTTCTATCAAGGTCTTTTGCTGACTTTTTCATGCATGGATGGGTGAGGATATGGCTAGTTCAGTTCCTGTTCACTCAATTGCAATAAATGTTCTATCCAGGAATATTCATATGTTGAACCAATGCTTCAGGTGTGAATAGAAACTGGAGTGGTTTGTGGTCACCTTCTTTCATCATAAAGAGGTCAGTCCAGAAGCTTCACATCTAGCTATACCTTGCAATTGACTAGGAATGTAAAAAAATGTTGACAGATTAAAACCAAAGTTTTCCATTCCAAAGAAATACATGTATGCTACAATGAATGATCTATGATCTACCTCGACCCAAGAACTTACCAGTAAGCTACTATTATTCATACTGATTTGTGACTAAATTAAATGTTTGCAAAACTAACTTTAATTATGAAGCTTCTAGTATCAAAATAGACATTCACCTAGAAGAAGCTTAAGAGTAATATGAACTGTTTAATTATTTAATATTATCTGAATTAGTATATGTATGTTTCTTTCCAGTTTATTAATAATTTATCATTTAAATATTTTAAATTATATTAATAAAATATTTACCTTTAATATCAACTTTTCATTGTACATTATTAATTTTAGTTTATTCAATTTTATTATTAAAAAGATTATTATTTTTAGAGAATTGCATAAATTACCTTTGCCAATGTGCTTGTTTAATAAAGCCCTGAAAATTTTCTCTAAAAAATATTAAATTTAGTTAGTTACTGCAAATTTGCTCGATGAACATCTGGTGCCCTCATAAATAAATAAAAAACTAAGTCCGTCAGCAATTCAAATTATAATAAATATTAGGTCAAGTTAATCAGGAAATATAACTATGTTCACGAAATATCTGAATTCCTATATGGTCAGAATATTCTTGTTGAAATAGTTTGATTAACTTTTACTTTATAGTGCGTAAAATAAAATAAGGCATAAACCCATTGTGAATGTTACAATATAAATGATATTATCACAATGTCTCGTTTCAGAAAAAGTCCAAAAAAATAATTTATGTATGTTTTGTTCACAAAAGCCTTTGAAGAATTAACCAAAAACTAACTTAGACAGTATTTGAATTATATGAAGAAAATAGTAAGCTAAATTTATATTACAACTAATAGCTATGATAATTGAAAAATGACCATAAGAATATGAAGAAAAAACAAGGTAAGGAGATCCTATCTAATTAAAAATATTCATCCTACATTTGGAAAAGTAATGAAAATAACAAAAAAAAAATTGAAAGAAACATAGATAGTACAAATCTTATATAATTCATTGAAGAAAAGAGGAACTCTAAAATCCACATTAAATATAATTAAAGAAGAAATAAAGGCAATAAATTGTACATCAAAATGGCTGAAATAAAAGAACTAAAGCAAAGATGAAATCGAATTAGGTAACAAAAAAAATTTCATATCTTAGAGTAATATTATTAGTGATTTAGATTGCCAAAAAAGGAATTAAAATTAACAAAGTCAAAATAAAAATATCAACATGATTTAGAAAAGCAGTGATATTAGGTTAAAGGTAAATTCAATACAGTATATGTACATGCATTTATTAGGGATGAAATGTAGGCAATGACAAAAGTTAGATGGATTTTAGTATATATTTGAATAAATCTGCTGTCAAAATAAAAATTGATATACACAAAGTTTTCAATCAAGAATTATATATATATAAAAGTAGATCAAAGGAAATTATAAAATAATTTGTAACAATATTGTTTTGATAATAGATGTATTTATATATTTTTTAGTATTATTTTTGCCTAGATAAAGTATTAGTGAAATTAATGTCAGTGAACCATATGTCTTTTCAAATATAATATTAAATATATATCAATTAACAATGGCCTCTTATTCCATGGTAAATGAACCATTAGTGGAATTTGTATGTATATTAACATCTCTTTTCAAGACAGCAGAATAGTTTGACACAAAACTTCTATGACAAAGTATTAACACTTGATCATAATTGATGGCAGTTTGCCATTATTTGCAACACTTTGAATTACATTATACTTGAAAACCCAACTTTGTTTTTACACAAGTCTCAAAATAAAAGAGTAAAATTTCATAGAATATAAACAGATAACATTAAAAAAATAATTGATGTTAATTTGTGTATTTCTTGCAAGGAATAAACAATACACGAGAATTGCTAACAGTACTTATGGGTGCAACTCTAATGCTATTATATTGCATTGATTTAATTTGTAAGAACAGTTGGCACACCATAAATAGTGGAAAAAAGATAATATAAATTAATAAGGCCAATCAAAGTTTTAAGATTATTTTTATAAAACAAAGTGCAGAATAAAAATATGGAGGAAAACTCAAGTTTTTTGATGAGATCTGATTGTGAATGCACATATTAGAATATATAGAAACTTAAACATAGAGCGGTTTTTTGACTTAAGATGGTGTTACCTAGCCATTGCACAAATACTTATATAAATACAATCATTCTATAAAGTTTAGTGTAATAGAATATTGATTGACTCGAAACTAAATACTGATCTGCTAATTGAGTGTTTTTTGAATTCATAATATACCCTATCTTTTTTATATTTCATTTTTTAACATTCCTAGATTTAAAAAAATAATCAAATGATTTATAGCTCAGATCATAAGATGGTTGAATTTTGAAAGTGAATAAAATGGGCCACAATTCATGGAGGATGGTCTCTAGGATCTGTTACTCTAGCACTACACCAAAGTGGTTTGAACATCAACCTAACCATTAATAGTACTAAACTTTGTTTGAACTTCAAGAAACTTTTGCCCTGTGTAGTCTATCACTATCATGGAGTGGTTGATTGGAAAGTAAAGGCTTTGGATTGAATTGTATGCTATCATGTCTAACAATTGAACACCATATTACCTCTCAAATAACCAATAATTCAAATATTATTATTTTATTACTATGACATACAAGCTATAGATTTAGATATCCAATAACAACTTGAAATTCTCAGTAAAAAAGTTCTGATGTGCACGAATGTACTATAGGCATGTATATAACAATGATGGGATAAAAGTATACAGTACAATATTCATAAAAAAATTACGTATTTTGTTTTTTTCTCCTCGTATATATATATGTGTGTGTATATAACAATTGATTGCTGAAAATCAGATTTTGTTGACTTGAGTGAATCAATAAATAGTTATTACGTAACAGAATGTAATGTTTTCAAAAATTATTTTTACATCTTGCAAAGCTTGCTTTGTGCACACTTTCATTTAGCTTCTTTGTTTCAGATTTACGATACATTAATTTTATAATCATTATAAAGTAATAATGAAAAAAATGTCTGGGTATTTGGCAAGCATTTATCGCCACTGTACAAGGGGGTTGAAAAAAAGTTTGTGAAGGTTTCTGTCAAGATCTCAACCATTTTAATAAGATGAGACAGATGTGAGAAGTTATAGTGCTGCTAAGATTTATGGGATACATATAATATTTTAGAAATCTAAGACAAAATTCCCCACTTGCCTTAAATCAAACTGTCATAATGTACTTTAAATATTCATTAATAATTTGCTGATTACCTTAATGGCGAATTATTTCTCATGATATTTTAAAATTATTTTTTTTAATAGTTACATGATTTTTTTTTTTGCAAAAAAAAAAAAAAAAACATTTTATTTTACAGATGCTGCGAAATGCAATTTGCAATTGGGACAAAAGATTAGCGTTATAAATTTTAAATGAATAAAAAATAATAAATTTCATCCCTTCCCTCTCTTTTATATTATTAGCGTGGCATGAAAATTTATTTACTTTGCTATTATAATAAATATTTTAATGTTAAGAATCTTTATTTTTAAAACACATTTGATAATTAACTTATTGTCATTTAATATCTTTATTAATTTTAGCTGCAAATTATTTTAAGAAGTAGGTGGAAAACAAAATGAAAATAAGATATTTTTTTATACATATAAAATGCTACTTGATTACATATTTTAGTGTCAAGAGTAAACTATCCTTTTCTATGATTCATCCCACTTGTTTTCATTATCTTTTTAACACTATTTTTATTTGTGATCAGTTGGTGATATTTGCCCATTACTCTGTAATGTTTTTGAAACCGAGAAACGATTGTAAAGCAATAAGATAGTCCCATTACTTCCTGGCTGTTTAGATTCGATTAATAGTAATACTTTTTGGAAGATATTTTTTATTTTATGTGACGACTGTTGCCAGAAATCAAAATTGTGCCCTGCACAGTTTAATGTAGTGGAAAAATGACAGTCTATTTCCAACTGAATAAAAAAAAAATGTCAATTAAATGGAAACTATTGTGGAAAATCGCTATTTGAAACCACATGACTTTCTAAGAAATTAACCTTATGATTTATTTATTTAATTAAAACTTTGACTTAGGTAATAAAAAACTCAGTAAAGAAATAACATATTAAAACATTGAAATTACACTATAACTAAGATCTGGAAATCACTTGGAGGTTTTGACACTGAAATCAATCTGAGTTCAATAAATCACACATGAAGATAAGATATAAAACATTATATACCATTACTAATGAAACACATTAATTTATTCAAAGCATTTAGTTTCAATTTTTTCCCCTTAAATTTTTGAAAACTAGTCAAGCATTGGTGGTCGAGAGGTCAGCGACAGCCGCTTTACAAGCAGCTGTCCCGGGTTAGCGGGTTCGCTTCCCGGCTGATGCTATGACACATGAGAGAGAAAAAAATTTTTGAAAACTATTCTGAAAAATATTCTACAATAAAACATAATATAAAATGATTGCACATAATTAATAATAGATAAAAAATTTAAGCACTTGAATATTTTTTTTTGCTTAAGAATTTTCATGAAAATTCTGTACCAGAAGTGTCAAAGTCAAGTTATGATCCATGGAGTTTGAGCTTTAGAATCTAACATCCCACCAATGTACAAGGCAGCTAACTTTATTCTTTTTTTTAAATAACTATTTGTTTAAATAATACAATAATTATCATTTTGATGATATTAAGGTAGGTGAAGATAATTAAAGGATGAAATAAAAAAACAATATGTCCATTATTAGTCATAGTTTACTATTACTTGTCATTCTTTTAATGCATTTTAGGATTTTAATATTTTAATTACATTTACAAATATTAATATGTTTTTTATAAAGAATTTTGAATAATAAGTATTTCAATAAATTATGTGTGTGTTAAATTCTTTTCTTAATTCCATTGAAAATGATTATAACAGAAAAATAACATTTAATCCTTACCAATGAAAGCTTGTCATTTTTTGCTATCATCTGAATATTTACAACTAAATTATATACTTTAATCAGATTTTATATTATTAAGATGTTATAGAAAGCAATAAAAATTCTGATGGTGATCAAGCAATGTTTAATTAAAATGTTACATGATCACAAGTGGCACTACTGTATAGAGAGTTTTGCCTGTTTTAATTAAAATGTTTACTTTTAGAAGACTTTATTATAGACTAATAAAAATGAGCATTTTAGATTGCTTTAATTGTTGACATATAGACTTCTATTATAGTATTGTTAAATGTGTGTATAGAAAATTGGTTTGACAACAATTTATACACAGAATTATGTTCAATGGTAATCTTACATTATCTTTTTTAAAAATGAAAATACTTAATTGTAAATTATTAGAGAAAAAATATAGTTAGTAATAAATTTGGCTGAACGTTTTCGAGGAACCGTGCCTCATACTCATAGCCTTCATGAAAATATACTTGATATATGTAAATGAGAATATTCAAATGAGTTACTGTTAAGTAGCCCATTTTTTCGAAATGTCGAAGCACGTGTCTCTTCTGTTGATTGCATGGATGTCTCTGTTAATGTAGAATGCCTCTTTTATCTTTCTCCTGTAGTCGTTTGAGAGTATGAGGCACGGTTCCTCGAAAACGTTCAGCCAAATTTATTACTAACTATATTTTTTCTCTAATAATTTACAATTAAGTATTTTCATTTTTACAAATAAGGAGAAATTAAAACCACATTTATTATCTTTTTTAATAATTAAAGCAACACTTCCTTCTTTTGTTTTATATGAAAAGTGAATTGTAGATTAATCTAAAATTATTCATTCCATCTTACTTTATTAACATCTAAGATATTAATCAATGCATAGGACATCCTCTCTACCTCTTGTTTTTTATTTTTATATTTATACTTCTTGTATTCCAATGTTAATAATAACTTTCTCTTTATAGTTTAATATTTTTTCTACATAGTGACATCAGCAACTACTCTTCAATATAGCAACATTTTAAAGACTGGTAGTATTGGACATATTAAGTGCCTTCTTATGTGAACTAATCAGGTTCTATAAATTCCAATAAGCTAAACAAATAATGTGATATCAATATGCTTTTCCTGGCTTTTCCTGCCTTTTTATAATTTTCAACATTAAATATTGGATTAATTTAATGCTGTTTTTTCTACATTGTTTTGGAGCTATATTATGGCCTGTCAATATTTATATTAATAAGAAGATGGAAAAAGGCAAATAGGGTGAAGATTATATATATATCTTATGAAGAATTTTAAAAAAGAGAATTAAAACTTAGTACACATTTTTGTATATTACAAGAAATATAATTGATAAATAAATGGTGCATCTCAGATTTGTAATCTTGTGATCATTAGTTATGAGACCATAAAATTAAATACTATGTAACTAAAAATTAATAAAAAATTTATTTACTATTCTCAGCAATGCTAAACCTTAAACTAATGTCATAGTAACCACATTTAATGCCATGCTTTTGTTGTGTAATTTCAGTTAACAACATTGAATTTGGATTTTATTGCTTTGGTTTAAAGATTAAGAGATTAGCAACAGTAAGAAAAATCTTCACTATTTGATTTGCATATCATTAAACACAAACACAAATTATATAATACTAGTAAACAAGAAACAGATGTGATTATATATGATTTTTCAGTACAAAATATAATTTTTACAAATTTGTTTAATATGATTTATTATTTTATTTATTATTTTTTAATACCTAAATCATATAATAGAAGTAAATACACATTATAAAAGAAATGATTGTGTGACTTTATGCATGTAAGAGTGTTTACATATATGAAAATGCAAGATATATATATATGTGTGTGTGTGTGCATGTATATATTGGAAGGAAAATAGGATAAATATTAATCTTTGTTAGTAAATACTGAGTTAAGCTATTAGATTATGATAGATATATGATCAAATTAAAAACTCTGTTATGATTAGATTTATTCAATAATAATGTCTTTTTAGAGTATTAGTTACATTTCCAAAGATATATTATCTAAACCTCAACTACTGATGTAAATGCACTCTCCTAAAAATAATTTTTATTTGTACTTAATGCTAATAAAAAGTGTTTTACAGAGTGCACTGCTATTAATATTTCCCAGTTATTGTTTCTAAGTTCTAGCTATCATATTATGTGAACATTGAGAATTATAATTGCACATACTAAACTGTTCTTAATTAATTAAATTATAGAGGCAAAACATATCTATATATAAAGTAATATAAATAAAATGTCAATTAATTAAAAAACTATTGTAATAACAATAAAAATAATAAATATCATATAATAAACTATTATATATAGTCTTTCAATCTGCAGAAGTACTTTTAATTATTTCCTTAACTTGACTCAACTGCTGTTAAATTCAAAAAACTAAATGGAAGCAACCATCATCAATTCAAATCCCAAATTTTAATATTAGCAGCTTGTCTAGTTGGATTTAATTACTACAAGAAATAATAGTATGTTAAGTTATAAATTAATAATCAAACTATTGCAAAAAATGGAATATATAAATTGTAAATCAAAAAATACCATTTATGCATAAGATGGTAAGTTTTAGATCTTTTTTGTTTCATAATGAAAAATTATGTCATAACTTGTGTGGTAAATTTAAAAAATATTGAGATATTTTCCAAAGAATTGCTTGAAATTGGTTATAAGATGAAACAGATTAACAATACTTTATGTCAATTTAAAATTTTTTAAGGATGTATATATAAGAATGTGTTTAAAAAGAGTTATAATGGTTTAAAGGAGTTGTAGATTGAGAGTAAAAAATGGATATCTATTCTATTTATTGCAAATGCTCAAATAATTTTTTTAAGGATATATATATAAGAATGTGTTTAATGTTTAATTTTGTGTAACAAATAATGTTAATAAATTAGTGAATAATTCTAAAAATGCCATATCTGTCAAGCAGAAAAGTAATAGTGTGTATCAAATTTTTTGTGGATGTATGTTATCATATATAGGTGAATCAAAATGCAGTATTGAAAAAAATTAAAGGAGCATGAATTGTTATACAAGCATATGAAAAGTAAAAATAATAGTGATTTAATGGCTGCTTCAGTTTTCTTGGATCATGAAAGGACACGTAAATATAAATTTGATATTGAAAGTGTTAAGATTCTTCATGTAGAGAGAAATCAGAATAAAAGAAAAATTAAAGAGACAATTTTAATAACTAGGAATAAAATGAATATAATTAATAAAGAACCTGCTAACATTAAAATTTGGGATTCATGAGATATGAGTTGATGATATTTGCTTCCATTTTGATTTTTGAATTTAACAGTAGTTGAGGTAGATTAAGGAATTAACTAAAAATATTTCTGCAGTTTGAGAGATTGTATATAATAATTTATTATCATTATATTTATGATTTATATATATATATATTATAATGTTTTCTGTATTTCTAGGCCTCTACACGCATTATAAATGCGTGAGTTGATCAAGTTATGCAAAAGAAAAATAAATGTTCATTTATTTTATTAAAAAAAAAGAAGAACGTTTCATTATTATTCCAAAACATAACTATCTTTCCTGATCAGCTCAGCCTAGAATTATTACTAAGTACAATCATGAGCTGACTCAGTTTTTAATTTCTACATGAGGGCACCAGAGTCGTTAGACCCACTAAGTCGGCATCAAACATATTGTAACTCGTAAACTAATAATTATACGATCTGGGTTAAAATTCCCGTTAAGTAGAAGATATTCCCCTTTGACTTAATTAAGAAAAATAAATCTATTTAGCAAAGGTAATTTGTATACTAATTCGATTCTAAATAATCAAAACTTAAATATAATAACTCTAAATTTATACACGTACAATGAAAGTATGTTAATAACAAAGATTTAATATTTATGATAAATGAAAAATTATAATGTTGGGACGTATTGTGCATAACGAATTTAATAATTTGATTCAAATATTGAACCAATAGTTAGTTTGTGTCTTATTTTTCCGTGGTACTGTTTCATTTACTACTCCGTTTGCAAATCTTTAGATCACAAAATTATGGGATAAACATTTCATTAAAATCTCAGTTCATAAAGCTTTATATAAAGTTATGGCCATTAACTTACCAGTAAGTTTATATTTAAATAGGTCATTGATCCTCCGACATCCAATTCAGCCAGTGGGTAGTCCGCAGTAGTTGTTTTTTTAGTTGCACTTCTTCCAAATCTCCGATCAAATTTAGGTAGAGTCAGATGACGATCTAGGTGACTTTTCTCGAGAGAAAGTGTCGGCAAACGATAGAGTTCTACTCACTCATGATGAGCGATTTCAGTTCATATCTAAGTGGACACATTTTATTAATATTTTTTTTTGTTTAAAAAAAAATATGAGGCACTTCAAATTGCTCAACACTCTCTGGAACATCAAGACAAAAGACACTTTTCAAATCTGTCGGCTCCTTTTATATTCCCAGATTCTTTTTAGAAGTTCTGCGCATATTCCTTTTTACCTTTTGTTCTATTTTATAAACTTCTACATTATTCTCCTTTTTTTTATTACAAAGTCTGTTTTCTCGTTAATAATTTCTGCCATTTTTAATTACTATCAGAAAGTCGGACTTTCTGATAGCAATCTTTTACCTTTGGAATTTTCTTTCACTACCTGAATCAATTATTCAGTATGCACTTTCCCACATTGAATTTACTTTAGTTAACTAATATTAAAAAAAAAGAAAAATTAAACTTTCACTGTACGTTTTTCTTAAAACATTATATTACAAAAAAAAATTAAGGACCGGGTTCTCTTTTTTTTTATTTAAATGATACCCAATATTAAATAGTAATTTGTACCATATATATAAATAAATGGCACAATATATATATATATATAGAATATATAATAAATTTGTACCATATATATAAATAAATGGCACAATATATATATATAAGAGAATGAGAATAAATTGACAATAGGCTAACATAACCAATTAAAAACATTTATTAATAAAAGAAAATCAAAGAAACTCTTAAACTATATCATGACTATTATTTGTTTTAATTCTATGGCTTGAATAAGTACATTTATTCAATATAAATTTGTCATTTAGTTTAAGAATTATTTTACTTTGTTTTCATTATTATTCAATACCATCCATGAAATTATTATTTACTGAACTATGGATTTTGAAATATATAACAAATTTTTTAAATTCATTCATATTGTAATTTAAATACTAACATACAAAATATATATAGGCTGAAGGAAGAGATTTGTAAAATATATTTTTCACACAAAATCTTGTTCTTTTGAAGCAGATAAGAATACCCCCCCCCTCTAAATCTCAAAGTAAAATAATAAAAAATTATATTTTATCTATAAATGAATAACTTTCTTTTATATTTATAAAGTACTAGAGGAGTAATGGCTCCAGTGCCCAACCCCCAAATCTTGCTCCACTTGACTTCACTCTTTCGGCAGAGCTTATGGAAAAATATTTATTTCTAATGCTTTTTTTCCATGCAATATGTATATAGAGTGTTTTTGAAATTTCAACAGTATGACATTAAAGTTAGGTAAAAATAAAAAAGAATGATACCAAACACATACATGCAGGATTTAAAATAATTCTGATTTAACATGTTACATAAATCATTATTTATGATTTTTTTTTGCAAAACTTCTTAGGGTAGACATGAATTTCTAGGTTCTATTTCTAAAAGCAGATTATTTATTGACAAAGAAAAAAGATTTAAAGAATGCAAAAACAAAGGGTATATTATCAATGCTTTGAAATAATTTTTTCCAAAAGATAAAAAAATACTGATTCAAATATCTCAAGCTTTTCCCAATTTTCAATCTTAGTAGTATAGACTCTAGATAGAAGAACATTTAATTTAAAGGAATTTAAAAAAAAATTCTATAATTAACATTTATGTACTTTAACAAAAACTATAAAATTACTTACAAAATAAGAATTTAAAATAACTCTGATCTAACACATTACACAAAATTGTCACTTCCATTATCTACATAAAGTCTCTGGAAGAACATTTAATTTTAAGAAATTTTTTTAAAAAGTTCTATAAGTTACATTTATATATATTAGAAAAACCTATAAAACTATTTACAAAATAAGAATTTAAAATAATCCTGATTTAATGCATTACTTAAAATTGTCACTTTTGGCACCTACTTCCATCACTTATGATTATATATATAGAATAGATCAGGGGTTCCCAACCCTATGCCCGTGGGCACCATGGCACCCGCAGCGCCCACAGACCATTTTACATGTGCCTACCGCTATCCAAAAATGATAAAAAATTATTTATCTGATACAAATAAATTTAATTTTTAAAATTTCTTATAAATTATTATATTATATTGTAATCAAATTGTAGGGCATACTATACTTTTACAAAGTAAAAATATAAACGTTAATTATATATTAAAATTTTATTTTTGAAATATTTTTTTGTACATTATATGTATTATTAACAATATCCAACTATAAATTTACATTGAAAAAATAAATGATGCCCACCATCTAGTTGAAAAAAATAAATGGTGCCTGCCACCTGGCGGTATTATAGAATGTGCTCTTAAGTGCAAAAAGGTTGGAGTCCACTGGAATAGATATACATTTAAATTTAAGCCCTTTTAAATGTAAATAATGAAATTTTCTAAGATTTTATGTCTATAAATATTATTAGATATTTTGCACATATAGCATGTTTGTATGCATAAAATAAAATAATTATCAAAAATTTCAAGTATTAAGAACAAGCATTAATGTAAACATGGAACTCTTTTACATCTATATTTTAAAGCTCATATATAATGAATAATGCATTTAAAATTTTTGATAATCATTTTGTATTATATATATTATAATAGATCACAACCAACAACAGTAGATGATGTGAGGTCACTTACTTTTAAACCAACTACATGTTTATTGCCTATTTGATTAATGATATATTTACATGCTAATAATGATGATCATGCCAGACTTGAACAGCCAAATTTAAAGAAAGTTAATAAATACATAAGCCTTACCACTTCAATTGTTGGTACATATCCTTTTAATTGACAGACCAATTAGATTTTTCAATATGATTTCTCTTATGTTTAACCTATTGTTAATGTGATGATGGAGAATTTGTATATTAATGAGCACCAGCCATAATAAACATTATAGCTTTTTTATCATTGCATGACAAATCAAATACCATTTTAGATCTATTATCACCCATAATGCTAGCACTTATCACTCTAATTTATATTTGTATAAATAATTTCACAAATCACACTTACACTACATTTATCTTTTAGATGACAATATATTTATATCTATTTTGGAATGTAGCATAGAACCAAAAAAAGTCATGCACCTGATATTAAATTAAAAAAAACAACAACTAATAATTTAATAGAATTAAAAAAAAAAAGGCTAATGCAGTTTAAATCTCAATTATCGCAATAAATAAATAAGCATTTTCTTAGTTAGACAATGGATAAATTTTGCCAAAATATTTTATTTTTTTAATTTTTAATAACTTTAATTCTATTTATTTATTCATTATCTGACATGCAAAACATAAAATAATACACCCAAAAAAATCTATATAAACAAATAAAACTATTACTCTGATGTCTACGCATGAGAATTAAAAAACATTCACTGAAAATTAATTAATTTGATATGCAAAAGTAGAAAAAAAAATCTCACCTTATTATATTGAGCTCAACTAACAATACTTAGAAATGTATCTTTTCTCATATCTTTTTACATCATGTTTTATATGACCCTACATAATTAACCAGACATTTAGCAAATAAATTACAGTCTGGTATTTAATATGCTTTCCTTGTCAGGAGCTCACAATTCAACCTAGCTTCTAGTCTTTGGTAGAAATGACTGTAAGTGGCTTTCCAATTTTCTAGATTCTTGCATTGATTTATACTCTTTCTAATTTAACTTTCATTCACCTATATATAGTAAGGCATTTGTCTGTAGATTTAGTCATCGTGAATGCTATTGAATGTGGGGTAATTAAAATTACATTAAAAGAATATTGTTTTATTTTCTGTACTTTGTGTGGTCTGTTATAATTGTGTGCTATGTATGGAAATTGATTTTATACATTTACTATATACTATATGTCACTTAATGTATTCTGTATAAAATATTAATATAAAAGCAAATTTTTTTCTACTCCATTGCTAATATTTATTATAGGCTTGAATACTCATTAGTTATTAGATAGTAGTGTTTACATAATCATTTCCTGTCTGGAGATATTAATAATATAGCAGTATATATTGATTTAATAAGCAGCATCATCTGGCATGATTGACTATTCAAGTTTATGATAGATGTCAACAGTGAAGTAGAATAAATAAAATTTCCTTTGTAAAGTATTATGTAAATGATTTCGGATTTTGAAATATCATTAGTTGCAATAAATCAATTACTTTGTCATATTTGCATATTCACATTTTACTTTTAATAATTAATATTGATGATGAAAAATAAAACAAATTTAAATTTATTATTCCAAAGTAAAGATAATACAAATATCGTTTGTAAATGATATTTTGAGATATTTTACCTTTTCAGTTTTGACTAAAGTTTTGCAACGCTTTTTTTAGTTTTTTTTTTTTTTTTTAATAAAAGAAATAATTTAAAAATAATAATTATACAATAAGTATCTTTCAAGTAATTAAATTGTTATTCAATGTGTTTTTAATAAAATAATATATATATAAATTAATTATATATAAACGCAAAATTATATGTTTTAAAACTAACTCATTTAATATCAAAACAATATCCTTATCAATATTTAACACTACTTTATACATTTTTGATTCTGATAACAGTTCAAACTTCTATACTATAATTATTTTTTGTTTATTCTGCATTGAACATGATTTTGCATGAACCTAACTAACTAATTATAGAAATGTGATAAAAGGTTTTGCTAATTCATAAATGAAAGCTTTTTGGAGTGGAAGATCACAAAATAAAATCTTTTTAGAATATATAATCTCAAAAAAGAAAAAAAAAAAAGGGGGGTTGAATGATTTAAAAATATGATAACTATTTTTAGTAGAATCATTTTAAGTATTTTGTTTATTTTTTGTATGTTTAATATATATGTAAAAAAATATTTTATAAACTTTAATAAAAATGAGTGCTATATTTAAAGCTTAAATGTAGAATTAAAAACTATCAAAAGAGAATTAAATGTAAATACTGTCTTCCATTTAAAAATATAATAGTACATTTGAAGTCTTAACTGAAAAACAAAGACTACATTTGAAATTATGAAACTATAAGTAAACTACTTAGTACAAATAAAAATTTGCAATGTTGGTTGTAATTGTAAATTAGTTAAAGCGCATTGAAAAGGGAAAAATTAATATTAGCAAAGAGCTTTATTTTGTATGATTATTATATATATTGTTGCTGTTATATAAAGTTATATTATATCATTGATTTATTTAAATAAAAATTTAATAAATAAATTAATGAATAAACTCATAATTGCTAAAAGGATTACATTCCAAAACAAGTTTTTAATATCCATCGTAAATAAAATAAAAAAAAATCATTCATTTAACTTACATAGCTGTATATACATAATATAATAAAAACTGTTTTAAAGATTTCAATTATCTTTTTGACATACTTCTGGACTTGATTAATCTTTTTATATGTGTATGTTACACTTAGTTATACATTTTAATGGGGGAAAAAATCTAATTTTTTATTGTGTCTTTATATTTTTTACAAATTTCATTAAAAGCATAAAATAAATAAAATATCAGCATTTGTAGGGTTTCACAATATTTAACACATAGATGTGAATCTTAAAGATAAACAGAAAAGTAATACATAGATTTTAGACCACATAATAAAGTATTGGAGAGAGAGAGAGAAAGATATATTATGTGGAGAATAACAAAGAGAGTTCTAAAGTTAAATACATGAGAGGACTATCATCTACAACAAAAAAATAAAAGCATAAAATAAAGCTGTTGGTGGACATATTTTTAGAAAAAATAAAAATTAATGGGTAACTGAAGTCTTAAAATGGATCTCAAAAGACTGTAGACATGTATTACATTGACATTTGTAATCTCTCTCTTTTCATGAAAGAAGTGTAAATATTTGTCTTATCAATAAATACTGATTTGGCATGTATCATTTTCAATACTAAAGTTGTAATTATTTAAACAATTCTGCCATTGGATAAATATAATACATTTTCCCAAGCTAATTAGTCAGAAACTGATCTGTTTTAATGTCACATATTATTAATTAAATCATTTTTCCAGATTTTTAATCGTGATTAAAAGTAATTAATTATATATTAATATTTTAAACTTTTTTTCAACAAACAATTGCTCCAGAAGCATCTATAGGTTGCAGAGAGTATTATATGATATTTGTTGGTTTATATCATCCTAAGCCAAAAGAAACCATTGTTATTAAAAATTATAGGTATAGGCCTAATATCAGATAAATGTTTAAGTGGATTGGTTTAGACTTAAAACATCAAGAATTTTTTGAATTTCAAACTACTAGCTTGATAATAATGTTATAAAAATGGTTTGGGGTGTATTAGCTCAGGAAGTTCATGTGCATTACATTTACATTCTTTACTGATAAAGACTGCAATCAGAAATGAGTCTCAGGTGTTGATATTATAGCAAGTGGATATGGATATAATAGTACAATCTTCTAGCATTCATTGATTCTTCAAACTTATGGCAAATGGCTTTAGTGTAGACTATGAGAATTGTTCCTGAGAGCATATGATATATGCCATTAGAAATAACCACATACGGTTATTAATTTATCAATTTCCATTTAAAAAAGTAAAAATAAATAGATTGTTACTTAGATACTTAAACAATTTTGCCCAATCAAATAACTGGCCATATGATTATATATATATATATATATATATATATATATGCTCTTCCGATATAGAAATATATATATATATAGAATCACCATCCAATTGTTTTTAAATATTTTCAGCTTTAATCTTTTACTGAATTCATTTTCAATATTCTTTGCACATTATTTTAAAATCCATTTACAATCTCAAAGCCCTATGCTGCATTGTTGTTGTTATCTACAAATGGTAATGATTAATGTTGTCAGAAGTAATCATTGATTTAATTAAATGCATCTATTTAAAATATATTCTGTCATATCCTTTTTTAGTTTTTCTTTATTACTAATTTCTTGACTATTTGCTCCCTATAATTTTCTTTATTAATACATAATCGGTCAGCAATTTCATGCCGGTGTTGTGCCAAATTAATGTTACAATCTTGTTCAACATACCGTCATGATTCTACATATTTTGTTTAGATGCAGTTTTAATGGGTATCAATTTTTTTTAAATATATGTTAATTGTATATCTTAAAAACATAGGATCATATGTGAAAAATCAACCCATTTATTAAAAATGTTATATCAATTATAAATTACATTTTTTTAAAAAAAAAACACATAGTTTGAATACAAACAAGTTACCAAAAATTCTAACATTATTAATCATTTTTTAATTAATCACAGCTATTAATCAATTAATGCAAGCCTTATCCCCATATGTCTTTGTCAAATTCTCTATATCCAGGTATGTAATTTGTCACTTTTAGTTTTTCCCACAGGCTTTTGAATGTTCAAGTGTTAGACAACTTCTTTGTGTAGTCAAAATACTTTTCATATGTGAGAAAATTTATTTACATAAGTAAATTATTTTTATTAAAATTTTCAGATAAAGATATCCAACAATTGAGAATGGCAGCTAACTTTTTCAGGCAGTCTCCTTCAAGAGTTTTCCACAATTCTAAAAATTTTGTTTTCCAAAATTCTGATGATGTTAATTTTATAAATTCCATTTCAAAATTATCAATGTTCATCTACTCAAAAAAAGATAAATCAAATAAGACTGTTTTTAAATCAATTAAGTCAGGTTTAATGAGGAAAGAAAATATAGGTGCATGAGAAAATCTCCACATCATTTGGAAAATTCTTCTTTAAGCACTTCAACATACTTTCACAATTCATCTTTGTTGACAGTAAATTGTCTTGCAATTGACATTTGGAAAGTGCTTGTATATGTTAGTGATAACATTGTGTCAAACTATATCTAATTTTGATGCAAATCCTTTCCAGTGTTCAAAAAGTTATACTACTGTTTGAACCTTTCCTTGTAAATTCAAGTTTAAATCATTAAGCTGTTATGTTATATAAGTCAAAAACATCAATTTGCATAACCAGCATTATCATTCAACTCTGGGAAATTTTCTTTTTCATGAAGAAAAATATTTATTTCTTCCAAACATGATATAAACCTGTTTAAGACATTAGCTCAACTAAGGCAACAAACATTTCTGTATAGCAGAAGGTCCACATATGCAATCTTCATTTCTTCTAAAAGAGACTTAAATTGCCTGTGTATCAATGGAAAATGGAAAACAATAAAATTAATTATCTTAACAACAGTGTCCATCACAGAATTCAAGTGCTGTGATGAGATTTTCACAACTAAACTTTCTTGATGTATAATACAGTGGAAACAATATTTGATGGCCAGTATAAAGTTTAATAAATCTATTTTCTTTTTCAACTATTGCATGGGAAGCCTCAATAGCAACAGAAAATATTTTATTTACATTAGTTGTCTGACTTTCAAAATAATTTTAAAAAGCAGGGGTAATGTCTTGTGTACCAGGAAGAAGAATCTAACAACATAGTTCTTTATAAATATGATCTTTTCTACAATATCAAGCAACTAATACTAGGTGTGCCACATCATTTATGTTAGTGCTTTCATCAATAGTGACATTGAATACAGAGGCTTCTAGTAATCCAGTTTCCTGTTTTGTCATATCAGTTATTTGTCTCTCAATTGTTCTCACAGAAACCAGTATTTGTTGAATTTGAGACAGTATTATCTGTTTATTTGATAAATGACTGAATAAAATTTCAGCACTTTTTAAAACTGTTTTTTTTTATGAATTCACCATCGATGAAAAGTTTGGCTTTGTGAGCTATGCATTGAGCAATTATATAACTACATTTGGTGACTTTATTTTAGTTCTTATTATTTGACTAAAAAAAGTAGTTTATTTTTGAAGGTAAAAACAGGTCTTTCAGCAGCTACAATTTTTTCATCAGTACTCTTAAACATGGATGGATGTTTAATTTGATAATGTCTCTGTAGACTTGATGGATGATATACAATACTTTTATAACATAATGCACAAACAGCACAATCATTTTATTGTTCAAATCCATATTCATCAGTCCAAATGACTTGAAAAAAATGAACATCAAACTTTTTATCTATTATAAGTCACTTTAGGGTGGTATATTATTTAATAACAACAAACTGTTTTCACATACCACAGTCTTTACTAAACTTACAATCATATTCACATGCACAAAATTTAGATAGGCACACAGAGCACAAATTTATGCACCACAATAAAAATATAAGTAGAGTTGATCCAAACTAGAAATAGCAGCAGCAGAGTGTGTTTTTAATCAATGTGTGTTGTATAGATCAGTTTATAGCAAATTCACCAATTGCAAAGTTGCATTGCCTTTGTTTGCTTTTTCTATTCTATCTATATTAAAAAAAAACAGTTCTCATTAGAACTACTTCAGTTTGTTATTACTTTTATTAGATACGTACAATATTATTTATAATTGGAAATCTTGACAAATTTGATTGCTATGAATTGAGATTAAGTTTTTACTAATGCTCTTGCATTTAAATTGCTGTTTTAACTCATATGGATTTATTTATTGTTTTAATATACTATGGAACCTCAACCAGAATAATTCATGTGCTATTTCTATTTTTGGTTACATATGCATTATATATGTTATATATGCAAAAGGTAACTGATGTGAATGTTTGCACTGTAATTTCGATATAATTTTATAATGATAATTTTTAATATATTTTAATTCAATCAGTATGCCACTGAAAATCATTTCATGTGCCATGTCTGGAATTCAAGCAATAGGTTGCTGGTCCCTGGTGTATAACATATATTCATAAACTGCAAAATCACTTTCATTGTAAAACCTTCCATTATGTTCTTTTCTATTTATAAATAATCTTAAATTATATTACATTTACTTTTGAATGATAACATTTACTCACATCAACAATTAATTTTATAAGGTTTACTCTAGATGGCATGATAAAATAAATATAGATGGTTCTGAAGATTGATAATGGAATTTAGTCAAAATATTAGTTGTTTTTTTCATTACAATACAAAAGAAATGTAATTTGTTTTTATATTTATAGTTTATGGTAACAACATAGCATGTAAAAATATATATAATTTAGATAAAAGAAAACAGCACTCATTTGCTATGAATAGACAGTATTCCACACCAATAGGTGTTTTAAAAGAATGGATAGCCACAAATTCTTGAAACCTACTATTAAATAAACAATTTCTATTATTATCAATAAATGTGTTTATTTAATGGTAGACTTTAAGATTTTGTGGTTACCCATTCTTTTTAAAACATTTATTGACAACAATAAATTCAATGCTTTCTGCAACATCTAACATGGTAATACCTGTAGAAGATTTCAACATGACATAATAAACTCTCATCTCCAAATGGATTCATCAAATAATAGTGTCACTTATAAGTGCTAAGGGATTTTTCCCATTTAACTCAGTTTCACTTAATAACAATTGACATATCTCACTCATAAATTTGTTTTTTATTCACCAATTTTTAGCCTTGTGCTCTGCTCCTTTACTATTGCAGACCATGCTGCTTAAATCATCACCCTCAACCTAACAGAAATACAGACTACAACAACAAGCCTTCAGAAGACTATACAAACATTTCTTCCAACATGTACAACTAAATTTTTATACTAAAAAACCTACATAATACTTCAAAAACTGAAAAACATGTCATTTGATCCAGTATATGAATTACACCAACATACTTACATTCAACATTAATCACATCATTTGCAGGCCAATTTCCCCCCACAAGATTATTAGCTCTATCAGACAAACTGCATAAAAAAATAACCATCTCAAGACCAACTGCAGACAATCATATGCACATTAGAAAACTAGCTAAAGTCTATAATAACACTTGCAACATGTTAAAACAATGTAAAGCAACAATATATATCTATCTACCTTATGCAACAGCACACTTCGACCAGGACATACATGCAATAGGCACTAGGGTACCCCTTTACAATCAGAGTGCCCATAGCATTTGAGATAGATGGCTCTGTAATAGCTGTACATAACATGATAGATCCAACATATCAAGATTTTATAGCAAAACTTCTCAAACGGGTAACATACACATCAACTGCAGAGATGTTCGGCAACCCTGAAACAAACACAATAAATTACAACTGACATTGCTATCCAACTAACAACAATAAATACATATCACCCAGAATCCCAAGGCATTCTCACATTTATACTCACATACCTTAGCCACTTTATAGTCAAATACCTTTGTGATCTTGTCAATTGCATGTCACAAAAAGTTTATAATATACAAAGCCTATATCCAATTACAATAATTCTATTTATCAAAAGACCAGCCACTATATCATCTCTATCTAATGTAAGACTAATAACAATCGGTCCCTTAGGAATAAAATTTTTAGAAAAAGCAATAAAAGAGAAAATGGAGCCACCCACACTTCCCATATTATCATCAGTTCAATATGCCAAAAAAGGCTCATTCATTGGTCAAGATGCACTCATGTACAAAACAATTATCAAATTAGTAAAGAATAAAATAACCAATTACAGTGCAGTTAGACATTGAGGCAGCTTTTGATTCTTTGCCCATTGATAATCTATTTGAAACACTAAAAAAACAGCAATTCCGTCATTTCTTCTATATATAATAGCCAATCTGCTATTCAGTCATGAAATTTACATTACACTGAATGGGAAAAAATTACTTGCTTTTATACCTAGCTAATCCATCCCACAAAAATCCCCACTCAGCGCTTTACTTTTCACTTTATACATCAACTCTGTATTAATAAAAATACAACAGAAAATAAAAGAAATTCAAATACCAAAAACTGGTATATATATCATGCATAGCTTATATGGACAGTGTCACCTTTTTCTTCCTTTTAAAAAGCAACTCCTCATGCTATAAGAAATAATCCAGGATTATATCTCCAAATTTAACCTAAAAATTAACACAAATAAATCTCCTGCATAGTCCTTTATAAAGGTAAATGCTGTGCAGATATTTACAATGGTAAACCATCTGTATTTGTTGGTTTTCCTTTCTATTTTGAAATAAGTGGTATGAGGAAAAAAATTTCAAAATAAATTAAAGAAAGATGCTGAAAAAAATCACAACCTCACTTGAAAAATTATACCTCTCAATATACATGTAACCACAAAAATTACCTACTACACAACTAATATCAAATTTGCTAAGAATTTCATATTGACATTCTCAAGATTCTGTAGCAAATTAATATGGAAGAGTAAGTTAGTCTCCATCTCCTTAAAAAACCTGAGCAGACTGCCAATTCACAATGGACTCAGACTCCATTCAATTCCTGTTTTCCACACACAGAATTGATAAATCTTTTATCAACCACAATAAAAAGGTTTACATATCTAGATTGTATCATTAAAATAACACAGACAAGCTGCCCCATCATATGGATATATATCCACACTAAATTAAGAACTTAAACACATATTTAATCAAATATCACTTAATAATGACAACAATACTATATATCCAGGCCAAACACCTAATCCATATCTATCAGTGCTTGGAATAAACAACCAGAAACTGCTACATCAATTTAAAGGTGGTCATTGGAATCAAAATATTTTTTTTTTTTGCTAAAACTCAATCTAAATGCTCTACCTATAACATTTCTTTAGATTTCATAGATTCTATACTAATATTGGTTCAGTCATTAGACTCTATCATAGAGAAGAGAAGACATAAATCATTTTTTATTCCTGTACCATACTGATAACAATATACCACAATGGTCACAACATATAAACAAATTCATATTTCAATCGATGATATAATAAACATATAAAAGAGGCAACATTTCTGCTATTCATGCTGCAACATAAAACCTTTATGGCTTCTGGTGCATCAGATGCTTTTTTGCTCTTGCTAGTAATCTAAGTCACTACTCAACAACATACTCAATAAAGCTTGATTCATTCAGGAAACCTTGGTTTAACCAGATATATTTGCAGCCACATAGTCACACTTAAAACCAAGGGCCAATCTCTGAAACACAAATCCAAAATGGCAGAGGTAAAACTCATATCATCATTAAATTTAATTTTAAAACCAATAGTTCAAAACATACATATATAGAGATAAATATATATATATAAACTATTGAACAAAAAATCAGATCCGCAGAAAACATAAATAGTTGGAAAAGTAGTTAAATAGATCTTTGAGTCCCAGGGCTAAGTGATATATAAAAATGATTTTGTTATAAAGATCTTACTTTTCTTGTCTAATGTGATTTTTTTTGTTGGTGGTTTTGGCAAGTTTATCATAAGACAATATATAATTAAATGTAACTCTGTAACCTTTTAGACTTGATAAAGTTTTGCTTTGAAACATAATAATAATAATAATTATTATTATTACTATAATAATAATAGATGTATTAGCTTGAGTAAAAAATTGCCTTATTAGCAATTTTTTTTTCTTCTTAAAGCTGAGTATTAAAAAAACAACAACAAAAAAAACATATATGCAATTTATAAAACCATCAATGATTTAAAGCCATTGATCCTTGTTTATTGAAGCTACATTAAAAAATTGTATTTACTTAAAATATATATTGGGTGAGTATGTAAGAGCTGTGTGGTGCAAAACATAATTCATTTTTCTATTGTGTCTGGACTCGAATCTGAGCAAAATAAACTTGCAAATTTTTTTAAGTTTCGAATTTTTCTTTCACGCAGTTAACTCATAAGTAACTCAGACAACTCCCCAATATTGTTCACTAAATGGATAACTAATTATTTTTAGCTAGATTGTGAAACAAATACTAAAAAAAAATCCTTATCACCTTGTCAATAGCTAGCCTAGAATGAGGAATGGAAGGTCTTTGTCCTGCAGTGGGCTATTTTAAAAAAGTTATTTTATCTGTGCGGGTGTATTTGATGTACTGCTTTTCAGCCTATTCTTTTAAATAAACTTTTTGTTTGTTCTTTTTTTTTTTTTTTAGTATTATATATTTCTTTCATGACGATGGTCTTTTGTTTTCCTTTTACGTTTGCAAAGTATTTTGGGATGGATTGTTTTGCACAGTAGCCGTTATTTTATTTTTTTTTTTTACATTTCTTCCTCCTATTTGAAATTTGACTGACTCTGGAATGTAAATGTCTATATTAAATGACATCTTGCAATTGTTTAAAAACGATGTTTATTTTTAATTAAATTTAGAAGATTCAGTTAATTTATTTATATTGCATTTTTCTTACTTTGAATATCGAAAAATTTGGAATTACCTATTTAACAATAATTAATAAAAATGTGAGAAGCGAAGGGACAAGGTAATGGGGTGGAAGGTGGAGAAGGATTAAGAAATGAAGAAAAATAATTGAAATAATTCAAATTTAAAGATAAACTAATCTCACTTTTCAAATTTTTAAATATATCTATGCGTAGCAACACATGTTGCTGATACAAATAATTTTGTCTGGGTTATTTTTTTTTCGTTTAAAGTTTATCTTCATTTCTTCAAAGCTTCTGAGGTGTATTAACATGTGATAGAGATACACGCTATCAAAAAGATGACAAAAAAAATGGTAGATTAATTTGTTTATGCAACATTAGTGCCTCACAGTGGCAATGTCATTATTGAGAAATTAAATACCTACGTTGAGGAGGGAATTCAAAATACTAGGTCAAAGGGTAACCGCATAAAAACATAGATGCTTTTCTGTGACCGTGCAGCAGGATCTGTATTGAAAAAAAATTATACTCATCATTTGTCACCAAAAGAGAAAAAAAGAGTTGGCAACAGTATAGACGCTTTAGTCATAGCAAAGAAGAGCATGGAAGTGTAAGCACACTAGGAATTGTTTTCTGAATTGTTGTGGTACGTGTGTCAAGCTGGAGGCATGCGTGTGCCTGCAAGTGTGTACGAGAGTTGGAGCTTGGACCAACCTACAGTCTTTTGTTTAATAAGGTACACCTTCATTCTATTCTTTCCTCGCATCACCCTTAATCTAGAAATCAGCATGTTTGGAATACTTCCAAACTACACATACTATTAAAACTTTAAAAGTATTTACAAACGTGTTAAGTAAAATTCATAAATGAAACAAATTTAAATCAAACACTTTTAAATGTCTTATTTATGTATTTAGTTTACATGTTATATATAAATATATTTAAAAAATAAATTATCTCATTATATTTTTAGGATTCTCATTTATAGGTACATACTGTAAATTTATATGCTATTATATATATATTTGGATACTTAACATATTCATTTATTGTTTGTTTGTTTTTTAATATTTAGTTAGAAAAGATTGTTTGTTTTTATATGTATATGCATCTGCTTTTTTCCAATAAAAGCATATACACTATATCTTATATATGTCTGCAATATTTGATTATACTATCATATCTCTACATAACAGTATGCTTTTGTTTAATTAAATAGCGCATGGTATATATTATAAATTATTGTATATATATATTCATTTATTTCTGTATATATGAACGTGATTCTAACTGTGCATGTATTCTATATACACGTTCATTCGTTCATGTATATTTATATAATGTTTAGATATATAGATAACATTCATATATACCTGACAAATTAAATAAATATAACAATATTAATTTTAAATTATATATTATTAAATAATATATATAGACAAATACATATTTAATTTCCTTGAATTTTTAAATATTTACATCTCTCTGTATATTTACTTATATACACACACGTACGTATAAAGAGAGACAAGAGAGAAATTAAATGATGATTAATGTACTTAAAAATTAGGTGAACATTGGCTACAATAAATATATTTAAAAGTACTAAGAAAATCATCTGAAAATTAAATTATTTGAATAAAAAGGAAACATATTTTTTTTCTTTTTTGTCTCTACATAAATGGTCTAAATTCTGTAAATTCAAACATAAATTTGGAAAAAATGAAAATAAAAAAATAGCATGTAAAAAGATTTATGCATAAATAATAATACACCGCAAAATTATAAATGTTCCAATGAGATATTACATGGATTTATTTTTTACATTTAAAATAAGATTTTAGAAGCAAGAATACAATAATCACATCTCTAATAAGAGATCGTGTTTAATGGCTTTTTGATATAATAATACTGTCTGTAAATTATGCACGCGTGCCTTTTTTAGCATTATGTACTAATATGTGATTCCAAGAACTACACCAAGTGCTATTAGGCATCAGTTTTTTAACATCATCTTTTAGTAATAATGTCTTTGGCAAGTTTCCAAAATATATAAAGTTATTGTTTGTCTTTAATACCATTTAGTATTTTTGTATTAAGTAAATGACATCTATATTTGATGTTGAGTTTAATAAGATAAATCATATATCTTTTTTTTAATTACCTAGGGTTTTTTTTATTATAATATATATTAATTTTTAGTTTTTAGTATATGAAGAAATTGTGCAAAACATTTCAAATATGTTAAAACATTCAGAATTGAATAATAATAAAAAGAGGGAAATTATTTTTTATTAGTAGCAAAGTCACTTTTTTTTAAGAACAAAAAATAATTTTACTTTGTCTTATCTTCTAAAAGAAAGTAAGGGAAATAGTCTTTCATTTTTTACATAGAAGTAATGATTTTTTGTTTATGTTTGATTTAATAGCATTTACTCAAATAAAAAAATATATTTTTTATGGTGTACATATATTTAATATGTGCGTGTGTGCTATTAAATTGAAATATATTTCATAAATAATTCAATATATTAATTTTTTAATTATTATGTTGTATAATGCACCTATTATTTTAAATGCTATTCTTTATTTAAAAAATTATATAGACTCTACAAAATGCTTCTTTTATGGTATGATCATTAAAAAAAAGTGTTTTAATGCATTGCAGTGGTAGAAGTTTATATATATTAACATAATTAATGCAAAAAAAAGTTTTACAATATTTTTTTAAAATGTTTCTGAAAGTTTAATTAATTGTATTAATAAAATATTTAATGAACTATGGCTATGTTATTAAAAATATTATTATAAAAATAAATTTTAGTTTTTTTTCTTTTATAATAGCTATGATATGTAGATTTTCTGTTGTATATATTAATGATGAGGAAAAAAAGGCTTCTTTTAATTAAGTGAATTTTGCTTAACCCACAATGGTTACAATGTGGTTTAGTCACATAAATGCCACAAGCAATATGTCTATGATTCCTAAGAACAGTATTTATTTTACATAAATATAATTTCAAATTTGATTTTTTTTAATTATAAGCATTATTTCCAATATTGATTAAAATGTTTGTATACAAAAATAAAAAATATATAATCTTAAAATCACAAAATGAAGAAATAAAATTACTTTTGTTTAACTGGGTTCAATTGATTGTTTTTTTTTTTTTTTTATAATCAGTTGCTATAATAAAATAAATTTACTTTTTATCAGTGTGGCCATTAGTTACAATAAGTTTTATAATATTTATTTTAAAAAGTAGACAAAAAAGAGATCATTTGAAAAAGATGAAAAAAAAATTATAGCTATTTAGACTACAAGCAGTATGAAACACTACTAAGTCAAAAAGAGATATAAAAATGTAATTACATGAGCTAAATTTAAACTAATTTGATTTTGAAAAATACATATATACTTTGGAAAAAGATACATATTTAGAAATATGCTGAGAGATATCTGTTCAATTTAAAAAATAATATGAAATTAAAGCATTTGTAAATTGGTAGTGGTATTATATATCACTTATGGGGAATGCAGATTATTAATGGAGATCCAATCATTATTCCACTGTCAATGTGAAACACTAATATATTTTCTCTGCTACAGAGATATCTATAGTTAAGTTGAGTTTTCATCGAATATTAGATCATAGTGCTTTACATTACTATCTCCAATTAGTTTTTGGCTTATAGTTTTATATAATGAAAAATTTGAATCATACCTAACAAACAACTTTTACACTTTTATAATGTCAAGTTAACCATATAAAATGTAAATATATGAAGTTTTGAACTCATATCAATTTGCATATATAGTTATATAGATCATGTAATAGAATTATATAGTTTAGTCTCTTTGGCTTTGTATATTCCACAATCACAATTCATTCTTTGACTGGATGATATATAAAACAATATATCTTATAATTTTGTAATATTTAAAATTTCAATTTCTTTGTGCAAAAAAAAAACAACTTTTCTGACTTTTATCCTAGAGCTTCTGCACAATAATAACCATTTAATCAGACACTGATTGTTGCAAATGTAAGTATACATTGTTAACAATATGTGATGTGATGTACTGTGGCTTCTCCTTAAATGAAGTTAAGAATATCTCAGTAATTATGCTCAGATAAACCTGTTGTTAGCCACTTTATTTTCCATTCACCACTCTAAATTTTTCCATATTTTGCTCCATCCTATTTCCATAATATAATCTTTGTCAACTCTATTGCCTTTATATCTAAATCCCCCTTATCTTTTCCCAAACCTGTATAATCACTTTTTTCATATTTATTCTTCCATAACTTCATTATATGTACCCTTTCTATTTTAATCAGTGGATGCAGGAAAGTTTGGGCATAAAATGTGTCTATTCATTCAACATTCCCAGACTAGTTTCTAGCATGTGGCTTTCATCAATAAGAAGCATCTATTGATTACTAAGGCTTGCACTCAGTGACACTATTGTTATAACACTATTGCATGGAGAGTTTGCAACAGTTAATAACAGCTTGTGTAGGCATAGAAAATGATGATTATATGATGCTGTCCTGCCATGTTTTAATTTTTATTTCAAATTAAAAAGATGTTTTGAGAAGTAGAAAAAAATGTTATTCATTAATGCATAAAGTGTATGATTTAAAAAACAATTAAGAAGTTATTTTTGATAGTGAGAATGCTGTGCATGTGTGTTAAGATCTCTTCCCAAAAACGTATTCAGAAGATTAAAATAGAATTCTAGCGTTGGTGGCCTAGCGATTAGCATAGCTGCCCTTCAAGCAGCCGACCCGGGTTCGCTTCCCGGTCAATGCTTTGTCATATATATAAAATAGAATTCTACAATCACATTATAACACTATATTTATCTTACTTTCCTATTGCTTGTCAATTTTTTTAACACAATTTATTCTAGGATCTAAATATTTTATAGCTACGTCATAATTGTATTGTGCCCTGCACATCATTAAAAGGTATATACTTTTTTAAAAAAAATTATTTTTCGCCAAAGGAACAAACTATACAAAATGCAAATATTGAATTTTTGTTGTCGTTTTTTTCCTGATTTTTAAATTTCTAATTATTATTAAGAATATATAATATATGTATATGATTGTTATTTGTGTTTTATAAACAACTCATTATTACTAATTTTTAATAGTTCGTAGATATCAAAAATAAAGAGCTTATTCTTTAAAAAAAAAAGTATGATGATTGAGCTGTGTGACCGTTAATAATTTTATTTCAAGTATTTTTTATTGCGTCTTATTAAACTTGTTTTAATAATTCTTCACCTTATTAACAAAAAAGTGCAGAAAAATATTTAAGAAGCTATAAAATGTATGTGAATAATGAATGTGAAAGTTTAAGGGGAGGGGGTAGCTTTTGTATGTCTGAAGATTTTATACATATTGGAGTCTGTGCCTTTATAGTTTGAATACTAATGTCTCTGTGAACGTCTGCATTTGTCTCATAGCTTGTTTAATTGATCTTATGAACTTAAACTACTTATGGCAAATGTATATATACAAATCTTTTTTATTTAAAAAAAAATAGAAGTAAAAAAAAAGTATAAACAATAGCTAATATTTAGATTAAAAATATGTACATATGGAATAAATAAATAAATAACAAAAACAATACTTTGCATGTGTAAAAAATCCCTCTCCCACCAGCCCCCCTCCTCCCAAAGAACTAATCGTTTTAAGACTCTCCATAAAAATAAATGTTGTTAGACATAAAGTATTTATATATATTGATTATACATTGCAACTATAGAAATTTAATACTCAAGACAAATTCTAGACGTGATGGAAATCTATTTCAAAGGCAATTGGTTAATCGTATCATACTCCGCAAACATGAAAAATCTTTTGAGATGTTTATGCTTATTTAGGAATTGAAAGTTGTTTTTTTTTTTTTTAAACAAAGAATCTTTATTCAATGCTAAATTTTACAGTGAAATAACATTGTGGTCAATATACAATCTATATTTAAAATTTCAAACTCAACAAATAATCGTCCTTGACAGCCAATATGCATTGTCTGGTATCCTATATTAAACAAATATGTTCTCAAGAAAAATTCAGATCGAACCCAGTTCAATAGGAAAGGCAATTAAGCTCCATGTTGCCACATATATATCCGGTGACACCAGAGTTATATCTCTAAGCTTACACTTTTTGAGCATATTGTGGAATAAGTTCAATGTCATCTACAAAAGGAATAACATTTCTAACTAAGTCTTTTAAAACTATAATAATTTGCTCCATAGTTATATGTCATGCTTATGAAGATTTATGTAAGGATCTATAATAATTTCCTGCAAAACACGTTGACAGATAATTTTTAAGATTTTGTAGATAAATATAATTTATATCTTGGGGTAATGAAATCATAATCATCAAAACACTCACTTTGGGCCATGTCAAACTATTTAAAATTTTATTGCTTATATTAATTAATAAACGTAATTAATTGAAGGAATGAACTTGGTCTGAATAAATTAAGAAAAAATGAAGTGTTTCCATTGTTTTGTGCTTAAACATCATGAGATATTTACACTGACCGAAAATGATATGATAACGATGATTTTACACTAATTGTCAGAATTTTCTAAGCTTAATATTTTAGTAGAAGACACGATAATAGGTGTAGAGTTGAAGCCTTAAATTGGATTCCAAGAGATTTAAAATACCTAGAAAGAGATGTGTGTGACGTGGATAGATGAAATATTAAAAAAAAATGTTATCATTATCACCTTTATAAATATTTAGCATATTACCAATGCAAATTTTTGGTAAATTATTACTAAATCACATAGTTCAAATCAAACTTTATTTTCACCTTCAATTGGAAACTAAATCTAATACATTAATGTGTTTTTTTAATGTATCTACACTTTTCCTTTTAAATACAATAAATATGTTTAATATGTTAGTCTATAATGAAGTTTTAAGCAATAGTTAAATATATATTTGTAAAGGCACAGTTAATAATGTAAGTTGATACTGAGGTGCAATATCAAAGACTTCAACCTTGAATTATGCTGACATTGTTTAATAACTGATATTTATCTCAGAATTATTCAATAAATATGAGATCTTTTTTGTTTGGCTTAATGGTTTAGACGATAATGTTGGGTCTAGCATAAAATGAATTATTCACAATTACGTTGGATATACATCTCACCATAACTGCTCACCTAAAAGTTAGAAAATCTACATTAAATAAATAAATAAAATAAATTATTTTCAATATCCACTAAAAAAAAAAAACATGGTGTTGTGATTAGCATATATACCTGACATATTCATTATCTAGACTTTAAATCCAAATAAAACGGAAATGTTTTCAGGCAGTTGAGGATTTTTAAGCAAGTCTAAAATTTTTGTAAATATCTAAATAGCCATCCAATTATTGCTTAATATATAAGCTAATGAATAAATAAGAAAAAAATCACTAATTCTCACCACTGGCAGATAAATAACCTGGTGAAAATTATCTTATTCTTAACTATTTTTTATCAAGGAATTCCAGGAGTTTTTAAAAATTGATTATTTTATATTGCTGTACCATATTTTTATTTGTTTCAGTAAAAACTTTTATTAATTATTTTTAAAAGTAATTCTGAATCTGATTAATAAAACGTAATTGTAATTACAATTTCTATTATACTAGAACAATGTTGTCCTTAATAAAATGTTTTTTTTCTTTCTTTTTATAGTAAAATGAACAATCGGAATACAAATAATCAGAGTCATAGTTCATCTCCTTCAGGTTCATCTGGGTCAGGACCATCCCCACCTCAAATCCCTCAATTGAGGATTCAACCAGAGACACCTTTACCATCTTCCACTAATAGTACTCCTGTTCCACAAATTCAGCATTCTCCTCCTTCACTACCTGTTGTCTCTGAACATGTACAGTTACCATCACTTTCTACATTTCGACAAGTTTTTAGTAACAATAAAAATAAACAGTCTTGTATTAACAATCAAGGAGCACTTCACTGCATTAGCAATTTGGCTTTAGGACGGTTTTCACCTACTAAACCAGGTAAAAAAAATGATTTCTTATTTTCTAGCATCAATAATGTTTTAATTATTATTTCTTAAAAATTAATAACATATATATTACTTTCAAAGTATTGCAAGTATACGATTTTTGATTTGACAGTATTATTTTATTCATAATTATTACTTAATTCAGAGATAATAATTATTTATTCACTGTAAGTTACTTCTGCTCTTCAAATAATAATGTAAAATTTAATATATCTATATTTACTTTTAAAATAATCAATTTAAAACTAAATTGAAATAGACAATTAAATATAAATAAAAAATTTATTTAATACATTAACCTGGTTTTTGTTTTTTATTGGAATCTTATCATGATGCTGCTTTTAAAAAAATCACATGACCAACTACTTTACAGCAACTCCACCCAATGGATGTTATTTACTTTATATTACAATAAATATAATTAGTAAATTACATATGTGTACATAAAAATGAATAAATTTATTATAATCCATTTTTTAATATATATATATATATATTTACAAAACAATCTACAAAAATAATATTTTAATTATAATTCTAGTTTCCAATAATCTAACAGTCCTCATTTCCCCTCTAATCATATCGAACCTTTAATCATGTTTGCATATTTTTGTAATTTTTTTTTTTTAATATACAAAGTTTCATAACATTTCCTTTTCTTGTAATTTTTAACATATTTTATTATCTGAATATTTTTTTCACAATTCATTCTATGTCTAGTATTTAAAAAATTTATATATGGCACTGGATTTTATATCATTTTTCTTAATTGCCTTATCATGCTGCCTACCTTTGTCAATGGCAGTTTTTCCTGTCTGATCTAATGCTTGAATATCCTAGCACCTCCCTGAGGAAGCCAGTAGCAGAAACCGGTCTGGGGTTGGGATATTCTGCAAAGTTTATTAAGAACTTATTTGCAAGCTGTATATATAACATATATATTATATCATATTACAATAGTCACAACTAATTTTATAAACTAGCCCTATCCTATTTTTAATATTATTCTTTTCTTTTTTTTTTTGCATTACAAATCCATTTCCATAATGATTTAGTATTTTTCATTCTATTTTAATATCATCAGGTATTCAGAACATTTATATAAGATATTGATAAAAGAAAAGTTATCTGATTATTTTAAAATAGGATGGAAAAATAGTAAATTTTTAGGAAAATGGATTTTTAATGCAAAAAAGATGGATAATATTTAAAAAAGGGAAGGGTTAGTTTATAAAATTGGTTGTAACCATTACAATATAGGTCAGATTATCTGACATTGAAAGAGATGAGTGTGATATAGTAATTATGAAAACGGATATAAAATTAGGACCATATATAAATGTTTTTGGATATTGGACATACAATGAGTTGTGAATAAAATATTTAGGTAATAAAGTATGTAAAAAATTACAAGGAAAGAAAATATGAAAATTTGTATATTCAAGAAAATTTTTAAAAATGTGTAAACATGGTTAAAGACCAACACAATAATGGGGGGGGGGGTTGTTAGATTATTAGAAACTTTAGAATATTAATTAAAATATTATTTTTGTGGACTATTTTGTAAATATATATATATTTAAAAAATGAATTGTAATAGGTTTATTTTTATGTACATATATGTATTTTATTAATTATATTAATTAAAATGTAATGTAAATAATGTTCTTGGAGTGGAGTTGCTGCAGAGTAGTTGGTCATGTGATTATATAAAAAGAAACATCTTGATAAGATTCTAATAAGAAAGAAAGCCTGGTTAATGTATTAATTTTTTTATTATTTATATTTAGTTGTCTGTTTCAATTTTGTTTTAAATTGATTTTTTTAACATCGAAATTTAATTATTTAAGTTTTTAGAAGGAACTTTATTCAAGGATATATATATCTAAAGATATTTCAGTTTAAAAGGAACAAAAAAATTTAATTCAAAACTAATCAAAGAATACTGCAATGGGTATTTTCAATAGCATTCAGTGAATTATACTATTATTAAGAATATTTACAATAAAATAGAAAATATATCTCACTAGAGTTTAGAGCACTGATGGACAAATGACCAAGTGGCTGTGAAAAAGTCTTATAGGGTGATTTTTTTATCTCTTTGTTTTATTGTTTCTAAATTGTTTTTAAAAGTATTAAAATTTCTTGCATTACTATTGTAAAGATAAGTGCACCTTGTGCACCATAACACATATAGTATAAATGCTGTGCTTTTTATTTCTGCAAAGCAGCCATTTGGAAAAGACTTTATAATTGAACTTATAGTGGCATTCTTTTTCTGATAAATTTTTGTAATATAAGATTGGCTATATTCTAGGCTACTACACTAAAAAAATACATGTTTTTGTTTCTCTTCTGATTTATGGTGCAGCTCACATATAGTGTCAATGTTAAGTATGTTTATCTTATATCTCATAAAATATAATGTTGGTAATGACCACATGTTCATTTTGAGTTGAATTTCAAAAAATTTGGGCTCAAGTATCCAAATTTTAAATCTACATATTAGCTGCTGAATTAGCAAATCTAAATTATAATTTGTGCTTGTGTGTAGAAGTATGTATGTATTAGTGCCATTTGTCTTGTAGGAAAGTTATGTTAGGATTAAATATTGATTTAATAGGTTTTAATATTGTATGCAGGTACTTTGTGTATGGAGGAGGTTTGTCTGTAGGTGTTATTTTAAGAGTGACTTCTGTCATGAATGATGTAAGATTAATAGTTTTTTGTATTGTAAATACATGAATAGAATGCAATCATAATCCATTTAAATCGTTATGATACTGTGTTTGTCTGAGTGAGATGGCTACTTTTTCCCCCATAAAAGTTTTCTGCACAGTGAATAAATCTTTGATGTAAAGAATTCTGTGAAGATTATAATCAGTGTTTAATGAGTAATTTTTGTAATAATTAGCATGTTTATAAGTGGTACTTTTGAGTATAGAGAAAGATATGCTTTTGGTAGGGAAGACATGGTCCATTCTGTTGTTTGAATTAGTTTGTTTTGCATTTGCCTTTACATAGTTATGTAACTCAAGTGAAAGAGGAATCCTAAGTAGGCTGTAGGTTTACTCTGAAATGCATTTGAAAGTATTTTGCTTATACGCTTTATCAAGGTTAAATTCTAGTTTATAAGTGCAAGGGTATTCATGTAATATATCAGTTAATGTTTGTATTTGTTTTTAGTTGTTAGAAAAACTATTATATCATCCAATGTAGGCTATGCAGGTTACATTTATGACTAAGTGTGGGTATATAGATCCCTGGTAGCCATTTTTCAATGTGAATTGTGTACATGGTAAATAGCAAGGCACTAAGCAAGAGACCATTGTGGGATTGATTGTTGTGGATTGAAAGGAAGAAAGATTTTCCCATTTAGAATTATGTACATTTATCTTTTTATTAGTAAGTTTGTGAGCAAATATAATATTGATTTTGGTATTGCTGTTTTTATCTATTGTTTTTATGGGTACATTAATTGGTACTGAATCAAAAGCAGTCCTTTACCCAGCTGTACTGCTATTGGGCTGTTTGTTTTTTTTGCATTTTCCATTATCAATGACAGATTTGAATACAAACACTGCTTATCTTGTTGATGAGTCTTTTTTTTAGAAAATTGTGCCTAAAGATAATAAAGATATAAGGTGTGTTTCAATTTTGTTTTTTATTACTGTTTTGAGTAACATAATACCCAATGGGCCCATGGATGTTAATTAGTTTTATGATTTGCATTGTACAGAGTGAAGTTTGTTTCTTCTTAAATGGAACTATTGCTATAGAGTATATATCCTGAATATGATATATCCCTTTTGATAGAAAATTAATCATGTCTGCAAAATGGTTTAAGTGTGCAAAAACAAACTTTATATTTAATGGTCTTGGATGACATGAATCTGGAATTTCTCCAAACTTTGTATAAAATCTTGAGGTTCGAATATTTCTGGATCATCTGACATTTCAGTGTAGCTAAAATATGGTTTGAGTACTGGCTCATTTTGAAGTATTTTTTAATGTTTTGGAGAGTATTGTTAGCATATATCCAATCACTAGTGCTGAAGGAACTCTTGTTGCAGGTGGTTAGCCTAATGCCCATTGAGTATATTGTCTAGACCAGATATGTGATTGTGTGATGAAAAGCGTTTTTGTAGTAATGTATTCTTTTAATATATTATATGGAGATTTGTGTTTTTAAATTTAATTAATAGATGATTATTTTCTATAGTTGGTGTATTATGTATTGTTCTTTTATATAATTCATCAACAAGTACTAAGAATTTTGTTGGTGGTGTAGTGGTTCTTGTGACAAAGTTTATAGAATGTGATATCATTTGTGTGTACAATATCCATTTTTGTACAAGATCTATTTTTAAGCTGTTTAGTTTACCTAATAAAATATAAATTTCTGAGAATAAAAATTCTGTTGTTCTTCTATGTAATAGGATTCTTATTGTTCTTTTGTATATTGTTGCATAGTATGTATAATTTAAGTCAAGAATGGTCATTAATGCTGCATGACTTGAGAGAGAAGAGAGGACTAGTTGAATTTTTAGTGTGTGGTGAAGTGTGAATAAAATACTAGATCTATAAATGATGAGGTTCTGCCATTATTGAATGAAACAGAATTACTTGGCAGAAATCCTTCACCACTCTTTAGTGATCTATTGATAAGGTGCAACTATTTATTCATAAACATAGAATATGAATGACATGTTAAAGTTTCCCATCAGCATGAATGGCTGAGAGGAGGTAGCAAACAATAAATGTATGTTTTGAATAATTCTGAAAATAGTGTTCTGATTAAGGGGCATATAAACAAACACTACATTTAAAATTATAGTCTTAGGTTGTATAGTGAACATTATTGCATATTCATTTATAAATAAAATTTTGAATAAGCTAAATGGACATGATTTCATGATTATTACTCCTGTCTCTACTGAGGGTGCAGATATAAGTCTAGAGAATGTTGAAAAACCCAGTCTGTTCAGATAGTTAGAAGATCAATTTGTAATCCACTTAGATTCTAATATATGTGGTTGCACTATTTCTAACCATTTAATTAGCTGATAATTTTTTTCCACTGTCTTCAGACCCCAGATGTTATATACATTTAGTTTTAGTTTCATTATATATGTTATTATTATTTACTCTACCTATTCTTCTTCTTTTAATGTTATGATATTCAAATCTTGTTAAAATTATATATCAACTAGAGAGAACAAGTTTCATTGTGTGGAAATGTGTTATATTTTTGGTGCCTGCATGATCAGTGCTCTCTAATATTAATATTTATATCATTTTGTTTAATATAGTGAAATGTACTTACTTTTCCCAAGTGTGTATTGTCAAATTCTGAGATGTTAGCAAGCTCTGGTTCTACTGGATTATCTTTTTCTTTTCTACTTTAAATTGTTCTAGCAATAATAATAACTCTTCATTTTCATTGTTGCCTTGTGATATGTCTGGTATATTTCTTGCACATTTTTTTCTGTCTGTCCAAGCTTTCTAATGCTTGGAGCATTACTGTGTTATGTAGTACTTACAACATACATGGTGTTAAAATGTATGTTACTTCTGATGATGTTTTGTTCATTATATTCGTTATCAAATTATTTTTGAGTGGATATTTTAATATATTATTAGACTCTATGTAGGTATTATCCTCTTGAACGTTTTCCTTTGTACAATTATGTGTTGTGTTTATCAAGTTACAATGGTTGCACCATGCATTATCACAATTGCCTGCCAGATAACCATGGAGGCTTTATTGAAAACACTAAGGCTTGATTCCTTGGATGAATATTATCAGCATAGCCTCTTGATTTATAACTTATGTGGGTATGCTTATCAGATTGACAAAATTGTTTCCAAATATGGATATTGAAGTATCTTTGTGGTATACTGGTTGCAGATTAATGACATTACCAAATGGCCCCATAAGCTTTATAAGCTTTTAGGGTAATTTAGATATGTATTTTTGAGTACTCTGGTAATCATGCTTTGTCTGTGCTCATTTATTACAACTAATGTGTGCTTACCCAGTGATGTTATTTGCCTTTTAAATTGATTTCATTGTTTGGTATCAAAAAATTCTAAGACAAAATAATGATGATTAGGATAGTCTGCTATTCACAAAATACTATTCCACAAGTTGTTTGAACTAAGCACTTCATAGAATAGTTCCTTTGGAAAATAATAATTATAAATATGCACCTTTTTTGCATGCAGTAGTGAAGCTATAATTATATTATAATGTGTAATAGGTCTGCTTAGCACTTTCGAGATTTAATGTTCGAATCTCATACTCATAGGTTTGTGAATGAAAACTGTTGTGATGAGCAGATAATATCTATAACAACTAATATGATCAATCAATCAGTGAAAAAATGCTTTAAAAAGTTAAATAATTTATGAGGGATAGTCAAATTAAATTTGATCAAAATATTTGCCAACATTTTATCTGTCCATTGTGTAGTTGGGTCTATGTTAATTTCTGATATATCATTCATGCCAGGGTCAAGATTCGCAATGTTGTTTAACATAGTTTTATGAAATCTGGGTGCATTATTTTGCTTGTTTTTCATTAAATATTTGGTATCAGTAGTGGAATTACTGTCTTCACTGATGATTTAGTAATGCTAGTATAAGTTATTGTCATCTCTCCACATGCTTTCTTAATAGAGGTGGTCATATTGCCTGTACATAATGTAGGCAACAAATTGATTTAATTTTAAGATCTCTAAGAAAATACTACTTGTAATGCAAAAAACTTAACTGTCAAATTGACTTTCCTTGCTTTTATTTGAATAATACCAAAAATTAATTTTATTTGTAGTTTTTTTTCTCTCAGTGATGAAGGTTTATTCATAAAAAACAAAAAACAAATACACAACAGTTAAAAAATGCTTACAAAGAAGTGATTACATGATAAAGTTAAATTCAGGAGAAACACAATAAAAGGAAAGGATACATATGTAAGGGGAAAGGGATGTGGAAAGAGTGTATAGTCTAGGCCAAGAAAAGTCTTTGGTTGTAAGTCCGAGATGCACATCCTTGTTAAGTGAGCGGCCGCATGGGTCACAAACATTTAAATGAATGAGTCCTGTGAGAGAGTTTGAGAGGATGGGAGCTGAAGAATTGTCCAGGTGTCTGTGAGGAGAGGAGATGAGGTTAGTTTGGTATCTCTGGTCTTGAAAAAGTGAGTAAGGTCCAATAATTCTTGATTCGTTGGGAAATTTAATTTGATTATTTAAAGTATCTTTATTTATCATAAAGTACATCATCATCATCATTATTATTATTGTTATCATCATCATCATCATTAGTATTATTATTTAGAATATTAATTATCTGAAATATCTATCCAAAGACTTGTTTAATTTGGAAATCTAAAAATATCCAAGAATATAGAACATTCAGTTTCAAACGAAAAAAAAAGTTTAATTATACAAGATTATAATTAATAATCAATGAATATATAATTGATTCATTTAAAAACAAAGTCTGATTAAAAATTAATAATTCAGAATATGTTTTTAAAAAAAAACACTTAAACCTCACCTAAATCTTAAAATGCTTTCCAAAAGTTAGAGCATTAAACAAACAGCTGTAAACATATTTAATGGTTATAAAATTAAATATATGAAAATACAAATGTATCAAAATAAATCAGTTATGAGGATTTTGTTGGGGAATATAATCTTTTTGAATTTTGGTAAATATAAAAGAATTACAATTTTTAAGAAAATAAGCTATTGGATTAACTTTAAAGGTATAAAAAATTAGATGGAAAATAAATCTGTCAATTATTAGTAAATAAACAATCTTATTAATCACAGATTTTCTAATCTATATTTTTTTAATATTTAAATTTTACTATTGAAAATATAATGATTCAAATAATTTGTGCTCGATGTAAATGCTTTAAATACTGGACAGCCAATCACTCATTTAGTGTACTTTAATTTATTTGGGCAAATAATGCTTTTTTAAAAAATACAAATTTTTTTTTATATAGAATATTTGTTCTTTAAAATTTATTAATAAATAAAATGCATTCTTAAATAAATATTTTCTACCATAAATACTTTGATCATTTTTATAACAACCATTATCATTATTCTTATGATTAATCTAATATCAATTCAATTCTTTCTTTTTTGCATATATTTTCTAATAATAATCATACTGTGTCAGAAATAGTGGTTCAGCATAATAATAGGTGTGTTAAGAAAAATAATAGATGCTATGAGGTTTTGAAAAATGTGTAGTAGATATTTAGATAATTGTTAACATAATTTTCATAATAAAATTATGTACAAAATTATTTACTTTAAAGTGTATTAAACATTTGATGATTTTTAAGTTCAGACTGATAGAAGTATGATAAGTGACATAAAAATTCAATGATGCAGATATACCTAAAACAAATCCTTGGCAAAAGTAAAATATTGCATATTTTGTTTGAAACCTATAGTTAATGATGACAATAATTTTTAATATACAAACTTACTTTAAAATTAATAAAAATAAATTATTTATTGTTTTAAATAGTAATTTACAAAAAAGTAATCTTTCAATGAAATGAAACTAGTATCATCTACTTCTTTATTGGTCAATTGTAACTCTTTATAAATTAAAATATTTTATTAATGAATGTAATGTTTCCGTTTGAAAATCAAATATTTACATTATCATGAGAAACATAACTTAAGAATTCATCTCCATCTCTTTTGATAGCTTCTCATTATTTCATACAATTCTCGACCAGATACCATAAGAAAGTTGCTTCATAGAAAATGTACAAAAAGTTATTATGGATTATCCCTAACTCAAGATATAATTGTATCAACTAAAAGATATTTCAAATGCCAACTAAAAATTTTCCAAATACTGAGAAATTGTGGCATTAAAACAGACTTTCCATGAGACTCCAAACAATTTTATTCTTTTAGATCCAGAGATAAGTTAATTGCATTTGATTTTTCTAAACATTGGTGAAGTCATATCAACAGATTCTAGATCTTCATGGTTACTTTGTCTATCTGCTTTAGAAATGAAATTCAACAGCATCTGATCTATGTAGTTGTGGATAAATTCAAACCAATATTCATATACTTAATTTATGCATATAATGATAAAATGTAAAGAATTAATAAAATTACTAATGAATCTATCTTTTGATTGAAATCTCTATAGATTTTTTTATAATGTTGATTAATAGTTAGTTGTCTTTTTAAAAAAATCTATACCCTAAATAATCAAAAATCAAAATAATTTGAATCATTGCAATTTTAAATATTAAAATATTACATTTATCAAAATATTATCATATATCAAATTTTGAATAAATAAGTTACTTTTTAATGAAAGAAAGAAAACAAGCTTGAAAACTTTTCTACTTCAATTTTCTGAATTCTCCATACAATAATTAAATAAATTGATATATCATTATAATTACAATCTATCAATGTAAAAAATAAAATAAGCTTTAAATAGAAGGATTGGAACTTAGAATTTTTAGTCTATATTCATACCCTTCTCTATATCAAATCAATACACATGATCACACACATGTGTGGTTATATGTATCAATTATTTGATATGGGTTGGAGGATGAATGTAGACTGAAGACTGAAAATTATAAGTTCAAATTCCTCTATTTACTAGAGTAAACATTCAGTATATTGAATGAATATGTTAATTATTTAAAATAGCCTTTAAATGGCTCTCTTCTGGGAAAATATCTTTATAACATCTTCCCCAGGCTTAACAATTATTGAATGTGAATTGGGTTATTCTTTAAGTAAAAATAAGTAGATACCAATTTATCAACCAAAGGAAGATAGATAATTATGTTGGCTGGAGGGATAGCTATTTGAAATAAAAATCCTAAGACTATTTCATGATTTACATAGAAAAGATTTAAATCCAGACAATGGATATGACAGGGATTAAGAGCCTTAATATTCAAACAAAATAAGCAACAAGTAAAGTAGATTAAAAACAGTTATCTTAAGACACATTAATGTAATTTATCTTTACTGTATCAAGCTAAAATAGATAATAAATATATAATTAAACCTAAACAAAACTACAAACACTATCTGAAAACTTCCATAACCAGTTTCTGATTGTTTGAATTTTATTTAATTAAAACAAAGGACTAGGATAAGCAATAAGGTTATTTATTCTTTTAATGCATATATGTGGACTAACAATTAAAAGCCAACAAATAATCATATCAATATTAATTTGAAAAACTTTACTTGGTTATATCACTGATCTTCATATAATTTTGTTTAGTTTAATGTAAGGTAAAATAGTATCTTTTTATAAATAGCTAATTGCAGGGCAATTGCCTCTCATAACAGGTACTCATTAAGGAATAGTGAAGAATATATTAGATTTTAAAAGTTATAATTTCAATAATCTACTTATGTAATGTATATTTGATAATGTTATAATTTGTACAAGTCATTGAAAAAAGTTGAATGAGAGTTAGAATTGCATTATTAATTTCTAATAATTTTCTTTTCTTTTTTATTTCTCTTTCTATTACTAAATTTAAATCATGTAAATATCAAACGTTAATCTCTTTTCATATAGTTATGTACTCAAAAACTTGAGATATGCAAGTTGATATGAAAAGATATAAGAAAACAAAAAATTTATTTATTTAATAGCACTAAGCCAGCTTTTGGTGAATTCTCACCAGAATCGTAATGCAGTATAAAAGCTCACAGTGGAGAGTCCGAATATATAGTGGTTGAAAAATATTTAAATTTGCCTCAGTATGCAAATTATATGTTTCATTTCTTTGACCGTGGGACACAAGAGTCCTTTATGTTAATTGAATGCTGGTCCCTTGCAATTGCCCATGTCCTTTAAATTTTCTTTTCTTATCATTCCTCTCTGTGCAAACTGTTTTAATATTCAAGGGAGAAAAGATGTTTCTTATAGCCAACTCATGTTCAACAAAGATTGACTTGTTTTCATGACTTAATTTTGCTTTTTTATATAAATAGGTGTGCTGGGAAATTTTCATTGACCTATTAGCGTGAGATTCTCCATAGAACATCACATTTCAGAAAGAGGCAGATCTTATGTAAGATTTCGTGAGCATATTTAAAAGGAGTTTTATCTTTGATGTTATTTAAAAGTTGTTGAGAGTGGGAGGTGATCTAAATCCTACTCTTAATGTGTTTGCACAGAGTTTTCAGGTTGTTAAAATAAGATGGATATATAAAATCACTATATTAATCATAATCTATATATTACTTCCTCAGATCTCAAATGGCAGGTATATTTTTTTATATATATACAAATTTTTATAATGTGTCAATTTCTATTTTTCACAAATACATCAATAGCAGTCTCATTTTTGTTAAAACTTTAATTGATTATTCTTGATCAAATCTTCAAAAGTTATAAAGTTATCCCATAAATAGATGGATAGATTATATAGACAGACAGACAAACAGACAGACAGACAGACAGACAGACAGACAGATAGATAGATAGATAGATAGATAGATAGATAGATAGATAGATAGATAGATAGATAGATAGATAGATAGATAGATAGATAGATAGATAGATAGATAGATAGATAGATAGATAGATAGATAGATGGATGGATGGATGGATGGATGGACGGACGGACGGACGGACGGACAGACAGACAGATAGATAGATAGACATGCAGACAGACAACTAGAAAGGTTAGTAGCAAGTTAGATGTAGCTAGCTAGATAGATAGATTAATTGATATATAGATAATAGTCTTTACTGGCAAACATATACATATATGTAATTAAAGAGAGTAAACAATCATCTTCAGGCTATAAATAAATAACTCTCCCTATGTTTAGCAAAGGTCAGTAATAAAATAAATAATTTATTCCAGACAGGGGTGGGGAACCTTTTTTCTGCCAAGGGTCATGGAATATTTATAATAATCTGCTATATTTGATCAAAAAATTAATTAATTTATCTCTAATCAGTAGGGGTAAGCAATCTAATCAATTGGAAGGCCAATTTCAACTTTCCCTTTTTAAACAAGGGCTATTTTTTTTTTTTTTTTTTGTGAATCAGAAAATGTTTTCAAATTTTCTGTTTTTCTTTTTTTTAAAAATAATGTAACTTGCTGTCATAGAATCTTCTGACTTATTTATACTTTTTATAAAACATATCAATCACTTGATGAAACTCTTTTTCAAGTTTTCTATTTTAATACCCCCTCCCCCCAACACTTTTGTTGTAATGAAAATGTTTTGATAAATAGTAACTTTTAATATTGTGTTCTTTATTACCTGAAATACTTTACAGACACATCAAGCACATTGATTTACCATTTCTTTCCATAAAAACAATGTGTTGGCTCATTTCTTTTGGAATGCTCAATTTCTGTGTCAGTTTTCTTTATCTTACTTGAGATAACCTTCCTAATAAAACAAAGTTAATGCAAAATAGCAATAATAAAATAAAATTTGAGTTTTTTTTGTTTTTTTAGTATAATATACTTTAAAAATAAACAAAATGCTCTCAGTTTTTGTAGATTAATGTGAAAATCACTATAAAAGCAAATAAAATACCCTCAGATTAAATCTGTTGTCAGATAGACACACAGTTTTTGGGATATTGCACCATTTATAGAAGAAACTAGAACTATTATAAAATCTACATTCCACAGATATTTAAGTAGAGGTTTTGTATAGGGCCATTTTATGTAGGTTTTTAAAAATGTCCAAGGCTTAAATTAAGAGCTTTTCAGAGTCAGATTTGACCCAAAAGCCTGAGGTTCCCCATCCCTGACCTATTCTTTAAGCTTTTGATGTTTATAAGCTTATCCTTGTCAACATTGGTGAAAATTCAAAGTAAACTTAATTTATATTAGTTAGATGAAAATTTGGCACTAATAATTATTAATATATATATATTATAACAATCCAGAGAAAGTGCTTAACGTAATCTGCACTACAGGGCGCCATCTAGGCATTTGAACCTAGAAAAATTTATATAGTAGGCAGATACGTAAGTTTAAAAAAAATATTTTGGTTGATTCCGGTTGTTAGCCCATTGTCACTAGCTCAGTGTAATAGCAGATATTTATATTTTATAATAAATTCTTATCTAAGAATATATAAAAAAAAAGGAATAAAATAAGCCACTGCCAGAAATTTACACACAAACATTTATTTACACACATATATATAAATTTTAGCATTATTTTAAAATAACGTTTACTTTGGATTTTAACTTGATTTTAGAATTTAAATTTACATTTTAATTTTTATAAGTTTACATTTTAAATTTTATAAGTTCGCACAGATGGATTTATAAAATGTGTTTTTAATGTTGAGTATAGATCGGTTACATAGATTACACAGTCAAAAACATTTCAAAATAAACATAAACAATCAAAATATAAAATCATTGGTGGAATTGCAGAGGGAAATTTATAAAAAACCCAATAGCATTCATCATAAGATGTCGCAGAGACACCAATAACTTAAAAGACATCTGACATAAATACATCTTAGATACTCACTGTAAGGTATCAGTATTTACCGAATGTCTATATATATTTTGATCAAATATGAAAACCAAAAACATAATTAACCGGTAATGAACCCATGCAAGCGTCTATATCCTACTTAAATTTAATGCATTTTTATTTAGAGTGTCGAGTATGAATAGACTACTTAGATTGCATTTGAAAAGAAAATATTCTATACTTGTTTAACCTTAGGCCAAAAGTTCGCAGTCAAACCAACTTCAATCCATCTGATATATTGATGTATTCAATGTAATATGACTATGACAGCACAAATAGGTTAAGAGAAGAAATTGCATTTCATCAGATAGGAATACTACATCTATCTGACGATAAGAGCAATAAAAAAAACTCCATAGGAAAGGACTGCGGTCATTTTGCTGACTTATGATTGCATTCCAATAAGCAAAAAGGAAGTGTGCGGCGTATAAAGCGATTCTGCCCATAGGAATCTCGTACTACATCTACTAATTACACCAATATATCCAATCCATTGACCTAATTCAACTACGAAATGAATAACCTAAGATTACCCTCCCCTAATAAAACCTTACAAATCTATATAGCCATTCATGCCCGACTTAAGTTTAACATTTATATAATTTAATTTAAAGAAAAACAGAAATCATAATAAAAACTTAAAGAACAAATATATATATAAATGGAAATGAAAAAAAAAATACATCAAGTAAAAAGAATTAATAAACAATTTAGTTTAGTCAGATGGGATTCTATTTCTATTTTTTAAATACTGGGAAAGTTTATATTTTAAAGTTCTTAATGTTTTCAAATGTTCATTAATTATATATTTCTTACTGTTTTGAAAAATGTCCGTAGTCTCTGATTTTTTGTAATGGAAGGTGTTAATTCCCATGAAGTCATAAGGAGATCGTTGTGCAGTTAACCATTGGTCCTTTATGGTTGATGGTATTCTTCTGGGCCTTGATGTCCTATGGTCCGCAATATTGAAAAACGATGTTTCATTTTTTTGAACAACTGAAGGAATTGAAAGTGTGTCTTTCAATCCTTTCTCCTCCAACCCTCTCCAACTTAACACATATCTGTCCTCTCTCAATAATAAATACTAATAATTTTCAAACTTTTCCTTTTATATTAATTTTAAGGATTTAATTGACATTACGTCATCGATGTGATGGTCCTTTCGCTGAGGTCCGATTCCATTGTTTTTCTCTCCTATCTGACCTTTGCTTATACCTTTTAAATGCCCCAGGGCTAGTTTATATTTAAGTAATTAAAACAATCATTTCCATTTTTCAATAACACCAATTAATTTGTTTTCCAAACTTAAAGATATATTTTTATCTCTAAATCTTTTTAAGTTTTTGCTTTTAAAATACCTTTTCTATTTTTAATAAAGTTTTATTTTAATAATTTTTTTTATCTGTGCGATTATATATATATATATATTTGAGTTTAGATGATATTTAATTTCAATTGTTTAATTTTTAAACAGAAGAAGTTTTTATTTGCGAACTTTTCTTTTTTCGTGTTTAATAAAAAAAAATAATGTAACGACATCTGTGCCCGTTACAATATATGTATATAATTCAGCAAATGACTTAATTCAGAAAATAGCTTATCTTCTCTCCCAAATCAAATCACACAAATAACAGATTTAAATATACCAGTACCATATGATCATGTGACTAAATGTCTACAAGTAATAAATTTATTCTGTTATAATTTTCTAATATTAGATATTTTATATATTTTTTTATTGTAATAGGATAATTTTATTTGGGATTTTTCCTCAAATGCAGATTGCCTTACTGTGCAAAGTGATTCCCATGCAATTCTTAATGTATATGGTGAACCCCATCTTTCAGTTATTTTTCATCTTTTTAATATAGGATTGTTTGTCTGCTTTGCTGGTTCCTTTTGTCTGTTTCCATATAAAAGAGATATATATTTTAACATTAAAATAAATATTTACATTATTAAATAATAAACCAATCAAAATTGATACTTCCCACTTTTTCAACTCTTGCCTATGTTTAACTGTTATAAACATTTTCCCACATAACATTTTTTAATTGTAAATTAAGTATATTGATTAATTCTATTTAATATTTAATTTCTATACATGTTATTTGTGCATATATAAATACATATAAGTTTACAATTATTTTATATGGAAAATACAAAACTATAAAGTAATTCAAATATTTTAAATAAACATTTTTTATTACTTACTTAAAATATTTTTTTTCTTTTTATTGCTGCTTTATCATTATAGAGGTAAGTTACATAAAATATTCAAATAGTAGATATTTATGTGTGTGTATATATATATTGTAAATCAACATTCTGTTAACAATCTCCATAACTTTCTATTATGCTTTCCCATTGATAAATAATAAATAATTTAATGATTATAGAAAATACCATTTACTTCCTCTCCCTTCCCATTGAAAAAATTTATTAAATTATTACATCTTAATTTACAATCACCAAAATTCTTGCACTTACACATTTGACAACATACTTAGATAAATACATGTACGAATATTACTAATCATTTTTAGGCTAGAAATTATTATATCATTTCAGCTCAAATATAAACTTTAAATTTAATTAAAGATTGATATATCTATTCTTATTAAACACAACTTTCATATTATTATTGATCCAAAGTCATCTTCATTTTTTCATGTGTAATATCTTAGATATATTTATAATATTTTATATTTTTTGACTGTCTTTATTCATGCAGTTAAAGTATATACAGTAAATTAGAAATTTCATGTATATCTATAAAAAATCATTACTACTACTACTACTACTACTACTACTACTACTACTACTACTGCTGCTGCTGCTGCTGCTGCTGCTACTGCTACTACTGCTACTACTGCTACTACTGCTACTACTACTACTACTACTACTACTACTACTACTACTACTACTACTACTACTACTACTACTACTACTACTACTACTACTACTACTACTACTACTACTACTACTACTACTACTACTACTACTACTACTACTACTACTACTACTACTACTACTACTACTACTACTACTACTACTACTACTACTACTACTACTACTACTACTACTACTACTACTACTACTATTATTATTATTATTATTATTATTAACATTTAGCCAAACCTAGTTAAATATCTTCAGGGTTAACCATAAAAAAAAATAGAAAATGAATTATGAAATACCAGATGTACCCAGTCTTTGGAAAGGCCATCATTTTTTTAATTGGTTGCTTTAACCCATTCACTGTGCTTTGTTTTATTGTCCAAGTAAGGTAAAACTCTAAACTTTTGATTGGTCAATTACAGAATCAGCAGTAAAATATATATTCATCTTTTAATATTATATTCATTTTCGTTTCATTTGTAAAAAGTATATTAATAATTTGTCAGGTTATGAAAATGAATGAAAGTTTTTTAAAAATAATTTTTTATTTATAATTATAAAAATATTTGATAGCAGTGAATATGAAAAAAAAAACGTTCATAACAAATTAAAAAGTGTTGCCAATGTCACTGATTTCTTTCTCAATTTTATGTTGTGTAAAAATAAATATTTATTTTCAGCATATTTTAGCAAAATACATTATAATATGTAAATAAATGCTAGCAAAATATTCTAAAATATTAATTTTTATTTAAAAATCAAATAAAGAGCTTGGGGCAATGTAAACTGTTGACAGGTATGAAAATTGTTGTTAGCACTGGTTTCTTTTTCAATTTATGTTCCTATACATTCAAATATCAGCCTTTTAAAGCTAATTGTGCATACGCTTTACGAGTGTTAATAATAAATGAATACTTTCTCACCAATACAAGATATAGTATTTATGCAGGAATAAAAGGAATCCTCTTATTCCTACAACTCAAATGCTTATATATGAGCAAATCTTAATACTCACAAAGCATATGCACAATTAGCTTAAAAAGGCTGATATTTGAATGTATACAATTGTAAAACATATTCTATATAAAATAAATGCTAATTTATGTTCCTATAAGAGTATACATTTTTTACTAAAATCTTACTGTTTTTTCTAAAATAATTATGTTTTCAGTATATTTTATGAAAATAATTTATAATATGTCAAAAAATACTTTTAAAATGGTCTAAAACATTCATTTATCATTTTCAAAATGAAACAAAGAAGTTGGAATAGTAAAAATTATTGACAAGCGGTCTTCTTTGTCCAATATGGTCAACAGTTATATATGAGTTTTATAGATATAGAGAAGGCATATGATAGAGTAAATAGAATATAGATTATGGATAAGTTTAGCAAATTTGGGAATGGATGAAGCTTCAGTAGATATTATTAAAAAATTATATGAAAATAATTATATATATATATATATATATATTAATTAGGGAATGTAGAATCAGTTAAAGTTAAAAATGGGGTGGGACTAAGGCAAAGATGCCCTATGTCACCTATTTTGTTTGTGTTATATTTGAGTGAAATGGAAAGAGCAATAGAAAGATTAGGAAAAGGGATAGAGATACCATTAATAGGTAGTAAGGGAGTATATATTTTGTCAAGTCTTTTTTTTTTGCAGATGATATATTTTTGTGTGCAGAAAAAAGAGAAAATATGAAAGTTATGATGAGGACATGTGAAAGGGTGGGTAAAGAGATGGGGATTAAATTTAGTGAAGAAAAATCAAATATAATGATGGTTAATACTGGGGAAAGAGAAGATGTAGAATTTTTATTGGGAGATATTAAGTTAAGTGTGGTGAATAGATCTAGTTATTTGGGAATTATTTTAAGTAATCAAAAAAATTATTTGGATGAATGGGAGAAAAAATTGATAAATGAAGCAAAGAAAAGAAAGGAATTGATAAAGAAATTAACAGTGCTTTCATATAATAAATATGATGTAGCTAGAATTATATGGAAGGGAGTAGCAGTAGCAGGGTTAAAATATAGAAATGATGCATTATGTGTTAGTAAAGGGTATTAAATTATTTAGAAAAAGTTCAAAGGGAAGTAGAAAAACATGCATTGGATGCAGATATATGGACAGCAAGGGAGGCAATTCAAGGAGAAATGGGATGGTCAAGTTTTCATATGAGAGATGCAAAAAGTAAAATGTTTGGTAGATTACAGTTTATGGATAATAAAAGAATAGCCAAAATAGTATTTAATTTGGTTATGAGTAAAGGGCAGGTAACAAGATGGGTGAGAAAGGTAATGCAGTATGCAAAAGATTTGGATAAAGAATTTGTATCAGTATATTTGTACAAAAGATGAGATGATTGTGTTAGAAGGATTGTTGAGTGTTATAGTGGTAAGGAATGGGATAAAAGAATAGATTTATTAATAAAGAATAGGGAGTTAGAGAGATGGAGAATTAATATGGAGAGTAAAAAGAGTTTAAATATATATAGAAATAAACAGAATATTAGGTGCGAGTTAATATATGATAATAGTAAGGAAAGTAGTTTATTGTTTAAGGCTCGAATGGGATCTTTAGCAACAAGAGAATATACATGTAAGTGGAAAATATGGCTGATTTAGTCTGTAAATTATGTAAGGAAGAAATAGAAATTATTAGGCATCTGTTAATTGAATGTAAATGCTTGAAAACAGTAAGGGCACATATAATGAAGTTATGGAAAAATAAATATGAAAAAAGTGATTATACAGAAAGTGGATTGTTGGTTTTTATGCGGGGTTTGGGAAAAGATAAGGTGAATTTAGATATAAAGGCCATACAGTTGATAAAGATTATGTTGTGGAAATGGAGATGGAGCAGAATATGGGAAAATGTAAACTGGGAATAAAAAATAAAGTGGTTAACAGGTTTCTCTAGGCATAATTGTTGAGAGATTCTTGACTCCATTTAAGGAGAATCTACAGTACATCATATCACATCAAAGCTTTAAAATGACCATAAATTCTTTACCATAGTGTTAAAAATGATGGAATTCGAGTGACTTGAAGTGATGATCGTTTTTAATCAGATATGGAAATCAAAAGTTAACAGATTTTTTAAAGATCTAATGCAAATTAAACAAAAGATCTTGATACTATATAAATAAATGTGGAAATGTAGCCAGCCTGAAAGGCTATCATTTTTATATTATGGTTTATTATTGGTAGAATTATTTCCTAGCTAGTCTGAAAGACCATTGCTTTGACTGTAATTATACACTGACCAAAACTAAATGTAAATATGGAACTATAACACCTATTTTTCTCCCTCATAAATATCACATTTCAAACAAATATATGTACTGTAATCTCATTTTCTTGTTGATTTAAATGCTATACTTATTTAATACTGTACTGTAGTTAAAAGCACATGTACTGATTTTTTTTCAAGCATTTTTTATTAATGACAGAATTATATCCATTGCATAAAATATGGTCCGTAATAAAAATTATGAATTATTAAATATAAAGGGTGGAATTACTTCATTTACATAAAATGCTCTAATATAAATTACAGTTTAGTTAGATATAGTTATTTATTTATAAAAACAACTTTAAAGTTGTTTTTATTTTTTATTTTTCAATTGTGAATTTGACAATTTTTTTAATTGATTGATTTAACTATATTTTTTTGCTTTGCAGAATTAGTTGCTTTGAATAAAATGCTCATAATCAAATTAAGTATCTATATTTAAATTTAAAATTTTAAATATACCTTTTATATTTGACATGTGAATTTGACAGCATTACAGACAACTATTAATGGCAGAATTACTTCTTTTGCATAAAATATTCTTTGTGATTGTGAAATGTAATAGTCTTTTTTTAATTGGTTGTGAATTTGACATGGGACAGCCTTAAAGACAAATGTTTAGGGATTTTATATACAAGATAATAATTGGATAAATAAAACTAAAAGCATTATTATTTCAGTAATGTTTGAAGATTTATTTATAAAATTATTACCATTCCATTTTTAATTTTTTTTAATAATTTTTTAAAAATTGTAAATATCAATTATAGTAATAATAATTTTTCCATTAAAAAGAACGGAGTAAACAATGTTTTTGATAATCTTTATAATCTATGACTGGTGAATCATGACAAAAAGGTCACTAAACTTACTGAAAAATTTTCAATTGCCTGGAAACAAATTCAGTTCTTATCCAGTTTCATATCATAACATGATGCATTAACTGTAATACGACAAGGTTCTTTGAAAATATATACATATTATTTTTTAAAAATTTAAACTAATTATGCTAAGTTTTACCTTTTATTATATATATAAAAGTAAAAATATTCAAAATTCAAAATTAAACAAGACTAGCCAAAGGAAAAAAAACCTCTACAGCACAACCAATAATTTCCCTGCCGATGTAAACTTCTTCCATGCAAAGGGCCAAAAAAGTCATGATCATAATGTAATGGTAATATCAGTATAATATGCCTCACAGTCATGTTGTTTTTTATTAATTCATAATTGAAAGTACTGAAAATTTTCATTAATTAACTGTGTTATTTGAAGTATTTATTTAAAATAATAATTAGCATTACTTTAATAAATTCTGTTTTTATTCAAGGATGTGAAAATATTAAAATCTATCTTTTATTCTTTATAGGAATCTTATTAAAATATCTACCTCTAATTATCATAACATTAATCTATAGTAACTTTTAATAATCATTAAAAATATAATACCATAAAAATAAAATATATGTAACCACTTACTTTATGGTGTAGAAATCAAATCTATATAAATATTATAATATATATTTTAAAAATTCTCAATGTTCTAATAATAAACATGTTTTATTTAATAGCATTGGACTTTTAACCATGTCTATACATTTATTCATGTTTTTCTGAATGTACAAAGTCTCATAACTTATTTTTTTATAGCTTTTCATATATTTTTATTACTTGAATATTGTTGTCATAATTCATTCTATGATCAATAAGTAAAAAATGAATATATGTCTGATTTTGCATCTTTCCTTTTAATCGATCTATCATTGTCTTTATTTCCTTCATTTGCAGTTTTTTTATTGATCTAAATAAATCTTCTTGTAGGAGTCAATATATGCTTAAAAATAGTTCAATATTATTTATAAAAAGTATAAGAGGGGAAGAGTTTGTTTTTCCTTTCTTTTTTTGAAAAGATGCATCTTTTTAAAAGGGGCGAGAATATAATTTTTTTTTAAAAAAAAGTGTTTACTTTTTTAAAAAACTTGAAAATCAGTTGTATTTATTATGTGTATATATTGTTATTATAATTAATAGTAATAATAATAATAAACTACTTTTTTTATTTATTTGTTCTATTCATATAGTATAGTAATTGTGTTTGATCTTGTTCTATCAATGTCATCTTCAAATTAATAAAATAATTACTTCTTTTTAAATAAATATTTAAAATGAAATGCATCTTATTTCACTGGTCTGAAATTTTTAATTATTTTTATACAAGTTTCATGTGTTCAGTGAAAAACTGCTTCAAGATTTAAAAAAAAAAAATCTTTCCAGCTTGATTCTCAAAAGTAAAATTCACTCTTATTCATTTAATTAAAACTGCTTAACTAAGAGCTTCTGTGAGGAATGTAATTTTAAAAACTGTCAGAAATTATCAAAGTAAATTTTAAAGAAGCAGGCTCATATTCTCTTCTCAAATTTCTATTTCTCAGTAATTTACTTAATTTTTTTATAAGACTTTTATATATATAAATTAATTTCTTTATAATTATTCTATATTTCTTTAAGTTACATCAACATTTAAATAATTTTACAATTGTAGTTTTCCAAATACATTATTCAACATATAATGATAAATTTCAAAAATAAAATTTTAATTTTTTTCCCCTTTATATATGCATATTTTTTTATTTTTTGCCTGTAAGAAAGGAAAAAAATAAACTAACCAGAACTGATTGGAAAATGATTCTAACAACGTTAAATATACTAATGAAATGTGAAACTTTGAAATAAAAAATACCCACCCACTATGTAAGGCAAAAACTTTTCATATCTATTTTTTTTTTAAAAAAAATTAAGACATTAATATTATTCATTTATTTAAAAAAAAAAAATGTATGAGTCATTTCACATTGAACTTTAAAAAAGTGGATATTTCTTTAAATACATGTTTCAAGGTTTTATTTATTTACAAACCTTTTAAGTTGCTTATATCTAATATTACCTTTATTGAAAGTGATATAAAGCCAAAAACGTATACTATATATGAGCTTTAAATTTTTTTAGAATTTATTTTTAAAAGGTTTTTTTTAAGATCAACTTTTTTAATTATGTGCATATTTTGGTTTTTTTTACCACACTACCAACTTTGGAAAATATTAAAAGCACTTTGAATTTTTAGTTTAAATGACAGTAAAAATCAATTCTTATTTCAAGGAATAATTCTCATGTGCAATTTAGGAAGTGTTCTCAGTTGAGAAAGTAATTAATAAAATTTTTATTACTCTGTGTGTTCCAGAGTCATCTATTGTAAGATAGAGTAACTAATGTACACTAATGTGCATAACTTAATCGAGTTTATAAAAGATGATTCTGGAATAAATAAAATAAATATTTTTTTAAAATATTTCCAAATTAATAGTCTCTCAATAAATCAACTGTGATATCATCAAGAATTATTAATATAAAGACTAGTATAGATTTAGTACAGTAGTAAAATAAAAAACAAAAGAACTAAAGGTTCCTTAATTGATTTAGGACTGAGAAAATTAGAAAAAAATTGAATTTATTAACTCGTAATTTTTTTTTTTAAATCTGAAGTAAAACATTGCCTTAAGGAAGAAAATGACATTTATGTTAAATGAAATGTGCCTAATAAAGATTAACTTAATTATATGTTTGCATTCTTTTTATCTATTTCTCAGTTTCAATTACATCTTATCAAAAAGTGTAGATTATTTTGTTTTTGTTTAAAATAAAGAAAAAATATATTTTTAAATGCATTAGATTTATTTGTTCTAATTATAAATAAGTAAATATATTTATTAAAAACATACAAGGTTATAATAACCATCAAAGTTGTTTATCTATTTGATTTCTATCTTTTGTTTGTTTGTTTTCTTTATCTGGAAAAACAGAAATATATTTTTATAACTAAAATATATTTGGTCACTTAAATAAAACTGTTATATTTAGCCTGTCATTCTGAAATTTAAGCATCATATAATCTGAACAAATGATTATATACATATATATTAATAAAAATATTCATTTTAAAAAGTAATTATTATCCTTACACTCATTTAGATGAATACATGACTTCATAAGCAGCTATCCATTGTTATTAAACTTATTTTATTTATTAAGGTTTGTCTCTATATTAATAAATAAGACATAAGAATAGATGGCTGCTCTATTCTTGTTAATTATTGTCTTATTTTAGGTTAGAGAATATTTTTAAATACTTATTGTACAATATATATATATATATATATATATATATATATATATATATATATATATATATATATATATATATGTAAATTAACATTTAACAAAATATATCATGTACAGTAAATAGTTATGCCAATAATAACAAATTGAAGTGATGAATAATAGAAGATTTTGCAGAAAAAAATCTAGTTTAATGAGCATTGCAAAAGTTTAATGACATAACATTTTTTCTTCTTCTTTGAATGTACATTAAACAGAGTTTGAATTTGTGTTTTATAATCATAAGAATAATTAATAATGCTGCAATCTTTAGAATATTAGTATTATAAAAATAACTAATGATCATTTATAATAGTATCATGGATATTAATGCTACATCACATTAAAATTATATTACATTAGCAGTTTTAAAAAAGATTGCTAAAAACTTATTCAAGAATTAAATAAAAAGAGAATGGATGATTTGTAGAATGAATAGTGCAAAAGGTTAAAGAAATAGGCCAAAATTTTGAAATATGATTGTAATTAAAATTGATTGAAAGAGAAAAATATAAAAAATTGAAATATCCAAAATCACAACATATTGTCCTGATTTTAAATTTTTTTAAATTCAATAATTTTTTTTTTGTTGTTATTTTTTAAATTTTCTTCTAGGGAAAATGCAGATTAAAAACACTTCCTTTAGAAAGAAAAAGTTATTTATAGTAAATGAAACATGCCTAATAAAGATTAACTTAATTATATGCTTACATTCTTTTTATGAATTTCTCGGTTTGAATTGTGTCTTGTCAAAAAGTATAGATTATTTTGTTTTTGTTTTAAAATAAAATAAAAAATAATAATTTTTAAATGCATTAGATTTATTTGTTCTAGTTATAAATAAGTAAATATATTTACTGAAAACAATTTCTATCTTTGTTTGTTTGTTTTCTTTATCTGGAAAAACAGAAGTATATTTTTATAATCAAAATCTGTTTGATCACTTAAATATAATTGTTATATTTAGCCTGTCATTCTGAAATTTAAGAATCATATAAATCTGAGCAAGTGATTATATATATATTAGTGAAAACATTCAATAAAAATAATTAATCGAAATAATATCAAAGCAAAAAATACAAAAATTACTTCAGAATTAAATAGTAAAAAAATACAAGTTAATAATATATATATATTTCTAATTTTCTCAATCGTGAATCTATTATGGCACTTTTAGCTCTTTAGTATTCTATTTTACTACTATATTAAATCTGTAATAGTCTTTACATCAATAATTTTTGTGAAATCACTGTTGATTCACTGGGAGTCTATTAATTTAGTGATTTTATGTATATATAAATTAGCCAAATAGTGAAAGATACCTAAGATTACTAAAGTGCATAGTTATTGCCTTAGAATCATATCTATATAACCATACAAGAAAATAGTTTTGGGTTCAAAATTAAGTTGATTTTTTTGTTGGATTTCTGTAATAATATCTACTGACTATTCAAGCTTGCAATATATAATTCCAGAATAGAATGAATGTAAATAAATATCTTTTTTTAAAAGGAATTGTTGAATGTAAGCAGAGAAAGTGATAGCTTTTATTAGTAAACTATGTATTAACATTTGAATAAGTGACATAATATTTTATTACATTATTTTATTTTTTATTCTTTATACTTTTTGATGTACATGAGTTAATAACAGTTTCCAATAAAAACAATTCACTAAAATATATCTTAAATCTAATAATAGATATACAAAGAACGTTTAGAGAAAAGCTTTCAATAAAATACGTTTTTAAACTGTATTTGCTTAGCAAGCTTTTGATAATATTAGAAATCATGGACATATTTTATGAAAGCTTTTCTTTACACATTTTATATATCTATTGCTACATTTTACTCTGAGTTAAAGCTTATAATTGTCTAGTTATATCTTAGATCTATAAAGCATTCTAATTTATCAGTACACTAATTTTAGTGCTAATACATTTTTAGTTTGAAAATTTCATTTAATTAAAAAAGTTAGATATGTGAAAGAGAACTACATTAAATGCTAATATTTTATATTGAAAAAGATCATTATTAACTCAACTTCTGCTAATAAAATTTACTGATATAGAGTTAAAGAATATATTTCAATTTATCTAAAATATTATTGAAATATGTCACAAAGTGATCAGTAAATATAAGTATTACCTGTATAGAAAAAGCAGATTTTAAAAAACAATCTTTTTTTTAGATAACAATGAATACCAAAATACTCATGAATTGAGAATTATAGCAATATTAATATGAACTCTCATAAAAAGATTTGTGTCTAATGTGATGTTTTCTGAAATTAAAAGATATTTAAAATTACTTAATGAAAATGTTTTTAAGCTTATGATAACATTAATTAACATGTTTACTAAGATACAAATCTTATGTGTGATAGATTTCCATGCACTATTCATGTCAGACCTAGGAAGAATACATGCTACTATGTGGATCATGTGGAAGCAAATTCTTCCACAACAAATATCTAATTTGCAACTATTTTTAGATATTAAAACATTTTTACATGAATTCAAATAGCATATAAAGATTTAAATATTACTGTCTTTCAACGTGAAATTTGATCAACAATACTCTTTTATAAATAATATGATTTTAGCAATGGAATTTATCTAACTGCAATTTTTTCATGATGTATTACCTGACATTCTTATAAAGAAACTTCAGTTCATACAATTATTTGTAAAATGTATATTAGCAATAAAAATGTTTGTATACAGTCAAACAATAGACAATAAAGACAACAGTTGAATCTTTTGATCAATTACTGTAAATTAAGGAACCATTTCAATTGTGGCAAACATACTTGCAAAAATCTATTTCTTAAAACTCAAAAAGATAATGGTAGTGCTAGTAAAAGACAAATAATATAATCCCATAAGAGATAGACATTTAAAATCATATAGCACATCTAAATGGATTAATACCTATTTTGACTTTTAAAGTTAGTTTATTTCTATTCAAAAAATTGTAAGTTTATTGATGCAAATTCATTCATTGCTTAAATAACAGATCTATAATCTGCATACCATATTTAGAAACCTCAGAAATCTTTACTTGACTATTTATGATGCAGTTTATGACTTGAAATGTCTATCAGTTATCATCTTTTTTTTTTGTTACAAATACAGTTCAGCTCATTTCAGACCTTTAATTTTTTATTAATATCAATCAATGATAAATCTTTTATTCTCTAATATATACATTTTACTTGGAAGTCATTTTTAATTTCAACATATATCTTTCTATATTGCATTGTGTGATCTCTTGTCTTTGTACTTTTTTTATCAAATTTCTAAATTTCAAATCTCTAATTAAGTACTTTAAAACATCATTTATGGAAACTTTCCTTTTGTTTTTCTTTACATATTAAGTTATTTCTATCAAAAGCATAAATCCATAAGTTATTCTGTGATTTCTTTAATCTACTGTGTTCATTAATAGTAATAATCTGATCAAGATATTTATAATTATCTTTTCTAATTCCTTGCTATCAAAATTTATTTTCTCATTTTTAAAAAGCAATGTAACTTTTATTTTTTAATCTTATAATTTTACTTTTTTTAATTTTTATCTCATAACTCATGAAATATTTCCTAAGGCTCTGAAGCATTATTTATCAAAGCAATCACATCATCTCCAAAATGTAGATGATTTAAGTAATAATGTTTTTATTTTTTAGCTCTTTATTTTAATATAAAAAGTATTTCACAAACTATATTTAAAAAATATTTTGAAAAAATAAAATCACTCTGATATATATTATTATTAATGTCAATCTTCTTAGCTTTATCATGCAGTCTAATTATTGTCTTTGCCATTTTGATAAATATTTGTCAGAATTAAAAAATATTTTTAATCTATGTCTTGATATTCCTAAGGTTTAATCTCTTCAGAAATTCTTATAAAATCAAACATTTTTTGATAATCTAAAAAAACAAACAAAATTGCAATTCATACTTATTAGTCCTTTCTATAAATTCTGTTGATATGTGCATGTAATCTAATGTAATAATCATTTTAAAATCCAACCTATTTTTTGCTTGAATCAACCATCTTAGAATTTTTTTTATAAAGAATTGACAGGTCTATAATTTCTAATATGTCTTCTTACCTTTCTTAAATATCAATATTACTATTGCATTCTTCCAATCAACTATTTACTTACTTATCCATCTCTATATTATTATCAAGAAAAATAAACATTAAAAAGTTTTTTTTTTATTCGAAGCAGTTACAAGTTCAAGAAAAAATATATACCAGTCCTAAAAGCAATTTATAAATCATATTTTTAGAAACATTTGGAGATATAAACAAGAGCACTCTGAGTTTATTAGTATGAAAAACTAAGAACATTAGCACATCACTGAGGAATGTCAAAGGCATGAAACCAGTCTGAGGATAGAAGAAATTTCTAGAGATTTTTTTAAATACTTTCTCTTGGTGGCATTTATCTATAAAGCTTGTTAGAGCTATTGCATGCTCTTTAGTTTTTATAATCAGAAGCTTATTAAACTAGGTCACATGATGTGTGACAATTTTAGCTAGTAAAAAAGCACAGATCATTTCCTTCTTTTTAATTTGGAAAATATCTTTATAGTATGGATCAATAGTATTAATAAAAAGTGATGATTTAGAGTAAATAATGAACATATCTAATATCTCTTAGTAAAGCTCCAAATACATATATTAAATATGTAATTATCTATTTATTCAGTGAATTGAATGATTTTGATATAATTAAGTAGATGGATTTAAACTTAGGATTTTTCAATCTATATTTATTCTTCACTTCATCTCAAAGAACTGACACATGACCATATATATTCAAAAAAGATAGATGATTCCCAATATACATATTTCATACAGAAACAGCACTTATCACTCAGGCCAGATCATAATATTAAAATAAAAATTCCTTAAATTTTAATAGACAAGTTTAAGTCTTCTCACTCTTCCAACTATTCAATAATTCATTTCATTAAAAAACCAATGGTAGAACACTCAAAACTTTTGGTGGATTTAATATTGTAATCATACCTATGTAGACATTATATCAGTCTAACTCCTCATATTATTGGACCATACATATCCATATATTTACTTATATATGAAACATTCAGTACACTAAATGAATATGCTAATTATATATTGCCTTAAAAATGAATTACATCTATAATTCAGCCCATCCTTCTCCTATTAATATATGAATATGTAGTAGTTTGATAATATGAGGAGTTGGATTGACATAATATCTACATGGATATGAAAACAATATCAAATCCACTAAGGGCTTTGAGCATTTCCATCAGTGGTTTTTTTAATAAAATGGATGGTTGAACAGTTGGAAGGGTGAGAAGATTAAAGCCTGTTCATTAAAGTTTAAGGAATTGCTATCTTAATATAAGCCTAGCACTAATTGTATATATGTGTGGGAGATTATAATCTGGCCCAACTGATGAGTGCTGGTTTAGCACAAAATATGTATATTGGGGATTATTCATGTGGTCATGTGTGTCAGTTTTTTTAAAATGGGAGTATAAAAATAGATTGATAAATCCTAAGTTCAAATTTCTCTATTTTCATGTATTAAATATGATACAGAATATTTTGATAAATTATTCACTTATTGCCAGTTATTGTGTTCACTAAGAATTTAAATTTTGTTAAATTACATTTTTAAAATGTGCTTAAAAATAATCAACATAATATAATGTGCTTAATGTGTAACTCCTGTGTGCTACTTCTGAAGGATATTCAAGAACTTTAATTCATTGTTCTGTTTTAAAATATTAAAATATTAATACTGTATGAAATTAGTAAAGAAGATCTTTTACTTTTAAGCTATATGTTTAGTTAACACCTATGCATACCTAAGATGTTGTATTTTGGGGCACAAACTTAAAAACATTGATTACTTTACTAAGATAATGCAATTAAACTGACAATATATTTTTTATGGTTTCGATTTTATTTTGTATTTTTGATTTGTTATAGTAATTTTATTTGATTTTAAATGGTATTTACTTTTAAATTACATTTATTTCAATATGATCCTTTTAACTCTTCTTAAACTAAAGTCTTTCTATAGATTGGAGAATTATGTTGACAAAAAAGGATTGTTTTGTGTGTGATTAATTTATCAAAGCAGGGCAATTTTATTATAGTGATATGTTCACATTTAAGTATATTAGCAATAAAATGATCAACTTTCCAAATGTGATTTTTATTCATATGCTAACTTCTTTATCATAATGCTTAAAACATGTAAAGTGACCATTTATGTATGCTACCTTTAATTTTATACAGTGATAACAAGTTGGCAACTGATATTATTTAGGCTGATTTTTAATACAAATGTAAATATAGTGTCTTTCAATATTGTCAAACATTAGTCTCCATAATGGAGGTAGATAAGTTTTACTCATTTTAAAACCATTGTGAGTTAATAATCCATAATCAAATATGAAATAACTAATTACTACAGCATTTAAACTGTGTTCAAACACTGAAATGATTGACTTTTCAAATGCTGTTAATGTCAATGTTTGGTTGTATTTAAAGAAGCTATGTTTACATTTGAATCTGATTTAAACTTTGGCTTGAATAATATCACTTGCTTAGGATCTGATTGGTTAGTAATAGTCACAAGCACTTGAGAAGTTTGCACTCTCTCAATTTAATATCACTTGTTAAAACTGTAAGATCCTAGATAGCAACTATAAATGTATATTTTAAGTGTTCTGGAAATTTCATAAAAATTTTGGCATACTATTGTTATTAAACCACTTGTAAAATCGATTATTTTAGAATTTTCATATAGTTTGAAATTCTAAAGTATGGATTATTAGCTCATAGTGATTTAATAATAATTAGAAATTATTTTTATCTTATGAAATTTAATATTTTGCCATATTTAAAGCCTTGTTTACATCTGTGTTTGATTTAATATTTATATTGAATAATATAAATACCTGTCAGATTAATTATCTCTATAAGATATGAAAGAATACACATAAATAATCGTTTTATAAGTGCTGGACAGTTTGATAAAGAGATTAGCACATCAATATTAACTTTAATATTAATAATGTTTCGAAAATTATTATTTCCATATTATTATTTATAATTTGAAGAACTATATTAATTAGTTATGTCATATATACATTTGTGCGTGTAGATAATAAATGATTAATTACTTTTGACTTAGTATAAAATCAAATCTATATTTAAAATTGAGGTTTATCAACATGTATGTCCACAACAAAATGTAAACATGCGCTTTGACCTCTAAATTTTGAAAAGTTTATTAACCACCAACTCTTATATGACACATTTCATGTACAACTTAAGTCTAAGACATATTATTCCAGTTCTGGCAGTTAGTAAACTTTTTTATTTGGTTAATGAGATTATATATTTGATTTTATTCTAAATCCATCAAATTGAGGGATTAATTATTTATTTCTTAGATATTTATATCTTTATTAACAAATATTTTATTATTTAAATTTTATAAAAAGTTTAATAAAATAGTCATACTTAACTATTTTGTTTATATAGTTCATTTTAAATTATGTGATTAATTTGAATATATGTGTATTTGCATGCAGACAGACACAACTATCTTTACGCATGTGGATCATCAGACTCCAGGTCTTTGAAAAGTTTTGTTATAGAGCAAACTGTATATTGTGTCAAAACTAGGAACAAATTAAACTTTTAAGATATGTGATAATGACTTGTATAATGGAAATTATAGATTTTTTTAATACTTTACTCGTCGAGTTAAAATACCCATTTATCGAGCAGATATTTACATCTTTTGCATTTATTAAATATTATATAACATTAAGCACAATCATTTTTAAATAGTAAATGCTGCTACAGTAAATAAAATATACTCCCATCTCACTACTTGATAAATAAAATCACTTTCTTATTGTTTCCTTTTGTATATATAAAAAAGATTACTTTCAATAATTAAGGCAGTGTATATACTGTAATGGAGTGCCTGTGCATGTAAATAAACAAAGCTGTCTATAACTATATATAAAAAGATACATATTGATGCTACAAGTAAATAACAGAATTCAGGATTCTCTTAATATGAAACTCCACATTGGCTGATAAATATATAATAAAATATTTCAAAAAATCACTCACACGACAAAAAGTATGGAAAAGCATATGAATATAGTAAAACAACAAAAGTATTTTAACTATACCCACGTAAATAGAGAGAATAAATATTTATATCTTCAGGTGTCATATATTCTCAATATTCTGCCACTAAACTGTAATGCATATATTTTTATATTTTTTATAGCTAGACTACAGAACTTGATGGAAATATCTTTCCTTACAGCTTATGAAAATGTAAGTTTAAAATATTAACTACAATGTACATGTATAGAGGAAATATTAAATTGTAATAAAGGGCTAAACCTATATCTAAATAACAGAAACATATTTAATTAACAATATTTTATTATTATGTAGTTTTGCAATATATATATATATATATATGTGTGTGTTTGTGTGTGTGTGTGATATGCATGCAAATATTTGATTAAATTCAAATTTTCTGCTGACATAATTAAATTAAGATTTTAACAAATAAGACATCTATCAACACACGTGTAATTTTAAAATTCTTACAGTTTAAATTAACACAAATACCATCACCCTGTAGACATACGAGGAGAGTATTTGATTTAAGTGCAGCAGATAAAAATTGTTAAATTTTGAAACATTAATGTTTTCTAAGAATGTGATCATATTTTTCACAAGGTATGCATATATTTATGACATAATATTAGCATTTATTTTTATACCATTGAGCTGGTGCTCTTTTTATTTATTTATTTATTTGTTTTTGTATCACATTAAATAATTATTTAGTTTGTTTATGAATTTGTTGTACAGCTTTAGTGTTTGCAAAATATCATAAAGCTACATATAAAGATTTCAGCCAGAAGATAGGATCATTAACTGCTTTATTAAGTTTTTCAATTTTGCTACTCTAGCCATAAATTTGGGTCATTTTCTATGTGGTTCAGGTTAAGACATAGATGAGGTCAATGCCTATAGATTGTTCTGAATTTGTTGATGAGAATCTACTAATATTTAGGAAGATCTAATCCATATGATCTTATTGTTGATTCTCAAAAAAAGAATTTGTTTGTTTAGAACTTCACAATAAGTTCATTTCTATTAAGTAACTCTTCAGTTTGTAGGTTCTTGATTGAATATCCAGAGAGGGTGAGGTGGGACTTAGATGGCAAAATTATATTATGAGTAACAGCTTTTAAATATTTTTTGTCAGGCAATTTTTTTTTCAATAATTGGTGGAGAAATATGTAAGAGAACAAAAAAAAATGCAAAGAAATAGAGTTAAGTTACCAATAATATTTTTCATGATCAGAAGTTTAATGCCAGTTCTTTTTCTCTAAACAGGCACACATTATTAACCAGTTGAATATTCAAGTGCTAACCAAAATGTCCTTAAAATATTTGCATCATAAACCTGTGGAATGCCACACAGCTTTACAAGAAGATTATTACTAAAAATTATTTTACATCTGGTTCCTTAGATAAATGAGGAAAATAAGTTGTCTATAATCCAAAGTTACTTCTAAATAGCATAGTATAGGATTATGTTTTAGTTTATTGTTGCAAAAGGTTATATTGAGATATGAGATGTTTAATATTGCTTATATGAAAAATTGAGTATATTGTGGATTAGAAATACAATATCATTGTTTGACAAAGATATCTAACCTTTTTATATCTTTATTGAGAGACTTTTTTTATTTTTGGAAAAGTCTCTTTTGGGAAGTCAAAAAAATGTCATCTGCATATACAAATTTCGCATTCTGTATATAGTAAATCACTAATAAATATGAATTAAATACTATGATAGATTTCATTCTATAAAATTTTGTATTTGCTGTTCCTATATTTTGTGTCACTTGATTTTTTCTATTAGAGAGTATTTTGTCAAATGAATTAATAATTCTCCTGCATTTGAAAATTTTAGAAACTTTTTTTAAAAAGGCCATTTTTCCAACAAAATAATAAATTGATGTTAGTCCAATAAAAATAACTTATTTATTTTGAAAGACTTTTTCAAAAAGAATTATTAAAGATAAAACGTGGACATTGGAGTTTTACTTATGGCTAAACCCAGCTGCTTTATAAAAAGGTAGTTCTCATCTACTGCAAAACTTTTCTTTAAAAATGTGATTTTTTTTTAAATAGCTTGTAAGAAACATATAATAATGATACCTGATTCATTGATGGTTTATTTGGTTTTAAGATTATCTTTTTTTTTACCAAATTTTTGAAATAGTTTCTAAATAAATGATATTTCTGAATTTCTTTTTTCCAATCATGATTTTGGGTTTACATCCCAATTTTTTTTAGAAACTCTGGAAATATGTCATTTGCTCTGATACCTTCCCTGGCTTACCACAATAAAGAACAAGTTCTCCAATATTTAATGGCTTTATTAGATCTCACCTAATGATGGGTTTTTTTCTCATTTTATCACCCTTGACTTCAGAAATCTGATATATAAGACTAGAAAACTCATTAGCAGTTTACATCTGCTCCATAAATAAAATACTTTTATTGGATTGATATACCCAATTGATTTAATATTTTATAATACACAATGGATGTGTTGCTTATTTATTAATGACATATTATAAATATATTTATGTATCTGAAGATAAAATAATCCACACAATTACATATTAAAAATATTTCCATTTTCTCATTAGTTAAAAATTGTTAACTTTTAACTTACAAATGAATAAATTATACCTTTTTTTTAACATTTTGGTGAGTGATCTAATAATTTGTATTAATATATAAACTTCATCTACTTCTTTAAATCTTTTATATTTAAATACTAGTATATTGTAAATACTGAAATTTATATGTAATTAGAGGGTATTTGAACACAGACTGTCATGCTTCCTTCAGCTATCCACTCTATCTTATATAACTGGTACACATAATCACATACACGTGAAAAAGATAAATGATCTCCAATATATATATTTATATATATTTGGTGCTGAACCAGCACTCATCCTTTGGTCCAGATTATCACACATGCACATATATAATTAGTGCTCAGTTTGTATTAAGATAGTAAATCTTCAAACAAGGGTTTGAGCATTCCACTATCAGATTTTTAATAATATGGATGGCTGAAGAGTTGGAGGATGGAGAAGATTGAAGTCTGTTCATTAAAGCTTGAAAATTTGCTGTCTTAATATAAATCGAGCACTGATTATATATATATATATATATGGGAAATGATGATCTGGATCAACTGATGAGTGCTTGTTCAGCACGAAATATGTGGATTGGAGGATCATTTATCTTTTTTACATGTGTGTGATCATGTGTATCGGTTATATAAGATGGAGTGGATAGATGAAGGAAGCTTGAAAATCTGTGTACAAATCCCTTCTAATTTAAATCTTTTAGTAAATATTTTGAAGCTTTTTTGTTACTAACGTTATAAAAGGAGAAACATTATTTTCAATATCTCCCCTTCCCTCTTTTTTTAAATTCACAATTACATTTTGTGCATTTGTGCTTGAGTAAATATTCTTGAAAGAATTGATATCATAAGCTTTGTGGAAGATATGATATACCGGTATATGTACTGATTTTTATTTGGTTTTTTAGTTATTTACAAAATCCTCCTTAAAACTATCGATCATTTTTTTGACTGAGTGTCAGACTCTAAAATGTAATCCAGTTCTGGTACTTCTAGTGTTTGAATATTTTATGAATACTCTAGTAATAAACCTACTTGATTATCTAATCTCATTTTATACTTTTATTAATTTTTTCCTCTCTCTTTATTTTTATCCACTCATTTTAACTTTGATAATATTCTCAAAAATCTTTAATCATTATTCCTTACTCTTTTTTTAATGCTTAAAGTTTTTTTTTCTTCATGTGTCATAGCATCAGCCAGGAAGCGAACCCACTAACCCGGGACAACTGCTTGTAAAGCAGCCGTCACTGACCTCTCGACCACCAATGCTTGACTTAAAGCTTTAAGTTTAGTACTAATAATGTTACAGCCACAACAAAATATTTATCTTTTTTTTCTTCTTAATTTCAATTGAAATGACCACAAAATAATCTCTTATAAAGCATTTTCTCACAAAACAAAATATTTCAATAGTACTAGAACTTGGAAAAGAAAAAATTTTTTTTTCCAAATATTGATCAATATGTAAGTATCTAATTATTCTTATCTAGAGGAAAAACAAGAATGAAAAACTGCTCAGTCTCTTCTAAACTAGCATTTTCAAGCCTGCTGAATATTACCTTCTCCTTTCTATACTTTCATTTGAGGTATTGGAGAGAGCCAATATTGTTTCTATAATAGCGTTATTAAAAGGCCTTTTACTTTTATCATAAAAAAGCTAAATATCAAAATGACTAAACAAAATTATATCAAAAGCATGGATAAAAACATAATAAAAATATTAAATACTAAGTATATTCCATAATAGTTGTTTTAATTAACCAGATTAAGTAAAACATAAAAATTAATCGGAAAATATTTTTATTTATTTATTGTTCACACAATATTTACATGTATCTCTACATACATATGTATTACACATTTTAATGTATGTATGGACTACATCTCTACAGCCAATATATTTAAACAAGCTAATAGAATATCAGCAGTCTATTATCAAGGCAACACTAGAAGTAAAAAGAATCCTTCATTTACAGGTTATTTAAAAATTTTATTATTTCTGATATTCTGCTGATTTTTTAAATGTTCTTTCTGGTAGACTTTTTTCCAGCGTTTCCATTTTTGATTTTAGTATTAAACCATTATTCCATATCATATTTTAATAAATTGGACTTGATTTGGTAGAAATATATATTTGTGGATGAAAAAAAATTCTTAAAAAATCATATTTGAACTTTGCAAATGTTGAAACAATGAGTTTGTAAATGACAATAAATGTGTTTTCATCACAGAACAGTTGGAAGATCAGAATGATTTCAGAAAACACAAAATCTTTGTAATTGAAATTTGTATTTAAAATGCAAAACAAATAAATGTTTATCACTAATAAATCCATCAAATCTAATTTAAAATGTTAAAATTCCTTTCTAACTTTTAGAATATCTTTAATAATACTAAAACATATTTACCAATGTTTACATAAAGTGAGGTGAGCAGAATGCCATGGGGTTTTTTAAAATTATATTAAAAGTTATTACCTTCTATTTTTAAAAATAAAACAAACATATAAAAAAAATGGTGTAATAATGTATTTTTTTTTTTGATGTTTAATAATTATTAGACAATTATTGTATAAAAATATTCATGAATCTCGATAAACTTTTTGAAAAAGTCAACTTTTTAGCTATCCCAAAATTTAACTTGAAGTATTCTTGCTAATAGTTTCAGAATGGATTACAAACAATTACATCCATCAAAAACATATAGGCAGAGCTAAAATACTTTGATTTTGCTATTATTCAATTATACTGCGCTCTTTAGACTTTTTCCTGAATTAAAAGGCAAAATACAAAAATATGTTAACTAATTTAACAAAAAAAAAAAAAAACAATAGTAAAATATCTCATTAAGTGGCCATAACAATCACAATATGAATTTAACATGATTACATCAAGTTTTTTTTTTCATTTCTCTGCAGAAAGATTTCATGATGACTGCAGTATATGATTTATATATGATAACCAATTATCTGTTAGCACTTATGATTTAATTATATATACATATATATGGTACACACATTTGAATGTATATCTATTTCATTGTTGCATACATGAGAGAATGGTTTCAAATAGTTGCGAGGCAAAATAAGAAAGAGCAGTTTTCAAATGCTTTAAAAGATATAAAACAAATAATAATAATAATAATTTTTAATATAAAAAATATAGCAGTTTAATTTTTGTAAACAGAAGCTAAAAGATTGAGAATTAAACAAAGAAGAGTGTAATTAAAATACAATTGAAAGAGTGTGTTGGAATAAGTGATTAAATGTTACATTCATTTACAACATAATAAAATTAGGCAAACTAATTAATCAAAACCCAACATAATTAAATAAGATAGCCTAATTAGAAAATATATTATTTTTAAAGTAATTAAAGCCTCTACATTTTGGATTAATAAAAATATTAAAAAAATAAAGAGATTAAGAAGATTAAGACTGAACATTATATGTTTTTATATACATGTTGCATTTTTACTGAAAGACAATAATGTTTTTTTTATTAATGGATAAGACTATAATCTTTAGTTTTAATCCAAGAATTACTTAAGAAAGTGATTATTAAAAAATTACTAATTAAAGGTAATTATGATATATTTAATATTCAATTAAAAAATCAGCTGAGACCTGCAGAGCATATACAAAAGTGTGTTAATGTGTTAAAAGTTTTTTAAGCTAGATTCTAATGAAGCTAACATATCATGACTGGTTATAAGTTAGTTAATACCACTAACTGCTTGTAATCTATATATAGAACCTAAACTTGCTACTTGAATATGTTATGCTAAAAAAAGTTTCAACTCCCAGCATGTAATATGTACAAAAAAATTTTCATAAGCAAAAATGTAATCCAGAGAAATTAAAAAAATTAAATCTCTATGGAAAAACTTATAAATGAACATTTTAACTTTGTTTTCAAAATATACGTGTCTATGGGGGGAATTCTAAGGCTTGAACTATAGAAGCCTGATAATAAGTTACTGCAAGAATTTTTATAATAAAAAAAATTGTTTCACTGTTATGTAGATGAACATAAGTTATTTGAATTTTTTTTTAAAAAAATTATAATTTATGCATATTAATTAAGAATCTTTTAAAATATCTGATCTGACCTCATAAATATATATATATGTAATTAATATTAATAGTTAATCATATATAAGCATTTTGTTTTTAATTTATTGTAAATTATTGGTTATAATTTATTTGCAAAACAAAAAGTGGATGATTTGTTTATTACTAGTTTTAAAAAATTAGCAATTTTTTTGATTTATGGCTGTAGCTAATTCATTTTAATATTTAATCTTTGTTTAAGAGATTGTAGAGGACACATCATTTACTTCTCATAATTAACTTTCTTTCTAAAAATGGTTTAACTAAAAGAAAAAAAAAAGGAAGAGAAATAATCTTTAACGATCATCTCCTATTAAATAAATATAATTAGGATCCATAAAATATCTAAACATTGTTATTTTAAATAAAATATTAATAATAATATTTCAGGTTATAATATAATTCTAAAATTTAGATATATTAGTAGGAGAGCACAATAATCACATAGCAATAGATGCATTATACAGTAGATAAATACGGTATGTGTGCAAATAAATGTATAAATTGTTTTTTGTTATCAAGTATTCCTTTGTATGAAGATATAAATCCTCATATTAATGAACATTTATGAAACATGCCTTTATATGTATAAATTTTATTGTATAAATACAGTTAGTTATGAACTACTATTATAATTAAATTTATTGTTAATATTCAAAATATTATGTAGAATGAGTGATTAGGAAAATACCTTTATCAAGAGTATGATCTGAAATCTGATTATCTCTATAAATTAGAAATATAATGAATACTAGAATTCGAAGACTGACCATCTTTTTCAGTGAAGATACTGTGTAGTTATGTAATATGTTTTACCCAGATTTATGCTATAAGGTGTGCTGGTATATTAACTTTATTTTGAATATATAATCAATGTCTGAGATTTTAATGTGATTAAGAAAATAGATTATTTTTTGATAGTCATTAACAGAGTGAAATTATGTTCTAAATACATTAAAAGCATGGGATGTGACAATCAGTGCTTGACCATATTATATTATATGTTGTGGTATAAAATAATTAATATCTAAAAAAGTATAAATAGATATAAAATCTTAGATATTTTTCCAAGGTTTTTGAATGTTATAATTGTGTACCATCTTTCTACATATGCTACAAAACATAATTAAAAATATAATTTAGAAAAAAGACTATTCAAGAAATAACATTGCTTATTAATAAAATTTAAAAAGAATTGTTAGAATTATTTAATTAAAAAGAGGAATGCAATTTAAATTAGAATATAATTTAGGGATTAATAATAGATTTTATTAAATATATTGACTTATTTTGTGTTTTATAAATGTTAACTGAAGAAGATATCATGTTTTCTTGAGAACAGAAATAAAGAACTATACACACTTAAAAATATGTTATTACTAATTTATAAATAATTATTGTTCATTAATATTGACTTAAAAATTATGAGACTTTAGTTTATATATATATATATATGAAAATTGTCCAGTCATAATATCACATGGTCCTTGATTTGGTCATGTATTATAAATTGTGAATAATGTATTGGTTAGAATAATATGTGAAGTATATGGAGGGTAATTTTATTCTTAATATTTTTAATCATAGTAGTAGAGAAATAGAATTTCCCTTGAATAATTCCTGATGGTATATATCAGGTAGTGCTCAAATTTTGATGATAATCATAAACTTATCCCTGAAGGATGAAGTAGATATTATGTTTATTTACTGCTTCTATGCTTATTAACATAGTTACTAAAAGTATAGTCATATCTTTTATATTGTGGACATACCATGCATTGTTGACCATTTTAATTAATATATATATATATATGTGTGTGTGTGTGTGAATATGTGTTAAAAACTCTTTACAATATGGCTGACTATTATTCATGAATTATTATATTCACAGCATAATTTAGAATTAAAATGTCATGAAAGCATAGGTGCTGCACTATTTATTCAACTTCAAACTGTTTTAAAATTTTATCCTTTCTTTATATTATAAATTTTACATGAAATAAATGTGAATATTTATGTTTACTGTATATTATATATCATATGGTATTAAACAGATTACTAAAAGCAGATTTTATGACAAAAAAAAGTAGTTGAAAGGTCAGCGATGTCTGTTTTACAAGCAGTTGTTCCGTGTTAGCGGGTTCACTTCCCAGCTGATGCTATGACACATGAGAAAAAAAACCTTTTGTTATATGGCATATCAGTCAAAAAAAAAAATCCAAATAAATAGTAATTTGATATTGATTTTCTGCAAAAACTTTAACAAAAATTGTTATAGCATTTTGATTTTAAATGTATTATATTTTGTAATTCACGTAGAAATAAATGAAAGGCATCATTAATTAGCCTTGCCATTTGCTGCAAGTTGATGGTTTGGGTTATTTTGAATGCTAAAAATATCAAGTTATATTCTAATGTTAATATTATATAACTAACTATTGAACAACCTGGATACAAATCCTAAGTATAATTGGGGTCTAAAAAATTTCAAGCTTTATGCAACTTGAACTGGAACTCAGATCATAGGCATGTTAAGTAGATACACTCCATATACCAAGAGTACTATTAATATAATGCAAATATATATGTAAAATTACTTTGGCACAATAATGTTCCTTATTGAAACATATATATAAATAACTTTATTAAGGATAACCATAAATTCTAATTAGATGACATTTGAATAGCCTGATAGATTGTGTCTTCCTGATTTGTTTCTCTATAGAGGGATTCTGGAAAGGCCTAAACATTGTTGTTGTGTTGTTGTTGTTTTTTTTAAAAAAAAGAAAACATGTTTTTAACTTTACTAAACATTTTGAAATTAAGGATTATTTTCTAGATATTAAAGTACTACTAATTGCAATAATTTGGTATATGTTTGTTGTAACTTGATTGAAAGTTTATGATAATCACATTTTATATCTAATTGCATGGTGGTTTGTTAAATGGTTTTTAGAAAAATGTAAACTATATTTAAGTTTTTCAAATATAATCAATTGTTAATAATAATAATATATAAATTAGTACATAACATAACATTCAAATGATATTACTCTTCTATTTTCTTCAGTTATTGATAGTTTGATCAAAAACAGTACTAGCAAAGCAATCAAAACAGAGACTAAATTCTTGAATACTGAATTTAAGATAAAGTTATAGTTAATTTTGACAGAATAAAGCATCATTTTAAATTTAGTATTTATAAATTTAAAATTTTTTATGTAAATACTTTCTTTGATCAGAGCAGCAACATTTGAAAAAGAGAAAAAAATAATACCATTAAGAAACATTTTTATATATTATTCCATATGTTATTATTAACAACTGAATTTATTTGAATATTATTCTATATGTTATTATTAACAACTGAATTTATTTTAAAAGTTCGAATAAAGTTTGAATTTTTTTAAAAGATATTTTGCTAAAACATACAACTTCAATCATAATAAATTTGCAAAGATTATTTATTACATATTTATTTAAAACATTGTCATAAGAGGTTTAAAATAAAAAAGTAAAAAAAAAAATTTCTGCTTATATTTAATATTATTCGAAATGTTTAAGCATAATATTTTGTAATTTTATGTTTATGAAATGTTTCACATTTTCAAATAAATTATTGTAACATGGATATGTATATAAATCATCAATAATATCATTATTGCTTTTCATAAAACTGATCTGGGTATGAACTAAAAGTGCGGTAATTTATTTTCATCGCTTTGAAGACTACAATATATATACAAATACACATCAAAATAGCTTTTATAATTTTTTATTTCTATAATTATTCAATATTAGTATTATTTTTAAATTGATTAATCATGAATTTTCACAGAATTTGGGTCTATATTATTTTTGATTTATATAAACGATTGTTGTTTTGTCTTTACATTTAATAATGTATGATTTCAATGGTGATATTGTTTTGGTTTATAATGTTATCTCATATAATATTTTTGAGGAGGTTATTAATAAATATTTGTCTTTAATAATAATTGGTTTGTGATAAACTGTTTAACACTCAATCGTAATTAATTGAGAGATATTCTCTCTTTTTTGTGCAAATAGATTCATATTCACTTAATATGTTGTTTGCAATCAACATAACTTTATTGCAATGGCATTACAAGTTATAATAATATTGTTTTGGGAAATGTTCTTATTTTTATTAAACTCAAACTTGATATCATTGTTTTGAAAAAATTAAATTTTATATAAATCAGTTAGAATGAGGTATGCCATATTTGCTTCATATGACATTTTTTCTCATAGAAAAACCTTTCAAAATAATAATAAAGTATTTTAAATAAAAATTAATAAAAAATGAATGATAAAAAAAAAAACCAATCAACTGCATTCTGAAATAATCTATGCACTGACTGACATCGAGAAATGTAAAATAAATGAATTAGAGTACATCTTACAAGAAGCTAAAGTCACCTTTACTTGAATTCGAAAAATCAGTCATAAAATCTCTCTGTTCAAGTAGGTATTAGTATAAGTGAATTGATACTTGTTATATATAAGCACTAGTCATTTCTTAGATTTTGAGGTTTTTCACTATAACTTTTAAAAATAACATTTTATATCTATTTTTTTTAGATACAACATAACTTTATTGTCTTATTTTTTAAATAAGCACTCTCGGTGTTCTCTGCGTTATATTTTCATTTGTAAATATTTCAGTGAATAAAGTTGTGTTATTTATATATACATACATAATTCTGTTCACATATTGTAAATATAAATAATAATTTGAGACAGTTAAAAAAACGACATTAAAAGAATAACTGTTAACAGAAGCAATGAGTCAGAGATCAGATTTAAAAAGTATAGTTTATAAATTCATTAAAAAAAAAAAAGTATACAACCGCTAGTTCTAATGACATATTCTAGAGTTGTAATTAAATCAGATAAGTCAGAGAATAAAATATTGAAACATTCCGAAACAGATTAAGTTTACATTAAGTTTCTGTAATACAAATAAAATAAAGCTGCATTTATTACTCACATATATATTTATTTACTCTATTCATTTTTTTTATTTGTTGTAAATTTATAAACAGATCTCTTTATGAATATTATAAGACACGTCTTTCTTTAAATGTGTTATGTTTTAAATTCTGTTTAAGATTGTTATGCTTTACCGAGTACTTATAAATTTTATCTATAAAAACAAAAATGGGGGGAATTATATGACATTAATATGTATATTTTTAATGAATTATTCAATTATGATACTATTAAATAAAAATGTAAAAAAAAAAAAAAATAGGCCTATTTTATTTAATATTTATGTATAAGAACAAGGTGTAAATATTGTTTAGAAAATAATGATATTAAGATTGGAAAAAGAAAGTGTATTTTTATATCTATTCTATTTAAGCATTTTAGCCCTGTGCCATTTATCACAGGGTTAGAATATCGGTTTCTGGAATGTGGTGTCCTAGAATCAAATTTGGTGTTGGCATTTCTGGCATTCAAACTTCTTATGAATTCTCAATCAATAAAGTCATTCCAATAAATATTTTAAGCATTTTATAACTTCATAAGTAACTAACTATACAATAAATAAGTAAGGAAATATATATATAATTTTATTATTATTCCTAATTAATATAATAAATCATGCTATAAAAATTACAGATGGTATGTAAAAAAAAAAAAAAAGGATGTCAGGACAAAAGTAACAAGTTATATTTTTATAATAAGCATCAAAAAAAAATTGTGCGTTAAAATTGTTTATATTGTTCAAAGTGAAAAAGTAAAGAATAAAATGAGCTATAAAGTGTCATTTATATATATTTTAAAGACAAATGTTAGTCTATCAAATCAAATGAAAAAAGTCATTATCAGATAACTTTATTTTTATTCTCTTGTAAAGTAAAGCAATTAAACGAAGAAGAAATTTTTTGCACTTTATAAGCTGTTTCATATCTGCAGAAAATTTTTGAAGTATAATACAGTAGTAATTAGAATATGAAAAAATAACCAATTTTTACAGAATTTTTATATTTAGAAAATGACTATTTCCTGGATAATATATGAATAGTTTTTAATTGGTATTTATTTAAATTTAATGTTTACACAATTTTTCTATTTTAAATTACATATAGATAAAATACCATTAATTCAAAATTTAATTTTCAAAAACTATTATACAATCAAAATTTTAAACCCTTTAAAATGCTTTAATATAATCTGCATATGTGTTTATATACAAAATTAAATAATAATAATAAATACTTATTAATTAATAAACTTAATTGCAATGAGCTATCTGTTTTATTTTGTAGCAGAATTTGGGTTTATAATAATAGAAAATTAAAAATAATCAGAAAATAATAAATTCTTTACAACAGCTATATAAATAGCAAATTTTTTTTATACATTAAAAGCCTTTTTCAGCACCTGATTTGGTGCCCTTTTCAAATGTTAATAATCTATTAGTTAACAAATTATTTTAGACATAAAATCATCTAGTGTTCAATAATGAAATTAAAACAAAGAATAACAATATAAATCATTAAAAAAAAATCAAAACCTGCATATATAAATCCAGTAATTACAAAATAATTGACTATATCATAACAATACAATAAATAAAATAAATTACATGCATTTTTTTCTTTATATGTCAATTTATATAATTTTCCATTCACTTTTAATTAACCAACTATTAATATAAATTGACATATATATATAACTGTAAAAAAATGCATGTAATTTATTTTATTTATTGTATTGTTATGGTATAGTCAATTATTTTATAATTACTGGATTTATATATGCAGGTTTTGATTTTTTTTTAATGATTTATATTGTTATTCTTTGTTTTAATTTCATTATTGAACACTAGATGGTTTTATGTCTGAAATAGTTTGCTAATGTAATAGGCTTTTAATGTATAAAAAAAATTTGATATTTATATAGCTATTGTAAAGAATTTATTATTTTCTGATTATTATTTTATGGACGAACAGCATAAAGATATTTATTCTTTTCCAATTTTGAAAATAAAAAATATATTTTTAAAATCTAAAAAATTCACAAATCAAAAAAAATTTTGGAACCAGGGATTTGATTATATATATATATATGAGAGAATAAACTCCAAGTGCACATACTACGATAATAATTCACAAGTCCGATATTTTTGCATGTTTGTTAAAGTGAATCTAGAACGTTTTTTTCTCTATCAATGTTATTACATATTCTCTGTATTATATATTTAATAATAATTGTTTATTTATAAGATTGTTAAATTATTAGCATATATATATAAACTTTCCACAAAAACGCCATTAATAACACTGTCACTTATCTAGAACAATAAAATGATAATATGTTTGTTGCCATAAATTATGTGAAACAGCAATATCAATTTTATCAATAATTTTTTAACAAAAATAATTTTAAAAATATATGCAATGTCTATATATTCAAATAGATTACATAACTAAGTAATAGGATATCTACTACCAAATAATACTTGATTGTCATTAGTTAAGTTTACTACTGTTTTTGCTGCCTTTCTCTTAACATGTTTTAATCAATATTTCTATTTCAAAGCTATTTCATAAACTTTAATAAGCCTTTTACATCATTATGCAAAATAATTATAATAAGACATTTTTTATTAATCACAATCATAATTAATTCTCTAAAATTAATGGGCAATTATAATGGAATCAGTAATGTGTGGTTTTTAATAGATGGTATTGTGTGTTTATGTATGTATGAATGGACAGAAAATTTAGACTTCTACCTTAATAACTTTTGAGAATATTTATTTAAATGAGAAATTTTAGACTTGTTAATCAGTAATATTTTCATGACATATATATGCAAAAAAATTATTTAAAAAACTGAAAATGCACAACAAAGAAAGATTACGTCTTGATTAAGGCATCACAGCTTATCAAGCAGAAAATTGATTTTATTATTGTCTGACTGACAAGAAACAATTAAAATTTAGGTATTGAATATGATTATGTGATAAAACTGTAATGAAATATTTAAGCATATTGAAGACTCCTATTCAAGATATAAGTTATGATAATAAAGGGTCTGAAGCATGATTTACTATAAATAATAATAGGCTTTCTTTAATGTTATTTTAACAGCATCATATTTAAACAAAAGAAAATATTATATGATTATGCTGCGAGAGAGAAAATTAGAGATGCTTTTGCAAAATAAGTTCTGCTTTTATGAAAAAAAGTAAAAAAAAAATATTTAATTTGCAAAAGTCTTAAAATTTTCTGTTTTGTTGATGTCAATTTGAAAAATATTTATTCTAGATTAAATTTCATGAATATAACAGGAAACAATAATAATGAGATCTTCATTAGTTTTGTTACAATTATCGATCTCTGTGTGTGTGACATACGTGTGTATCAACATCTTATTCCTGTAAGATTTTGTACAGAGATATAGTAATAAATTTAAAAACTAAAATTTTGAGTTTTGAAGTTCAACTTGCCAATCCAATGTTTGAATATAAAATGTCCTCTCATGCAACTAATCATTTATTTTTTACTATTTTTTATATAAATTAATATTTTTCTTTAGCTTCAGGAAATCTCTTTTCAATGAGACCTACTCTAGAATGTAAATACAGTCCATCTTTAAAAAAAATGCCAGTTAATTAATAGCAAAAAGAAATAGCTCCAAATGTGTGTATACATACATATATATAGTTATAAGGAACCTGAACTCAGGCATTCAAACTCCCTACAGCTATCCAATCCATCTCATACAACTGATACACATGACCATATACATGTGAAAAAGATAAATGATCTCCAATATACATATTTCTTATCAGTTGTATAAGATGGACTAGATAGTTGTAGGGGGTTTGAAAGTCTGGGTTTGGATCCCTTACAATTTTACTAAGTTTAGCATAGAAATATACATATATTTGAATATTATATATGTATATAATAGTACATTTTACTTAAAAAATAAATAAATTCACTGCATTAATAACATTTATTTTTTCTAAACTAAAAAGAAATTTTCACTAGATGGGATGGAAAAATATTTTTTTCTAGATAGATATCGAATATGTAATCTTTGATCATTTATTTATCACATGATTTTTATAATCTAAATATGAATAAAAATAGTTCTATACTATTATATCATCAACAGCTTTCTTGTTACAACTCTGATTGAATATGAAGGACTTGTTTGCAAAATTAATGATGAAAATTATTTGATAACATATTCCTAAATAACAGAGTACTATATATGAAGTCAAATATCTTAGCAGATGTAAATACAAATAGAATTATTCATATGTGTATGAGTCTAAGAGATACAAAGTTTATATTTTCTATCAAGTAAAAATGTCAAATAATCTTTAACCATGTTTCTGAAAAATGTTTTTTACAATATTTAATATAAAAGATTTTTAACTTCAAAAAATGTGTTCTGTATTATATTTTTAATTATATATTATTATAAATGACATCAGATTTTTACTTCTGTGTGCGATGTAAAATATATTAAATATAACTGATCTGCCAAAGAAAATTCCAGGTCATGTTTTTGAAAAGTATTTTTCACAATATTTAATATAGATTTTCATCTTCAAAAAATGTGTATTCGGTATAATATTTATATATTGTATAACATAAATGTGTAAGTTCATATTTTTAATCATGCAGTATTGATTTTTATTATGAAATATGTCATAAATTGTGCATATTGTGTTTATTAAATACTGAATTATCAAATACTTTTTTCTGATAAATTAATCATTTTTAAAATGTATAGACTTTAGCTTGAACTTATAGAATAAATATCAATTTTTAATGTAAATTTATTTAAGTATTTATTTATTTTTAATGAATAATTTCTAAAAAAGAATATTCTTTTCAACAAGATCCAATAAAACTAAAAAAAATATGAGGAAATTAAATAATAGAAATATATATAGTGTCAGACATTATGTTTAAGATATGAGTAAATTTAGATTTAATTTTTAGAACACATGATAAAGCATATATGCATCTTGCAATAAGTGTTTTATAATGAATCTTAGGCATAGAAAAGTTATAGTAGTTTTTATTAAAAATTTAGAAATTCTTTGAATTCAGTAATTATTTTTGCTAATAATTCATATATATATATATATATATAAGCATATAATATTACTTGTGCAGTAACAAAGCTCTGTGTAGATAACTTGAGTTTAAATTTGAGCCAAATAAACCGGAAAAATTTATTCATATGCTTGAATTTTCTTGAAGATAGTTTGATCCTAGTTAATTCTAATAGTCCAATGCTGGTCAGTAAATGGGCATCTAGCTATTCCTAGTTAAGGATTAAAACAAAGGTAAAACAATTCAAACTCATTATATGGTAATTGGCAAGTCTGGTGAATATTGACTTTTTTATACTGTCCTTGTTGTTTTTCTGTGGTGTTTACTTAAAAGCTATTTTAACTTTACATAAGGTATTTATGAATTATTTAATTTTATCTTTGGATTTTAATGAACTATCTAGTTCCTGCTCAGAATGAATTGTTTTTAGTTTAAATCGTAACAGAGTCATCTGCATTAAATATTTCCAAGTTTAAAATTTGACAGCAAAAGTTTTTTTTTATCTTCTGATAATTACTTAATTATTGGAGAATTTTATGCTACACTTAAATATACTTTTCATTACACTTTGAATATCAGCTTTCTAAGTGAGATAATTATATCATATATGTAAATTATGGGTGTGTGCAGTAACCTACTTTATAATTTACTATATCTATTTTTAATTACTTAGGTATAACATTGGTATTGTTATTAATGCTTATTTTGTTATTTACTATATCTATCTTTAATTACATAGGTATACATTGATATTATTAATGCTTATTTTGTCAAAAATAAATTTTCCTTTTAAATTTATTTTTTTATTTGAAAAAGTATTTAATTGAAAACTTTGAATTACTACTATTATTTTAAAAAAGTTAGTTTGAAGACAGTTTGATGCTTAATTATACTCAACCAACTTTCACATAAGCTTATTTTTAAGATCTTTGTTAGGGAAGAAATCACTCTGTTTATTCTATTCCAGAGTTCTCTGCTGAAGGCTTGATAATTGGTTATAGTTGATAGAACCATATATAAATTTCCATACTAGTTTAAATTAAAGGTTTTCATTAATGAGGAATAATGCATTATACACTTCCATCAGTTGATGACCTGAGTTTAAACAAGTTAAGGCTGTGAAATGATATCAACTTACTTGTTAAGATAAATAGATATGTCTATAATTCAGCAATTATATATTTTCATGATGCTTAAACATCATATGATTTTCAGAAATTAGTTATCAAATAACTAATTAATTATTAATGTGCAATAATATTTATACATTATATTTAAGTACAGTATATTAATTTGTTAGTAATCAATGATATGTTAAATAATTGGGTGATTGTTTGTTTGGAAGTTCACATGAAATTCGAGCACTGGAAGTGACAGATTTTGAGCTGTGATCCATGAACCTTGACCTCTAGAATCTGCTACTTTATATCTGCTTTGAACCATGTTTTATTTTTTAATGATACATTACTAATAATAATCATCAATTTCCTTTTACTTGATTGCTACACCCTACCACTAAAACTTCTTTCAATCTCAGAACATAACTTAAGACTAAAGAACGCATAAATTAAATATATAAACATGCAAAATATATTTTAGATCCCGTTTAAGTTACAAGAATTTATATTATTTATGCCAAGTATAAAAATCTGAAATGCACACACGCAATGCAGAATTAAATTTTCTACATGTTGAAGTTATACAAACGAAAATATATTACTGTAGTGAGTGTGTGTGTGTTAATTACAATTGTTTTTTTTTTTTTTTGTTTAAGATTCATTTTACAGTAAAATAAATAGTCAAAAACGGTGAATTATGTTTGTTTTGTTGTCTTTCTAATCTAACCTTATCTCAACAGCTACTTTATCTTGACAAATGGAGAAGAAGAAAAAAAAACAGACTTTTAACTAAAAAAAAAAAAAAAGCATATTGCTAAATACAATTTTAGACAGTTGCTAATGAATTGACCTAAATTTTATTATGTAAAAAAATTAAAAAAAACTAATAATATAAGGCTCGAACAACAGCTTTATTTACTCATGGTTTGAAAAGTGATATATAAATAATATTCTCACTAATAACTTAACAATATACATGGATTAAACAAAATAATGTGAATTAATAAAAGTAATATTAAATAGAGGCAATGCTCTCATGAAAACCTACTAATTCTTTGTAGTATGGAATTATATGACATTTGAATAACCCTATATGATAATCTGTAGTGGTAGAGTGGCAAAGTTTGGTACTCAAATTGCATGAATTGTGGTACTGCTCCATTACTTTTAGTATTTAAACTTCTGAGTAATAAACTATTTGGGTTTTTTTTTTAGTATTTAAAAGAACATTAATATGTGTATACCTTATCTAGAAGAATTTTCTTGGAGAAGTCTGTGGAGAATATCTACCTCATTTGCTGCTTATATATGGTCTACAAATTTATAAATATGCCTTATCATGCTTGTCAAACATATTTGACTGCTCGAGCTTGTACAATATTGAATCGTTATTATTAGAAAAATGACAATGTTATCTGAAAACAATATTTGCAATATTAGATAAACTTTGATTTCTACAGCGTTTAAATAGCCTGCATTTAGGATGCTTTCAAATACAGTGGTGATTAGACCAAGAGAATAAACACAATATGGCAAGCCAAAATATGATGGTTTCTTCACCATATGTGAGTGAAAAGTATTTCATTCATAATATTTTTTAAAAATAATTTCCACATCTGAAACTTAAACACACAGTAATTGGAGAAAGTGTAAATGACTCTTCTGTTTCCCATGCTTTCTTACATCTAGTGTCCATTTTTGATTTATAATGTGGTCACTTGTGTTACTGCATCCACATCAGCAGTCAATGACTGAGAAATGGCAAGGTAGTTATTTTGAAGAACTTATAATTGATTGGTGTTTTTAACATTAGACTGAAAGATGGGTTTGATTTTACCACTGTAATGGTTTATTGTCCTATAACCTTGTCTCTTTTGGCTACCATCTTTCATAATGTTTGTCAGTCTTTTAGATTATTACATTGACCAATACTTTACGAATTCAATCATCATTCTTGATATTGTTTATTTTAAAATTGAGCTCCAATGTTCCAGTAAATCATCTCCAATATTTGACACTTTTTTAATTCTCCAAGATTAGTTTTTTAGAAAATAGAAAACATTTGAATATCCATGTTAAGAGTTGACACAACAGTTTTTTTGAGTTGACAGAGCTGGGGTAGTTCTTTAGTCTTTTTTCTTTTTTGAGCTGAAAATTAGTCAAAAACTTTTAACATTTACTCAAACAATGCATAAAAAGGCACAGGGTATTCAATTAGTTCAGGGGTCCCAACCCCATGTGCCTGCCACTATCTGAACATGATAAAAAATTATTTATCTGATACAAATAAATTTAATTTTCAAAATTTCTTATAAATTATTGTATTATATTGTAATCAAATTGTAGGACATACTATATTTTTACAGCATAAAAGAGTCTATCTCTTGGTCCGCCAAGTGCGGTCTTTCTATCCACACTGCACTAGCACAAAATAAGTAAAGTTAACACAGACACCAATCTCTCTGCTTTGTGCATGTTTATAAATTGTATCTGTGCATACAAGTTCACCATTATGAGAAATATTAAGTCAGAGTCAGATTCAGGATAAATTGAATTACTCTTTATTTTTCAAAGATCAAATTTCAAAAATTCTAACCCAAAATAAGTAAAAGACAAAGGCTGGGAAGAATCACATTGTGTCATCAATATTAAAGATAAATGTATTTGTTTGCTGTGCGGCAGTAGTGTTGCAGTGGCAAAAAAACAATATTGAACATCACTTCCAGACAACCCATTCCACTTTTAATACCAGCTATCCACTTAAATCTGAATTAAGAAAGAAGAAAATATCTCAACTAAAATTGAACCTGTATGCCCAGCAGTCAGTTTTCACTAGGCCTGTGGTAAAATCTAAAATTGCCACTATTGCTTCTTTGAAAATTTCTCACATCTTCACAAAGAAGAAAAAGCCTTTCCAGGATGGGGATTGTTAAAAGAAGCATTTCTGACTGATGCCGATTGCTTATTTGAGGAATTTTTCAACAAGCGTGAGATTTTTCAGTAATACAAGACTTACAGTTATCTGATAACACTATCATAAGAAGAATACACAACATTTCAAAAGATTTGCAAATTCAATTAAAGAGTGATTTGGAGATATGTGAATGTTTCTCACTACAATTTGACAAGTCTACAGACATAACAGACATAGCACAGTTAGCAGTTATGGTGAGAATGATATCTAGTGATTTTAGTGTAAAAGAAGAATTACTAAAAATATTACTAATGAAAGGATGAACAACAGGTGAAGATATTTACAACATATTCTTAACATATGCAAAATCTATAGATGCACCTTTGCACAAGCTGTTGGTGATAACCACTGATGGAGCACCAGCAATAGTTGGTAAGGTCAATGGATTTATCGTCCACTGCAAGAAAGACAAATCATTTCCTAACTTTATGTCTTACCATTGCATTATCCACCAGGAAGTTTTGTGTGGTAGGATACTTCCCTTTGAACATGTCATGAAAGTAGTTACTATAATAGTGAACCTTATGTGAGCAGCCCCTTTACAACACTACCTTTTTAAAGACCTATTGGAAAATTCTGAAGAACCAGATCTTGAACTTCAGAGTGAAGTACGTTGGCTTAATAAGGGTAAAATTCTTTCAAGATTTGTCAATTTAATTGAAGAAATAAAAAATTAACTCAATTCTAAAAATCAAAATTTTATTGAATTAACGAACTCTTCCTGGCTTGTGGATTTGGGCTTCATTGCAGATATAATGGAAAAATTGAATCATTCAAACTTGTAGCTGCAGGGGAAAAACTTACATATATCTACAATGATAGGATCTGTAAAGTCATTTAAAGCCAAACTGGTTTTGTGGACATCACATCTGCAAATGAAGAAACTTGCACATTTTCCAAATATGAAAAAAAAAAGATAGGTGACACTGAAATTGACTTTTCATCATTTGTTGTCAGTCTTCAATTACTTCAAAACAAAAGCGATTTCAACAGTTTAATATCATTGAGCCAATGGTCACCTTTTTTTTTTAAATCCTTTTACTTGCCAAGTAAATGTAACCAAAACAGATGCACAAATTGCAGAGCTTGTTCAAGTTAGGGCAGAAGAACTGGAGTTAGAAATTTTGGATCATCAGAATGACATTGTCCTCAAATCCAATGTATCATATGAAAACTTCTGGAATATAGTTGGCAGAAGTAAATTTTCATTCTTGAAAAGAACATCATACAAAATAAAATTGTTTTTTGGTTCCACATACCTGTGTGAATCATTGTTTTCAACCATGAATATCATAAAATCAAAATACAGATCTCAACTGAGTGACAAACATCTTGATGATTACTTACAAGCAGGAATATCATCATACTCCCCTAATTATGAAGCAATTGCCAATGAAGTGCAGTGCCAAAGATCGCATTGACTTGTAATATTATATATAAATTAGTAATTTACATAAAAATATAAACGTTAATTATATGCTAAAATTTTATTTTTTAAATAAATATTTTTTTGTACATTATGTGTATTATTAACAATATCCAATTATAAATTTACATTAAAAAAATAAATGATGCCCGCCACCTGGCCGGTATTACAGAATGTGCTTTTAAGTGCAAAAAGGTTGGGGACCCCTGAGTTAGTTAATAATTATTTTTCAAAATTAAATAACAAATTTTGATTTTAATTGATCAAATGTTCACAAATTTTTAATTGCAATCTAGTTGTGCAAATATGATAGTAAAAATTTGCAAATCATGGAAGACTTTTGAAATCACAACAAATAAAAGTTACATATTTGTATAATGTACCACTTTTTAATAATTAACTGCCTACACGACATATGTATTGAAGAGTTAGCAGTAGAAGTGGTAGATTGAGTATCACTCCAAAAACTTTAGATCTTTGAATGATGTATCTATAGCAAACCACACACAATGTTTATATATGAGTAACAATTAAATAGACTAGGTGATAGATTTTTGGCAGGATTTGCATAGTTTAGGGATAATGACATCGTTAAAGAAGATAGCAGGAAAATACTTTAATAAATATATTGTGAGATAAATATAATTCTACAAATTAAAAAGAAAGCTTGGGATATGCTGAATTAGATAATTACCAGTTATAGTTAGATCTGATTTTGCCAAACAATTTTAAAAAAAAAATTATTTTAAAATAAGATTAGGTTGTATTATATAAAACAGCGTGTATACTGGCATTTCTGATTGCTCAAAATTTTTTAATTAAAAAGCGTTTTTAAAAATGAGTAATGAAGTAGAAACAGAATAACATCTGTATTAAATTTAAATATAGAATACAATTTTCAAAACAGTTTAAATGATAATCGTAGCAAGTTTGTTTTAAAGGTCAACTTTAAGAGAGAAGTAAAATCAATAATAACAAATATAAAAAAATTACATGTATAATTCCAACGTTGTCTGTTCACTTCTGTTAATTGACTATCATTAATCAAAAGCAATGAACTGATTAATCAAATTTAAAAACTTGGAACAACTCGTTAAAACAACTTGTAGCTTGTCATTACAATTAAATTTATTACTTCATATTGTAAACAGATAGTAAGTAGTAAATAATTGACAGTATATAGAATGTATATAATTGTATACATACTCATACTATTGATTATGCAATTTTAGAAATATAGCAGCCATGATACGTAGCTTAAACATATAATAGTTATTGGTATGGCAGCATATCTTTATGTGATAGCCACTATATAAAAATATGATAGTTGTCTGACAAAAGTTCAAAGTTATTTGACCTTTTGTTATATGCGTTATATTGTTTTTAAGACTAGAAAAGATTAATTTGCATGCTGCGGTTGGATTCAAATAATTAAACAATCAGTTCTTTGTACTACTAATGAAAAAAATAGTTTATCATTTCTTTTCATAAGGTCTGTTTTGAAAAAAAAGAAAGTTAAGTAATTTTATATATTTTTTTCGTAATATAATTCATTTTTGTAAATCTTTATGTACAGTTATATAAAGTAATAAAATAATTCATGCATATGCAAAAAGAAATAAAAATGTTTTATTTTATAAGAAACTCATATAAAAAAATTGCAATTAATACTTAATGAAATTTCCATATAAAAATAAAAAAAGTGTAATAAAGCTCAGTAAATCAAAACACAATCATTATAAAATCTCAGTGAAAAGAAAATTCAGTATGCAATATAAATAGTAAGATCTATTGTTGCAAAGTCTATGGCAAACTAATCATATAGAAGAGTGTCAAAATACACCGGATAAGATTCAATTTGATTGGATTGGATACCGGCAGTCATCTGCCAACCAAATTTTTACGAAATTGTAAATGTTTTTTTTTTCTTTATGTATGCTATTGATTAAAAAAAGACCCATGTCGTGTGCGCATATATCATTTGTGTGCCATCACAAACTTTTATAGGCAAAACGTACTTATACTATTGATACAAAATCAGAAAAAAAATTATTTTGTTTTGGCAATAACAACAAAGAATATATGAGAATAAAAATATATTTCATAAAGAATTGTTCGTATGTCAATTCTAATTTTCACAAATGGTCAAGGACATGTGCGCAATTATTTTAACATTCAGATAGTTGTACTCATGGTTTTAACAATTTGTGATAATTTTGGTTCACTTTACAAATAAATAATGATAATTTTATAAAATAACCAAATCAGTAGTTTACTAGTATTGTTTTAGAAACTAGTTTGCTAAACTACAAAACTTTTATGTTTCTACTGAACAGGTAAAAACTAGCTAAATAATCATCACTACTGTGTGTATATGTATGTTGTGATGAAACAGATAAAGTTTCTATGCAGATATTATTTTATGATACATGCGTGTGTGTATGTGCACAACTTGGAAGTTTGTTTTTTAGATAGTTATAAATGTTCAATTAAGTTTATGATTCTTTTTCAGGTAGTAGACATAACTGATCCATCTAATCATACAATTATTGATCTTTAAATGGGTATCTAACTATTGTTCAATAGCTGATAAAACAACAAAAATAAAATTTATCCCAATCTCTAACCACCTAATAATTTAATAGTCTGATGAATATAGATTGTACAAAATATAGATTGTAGAAAAAATGATGAAGAGATGGAGAGTTTTTTGTTAGGCAGTGAGACATTCAAATTATTAATTTTTAACCATCATTTGATGAATTCACAATAAAAGCTCATTAACATAAATTTGCACATCATGCAAAAATGGTTTTTATTTTAAAAAAATGAAAAACCTTCTTTGTTATTAACTTTGTTATAATATACTTTTAAATTTTAATATGATACATATATATCTCTTTGTTTTGTATTTTGTAAAAGATTATGTTCTTAAATAAAATAAATATGGAGCATCAGTTGTTCAAAAATCTTATCTATGTTTCAAGAAATTATTGCAAAAATCAGCCTTGGACAGATACTCTAATCAATGCCATGTATGATATTGAATCTAATAGACTTTGAATTTGTGATAATGTCAAACAATATTTTTAAAAAATCTTGTATAAAACTATAACAGAAGTTGAATATAATAAATTGGTTGCTTCTTATATTAGCAATATATTCAAACAAATAATAAACGAATTTCAAAAGAATATCTACTTTTACTTCAAAAATTTGTGTATCAGTTTTGAAAGTAACAATTGTTCATTAGATTTCCATTAAACATTATCAAAATAAACAAATTATGATAAAATCTTTTAACTGACATTTCATCCACTCTTATTCACATATCTTGTTACTCCTATTCTGATAGTATATATTAATATTTTAAATTTATTAGAATAAATTTCTTTTAATGTGCATTTTTATTTTATTTATTTATGTTCAATATTTTTATTGATTAGTAAATCTTATTTAATACTGTTTTCTTACTAATCATACGATAATTATTTGTTTTATACTTTCAAATTTCCTGAGCAGTCATATTTTAACTTTATATAATGCTAAATCCCAAAAAATATTATTTCTGAACAATATCTACAATAGTTTAGAATTGTAATCTGAAAACGTGTGTAATCATTACTTGATTAATTCAAATATAATTAATTGAAATGTTTTATATTCTTTTGACAGTAAGAGACTTTAATATTTTATTATTCAAATTTTTAAAACTAGTTTTCTCATATCCACATTTTATTTTTAATTATTTGAATAATTGTAAAATTTAGAATACAAACATTAATAGAATATCTCCTTTTATTCAACCCATAAAGATAATTTGATCAGAACTGTTGTGTAGACAAGAGGCACCTTTGTGAAAGCTAAAATTCAGTGTCTCTAGTCCCATGAACAAAGCCACTTTGAGGGCAGTGCAGTGGCACAAGACCTCACATTTATTCATATCCTGATTTGTTTTTTGTGAAATTCAAAAAATAAAACCTTTTAGACATGCTAAGTAAAATTATATTTTCTTTTTTTTTTTTGTTTGTTTGCCAAAACTCTGTAATTTGTAGACCCTACAATAAATATTATATGCAAAGTAAATAAACTGTAGAAGGATTGATTATGCAATAATGGATATTTTGTTTACCTAAATGTTTCACAATGTTTTATATGTTAATGTGAAATCAGCATGAGTCTAAAACAATTATCATTATCATTTTTATGTATTGAATCAGAATTTTCAAAAAAATAAATTAAATTAGGGGTGATGTTTACTAATGGATTTACAATATAACTTTGAAAAAAATAAAATATATTTTTTTGCATTATATATATTTTATTTTCTTAATATTAATTAAAAATCATATTTATAATATATAAGTAATTATTTATACACTATAAATAATGTGTGCAATTTTAATATATCTATATTTGCAAGTAAAATAATTTATTTTTCCAAATATCTAAATGTTTTTATCATATGAAAAAGACCCCCTTCCCATCTATGAAATAAATTTAGTTAATTAAAATAAAATGAATTCTATATAATTTTGTTTAACAAAAGACACAGTAGAGTATTAAAAAAATTATAATTATTTATACTTTCATCTTTTTATTTACATATTAACCCTTCTGACTTTGGTGGCTGAAATCTGATAAATAATGATCAGCTTTAATTAGGTCAATTTTAACCAACATATTAATTAGTTAAAAATACTCTTGTTTTTTACTTTGTTTCATTCAGAATCACTCATGTGTAACTTGTTATGTTTTCTATTAATGAAGTTAGCTTCTCAAATATTTGTTCATAATATTATTTTTATAAAGCGCAGTCGATATTGAAATAATTGAGAGAGTGTAAATCTCCCAAGCGCTTATGACCTCAACCAGCCAATCAAATTTTAAGCACTGGGACAGAGAATTTAATAAGAAAAGAGCGGTTCCACTCTCTTTTTTACTTGTCTTAATATATATCCAAACCAGTCCAAAGTACTTATATTTGAAAGCGTGAATCTTAAATATCATCACACTTAATTCACTGAGTTCAAATTATAAACATACAGTGTGAAATCTTTCGATTTACTACGCAGTAGTTTTTCGATGTTATAAATTTGCAGCAATATATGTAAATAATATTATTTTTATAAACCGCAGTCAATATTGAAATAATTGAGAGAGTGCAAATCTCCCAAGCGCTTATGACTGCAACCAGCCAATCAAATCTTTGTTCAATAATATAATATTCACACTACTTCATAATTTTTTATGCTTGTTATTTTAGTATAAAATTTAGTCACACAATAGAGTCAGGCATCTAGGGATTTTAAGGATTTACATTACATTTACTTAAGGGAAGAATTACACCATGCCTTGCACTTAGATTATAATAACAAAAAAAAATCAGAAAATTGTTTTCTTTCACTAGAATTGATAAAGAATTTTGTGGGCACATTCCTAATAAAGTGTTTACAGATGATGTTGTATAGTTGTTACAATCATCAGAGCAATATTAAATGATAATACCATTTTAATGAAATGTATGCAATATTATTTTTTATTAATTCTGTTTTCCTTGAATTTGGACTGTCGTGATATTTGGGTAATATTATGAATCAATTATGAATTTTAGTTAAATAGAAAATTCCATGATAGTCCAAATTCAATGAAAAGAAGATATATAAAATAAAAATTATTATATCGATATTTAAAAAAATGATAATATTAGTATTAAAAAGGTAATATTGGTGTTTAAAATAAAGTATGATGCTGCATTAGAATTGATCCCTAAACCTCATGTTTTAGGTTCTCATATTCTAACCCTATAGTGTTACCAAATACACAAGAGAAGGATTTATGAAATATGACTGATAAACTAAATTACTTACTATCCATAATTATTATGAGATAATGTTTTAAACAAATTTATTTTTAAATAAATTATTAATAATAATATGTTACTTTTTATATAAATTAAAATATTTATTTAAATAAAAAGTATTTGAAATCAAAATGTATTTCTAACAATGGTGTGACTCAGAAATCTAAAAATTTACATAAAATTTTTATTACTTATCACAGCAAAATGTCAACTGTTTGAATGATGTGAACTCAAGTGTAGAGTATATAAATCTCAAAGGTAGAGTATATAAATCTCAAGAATAGAGTGTATAATATTTAATATATTTCAAACGATTTAAATAAAAAAGTAATCCTTTTGTACTTAAATAAAAAATATTTACAGTCAGAATGTGTTTCTAATAATGGAATGCTAAATCTAAACATTTTCATTTACATGTAAATTTTATTAATTATCACTGTGATTTGGCACTTCCATTAATGAAATGTTTTTGTGCATCACATAACCTGCCCACCTCCATATGATAACCCTGAATTTGATACTTAAATTTCTGATATCACACTCTTAGTACTATAAGATTCTAATGTTAATTGGAGCATGCAGATTAAATAGGTATCAGATATGTGACAAATAATTTTAAATGCATCTCATGAATTTATTTTGTATTTAAAATCAAAACATAAAAACATGTATGTTATTTAATTATTTTACATTTTAACAGTAAAATGAAACAAGATAAAGTAATATGAAAAATATTTACAGCACTTTAACTGCCTCTTTCTTCAGGTTTTATTTTTGGAAAGTTATTTATTGCTTTATTATAATATTAATAAAAAGTGAGATTTGACTTTTATTGCATAAGGGATCTAAAGAATTTAAAAAATTGTCTAAAAGAAGCTACTGATGAATAATATTCTGAGAGAAAGTGTTTGCTTTCTCTGCTCCTTCTCTGACTAAAACATATTTTTATTTAACAATAAGCATTACTATCTCTTGGGGCTTATTTAAGCAATAGATAGGTTCCCATTAAAATCGCAAATAAGCTAATTAGTCAGAAATTAAATCTAGTAATATGTTACACTTTCATCTACTCTCTAACTCCATTGCTTGCTATTTGATTATAAAGTGAAAAAAAAAAGAAATCATTGCTAGACCATTTATATGAGGCTATTATTCTGTGATATGTATTGTATGGAAATAAGGTGTAGATTTACTATTAATGGAATATAAAGAAGGCATTGGAACACTTAAAAATACTCTATAGGATTCTGAAACATGATGGCAAAATCTTAATGTTAACTAATCAGATGTTATTATAATGAATTTATTATAGGGAATCATTATTTGTCCTCTTTGATTGGTTCCAAAAAAGTTGTGTTAATACAAAATAGTGGGAGAACCCAATAGAAATTTCCACAGGAGTGATTTTAATGAAGCTTAATTGGTAGCACTTGGCACAACAGAACTACTGATATCTATTTTTATGTATTGATATAAAATATATATTAAGCAATATTTTATATATAAGGTTTGTACCTCTGTGTATGCATGTATATATTATGAACTATATTTATAATAAAAATTGAGAATTCACTTTGGTTGACTTAGCATATTATGTATTACACAGTGATTAAAAGAGATGATAGCTTGAATATATATATATATATATATATATATATATATATATATATATATATATATATATATATATATATATATATATATATATATATATATATATATATAATATTATAAATCGATGTCTGTATTTCTTCAAAATAATATATGCAAATTTATAAATAAATATGTAAAAATACAGTATTTAAAAGCTTATAAAAAATATATGTATAACCATCATTTAGGAGTGCTTTCAACTAACTTGTAGCTTTGTCAACTATCATGTTTATCCCATACTTCTATGATGTCAACTTTCCCATAATTCTGTGATCTTAATGTTTGCTGCTTGCCTATTAACCAAATGTAGCTAAATTCTATAAATGATTTGTTCAAGGAATTATATAATATAAAGGGCTTAAAGTGGATTAAAACAAATGAAAATTTAATGAGTGTACAATTTTTGGATCTCAAGATAACCAGAAACAAGGATAAACTGGATTACTATATGACTCTTAAACCAATAGCAAAAAGAGGATATATTCCATATGAATCAAAAGTACCAATGTCACATAAAATGGCAGGTTTGAAATCCTTTTTATTTAGAAATGATAACCTTTGTAAATATGCATCAGATAAAACTAAAAATATTGAAATTTATTATAATGAATTGTTAAACATTGTGTACAATTATGATTCTGTTTATTATACTATTAAAAATTTTACTTGTAAATATAAAAATAATAATAGTGTTAATTCTTCTGATAAAAAGTTGTGGATATCAATGTCATATATTTCAAATCAACAGGCAAGTTTCATTAAGAATATGTGATGTTGCATTTTGTGCACCACCTGCATTAAATAAATTAAGAAATAATTCAAATGATAAAACTTTATTTATGAATAAAAATTATATCATTTACAAATGGACATGTGTTTGTGGCCATGGATATATTGGGGAATCGAGGTGCATATTGGAAAAAAGAACAAAGGAACACTTATTGTTATTTAAAAGGATTCAAAATACAAAACAAAATTTTAAAAATAATGATAATTTATCAGCTTCTGTCTTTTATGACCATAATAAATCATGAATATATGGTTTTGATTTTAATTATAACAACATACAAATATTGGCAACTGAAAGAAATAATAATAAAAGGAAAATTAAAGAGGCGATGTTGATATGTAAATACAAGCAACATTTGGTTATAGACAAGCAGCAAACATTAAGATCACAGAATTATGGGAAAGTTGACATCATAGAATTATGGGAAAACTGACATTTTAAACATGATAGTTGACAAAGCTACAAGTTAGTTGAAAGTGCTCCTAAGTGATGGTTATACATATATTTTTTATAAACTTTTAAATACTGTATTTTTAAATATTTATTTATAAATTTGCATATATATATATATTGTAGCTATTATCATAGCTATTGTAAAATAACATGTTATTGTAAAAAAACATGTGCATTCTTATTTACACATGTATATACATACAAATGGAAATAAACAAATGAGGAATGAAATATTCATGCACAGAAAATGATTATATGAATAAAGATTTTATTTATGCATTAAATATGTGATCATATATTCGTTTAATTAATTTTTATTGAGGAGGCAACCCCAAAAGTTTATAAATAAAGCAAAAATGTTCCATATGTAAATATAGTCAATAATATGCAAAGGAGATAATTGGCTCTCTCTCTCTCTCTCATTCTTTCTCACTCTTGTTTGAAAAAATAGAAGAGGAAAATAATTAACTATCAAGTTAAAATTATACAAGAAATGTCAATTTTTTTTAATTACTTTGGTTTATTTAAAGTTATGAAAATACTCATTATATTAGGATATTATTTTAATATGGAGTACTAGAATAAAGTAAATAACACATCAGCTCTTATCCTCAGTACATTGTTCAGTGTTTTCCCTGTCAACTATTAGAAGCTGCTAATAAGGGAGGGAAATAAACAATCTTGCAGATAGATTGCCAAGAAAGATTTTTTATTGTTTCAAGCAAAATAAATACTAACATTATGTGTAACTATATTCAATGTTTGCATGATAATAATTAAAAGAAGAAAGATATTCAAAGGAAGAAGAAAGACATTCAAGACAAAATGGTAAGATAGTTTAGAAGGGAGAAGTTTTAATGTTTCATATTGTTTTTGAATATTCAAAATGAATAAATAAAAAGTCATATAGAATGAAAACTGAAATTTTAGATTGTCAAATAAAACACTACATTTTATTCATGAATGAATGTGAATAATAAAATGTTTACATTTGAATTATTCATGGAGAAAGCTCTGTTATGATTCACTGAGAATAATATAAATGAAATTATTTCAATGAAGTTGCATTGAAATAAATAATAATTTCTTTTTCATATACATATGGGAGAAGTTATAATGAACAGTTAGAGAGATAAAAGATTTGAACTTCTCTCCTGATATCCAACTTGAGAATTATTCAAGAGGGAATTTACAAATAATACTCTATTGATTTTTTTATTAATAAATTATTTTCTTATTTATTAATTTGTCTGATTATTTTTATGCATATACTAAAGCAAGTATTGGATATAATGCTTTTTTATTTTCTAAAAATACATTAATTAATTATATCTAATTAGCATACAGTCATAATACCTTTTGTTTTGTATAAACACATGCTAATAATTATACAGCATTAGTAACACACATATGATTCACAGAAAGAAAACTCCCCATAGCTCTGAGAACATGCTACCTGATGTGTGAAATTGGGAATATATGGTTGTAGAAGCAAATGATTGTTAATGCCTGTATTGTGATGATTTATATATATATCAAACCCCAAATACTATTCTTCAATTTTACCATTATATAATTGGTTTTTTTTATATGTCAAATGCATTGATTAAGAAGTGAACCCAGACCAGCTACTTGGAAGGCAGCTATGCTAACCGCTAGGCCATCAATGCTTGATAACTGCTGATTATTTATTTAATGGATTATTCTAAAACTATAATTTGCTTCACATTTATCTGCATCATCAGTTGGCTGCTCTGTGCAGTTATTTTTACAATATATATATTTATAATTAATCCTTCTGCATTTCATTACTTTTTCAACATCCCATAATAGCAGTTACAATTAATAGTTCAAAATTTTACTTTAGTATTAAAACCTTCCTTCAATATGTATTAGAAAGATATTCATTTAATATTTTCAAAATTATCAATATCATTATTTTAAAAAAACTCAAAATTTTATAATATTTTGCTTTTTTCTTATGCATGGTTATATTTCACTTTGTTAATTCACATTTACTATTTAAATATATATATATATGGGTTTTTTTTAAAAAAAAAAAAAACCTCATTCATTAAATAGATTGTTTAATAAATAAAAAATGGTTTCATTTTCAAATTATTTTTTAATTACTGCTATCAAGAAAAAATAAATTTCAAAACTCTTGAAATAGTTTTAAGCATGTCAGTGTTGTTTTGAAATAACAGCTTTTTTCTTATCTGTAACTGTATGTAATTAGTTTCTATTTTTTTCATAATTGAGTAATTCCAGGAAAATAATGTGTGCATTAAATTCATGATCAATATGGGTCAAACTCCATGGAAATAATAATAATAATAATAATGTTTAATTGGTATTATAGCATAATAAAAGTATAATATTTTATTTTATTACACAGTTCATATATTTATTTAAAAACATAAAGAGACTGATTAAAAAATGCAAAGATTTGAAGTTTCAAGTAAAATGATAATAAATAAATAAATAAATTATTTAAAAGCTTAAAATTAAAGTTTATTGTTCTATTTTTTTTCTTTTTCATTCTTGTAATTTTTTTATTAATATTTTTAATATCAAATTCAAAATTCCTTTTTCCAAATAATTGGTAGGGAAAATTTGACAATATTTTTTGTAATTTTTACTTTCATAAGATAAAAACAATTTCTATTTATTATTATTATTATTATTATATATAATTCTAATGTTTTATTTTTTAGTTTTCTCATGGATGATATTAAAAATTTTATTTAAAATGGCAACCATAATTTTAAGAACTTTTATTAATTTTTATATACATTAACTTCTTTATTTAAATTTTTACATTCTTAAAGATTGCCTTTGTTTTTTATTTAATTAATGACTACATTTTAATTGTAAGTTTTAATAAAATATTATGATGTTGTGTTTTCCAATTGTAGAAAATATTTAGTTTAAAAATACAAAACTTGATTGATAAAACTGGAAAAAAATCTGGCTAAAAAGATTTTATTTTGTGAGATTTTATTTATAAAGAAATGAAATCTTCTGTTGTTATTTTATAATGACTTATTCATGATTGTTCAAAGTCATGTGCAATGCATTTATAGTGACTGATGGCTTCCTGTGAATAGTTTTAGTCAAGAATAACAATATTCCAGATTATAAAAATGAAAATTAAAAAAACATTTTATTATTTTAAAATAGCAAAAAACAAAAAACAAAACAATTATTTTGTATTAAAATAAAATATAATGAATTCATTATACTAATGAGTTAAGACATTTACTTCTAAGTATGATATAATTTATTGTAGTGTCTGTTGTAAGTTAACTGGTAAATAATTGAATTTAAATTACAATAATTACTTAAATGGGCATCTAAAGTGAATTTATTCAAATATCCCTTGATAATCAAATATCTTTTAAATATTTTCTATTTTTTAATATCCTTTATTTTTTTCAGTAAAAATAATAAATAAAAATTGGAATATTTAAGTAGGTACTACAATTTATATAACACAAGTTAATACTGTATACAAAACTTTTGATGGTATCCAAGGCAAGAGATTAGACTAGTATTTCTAAGACAGGTACAATATTTTTATTGTATTACAATTACTAGTAAACTGGTTTTAAGAATTTTTATTTTTAGATATTATTGTATTAGTAATAAACGTTAAAGATTTTTAATAGTATGTATTAAAATGTATATTACTGATTATTAACTGACATACAGGCTTATTATATACCTGTATCAATATATGTAATATATAGAGTATATGAGCACAGACTTTCACATGATCCATCACTCTCCACTCTATCTCATAACACTGATACACTTGAACACATATATGTTGAAAAGATAAATAATCACCAGTATACGTATTTCATGCTAAACCAGCAATCATCAGTTGGTCCAGATTATCATCTTTACACATATATGCAATAAGGGCTCAGAACTTTTTAACCATCCATCCAATTGAAAATCTAAAGATGGAATGCTCAAAAGCCACCCCTAGGCTGAGTATTTCGGCTATTACATAGTAGTCATGTCTGCCCATCTTTCATATATGCATTATGTCCTGTACATGAGGGGTCAGATTGACTTTAGGTCAACATGGGTGTGATGATAATCTTAACCTGTGTTGCCTTTGAGTGTTCCATCTTTAGAATTTTCAATTGGATAGGTGGTTGAAAAGTTGGAGTGTGGAGTGGATTGAAGCCTGTCCATTAAAGTATGAAGATTGGCTATCTTGATATATATATATGAGCACCTATATGTGTAGAGATGATAATCTGGACCAACTGATGATTGTTGGTTTAGCATGAAATATGTACATTGGTGATTATTTATCTTTTCAACATATATGTGTTCAAGTGTATCAGTGTTATGAGATAGAGTGGAGAATAGTGGGTCATGTGAAAGTCTGTGCTCATATACCCTATATATTACTGTTTATTAGAATATTTGATTATTATGATATTATTTGGCATGATGTTTTACAAGATTAGTTAATCATGATTAAGGAGACTTTTTTAATATAAAATTTTAAAGTAACTATATTGCACAGAACTATTAAATATATAGAAAAATTAGGTTAATCATGCAGTTAGATACATAAAAAATTATGTACTGTGTGAGTACTCAATTGGTAGGTTGAGTATAAATAAAACAGATATGTATTTTTACTATATTCAGTTAAAAATCTTTCAAAAACTTTTAGATCTTCAGTTTTCTACTCTACCATTGCACTAAACCATACAAAGCTACAAATAGACAATTTACATACATGCAAAATAAAGGATATAAAATGTTGGCTATAATTAGTCAAATTTAAGAGTATGTATATTTTATAAATAAAATTCTAAAAAAATATTGAATAAATAAACCTAAAAGTGAAACCGTTTAATAATGTAAATTGGTTTTTAAAAAAATAAAATAAAATGATTGCTAAGATTAATTAGGGTTAGAAATTAAAGGTAAAAAAAAAAGTAGCACATCACAATAACTCTATCATAAAATATATGATCTAAAATTGATGAAAATTGTAATGTTTTTGATTAATTCTCATTAAAATTATTTATGCTAGGATATGATGAAAGTAACATTATATTAATTAGATTTATTAGATAAAATTATAAGATAAAAAATAGGAAATATTTTTGTTTGCATAAATTTAAAACATTGGTGTTGAAAAGATATTCTCATAATTAAGACAAAAATTGAATGACTAATTGTTCATCTGATGTTAAAGCACTGAAAATGATTCAGATCAAAAGCTTTAATAAAGAATCTCACTCTACTCTATTAAAGTGAATAGAATCTCACAGTATAAAGCAATTGAATGGGTAATTGCTTCAAAGATCATGTGATGTGCAAAAAGGAGAAATGATTGGTTAAGCTTCAATCCAGAAGCTTTAGCTCTTGAGTTCATTATTTTATCATTGTATTAAAATTCAGAGGCATTCAAAGTCTTGTGATTTTTTAAATAAGAGAAAGACTTTTTTTGTGTGTGATTAAAGCAATAAAGTGTGACTTTGCAAAAAAATTCATTGTGGATTGTTTTTTTGGTTTTGTCAAAAATAAGATCTTTTTTTCCAACATATATGGTATTTCAAGAAAATAAACATTGTTGTGTGTAATTTTGAAAAACAAATATATTTTACAGCAATTTATATATACATGTAGAAATAATAAAAAATAATTTTAAAAATAATAAATTATTCAAGATGTTGTAGATAAAAATACTGGCAAATGTTCTCACAACTTTATCCTAAAAAAAAAATCTGAAGTAATGATATAATTGTATGCATTCAATTTCAAATTATATATACAAAAATGATTTTAAATTTAAATAATTTCTGTGGCTTTCCTTTTTGCAGTCTAAATTCAGAAATTTTATATAATGATTTTTTTCCCTCAGACAATTGTCTTTTTCACCAAGTAAATACTGATTTTTTTTTAAATACAAGAGACCTCCTATTGACTAAAATTATAACTAAAGTATAGTAGAGTTTATTATGTAAATTTGAAGCTTAACTATATGTAATGATAAAAGGACTGTTCAAAATATTTCAGGTACACATTCTGTGATACATCAGTACCACTATGAGGTACCTTATGAGTAACAAAGGTAAAGTTTTTATAAAATGATAAAAATCTAGTAGTTAGTCTTATGTGCATATATTACTTTTATAATTTTGATCATAAATTAATTAATTTGAAGATTTAGTCTTAATAGATGAATCAATTTGTATGAACAAATTTCAAAGTTTTTATCAGTTAGATATAAAATTTAAAGCTATTTAGTGTGAGATCTATTGAACAAGTATAAAGTAGCTAACTGTTATTTCAATCTTCATTTATATCTGAATCAATTCTTTTAATTACTGGTATTATGACGTATATATTTGACAGATAACAAATTTTTACTTTTAGAAAAGTATTCAATAATATTGTGCAGTTTACCAAAAATTCTTGATGACTAAAATAATAAAAAAAGTCAATAATATGATAGATACTTCACACCACCTTTTCATACTAAAACAAAATGAGATTTACCCAGAATTTTTTTTTTACAACTCACAATTTATTTTTTAATTTGCTGAATACATTAGAATTTATTAGTTTATCTTATGATAATATAAGAATAAGGTTATAATAAAAAAAGAAATAACAAAAATAATGATAGAATTGTTGAAAAAAGATTACTTTGTGCAGATGGAAAAAGCTAGCTAAAAATATGAATCTTTATCTATAAAGGCATAATCATTATTAAACAAATAATCATACAGATTTTGGAGATCATGTAACATTCAAATATCAAAGTGTTGAGTTTAAACATGACAGTTTCATTTAATTTGTTTAAAGTCCAACTCTTTCCACTCTTATTTGAAAGATAGTAGCAACAATTTTGATTATATTTGCTCTTTTCATATTGGATCATAATATTGTCTATTTATTAAAATTATTAACCAAAATATTTATTTGAATTTCATTTTTAAAATAGAAATTGATTTTAGTTGAGAAATTCAAAATTAGACTTATTATTATTAAAATTTCAAAAAAATTTCTTCATTGATGTTTGTAAAAGCATTTTTTGTTAGCTCATAAAAACATCATCAGCTTTATTGTATTTACATTTTTACAATCTTGTCTTCTTAAAAACATAAAATCTACTTGTAATCACAATGTTTTTTGGGTTTAAAATAAACAGTTTGCAAATATGCTGTAGAAATAGGCTTAAATATGTAAATAAATTACTGAAAATAATTGTATTTTGTAAATACTAAAACAATAAAGATGATTTGAAATTCCTGGAGTCAAATAATCTATCATTTAGTGAGCTTAGTTACATTAAATTATAATATAATTAATCAGGACACTATTAGCTTGCTCTGAGATTTAAATTTATGTGCTATTTGTATATCGTCTTTATAATACTTAAATATTCAGATTTTTTTTTTACTAATAATTTTAGTTTTCATATCTATGTAAGAAAAAATAATGTACAGTAAACTAACATTATATAGATAATTACATGAAGAAAAACTAATGTGATATCAGTACCATTGTAATGCCCCAAATGCTTCAAAATTTCTGACAAAATTGCTGACTTTCCTTGAATATATTAAGGGACTTAAACTGAGAATTTTTTTTTACTTTCTTCATTTCACATTCTATTTAGAAAACTTTTGAGCCCATTATGTTTTCACTGCTGTTGTTTTAAAAGAATATTTAAAAAAGAGAGAGAGAATAAAATAGCGAGATTAAACATAAAATATTGTAGGTAGGCTCTTAGTTTTTAAAAAAAATAGATTTTAAATAAAATAAATAAATATGATTTCCAATCAAAACATCAGTCAGATTATTAACTCAGTTTTTGCATACATAAAAAAAAAATCAACCAAACACTGCAGGACATATGTTTTAAAAGTATAGCCTTTTATTAGTTTACTTGAAGAATTTTTAGTCTCTCATATCAATACAGTAGTTTTATTCTTATATTAATATCAGAACTTAGATCATGTTATTGTTAAAATATAAAAAATCTCATCTTTCACTTAATCTTTAGTCAATATAGACAATAAAAAATTTAATATTTATTTGATATTTATTTTTATTTTTTATTTGAATATATTTTAGTAGAAAGTTAGTCAACTGAAAATGTATTGACATAAAATAGGAAATATTGTCAAACAAAAAATGCTTAATGATGATAAATGTCTAACTTATATATATATAATTATAACTTGATTTTTGAAATTTCAGAAAATGTTTTCAATAGTTTAACTTATGTTTTAATAAAAAATATTTTAAGACATATCGATTAGATGGGTTTTTTTTTTTTTTCATTAAATATATTTTTTTTTTAGTTTGAAGGCTAAAATAATTTTTTTTGTTTTACTTATTTATATCTGTTTATTTCTGTTTTATTTGTTTTTCTCTTGAAAAAATGATATTTTATTTTTAAGATTAATTTCATTTTTTTTTGAATTTATATTTCTAATGAAAAAGAATTTTTTTGTTTCACTAAAAAGTACAATTAAAGGAAAACTATAAAAACTTGAACAAAAAAGACCCAAGAGGGTGGTCAAAAAGGCACTTTAGGGAATTACGTTGGTATACAAATAGAAAAAATATATATACTGTATATCAAGAACAAATACTCTGCATGGTTTAGTGAATGATAGAGGGTTGAAGAGCTAAAGATTCCTGAATAGCAGTTTTGTCTGTCACTTGTGGTACTAAACCTTCTGAATGATGAATGATTTTATTATTTATTTTCTTATTTATATTAATAGTAGTCAAGAATATGATTGCATTGCCTGATTTCTCTAATACTTCTACACAAATGTCTACCAGTTTTTTTCTTTATGGTGATCTGAACATAATATATTTTATTAAAAATTTTATTTTTCAGTTATCCTATATTCATCTCAAATTGTTCCATCTCATCAATTATTCTTTAATATGCTAATTATCCACTCATTCTTTTTTAAGTTTTTTTTGCTTTTGTTTTACAATATTACATGAATTCAGTCATAATGCTGTAAATCTTAATTATTCAATCTGCCTTCTGGACTATTTGTGCTTAGTTACAGGATGTAGAATTAAATGTGCAGATAGAGAGCTAATATTCAGACATCATATACCTGCAATTGGTACTGAATTTTAACAAATGGATTTAATTAATAATTTACAAATTTTATTAATAAAATATGCTTTTAGAAGTAACAATTCAGTTCAGGGTCATTTCCTGTAATCCTGAATAATCACTGAATACTAAATGGAAATGATATTAGCTCCAAACCCTAAATTAATTTCTGGCTTGCAGCCTGTTTTTAATGAGAGGCTTTGAATTTAATACATCAGTCGCATCCAGCAATCATCTTTAATTTTTTATACTATCACAACTAATCTCTTGAAATTCAAAAACATCCTAAATTTTGAACCCAAGCCAAACTACTTGTAGAGTTATATAAATCTGACACTATGCCAGTAAGTATATTTTTTATTACTAAAAATAAAAGAAAAACTTTCATTTTTTAACATTTAAAAGCAAACTTTAATTTCTTTTATTGAATACATTTACATATAATTTTATTATTTATATTTTCGATGCTTTTATAATATACAAATTAGTTCAGTGGATCACATTAAAATTTTGTTGTTTTTGTTTAAAAAGTTGATTGTCTGTGGTTTTTAAGTTTATTTTTCTGTTTTTTAAGTTGTTTTGTTCCATTTAATTTGTTCGCTTTGTTTTGGTTTTCTTGTTGCTAATAATAGAAGCCTTGAATTGGTCACCTATAGTAGGTTTAGAAGTGCTACTGTGCACGTGCAGACTTCTCTGGCTGATGGAGACTGTCTTTGGGGAGGTGGTGATCCACAGTGTGGGGGACTGTGACTTTTAAATGCACCTGTTACACGTGTGGGGGTGTATGCTACTAACTTAGCCAGGGTCTATAAGCTTGCCGCGGGGCTACTGACTGGCAGACGTTATATAAGAATAAAAGAAAAAGTGCACTTTAAATTTTTTGATTAAGATCTGTCAACTTCGGGTTGGTCTCTGAAATGCAGAATTGTTCTCATTGGATTAACATAAATAAACAAAGAGTTAATTGCACTATTCATTTTTAATGATGGAAGTAACTGTTAAGAATGACATCTTCAATAAATAATTAAAAAAAAAAAATCTTTAATTAATGCACTTTTATTTATTTTAAAGAATGAGTCACAATGTTGGTTTCTAAAATTTAATTTATTAATTTAAATCTTATCTGAGTTTTTTTCCCTGTCTCTTTTTCTTTTTCTTCCTTAAGCTGTTTAATTTTCAAAAAGTTATACTAGTAATATATGCAAAAAGTTAGACATTAAAACAGGAACAAAGATATACCTTTATAAATGCATTATTTTAAAGAGAAATTATGTCTATTCTTTATGGATGAAATCATGTATTAAATTTAACTGTATCTCGAAAAGTATTAAACCGTATAATAAAGAAAAGATCTAAGTTTATCCCGAGATATGAATTTAAATCAGTTGATTACAATGCAATATCAAGTGTAAAAATTATCATGATTTATATGAATTACAATATTGTCTTGGTAACAGACATTATTGTCTGGAAATGTTGCATCATAGGATAAAACTGGTTTCCTAAAATATTCAAATTATCTGTAGTTTGGGTCATGCAGAATAACGAGTGGATCAGAAGAATGATTGTTGCCCAAAATCATAACAATTTCTCTAATTCATATATATATATATATATATCACTTATAATATATATATATCACTTATACTTCTAATTTCACTAATCATGTTTTACAATTGTGGAAAAGCAGATAGTTCTTTAGGTAATCACCAAAAATAATTCTATCATGGATACAAAAATGTAAACAATGGTTTATCTAGATATGTAACATATTTCAAATTATTCAACTTGCATCCTTATAAGACCACTGATTCTATACTATAGCATTCTTACAAGAAACCAATGACTGAAATACTAACTTTGCCTTAAGTTAATTATGGATTGTTTTGATAGATAGTAGAGTGGTTATGTGTGATCTATTCTGTTCTGCACCTATGAATAATTGCTTTTTGGATACAGTCTTCTGTAATGTTCTTCTGATTTATTCAATAGACATGTGTTTGAAACTGATTTTATTCTTCTCTTTTAATTAAGTGTAAACTGTTATTTGTAAATTGTTGATCTTAGAAAATCAAAGAATTCAGTTATTTTGGACACTAATACTCTAAATAATCAGCCACTAATAATTTGATCATTTTAAACTCAGAGTTATATTTTTTTCCAGGGTTCTAAAACTGATAACAGTTTTCTGTCAAATACTTCTTATTACTTATTAGAGGTTTAACTCTAAAAAAAAGCAGTTTAACTCTAAAAGAAAACCTGGACCCTTGTTTGCACTTTTTATTTCTATGCTACATTATGTCAAAAATGTAGGGCTAATATAGTAGGTGTTAACCACTCAGCTGTTATTTACAATTCATGCACATTGCTAGTTTAATATTCCATAATGTTATTTACAATTTTTGGACATAGCATGTGCCATCTCTTGGTCAATTTTGGTCACAATTTCTTCATTTTAGGCTTATTTTATAGAAAATTTGAAATTTAACATTTTAGTTCTAAAAACGTCTGTATATGGCATTATATTTTGAAGAAAAAAAATCAATTTTCTTTGCTGCCTATTGTTGTATAAGCCTGTCTCTTTCCTCTGATTGGATGGCTGCCAACTCTGGAAATTATGCTGTAGGCATTTCTATATGACAAATTCAAAAACCAAACCAAAATGTTCTACACATTTGTAATTGATTTTGAAGTAAATAAATATATTTATGGAATTTTTTACATTCATAAATAAGATTTTTCATTATTTTATCTAAATATAAAGTTTGATTTGAAAAAAATTTAATTTTATAAAAAAAATAAGCTTGGGAAAGCGATTACTCATCAAGACAAGTGGTTCGTGCTAATAACTGTAATTTTCATATTAAGTGTTTCTAAATGACAAAGTCAGAAATCAAAATAAAATCTTCTACACGTTCATATTTTGAAGTAAATATATCGTAATTTTTTACATTCATAAATAAGATTTTACATTACTTTATCGAAATATAAAGTTTGAATCAAAACAATTTAAATTACGAGACAGTTACAGAACTGAATAATGACACACAGATTGATCGAAATATAATTCTTTTGTTTTACCACTGGCTATTTTTTAAACATTTTTTCTTACATTTTTCTTCAGTTATTAACATCATCTTAAATTTTTCATTACATTTCACCTATTTGAATCTAAAATTATTCAATTTTAGAAGCTGAATTAAAAAAATTTCTGTGTATTTTAGATTAAACCAACTGGAAATGAAACTGATGAATATTAGTTCTCAGATTTAAGTAGTGGACCAACACAAAAATTAGACAAGTGTTATATAAGTTTAAGGAAGCATCTGAAGGGTATTTCATGAGTAAAAGATGTAAACATATACTTCATATTTCTCTATGTATATATTTGCTTGTTGTAAATATTAAAATTATATTGATTTCTGTATCTTTTTAATACAATTAAATGGTTTAAATGATAAAATCTTGCTGCAAGATAAAATATTATTTTTATAAATATGCATTAAAATCAGTTAGTGTTAAAATTAAATAGTTCTTTATTAACATTATTGTATGAAGAATGTGCGTGTTAATATACTTATACATTTGTGAAGAATTTGACCCTTTACATATAAGCTTTTGAAAATGAGTCTCAGGAAAGTTGTTACACTTTATTGTGATTTATTAATTTTGAAACATTTAAAGACATGTTTGAAAGATGTGAAAAGGCTCATAATCTCATCTTGCTTAATGCTATAAAAAATAAATAAAATACATAAAATGGGAGTAATCATTAAATAAAACTTTCTATAATTTTTAGTAGATTTATATTCTATTTTCATGAATCTATCATTTATTTTCTCTAATTTCTTGAAAAATGATGAATTAAGAATTCACTGTTGAATTATTTTTACAATGACAAAAACATATATTGCAACAATCTATTGTTTCCAATGTTAGTAAACTATTTTAATATCTTGTGTTTTATAAAATGTTTTTTTTTCATCTTTAATGTATATATATGATATTAGTAGAGAAGTAATTTCTGAATATGCATAATATAATGATAATTCATAAGTCAGAATAATGAGAGTCATTTTAACAAAGTTGCAGAAAACATTCACTGTCTCATATTAATGACAATTTATTAGTTATATAAAAAATAACTTATTTTATCTAACTTCTGTGTTAATATATATATCACAAAATCCACTTTATAATTGGTTTTTTTAAACAAGTATTTATTCATAACAATCATCCTTCAATTAATAAGGCAATCATTATTAATTAATATAAGACAATAGTGGATGAAATTTGAAAATATATTTATAAAAATGCATCTCATGAGCTATTACCATTAATTTTTTTAAATGTCTGCAGTTTCCATGTCAACAGCAAAACTTCATTTTAAATTATGTATAGAAAGCAAACATAAATTATTCTGACATATTATACTGAAAATTTTAGTACTAGGCAGAATTCTATTTACAGAATTACTAGAAATTGATGTTAATGATACTTGATAATAATGATATATATATTATTAACAATATATCAGAATGTATATTTTAACTTTTTTTATAAAAATATAAAAAAAAAAATATTCTGAAATTTGTGTACAACTCATATGATTAAATTATTGATGAGATATATTTAATGATATTTAAGAAAAGGAAAAGTTTAATGATGAAATGTCCTGCATTGTACAATCTAAAAGGATTAAAGGTTCATAGGAGCCAAGGAAGGGGCCCAGAATTTTATATCTTGGGGGTTGGTGACTAAGCTTGCAAGACTCAAAATGTATAAAGATAATACCAAAGTTCTGTAACCAAAGAATTACATAGGTAAATCAGACCCTTCAGCATGAATTCCAAGGCCATAATGCTCAGGGTCTGATGGATAAGCTTGAGGAGGAAGGCAAAAAATAACCAATCCCAAAAAAAGTAGCACTAATCAGTTAGTCATTGTTTCCAGAATAGATTTCCATCTCGCTATGCAAGGCAACAATTCTAGGGGAGCATAACAATCAACTTTCATGTGACTTCAAAGATTCAGGGAAAGCCAATACTAGTCCCTCATCCAAATTTTTTAATTTTATCAATATATACATCAAGCAAATGATCCAGAGTATAAAGATGAGCCAACATTGAGTGAACCATAGTGAAAATAATATGAACGTTGATGCACACATCTCTGGGACAGATTCATATAGCATGTTGTCAGTGAGAGTAGATAATGTAGGACTTTTGTCTTTTAGCATAGAGGCTATCAGATCTTTATAAGTTTGAAGGTAAAGACAGTGGCAGAGATATGTAAGAGAAATTTTTTCCTTTTTGAGGCATAGGGAGCAAGTAGAATCAATGCCCAAAAAACCTCAGCAATGTACAAAGAAAGGTTTAGTAGGCAAGGCATTCAGGTTTATTTTCAACAGGAGACCAAAGAATTTGGGCTCAAGGAACCATTGCTTAAATTTTTTGATTAGCAGATAGTGGTTGACTAGAAGAAGGGTTGGTTCTGCAGACACATCAGAGAATAAAATGTCATAAGCTTCTCAGAAATTAATTTTCTTGGAGGATGGTTTATTAGGAATTGCAGTATACTTAGGAATATGGGATATGAGGGTTGTCAACCATTCAGTGCCAACAGAGAGAAGTTTATCTGTGGGAGATATTTCCTTAAAGGATGAGGAGTTAAGGTATTTCAGCAACATTTTCTAGACCATGTTGTAGGAGCCTTGAAATAGAAAGGCATCTATGGAATGTAGGGATAGCCCATTAAGTTTTGTGTGTTTCTGAAGGCCTTTCAATCTAACAGTTGCATTTTTGCCCCCTCTAATCAGATTGGTACTCATCTTATGTACCTTCCTGATAAATACTTTAGTGAAGTTGATCCCTGGGATGAAATAGGATATTTAGGGAATATTAGTATATTAATGAGGGAGGACTTGCCCAATGTAGACATATATACATTGAAAAGGGAGGAAATAATTTTCTGTGTAGATTGAAGTAACTTCTCTTGGACATATCTTCTCATGGCTGAAAAGGATTAAAATGTAGGCAAGCTTAAGAAATTCTGAGGCTTTGCTGCAAATGGGCCAGGAATGTCTCATCAGAATATAAATGCCAGGCAGACGATTTGGCCATATTAAACCAGAGATCAGATTGATCAGAGAACTCATTAAGCACAGGTAGGAGTCTGGGAAATAATTTCTTTGTTGATAGAAAAATGGCCAAATCGTCCATATAGGTGATATGGTGAACTGGTGTATTTAATTCTGGGATATGGATGCCAGGAAAAGATCTTTTGATTTGAAGGAGCAATGGATTGAGGTAGGTGATTGAAGAACAGGTATTGAGAGAAGAGCCCTGGGAGATGGAGGATGTGGTAGTGAAGAGTGGAGAAAGCTTCCCATTTAGTGAGATGCATACTTCATGATTGCAGAAGAGGTTCTTAATGATAGTAATGATTCGCAAGGAAATATCATGCTCACTAAGCAACATTAAAAGAGTATTATTGATTGCAGCAGAAATGTCAAGCTGAACTACTACTGGCCTATATTTCCTGGAGAATCTGATATAATCAATAATAATTTTAAATAGTTTTGCAACATCTGCAGTTGAATTGTACTTTTTCACAAATTGGTATTGCAAAATATGGGAGAGAATTTTGACCTGAATTTTGTCCTTCATAGTTGACTCAGTAACCTTGATCATCAGAGGGGTCATAGAGATGGGCCACAGATTCTCCAATGGGAGAGGGAACTATATTGCACTTGACAAATGGCACCATTACTATGGGTTAGAGCCCACTAATGTCTCAGACATTGGAAGAAAGATAAAGGCATCATAGAGATGAGCCACAGATTCTCCAATGGAGAGGAAATTGTATTGCACTTGAGAAATGGCACCATCGCTATGGGAGATGTCTCAGACATTGAAAGAAAGATAATTAAAATTAAGTTATATATGATTGATATAGAAAATTTGGATAAATGTAACAGAAGGTATTGGGGGGTTGCATGAAGCCCTGGATAGATTCTTTCTGGCATTGAAGTTAACTTGGGCAGAATATCTCCCTTTGTAATGCCATGGTCTGTAGTTGATGGCTCCATTGTTGAAACTTATCTAGGATCAGGCCTAAGAATGGAGAACTTTTTCCTGAAGTATATAAAAATCGTGAGAAGCATATTTATCCTGAATAAAGCTTATCTCCACAATAATTGATGATGAAGTGGATCCCTTGTCCCCTATGTCCTAGGATCCACCTAATATAGCCCCTGGTCCTATTGTGAGAATGGAACAAGGAGATTTTTGATTTTTTGGTAGAATCAACTGTTTGATTCTGATATTGGGATTTCAGATTTATGATGGATTCTATAGAGATTGCATTAAAGAGAAGATTTTTGATGGTGTTATTAAGTGATTTGAGTTTCATTAGAAGTGATGATGGCCTTTATTATGTGAAGTATACTTTTGAGATTATGGACATTAATATTTGAATAAAGCAAAACCAGGAATCCACTGGTGGCAGTGAAAGGATTCAAATCTTGTGGACATATATATATATATATATTGAGCTGGATTGATTTCCCATTCAATGGTTTTATTACTAAAACTAAAAAGGGAAAACAACTTCATTTTCATTAAATGTCTAAGGCTCAATTTTTTTTATTATTATTTAAAACACATATGCATTTATATTTTAAAATAGATTATTTAATGTTTATAAAATTGATTGTAAAATAGTTTACTTTCACCGTCTGTTTTAATCAATTTGATTAAAAACAGGCAAGCTTGCTAATTATATATTCCTGTTGCTTGCTAATTATATATTCCTGTTGCTTTTATTGTAATTATTTTTAAAGTTAATTCTAAAAAGTGAAGATTTAGTTTTGTATTTGTCGGTTTTGTTTCAATTATCCCTGGTTGGAAGTCTTAAATTAGATTGAGCGGGAAATTAATATTTGCCTGCCTGAAATATAGAATGGACACTAATGAAAGTTTTTCGCGGGAAATGTAGCGAGGCAAGGATAGCCCGCCAATTTTCAAAGAGAGAGGAGATTCAGTATAGAAATAGACACTTGGATTATTGCCTGATAAGAGACATATGATTTTCAGTAGCTGTTCGGATGTTTAATTCCTGTTAAAAACTTTAATAATTATTGACAAGCTTCGTTGCTGTGCAAGATGTCAAATTCTGCCGCTATGAGTTTTGCCATCATTAGAATGTCTTGCTAATTTAAACAAAGGACAGCCCCATGCCTACCAGCTCTCCTTCAGTCATGCCATGAACCTCTAAAATAAACATGGCCTCTACCTTGCCACTGTCAAAGGACCTGAAAGATGAACTATTATCAAAAGTGCGCACTCATCACTAAATCACTAGAACTCTGCCTTACCATAAGCTAAACTTTTTCCTATTCTAGCCAGGGTAAATAAATGGTGTTTAATTAAATCTCCGCTCAATCTAATGATAAGTATATTATAAGGTTGTATTAATTATTTATTATCAGTATTTATCTTTTCTAGTATTTAAAGTGTGTCTTGGAATCTTAGTTTTAAGATTACAAGTTTGTTTGCAATTTTCGTTTATCAGAGGATGCATTAGGAGATTGTATTTTATATGTTTAATATATACCTGATTATTTCAATAACTATTACAAAATGCATTGGCAGTTTTCATAGTCTTTATTTATTCACCTGCCCTTAGTTGTAAAATAAAGAATCTTTAAGCATGTTTCGTTTGCGCTGTTTGTGCAAACAACAAAATCTTTTTGCTGGCTATTTGTCAAGTTATTTCTTCAGGTTGTCTGAAAATAGTCTGTTTCTTTCTGGATTACGTAAGATCATAATCAAATATCTTTTGCTGTCTTGTGTGTGAGATCAACCATGTTTACTTTGAATGTAGTATTACATGCAGCAGTCCTGCGGCGTTTTAACGACAGTAATTAGAATATTACTGCTCGAACGTTTGCGCTGGTTTTGTTGATTTCCGGCAGGACAGTAACTGTTTCATTATCTCTGATTTAGGAAGCTAGAGTTGTTGTTTGTTTTTGTAATTTTACAACTGGCCAGCAAGAAGATATTATCCTAACCATTTCTTATATTTTAAGTGAGAGAATTTTGCTGCCAAAATGTTTAATGTCTTCATGTTTGTGTATTCTTGTGCACTCTCTGGTAAATATGCGTATGTTACTATAAGCCACTTTTGTATTCATGGCTAGATGTCTTCATTCTATTGCCCAACTTTTAATAAAATTAATAAATTGTTTAAACTTAATTTGGCTGACATTTGTCTTTGTGCTTTGATTTCTCAACTGTCTAAACAATGTTTAAGATATCTTGTTCCTCCCTGAGTTTAGTTTGGTGCATTTAGATTCGCATATCCTGTCCACCCTTAAAATAAATGTCTAGTTCATATTTTCGACTAGTGGCGCCCCCATGGTCAGTATATGGAATCTCAAATATCTTTCTCCTGTTACAATATATATATATGCCACAGAGAGGATAACTTTAGGAGATGAGAACTTGAAAAGGATTCTGGTGGTTGTGTTCAGTCTTGGAATAGTGCATGAGCTAAGGTTTAAAGATAGTTTAAGGGATTGGCCAAGTAATATGAGAAGGCTATAGGTTAAAGTGAGGGATCAATTAGGAAATGTAGATCTGGTATGTAGTAGATGAGGTTTATCAGAGAGGCATGCCTCCTTGTATAATAGAAAAAGGCATTTGGAGGGAAGAAACTTTCCCCACTCACGGACCTCATATTAAGGAGATGAATATATTTCACAGTAAATTCCTAGTAAGAGGTATTAAAGTCTCCCAGAAAAGTAGTAGGGTATAGGTTAGAGGCAAGTGTGATATTGATCTGTTGAATGAGCAATTCATTTTTGTAGAGGTATATGTATTGTATCACTAAGAATAGTGTTACATGTCTGTAATTTTTATCAATAAATTAAGATAAAAATGAATTATAAGTGGCTTAATTTAAAGATTTTTTTTTTGAACAAAAATTTAAAAAATAAATATACTGCATCATATTTTCTTTTAGAATAAAACTTTTTAGCAGGAGGGACTAAAAGTTAAAACTATTTTTTCTCTCTCTTTGTAAAGAAAAACTTTGATAATGAATAAAATAAGCCAATGTGAAATCAGACTAAAAATTAGTCTGTAAAAATAAAATGTTTGCAAAACTTTCATTATGTAATTAGTTTATAAGATTTCAGATTAATAATAAAATTTAAAATCAATAATTGAATCAATTAAAAAAACTGTATAGTGTTTTATCAAGGTAAATCTGAGTAAAGGATTAAGATAACCAGAAATGCAAAATTAATTAAAAGACAGATTCAAACCAAAATAAAATAAAACAAAGAGAGAGTTAAGATATAAAAGTTACATTTGGTTATTGTTCTTCAATCAGATTGTGTTATTGCTATAGAGTCTGATTTGTGATATAGAGCCAGAGCTGCAATTTGCTAGATTATTCATCAGTTCAGATTATTATTATTCAGTTTGGACAGAATGCAGAATCCAAACAACCATAGATCCAGATATTCGGAAACTATAAATGCAGTAGTAAAGCCAGTCAATTACTGCTGCAGTCAACATCTGTGCAAATACTGCAGATCTAGTAACATGCATTACTGGATGACTCTAGGATATTCAGCTGGGCTTCAGGTCCCAAAAAACCCTTAATGAAAAGAAAATAAACTGAACCTTGCCCAAACCAATACAATGCCTAAATTGTAAACAAATGTGGTTGCAAACTCTCTCTCTCTTCTATTGTTAACATAAAGAATAGAAAACAAGCCCGGGAACGATCGTAAAATCCAACTGGTTGGAAACTGACAATCACGAAAACTTACATAAAGATAGTTTAAAATATATTCTGATCACAGTCTAGATTCTTTATTTTAAATGAATGAACTTTAATTAATGGACAATTATAACTATAGCCTAAAGACATTTATATTTTTCTTATGTAAAATTTATTGTGTTATTTTATATTATTTTAAATATATGTGTGTAAATAATTAAATATTAATGTTTGCTTTAATTGTTATTTTGTCTATTTTCTATTTCTCTCTTGTCACTGTGTTACCAGTAAATTAATGTAGAATTATGTTATGTGTTAAGTAAATATGCTGGATCTTGAGACAGAGTGTGAGCTAGTCATGGGATATTTCAGGTGCTAGCTTGTGGTTCTATCATCCAAAGTATGCTTATTATATAACTTATAATTGGCTGGTGCCTGACTTTGATTTTCAAAATAAATAAAATGCTTTGGATGGCAGAGGTTTGAATATAGCAGCTGAGATGGGCCACAGTCTGGAAATATGATCATGTTATGCTTTGTATAGCTCAGGCTGACCAGGGGTATAGTTGATAGCTCTGTTATTGATGGTATTCTTCCCTCTGCTTGAAGGGCTGTTTCATTCATGTAATATTAAAAATATAAAAATTAGTTATTTTGAATGGGTTTAAACCTAATAAACAGCTTCTTTTAAATTGACCCAGTCAGAATAAAGGCCTTGTGGAATAGGGTAGCAATAATTATATGTGGATTTATATAGTTGATTTTGAAGGATTCAAATGGGTTGCTATTGGAAATTAAGATTGCCATGCCATCAGTGGATGAAGGAGAAACTGAGTGATGAAAGTAGCCAAGATTGCAAAGGAGACTCGAAGATTTTGGAGTTTGAAAATTTATGTAACTTGGTCTTGGAGAGACACACAATGTGAAGGGGAGGAGAATGCTTAAACCATTTCATCAATGCATCTACTCTAATTAGGAAATAAAGATACTGTATATATTCATTCATGATACTCACAGCTACATGTGCCATTAATTTAACAGAAATATTACAACTTGTTTTCACTGAAGAACTGGTGAAAATTTTCAGGGTAAAGGAATGAGTCTTTAGTGGATTTGTCTTTGCAAACTCAGCAATTACAGATCCTGCTAGGAGGACGGCTATTGGCTTTTTTATTCAGTGCTCTGGATTGCAAGTCATCCATGGGAGATGTTTTAGCAATTGCTAATTCAGAGTCTATAATCTGGTCAGAGGCCTTCTCTCTTGAGACCACAGATGGAAAACCATTCATAGATGTCACTTTAGCATTTGTTACTTTAGAGTCCAAAGGTAGCTGTAAGTTATTATCATTATTAGGATCAGGGGATAGAATCAGACCAACATTTTTTCTCTGGTATGTGGGGGACAGGGAGTTCAGTGTCCAGAGAGCTAATACTGTGGCTGTTTTGTTTTTGGAACACTTTCTGCCCACTGTTTATTTGGGACCTTTGTTTAGTTTCTTTGCCTTCCTTTTCACAGATTAAGGCATTTTAGGAGCCTCTTCCATAGTGGAAGACATTGAGTCAAAGGACTCATTTAATGCACTCATTGAGTGTGCAGTAGATAGCAAAGGGTTAGGCATATAATCATTGATGGGAGGCGATTGAGGGTAGCTATATTCTTCATAGCTTCACACACCACAAGATCAGACTTAGTAATGTATGCATTTATGGCCAGTACCATCGAATCTGAGTTACAGAAATGCATTCTGGTTTTGATTCTTTTACAATTATGACAGATTCTGGCTGGGCAATCCCTCATCAAGTGGCTCCTCTGCTGACAGAAGAAACATTGCAGAGGGACACCATGGAAGGTGATGATAAGAGGGAAAGTCTCCACATGATAGAGAGCAGGATTGTCAGTGGGGTTTGATTCTTTACTCAAGGTGAATTCAAAGGAGGCAGTGTTAGTATATACTGGAAGATCTGCCCCCTTAATCATTAGGTACCTAAAATTTGAGACTTTACCATAAGACCTGACTAATTGCTGCAAAACATTTTCTTTAAATCTAAGATAACAGTTCTTGATCATGCCTGAGAAGATTTTGGGACATGTGGAGCATTTCATGTTAATGTGGCAAATAATTTTTTCACCAAGGTATTTGAAAATTTTCTGTAAGAAAATTTTCTGATCAAGGTTGTTAAGTTGCATTATTACATAATGATTATTAGGACATTGCAAAATTTTGTGAACCCAGCCTCCATATTTTTTTTTGTTAACCATTATAAAGTTCTTTAATTGGAAATTTGTATAAATCACATGAAGGGTTGGTAACAGCCAAGATTGAAGTATTTTCACTGTGAAAATTAAGGATTTATGTAGTTAAGGGGGGGGGTGTTATTAAGTTTACTTGTTATCAAATCAAGGTCCTTTTGCTGCAAATTTAAATTAAGAAGCTTGTGATTGCTAGAACTAACAGCAAAGTTTTCTTCCATTTCTTCATCAATTAAATTGAAAATGTCTTGTTGTAACATTAAGTTCACTCAGACCTATCTATAATGTTAGCAGAAGAAGGTTTGTTATTAATTAGTATCTTAGGTTGATTTTTAGAAGGGGAAGCATTTAAATTGGAAGCCACTATGTTAGTTTTACCATTTTTTCTCAAAATTACTATTATGCTTATTTGATACAACAGAATGATGAGGAAAGTATTTCCCAAGCTTGGGAAATCCAGATTTTCAATGATCTCTCTAGAGATTTCATCATTTCCTTATTGGCTTTGAATTTGGACTGAGAGTCTTTTGGGATGAGCTTTTGAAAATAAGTCATATTCTCTTTGACTGTGGCACCTCTGGATGGTGAAATTGGTTGCAGGAAACTAGATGTGAATTATATAACTCCAAAGATCACTTCTTCCTCAACTTGGTCCATTGATGATTTATTAGAACTGTTGTAAGATCTCTTTAATACTAAGTAATGTATCCACTCTTAGATGAGCAGCAGAGTAAGGGATTAAACTTTTATAAGAAGAGGTTTCCACTTGGAAAATTTACAGAAAACCACAAAAAATACTAAAAAATTTTAGAGCCTGAAATTTAGTGAAATAAACTACATGCACCATCTATAGTGCTTTTTTAAACCTTTACTTTAGTTACTTAGTATATTTTCAATGTAATAGCATCATATGCACACAAATGAATATGACATTAGCACTTTGGCAAATAATCTGTTGAGACACATATATAGTGGTACTTTGAAATTATTTTAAGTAGACTTTATATATGTAGTCTAAGTAGCCATTTCAAATTTACCAGTAAATCATCATTTATTTATTTTTAGCATTGAGGCTCTAACCGTACTGATGAATTCAGTGCTATCTTTTACATTTATAGTAATTAGGTTAAATAGCTTTAAATTTCATATTTTGCATTTTCATCTTTAAATAAAAATAGATAAAACAACCTTTAAAGGGATTAATTACAAGAGGAATATCTCATTGACAGTTCTCCAAAGAAAATGAATAGTAAACCAAAAGACATTAGTCATTAGGCTGACCCATTGTTATGTAATGAAGATTTAATTACTTTTTAATCTTTGTTTAGATATCCATTTACTGACTAGTATTAGATGGTTAAGTGAGTTGTTTAGGAACAAGTCATTGGAATTTGATTATTTTTTGTTTTGAACCCAAATTGTGGTGTGGTGATGAATGTATGTAATATGATGCCCTTTACAAAAACAATGCAATAAATAAATAAAAAATGATGACTCAGTTGTAATTATTGATTATGAAGCCATAGAGCTTTGAAAGTGCTAAGCTTTAAATAAATTTAGTAATATATATATAACTTCTTTAAGAGTGTTATAAGCTCATAATTATTGAAATTATTTAGAATGTATTATAATGCAGATTTTATACTAGTGGAATGATATTGTGCTCTTGTGGGTCTGAAATGATGATTTATGATTACCTTTTACTTCTTATGAAGATTTAATACATGGAATAGACAAAAAAAGGGTTAATTTTAACACAATGTAAAAATCAATAATAATAATGATGATGATGATAATAATGATAATAATAATAATAGGTATGTACATATTGTTAAGGATAATTCACCTTACAAATATATAAAATGTTACGGCATTTACGTACTATATATATATCAAACTTAATGTAATTATAAAGAACTTGAACTCCCACAGCTATCTAATACATATTATGCAACTGATACATATGATCACATACATGTGAAAAGATAAATGATCTCCAATATATGTAGGTTGTGCTGAACCAGCACATATATATACATTTATATATAAATTCAGTTTTAAATTATCCATTAGAACTATATATACTCATACTCTTTCAACAACTGAATTAAAGCATCTAAAGCAAAAAGGTCTTAGTGGAGTTATATATTTAGTCAAACTTCCAGAAGTTGCTTCATCTATATCACTTTTTAGTATAATGAAAAGCCCTTCTGTGTGTGTTTTTACATAGTTTGACTACAATACTTAGAGCCAAAAAACTTTTATGCTTTTTTAGACAGATAGCAGAGCAGTTTCTTTTGGATACATTGTAACAGTGGAGATCAACCAAATTGTTATTCCTTTTAAAACACAGAGCCAGATATGGGAAGATGAAAAAAGTTGTTCAATATTTTTTAAAGAAAAGCCAGCCACTATGCTATATGTAGTAAAAGTCTTTGAAACGTTATACGCTCATTGGTTTTCAATTATTTTGAAGTTATTTATGTTAAGTACACAATAAAAGATATTCTCAGCAGTTATATCTAAGCAAATCCAGAATTACCATATAAACCAACATTTTTATTGTTAAGGCAACTCCATCCATATAGCAGTTGCATATTTTAGTGCAAGTGAGCATGGTATAATTAACAACTTCATGTCTAGAAGCTGAATAAAAAATACTTAGCATAAAATTTGATTTCTTATCTATTCAAACTAAAACCTGAATATTGTCTATCATTCTCTTATCATCATCTTATGATTTTTATACAGTTTAAAACATATCTTGCCTATTGTAACTGTAAAAGAGTTTATCATGCCAACACATCTGTGCACCAATTGTAACTGAATATGATTTTGGCTTTGTCATGCCTCATGGAATAGGGGTAAGCCAATTGTGACTAAGCCTTTAAATCTATTCAATAATCATGTAAAATAAAAATCAATTAGTAGCTAAATCTAAATGCTGGGACTCTTAATGTAATTTGGAGTCAAAGGGTTTTTTATTGAATCTAAACTACATTCAATAAATACATAACCGAATAAACTTTAATAAATTAATTTCTTCTTTTTTTTAAATTCTTAATTGCTTTTAAATGTATGTGTATCTTCTATACAATAAATCTCTTCTTAACATTATGGCAAAGTGTATTCTAATTAGATTCGACATATATTTAAATGTTGATTTGAGTATCACAGGATAAATTAAATATCTATATTAGCAATTATAATCATGTGACACAAAATTTTGATAAGTGATCTTATAAATAAAAAAAATATGAAGTCATGTTTAATTAATAAATAAGTCCATATTTTATTTACATTAATAAAAAAATAATAATAATTTATTGATTTTCCACTTTAATTGTATATTTCTTTACTATTTTCAGTTTATTACAAAGAAACAAATAGTTTATAATATTACTTATATAAAAGCAGCATTATTTTGGCCCAATAATTATCTTATATCTTGACATTTAAAATGTTAAACAAGTCATTTTATCAAATGGCTAAAATATTTTAAAAAAACTATACAAACATATAAATATGCTTCCTTAAATATATATCCTAAAGAAAAAAATGTGTGCTATGATATAACTAAGACATAACCACTGTTATTATAAATATATAAATAACACTTATCTAAGACTACAGATACTTTACCTCTACCGTTCCAATATGAAAGAACTAATACAAATTCCAATTCTCCTTTGAGGATATATTATAAATGATAATAGCTCCAACACAATTGAAATAACTAATTTATTATTTTTATAATTTTTTTTATTGAACTGGTTTTCGCCCTATATTAGGGCCTTTACAAAATATACTTTTCTAATATAATCATAATATGTGATGTGATGTAATGTACTGTAGCTTCTCCTTAAACGAAGTCAAGAATCTCTCAGCAATTATGACCAAAGAAACCTGTTAGCCACTTTATTTTCCATTCCCCAGTCTAAGTTTTTCGATATTCTGCTCCATCCCATTTCCACAACATAATCTTTGTCAACTCTATGGCCTTTATATCTAAATCCCCCTTATCTTTCTCCAAACCCAGCATAAAAACCAATAATCCACTTTCTGTATAATCACTTTTTTCATATTTATTCTTTCATAACTTCATTATATGTACCCTTGCTGTTTTCAAGCATTTACATTCAATTAACAGATGTTTAATATTTTCTATTCCTTCCTTACATAATTTACAGACTAAATCATCCATATTTTTCCATTTACATGTATTTTCTCTTGTTGCTAAAGATCCTGTTCGAGCCTTAAACAATAAACTACTTTCCTTACTATTATCATATATTAACTCACATCTAATATTCTGTTTATTTCAATATATATTTAAACTCTTTTTACTCTCCATACTAGTTCTCCATCTCTCTAACTCCCTATTCTTTATTAATAAATCTATTATTTTATTCCATTCCTTACCACTATAACACTCAACAATTCTTCTAACACAATCATCCCATCTTTTGTACAAATATATAAATTCTTTATCCAAATCTTTTGCATACTGCATTACCTTTCTCACCCATCTTATTGCCTGCCCTTTACTTATAACCCAATTAAATACTACTTTGGCTATTTGTTTATTATCTATAAACTGCAATCTACCAAACATTTTCATTTTACATTTTGCATTTCTCATATGAAAACTTGACCATCCCATTTCTCCTTGAATTGCCTTCCTTGCAGTCCATACATCTGAATCCAATGCATGTCTTTCTACTTCCCTTTCTAAGTAATTTAATACTCCTTTACTAACACATAATGCATTATTACCATATGTTAACCCTGCTACTGCAACTCCCTTCCATATAATTCTATCTACATCATATTTATGATATGAAAACAATGTTACACCTGGGTCTCTTTTTATGCGGACTTATTTAGCACGATTTTGAAGTTACGCGATTTGTGTTTCACCGGAAGTCAAACTCTGATAATGCTCTATTACTTTAAATAATAAATTTCACGCACTTACATTTATTGAAAATAATGGCACATTATTGGAATTTGATTTTCATCTTAGTAATTTCAATATTTGCAGTGCTTTATAATAGTAAGATTTTATGCAATAATGAAATTAAAATTATGATTTCCACATTTTATGTATACACATTAAATTTTACAAGATTATAATGTAAATTTGTTCAAACATTGTGTGTGTTAATTTTGCACTTTAAATCACATTCTGTTTTTGCTTTTGAAAAAAGAACGTAATCAATTATTAATCATTTAGTGTCCGCAAGTTTATTTTTAAAAGATGAGTAATCGCAGTGAAACGAAATTTGATTTTTAAACGGAATTGAAAATTAAAAAATTAAAGACAAAAATAAAAGTTTAGATACAGAAGAAAATGTAGAAAAAGATAATGAAACAGAAGTGGTACCTGTTCCTTTCAATCAGTTGGCAAATTATTTTCTTATAAATGACACTAATCACGAACGTGCTCTTAAATTCCAATGAGAGCTAACTGATTGTATGTCTAGATATCATGTTCATAAACAATTAATAAAATCATCATCTCAAAGATTAATTACTAATTACATTGTCACCAGAAAACAACACAACATGAGAGTGAAGTTGGTGCTAGTTGTATTTCCTCTTGTGAAGAATCAAAAACCAGTTTGCAAACAAACTTGTTTACTGGTAAATAGCGATAATAATTAAAACGTGTATAAAAAAATGTATGCATAAAAATACATATTGTTTTGAATAAAATTAAATATTATAGTTAAAAAATAGTTTAAAAAGTTTGTCTTGTATCAATTTTTTTCAAATTTGAAATTTTTTATTAGTCATATTTTATTTCCTTATTTTTTTTTTTGCGCGAATTTTGAAAAATCACAGACTGCATCCCCCTTTTTCAATGTAAGTTACGTCTATTTTTGCGCGATTTTGTTTGTGCATGTTTTCTGAGGAACCTATCTATCGTGTAAAACGAGACCCAGGTGTAATTTCTTTTACAATCCTTTTCTTTTCTTTGCTTCATTTATCAATTTTTTCTCCCATTCTTCCTAATAATTTTTCTGATTACTTAAAATAATTCTCAAATAACTATATCTATTCACTATACTTAACTTAATATCTCCCAATAAAAATTCTACATCTTCTTTTTCCTCAGTATTAACCATCATTATATTTGATTTTTCTTCACTAAATTTAATCCCCATCTCTTTACCCACCCTTGCACATGTCCTCAGCATAACTTCCATATCTCTTGTTTCTGCACACAAAAATATATCATCCACAAAAAAAAATACCTGACAAAATATATACTCCCTTACCATCTATTAACAGTATCTCTGTCCCTCTTCCTAATCTTTCTATTGCTCTTTCCATTTCACTCAAATACAACACAAACAAAATAGGTGACATAGGGTATCTTTGCCTTCATTCCACCCCATTTTTAACTTTAGCTGATTCTATATTTCCTAATTGATATATATATAATATATATAATTTCTTAATAATATTCACTAAAGCTTCATCCATTCCCAAATTTGCAAAACTTATCCATAATCTATTTCTGTTTACTCTATCATATGCCTTCTCTATATCTATAAAACTCATATATAATTGTTTGCCTGAATTTCTACTCATATCCATAAATTGTGTAACTACAAATAAACTATCTCCTATATGTCTAACTAATCTAAAACTTCCTTGCATTTCCCCCACTGCATTATTCCCTTCCATCCATTTTACAACTCTTCTCGACACCATATATGAGAAAACTTTATATAAAACTGATATTACCACTATCAGTCTATAATTATTTAACTTTCTATGATCCTTACCCTTTCCTTTAAATAATAATCTTACTCTTGTATTACTCCAACTACTCGGAAAAACTTTATTCTGTGCCATCTTATTAAAACAGGATAATAACTTTACTTTTGCTCTATATCCTAAATTCATTACCATCTCTGCTGCCCATCCATCTAAACCTCTTGCCTTTCCATTTTTCAATTTCTTTTCTACCTCATTCAGTTCATTTTTTGTAAATTTAATATTCCCATTACTATTCACATGACCCTTATATCTATCAATACTCCCTCTAACGTTCATTTTACATAATCATTTTATATAATCACATAATCTATTTACACATATATATACTTTCCCCTTTCCCCATTTTTGTATATATATATTATTTTTATACAATAAATAAAATTACATTAAATACAATTCAATAATTATATACATATATTATGCACCATAAATTATATATTACTTTACATTAACTCCATTAAATTAATTATATACACATACATTATACACTAAACTAAATTATAGGTCATTTCTCATATATTTCTACTAACCATATCTTCAAATACAACCTTATTTATTTATAGTTAACTAATTATTTACATTAACAAATTATTTACGTATATCATATATATTAATTTAAAAAACAACAAAAAAAAAACACAAAAAAAAACACAAATCAACCATATATTAAATTTTCCAGTTATCCTTCAATACCTGTTTACTACTCAACTTTGCAGGTCCTTTAACTAAATTAACACATTTACTCATATTCTCTTGAATATATACTGTCTCATAATATTTCCTTCTATTATAATCTTTAACATATTTTATAACTTCCATATCTTCATTACATCTCATTCTATGAACAGTATTATGCTCCTTTCCCCTTTTTATTGTTGTTTTCCCCATTTGACCTATATATATATATATATATTTTATACTACAACTCCTACAAATTATTTTGTATACCAATTCTATTTTACTTTCTATATTACACTTTTCACACTTGGTATCCATTTTTCCAATGATTTACTACTATTCTTCCAAGAAATTCTTATATTCTCATTCAACTTTCCTTTTCCTAAAATCTTATATACATCTTTATAATAAGGTATTGTTATCCATTTATTATTGATCCATCCATCTTTGTTTATATTTCTCTTTTTTCTTTCCCCATATTTTACTGTATCTTTACCCTTTCTGTTCAAAAATTTTCTAATATCTTTTTTTTATATCCCATCTACACATAATCTTTTTCTATATTTATTTTTCGTTTAATAGATTCCTTTTTATTTATTGTAAGTCTATCATTTTTTTATTTTAATCCCCTTTAAAACAGATATCTTTTGTGGCCAAGGTTGGTACAAAGTAGAAATCAAAGGCAGCTTAGAAGTTTTGTAGTTATTTATTGCTTGATAATAGTGGAAATAACAAGATCTATTAAAAAGACAATCTAACCTTTAAAGCAGAGACTTGAAAACATGACTGAATGTGCATAGAGTTCTCTACTAGAAATCAGATTAATGGATTTTGCAAGATATACATATTTACTGTATTTTTATAAGCTTCATACTTGCAAAGTCAAGTGAACTTTTGCAAGTTTAAATTTACAAACTTTTTTTAAACCATTAAACAACATGGCCACTATTTCTTATGCTTGCGCATAACTGTTATTAAAACAGGCAAAACTCTCTATACAGTAGTGCCACTCATTGCAAGCCAAAGTAGTCAATAGATGCCAGAAGACTTGTGCATAAAATCCCTACTTAGTGTCTACTCATCCAATATCCCCAGACTAGTTTGTAGCTTGTGGCTTTTGTCAGTAAGGAGCCTTGGATTGAAAATATTATTGTTTTTAATTTTATTCTCATAGTTTTGTAGTTATGTAGAGATAAAAAGTGATTGCTGGAGTGTTGCATTAAATCCTAAGATCTAGATGCACTGCTTTCAAATCCAAGGCTCATCACTGATGAAAACCACAAGCTAGACATTAATCTGGGGATAGTGGGTGAGTAGGCACTAGATAAGGATTTTATGCACAAGCTTTCGGCATCCATTGATTACTCTGACTTGCAATGAGTGGCACTACTGTATGAAGAGTTTTGCCTGTTTTTATAAACTTTTTTTTTTAAATAAAGTGTGAATGTTTATTATTTCTTTAGCCCCTCATCTAACAATTAAATTAAACCCAAAAACTTTTTAGAAAACAAAACAAACTATATATATAAAAAATTGTAAAGTTTTACTTTACTGCTTCTTTGAAGAGAATATTTGTCTTAATTAATTGTTCCAAGAAACACACAGTTCATCGTCATAAAAAAAGAATGCAGTGTGACTCTGTGAACCTTAATCACAGTAACCTTAGAAAGTTTTTATTTTAATCAGTTTCAGTTTATATATATATTTTAAAAACACATTTTAATGCATTTACACGTGGCCAGATCGAGTGTTCTGTTATCTCCCAGCTGTCTGATTTCATATGCAACTGTCTTTTTATACATATATTCTTAACAAAATATTTTACTACCAAATGTGAAAGATAAAAAATAAAATTTTAATATTAAAGAAATATTTACAGATGTTTTAAAAGAAATTCATTATATTTTGTCAGCATTCATGATTTCGGGTTATCAGCTTTCTGAGTCAGTGTTGGCCTTTAGTAAAATTATTAGCTTTGTTCAAGCTTGAAAATAATTAATCTTATTTTCTCCGTCTCTATCTCTTGCTTTCTCCATTTTTCTTTTGCAGTTTTCTTTTTTAATATATAAAAAAAGAATGTCTGGAACTATATTTGTTAAGTAAATTTTTTCACTGAGTAATTTATATAAACAGTAAATATAAAATTAAAGTTGTTTTTTATATTTATGCTTAACATCTCATTCAATTTTTTATCTTTTTATGTTCGCTTAATTATTTATGTGTGCACATATATACATCCATATATAAGATTCAACACCTCAATCTTTTTAATTTATTAAATAAAATATTGATGTTTTCTCCTATAATTTGTTTATTTGTTTTATTCGTTTTCTCTCTTTTCTTACTTAATCTGTTCTTTTGTTTAATAATTTTGAAGTAATTTCACACCGGTTCCAGTTTATCATTATTTATTTCATCCCTTTTTTTAACTTTGAAATTTTTTTTACATCCAAATATTTTAGATGGAAACATAAACAGAATTTAATTTTTCACCCTTTCTGTAACATGTAATTTGTATGTAATAACCTATCACTATGGCTTCAAATTTAAAAATTTTTATTACTAGCCTTAAAAAGATTTACATGTTATCTTGTAAAAGCCAGAAGGAAGCATTGCATAATTTATATTCTCACACACAATATGAAAGACTGGAAAAAGATAATTATTTATAACATATATAACATAGGGGATTTGAACACAGACTTTCAAGCTCTCTTTAGCTATCCACTCTATCTCATACAACCGATACACATGACCACATGTATGTGAAAAAAATAAATGATCTCCAATATCCGTATTTCATGCTGAACCAGCACTCATCAGTTAGTCCAGCTCATCATCTACCACACACACATATAATCAGTGCTTGATTTATATTAAGATAGCAAATCTTCAAACTTTGATGAACAGACTTCAATCTACTCCACTGTCCAACTCTGATGATAGAACGCCCAAATCCCTTAATGATGCCAATATTATTGTCATGCCCAGATTGACTTTAAGTCATTCTGACTCTTTATATATAGAACCTTATCCATTTAAATATACAAAAGAAGAATGGACAGAATACAGACTGAATCTGTAATATGAAGTTTAGATATAATATATCACAGATTTAGCCCATATTCTGCCCATCTTTCTGTGTATTTAAATGTATATATGAGAGGTCAGAATGACTTAAAGATCAACATGGGCATGACAATAATATTGGCATCAACAAGGGATTTGGGTGTTCTGTCACCAGATTTTAAATGGTGTGGATTACCGAAGAATTGGAGGTTGGAGTAGATTAAAGCCTTGAAGATTTTCTATCTTAATATAAACTGAGTGCTGATTATATATGTGTGTGGGAGATGATGATGATCTGGTTCAACTGATCAGTGTTGTTTCAGCACAAAATACACTATTGGAGATCATTTATCTTTTTCACGTGTATGGTTATCTGTAGCAGTTGTATGAGATAAAATGGATAGCTGAAAGGAGTTGAAAATATGTTTGAATCCTCTATAATACATCTAAATTCCAAGAATGTAAAGTATACTCATATTCAAATATTAACATATATAGTATATATCATTATTTTCCATGACTATCAATTCATTGCAGAATAAAGGTTGAAGGTCTCTCTGGGGTCAGTCTAGATTTTTCAATACATAGACTATTTTCCTTCCTCCCATTATTTCAAGTTTATTATGAATTTGGTCTTCTACAATTCTTTGATATTTTTTTTAGAACTTATATTATTCATTTAATGTCATGTTTTTAATCAACAGTTCAAATTGATTCTAAATTCCAACTATTTTAGTATCATCATATCTGTTTATTCTCTCATCCATCACTTTTAATTATTCTTTGTTAATTCCAGCATAATTTCTCAATATATTGCTCTACTATCTCAGATCCATACTTAAGCACTGTAATAGCACTATAATATAGACACATATTTATTAAAAATCTTTCTGTCCATCCATCAAGTCATATTTTATTTTAATATCAAATTGTTTCTATTAAAGTCACTCCATCCAAGTTTGAATGTACTACTAATTTAATCCATGCGATTTCATTTATATTATTAATTTGACAAAAATATATAGTTGTTAAAGACTTTTAATTTACTAATATTGTTTTTCATTTTTGGAAAAAACAGTGATTTTTTTTAAGCATTTATCTTTAATCCTACTTTTTTGCTTTCATCTGATAACTCATAACATTTTTTTATAGTTATGAAAAACAACAATCACATCATTTTCAAATTTCATTTTTACTTTCTTTGGTTCCTATTTTTCTTTTATAAATATATCCATAAATTACTTCTTACTAAAGTTCTAAAAAAGTTTTTGGAGAAATAAATTGCTCTTTATATACTTTGTATACTCTTAGCATTATTATTCTTTTTAATATCATTATATAGTTTTAATATATTCTTCAGAATTTGCTAATATCCAGGTTCTCTGTCTTAATGTTCCAAATTTTTTATTACAGCAAAAATACTTATAGAATAATTTATTATCAAAATATCTATTCATACTCATTATCTATAAATTCGATATCTTTTTATATTTGTTAATTCTTTTTATAATTTCTTTTAATACTTGAATATGTTCTATTTTACTATCTCTCTTCTGTGTGTTTAAATAGACAAGATCCTACTCATGAGAGATCAGAGTGACTTAAAGTCAACATGGACATGGCAATAATATTGGCCTCAATGAGAGATTTGGGCATTCCATCATCAGATTTTCAAGGGTATGGATGATTGAAGAGTTGGAGGGTGGAATAGACTAAAGTTTGTCCATTAAAATTTAAAGATTTGCTATCTTAATATAAACCAAGCATTTATTGTTTTATATATGTATCGGAGTTGGAGATCTGGACTAACTGATGAGTACTGGCTCAGCACAAAATACATATATTGGAAATCTTTTATCTTTATCACATGCGTGTGGTCATGTGCATTAATTGTATGAGGTAGAATGGATAGCTGAAGGAGCTTGAAAGTCTGTGTTTAAATCCCTTATAATTATATACTTACAATTGTTCTTTTCACTGATTTCATTAGAATATTCTCTATAGATGATTTTTTTATAACTGCAAATATATTTTTTAGAATTAATAAAAACTGATTTATATATTATTTTGCCTGTCTTAATTATCAATATCATATTTTCATCATTTCAACATTTTCCTGCATACTTTTGTGCATTAGTAGAGGGTCAGATTCTGAAACTCAGGGTTGCCAGATTACAATTCAGCTCTGTCATTTCTGGTGCTCAACCTTCTTATAAATGCCCATACAATTAAAGAATTTTGAAGTTTTTTTATTTACACATTTTAAATAAAGCTTTCCCAACAATATTGTTATTTTTTCACTTGATCCATTTAAAGCATAATTTCATTATTTCATGAAGCTTTTTCATCTTTTGTAGATATAATTGCATTTCCATATGCTCTTTACATATTAGGATACTGGTCTTAAAACTAAAGATTCTAGAATCTGTTCTCAAATGAATTAGCACATATAAAACTAGATACAAAAATCAATTTAAATTAACTGGATGGAACTGTTAAATGTTCATTCTGCCAGTAAGGTATTCAAACATCCTGAGTAATTGCTTCTTCATTTAAAACATGTCATGTTTTAAAGATATCATAATTGCAGAATTAAAATTTTTTTATTCATTAATACTCCTCTATGTTTCTTGTAGAAGACTTTCATACATCTCACAATATAATTATGTTTTTAATAATAACATCATTCTGTTTTTTTATTGCTGACATTTTTTCTTCTATTATCAAGATGATACATTTTTCAATTCTTTTCTATAACTTACCCTTATTTAGCTATAGCACAGTTCTCACTTATTGTGTCCCAATTAACATTTTTCATACCATTTTATGAAATTCTATATGAATAAATTTTGAAATATTTTCAAATGTATTCTTTTCTGGATACATTTTCTTGTCTCAGTTGAAAATTTGCTAATAAGTTCCTGCTATTGACTGCCTTCTATCTATATAGCTGCTCTTTGAAAAATGGCAATGATTTTTGCATTGCTTGAACCATTTTCATAATTTGTTAATATTATAAAAATTTGTAATTTCTAACTTCAATTTATTGGAATATTTCTAAGTTAAATACATCAATTAGTGTTATCTTTCTTAATAACGTATTTCTCTAATTTCCGTTGCCATACATTCTTGTCATTAACCAATGATCACAGTCTTGAAATAAATGTTTTTGATAGTTGCAATATAATCCAGTTCTGCTGTGTCTTTATTTGGAAGTTTTCATGCCATTCTCTCTCTAAGTGAGATTAATAAGAGGAGTCAATAAATAGACATAAATAAAATTTATAGAAGGAAAAACATTTTTACAAGTGAATTTAGAATTGAATTGAACATACCATTTAAAAAGATGATAATAATTGGTAACTGAAATTCAAATTAAATTTCAAAAATGTAGAGAGATTGCATGCATGACGAATAGATAATATAAGAAAATTCTTTATGGCTGTATCCTCTCTCATTTTCTATCTACATATCCAGTTTTGTTCACAACCATTTTATCTTTCTATAGTTTTCCAATTGTAACAAAAATTTTTATAAATTATTTTAATATGTTGCTAGTAATCAAAAGTATTATATTTTTGTCTAAATGAGAAAATGTCAATATAAATTAAATATTTCCATTTGAATCTTTCCTTAATTAAATAATTTTGACATTTTTTCTGATACTGCTAACCTTCATTATATTATTATTTATATCTTTTATTTATAACTGACTTCATTCTTCTTGTTTTCCCAGCACCTTATAGTAATGGTTTTTAGCTTAATTGGGATTTGCTATTACATAGCTGATGTTAAATTATGCACAATTAATATTTTGACAGTTTTTTTGCAAAGTGCACATGACATTCAATTTGGAAATTAAGTTGAACCCCCCTTTTTTTGGACTGATGCTTTGGCTATAATATATAACACATAAACTAATTGCATACACTTTTCGTTTTTTTTTTAAATTTTATTCTATTTTATGAACCTTTTCAATTTAATATATTCATTTTCCCCCCTTATGTTTTGATCATATTGTGTGTCAAAATGTAGGAGGGAAATAAATGAATATATTGAAAAAAAATTCATAAAAATAAAACATTTAAAAAAAATGTATGAAAATTTGTTTCATTTATATTGAAATTAATAGACCATATTTGGAAAGAAAATGGTTAAATACTTATTAATAATGGAATCATTAATGAAGTCTTAATTTATTAAATAGTTATTTTGTGATAGCATTTATATTTTTGTTCAGTGATTTTTCAAATTTATAAAGTCATTATACAATATATACAGTATACATAACGATTTTATGCTTAATAAGTAGCATCTGCATCTCATGCCTTATGATAAAAAAAATCATAAATCTTTTACTTTAAATTTTTTAAATAGTTTCTTTGTTGTTGTTGTTGTTATTATTATTATTATTATTATTATTATTATTATTATTATTATTATTATTATTATTATTATTATTATTATTATTATTATTATTATTATTATTATTATTATTATTATTATTATTATTATATTTTTTTTAAATTTATTTTATTTATAAATATTAAGAATGATAACAAAATAATTATTGAAATATAAGTGTGCTAATAAAATAACCTTTGGCACAATCTAATAGTAATCATTTGCAATTGGGGAAAAAACTTAATTCACTTTCAAATGATATTTACTCCATTGCTGTAAAATGGTTTTTATATGCAATTATTACAAAGTATTATTGTATTAGTGTCTAAATAATGAAATAGATATCCACTTTTTACATCAATTGTCTCTTCATATTTTCTTCTAATTTTATAAAGTCTGATACTACGACATTTAATATTAGGTAGCTCTTTCAATTTTTTTTGAAAATGATATATAGTTGATATAATTGTAAATATCCAAATAAATGATTGTCATAGAATTACAATCTAGTTTTTCACCTTGGTGATTCTTAGCATTCTCTGTTTGCTTATCAATTTGTGCCTTTGTTGAAGGCTTTATAGACTTTTTAATCTAAGGCCATAATTTATTTTTCAGTTGACAAGGTAAATATTAGCATTTAAACATATTCACACCTTCTGTTTTCAAGAGATATGGAAATAAAATCATTACACTTATTGGTGCATGTTCGTGAATAACCAATTCTTTAAAAATGTAAAAAATATATAACAAAAATCATAATAAAAACTTTGGAATTTATCTGCTTGGTTCTTTAAACACTTCAGAGAAAAATTCAACAATCTTTGTCAAGTGTTGGTGGTCGAGAGGTCAGTGTCCCGGGTTAGCGGGTTCGCTTCCCGGCCGATGCTATGACACATGAAAAAAAAATCCAAGAATCTTTGTTGTTAATAGCAAACAAGGTATTCAATTATTGGCCAGTAAACAGGTATTTAGCTACTCTTAGCTAGCTTAAACAAAAGTATTAAAACTTAAAAAAATAAAAGTCATCATTAACATTTAGCATGCCTGGTGAGTACTGCATTTTTCTTTATAGTTCCTCTTTATGAGAAGGCTGTTGGAAAACGTTTGCTTTGCAATGAAGACTATTTATCTTTTTACTGTTATATATATATATTATTCATTTATCTTCATAGCTTTAATGATATAACATTTTAAATAAATTAATAAAACATTAATATTTTGATGTAGTTTTAACAGTAGTTATTTAATTTTCTAAAAAAATATAAATATATTTTTAATTAATAATATATTCCCAAATGAAACATTCTGTTTCCCTTTCACAAAATTAATGACGATATTTAAATTAATATTTGATGTTTGAAACTAGTTTTGCTTAGATTTTTTTTTAATAAAAAAAAAAGAATGCTGTTTTTAATTTATTTTAAATATTAATTATTGAAGAAAAAGAATAAATAAGTTATGGAAAGCCACTGAAGGTTTATGAAGCATTTGCAGTTAGACTTCAGTTAATGTTGAAACATTTTTATTTATTTAAAAAAAACACAGATAAATCATATGATTTTTTTCAATTTATTTTCTACTTCCAATTTGTCAAGTCATTTTATTTAAAATTAATTATAAAACAGTTTAATCTTGTTTAAAATTAATTGCAATCTTTTTGGAATCATAAAACCTGTTTTTTAGAAAATCTTAAATTATCTTGAATGTGTGCTTATTCATCTAAAAAAAAGAATAATCCCCTTACATATAAAGGCTTTATGTTATTCTGTACTTCAAAATTGATTATTAAAGTTTATAATATAGTTAAGATTATAGAAGTATAATGAAGGTTCATTTGAGAAAAATGTTATAGTAACTTAGTTTAGAGCTGCAAGAAATGCAAGCGTTATCAGATGAAAGTAGGAAAGTAGGACTAAAGATAAATGTTAAAAAGACTAAAGTAATGTTTAATGGATTTTCTCAAATTATGAAAATAAAAATTGATTATGATGAGTTAGAAAAAGTTAATAGCTATAAATAGCTTGGTCAGATTATTAATACAGATGGAAATATAATGGATGAAATTAATCATAGAATTAAACTTGGTTGAAGTGCATTTGATAGAAATAACTTGATACTAAAAGGAAATATGCCTATGTGTCTGAAAAGGAAGGTTTTTAATAAATGTGTTTAAACAGTTCTTACTTTTGGATCTGAGACTTGGATACTTAATAGAAGAGTAATACAGAGACTTCAGACCACTCAAAAAGTATGGGGAGATGCATGTTGGGAGTAACAAGAAGAGATCGAAAACACAATATATGCGTAAGAGAACAAACAAATATTACTGACCTCATTGAAAAAATAAAAGACTGAAGTGGAGTTGGGCTGGATATATTTCTAGAAGAGATGATAATAGATGGACAATTGAAATCTTAAACTGGATTCCAAGAGATTGTAAAAGACCCAGAAAGAGACCACATGTGAGATGGATGGATGAAATAAGAAAGTGTGCAGGGGTGATGTGGAGAAGAGAAGTTAAAAATCAGAGATGGATTGAACTTGGAGAGACCTTCATCCTGCAGTGGATTGATAAAGGTTGTTGATGACGATGAACTTAATTTAAATTCATTGATTTTCTAATTAATCATAAAATACATAAACATATTGTATATAAAATTATTTACTCCTATGTAAAGAAAAAATAAAACAATCACAAGTAATCTCTGTCAACTATATGATGTGTTGAGCAGTAAAAATAATTTTTATTATGTAAAGTCTAAAGTTTCTGTTCTGTGTAAATGCCATATGCTCAGAAAAGCTATTTGCCAAGTTACCTTTTTACCCCTGTCATATACCACAAGAAAATCACTTATGTCTTACCACTTATTGTGATATAATTGTTCTGGCCTGGATTTTTTTTCTTTCTACTATATTATTTTAATAAAAGCTTCATTAATTTCCAATATATATATTTTCATGTGTCATAGCATCGGCCATGAAGCGAACCCACTAACCCGAGACAACTTGTTGTAAGGCAACTGTGCTGACCACTCAACCACCAATGCTTGACTAATTTTCAATACTTTTATTTCCTATTTTTGTTGGAAAAAAATCTTTACAAAAAAAACCTTAAAATCTCTATTTCTTTCATTTCCTTTGTCATTAAGTTTAAGGTATTATTTGGGCATTTTATACTTCAAAAATAAATGTTCTCAATTCATCTTATCTCTAAATAAACTACATCTGCTGTACAAATCCTTATTCCATTTTTGCTTTCTTTCCCTGATGTCTAAAACTCTTTCTATACCAAATGACAATAAGCTCTCTCTCTCTCTCTCCACTGTTATCATATGTCATTATATATTTCTATAGTTTTTATTCTTATATAATTTCAAACTATTCTTCTATTCATATTCATTTTCCATAGCTCTATCTAAAACTTTATAAGCCAACTTCCTCTTTGTATTCTGGTCACATGATTTTTAAACCTTTTTTTTATACATATTGTTTGATTTTTAAAAATACTGATTTTTATTTACATGTTGCAGTGATACTCTCAACACGATTTCATTTTCTAGTGTGCGATTGATTGCCTTACAGTGCCAAAGTAAATTAGCCTTAATCTGGTAATTTTGGCTGTCTGTGATATTTCACATTTAATTTGGTTAAGTATATCTCTATTTTTAATTTAAGATCCTTGGTAAATGCATACGTTTTTTTCTCTTTCAATATAATTTAATACATCTTACCATTTTTTTTGTCAGTTTTTCATAGTCTTCTTTTTATATCCATTAAATGTTACCAAAAACATAATAATGGTAATCATTCCAAAAGAAAGATTAAGGAAACTGTGTTGCACAAATATAACATAAAATAGTAATAATAATTTACTTTGTAAAACTTTTTGTAATATCAATCGACAACTTTGAAATAAAAGTTAACACAAATTAATTGGTAGTATTACTTTTTAACAAATCTATTTATTATTACTGCTGTATAAACCTCTAATCAACACTCCAGCCTTTTTTTCTTTTCAAAATATACATTACATATAAACCATATAATTATATAATTAAATACTACAAAAATGACCATAAATTAAATATAGTTGAAACGTTGGATATAATGAATAAGTGGATATTATATATACAGAAAATAAAGTTTTTGTAAAAGAAAGGAGGAAAATAAGACTTTTGTAGTATTTAATTATATAATTATATTACTTTTTATAGTGAATAAAAGTGCTGCTTTTCTAAATGATTAACTCATTTACAAATAACTGCTTATGATGGTGAGCAAAAACAAAAAATATTATGAACTACTACAAAATAATTTTGTATCTAAGAAATTGCAGTTATAAATTTAGATTAAAGTTTTGGATAACAATCTATTCTTAAGTAAGATGTTGCCTTCTAAACGGTAAACTCAATATTCTTTACTATATTTTTTTCTCCTGAAGTATTAATTAATTTGCTCTCTGGATTTTAGTATTCTGAGGGGAGTTTTGAATTCAAAAGCTTATGCTTTCTGGAATCGGCGCTGAACCCGTCACTAGTGTCACGTGATTTTCCGAGCTTCTAATGGTTCGATATTTCATATTAATTATTTTCCGAAAAAAAAAAATCTTGCATAGTATGTATATTATGAATGTATATATATGAGAAAAATCTCTCAGAAATAAAAATCCCTCCATCAAATATATTTTTATTTAACAAAAATAAATTTGTGATTTATTGTTTAAAAAATAAATAAATAGAAAACTAGTCTAGCAATCAAACCAAGTTTGTTATATATACCTAAAAATAATTAAGGTAATAAACCTTCCCCTGATTAATCAGTCCTCACCAGGGATTATTAACTAGCTTTCTGAAAATATCTGCTAGTCCGCTGACAGGCGCTCAGACTTTTTTTGCTGTTAAAATGTCATACTGTACTTCCCATCTTTCTTTCAAAAATTAGTGTGTTAAATGCAGATGTGAGAACCACTTCCAAACAAGTTGGGACAACAAGTCGTTAAGAGCGCATCAAGTTTCTCTGTTTATCTCACAACATACTTTTCATAGAGTCAGCTTTCTGCTTGACTGCTGTATTTAGGCCAGATGCTCTTAATTTTTGAATTTTCTAATGTTTTGATTTAGTTAGAAAAAAAGGAAAATACATTCAATTTATAAAAATGAAAAGTTCACATTTTATTTACTACTGTCTAGAAATGATGTTTACCTGTTTTTTTATTATGATTATATCTATTATAATATTAACTATAACTATCATCGTTTATCGAAATAATTTTTTTTGTCTACTTGCATCAATCAGCTATATATTTCGCATGCCTGATTTACTTCTATATCTAACTAATTTTATATTATTCATTTACTATTGGTAACCTAAAAGACATTATGATATAGTAATTAATGCATTTACCTGTCATCACTATTACCGAGGGTTTATACTTGTTGAAATTTTGAATTAAGTTCCAGAAAAGTTAGAATTTATTTTCTAAATGGCCAGCTCATTCATGTTACTCACTTAGAATATAACCAAATAAGGTGGATTATGCCACTCTTAGCTTCCTAGGTGAAAATTATGTTGCTGCTCCATATTGTCACACTGCATCAGATTGGTTGTAATTTAAGTTTTTCACAGTTTTGACCCTTTTTGTTCCTATTAAAGAAGTTTTTGATTTTCACTAAGATTTTGTTAGTTTTACGGTATATCAAATTCTAATTCAACTGCCTGCGAATTTTAATAACTCAATCATCCATTTAGTTATTTCTTGATTTATAGATGTCTAACTATTCTTAACTAGAGATTAAATATAAACCTTCCACCTGGTGAATACTTTCTTCTTCACAAGAGAGACCTATGTCTTATAGATAGTCTATGTAAAAATTGCGCTTTTAATATACTTAAAAATATGATTTAAACAGCCAGCAATTTTTGTTTAATTAATTAAATGCGTATAAATGTAGTTTGATATTTTGCTTTGAAAAATACGTTTCCTTACTGTCTTTCTATATATAAATACAATGCAAAGAAAGAATAGCCATCTTCATAGTCAAGTATCCCTCTTCTTTACTTTTATTATGACTCTCTATTTAATGGGTGTTCTGACAAATTATTAACTACATAAAAAATAAATAAATCTAGTTTATTTATTAAGAGATATAATCTTAATTTCTCATTATTAAAAATTTGCTTTTGGAATGCATTAAACTAGTTTGATTACAAATACCATGCAAACAAATTTTAACAAAACAGAAAATGAATGCTGCCATTGTTAAAGAGTAGCACTGGATGTTATAAATAGATAAAGCCTGCGAAGCTTCTAGAATTTTATGGATATTGGATTGCAGCTCTTTGATGTCATTTCTGTGAATTTCAAATTCATAGAATAATTTTGATATTTATCACTGCCTTAAAGAAATTAAACTAGGTGAAAAAACTTGGTCATCCACCTGTGATATTGTGTTTATGTATATTAATTTTATTATGTGTAGAGCACACATATATAAATATATATTTTTTGCTTCTTGTTTATCGTATTTATATACTGGACTATTTCTATCATCTAATATAAGTATTGAATGTTTTTTTAGAAAAGTTTAACTTTATTTAAATGTTCAAATTATATTCAACTTTTAGTAATAGCATACAGGTTAGTATATGTACAATGTTTCGAGTGGTTTTATTTTCCTCTCGTCTTCGGTGATTTTTGGCCTGACCAGTTACAGTACTAGCATGGGAATAGAATCTGGACCCTTATATTATTGAATATTGAATTTTAGGGTAACACTCTAATCAACTGAGTCATTCTGCCAAAGGTAATGGTCACTAGAAATTTCATATACTTATCTATGAGGTTTCTTCTGATTTCTACACTTTTTCCTAAAAGCAAAGTTGATTAGTGGTTTTCATACATTCTGTGTAGTCACAATAGATTGACTTATGGGGTTATTTGCCATTGTCATGTGAGAAGCTTCTTTGAATTTTCTTTGTACTTTGTCCTCTCTAGCCAATATTTTTGTATTTTCCCAATTGAACATATGTTCATTGGTATATACATGGTCTGCTACTTTAGACACATCCATTTTTTTCTTCTAATAATCAGTTTGTGCTCTTGCAATCACTTTTCAATGGGGCAACTGATCTCACCACATTCTTCCACATTCACATGTTATTTTATAGATGCAGTTTTGCTTTTCAGCTTTACAAGTTTAGGCTTTATAGATATTACAATTCCTTTTAATGTGGTATGACTCTGCAGAACTGTTCTGATGTTACACTGATTGCAGATTTTCCTTAATTATCTGCTTTTTTTGGTATGTATGGATACACTGCATTATCAGTAATTGTTTTTTATATTTATTTTTGTTGTCTATTAAAGGTTTCCTTTCAAATCACTGATTTCTGAACAAACTTCTTTTGCTCTGCTCCACATTGATAGTATAACTCTATTTTTGTGTTTCTGGTGTGATTGGATCTATTTGCCAAGTATTTTTTCTGCATGTGTGGATTTTCTGTAAACTGTAGTTTTGGTTTTGTCATGAGAGAGTCTTGTCACAAGAACATCTAAGAATGCCAAATTTTGTTCTTGTTCTGACTCTGAGAATAATACCTCTCAAAACATTATGCATATATTAACCTGTATACTATTACTAACAGTTGAATGTAATTTGAAATTTTAAATAAAGTAATTTTTTTTTAAAAGTCATTCAATATATTTGATGATGGAAAAAATCCAATATACAAATACAATTAAAATACTAAACATCACGTGATCACCATTTCTTATGCTAGCACATAACTGTTATTAAACAGGCAAAACTCTCTATACAGTAGTGCCATTCAGTGGCAACCAGAGTAATCAATGGATGCCAGAAGGCTAGTTTCTGGTGGTCTGGGGATATTGGATGAGTAGGCACTAGATGGAGATTTTATGCACTAGCCTTCTGGCATCCATTGATTACTCTGGTTGCCACTGAATGGCACTACTGTATAGAGAGTTTTGTCTGTTACAATTAAAATATCATCATTACAAACCTTCAGGAATATATTTGTTACCTTCATCTATGTTGCTTTATGAATAAAAAAAATTGCAGGATATAAATTATTTTTCAACAACAACATCATTTTAAAATGTTGGATTTTCTTTCATATATATATATATTTAAGCAGTTTTGGTTCAGCATTTTTATTTTTTATTTTAAAATGTAATAGTAAAAGAATAAAACAATCTTTAAATAGGTTTCTGCAAAGCAGCAACCCTTTTATCAATTCCCTTCCCTATTAAATGGACGTTAAAAAAGAAAGCTTCACTACCTTAGCATGCTAAATGCTAAGTGATGAAGATTTGAGTTTTTTAATTCTTGGTTTTTTTTCTCCTTAGTTAAACATATTTAGATATCCATTTACCAATTAATATTGAATTGCTGACTTTTGATTACGGGCAAAAAAAAACTAAGCTTGACTGGAACTTGAAATTATGAGTATGCAAGCAAATACAACATCCTTTATAATAAATAAATAGAAATAATGTGCTAAAAAGTATGATTATATGAATGTTACTGATATAAAGTGCAAAATACAATTTAAAATTAAAATGCTAGAATAAATTGTCTTAAAAGAGTGGCAAAATATGCTAAACTATCACTGATAATAATTCACTTTGTTTAGTTGTCTTAATTTATTTTCATTTAGAGAACTTAACATTTGGATGTGCTTTTTAATCCAATTATTCCTCAAATTTGCTCAGGTGAGAATATAATGCTGATTTTTACTTTTGAAGTGGATTGTTTAGATGTTGAAATCACTACACAAATAATTTATATGATTTTATATTAAACATAGTAGTACATGAAGTTTCACTTTTCTTTCAACATTTCCTTTAGGAGCAGTTCCAAATTTATATTTCACTTCAGAGACATCTATTGTAAGCTTAATTGATAATCACTAGATAGTAATGCTATGATTATGCACTCTATACTATACTAGTTCCAGTCTAATAAATTTTAATGATAAGATAAATATGTAGAAACTAAATTAGTTTGGATATTTGGGTGCTACTATCACCTAACATCCATTGTTTAATCAAGAATACAATAGGAGGCTCTAAACCACTAAACATCACATGGTCACCATTTCTTATGTTTGCTCAAGCTGTTAAAAAGACAAAACTCTCTATACAATAGTGTCACTCAGTGCAAGCCAGAGTAATTTTCTTGCATTTATTGATTACTCTGGCTTGCACTGAGTAGCACAACTGTATGGGGAATTTTTCCTGTTTTAATAGGAGGATCTACTATGGAATACATAGAGAAGGACTTGATTTTTCTAATTCGATTACAAATTTTTTTAAAAATATATGTTAGTAAAATTAGTGGCATAATTTAAGTAATTGTAATATTATGAGTAAAAAAAGAATATATTAAAAGAAATTAAATAATGTAATAGTAATAAAAAATGGAAACACTAAAAAAAAGCTTGTTTGTATCCCATGATGTTAATTTTAACTTTAATGAAATCTTAGTAAGTATTTTTAAAATTACCATCCTTTATAATATAAATAAAATGTAATTTATAATAGGAATTTTAATAGAAAAATCTTAATTAGGTTCAGAAACAATTCACATTTTTTCAACATTAATCAGTTGAAACTACTTGATATTAAACTTTCTACAACTTTTTTTTATATAAAACTTATTTTTTTACTAAATGCTTTTATTAAAGTTGGAAAATTGATTTGTTTGTGAGTTAGTTTATTTTTTAAGTTTTGATCTTTTTCAAGTTAGAATGAAATTTCAAAATTGAGGTTTCATATATTTAAACTAACTAGAATTGCTTGAAATCTGGTATATAACTAATTAATACAAGCCATTAATAATTCATATAAGATACTCATCTTTTCAGAAGATCGTCTAGTTTCTTAGATATAGATCAGAAGGTGAGAAAATCTAAAAAATATTCAATAATTTCACATATCACAGTTAACATTTATTTTTAGAACTTTGATTTGGTTTAAATAATATTTGTAAGAGGACAATAAAGATTTGCTTTCTTTCCACTTAATAACATTTTAATTTAATTACGGTAATTACTTTCACAAATACAGAACAATTATATATATATATTATTTTATACTTTGTTTCAATTTAACATTTGATTAAAACTAGAATTAAATTTTAAAATAAACATTATATTTAATAAAAACATAATTTATAAGTGCAATTTTTATTAGTAAGCAGTGGCAATGCAATTTAGCAAAAAGTTAGAGTGATTACTAAAAAGCATTGGATGGATGAAATTTCATACAATTTGATGTCATATTTGATATATTTATCAACAAATTACAATATTTTAAGCAATACCATACAAGCAATATATATTTTTTGTTTTGTAGTTTGTTCCAGATTAACAATTTGATTAAAACTAGAATTAAATTTTAAAGTAAACATTAATTATATTTAATAAAAACATAATTTAGAAGAGCAGTGAGCAGATAAAATTTTAAAATGATCTATTACATTATTAACATCTAACTTTTCACATATATTATTTTCAGTAGAAAATAAAGATAAACTGTCAAACCTTGTTTGTGATATGGTAAATCTTAAGTATATTTTAATTAATTTTAGTTTTGAAAATGAATGCTTATTGGTTGCAACACTTACTTATATTGTTAATAAAATTCTTAAGACTATTGCAAAATTTGGAAAAGATAAATTAATTGACTCTATAAATTTAAGAATATCTAAAAGGTTTTCAATTTTTGATGTGTTTGTTTGAAAAATGCTTTGTAAATAGTATCTTGTCAAAAAATTCTATAGCATTTATATCTTTATTGTTACCATCTGTCAAAATAATTTGTAATTCATCACACACACTGTATAAAAAGGTAAAATAATCAATGTATGTTTTGAGCTATTCAAAATGTTTGTTTAAATAACTCCATGCAATATCTAAAAGACTATAAAATACATTGACTTTAAAATTATCTTCTGGAATTTGTGGTTGTTCAGCTGGATGTTCATATTGAAATAGACTTTTTTTTCATTGTAGAATTTAAAATATAGTTTTAAAATTTGTTTCTCCATATACATCTTCATTTAATTGTTTTTCAATTTAAGAACTTTTTTGTGATTTGTATCTGATTGATATTCAGAAATGTATATTTTTACATTTCCAATAGATTTTATAACTAATAATATATTCATATTTTTCTCATTAAAAGCTTTACTAACTGTATTAATTCTATTAAGTAACTCATACAAAATTATTAAACAGCAGATGAATGTATAATCTTTGATTTTAAGATATAAAACTCTTGCTTCATTTTTAATTTTATTGTGAAAGCTGTCAATATTTAAAATTTCAATAGGGTACCATAAATCTCTTCTAATTGATCATGTAAAAGATAAATAGCTTTAATTTATAATTATTTTTAGATACCTTATAAACCCTATTATATTTTAATTATGGATAATAATTAATATTAATTAACAATATCTCACCAAAACAAATTACACACATACTAAATCATCAATATTAAAATAATAGTATATTTTATATTATCTGAAAAATTTCTTTTTTTTACTTGAACTTTCCTCTTGTGAGAACTTAATTTCAATATATATGTAATGATAAGTAAAAACAAAATATACTTTATAATCAAAAGTTCACTTAAAGTCTTCAAGAGCTCCAATTATTTTTACCTCAGTGAAATCTTTTAGAATTTTTTTTTTAAAAAAAAATGATTAAAAATATTTGATACTTTAATTGTAAAAGTGCAAAGGTTGGAAAACAATAAGGGATGATGATGAAATTTTATCTTTTGAATCAACCATGAATGTGCTAAACTTTAAGAAAATCACAATGTTTTTTTTTTCATTTCTATAGATATGGAGTGTATAATTAATAATTGCCTGAGAAGTCAAACTCACTAATTTTAGTGTTTTTAAAACACTTGGTTACAAAGAGTAATTCCAGTAATTTTAAAACTGGTTTTAAAAAAATATTTTATGTTCAGGTACAATGTAACAAATTTTTAAATAGCATTGGCAAAATAACCTAAAATTTTCCATTTCAATAATATCTTTAAATTGCATTTTATTCATGCATTTTACCATGATGAAGGTTTTCCAGATGTTTTGCTTATTCATTAGCACAATTGAGAGGCATACATATAACATTTTAAAACATATTTTATTAAAATTAAATATACAAATCACCTTGTTAGAACAAATATTTATATTACAGATACTAAAATAAATGATTTTTATTTTATTTACCATTCTCACAATATTTGAGATTTTAATTCAAATTTAAAATAATTTTATCTAAATATTTTAAATATATGTGAATATGCACATTTAATTGTTGTGATAAAAGTATATGTCATTATTGTAAGCAGTTTTATTGTTTTGTATACAACTAATATAAATATTGCTTTACTGATCCTATTTTAACTAATTTCTCCATATATATATCAGTAGATATTTCTGATATAAGTTAAAATGTATACCCCTCATGTATATATCATATTTAGTATGTGTCCATAATAATATATGTACATATAAATGAATAATAATGTGAAATAGTCTTTCCTAACTTAAATTATGATGGATGAAAGTGTTAACATTAAATTTTGTTTAAATATGTAGGATGAAAAATTAATCACATATGGAACAAAAGACACACATTTTAAGGCAAAAACATTCACATTTTTGGCATTCTAATTTTCTGAAATTTTAAAATATCAATATGAACAATTTTTCTAATAATAAATACTTTTTTTTAAAAGATTTTAGAATATTTGAAAGATAATTTTTTTAATTTGAATTAATATGTGGATGAATTTTTTTAAAAAAGGGTAGTTACCAAATTATGCAGACTAAAAACTTAAAAATAATAGTGATAATTTATATATATTGTAACCTGACAATTGATCGATATCTTATAACTGATCAAAAGTCAACACTTTAGGGACTATATAACCCAATAATTAATCACAAAACATTGACCAAGCAAAGATGCAATGACTAGCAATCAAGGGTTACATGAATAAGTACCAAAGTCATGGAATTTTAAAACACCAAAGTATGACTGCTCTTATAGACAATACTATGGATCAATATAATTATTAAAATACAAGATTCTTTTATAATTCAAAATACCTTATCTTAATTCTTAAAATATCTTTATCTCAAATATAGTTTTTTTTAATTATAAATACCTTGATCTCAGAATTCACATTCAGAATGAAATGCACTTAAACAAAATCTTAATGATAATACTTTTACTTCATAAAAAATATTATGGTTATTATTTAAGTTAGCCATGGAATATTTGAAATTTCTCTTAATTTATTTTGCAATCTTAGTATTTTAAGTAATATTTACTAAGGCAATAAGCCTCAAGAATGTGCACTTGAAAATGCTAATGTATGGACCTCTACAGGTCTTAACCACAAGCTTACACTTTGGAAGAAAAGAGGAAAACCCTTCTTTACTTCAATCTACTTTCTATATAAATAGGAGGAGCTGAAATAGTTAGATCTGAGAGATGAAGCTATTCAATACTTCACTGATTAAGTCCCTACTTTTGCATTTCATGTGCACATTCTTGAAGTTTATTGCCTTAGTGAATATTACTTACGTAATCAATGTGCATTAAATAAATTTATAATTACAACTTAGTATTTTAAAAAAGTAGAAATGAACTTACATAATAACTGAATACCCAAATGCTTAAATAATACATAATTGGTAACTTGAAAAATATTTCTAAATACTTTACAAATATTTAAATATAACTATTTCACTTCTTACAGAAATCTTATATTTTTTGATGCAAATTTGAATAAGCAATATCAAAATAATGTAGGAGGCAGTAAAGATATCTTTTATGCTGCCAACTACATAAATGTATTTGAAATAAAGTAAATAATATACCATTTATCTTTTAATAATGCAGGTAGAATAATTAAATAATTATTAAGCAAAATGAATCTATAAACACTATGTGACCATCGAAATGTACTCTTAAAAAATAACTAATGCAAACTTTATTAAAGTAGATTTTCTGATAACTAGATGTGCTTATGCAATGATGTCATAATGCCAATGAAATAAAAATGTATAACTAATAATAAAATAGTTATTTACAATAATAATTATTTTTTAATCTACTATCTATAATTACAAATATTAACAAATTTATATATTGTGTATCTTTTTAAAACCATTTCTATAATTTTATCATATATGTTATATTCACTACCCCATAGTTCTCTTATTCATCAAATATGGTCTTTATTTACAACCAGCACCCATAAAGTAAAACAATATACCTCTATGCCGTTACTAGGAGATATTGTTTTCTTAATCAAAAACAATATTAAAAATCAGTGTGAAGATGCTCAACAAATATTAATATGATAGCAACCAATATTATGCAATACAAGACACTTTTAACATTAACAATCCTTATGTTGGGGTGAGCAAATAACTATGCTTGATACTGATAATATACTTTAAGTTAAAAAAAATTATAGTGGAGCTAATAATTAATTGTAAAGCTGAACATACCTGTGGCTGTACATCACAATGTACTCTAATAGTGAAATTTTAGGCATAGTGGATAAGGAAAATATAAGCTAGCTATAAAACAATTGACAACCCAGTACTATGTGCAGGGAGTGCCAATGAATGAATGAGTCACAGTCTCTTTCATGGAGGGGATAAATACATATAATAGTACTATAATATCCACTTAAAATTGTCTCAAAAATGATATTATTAATACTAAAAGGCATGGAGCTAATAATAATAAACACATGAATAATTTTCCATGTCACACGCACATACAGAAGGCACATAATTCATTCACTCTGTTTAAAATTATATGTATATTGACAAAACCTATTATTACAGAATGGTGACAACACTTTATGTATAAACTATTTAAAATTCTCATACACATACTGATATTTATAATATTTTCATTCATAAAATACTTTTCATAATATACAGTATAATCATTTGTATAATTTTAAATAACCATTTGGAAAATTCTGGAATAATACAATTAACCCATAATTAAAACCATTTGACTGTATATCTTACCAATTTCATCTTTGGAACACTATTCATATAAACATATCTATAATATCATAATTAATAATAATCATAATATAATACATAAACTAGGGTTATAATAATTCTAAACATAAAATAATAGTTTTTCTTTTTTTAATAAAAAAAATCTATCTCTTTTCAGTCCTTTTGTTCTTTCTTGAAATAATATAAGAACACATACATGGTCCTTAATTAAGAGAGAGCAGACACATATATATGCAAAAATATTTTGAGAAAAAGTTTGTAATAATTTCATAAATGTAAAATAACAGAAGCTGATGACAAATAATTCTAATACCAAGGAATTTCTTTTAAAACATATTTTTAATGGCACTGAAAATCAAAGGAGCAACAAACAGAATGATAATGCTTTGTTTAAAATTGCTCTTTATGAAGTTTTATTATTATAAGTTGACTACTGTAAATTTAAATTATATTTATCCTTTTCTAAATAAATAACATTATGTTTGAAGCAATCAGCAATTTTTTAAAAAAATATTCAAATAATTAAATGAATAAGTAAACTTGAGATAATAATTATATTATTTGTTTTAATATGAAACAATGTGGATATAGATTTTTCATTGTGATAATTAAAAAGTTGGCTTTCATAAATTTGTCTTTTATGATAATTTTATAAAACAATTTTAAATAATGGTCATTACTTTTTTAATACATTTAATATTTTTATAGATATTCATCATTTTATATCTGAGCTTCACATAATTAGATTGACTATTTTAGTAGCAATAATTAGTATTAATAACTAACTAAAAGTTAGTTAAAATGTACCAGAGATAGTTTTATAGCAATTTTCAGAATTTAACTATTGTTATATAACAATGTAATAACATACATTTTTTATGACTTCTCTTTTCTTTTAACTTCTCTGAAAAATATTAAAATATTTTGTCTTTTTTTAAAATTATTGTTTGATAAATCAGCTGAACATATGCTTTCAGGAGAATTACTGCATGGATAATTTTTTATAGCTTTTTACTCTATCATGATGCTGATAAAAAAACTTTTAAACTTTAACATTGGCTTTAAAAAATAGTCATATATAAACCAAACAATTTACTTCAAATCTAAAATAAAGTTAAAATTTGAAGTGAAGATTTTAAGTTTAAGTGTTTATTTTACATTAGTGTGTGTTGCTCTTTTCCCACACCCATAAACCAAGATCTTTACTGCATTTCCTTTTTATCAAACCAATCATTTACAAGTCTACATTATAGTATTTAAATTAATAGTGCATTATTTACTTTTTAATTGATCTGACTTTAATCTCTGTACTTTAAATCCAGATAATTTGATCACATGACCATCTAGACAATAAATGAACTTGTTATTTAATGATTTTTATTAACTCTAAATAATTATCAATCAATTATTTAATAAAATTATTAACTGATTTTCAAATTAAACATTCTTTTTTTATTCAAATACTTTTTTTTACTCTTTCTCTTGCATTATCTAAAAACTTTAACATTAGACATTAAATACACTTATTACTTTTAATAAATCTTTTATACTTTCAATATTTCACTTGCATTCTCCTAACACACATACACATGTACATTAAATATTACCATTTTTAATACAATAAAAATAAATTACTTATTGACTAACATTTAAAACTAATTTAAAAATTAACACTAACCTCAGTCAGTTATACATACTATTTTTAAATTCTAATTTTAAATACTTTCACATAAATTGATATTTAATAAACATGACTATTACTCTAAAATCCTTTATTTTAAAAATCAATGACTAAAGATCCTAATAAAGTTAACTAATCATTTCAGACTACATAGAACAACTTTATCTATTATATCTATTTGAAACATATAAAGATCTAAATTAACTCCTTTAGTTTGAAAATTTTAATTTTATTCTTTCAAGTAAATATTAAACAATATATGATACCTTTTTAGGTAACTGTTAACTAAATAGGCTAACTGAATTACTTTAACTCATACTGTTAAAATATAAAAGATTTTTAGTGTTTTCCTGAAGATTTATGATGATGGTGTTTTAGTTGAATTTATATATTGGACTATTTCCATCATCTCTTATGAGTATTGAGTGCCTTTAGAAAAATTTAACTTTATTCAAATATTCCAAATATATTCAACTGTTAGTAGTAGCACATCAAACAGGTTAGTATATGCACAACATTATGAGAGATATTATTCTCCTCTCTTCTTCAGATGTTTCTGGCCTGCATGGGATTCGAACATGGCCCCTTAGATTTTTGAGTATTGAATTTTAAGGTAATTCTCTAACCAACTGTTAAATTCAATACTCAATAATCTAAGAGTCCAGGTTCGAATCCTATGCTAGTACTGTCACTGGTCAGTCCAGCAACACCTGAAAAAAAGGGGAGAATAATACCTCTCAAAACATTGTGCATATACTAACCTGTTTGGTGTGCTATTACTAACAGTTGAATGTATTTGGAATATTTAAATAAAGTTAATTTTTTCTAAAGACATCCAATACTCATATTAAATGATGGAAATAGTCCAATATAAAAAGACAAATATAAGATTTTTATTATAATAGTACAGATAAAAAGACATTTACTTATTATAATCTTATTTTAAAATTTATTTAATGCCTTAAATCTAACTCTCAGGATTAAATATATATATATTAAATGCTTTTATTGACCATGCACTAAAAAGCAAAAAAATATTTTTTTTAAACAACAATTACGGTTTTTAGATTTAACTTGAAATAAAAATATTGGGGATCCAGAAATTAATTAAATCAATCACTATTTTTTATAAAAAGGGATTGACTTAATTAATTGTTTGCCCCCCCCCCTTTCTTGCTTTTACTTCAAGTTAAATCTAGTTAAAAAATATTTTTTTTTGCTTTCTAGTGCATTGTTAATAAAAACATTTAATACATAAAAAATTTAATCTCTATTATTTTGATATAGAAAAAAAAATTGCATAATTTATTTAGTACTTTTATTATATATATAATATTATCAGAAGTTTTGGCTCAGTGATAAAGTAACTGGTTTTACAGCAAAAAATTCCTGTAATGATTTTTTGATTTTTTTTTTTTTTTTTAAATAAAACCAAAGTTGAATTGAATAGAAATATTGATCTCCACTAGTTATTTTGGTTCTAACTTGGCTTTTTAAACAATTTATTATACAATAAATAAATAAGATTATTGGTTATAAATTATTTTAATAAAATGCTAGGAATCAATGCATTTGAAATTAAATGTAAATTAATAGTTTAAGATATTATTTACTAGCTAATTTCTAAAAAATAAACTATGAATTAAAAGGTCTGTGCATAAAAAGTTCAGACTTCAAGAAGAAGCTGTTTTACATTATAAAGACCCATTTATTTAAGGAAAATAGATGTTGTATTCTAAAATTATACGTCAAATTCTTAATTTAGCATTAGAATACTATTGTACCAATTTGTGGTATTTTTTGATTTTATATACTTGAACATTGTCAGTAGTCTTTTGCTCATTTGCTACTCCCTTAATAAAATTTATTCTAATGTTTCAATATTTAGATTTCATTATGATTTAGAATAGTAACAAAATGATGGATTTAAAAGTTAAAGTTTCTGGGTGAGTCTCAGTTCAGTTTGGCCAATTGAATGCAACTTAAAATATACTCATATTTTATCTAAATTCTCAGTAAAATAAAAATAATTGTATGCCTAAATTTTAAAAACTATATCACAAATTTTAGTCAGCTTTTTTATCATCCACTTAATCCATTGTTTCAATAATGGATGAGGATATGAGTGAACCTTTTCTGTGCCATTTATCCCACCATTAGTTTGCATGCTACCACACCCTTGTCCATTCTATAATGTTATTCATTTTTGATAAACTTTATCATGCAATTTTGCTTGACTTACTCACAATTTCAATCATATCATCCTTTTTCAATGTGTCTTTTTATCTCATCATATGTCCAAATTAATATAGATTCTTTATTTTACTATCTGCAATAGTTCTCTTTATGCATCTGCTTTCATCAAAAATTTTCTCTGCTTTTCTGTTATCAAAGATATCTCAAGCATCCTTCAAAAATATTTCTTTCTGAAATGTCAATCCTTGCATTGCATTGTTTTCTTAATGTCCATATCTCAACATACATTCATTGTATCAGACAATATCAAAACCTTGGTTAGTCTAAACTTTGACCATATACTTACATCTATATTTTTCATACGGGCACCAATTTTGTAAAAACCTTCAATGCTAACAATATTCATGTATTTTTTCCTATATGGGATTCTTCATCTTTATTTAAACTGAATCTCAGATAGAGAATCTCTGAAATTGTTCTAAACACATTCTACTGTTGTCTCCATTATTTCTCAAATTAATCACTTTACTTTTGTCCTGCTTATATTTGGCATCAGTCTATATTTGATCAATCAATCTACCAGATTGTATACTTTTTTATCAGCTGTTGCCATCAAAATTATATGCATATTCATCTTCCTCCAATAGAGAATTCCTCCTGAAAACTATTCAAATTATCTCTCATTGTCAGTCCTTTATATTATTTTTTTTTTTAAAACAAGCTTTTTTAAATTAAATAATCAATTTTTGAAATTATATATTTTTTTGTTTGTTTATAAATTAATGTGTTTTTTAAACAACAATTTATAAAACTTTATTGACTAAATAACATTTATTACAATTATACAAATATTTTTCCAGTTTTGATATCCTGCGGTGGTTGTTTTGAATGAAAGATATTTTTTTCAAAAAAAAAAAAAAAAAAGCAGATTCACTCTTTCAACATCCATCAATTTAACAGGACCCATACTAGATTCATCTAATGTTTTAAATTTATTTTTTTGCAGGTTGCAGAAATAATTATTAGTTATCATGAGTGACTGTTTATTCCAGATATAACTCTATGTGAGAACAGTTTATAAGATTTTATTTTTTAATTGAAATAAGCAAACAAAATTTAAACTGATAACATATATATATATATATTGTTTTAGTTCAGAAATATCTTTTCTTTGCAGGGGTTTATAATTATTCAACTTTAAATAACACATAATTGCTACTACATATATATGGTATTATAAAAATTTAAATAATTACTTTAGCTTGTATTAATTTTATTTTTATGAATTTTTAGCATAAACTATTATTAGTTTATATTAATAATTAGGCTTGGATATCAGTTTATTACCGGGTCTTTATAAAACAAACAGTATCAAACATCTTCAGAAAAGTTAATTCTGTTTGCAAGGAAATTTATACCTTAATATATATTATACATACAAATTTAAATTAGTAACTTTATGCGTAGTAGAAATTAAATCAAGTCTATTCGTCATTCAAGCACTAAAGAAATGGAACACAGCAAATCCCTATGATTAGTGTGAGAATTTTTTTTTTGTTTAAAATTTTGTGACTTTTTACTTACCAAAGTTAAGTGTCAAGCATTGTTAGCCGTGAGGTCAGCGCAGCTGCCTTGCAACCAAGCAGTTGGTTGCAGAGGTTGTTGCGGGTTCACCTCCCGGCTGATTTTATGACATATGGGGGGAAAAACCTAAGTGTTCGGGTTACATGTTTTATAATTATATAACAATTAACCATTTTTGCATTTATATGTCTATATAAAATATGAATTATTATTATAAAAAAAAAGTTATATATGTACAAAAGTCTTATAATAAAAATCTTATTTGGATTTCTAAGTACAAGAATAGGAAAATAGCCCTTCACGATTTTAGATAGCAGCCATAGCCACAATAATTAGATCAGAACCAACTACTACAGAACCTTTTCTTTCATTTAAAAAAAATAAATTATAAAATATGTGATATCTTTTCTTCATAAAATATGCCAACACACATTTATATAGGCTGAAAATTGATAGTAGTGTACTGATTTCTATTTTAATTATTTGATTAATTAAATTGTTTAATTTTAATGTGGATTTCAAATACAGTACTATAACTAAAAGAATTGAGCAGTTCCACAAAAGATTAACAACTAACCAGATTAAAGAAACAAACCACTATATATTCCTAAAGTAGCTAATTATCTTGTTAAAAATCTTTCCAAAGAGTTTTAAAATAGGTTTTTGAACCACACCTAACACAAATAGACTGATCAACAACACCAAGAATAAAATCGACCTAGAACAAATCCCTCAAGTGATATACAAAATAACTTACTCACAAGCGGGTTGTGATACCACATACTACAGTGAAACTTGGGCTACTATCAATGTTAGAGTGGCTCAACACCCATATGTTTACAAAAGAGCACAGAATAAAAATGAAGGCAGATCAGCCTTTTTGGATTGTCAAAAGGTGTCTTGCCACAAGTTTGAACCCAGCATTTCCAAGATTGTATGCTCTGAGAGAAATGATACTAAAAGAAAAATAAGAGGCATATTTCATCACAAACAACCACAATGCCATCAATAGATGAGATATATGTTTTGCAATCTCAAAGAAATGATCAAATTAAATGATTTGCATATAAAACAACTGCACTGTATTACTAATGACAAAGACTATGAATATGGGAGTTAACATACCCTGAAAGTGCTAAGCCAAATATTATTATTATTTATTAGTTTAATAACTTCACCAATTTACGTTAAAGTGCAATATAATCATGAAAACATTTATGTAAACATTAACCTATTTATTTAGTATACTGAATGCTTACTATTGTAAATAGAGGGATTTGTACTTAGGATTTTCAGTCTATATTCATACTCCACTCCAACTCAAATAACTGATATACATAATCCCCAATATATGTATTTCATTCAGAATCAGTAGTCATCAGTTGAATCAGATTATAATCCCCCATACATATATACAATCAGTTCTCAACTTATATTAAAATAGAAATTCCTTAAACCTTAATGGACAATCTTCAATCTGCTCACTCTTCCAATAATTTAACCATTTATTTCATTAAAAAATTAATGATGGAAATGCTCAAAGCCCTTGGTGTATTTAATATTGTAGTCATGGTCATGTAGGCATTACTTCAATCTAACCCCTCAAATTATCAGACTATTATGCATCCATTTATATTAATAGGAGAGGGATATGGTAAGAAGATTAAAGCCTGTCCATTACATTTTATGGAATTGCTATTTTAGTATAAGCCAAGCGCTGATTGTACATATGTGTGAAAGATTATGGTTTAACTCAACTGGTGAATGTTAGTTCTGGATAAAATATAAATATCTGGATGAAATACATATATTGGAAATCATTTATTGTTTTCATAATATAAGTGGTCTTGTGTATCAGTTGTTTGAGATGGAGTGGAGGAGGAAAATATGCTGAAAATTCTAAATTCAATACCCTCTATTTATTATAGTAATTATTTAGAATATTGCCTTGAAAATATATTACATTGAGCCCATCCTTCTCCTATTAATATAAGTGAAAACATAATAATCTAATAATTTAAGAGGTTAGAATGATGTAATGTCTTTATGGGTATGACTATAATATTAAATCCTTCAAGGGCTTTGAGCATTCTATCATTGCTGTTTCGATAAAATGAATGGTTGAATTATTAGAAGGATGAGAAAATTGAAGCCCTTCCATTAAAGTTTAAAGAATTTTCATCTTAATATAAGCTGAGCACTGATTATATATATATGGGAGATTATGATCTGGCCTAATTGATGAATGGGTGCTGGTTCTGTATAAAATACATATATTGGGGTTTTTTTTTCATGTGTGTGATCATGGGTATCAATTATTTGAGATAGGATGGAGGATGAATAAAGACTGAAAATCCTAAGTTCAAATCTCTCTATTTAATATATAAACATGCATATATTATCTAGATTTATCATTTTTAATAATGGCTAGATATTATATAAAATTATTAATTCTATTTTCATTTTTAAATAAATGAATATATTTATGTAAAATACCAAATTATGTTTAATCAAATATGAATAATAGTGATTATTATTATATACTTTTGCTAATACCTGCTTGTTTTATATATATATTGTTATACTGACAGCTATTTACATCTTCATATTAAGAAAAAAAATTTATTATTGTGTGAAATTTTACAATATGTTACTCTTTCTATCAATTTGATTTATTTAATTAAACTTTAATAATAAAATTAGTTATTAAGTCTATATATATTTTTTTATTTAATTTCAGATGGAAATTTCAGTGCCCAATTTCCTAATTTACCTAGCCGAAGTCCACAAAATCCTAATAGGGTAAGACTTGAACCACTGCAATCTCCTCGAAGCATTGCTAGTTCTCTAGAATGCCATAGTCCTACTAGTACAGGATCTCCTGGAGTGCAATCTCACACTCCACTTAATACTAATAATAATTTTGTTTCTAATTCTCCAAGTATGGCACCTTTGGTAATAGATATTTGCAATACTTCATCTTGTCCAGTGATATGTAGTAATGGCATTTCCATTTATACTACAACCTGTCCTTTAGATAATATACACTCAAATACAAGTGCTAATGAGTCACTTTTTAATCCCGGTGTTGTAATTGATGCAACTCATACCCTTGGAAACAATCTTCAATTGACCACTCTTTTGCAATCAAGTCAGTCACCTTCTCCCAGTGATATTTCAAGTATTCATTTATCATCTCATAATAATATACCTTCAGCAATTTCTACTGAACCATCTGATCCTATAGATAAAAATGGATTATTTTTGGATCAGACTGGTGCTAAGCAAGAGTGGCCAAATAAATATCAACTTTTAGCTCCTATTGGATCTGTAAGTGGGGCTAGTAGTGAAATTGGGGATCCAAACTTTTTACTACCAAACAGTTCCATGTCTCATTATGCAAGTAGTAACAATTCTTTGTCACCATTTCCAAACCTCTATGAACTTTCCCCATCTGGTTCTAGTTTTGCTAGTCCTCGTCATTCTGCAAGGTCCAATTCACATTCAGGAAGAGTTTCTCGCAATAAACGTGCCTTATCAGTATCACCTTTGTCAGCTGAAGGACTGGATTTAAATCAAATTATCCGGACTTCCCCCACTTCTTTAGTTGCATACATTAATGGTTCTCAAGGTTCATCAGCTAGTGTATCACCATCACCTGGTGTGCATTTAGGTTGCTATGGACACTTGTCTGCTAGAAATAGTAGTAGTCCTAATTCTATATCAGGTTCAGCAGCCACTCATATGCAACCCATTCCATACCAATCTCCATCTAATTTATTGAGTCCTAACTTTCGCCACAAACATCATGAAGATTTTGATTTAGATAGTAATTTATTGGCATATCAGCATATGCAAAATTTAGAACAAAGCAGTAATCTTCAGCATGATAATATTATACAAAATCATATTGGTCTTCCACATAGTAACTTACAGTTGTTAGATTCAATTCCTTTTAAACCAGAGCCTTATGATACAACATGTATGTTTCCTTCAACTCCAAATCATCCTGCCATAACACTTTCACCTGCTCGACCTCCTCCAAGTTATTCTCAGCATATGGAACAAATTCAAAAACAACAAATAAATTATACCACATCTAACAATAAATTAAAATCTACTCTTAAAAACAGTAAATCGGAAGAAAATTTAGATGAACTTGATATGCAGTTTAGACAGTTTGTTTGTAAATGGATTGACTGCAATGCTTTATTTAATGAACAGGAAGAGTTAGTCCGCCACATTGAGAAAATCCATGTTGATCAACGTAAAGGTGAAGACTTTACATGTTTTTGGCAAGGCTGTGCTCGTAGGTATAAACCATTCAATGCAAGATATAAACTTTTAATCCATATGCGAGTACATTCTGGTGAAAAGCCAAATAAGTGTACGGTAAGTAATTTTAAAATTTATTGATTTACCAATAATTAATTTATTTTGAATTATTAAAATGCTATTACATTTTAATCTAATTAATTAGTTTACTATTTATTTTGTTTTGATATTTTTAAATGATTTTTTCATTGGCAACAAAAATCAATAATCGAAGATTGTAAGTTAATTATTAGAGTTATTCGTTGACATTTAAAAAAAAACATAACTAAAAATATTTAAGACTGTCTGCTCCTGAACAAACAATCAATAAAGATTTTTTTTTTATGGCAGCAAATCAAAAATTTATGAAACAAAAAAGGATTTAAATGTATGTCGAATGTGGACTAAACCTTTACAAACAGCTATTGTTAAAGCAGTTACATTTCAAGTTGTTTTTAATTTTAATATATGATCATATGATAATGCTTTCTTTGAAGAAAAATAAACAAATATGTGTATGAAATGTTATTATGACTGAGGGTAATATAATTCTAGTATGTAAACTATTTATGCTTGGAATGTGTTTTTACAAATTGCTGATTAAAAAAAAAAACAAATAGCAAAATATAGTATTATTTATATATATGAATGTGCACAATAATAATATCTATCTATTGATAATTTGGTTTTAAAGTTAAGTAACAACCACTAACAGAAACATGAAACCATGGCCATAGTATCCATATGAATATGAGATGTCCACAGAAAGATATGGAATATCTTAATCACCAATGGTGAAAGCTACCTCATATTGCAAAAGTTTTTTTTTTTGTATAGTAGGTCATTGTTATTTAACTGACTTTATAGACTAATCCCACCAATGTTCTCAGGCATCTACTTACAGTTTCTGTTTAATTATTTTTTAAAAAACACTTCTTCAATATCATAAATAATGTTGGGATAACTAATTGATAAATTTAAAAATCAATGAATTTTATATTCGTAAAATAAAGGATTTCTAAATAGTTTTAAAAAATAGAACAGAAAATAAAAGATAAAAATAAAATATTTTTGCATTACAATATTTTTTTTAGAAATTAACTTTAAAATAAACTTTGTGTCTTTATTTATATTGTTAAAATGTTTTATTTGATAAAGAAATGTAAACATAAAAAAAAACTTGAGTTGTTCATTTAAATTGTAATTTTTATTTTAACCTTCTTTTAATTTGTTGTTTATTCAGATTGTTGCAATTTGCATTAAATAACAATAAACAACAATCAGAGAACAAATATGTGAAAGATTTAATGTGCACACCATCATGCACTTAGAGCACAACAACATAGACTCAACTGAACTCCAAATGGAATTAACAAAATAGTTAGAACAACAATGTAAACCTAGTATGTTTGGTTTGATATCATTGTATACATTAGAAATAATAAATTATTATTGAAACTAAAATTCTTAGATGAAAAATAAAAAAATTGTAACTAACAATTTCTTTTGGTCTAGTCTTGTATTGGTGGTCAAGAGGTCAGCGCGACTGCCTTGCACTTGCAAGCAGTTGCCCGGGTTGTGGGTTCACGTCCTGGCCGATGCTATGACATTTAAAAAAAAACAATTCTTTTGGTCTTTAGTATTATTATTTTTATAAAAAGGACAATACTTACAAGTGACCATTTTTCTCTTAACTTTTTCAAAACCAAATAAAAAATTTAAAAGACAAATAAGAATAATAAAAACTTGAAACAAACCTGTCAATCACAAATAATAGGATGTTGTTTTGAAATTATACATTAAAAATTTATCAATTAATTTGTAAGTCAGTATTAGGCACTGTTACAAAAAATCAAAGTAATTCTTGAAAATTTACAATTGACCATATTTTTTCTCCCACCTTTCTTTTTCAAAACCAAATAAGAAATTGAAAAGACAAATAAAACTAAAACTTTGAAATGAATCTGTCAATGAAAAATAATAAGAGATTTTAAATTATACATTGAATTTATAAAGTATGTAGTATTATGATAAATCACTTTTTCAAATGAAAAGCATCTTAAATTTATCAATTACTTATTTATTGTTTTGTGAGATCAAAGCAGTGTTTAAAATTCAATTAAACATAAAATATAATGTAGATGCTTGAGCATATCAGTAGTGACTAATCTGCCATTTTGTCTATTTACCAATCACTGTAGAATACTAATTAGTTTGATAACTGGTCACCTGTCGTTAAAAATATCTTAATGCTGTTTATAACTTAAAAGGTGTCAAGGTTTACCTTGCCTATAGGAATGTTAGCTAATAAGTTACAAAGCTCTTTAAATCAGATTACCAATTTAGAAAATAGTCAATGATTTTTCACTTCCATGGTACTCTTACGAAGAAGATAAATATCACTAATAAAAAGTGCCTAAGGCATAGCCAAGAAGGTTTGTATAAGTAACTGCAAATACTCCACTATAGAACACAGATTAGTAAAATGTGAAGTTTTTGTATAAAATGTTCCAAAAAAATATGTTGAACTTATTTTTTATTTCAAGTTAATCCATATATTTACTATCTAGTTGATTACAGTCAAATATCAGCCTTTCATGCTAATTGAGCATACGCTTTGTGAGTGTTAATAATAATAAATGAATACTTTCTCACCAATACAAGATATAGTATTTATGCAGGAATAAAAGGAATCCTCTTATTCCTACAACTCAAACGCTTATATATGAGCAAATCTGAAGTACTGGCAAAGAAAGCATGACAATGGAACAGTCACTTTAAATTACTATATATAATATTTGACTGTAATACAATTGTTTACATACGCTATATAAAATAAATGCTTATCTAGTTGATCTAAAATATGGCTTATCTTGTCTTATTTATATATTAAAAAACCCTATTTCTATTTTAATTGGACTGAGTAAGCCCTGTGCTAAAACTTTTTATATTATATAGTTGAGAAATGTAAAATATATATATAGCATGATATTTTTTCTACATATTATGCCCATCTAAATTTTAAATAGATCAAATTGTTTTTGCATTTACTTTGATTATTCCTGTGAAGAACTTTTAATGATTGATGTTGCAAGATTGACATTCCTTAAAATTATGATTGCATTCACAAAAATCAAAGAACAAAACCTATTAGCATCATCCATAGTTAAAAATAATCATTATTAGGAGAGATATGTGATGATTATAAAGAGCTTCAGTTAAAAAGTACAAATCTGCAGTGAAACAAATCATTGCAGACTCAACGCACTTCTGAATATTCTACTGTCTACTAAAGTGGTTTGTCATAAGTTTCACTATTTTAAATTATTGTCTTCTTATATGAGTGATAACAGGAATGCCATGGGCATTAAAAAGTGAATATAGTTTTGCTGTTTTAATGGATTATCATTTACACCTTTATACCATTGTAAAAGTTTATTTCCGGTAAACATTTAAAAATGCCATTTATTAATTAACCTCCCATCTCTTAACTATGAAATCTGATAATTGAATAATCATATTATGTGAAGTCATATATCATGGTATTCCCTCAGTTTAATCATTCTTCTGTTTAATGCACTATATCTGATATCTATTTAAACAATGTTGTAAGTCCTGATTTATTTCATGTTTTCAGACAACTCTACCATGTTCTAAAATGATACCTTTTTCTTTTCTTAAGTTGATATACTCAAATAATAATTTTCAGAATATAAAAATGATATTACTTAGATTCCAGGCCCTCTCTAAATACCTTATTTAAATATTAGTAAGCCTCTGGGATCATTCTTGATCTCAAAAAACCATAGGTTTTCCTCCCGTGCCATATAAAATAAAATCATTTTTGATAAAAATAATGGGTTTATACTTAAAAACATATGCTATTTCATTTAATTTGTTCAAATCCTGTATGTAATACTGATTAATGTTTTAGTATTCCTAATAACTGTCAATGTGAAGTTTGCATGCTGTAATCTTATTTTCTCTTCATTGAAAATATCTTGCTATTCATCTAATTTAAGATACAAAAAAATAAACACCCATTTACTGATCAAAATCGGATAGCTAGATGCATTGCTTTGGAGAGTATATTGCTTGACAAATCCTTGGCTAACTGGGAAAATCTCATTTCTTTTCAAACTTTTATGAATATTCTGTCTGATCTTAAGAGTATATAAAGAAGATAATCCAGCTACAATATTTTATGTGAGTAGTCTTAAAGTAGTGGGAATCTGTCATGAAAGCAACAGTAGCCAGAGTTATCTTCTAAAAATTAAACTAATAATATTGATGCTAGTTATTAAAATCTATGTAATGTTGTTTTATATTTATCTTATATCTCAAATTTATTACCCTAAAATTCCTGCCTAAATTTCTAGTGGATAAAATGTTTTTTTCTAAATTTTAGTTCCTTTTCTTTTAACTAATTTACCTTAAACATGTTTATTAATGTATTCTTTGTTATGAGGCAACTGAAGTTGTTTCAGTATTCGAACTCTTAAAATTTATCGGGAATTATCTTCAATGTTTTAAATGATTTATTTCATTCAAATATATATAAATGTTTATTTATTTTAAAATAAATGTATAATACATTTTTGCATTCTTACTTTTTCCACATTCAATTTGTATATCTAAGTGAACTGAATTTAATTAGAAATAACATTTATTCATGTTCATTATTTTTATTTGTATATAAGTAAATTTTAAGGAGCTTTGATCTTTAGAGTAGCATTGTAAAATATGTTTCTTACATTATCTATAATATTTTATTAATTATTTAGTTAATTCTTTTTATATATAATTGAACACAAGTATAATTTAAATACCTGGAATTTTGAATGTAATTATCTAAGTGATTTGAACTTAGACTTTCAAGATCTCTTCAGCTGTCTGCTCTATATCATACAACACTTACATATGTGTGTGATCATTTGTATGGTTGTATGAGATAGAATGAATAGCTGAAGGGAGCTTGAAAGTCTAAGTTTAACTCATTTAAATAATTCTTTTTTATATATAAGTGTAAATGTTTGAAGGTGTTTTTTTAAACCTCTAAAATTTGCTAAATTATTTTTTGAAATATAGAATCAGCAGGGATCCCAAAGTTTGAATATAAGAATATTATTTTTTTTGACACTAAAAATATATATTCTGTTATTAATTGTTATATGTTTTATTACTACTACTATTACACACTACTATTTCTACTACTACTACTATTGTTATATTTTTAATGAATGCTGTAAAACATGGGTTTTTTTTTAACTTTTAAAATATGTAATTTTCTAATTTGTTGATTATTATTTCTTAATTACTTGACTAATTTCTTTGTCAGATTTATTTTTGCATTATACCTTTTTATTAGCTCAGAATTTACTTTAATTGATAACATTAGTAGCTTTGACGGTGACTGGGTGCCTGCTGCATTAAATTATATTCATAAGCACTAGTCCTATACATCCCATGTAAACAGTCTGCTGTGATATCTTAATTTTTACTGTAGATTGCAATACGTAAGCAATGAGTCAAATTAATATAACAATAGTTGGTAGGGAAACTAAGTACTTATAACTTGGATTCTAGCTAAGTGCATATCTGATAGAGATGCCGGCTTAATCTATGAAGTAGAGAGAAATAGCATCATAATTTAATTAAATACCGTCTGGAGGAATAAAATGATAATACTTTAGGATATTCATTTTTTTAAAAAAAGATCAAAAGTTCTTGCAATTAATTATAATTAAAATCACTGGAATGTATTGTTAATGTCAGAGTAATAATTACTTAGGCAGGTTACTGTCTTCAAAACTTAAGATTGTTATAACTTTTCCCTATTCCCTTATTGCTTATTAAATCGAATATCATCTATCATTTTTATAGAATGATAGATATCACCAATTTATTGGTGAATGGTTTCAGTGCATTTTCAATTTTAAATTGACCTGTTGCTACATTTTGAATTTTATAAATTAAAATCATTAGCTATATAAATGTAATTTAAATTTTACAAGCTACATATATTTTTAATTATAATTATTAAATTAATTTTTTTTAAAAAATCAAATCTATCACTGATCAGTTTGTTATGTTTACTTAACTTTCGTTAAATTCTGAAATATCATTAATATTCCTTAGCTTTCTTGTTTAAAAATATCTAAAAAAAAATGATTAATATATTTAAAAGAAATGAGCTAATTATTTTCAGTTTGATGTCATATAGGGCACATCTGGATCATTTAAAAACTATTTTTGTCAATTTTTAAATAGCACCACTGTATTAAGTGTATTTTTTGAAACAATGGAAAATTTTTATTAAATTTTTTAAAAGTCTGTTCAAAATCTTGGTTTTGTTTAAAAAACTTTTGTAAAAATTAAAATGCATAGATATGTTGTTGATCTACAGATGTATTCGATCATCTTTATTTAATGCAAGCTTTCATTTTAAGGGATTGTTATTTTTTACTATGGTAATAATGTATCTCTTATACCATCTGAAAGAGGCTGCATATTGTGAATGAATTAAGTTCTATGGATAACTATCTAATTTAAAACATAGCCACAAACATTTTTTATAATATTACTATCATTGTATAACGAAAGAACATCTAATGATTGAACAGGATTGTGATGTGCAAATCCAAATATTACGTTTAATGTGTCAAAAAAGAATCTGAGTCATGTCAGACATTGAATTTCTATCTTTAAACTTCTATATTGCTTATATAAGTTTCATTTTGCTAATCAGATAACTAATAATACAATCATTGTCACAAAATCTGTCAGAGTATTACAGCGAATCCAAATGAAATTTATTCCTCTCTGCAGCACATTCCTTAAAAAGAATTTATTATACATTAAACATGGCTAAATTGAAAATCAAAATTATAATTTTTAGTATCTGACTGCTATTGAAACTTTGCATGTATAGCAGTTTTTTTCTAATGAATGAACATAAAATTTCATATCAATACATTTGGGATATGTCCTATTTTAATACCAGTATTTTAATTTTGGAGTATACTAATTTACAATTTGATCAGTAACTCCAACTACAAATATTCATAAAACATTAGCTGATTGTCAATCCAACATATGCAAAAATTCAGTGATAATAGACTACCCTGGTTGTAATTATATTAATTGTTAAACATCTTCAGAAAAATTCAAATTTTGTTTAAACTTTTTTATATACATTTAATTGCTAATGACAGTACACAAATTACTATATATCATAATATAAATAAGCATTTATTTTTATAGCATCTGTATATCATAATGTTGTAAACAAAGGCAAAACTCCCCATACAGTAGTGCCACCCTGTGCCAAACAGAGTAAGCAATGGATGCCAGAAGGCTTGTGCATAAAATCCCTATCTAGTGCCTACTCATCCAATATCCCCAGACTAGTTTCTGGCTTGTGGCCATCATCAGTGAGGAGCCTAATAGGATAGTGGTGGCTATGGTTGTTTAAGAGCCAAAGACACCAAAATGTATGGGTGCTGAATTGAGTTCAGACCCATATGACTATATAAGCTATTGAGCTTAGATTGAAGATATTAACAATGTTTTCAATTTCATTCTCATAGTTTTGTAGTAAAGTAGAGTTAAAAGGTGGCTGCTGGAGGGTTGCATTAGATCCTAAGATCTAGGTGCAGTGCTCTCAGATCCAAGGCTCCTCACTGATGATGGCCACAAGCCAGAAACTAGTCTGGGGATATTGGATGAGTAGGCACTAGATAGGGATTTTATGCACAAGCCTTCTGGCATCCATTGATTACTCTGTTTGGCACAGGGTGGCACTACTGTATGGGGAGTTTTGCTTTTGTTTACAACAAATTATGTGCTAGTATAGAGATGGTGATCATGTGATGTTTGATGGTTTAACACCAATCCTGCCTAATAGGATAGTGGTGGCTATGGTTGTTTAAGAGCCAAAGACACCAAAATGTATGGGTGCTGAATTGAGTTCAGACCCATATGACTATATAAGCTATTGAGCTTAGATTGAAGATATTAACAATGTTTTCAATTTCATTCTCATAGTTTTGTAGTAAAGTAGAGTTAAAAGGTGGCTGCTGGAGTGTTGCATTAGATCCTAAGATCTAGGCGCAGTGCTCTCAGATCCAAGGCTCCTCACTGATGATGGCCACAAGCCAGAAACTAGTCTGGGGATATTGGATGAGTAGGCACTAGATAGGGATTTTATGCACAAGCCTTCTGGCATCCATTGATTACTCTGTTTGGCACAGGGTGGCACTACTGTATGGGGAGTTTTGCCTTTGTTTACAACAAATTATGTGCTAGTATAGAGATGGTGATCATGTGATGTTTGATGGTTTAATATCATAATGTTTTGAATGGCATTCTTCTTCTTTTTTCTTTACATGTTTCTGACTTTTGCAGTGATGGTACTAGCACATGAATCTAACTAGAGATTTTAGATTCTTAAATTTTAATGTGATTCTCTAATTAATTAGGCTACATTCAATCTTTGTGAATCTAAAGGTCTCTCGTTCAATTACCATGCTCCAACTGTAGCTGGTCAGGACATTGGTATCTGAAAAAGAGAAGAAAATAAACACTCAAAATGTTATAGTACATGCTAACTTGTTTGCTATTACTAACAGCCAAATGTATTTGAAAAGTTTAAATAAAGTTTTAATTTGTCTAAAGACATTTAACAATATTGAATAATGGAAATAGTCTAATATATAATTATTAATAAAATACCAGCCCAAACTTTCAAACAAACAATAGACTATCCTAGTTCACAAAGTCAGTATTATTTTCCCAGTAACATTGGGCTATACTTTTATTAAACTTAACAAAATGTAAAATCAAGTCTTAAAAAATAAAAGTTTAGCCTGTTGATATTGATGAATTCATACTATCCAATCAAAGCTATATTCTCTTCTGAACATTAATGTTAAAATTTAAAGTCTGATAAAATGGAGGAAGGTGTTACTTATGTTTTTTTAATATCTTTTATTTTGACATATTTAAAAATACAAAATACAAAAACATGCAATTTACTATCATCTAATGAATTGCCCTTAAAAAAAAAAAACATATACTGTCATCTACACATTCAATTAATTTTTTTTTCTAACAGACAAAATTTATTAAAACTATCTATATTAATCTTAAACTTCAACAAAAAAAACTTTTAGAATGTTTTTCTATGTTATCTAGACATGTGAACAGTAGGAGAATTTCTAGATAGGTTGATCAAGCACAAAATTATTCACTGGCCAAAATCCTGTCCAAATACAATTCCAACCTGTTTTTTAAGTCTGCCTTCTTCAATGTTTTTTTTTCAATGCTGAAAGGATTGTATACTTTACATATACATACTTACATGTGTAAAAATGCAAATACTGGAGTCAGAATATGCATAATTAAAAGATTATATATAATTGCACAAATATACAACTCTCATTGTTGCATAAGAAACTTAATTTGACCAGACCCAAATGAACATATGTCCGAAGATAGTAAGATCAAATAAAAAAAAAATGGGTGAAAATATTACTATTTGTATTAGTAATAGTAACACATTGATTGGACTACATCATTTCTACTAGCTGCAAGACAATATTTTTGATCAGGCATGATGGATATTGCATTATCTAATAACCATGAACCTGCTTTTGGATCAGATTTTCAGCATCTAACATGGAAAAAAAAATGTTTACAATTTAATTGATATATTTACAATGTAGTTTATTATTCGTTATTCTTATTATCCCCCATTTTGATAGTCATTGCATTATTCCCTAACTATGATCTTCCTTTTGGATCTGGAATAAAAAACATTTATTTACAACTTAATTATGTTTACAGTGTATATAACTACACTAAGAGGGTTATAAATAAAATTGTTAAACAATATGTATATAAAACAAAATTAAAAAAATAAGTTCAGAAAATGGTAATAAACTCAAAGTAATTAAGCAAGTGTTGTCTAAAATTTGAAATGACTATAAGCATTTGTAGTTGTGAAATTTTCATAGTAGCATTTTCTTTATTTAATATTCATAAAATAGATTTAACTAATGAAGTTTGTAAAATTATTCTGGGAATTAACCTTAAATAAGGAAACATACTGTCAAGATACTTAATTTTATTCTTTATCCTGTCATCAATTTTAAATGTGGTTTCTTCAGGGGGTCTGTTAAATGTGTAGAATTTTAAAAATATTTTTCAAATTAATTATGTATGGTACTTTATTGCTGACATTTATTTATGTATTCTATTTTTTATCCTGTTTTGAGTTGATATATTTATTATTATTACTATTATATTTATTATTTTGTATGCAAAAGCAATAATAATCATTCTAAAAAAATATGAGAACATAAAAATAATTTTAAATGCTACTTAAATAAAAACTAAGATGTTATGTTTATATATATAGACAGAAATTAAATATTCTATATGAGTATTAGAATAAAAAGAAACCTATAAGGAGTATAAATCATGAAAATAGATGTTAAAAAAAAAGAATTTGCAGTTTGTTTCTCCTACTATCAGTCCTTAAAAAATAGATCAATTGAATAGCTTTAATGTTTGGGGATTTCATAAGAAATTTGAGTACTGGAAGTGACAGAGTTGGACCACAATTTATGAACTTTGAACCTCAGAGTCTACTACTTTTTGACCACTATTCCACACAGAGCTATAAAAGAGTCTTTTAGAATGCCTAGTCATTATTGCACCACTGGTATCATCTCGATTTTGTTTTTAATTAACACCTCCAATGAAAGAGCTGCTATATGTTAATGAGAAAACTTGTTTAGTCTCATGAATTGTCAATCAGTAGTAATTGATAGTTTTTTAGCAATATCAAAAGCTAAAAGTTATATCTGTTTACATGGATATAAACTCATTTCTATCCTTTATTATAATAATAATTCATGAAAATAATTAATTCAACATATATATATATATTACATTCAATTTTTCTTTAAATCATGTATAAATTGGTGGTGAAATAAATGTTGCTGAATTTAATTTCATGCTTAGAAAATATCTTTCTGGGCATGACTCCACAATTCATTTAAATAACACTATTTTTAATTGATTTATGAAATTATTCAACATAGTTAATTATAAAACTTAGTTGCTATCTAATAAATATTATCATACTAGATTTTCAGAAATGTAACTAATGTACTTTATTTCACATTATTTGTCTTTTTGATTAGTACTTGAAATTGGCATAACCAGGTAATTATTATTTATTCTTTTAAGTATTGATAAATCCACATTTTACAAAATCTTATAATATTTACCAAATATAAAATATCATTATTTTTTATAAGTTTGTTGTTGAATGGAAAGCAATAAATCATCGATCCTTTGATGGAAGCCATCTGAGAATTCACTAGTAAAAATGTCTTTATTTTGGACTTTTTACTTCTGATTAAACAAATGAATCTCAAGAATCAAGGCTGCTCTTGATTTTTTTTTTTTTGCCTTTTATAAAAAATCTTAAGGAAATGATCTGGGATGAGTTTTTGTTCCCAGTAAAGCCTTTTCCAATATTAATAACAATTGCCTAAATCTCTACTATAGAAAAACGTCTGCTTGGTAAGTAGCTAGAATTTACATGTAAGAATGAATGATCATTGTTAGATCTATTGAGAAAGAACACAGACAGGAAACTGCATAAATAAATGTAATTCCACGAACCTTGGAAAATTTAATGAAATCTCTACGATTAAGTTCACATTATATTTATCATTGTAAATAAAAAGTGTAAATTCAGTATTTCAACTTATTACTTACTAATTATCACTACTATGTAGAGTAGTTCTTATTCCTAACTTTAAACTAAAAGTATTTGATCACTAGATTATCCATATGTTATAGACCAATATTATTTTTTTATTCTATATTGGCATGATCATTTCATTTTTCAGTAAGATAAAAATGTAAACCAGACTTTCATAGTCAATAGGGAAAGAGATAGCAGTTCTTATCAGACTTGTTAATTAACTAATTCTGAAGATTTGAGTAGTTTTCCATCTTCGTTTTATTTTTTTAGATAAGAATATCTGTATATTGATTAAATAATCAATATTAAGTAGTTAGATAGCTTATCTATGGGTCAGCTATCTGAAATTACAATTCTAAGTTTATTAAAAAAATTAAATTTACTCAGTCTGGATTCAAACCCAGGTCATAAGCATGACAGGAGAGTGCGATATCATTGCTTCATGAGGCTCTTACATAAAACAAAAAATGATGTAAATTTTTTAAAAATATAATAACTATCCTACTCTCAGAAAAAAATATAAAATTGAAGATCTAATATTAATTAATTGAAATGTGTTTATTTTATATATATAAAAAAGAGTTAAATATACTTTTGATCATATGATCATTATACCAGAACTTTTAATTAATTATATTTATTCTTCAGAACATATCATTTCAGGCTGCTGATAATGTCTTTGTACCTAGATAACCTGGCTTGATCCGTCCTTGGTCTGTGAGAGGAATTAGTTGGTGCCATCAGGACTGACAGTTTTGATTTTATTAATTAGTAACACCATTAATTTTTTTTTTTTTGCGTGTGTATATTTATTTTTATACGTTATAGTATAAATGTTATAGATTTTGTGAAAGAAAATAATTAATTTAAGTTTCAACAATATATATACATTGTAGTGGAAAATTTGTGGTAGTGATATTTTAAGTGTAATTATATGTTGGATTCTGATATTTTAAGTGTAATTATATGTTGGATTAATTCTATCTTTTAATATGAATTATTAAATATTTTTAATACATAGGGTATTTGAGCACAGACTTTCACACGACCTACCACTCTTCACACTATCTCATAACACTGATACACTTGAACACATATATGTTGAAAAGATAAATAATCACCAATATACGTATTTCATGCTAAACCAGCAATCATCAGTTGAATTACCATCTCTACACATATATGCTATAAGGGCTCAGATATATATTAAGATAGCCAAACCTCACACTATAATGGACAGGCTTCAATATACTCCACACTCCAACTCTTCAACCATCGATCTAATTGAAAATCTGATGATGGAATGCTCAAAGGCCACTCTGAGGCTGAGATTCTGTGTCTATATATTACATATATAGACACAGGTATATAATAAGCCTGTGTTTTCAGTTATTAAATATTTTTAGAAAAACTCAAATTTTATTTAAACTTTTCAAATACATTTAAGCATTAGTAATAGTACACATTAAATATATAATATATGTATGTTATTATTCTATTCTTACTTTCAATGCTACTGGTCAGACTATTGACCATACTAACATGAGGATTGAACCAATAACATTTAGATTCATGAATATTGAATTTAAGGTGTCATTATAACCATCTAGGCTGTTCTCTCAAAGTCTCACACTCATTAGAAATTTCAAATATTTATCTATGAAGATCTTTCTGATTTTTCCACTTTTTTCTTGAGAGCAAAGTTAATTATGAATTAGTACACAATGTTAGCTTGTAGAGTTATTTGCCATTGTTATGCAAGCAGCTTCTTTAAATTTTCTTTTTTGTATTTTTCTCACTTTAATTTTTATTTATTTATATTTTTGCCTCTCATTGAATATTTTGATTTTTCCCCAATTGAACATATGTTCATTGTTGAGGTCTTTTGATAATCATCAGTTTATGCTTTTGTAATTGCTTTTCAATAGAGCAATAATTTCACCAATGTTCATCTTCCACATTCACGTGGTATTTTATGGATGCAGTTTTTTTTTTTTTTTTGACATTTTAAGTTTAGATTTTGTGATTAGGATTCCACATAGAGTACTATGGCTTTAGAAATAGTCAAACATATAATTACAACTATATATATATATACAACTATATATATATATCTTTTTTTTTTGTTATATTTTGAATACCTTTTGAGAACTGATACTTTATTTTAAAAAATATTATTTAACTACTTCGAAAAAAAGTGAAATCAAAGATATTTACATATGAGTTAGATAAGTATTAGAAGCCATGGGAATGTGGTACAAAAGTATACTTACTTGTATGTAAAATGTCAAAAATAAGGATTTATGTTTGAATATAATATAAAGGCAATAAAGTTAAAATTCTAAATTTGTATTGATGACCTTTCATCTTTTTCCTCCACTAATATTTGTTGAAAATGGGCATTAGTAATTTATGTAAATTTTTATTATAACAGAAAATGTTTTGTTACTTAAATGTAATCAAATAATACTTTGATTAATTACCATGATGTAGTTAATTAAAAACAATATTTATAATAGTTTATCACGGAATAGATTAATATGTTTTAAATATATAGAGATGTTGTTTAATTTGATGCATAACTAGATTTAAATAGCTTAGTTCTACTTTGTAACCAAGTAATGATAATTTGGTACTTATGAATTTACCGGTTTAGGAAAGACGGGAATGATTTTGTGTTAAATTATACAGTTTCAGGGACATACAGAAACTGTCTAAAACAAACTGACTGAAAACGAGTGGTGGTATTTAATATATCCAGTGCTGTTATTTTTTTATTACTGTTATTTTAAAGAAAGACAATTTTATAATAGTTCCACTTTATTTGTTAATATTTTTTTCTATTAACTGAAGTTATTTTGTAGGTAAATACACAAGTATCTTATTTTTTTAAATAAATGCTAAGAATTGATTTTTAAAAAAGTTTATTATCATTGCTTGAGAGATGACTAGATTTTCATGGATGAAAAGATAATACTCTAATTACTATATTGTATTTCAACAATTCATATTTGTTATATATACAGTAACTAATTGTTGTGTTTAGTTTAAAAAAAGAAAAAAGGTCTCAAATATTCCAAAAATATCATGTGCCTCTTAAACATCCAAAATGTTATATGCAGTTTTTAAACATCTCTAAAATGTCCTATCATGCTTTCAGCAACCCATAAAATTTCATACATATCTTGAACATTGAAAAAATATCATCTATAGTTCTAGCGACCCAATCCTGTTATAGAGAGAGAGAAAAATTTGTAAAGAGAATGTATTTGCTAATCTTAAAAAAAAAAAAACAATAGGCAATCCAGTTGGAAATTAATCATTATTAATAGAAGATTATTGTATCCATACCTTAAACATCAATTTAATTACATCATGCATAAGGCTATTTCCATATCTTGAATCACACCAACAGACAAAACACCACCAATTACTGGTTTTTTAAACACTCTTTGCATCACATTGCTAAATATCACAAGTTCAGTGATCTGGACACAGAAAACTAAGTATAGGTATTGGGAAATATACATACTAATCTATCCTCCATCTTTGAATGACAATAATAAACTTTTTTAAAATATAAACAACAAACAATTAACAAAAAAATTAAATACTAGTTACTAGAACTGAAATACTATGACTTCCTACTTAAGCTAAACATGAAAGCATTACCACTCTAAATTTCTTTCATTATAAAAGGAACTGCATTAACATTGATGATGTGTGCAGGTTTTGCAAAAGAGAAACAGAAACTCAATCACATTTTTTTTTGTCCTACATTAAATAATATTCAGGCTGGAATTCCCAATTTATTCAAAACTAGAAAGTATACTATACAAACACTCCTTCAATCCTATGTAAAAAATAACTTTGCACACATTAGAGCCAGTACAATTTACACTATTCTCACTATGGTCTACTAGATGCACATTTACATATAATACAAACACAAGGAGGCATCCAAATATCTTTTGGAACAAAATATAAATAATAAAACTAAGGGATGAAAAAATTTCATCAACAATCACTTACACATCCACATGGTCACTAATGTGACTACACTCAAGCCTATAAAGAAAGAAGAGGAAAAAAATTGACAAAGAAATCTAATAAAAACTTGATTATGTAAAATGATCAGACTGTAAAAGACAGAGTGAAGAATGGACACTTGAAATCCTTTAGTGTTAAACAATAATATATATTTTTGGTCTCTTTGTTATTAATATGTCTAATGGTAAAGGTATAATTTTTTTTGTATAAATTTGTTTATATATTTGTCTTTTTTTTCTCATGATTCGTCATATAAATGTCAAGTTGTCATGATATATGTACTGGTATTCCTGGATTTTTTTATTCTGTTTTTACAATTATTAGACTCAATAAAGTTCCTTTTGAAAACTAAATCATGATTAACATTAAAATTATTGGTAATTTTTAATACAGTAATAAAATATACATCTGAAAAAATTCCTAAGTTTATTCAGAAATTCTTAGCTACCTAAAAAAATTTGACGCTCCACTTAACTAATTACACTATGAATCATTTTACATATATATATAAATAATAAAGTAAGAGTCCAGAGAGAAATGCATTAAGTTATTACAGATTGATTACAATTGTTCTAAAAGCCTTTATTCCAAATCCTTCCAGATTAGTGTTTTTCTGGATTAATAGTCATCATTTATTAATAATAGTAAAAATAAATCATAAAATTTAAAAAATATTAGTGTACAATATTGTATTAATGAAACAAGTCATCTTTTATTAAAGTCTGTTGTTTATATTTATTAAGAAAAAAATGTATTTAAATTTATTGCTTACTGTGCCTATAAAAATGATGTGATTCTTTTATTTTTGCATATCAAAGTGAACCTATCATGTATTTTGATATTTCTTAGTATAATTGCTTTTATAACAAATAAAAATTCAATGACTTTTGCTCAGACAAAAAAGAATGAATTCTTACATTTTTGGGGGGATCAAATCATTAAACTTTATGTTGGATCAATACAAGGAAAATGTTCTATAAGGGTTTAGTGCAATTGTAGAAAGGCAGACCCTGGAGTTCCAAGGATGACAAATTCAGCTCTGCCATTTCCTTTCTTATACTTTTTATAAATTTTCAAGAAATAAACCATTTAATTATTTTAATGGATATGGATGATTTGCATTTATTTTTTGCATTAAATAGAAATTTATTAATTTTTAAATAATTAGGAAAAAGAGTTTTAATTAATTCAGCAAATAGACTATTGCTTTATTGTAAACATTTTGCTTCTTTGCTTTTTACTGAAAGTAGTGTAAAAATGGTATATAATACAATAAAGTAATACAGAGAGCATACCAATAGCTCAAACAAGCTCTTAATTGATAAGTGTGGTAAGAGAAAATATTTAAAATCTCTATCTGAAATACGCTTATCCCCAGACAAATTGGTTTGTGCTTATGGCTCACCTTAATGAGGCGCTAGAATATTCAGACACCTGGTTCAAAATATCAACTCAAAACACAGCACTTATTTTATATGTAATATTTAAGTAGAAACTCTGAAGTTTTCAGACATGAAAATGTCTTTTACTCCGGCTATCTAACTTAAATAGCTATGTGCGATTAAACCAAATTCAGATATACCATATATTAATAGCCTTAGTACAACCAAAGCCTTATAGGTAAAATTATAATTATCAATAAAGCAAGTCATATATAATGCAGCATTGCTTTTATGAGCTTGGATTTACAAAAATGTATAGCTCATGTTATGTATGACTTGCTTTATTGATAATTATAATTTTATCTTTATAGCTTTGGCTATGCTGAGGCTATTAATATATGGTAGATCTGAATTTGATTCAGTCCCATATAGCTATTTAAGTTAGATAGCTGGAGTAAAAGACATTTTCATGTCTGAAAACTTCAGAGTTTCTACTTAAATATTATGTATGAAATAAGTGCTGGGTTTTGAGTTGATATTTTGGATCTAGTGTCTGAATATTCTAGTTCCTCACTGAGGTGATCCATAAGTGTGAAACCAATTGGTCTGGGGATAAGAGTATTTTGATAGAAATTTTAAATATTTTCTCTTACCGCATTTATCAATTAAGAGCTTGTTTGAGCTATTGGTACGCTCTCTGTATTACATTTTTGTAAATACAAGCCTATAAAAGCAATATCATGTTATATATGACTTGCTTTATTGATAATTAAATGGTATATAATATATATTGATTCATAAAGTCATTTTTTCAATTTTTGAAAAATAAAGCTTTACGGAATTTTATTTAAATTGCATTTTGTTGAAAGAACGTTTTTTTTTTTTCAATTTAATGATTCTAAGTCATTTTATTTTTACATAATAAAATCAAAAAAATTTTCATTAATGTTTGTACAAATTCTGATGAATTAGTTTTAGTCATTTGATTTTAATTCAAATATTGATATGTAAAGAAAATTTTGAAATATAATTTATCAAATTTATTTTTAATAAATATTTAAAGATAAAAATTATTATACATTGTGAAATTTATTTTATTTTTTGTTAGTAAAGGATTAGCATATATGTTTCTATTCATAATTTTGTAATATAATGAAACTGCTATAAAATTCAATTTTGAAACTTATTTATAAAAAATTTAAATTTATTAACAAATGTAAAAATCATTTTTTTAAGTATTTAATTTTTATGTTTTAAATAATTATGACATTATTTTTTTAAGATTGTTATTTATTATTGATTTGATATCTGCAGTATTTGATTTCATATTTATTATTTTTTATTTAGCCATGCATGAACATTTTTCTGATATTATATTCAAAACCATACTAATATTTGTACCTGCATTACAACCCAAGGTTAAAATTAATACATAAAAAGCACAAATATTGAGTCATTAATACACATTTAACAAACATAGTATTGTGCAACACTTTTACAACAGGATATGAGCCACATGTAATATTTCCTGTGATATAAATGGCAATTGTCATAATTTCATATGAATTAAAGAAGATTTTGAATTGTCTGATTTCAGATTAATGATGATTACCCTGTATTATAATGGAAACCTCTATGTTTCTTGAAAGAATAATATATAAAAGTTATATAGTAAATTGTCATTAATAACTAATAAGTATTTTACATATATCACATGATCACCATCTCTTATACTAGCACATTTTTGTTATTAAACAAGGCAACAAACCAGAAATTAGTCTGAGAATATTGGATGAGTAGGCACTAGATAGGGGTTTTATGCACAAGCCTTCTGGAATCCATTGATCACTCTGGTTGGCACATGGTGGCACTACTCTATGGAGAGTTTTGCCTTGTTTATTTTACATATAATTTAACTTTCTAATTAAGAATAATATTTATAATCTGAATATAATATACATTTATTCAGTAATAATATTTTGAATTAATAAAAATTTATTAAATGTGATGTGTTCTTTTCAAACTTCTCTCGAATAGAATTTTTATAATGTTCTATTCAAAGTTCCCATGATATTAATAATAGTGAAATTGCTGTCTTATATTTTTCTGAATATTTTCTATGGTTTCAGATAATTTTCTTTTGAGATTTTATTACAATAAATCATTCTAGTTGATTTTCATTTATATTTTGGTTAAAATCTCATATTGCAGCTTTTTCAAGATGTACAATTTATTTAAAATAAAATTGATTCCAAAAAAAAAAAAAGATTAAAAATAAAAAAGTGATTTATTGCATTTGAAACAAATATTAACATGCTAAATTTTTTGAGATGCACAAAATGATATGAAATTGTTTATTTCAGATATTAGAAAATATAACCAAAGAGAAATATAGTAAATATATAAAGTCATATACCATGTGACTTAATTTGATAAGTTTGTATATTTCTGTTAAAGATATTACATTAGTACACACAAAAAATATCTAGTTTTGTTTTATATAGTTAGACTATATTTTTTTGAGTCTCTAATAAAGTACAATGGGTTTTTTTTTCTCTCTAATTTTATGTTGACTATCTTGAAATAATATTATATTTTATACTTTTTTTATTTTGTGCTTTGTATTTTTTTCCCATGAATCAATTATATGGACTCTTCTTTATATTTCTTGTATAAAGTGACAACAATTAAAATTCATAAAGAGACTGAAGTAATATATTGTCAAATATAACTCTAAAGAAGATTGCTAGTCTATTGAAATATAGGGGGAAAATAACAGAAAGCATTGATAAGAAGTATAAAATTGGTTTAAAATTGAGTTTATATGATTATTTTATAGTAAAATAATAATCAGTCTTTAATATATATAGTTGAAATATTTTAATATGTGAAAATATCTGTTATATTTTCTTGTTAGAAAAATCATCAGATAGTTATAGACAGTAATTAATGAAAATAATAAACTGTAACTGATTTTGCATTCAAAAATATACCTCTTCTAAATACAATGTCTTGATCTTATTTAAAGACTAAATCACCATAGTATATGCATTTAGGAGAGCTACCCTTTTGAATGCAAAAAGCATTTACATTTTACTATTTTCATTGACTATTGTCTATTAACATCTGATATGATCTTTCTAATATAAAAATATAACAGATATTTCCACGTATTAAAATATTTCAGTTAAAAATTACTAATTTATACATATACATATAATTACATGTATAAAAAATTGACATATATATACATTCAAGTGTAAAGACAAGAAATTTTATAATTGTTGAACTTCAAAAAAATTATATATTCAAGTGTAAAAACATGAAACATTACAATTGTTTAACTTTAAAAGGCTTATAGTCTTTATAACAGTTTTCTTTATACATGAAAGTGCATTTTGAAAACTTATTCATAAATCGGCAATATCGACATTTTTTTGGCTGCTCAGTCTTAATTAAGTTCAAGGCCACATTTTATTCAGGAAGCTGAACAGGATGTAGCTCAAGCCAAAAATATTTTTCTAAATTTTTAAAATAAAATTCATTAGCAGAGTGTTGATTCTATGCCAAAGTTGTTGAACTGAAAATTAACTTAGAAATAAATGATCAACATGGAATTATTTTTAATCAGCTATTAATAGCATTTTATAGCAATCATTTAATTACCAAAAAATATTTCATTTACATATGTTTAATGAATATCAGATATATTTAAATTCCATAATGCAGAACAATCGTAAATGTAAGCAATTATTACAACTATAATATGAAAACCAATTATATTTGTTTGTGTATGTATATATGCATACAATTTTAGCCAAAATTAAATATATTTCTTAGCGAGAAATAAAATAAAGAAGTGGCAATAATTATACTTAAATTTAGAAGTTTTATATAATTTAGCATAATAATAGAGTGATTCTAGACCTAAAAGTTTTTGAATTGAGTTTAACCTATCACTTCTGTTGCTGTAAGGTCAGATCTCCCAAGCATCAAACCATTCAATTATATTTGCGTGTTAAATTCGGTTGCAAAAAATAACAATTTAATTTGTACATATATATACATTCATGCAAGAATGACTTGTAATACATTTTTAATCAGGGTACCTCACCAGAAAGTTTACTGTTGACCATCTTTAACTTATGTATTTTTATGTGAAGAGAGAATAATATATAAGAGAGTGTGAGTTATGATGAAAAATAATTATTGTAATAGTATAGATGGACATTTCTTTAAAAAAATTTGATCATATATTAATATGGATCTTGATAAAATTCTTTAGCTTTAAAAAACCTATTTTAGAAAAATATTTTTTTAAGCATCTCTTCTCATGTAGAGAAGGATCACTTATCATGCTTGAAAATAGCTGATTGATCAAGAACATTGTAGGAGTTTTATTTTATTTTTAAACTATGAATATTTGAGTATCCATTTACCGACCACTATCAAACAAAATTCAAATTTTATTATTCATATTTTATTATGGAAATTATATATTCAATACATCTCAAATACTGATCTGACCAGTATTTAAAATTGATATTTAAAAGACAAATGAAAGCATATAGCAGGAATTGCATAAAAAGAAATCAATCAAGATCCGTGGAATATTGCAATTCTACCTTTGCAAAAGAATTCAAATAAAATCATGAACTGCCACTTATTTAATAATGCAAAAATTCATATCTCATCTGTAAAAATATGGTAACAAAATTTATTTTTCTTGTTACATTTACTAAATAGTTTATATTTCCCAAAATGTAAATGGTTTTAAAAAGGTATGCTTTTAAATATTAGCACTTTCACTGTATATTAAATTCCTAAATATATATTTTTTAATTAGTAAAGGGCGTCTCAAAATGAATAAAAATTATAAGATGCTAATATGCATTCAGTTTGTAAAGATTAGGACATTGTGTTCTAATATCAACAAAATGTTACATTAGTGTATTTTCTTACATTTAGGATTTGTTTTACAAGCAGTATTATTTATTCTATTTATTTTATTCTAGAGACATCTATTGTAAGTTTCAGTAATCAGTGAATAATAGATAGTAGTACTATTAAGTTTACATTTTCTTTCATGAGACACTTTGAATCAAATGCATTTTAATATCCAGCAGCCACTTTTGACATTTTTATATTGACAGCATGAAAAATAAGCACAATTAACATAAAACTGAAAACACTAAATATATAGTTTCTTGACTAGTCTCAGACTTGTATAACTATACTTTCACAGTGGATAGCTTTCAATACTATCAAGTATTTTTGAATTTAGACTAGTTTAAAAAACTCAAAAGTAGCTTTTGAATGTGAAAATTCATTAGATCTAAATCTTTTTACTGAAGAAGGACCTAATTCAAAACTAATTTGAAAGTATGGACATAACTACATTATTATCTATAGTCCATTGATCACTCAAGCTTACAATTAATGGGTTTGGAATAATATAAGAAGAGTGAAATAATACTCCTGAAATGTTTTAATATTGTACAAATAATGACAATTTTTAAATAAGTTTTTATTAACTTATATCATCATCATTTTCAATTATTATCAATCCACTGCAGAATGAACATCTCTCCAAGTTCAATCCATTTTCTCCTATCTAGTTTCTCTTCTTTACATCATCCCAATACACTTCCTTATTTCAGCCATCCATCTGAAATGTGGTCTCTTAGATCTTTTTGAGTTCAATTTAAGATTTCAACTGTCTGTCTATTATTATCAACTTTTCCAACAATATGTACAGTCCAGTCCAACTCGACTTCAGTCTCTTAATTTATTTAATGATATCAGTATCAACTATTTGTTCTCTCACCCATGTATTTCATTTTCAATCTCTTCGTTATTCCTAACATACATCTCTCCATAGTCTGAAGTCTCTGTATTGCTCTTATGTTAAGAATCCAAGTCTCAGATTTGTAAATAAGAACTGGTAAGACACATTTATTAAAAATCTTCCTTTCAAACATGTAGACATATTTCCTTTTAATATTAAATTATTTCTACCAAAAGCACTTCAACAAAGTTTAATTCTATGATTAATTTTATTATGTTTGTATCTGTAGTAATAATCTGACCAAGATATTTATAGTTATTATCTTCTTCTAACTCATCATTATCAATTTGTATTTTCTTCTTTTGAGAAAATCTATTGAACATTACTTTAGTCTTTTTAACATTTATCTTTAATCGTACATTTTTACCTTCATCTGATAACTCCTGCAACATTTCCTGCAGCTCTTAAGCATTATTTGCAAAAACAACTACATCATCTGTAAAATCTAGATGACTTAAATAATCTCCATTTACTTTTATAAAAATGTAACAGCAACAATTGGATTGCATAATAATACTAAAAAGATTAATGCTGAGAAGGGTGTATAACAGAATTACTCCATATCTTCAAAACTTTTTACAGTAATTTAGCAAGAAATATTTTGTAGATTAACTTATTTAAATAATATTAACTGTTATATCATAATTAAGAGAGTAAAAGTAAGTGGAGATATCAAACATTGGTGGCCTAGTAGTTAGCATAGCTGCCTTCCAAGCAGCTGGCCCAGGTTCATTTCTCGTCAATGCATTTGATATATGAAAAAAAAGTAAATGGAGCTTATTTAAGTTGTCTAGATTTTGAAGATGGAATAGTTGTTTTTGCAAATAAATGATTTAAAGATTCAGGAAATATTGTAAGAGTTATCAAACAAAAATAAGAAAATAGAATTAAAGGTAAATACTAAAAACATTAAAATAATGTTTCATGGATTTTTTCAAAAAAAGAAAATAAAGATTGGATGAAATTGAATATAGAATTAAACTTGAATAGAATGATTTTGATAGAAATAATTTCATATTAAAAATAAGATTGTCTATGTGTTAAAAAGAAAGGTGTTTAGTAGATGTGTTTAATGGTTTTTACTTAATCATCTGGCACTTGGACACTTATTAGAAGAATGATATACAGTCTTTAAACTGTTCAATAAAATATGGAGAGGAATATGTTAGGAGTAACAAGATGAGATTGAAAATAAAATTCATAGATAGGAGAACAAATAAGTATCACTGGACATTGTCTGGACATATTTCTGGAAGTGATAATAATAGATGGACTGTTGAAATTTTAAATTTAATGACAAACATTTGTAAAAGACCTAAAAAGAGATCGCATGTGAGATGGAAGAAGGAAATAATGTTTGTGATGTGTTGTAGAGAGAGATGCTAGGGATCAGAGAAACTGGACTAAATTTGAAAGACCTTTAATGATGATGAATTTTTATTTTATTTTTTATTCTGGTTAATTATCAAGATTTCTAGAAAAACTTTACTATCAACAAGAATTGCTTATTTTTTAAAACAACAACAAAAAAAATCTATTGCAACTTTAAGATGTCTTAATTACCATACTTTTTTTAAAAGGACAGTTTTTTTCTATTTTTATTTCTTCTTTATAAATCTTTAGAAGCTGAAATGTGACAATGACAAATTATAACAAAAATATCAAAAATAAACAAGTATAAAATTAGGTTAACGTTAATTATTTTAGTATTAAATGAAATGTTAAAAGCTTTCATCAAAAAAAACTATGAAAGAATAAATGTTAGATTATTATATATAATAATACAAAACAATTTTTTGTTCAAAACTGGCAATAATGTCATCTATGCATCTATATATATATTTTTATTTTTAAAAATTCAATAATGCTCTATTTATATACACATTTATTTCTGAAAAAAAAAATTAATTACAAGGTTTAACACTATTAGAATTTAAATGATGAAATATTTTACATCTTAGAAATTTATTTATAAATTGTGACTTTCAATAATATAGATTATAATTTATGCAATATGTAAAATTATCATAAAGTAAGACATTGCTGATATTCCAGGAGGAATTAGCATATATATGTTTAATGTTATTCTGAATATCTTAAATGAATTATAAATATATAGGCATTTTAGTTACATTTTGGATAATAAAGCATGCTTTTCAATAACAGCTGGAGTTTGAATTCCTTTGGAATAGATATACATTGCTAAGGCTTTATTTTGTAGCTTAATTTCTTTGTAGATACTTTGAATTTTTCAAAAGAATCTGATCTATTCAAATCATCTATTGATTTTATTACAATCATGTAAGAAAGGAATACCTAATGTAAACTTTTTTTATTCCATTGCAGATAAATAATTTGGAGCAGCATGTGGACAAAAATTATTTTGTATCAAGGAATAGTAAAATAAATTGTATATATTTTAAAACTACAAATTTATTATAATGTTAAATAATTATTGTGAGCTGAAGTTTTTAAGACAAAGAGGATAAGGCAGGTCAGTCAGTGATGCTTAGCTTATATAAAATAGGCTTTAAGCATAAGTGAATACACTTATGCGTTTAAAGTATTGCTGGTGGTTGATTGCTGAGATTTTAATATACATTTATAAACAGCGCATGTCTGGAGATTGATTCCTTTTTTTACAATTACAATTAAAATAATAATAAAACTATTAATTTTATCACTAGTTGCTATATTTTTAATCAGATAAGTAATATATTTAAATGTGTTCTATATAATATAGTGAAAATAAATTAGTATGTAAGGTTTACAGATTTTATTATTTAAATGCTGTATAGTATAGAAGAAAATTGTTCTGAGAATAAATTACTTTCAATTTATTTTGGAATATGAAGAAATTGCTATGTTTTAAAGATCTAAGTATATGTATGTGTAGATATTCATATCATAAATAACAGCTACACTAGGATTGGAAATAAATGCCATGAAAATCAACTTTAAAAAAAAAACACACAAAAACATATATGAGATTTTAAAATGTTACTGATTCCTTGAATTGTGTTTACTCTGGGTAATCTTGCTTATCAAATAATAAGTATAAAACCCTTTTCAATATCATTTTTATATGACTTTTTTTGGTTATTGAATATATGGAAATTATAAATTAAAAATGGAAAAAAAAATTCCATTGTTAATAAAAATTTAAGAAATAATATTAAATCATATCAGAGAATAAATATATCATCTATTCCATGTTAACAGTATATATAAAATCTTATTTATGTCAGTTTGATGCTCATGAATCAAAATAAAGATAGATTACTATGATTTTGTTATGATTTATTGAACTCTTCTAATTTCTTAACACTTTTAGATCAGCTAATATGGGTTCACAAAAATAGATACAAATCTATAATTCAGTAATGCCTACACAATGAAGTGTTCAGTATTTAAAAAATAAGTTTCTCAGTTATACATGACATACAAAACCAAAGATTCATGATTCTACACTAAAAAAAAATTTTCAGGTTTAAAACAAAAAGAAATATAGTGGCAGCTGTGAGTACATCAGCCAAACTAAAAAAAAAAACACATTGTCAGAGTTTTATATCTGTACAAACATATTTTTATTTTTAAAAAAAATGGACTTATTTATAAATTATGTAAAACATTTATCTGTGTATATATAAAAGCAAAAAAAAAGTGTATTGGGGATAAAAATTCATTTTCAGAACAAATAAAATAAAGAAAATATAGCAGCTTCATATGATATGTCACTATGATATCAGTCAAAAATAAAATAAAAATCTTGTAAAGAGAATATAATAATGCTAATTCCTTTTTAATATAAAAAGACAACTTATCCATAATGTTTTATAAAAATATCACAATCATCTTTGATATCCAAAGCAAAGACAAATGTAATTTTATGTTATAACATCATTTTCAAAACAAAAACATAGTGGGAAGTCCTTATGTCACATTACTACTACATAGGTAGCAAAAGAAATCATGCAGACCAGAGTACAATACCATTAATACATTTTTATAAAAAAATTTAACTTATGTGTAAATCTGTGTAAATAATTTGCAACTGTCTTTAATATTCAAAAGTGAAAAATTTGCAATTCTACACCAAAATTAATTTTCAACAACAAAAACAAAATATAGCAACAACTTGTAATTTCACATCATTATTATATTCATAAAAAATTAAAGGAAAATCATGTGGTCATGATATATTATTTGCAACACATTTTCACAAAGAAGTTAAATATATCCATAATCTGTGAAAATAATTCACAATTAAATTTAATGTCTAATAAAAAAAAACTTGCAATTCTAAAAGTTAATTTTCAACAACAAATAAAACAAAAAAAAGATGATGGCAGTTTTAATGTTCTCACACAATAGTCTCAATTACTCCATTTAGAAATATATGTGCTAATAATATAGTTATTTTTTTGTGAAAAAGCTGAATTGTTAAAAAAATCAAATCTGTATGTGAAATATAAAAGCAAAAAGTAAATAATAAATTTAATTTTTTCTCTTTCATTTAGTTATTTTTTTAAAAGCAATATTTATTAATAGAGTTAAAAACAATTGTGACATAGGAATACTTTTTAAGCTTTTTTTTAAGTAATCACATTAATGTGGTGCTATATTTAGAAATACAGAATTTCTTGATAATCAAGTAAATATCAGTAATAAATTTAAAGAAATTTTTGATTTTTTAAATAAATTAATTTTTTAAGACATATTCATTAATGTGTTACATTTAAATTATGCTAATGTATTACAATTAATTTTTTAAACATTTTCTATTTTGTCATTATAATTAAAGGTGGCTTTGTTTAAAATGGGTTTGAACCAAGACTTTTAAAATAACATTAAGCAATCTGTATTATATTTTTCACTTCTATTGCTAAAAATGATAACACCACTAGCAAATAAATCTAGTGGGGGGGGGAGTAAATAAAAGACCAAAGCTGTGAACATTTGTAAATTACATTTAGAAAATAATCCACTTATATACTGTGGGCTTTTTATGATAATAAATAAATAATCAAATAATATATTTCTCAGGATTTTATAAGCAATTTGAAAAACAAAACTGACAAAATTGGATTGTGAACCTTAGACTTTTAGTGTGTGCAGCTACAATGGTTCAATAGGTTAAAAAACTTGAATTCAAAACTATTCAGCAACCCAATCTCAGCATGTCTTGAAAAAAATTAATAATTTTTAATGATTTTGATTATAATGTAAAAGTTTAAGAATTTGTAAGATATACCATTCCTGAAAGAAATAATATTTTTTTAAAAAAATTAACTACAGATATTTCTTTTGATTATAATCTTCAATTTCCTTCACTTAAAATGAAGTCATATTTGATTTAAAATATATATTAAGTTAGAAATTGGGTTCTGACTTTACTTCAGTGCTGCAACAAAGTTATCATGAAAGGCAGAGGGAAGTATAAAAGATAAATTTATCTCAAAGCTAAATATAAATTTTGAAAGTAAAAGTTTATCAAACTTTGAAATAATATCAGTTGACAATATGATTTTTTTAATGTACTGTTTAATATTTTTGTATTATGGAAAACAATATTGCATCTAACCTTTTTCATTTTAAGTGATAAAAAAAAATATGCCCCTTCTTTGAAGGTGTGAATCAATATGAGATATATCTTGATGCAGAAATTAATTCTTTTTTAAAAAAATAGTAATGAACAAAAAAGGTTATTTAAAAAATCATATTATTTTAAGGTCTTTTTCTATTTGCTTTGAGACTATACATCTAATAATATGGAATAAGAGTTTTTCTAAGTAACTAAAATTTCTAACTTAAATTTCTGTAACATTTACTTTGATTAAATTTTGTAAGCTCTTAGCTGAAATAAAGTTATTTTTAATGAGATTTTGATTATTTTTTAATGCTTCAAATTCTCAAATACAGAGCCATCTATGAAATCATTGTTAATTTTAATCTAACTGTTAAGGATAACCTAAGAGAGACATGTAAATGCTTAGTATCAGTGACATAGCCAAAATTTTTGTGCCACTATACAAAATTTACAAAAACAACCTTTTTAATATTTAATTTTTATTTTTTTTAAAAAGGAATTTTATTGATAAAAAAAACTTAGTATATTACAATAGAAATAAAAAATAAAAACAGTATAAAGAACTCGACATATTTACAATTTGTTAGAATTAGAAAAAGAACAGTACATACTGTTAAACATACAAAATTGTAATGAATGTACTAGACAATAAATTTAAAAAAATTGAGAAATTATAGTCACTATAGTTAGAGCACTGATGAATAAGTGACCATGTAGCTATAAATATATCTGAAGGAGTAATTTTTTTAGTCTTTTTGTTTAATTGTATTTAATTTGTTTTTAAATGTGTTTCTGTCTGTTTTTTTATCACTGTTGCACAGAAATAAGCACCTTATGCACCACTGAGCATAAAGTATAAATGTCATGATTATTATTTCTGCAAAGCAAGCTTTTGGAAAAAAAGTTAATGATCAATTGAATTGTATTATTTTATTTTGCCAAGTATTTTTGTGATGTATGACCAAGCATATTGCAGGCTACTACACTTTCGAAAAATAATTTTTTTGATCTTCTTTGAAACATAACTGACATATAGTTTCTCTGTTGACAAGATTTCTCTTACATCTCAAAAAATATAATGTAGGAAAATATTTATAACATATATTTTAATACCTTTTGAATATATATCAACTATATATATATATATATAATATATATCAACTATATATATATATATATATAATCAAAGGGAATCTAAGTCCCAGGAGCCTTACAAAATGTTTTTAGTTGCTTCATGAAAGTTAGAATATTACTTGATATCAATTATAATTTCACATCGTTAAAATATTAATTTTATAAGAATAAATAAATATATTTCACTCTTGATTCTTTTTTTTTTCACGTAGAAAGTTCTACATTTATTATGGCTACACCCATGCTGGTATAAGATATAGTTATTGGAGAAAAAGCAGTAATAATTTGCATTAACATGAGGTTGTCAAAATACTCATGCCTGTAAGAATTGAACATATTTTTTTTTTTTGTAAATATTTATTTAATGAAAACAAACGATAAAAAAGGACTATAAATCAGGCTTTAAATTCATACACATTACATATAATATTTAATAATAAGTAATACTTTTGTAGTATAATTTTCACTGCACCACACTCTTGCAAGATATGGACTGGTTTCTATCCACTTTAAAAACCTTGTGGAAGTATGTAATCATAAATATATGAACAAAGACATATGAAAAGGATCTATAATCACCAAGATGCACATTTTATTCTGAACCACTGCTCATCAGTTGGCCCAGATTACAATTTCTTGTACATATATTTATCTTGTTCAGCATATATATAAAGAGCAAATTACTACTGTTTAATTGATGTGTCTAATGTGTATGAGAGTGGGGTAGTGAAAATTACACTACAGAAATATTATTTATTATTGGATAATTTCTAGACTAATAAATGATTAATAAAAAATTTTAATATGCATATAATATTTGTTTAGCTTTAATGTTTATGTTTCTAATGCATCATGATTATGATGTTAGAACAAAACATATATTTGATTATTATTATTATTAGAAAGTAAAAATTTATATACTCTGCATTGAAAACACAAATATGTTAAATGTTAGATATTAGTTATACTTATGGATATTATCTATAATGCATATATATGGTAGTGTTTATATGTTGGACTATTTCCATCAACTAATATTAAGTACTGAATGTCTTTAGAAAAATTTAACTGCATTTAAATCTTCCAGTTACATTTAACTGTTAATAATAGCACACAGGTTAGCATATGTACAATGTTTTGAGAAGTATTATTCTCATCTCTTCTTCAGATGTTGCTGGCCTGACCAGTGACAGTACTAACATGGGAATTAAACCACTCTTAGATTCTTGGAGATTGAATTTTAAGATAATTCTGTAACCAAATGAACCATCTTGACAAAGGTAAAAGTCAATAGAAATGTTATATACTTATCTGTAAGGTTCCTCCTGATTTCTCCATTTTTTATAAGAGCAAAATTGATTAGTGGCTTCCATATATTATGTATAGTCACCCTAGGTTGACTTATAGAGTTATTTGCCATTATCATGTGAACAGCTTCTTTGAATTTTCTTTTTTGTACCTTTTCCTCTCTATCCAATATTGTTTGTATTTTTCCAATTGAACATGTGTTCATTGGTATATACATGGTCTGCTACTTTGGACACATCTGTTTTTCTTTTCTAATCATAAGTTTGTGTTCTTGCAATCATTTTTCAATGGAGTGACTTGTCTCACAATATACATTCTTCCACATTCACATGATGTTTCATAAATGCATTTTAAGTTTAGACTTTGTAGATGGTAAAATTTCTCATAGTGTGGTATGGCTCTGGAAAACTGATCTGATGTTATACTGACTGCAGATTTTTCTTAATTTGTCTGCTTTTGGTATGGATGGATACACTTCAGTACAAATAATTTTTTTTCTTTTGATGATTCTTTTTGTTATCTATTTGAAGTTTTCTTAATAACAGCTGATGGACAATCATTTTTTATAGTTTATTTTATGTAAATCTTCTCTTTTTTCAAATGGCTAGTTTCTGAATAAACTTCTTTTGCTCTGTTCCATAGTAATAGAATAACTCCATGTATGTGTTTCTGGTGTGTTAGACATATATGCTAAGTATTTTTCTGTGTGTAAACTAGTTTTGATTTTCCCATGAGGAAGACTTATTATAAAAAATGTATAAGAATGCAATTTTTGTTTTTGCTCTGATTCTATTATGAATTCAATTGAAGGAAATGTGTTGTTGATGTATTTCCAGAAAGTTTGACATAGTGCTCCACCATGCGGCCATACAACAAATGTATCATGAACATAGTGAAGCCAAACTTTAGGTTGATATGGAATAGTCTTATATGGCTATGGTTTCAAGTTCTTTCATTTAAATATTGTAAATCAGGTATGATAATTGAGAGCCCATAGCCATTCGCTGATTTTATTGGAAGAATTCTGTGTTGTATTGAAAGTAGGTTGTTGTAATGCAGAATGTTAATAGTTCCCTTATACCATCAATAGGAAGCATTGTTCTGGATTGTAAGTGATTATCACCATTTAATCTTTTTCTTACAACCTACAATGCTTCTTCACATGATACTTTTGTGAAGAAACTTTCCACATCAACAGTTCATTCAATTTTCATATTATTGATTAATTTTGCAAAATGTCTAGAATCCTTGATAAAGGACTGGATCTTATATGTCAAAGGACTAAGAACTTTGAGAAGAAATCTTGACAAATTTTGGCAAGGTGAATTTCTAAAACTAACAATAGATCTTACTAGAACATGATCCTTATAAATTTTAGGTATACCATAAAGATATGAAATTTTTCTAAAATGTAATGCTATTTTATCTTTTTCTAAATCACTGAAGTACCTGTGATGCTTTCTGAGTAATGTTTGTAACTTTGTTTTTATACTAGGCATCAGATTTTTTGCCACTTTTTGGAATTGGACAGCTGTGAGGAGTTCTTATATTTTGTTATCATAATCAGTTGTATCCATTACAACTGTTGCATTGTGTTTGTCAGCAGGGAGAATGATTATAGATTTATCTACTTTGAGAGATTTGATTGCTTTTCTCTCATCATAGGATATATTTGATTTAAATTTTTGTTGTTTATCATCCAGTGTAATTCTGCCTCTTTTTTTTTAAAGGCAATTTTTGAATGACTTTCTCAGTGGCTGCCATTATATCTAATAAAGCGATATTAGGTAGTGTGATGACAAAGTTTAATCCCTTTTTGAGAACATAAAATTCAGCATTTGTTAGATGCTTAGAACTGAGATTTTTAAAGATGAAGCTAGTACACTATTTAGTACATTATAACTTTGATATACCCATGTAGTTTAGCAAGTTTCTTCTTTTGGCATTTTTTTATTTTTCCATGTAATGTAGAATATGATTTTTTTACTGCTTGAGAAACTCTTGTGAAGTCTTCATCAGTAAGTTTATTTTTTATGAAATATTTTATGTTATTATAGAAAACTTTTGAACATATATTATTTTCTCTCTAAATAATTTTCTCAGCTCTCTGGGAGGGTATTCAAGGTTTTAATTGAAAACTCTTATGAACTATTTTTTCAGATTTACATAAAAAAGTTAAATGATTTTCTAGTTTGACTAGCTTTAGACATAATTTCAATAAGAAATGGTTACTTTGTCACCCCTGATTAGCAATTGTTATATGGAAGAACTTGAACCACAACCATAAAGATTTGTTAATCCTAATTATCAATATTTACATAGAATAAGTTGAAACTATAGCCATAAAGACTACTCCATATTACCTAAAGTTTGGCTTCATTGTGTAGATGATACATTTATTAAAAGGCTACATGATGAAGCACTACCACAAACTTTTTGTAAACATAACAACATATTCCCTTCAGTTAAATTCACAATAGAATCAGAACAAAAATTGGCATTCATAGATATTCTTGTGATAAGTCTCCCTCATGGAAAAATCAAAACTAAAGTTTACAGAAACCCACACATACAGGAAAATACTTAGCATATGCACCCAATCACACCAGAAACAAAAGCATAGAGTCTATTCTATTGCTTTGGAACAGAGCAAAAAAAGTTTGTTCAAAAGCCATTGATTTGTAAAAAGAAAAGATCTATATAGAACAAACTCTTATGAAAAATGGTTATCCATCATCTATTATTAAGAAAATCTTAAATAGACCACAAAAAGAGCCATCAAAAGAAAAAAAATTATTAGTATGGCAGTGTATCCACACATGTCAAAAATAGTAGACAAATTAAAGAAAATCTGCAATCAGTGTAACATCAAAACAGTTTTGCAGAGTCATACCACACTACAAGGAATTCTAATGTCTATAAAGCCTAAATTTGTAAAGCTGAAAAGCAAAACTGCATCTATTAAATACCATGTCAATGTGAAAGAATGTATATTAGTAAGACCAGTCATCATATTGAAAAGTGAGTGCAAGAGCACAAACTGATAATTAGAAGAGGAAAACAGATGAGTCTAAGGTAGCAGACCATGTGTATACCAATGAACATATGTTCAATTGGGAAAATAGAAAAATATTGGATAGAGAAAAAAAGATACAAAGAAGAAAATTTAAAATATCTGCTCACATAACAATGATGAATAGCCTCATAAGTTACTCTAGTGTGATAATACATAATGTATGGAAACTACTAATTAACTTTGCTTTTAGGAAAAAGTGAAGAAATTATAAGGAACCTCATATATAAGTATATGAAATTTCTGCTTACTGTTGCCTTTGGCAGGGTGGCTCAGTTAGTTAAAATGTTACCTTAAAATTCAATCTTCCAAGAATCTAAGGGTCCAGATTCAATATCCCTTTTCATTCTGTCACTGATCAAGTCAGCAACACCTGAAAAAAAAAGGAGAATAATACCTCTCAAAACATTGTACATATACTAACCTATGACCTATTATTAACAGCTGAATGTAACTGGAAGATTTAAATAAAGTTAATTTTCTGAAGGTACTCAATACCTAATATAAGATGATGGAAATAATCCAATATATAAATACATCTAAAATATCATCGTCACAAACCGTCAGAAAACAATTCATATTTATATATATATGTGTGTGTGTGTGTGTTAAAACATAAAGTATTAAGATCAAAATGAAAATAATTGCCTATTTTTTAATCTCAGATTTAGTTTATCTTAATATTGATTAAATCCAATTTAAAGTTTGTCGGGCATTAAGCAAAAAAAAAAAAATAGTACTATTTACTTAAAGATGGTATCGATACCATTTATCTGAAATAATAGATGTATATGTGATATAGTTTATAAGTTGGTCAAAAGATGATTTTCAAGCTTAATTTTGTTTTTAAAAATCATATTATTTTTTTTTACATTTTGTAAATTTTTTCTATAATTGAGTTTGAAAATCTGACATGGCAGAATATGGTTTTAACTATAAATTTCTTATCTGCAGAATATCACTTTCACAGGAGTTTGATTTTTTTGTTTTTAAATCAGGAGTTACTGAAAAGTCTGCCAACTAAAGTTTTCAAAGTGATCTAAAACAGACTACAACAACATATTATGTTATTTAAATTAAGTTTGAAAAATTAAAATTTGATTATTGTTTATTTTTAAGATAACATTAATAGTTTTATACATTGCAATATGTGTAACTAAAGTAGTTATTCATTTATTATAAGGTCATTTGTTTAGAGGATTCAAACAATGTTCTAGACAGTTGCCTTAATCATTCACCCTTTAGGGAATGAATTAGCTTACTAAATATTATTATACTTTAATAATCGTATCAACTGACAAAATATTGAATAACAATCCAAATTGCGTATTTGTCTTGTGTTGTACTGATCTCATTACAAGAATAGAATCAATAAAAATCCTCTGTAAAAATAAAGTAGTTTTAAAAAGAAATGCATTTATTTTAAAAATTTTCATGTATTATTCTTTTCAACAAATTGACTGCTAAGCTGTTCGTTATAAAGAGACTTTAGAAGTCATTTAGAATAAATGGTTTTGTACATCGTATTTGGTATTATAATAAAAGTATATTTTAAATTAAAATTTCTATTTTCAAAACGCCTTTGAAATTTTATCAATTTGAACAAAACCAATTAAAATATAATAAAAATAAAAAGATAAAACGCTCTAAAAAATTACTAATTAAAAAAATAATTTAAACTGTTAAATGTAAAAAAAAATTAATATAACTTATTAATGTAATTTATTCGTACATAATTTTAAAAAGTGTATTAATTAAATCAATTTTAAAAAAAAAAAAAAAAAAATTAAATTCATAACTTATTTTACTTGATTACAAAGAAATTTTGCATTGCATATTAACAAAAAATACAATAATGAAAATTGTATCTTTTTATGATGTTGATGATACATTTGTTGTATGGGCACATGGTGAAGCACTATTACAAACATTCTGGACACAGTTAACAATATATCTATTTCAATTAAATTATCAATAGAATTAGAACAAGAACAAAATTCGCATTCTTAGATACACTTGTGACAAGCTTCTTCGCAACAAAATCAAAACTAAAGTTTACTGAAAACCCACACAAACAGGAAAATACTTAGCATATAATTAAAAAAACATGGAATATAAAACAGAGCAAAATAAGTTTATTCAGAAACCAGTGATTTGGCAAAAGATATAATCTACATAGAACAAACTCTAAAGAACAGTGGTTATCTATCAATTGATTTTAAGAAAACCTTAAATAGACAACAAAAGGAAAAAAAAACAAATTATGAATACTATAGTATATCCATACAAACTAGGAATAGCAAACAAACTTAAAAAAATCTGCAATCAATATAAAATTAAAACAGCTTTTCAAAGCAATAAATTTTAACTACAAAATTTAAACTTGAAAAGCTGAAAAACAAAAACTGCATCTATGAAAATAAAAAGTTGAACTACTCCATGTGTGTAATTAATTAAAAAGCAAATATATTAATCTTTAACGGAGGTTCAGCTGCAGAAAGGAGTTTGCTATTAACTGAAAGGAGACCCTTTGATTCCTCTTGGAAACCTTAAAGGAACCAAGCAGGGCAAATTCCTACTGTCTACTCCATAAGTTCTTGTCATTGCAGCTGTTATTACTAAATGATTATTCATATAGTATACAAACATGGATGGGCTGCTCACCAACACGCATTAGCCAGCATGGTGAGTTTATTGGTTTTTTACCTCTGAGTTTAAGATCAAGAAACACCATGGTCTTTCTTCTCAGTTGTCTGATAAGGCAGAATGAATGTTTGTGTAAATGATATTTTCCCAATAAATATATACAATTATGACAGACAAAAATAAATCATGGCCCTTATTCCCAGGAGGCTGTAAAGTCACCAACCAAGGCAGCAGTTGGTGGCCGAAGGTGGAGGGTGCTAAGAATCCCCTGATTGTGGACCCAGGCTGCCATTTGATGATGACTTTTTATTTAGGTACTTACAACTGCAGATCACTTTCAAGTGAAGGAAGATTGCAAGAATTAGAAGAAGAACTGTCTTATATTAAATAGGACATTATTGGACTTTGTGAAGTTAGAAGAAAAGGTGAAGAGACAATTGATTTAAAAAGTGGACATGTACTCTATTATAAAGGCACAAATATTGGAAATACAAGTGGAGTAGGATTCATTATAAATAAAAAGTGGAAGAACAACATTGTGGAGATTGATGGTGTATCAGACAGAGTGGCAAGATTAGTTATACAACTTAATAGCAGATACCAAATGCAGATAATTCAGGTTTATGCCCCAACAAGTGCTCATAGTGATGAAGTAGTAGAAGATTTTTATATGGATGTACAAAAGGCTTTCGATCAGAGTAAACAACATTTTAAAATTGTTATGGGAGACTTTAATGCTAGAATTGGTAAACAAATGAAAGATGAAAGTGCTGTAGGTAATTTTGGTTATGGTAATAGAAATGAGAGAGGACATAGACTAGTGGAGTTTGCTGAAAAAAAAAAACTTTATATTATGAATTTTTTTTTTTTTTTGAGAAAAATGTTAAAAGGAAATGGACATGGAAGCATCCAAATGAAGGTACAGCAGAATTGGATTATATTTTGACTAACAGAAAATACATATTTCAAGATTGTAATGTTCTTAATAAATTTAACACAGGAAGTGATCATCGATTAGTAAGATGTAAGATACATGTTAATGCAAAACTAGAGAGACAAAAATTATTAAGAAAAACAATTTTTACAGTTGATATTCCTAATCTTCAGAAACATTCTAATGAATTTAAATTAGAACTTACAAATCAGTTTCAAGTATTAGTAGATTTTGAACATGATTCAGATTTGAATGAAATTAATATGAAAATAACTGATACACTTTTAAAAACTGCAACAAAGATAGCTGGTAGAAAAAAGCAGCAATTGACCAATAAAATTTCTACTGAGACTAGAGAATTTATGAAGAAAAGAAGGAATATGAAGATATACAAAAATGATGCATTAAAAAGGATTGAATATCTCGAATTTTGTAAAATGGTACGGAAAAGAGTTGAAAATGATATAAGAAAGTATAACTGTGAACTAGCAAGGAAAGCTGTAGAAGAAAATAAAAGTCTCAAGAATGTAAAACAACATTTTGGTATTGGTAGGAAATTTATATCTGCAATAAGAAAAAAAGATGGAATTATTACTAAAAAGAGAGATGACATTATGAAATGGGTAGAAGACTTTTATCAAGAATTATATAGTAATAAAGAACAAGTACCTCCTATTTCTATTACATCTTCTGAATTGCCCAGAATTTTAAATGAAGAAGTGAAACATGCAATTAAATGTATGAAGAAAGGAAAGGCTCCAGGTAATGATGGAATTATAATTGATATATTAAAAGAAGCAGGTGAAGAAATAGAATTTTTTTTAGCAAAGTTATATACCAAATGTCTAAATGATAAAGATGTACCAGATGATTGGAAGAATGCAGTAATAATATTAATATTTAAAAAAAGGTGATAAAGAAGATATTAGAAATTACAGACCTATCAGCCTTTTATCAGTTTTATACAAAATTTTTACCAAGATAATTACAACTCGTCTACAAAGAACATTGGATTTCCACCAACCAAGGGAACAAGCTGGATTTAAAAGTGGTTTTAGTACAGTAGATCATATCCAGGTATTGAGAGAAGTTATAGAAAGGACAAATGAATATGAGTTGCCATTATGTTTTGGATTTGTAGATTATGAAAAGGCATTTGATTCTATAAACATTTCTTCAGTGATTAAAGCATTGGATCATCAAGGTATAGATCCAGGATATTGTCATATTTTAAAGAATATTTATAAAAATGCAACAGCAACAATTAAATTACATAATGATACTAGGAAAGTCAACATTGAAAAAGGTGTAAGACAAGGTGACTCCATATCTCCAAAACTTTTTTTTACAGCAGTGTTGCAAGAAGTATTTTGTGGATTAAAATGAGAAACTAAAGGAGTGAAAGTAAATGGAGATTATTTAAGTCATTTAGATTTTGCAGATGATATAGGTGTTTTTGAAAATAATGCTTCAGAGCTGCAGGAAATGTGCAGGAGTTATCAAATGAAAGTAGAAAAGTAGGACTAAAGATAAATATTACAAAGACTAAAGTAATGTTTAATCGATTTGCTCAAAATATGAAAATAAAGATTGATTATGATTAATTAGAAGAAGTTAACAGTTACAAATACCTTGGTCAGATTATTAATACAGATGGAAACATAATGGATGAAATTAATCATAGAATTAAACTTAGTTGGAGTGCTTTTGGTAGAAATAACTTGATACTAAAATGAAATATGCCTATGTGTTTGAAAAGGAAGGTTTTTAACAAATGTGTTTTACCAGTTCTTACTTATGGATCTGAGACTTGGACACTTAATAGAAGAGCAATACAGAGACTCCAGACCACTCAAAGAAGTATGGAGAGATGCATGTTGGGAGTAACAAGAAGAGATCGAAAACGCAATGTATGGGTAAGAGAACAAACAAGTGATACTGATCTCATTGAAAAAATTAAAAGATTGAAATGGAGTTGGGCTGGACATATTGCTAGAAGAGATGATAATATATGGACAATTGAAATCTTAAACTGGATTCCAAGAGATTGTAAAAGACCCAGAAAGAGACCACATGTGAGATGGATGGATGAAATAAGAAAGTGTGTAGGAGTGATGTGGAGAAGAGAAGCTAAAGATCAGAGAAGATGGATTAAACTTGGAGAGACCTTCATCCTGCAGTGCATTGATAATGGTTTATGATGATGATGATGATCACTGAGGTTCAAAGTTTATATTTGGGCTAAGAATAGTCTCTAGTTTAATAAATAATTAGTGATAATCATTACTGTATTTATCTATAGTAGATCCTATCAAAGATGTAGGTGGAGTAAGTTTGAGACTTACAAATCAAAGTGCAATAATTTACTATTAACAAATACTGAACATTTAATACAAATATGTGTGAAAAATGATGACCCACGCTGATGGTTTAGTATGAAATACATCTTGATGGTAATTGTCTTTTAAAATATTTATATATTATGTACTGTTTCATAATTGTAATATTTAAATTTTGTTTTTATATTGATTTTTTCTTTGAAATATACATTTAGCATAGAATTGCAATTTCATTCATATAAATGATTTGCCATCTTTGTTTTTGTGTTGACATTTATTTAAAGAATAAACATTTAATATGGAATTGCAAACATTTTTCTTTTATATTTCTTGTGTAGTTGAGAATCAAGAACTGATAAACTGATCTGCTTTTTTTATTAATTTGCCTTTTTTTAAACCAGTTTCTCTACATAAATCATAATCTGTGCATATATTTGCTAAATTATATTAGAGAATGTGAAAGTGACTGGGAACTTTTGGCATAGAATACCGAATGTTTTGCTTTTATATGTGTACACAGTTGAGAATAAATATGCATTCTGCATATTCCCATAGCAAATGGATAGTCACATTTCTTTTATAAATGAATGCATTGTGGGAAATAGTCTTCAATATAATTTTGCTTTACCATAATAGCTGACCTAAAAGTGTTAAAGTTGTAGAAGTTTTCAAATTTATAGATTTTTTTAATAATGGTTCGCAATCCATATATATCTATAGCTATTGGTTTCTGAATGAAATAATTAATTAAACAGTTTGTCTTTAAATACGCAATCATTATCTTAAACTTTTTAGAAAGTATTATTTTTATATTTATATTTTAAAGTTTCAGTTTTGGTATTGCTGATTTGTAAATGTTAGCCGGGAGGTCATCGCACCAGCCTTGCAAGCAAGTAGTTGGTTGCAGACGGGTGTGGGTTCGCGTCCCGGCCGATGCTATGACATATATATATAAAGATATTACATAAAATAACAATCAAACATATATTGCCATAATATCTTTTAATTTTATTAGAAAGATTTTGAGGTTTTGTATATATTTATAAATCAAAAACCGATTGCCAGATAATAAATAAAATAAAAAACTAAACTTTAAAAAAAAAAGTGTTTAGAAAATAATCTAATTAGAATATATTTGACTGTGTTCTAATCTTAGGCAAACAAGGTGTTTTAAGAGTGTTTTCATTTTATGTACTTGAAAGAAGAATCTAATCCCACAAAAATATAAACTAATTATATAGATAATTTTAATATTCACATATAATTTATAATAAGAAGATTAGTGAATGGCATAAATAATTAATTATAACTGCAAAAAGGTACAGACTTCTCTCGTTAGCATATCACTAAGAATCACTGTTTCTCCTATCATATGTTTTTGCCTTTAATAATTCCATTAAAAACATTTGGTCCAGAAATTTTAGAATAGGTTTAAAATTACTATTAATCTAGAACAAAATTCTAAATATATATCTTTGAGAGATTTAATATATTGAAATAGTACCAAACTCTCCATACAGTAGTGCCACCAAGTTCATGCCTTCTTAATCAATGGATGCAGGAAGGTTTGTGCATAAAATCCCTATCTAGTGCCTATTTATCCAATATCCCCAGATTAGTTTCTAGCTTGTGGCTTTCATCAGTGAGGAGTCTTGGATCTGATAGCACTGAACCTAGTTTTTAGGATCCAATGCAACCCAAAATATATAGATACTGAACTGAACTAGATATATATGACTATATAAGTGAATGAGTTTCGGTTGGAAATGTTATGGTGTTTTCATCTTGGGCTTCTAGCTTTATAGTTAACCAAATAGGTTAGAGGTGGCTGGTAAGATCTAAGTGCAATGCTATAAAATCCAAGGCTCCTCATTCATAAAACCCATAAGCTAGAAACTATCATCCATTGATTACTATAGATTTGCACTTGGTGGCACTATCATATAGAGAATTTGGTATTCTTATTAACAGTATGTGTACAAATATGAAATTGTGATGACCTAATTTCCCTTTTTTTTAATATATTAAAAAATTAACAAAGTTAGGGGTCATGTTGATCCAACCCAAACATTTATATAACCAGTCCACATCTGCTACTAATTATAATTCAATCTTCATGAGATGGATGCAGGTTATCCCAGTATAATGCTAGTATAATTTATGAAGACAGAAAGGATACTAAATGACAAATAAAGGTGTTGTTTTTTATGTATTCAAAATACAAAATGAACCAGTGCTATAAAGAATTAAAATTAAAAATTTTGGAATATAAAAACTATGCTATATATAATTAAAATGTGATTATTAAACCTCAATATCAGTTTCAAAAATGTCGCAAAAGATTTCTCAACTAAATATTAAAAATCTAAATGAAGAATTAACTATTATTCATGATATATTAGTAAAAAAAAAAGTTCATACTTTTTTGCAGATATGATTAATTATTTTCATTCTTCACTAATATAATTAATTTACATTACAAATATATATATATATATATATATAATGCAAAGTTTAAATTCATTATTCTTAAATAATTATCACAACTTTTAACAAAAATTTTGTTATTTCAAAAATTACATCATCAGTCAATACAGTCATAAATCATGCATAAAGTAAATATTAATAAATAACTCCACAAATATTGAGACATATTGAAAAAGTAGCCATACTAGACCAGGGGTCTTCAACATAGTCAGAAGTGCCCACCACTGGACATTTTATAATTTTTGGTGGATGATAATTAATTTAATGCCATGTTTAAAAGCTACAACTTTATTTTATGATCTTGCTTTATAAATTTTTTTATTCAATTTGTATATTTTGAATGTATAGTCACCATTTTGAATTCTATATTGAGTCTCCTAATGTAACATCAATGTCACACATTCAGTATGAAATTTTAAAAATGTGAATTGCAAAAATCTGATATGTGGCACCACAGGTAATGTAAAATGTAAAAATCTGGTAGATGATGGCATAAATAGCATAGAATTCTGTCCGTTTAGTTGACTGTTCATTTGGAGAATAAATTTGTGTTAAAATTATGTATTTTTGAGTGTATCCAAGTTTTCAATATGCCTCCTAAAAAAAATATACTTGTTTATATTCAACTGAATATTTTGTAAATGGTTTTATTGAATTGCCAGTAAATAAAACCATGCCAATATGCTTATTGTGTCAAAAATCATTTTTAATGAAAATGAAACTATATTTCAATAACATCTCATACTAAACATGAAGATAAAAGTGAAAAATCTGTAGAAAATTTTAAAGATATTTATGAACAATTTTAAAAATGTAATATCATAACCTCAACATTTGAAAAGTATTCAAGAAAAACCAAAGATGGACTCATAACAAGTTATCAGATATCTGAATTTATTGCTAAAAATGGAGGAGTTCATACTATTGGAGAAAAGTTACTAAAACTATGTTTTGAAGTATTTTTATAGACAATGATGCATCAGGACCCATATAATATTCTGAAAAAATTTGCCTATTAATAATAACATAACTAGGTGATAAGATTAACTTTTGTTATCAAAAAGTAACTTGTTTCTACACTTCAAACAAAATTATTTTCTCTGCAAGTAAATTAGTCAAGAATTGTTGACAATAATGCACTTTTAATGGCTTATGTTTGTTATTTTAATGAAAATAATTCACTGCAAGCAGAATGCTGTTTGTCAGTAACCTTATTATGAATATAAAAACAATTCAATCCTATTTTGAAAACATAACAAACTATTAGCAGATGGAACACCAGCAATGGTTGATCACTATCAAGAGTTTTTAGCACATTTGAAAAAAGAAGTTCTCAATGTATTGTGCATCAATTGTATTATACATAGGCAACATCTTGCTGCAAAGCATACTAACCCCAATTTATATTTATCTTTGACAATTGTCATAAATACAATTAACAAGATTAAATCTAATGGAAAAAAATCACCAAGTACTCAGGTAGTTTTGTAAGGATTGTGATGAATCATATGTCTGATTAATTCTTTACACAGAAGTGCATTGGTTATCGAGAGGGTACTGTCTTACAGGTTTTGTGGAATTATATATAACTATCTTAGAGTTTTTTGAAAATGACAAACAAGTCAACATGTGCCAGAAATCAAAAACACACACAAAATTTTTTTTTTAAAAATTTAGCTGATATATTTACTAAGTTAAATAAAGCTAATTTACATATCCAAGGAAAAATTATAATTCTTATTGAATGTAAAAAAAATAATTTGTTTATTTATTGATAAATTAAATTAATTCAGACAAAATATGAAGAATAAAGAATTGAATCAGTTTCCTGAATTATTGTTAATCGAAGATGATCTTGCAGTTAATGACTTGGAAACATATCGAAGTCATCTTCATATACTCAAACTTGACTTGGAAACAACTTGAAAGTGGATGCATGGATGGAGTCCCCATTTAATGTGAATATAACTGAAATTGTAATTAGGTTGCAAGAAAGATTATTACAGCTAAAATATGACACTGAGAGTAAAATAAATTTCAATGAAGGAGAATATTTATAACTGTAGCAAAATAAAAAAAATTTCAAGTGAATCCATGTTTATGGAATAAAATATGTTAACTCCTAATAACCTTTGCAACTTTATATGTGATGAAAGCAGGATTCAGTGGTCACAAACTTTTGATCAAGGAGAAAAACTGCTTGGATATATAAGAAAGGGAAGATCTTCAATTATTTTTGAAAAAAGTAAAACCAACATAAACTATATTTAACCAACACCAAGCACAAAGATTCTCATTAAAAGTAATTTCTACTCAACATTTATTTTATATATATGTATATTAGTTATTAAATAAATATGCAGTTATTTTTTATTTTTATGTTATTATGATTATCATAATATATACATAATAGTGAGTTCTGTACTTGCATTAGCTCAGTTTTAAATTTTATTTTATATCTCTAGATACGATGGCTTATATTTGTATTTGTATTGATTATTTCCTATATCTTATTCTGTAATTATTTCTCAGTGTTATGTTTGAATAAAATTATATTCTGTAAGAATATTATCAAATTTTATGTTAGGTGGACACTAAGCATACTGTAATCTCTACAAAATATGTCAAAATGGGTGGTAAACAAAAAAAGGTTGAAGATCCCTGAGCTAGATAATTGCTGATCTCTAAGAGTTTTTATTTAGATATAAATACTTTAACTTTCTTTCTCATCTAAAAATAATAAAAGAAAATAGAAGTTATATGTATATAATAAAATATTGTAATAAAAACAAATGTGCAAAACTTTTCACTATCAAAAATTCAAATTCTATAAATTGATTATATATTGTTGTAAAGAAACTGTATATAATATATTTAATGTTGAATATGCAAAAAAGTTAAACTTTCTGTACTGTGCTAATAATTGATGTAATTATAATGTGAGCACTTAAATGTATAACAAATAACTACCCATTTAACAAATTGTGAATTAATTTTAACATGATTAATTTTTTTATTTATTTTTAAAATCAATAATTTTTCATTATAATCAATCAATAAAATCTAAAATGATAAAAGATACACAGAATTTATGATTTTGAATATGTAACCTTCTCTTCTTAGATAACATCTTTTTATACATAAAAAGAAATATATTTTATTTTCACTTGTAAAGTCATTATCACATAGTTATAATATTTAACACAGCATTATGCTGTTGCACATGCACTTTGAAGATTTTAACTATAAATGAATGAATACTAACACTCAACCACATGATAAAGTCTTTGGAAAAGATAGAATGGCAAAGACTTTATCATGTGGTTGAGTGTTAGTATTCATTCATTTATAGTTAAAATCTTCAAAGCGCATGTGCAAGGCCATTCTATCTTTTCCAAAGACTTTATCATGTGGTTGAGTGTTAGTATTCATTCATTTATGGTTAAAATCTTCAAAGCGCATGTGCAACAGCGTAATGCTGTGTTAAATATTACAGTTTACAAACATCGCGTTATAAAAAATGATTTATTTACATATCACATAGTTATATAAACTATTACTTATTAAACATAATAAATCTATAGTGACACTTTATATTAGCATAAAATATAAATGTAATATTTTGTAATTTTATAATATTCAAATATCTGTCTTAATTAATGAAGTAAAAATACAGAATTTATTGTGATATACTGTTATTTTTAATTTATTTTATAACTTTATCAAGCAAAATAATGAACTACAATATATCTTATAATAACAGAAAAACTGGGACTGAACCTCTAAAAAGAAATTAGTGTTAAGAGAATAACCCACCCCCATTCATAAATGCATATAATGGCATCTGACATATTAATAATATTATACAAGGTGGGTTTGTCACAATTAATATTTATATTTCATTAATCATATTATTAAAACAATTAAACATTTATAAATAAAAAATCTAAAAAAATTATAATATTATCAAAAGTAACTAGAGGCTGTTTCCAATTTATGCAAATAGTCCATTCCACACTCTTTGAGTAATCTAATTTATGTAACACAAATTATAAGTTTTAATTGGTATGATAAAGTAAAGAATTTTTTTATGATCATATTTTGAATGACTATACTGAAAACATTTTTTCTTAAATAAAAATGCATATATTATTTGAAACATCATAAAAAATAATATTTAATAAAATTATTGACTTTTAAAAGGAAATTAAAAAAAAAAAATAGATATTCAAGCTTGAACTATAATTTATCAAGAAATCAAGTTACTTTTCAGCAAATAAATTAGTGGATATTATCCCCTTCTCTCTATTTTTTTTTTTAAATAGTAGGACAAACAAGTAAAATTAGTTTGCTGTTAAAACTAAGTAAAATGAGTTTGTCAGACATTAATAAAAAATATGTTTCTTCTTTTTTGAATATTTCTACACAGAATTATTTAGTTCTGAATGGAATAATGTGGACAAAACGTTTTATGCAATCTTTTTCTATATATATTAATTGTCAAAAATATAAGTAAAGAACTGCCTATAAATTAAAAAAAGAAAAAATAATAATACATATTGTATTAATACATAATAATTAAATTTAAAATTTTTTAAAGTAAAATGTTTTTTTTTTGAGCCTTTGATGTTATTTAATTAAAACATTAAATACCTACACAAAGCAAATACATACTAGAAAAATATTGAATATAATATCTGATAATTTTTACAATTTGGAAAATCACAAGAGATATGTATAAATGCTGTAAGCAGATAGATGTTAAGTGCATATTAGAGAAAAATGTGTATGTATAATTTAAAAGCAGCAGCATTAGGATGATTTTTTTATTATATGTAAGATATTATTTTGTAGGGCGATTGTATCTAAAGCTATTAATAAAGAAATAGTTAATTATGACAATATAAAAGTAACTTTTGAATTTATTCATAATAAGCAGATTATTAATATTATTTTCAAGTTTATACCTATTTCATAACAACCTACAATTAATTAAAACAGATGAGAAACAGATTTATGTGTGCATTAGTATACAATTCAAAAATTACTCTTAATAATTACAAAACTTTGTCTTAAACTGTCATCTATTATTTGTATAAGTAATATTTACAATTATACTATTATATCTAAATATTACAAAATTATTTATTTTATTATCATTTTATATACAATAAGTCGTTTTTTGAATCTTACATTTACATTCCCAGTGTCTCATTGTTTTATAGAAGTGTAAATTCATTGATTATAAAGTAATCTAAAATACATTCAGTATTTCTTTCTATGCATTTTAACATTTTAATGCTTCTTTAATACCTCTATAACTACATTCTAAAAATTGACTAATATTTGGAATGATCGAAAAAACAAAAATGTTGAGCACTTTTCTAAAATAAATTTTTATGCATACTTGATTAAAAAAAATCAGTAATATATTTATTTGTAGATAAAAGTTTTTGGACCAGCTAGGGGATAAAAAATTGATTTAATCAGATAAAGAAATTGTTGTATCCAACTTTTTATTTGGGTGATCAAATGTTACACGATGTCCTTAGCAACTACCATATATATATATATAATGTTAAAAAAGGATCAAACCAACATGAAATTATCATCAATATTCATAAAATATTTGATTTTAGCAATTCTATTATTTCATTATTCTATCTGTTTTTGAAGAGATGTTAATATATTAGCATCTAAACTATATATATATCAAGATAAATATAGATAGATAAATAGATAGATAGATATCTGGGTGGATGGATGAATGTATGGATGGATACATAAACAGATATACAGACTTACCAAGTAGATAATTAAATAATTAATTCAGTAGATAGATGAATTCATGAATGGATGAACAGATGAACTAGTTAGATAGATGTGCACCATTATTAAGTATATGCACATATATAACAAAAAGTGTTTTACTTCAATTGATCTTTCATTTTTGATTAATAGCTTAAAAATTTATGAGTTTTAAAAAGTGGAAATTTAATTATTATAAATATTTGTAAATATAAAGACTAAATATCTTTTTTTATTGTGCTGAGATCATAATTAAATCTTATTCTCATAAAAATTGGATTCTACTTTAAATGCTCTCTCAATAATAAAAATTGATATCTAAATGCTGGTTTATTTTTTTCCCCAATTGTCTAATAAATGTACAGTAGGTCATCAATTATTCCAACGAACTGAAACCAAATTGTTCAGATAATCAAAATTATATGTAATTATGCGAAGTTATTACTAATATATTTTGAAATATGAAGTATTAATAGAAAATAATTAATTTAGAAAATATTTGTAAATAATGAGCAAAACATATTGCAAAAACAAATTTGCATTAAATACCTTAAGTAAAATGTAAGATATAATTCTAAAAAATGGAGTACTAAGTAAAACAGCTCTAAGTAAAGCTAATTTAGTAATTTATAAATTTTAATAAATGATAAATAAATTGAAATATAATAAATTATAATTTTTAAACAATAGAGATGATGATTTTATAGCATTATTTCATTGTCTGGCATTTTGCTTTAGATGAAAAACTAGTTCTAATTATTTTTTGCTATGTATAATATTGTTCTTTCAATTTTGTATAAGAAAAAAATTTAGGAAGACTTGTTTTTTTTTGTTCAGACCTTATGAAATGAAAACTTTAATTACAAATATATTGATCTCATGATATCCAATTATTTGTAACATTTTAATTTTATTATTTAAAATATGAAGTTTCAGGCTTATAAAAACATAATTTGGTATTGTTCTATTAGCTCATCTCAGCCACTTGATGGTGTTATTTATATGCAAAAACACATAAATATGCCACTTATGTGGCTGCCACTGGCCTTATTTCTATGACAAAAGTGCAGAAAGAGACCATTTTGTATGCTGTTCTGGTGGCCGGCCTTCTGCTTTATGTTATGCACTTTATCCCAATTCTGACAGTTCAAAATTCACTACAGTATCATCTGAGGGTGTCTGGACTTCAGCCTGTCATAACTCTTCAAATATGCATGTTAAATTAATTAGCTTACAAGTTATCTGACCTACTATTACATCTTAACATTGGTAAATCTGTCGCCACACTTCCCTACTCAATATGGAACCTTCAAAAAATTTGGAAATAGTACATCCAAGCAAGATTTTGACCAGCTCATGTTTGTGTAAGAATACGTCCATGACAAATAAAATGGCTGACTGCAAAACCAAGCCATTCAAATTGTGTCAACTGCCATCCACAGAAGCTGTCATGGTCACATTTTTACAGGACAACATAGTCCTACATGCCAAGAGATGTGTGTGTGGTGAAATGATGAGACTGGAGATATCCAAAATCATCTTGCAGTTCAGTTGCAAGTCCCATCCCTGTCATTGAAAGTGTTCTCTTCGAAAGGAGAACTGCTTTGATGGATCCAGAATCCCATTCATTTTGAAAGCCTTAGTGTGAGCCATGTTCAGAAATGAAGCATGCTTTGGTAACTTATGTCCATTTCTTTGGTTTGCCTATTTAAGAGGAGTTCACTCTCTACAGTATTTAAGCATTGGCTGATGAAGTATTTTGGAAAGCAATAAAAGAATGTAGAAACACAATACCAACTATTATACAGTATTGTAGATACAATCAAACAACCTTATTAACATTAATATATAGGTATACCATCCCATATGTTACTATGCTACCAAAAAAAACCTCAATCCATTATGAAATGAATAAAAAAAAACATTTTTCCTTAAAGACATTTAATTAATTTAGATACGAATATTACACCAGCATTTTATAGCATGAGTAATTATTAATAGCTATCATCATTGAACTATTTATGCACATAGATCTGATTCTTACTGAATATCTAAATCTATGACCTCGCTATTCTAAAGATTAAATCAGCAGACGTGTATAGTGTATATAACTTTTGGCCTTCTAATGCGTAATTAATTAATACATATCTGGTTTGATTAAGTATACACATGTAATAAATATAAGTTGTCTAATTCTTTTACAAACGAGTTCTGCCTTATATAGCAGGGTGAGAGTAAAATTTGAAAAAAAAAATTGTTTTGAACTTATTTTAATTTCTATCATCCAACTTCTTATTTATATACATATATTCCACATCATCAACTAAATAACAAATAAACAAACTTGTTGATTTTGTAGATATGCTAACATACATTAATATATAAAGATATTAAAAATTAATTTTTATGCCAGCGACCCATTAACATTATATTTCTGTGTTTTTGCATAGCATCAATGCCATCAAGCAGCTGACATGAGCTAATAGAACACTATCCATAATTTAAATAATTTACATAAAGACACATTATTATTAAGATTAATTTTGCAATATTATAGTAAACATAATTTTAAAAAACTGTATTCTTGTATGAAAAACCTCAATATAAATTAGAAGTTCAATCTAATTAAAAATTAGAATGCAGTTTTACATAAATGTTTTTCAAATTTTTTAAAATAATTTGATTTCCTGTAGCAATTATAATTTTTTTTATGAAAAATCTATTATCAAGTCAACCTTTACTGTATAAATATTCACTCAAACAATTGGAAAAGACTAAATTAAATAACAGGACTCTTTTTGTTAGGGGATAAAAATAAATAGTTTAGATAATCAACATTTTGTTATTCATTATACTAACAATAGATATGATGTATATATTGTTGTTGTATTCAATAAGTCAACCTAGTTTTTATACGTTATTTTTGCCTTCATTGGCTATGATTTAAATAATATGCTTTTCTATATTTAAGTAATATATATATATATTCAAATGATTTTTAATTGCTGTTGAATGTTCTTATTCATCACAGTTGTCATTTTTAATAATGAATTAAAGATTAGAGTAAAAGAAGTTTCAATTTCAAATAATCCTTTCTGTTAGAAAAGTCGAATTCCTGAAGCACATACTGTTAGTTGCAGTTATTTTGAGTTTGGTCATTGACTTTTCCACTTTTGTTTCTTTGAAATTGTCAATCATCTAAGCATTTAACCTCAGTTGAAAGAGCAATCAAAGAACATTATGTGTTTATTTATATATTCTTTTTTTTACATAATTCTATGATTTGAATTTTTTATCTTTGGATGTTTTTTCCATTTGACAAACCTCATTCTATATATAGAAGAATTTGTTGAAACCGGTTAGTTTTGTTTTTCATGTGTATATGTGTGTGTATGTTTTTCAATAACAAAATATTGTATTTAACAAAAATGTAAAAGTAATTAAAATTTCCAAATAAATATTAAGAATATAATTTTAAAGAGTCATTGATTTTATTAATATTATGTCTATTAATGTCATTTTATTATTATTAAATTGGCAGATTTGAAATCTAAAATCTCCTGAATCAAAACTCAATCTCTCATCTGGTTACATCATATGAATTTTCAATTAACCATTGGTATTAAAATAATCATGTGTGCAAATGCTAGAGAGGTCAACTAATATTTGAATACCAAAGTAATAGATAAAGAACAATAGTTTTTATTCAATTACACTTTTTTTTTTGTTAGATTTGTAATTAATCCAGAAATTTATAATTATTATATCTCCCACTTTCATCACTTTCTTAATATTATTATCTTTAACAAATACATTTAAGTTTCTGCTTGCATCTTCTTTATGATTCAATCATATACAATTCTGAGTTATATTTAAGCAGATATAAATAGCCAAAATATTAATCTAAAATATTTTAAATTGTTTAGTATATCAACTATATAATATATATTCTTGTGGGCTCATAACATTTACTATTACTTCAACAAACCTGAAATGGCATAGCTAAATGTTATATTTCTTTTATCTATTGGAAATAAGTTTTATTTTATAATGAAATATATATGGGTTTTGTATTTTACTTTTTAGCAATTTCTTTTTGTCATTATTGATTTACTTTTATTTTGTCTTTCTTTATTTTGTTTAATTTCTTATTACTATTATCTATATTACTCTGTGATGGTATAGAATAACATAAGTATTAGTTGATCATAATAACAAAATGTAATTTCAAACTGCACAAAAAATGTAATCTGAATTATTTTCATATGCTATATTGAAAATGTTCTGAATAGAAAGAAAACTATTTTAATAATAGCTATGGTTTGACATTAATGTGATGCATTATGACTACATGAAATAAATTATAAATAAATGTGTGCTTATTTATCAATGATCAAAAAGGAATTCTGAGCAGTTAGTTTAGTGATTAAAATTAATTGCATGTAAGCAGAATGCTTCTGGATCAATTTACAGCTTATGCAAATGAACTGTTCTCGAGAAATAGATGGACGTCAATCATCTTCATGATAAAATGATTGAAAAATAATAATAACAAAAAACAAATTGATTTTGAGAACTTTTTTTCAATGCTGACTTTAAATTTGAAAACATACTCTCTAATCAAATCTTTGATGGTAAAACAATAGGATTAACCTGGATCTTTGTCACAAATGTATTTACCAAATATTCTAATTCTAAGATGTAATAGAATTATTGTAGACAAAAATTATTTCTGCCAATTTCTTTATTCCAACAAATCATCTCAATGTCAATAGACAATTTGTGGAATGATTTGAGAGGGAAAAAATATTGAAAAAAAAATTTATTTCATGGTGTCATAGTGTATAGTAATTAAAAAAAGTAGAATATGGATAATTGAACAATGTAATATTTAATATAAAAAAGGTGTTAAAAGAGTATTTGTATGTATATGTACTAATTCTTTTAAATTTTAAATAAAATATTTAAATAAGATATAATTTGGTATGAATCCATTACAATGAAGTTTAAAATTTAATTCAAATGTTTGTATTACTAAATTAAGAATCTATTATTCTTAAGCATTTAATCACCATATATATTGTATTAATATTGAATCTGTTATTAAAAGGAAACTTAATATACATATATCTTTGATATATAGATAATTCAATTTTTTTTTAATACCAGAGGTTAGTTTATATTCTTTACTATTTTTAGACCATCTTGGAATGTTATAATTATTTTAAATATCTATACATTAAAATATTTTTTATTTATTCTGTTTATAGCATATATAAAATATCAATATTTTTCTACTTTTAAACAAATTATTTTGGAAAAGATATTATATCAAAGCAAATAGAATTAGTAAATGGTTTGAGCATCTTAAAATAATATTTTAATAACAAATGTATGTTTGGATTCAAATTTAACACTAAATTGTAAAACATGAATATAAATGCTGATAATTTATTTTTTAAATTATATTCATAAAATTATTAACTATTGATGTTATGAGTGTCAGAGACTTGAATATTTATCAGATCCTTTATTCTTACTTTCTAAAATCAAGTTTTGTTCAAAAATGGGTGTATTTCAATTTCATTTATCTATACTTCTTAAAAGCCCTATTCATTATTTTTGTTTTTAAAAAATATATTGTTAAATTCTGTTTATTTAAAACATAATTTAAATCGTTTTTCTCTAGTAAAGAAGATTATTTCATAATATAATATTGTAAAACCATTTTAATCTGATCACTTGTGTTTCAGTTAAAAGTTCTAATTTTTTTGTTCATGAAGGTTGTAGCTATGATTCATATATGCAGTAAAAGAAAATAAATCATGTGGTCAGTATTTATCTGTGTGAATGTGGAACCATATTGCAATTCCATTTTTTAATTTTTATAGTCAGTGCATTATTACTTATGTGGTTATCACAAAATAATCTGAAATTTAAAGCACATAATTTCTGATCAATATTGATTGCATAGCAAAATTGACTATAACCCAAACTATCTGGAAAAAAAATCTTGTTTGTAACTTTTAAAATTTTATTAAGGTTTATCCAATTCAAACTTGAATCCCAAATGCGGATATGATAGGCAGATGCACTAACCAATATAATATCTTCCATATTAACTACTTTGCAATGCATTTTAAAAGTATATGTGATTGTTCAATTTCTCTAAAAGAATTTTAAATTTATTAAGTAACTTATTTTGAAACTAAGATATATTTTAAATTATTTTAATTATATTTAAAAATTTATGAAAGTTGAAACTGTGATATTTATGTTAATATTTTTAATTTAATTTTTATTTTTATTATATTAATCTGCAACAGTTACATGCAATTTTATAACATAATCTACACATGGTAAATGATATACTCATTAGAAAAGTATTATTTTGTGGTGTACTTACAGTTTTAAATAGACATTTAAAAGAAGTAAAACAAATATGTCTTTTGTCATCTGTATTATTGCCATTGTCATTACTAGTAGCTTAAGATCTTTCTGATGCCCCTAAAAATACATTCGGAGCCTTTCCTCTAAGTATGGATTTGTAAGCATTTTTGCAAATGTTTTTTAAAATCCAAATGTTGAATTTTCCTTGACTATTTAAATTTTTTTATATAAAATGAATGAGTTAACAGTTGAAATAGTCAACATTTGGAAGAAAATTGCCATTGACCACTATCTAGTTCAAGTTATAATCTGAAATCATCTTTGTTTTCACAGTGTTAGAACATGTGTATGAAAATTCTATATAGCAATACCACACAAAATTTTCATAAGCTGGTAACTGAGTTCAATTGATGTATTCCTTCATAAAATTTACAATCAGGTATTATAATAAAATAAATATGATTTTTATTCTAATAATTATTTACAAAAAATATTACATTTATATACAAAAGTAGGAGAAAAAATAATTATAGACTGCAAAAAATGAAAAAAGAAAATTATTTAGTTTAGTGTGGTGGTATGACATTGGTAAACTTCAAAAACAATAACATAAAACTTAGACTATATGAAGTAAATTCAAACAAGTTTGATTTTTGCAAAATAGAGATATATTTAGGAAGATAATGAGATGGACACCGATTCAATTTAAAAAGCAATATGAAATTAGGAAATTTAAAAATTGATAGCAGTATAATTAACCGCATGTAGCCATTGAAGGTTAAAATTGAACTTTTGTAAATAACTTTTTTATTTATTTCTTTTATTTATCTAGCTTAGTACCTGTCTGATTTTTCAAATTAAAATAATTACATTGTTTAATACTTTCTGTATAAATGTTTTATGAAAAATAGTAACTTATGAATATTGACATTATAGTTTATTATCATTATAATTAGGAGCACAAAAATTGGCTGTATTGATTAAATAAATAATTGAACAATCTATTGCTCATGGATACATAAGAAGTTTAACCTATGGAAATGATAACCACATCATGATCCACTATAGTGAATGAAGAGTCATTAAATAATCAGAAAGTCTGATAAGAAATTATAATTCAATATGAATAATCTATTATTACTTTTAGAAATTCAAACCCTATAATATAAAAAGAATTTACATACTGCTTATCTTACAAATTTGAGTAATCAAGATACCAACAGATTTTTTTTCATCAATTTGAAAAAAAAGGTAATAATACATAACCTTATTTAGTACAAAGCTAGATCTAAGTGAATCATTTTTAAAAAGAATTTAGTTAAATAATAATTTTTATGAATTATCCCAAACAGGGATCAACTTTCAAGCAAAATGAAATTCAAAGAAATCTACTTAAAAGCTCAAAACATAAAAGAAATCAAAAAAACTTGGAAAATAAGAAAAGGTAGTAGAGATGAAAATTTAATAAATTATTTTAAAAGTCTGAAGATATCCAAAAGTACAAGAAAACATCAAATTATATGAGATTATAACAATAAAATATACAGCAGATTAATTATTCCATATCAGTTCAAATATTCATATCACTACTCTATAAATCAAAAATGATTTTGGTTTGTATTTTTAACTCCCTTCTTTATTCACAAGTGATTTATGAATTTTAATTCAAATGTTTCAATGATTTGACCATAAAATCAGCATTTATTAATGTTTTCATCCATATATCATTTATGTTATTATCATTTTGAATATTTCAAACCTTCATTTTAAATTAATTTGATTTTATTTTTCCCATGACAGAATCACCTAATACTCATTTTAATTATCTTAAGAAATATCGATATTATTTCCAATATTGTAAATTTATTTTGATTTATATTATATGACAGAATCAGAATTTTCACTTCTATAATCACAATAAATTTGTATTATTGCATATACGGGAATAATACCAATATTTTTTAAGATATTTAAAATAAGTTAGTAGATGATTCTGCTTTGAAAAAAAAATACATTGAGTTAATATTAAATGGATGTTTCAATTCTATATTTATTACTGCAGTAATTTGCTTCCTATAGAATAAGTTAAGCCATAAAAAACAACTGTCATTCCTGTTTATTCAACATTTTAAACATGATAATGCAAGAATTTTAATATTATTGATCTATGTCATTATAGAGGTCAGAATTCCGATTTTACAATATAATTATCATTATGTTATAAAAAAAAATTAACTTTATTATTTTTTAACAATAAATATTTTTACAAGTACATTTCTTATTGAACATTTGAAAAATTAATCTTTCCCAATTCATGAGCTTCCAACAACTACTTAGTTTTGCTTTTAAATATTTAAATGTAATTTAGCTTGACCTTACAATTACATACATCATCATCATCAACCATTATCAATCCACCCACTGCAGGATGAAGGTCTCTCCAAGTTCAATCCATCTTTTCCGATCTTTAGCTTCTCTTCTCCACATCACCCCTGCACACTTTCTTATTTCATCCATCTATCTCACATGTGGTCTCTTTCTGGTTCTTTTACAATCTCTTGGAATACAGTTTAAAATTTCAATATATTGACATGTATATACCTTATGTATTTATCACTATTTAGTAAAATACATCTTAATATTAGTATAATGTTTAACACTACTTTAAATACTCAATACAATTCATTATCATTATTCAATTCTCCAATCTTTTGTTCATATATATATATATATTAGTTTTAAAAAAAAAAATTTCGTCAATTTATAATAAATAATGTCATGTGATTGTCCCTTTCTTGAAACACATTATTTATTTGTAATCACAATTGAGATTTATAAAAGAGTATATGAATTGGATTCCTTTGTGCTCTTATAATAGAATATGTGTAATGTAACTACTAATGGGCTTGAGGATTTGGCATGTATTTAGCCTAGTAAATCATATATATTGTGAAAATTTGATTTGCTTCCTATGCAATATTTCTCATAGCAGTAATATGGGATGTGAAACTAATTTGAATTACTTAGTATTATTGAAATCTTTCATAGAAATTTTTTTTATCTTAAATATACACACTATCTGTATATTTATACTTTTCTACTTCATCATATACAATAATATGGATAAAGATATCTTAAAAAAATAAATTATGTTTTTAGATGTCTTTATTTATCTAATTAATATATATGTGGAGAAATAAAAAGTTGTCAAGTACATTCAAAATATTATATATGAAAAAAAGGGATGGAGTTGAATTAATTCTTCCATATGATTGTGTTTAACAATAATGAATATATTGATTTTTAATAAAAGTTTACTGTATATATCTGGGATTAAAATGATATGATAGTTGAATAGTCTAATAAAGAACTTAATCATTTAGATATCTGGGAGGATGGAATTATTGTTGTGAATATTTTGATTTCTTTTATTAAAGTATAAAAATACACTATCAATTATCAAAAAGTGTTAAAGATACTTTATATTTTAACGAAATTTAAACATTATCATAAATTCACATTTATTTCAAATGCTATTATTTTAACACTTTATCAAAAGCAGGTCCTTATGTAAAGTTTCACTGGGGTATCAGGCAACTTAGAACTATTATATAGCACCTATATGCACATATATATTAATTAAACATATTTGCTTTGCATTTATATATAAATAAATTATATCAATTATAATTTAATCTTTTTTTAAAATTAAAAAGTCTATATTTAATAAGTAATCATAGTTAGCTCATAAACAAAATCCTAAGGCAATATATATTTGTTTTGAATTACATAAAATATTTCCCTCAAAATTTAAACCTTAAAATTTCATTCAGGTTAAAGTGACAGTTAAAAGACAATCTACTCTACTTTTCAGATTTTATTATTTTCTTTAATCAAAATAGAAGATATTGGTCATGTGACATAGGGCAACAACCTTGTTTACCACCAGCAGCACCTGAGCTGAAAATAACTTAGCCTGCTGAAACAGATGGATTCTGGATGAACATTTTTTTTAAAAAAGTGAAATAAAATTTCAACAAGTCTGAATTTTAATCATGGGAAAATACTGTCAAAAAAGTATCTGATATCTGCTTTAAAAAAGGCGTAGTTGTATACTTCTTCATCATCTCTTTGACCCTCAAAATAAATCTTAAAAAAAAAAAAACTATAATCAAGCCCAAAATATGTTATCAAAAGTTTTTCTTTTCTTTATTTATTAAGATTCTATTTGATAAGAAAAAAATCATTATATATGTGTGTGCGTTTTATTGTCTTATAAAAAAAATATTGGTGTTATAAGTGAAGCAAACCAATGCATTTGCCTTGTGTTGTGTTATGATTGTGTATGAATTTTAACAGGATTGCAATCTTATTAACAGTTTTAAGTCTGGAGATTAATTTCTAAAATAAACATTACATTTCCTACGCAAATAAAGATGTAGGTATTGATGGAATGTTAAATAAATAACTATCTAGAAAATAATGTTTTAAGATATGGACTATTTAAGTAAAAAAAAACAAACAACGTACCTCTGTTTGTGCTATGTTATTACAAACTCCAAAGAAAATTTGATATAAAGTCCTATATATTTTATTAAAGAATGTAATTTTTTTTCATTAAATAAAATAATTTTCCGAAAATCTTTCAGATATTATCATTCAATGTTTCGATCTCTTATATATATATATTCAAGTAAGTAATTTAAGTAACTAAACGATTTGCTTTGATATCATATGATGTTTGATCATCAAAAGTGACAGCTTAAACTTTAATCTAGAAAAATTTTGCTCGCAAGTCAGCGATATTACAGTTACATTAAACCACACATTGAGCTACATAATTCAATGTGTTTATGTTCAACTGTTTTATTGACATCTTTGAATTTAAAGTGATAAATTGGCAATCCTAAGTACAACAAAGATCTGTTCTGCATCTTTTCATATAGAGGAGCCATGGCAGAAAAATCAATATTTATTAGATTAGTCGATGCAATTTCAGTGAGAGTATAGATGTTTTCCATTCTTGTTTTATCTGCTAGATAAAAATAGCTAAATATCCACTTACTGACCAATAGTTAGATGACTATCTGGGTTCACCATGAATTGCCTAAAAGAAAAAAAAACCTTAACTAGTTAAAAAATAAATCAAGTTCTACTTTTATATGAATCCAAGTCAAAGACTCATGAGATAGAGTGATAGCCACTACATCATGAAAATTTATATATACTGTATATATAATAGTTCCTACCCACAAGCTTGTCATTTCAAATTACATTTTTTATTATTATACTTTGATTTTTTTTTCATTTCCCGTAGTCCTTTTTTTTCTCTTTGTAACTTTTCATTTTTAATATATCTGACTAATATAACTATTTTTTTTTATAATTTTTATGTTTAAATGCATAATAATAATTACAACTAACACCTGGAAGGCCTATTTGCTTAGAATTGTTTGTGTGCGTACGCAGATTTAAAGTAATTTTTATTTTATTAAAAACGTAGCTTCTTGGCCATAATGAACTGTTTGTTTTGCTTTAAATCTAATATAAACAAATTAATTTTATTCATGAATGCAGTATTAACGATGTGCAGTCAACGAAAAGCAGTTAAAAGTGCGATTAAATAAATAACTATTATATAGTTCTGTATTTTCAATACAATTATATAGTTCACTTTGGAAATATGCTCATTTTAAAAAATAAACTTTATAATTTTTATCAATGTACTTTATGGAAGGAAAAAAACATTTGTAATTAAGGAAAGCTAATATATTATGTTCAGATAAATAAATATTAGATAAACTTAATTCCAGATATGTACATACTTAACACAACTTAGTCTTTTGATCCTCCATAAACAGAAAATCTTTAAGTGACACTAAGCAATTATGATAAAAATTATAATTCCTGTAATGGCTTTATTAATTAGCAGCATAATGTATCTTTTTATTATTTTCTGTTGGATGATAAAAACGCAATGTAATCCGAAGAAATTAATCAAGACTAGTTTAACACCTACATATATATGCTCTTAAAATTTTTTCAAAATTTATACTTAATGCATAGAATTCTGATACCTTTTAAAATAAGCTGGTTTTATTCTATATTGCCTTTAATATTTAATTTTCTTTGCAGATTATATATCATTTTGTGTTTGTGTGAGTTTGTTATTAACTACACCATTCATATGTCGAGGAAATTATTTTAGAGATTAATTCTCTCTTGTATTTCTGGAATATTTTAGAATGTTTTTATAAATAAAATAAAATTTTATAACTATATTTAGAATAAAAAAATTTTTCTTAAATTTCTAATGCATACATAGAATCAATATTCAATTTTAAACTTTAAGCAAAATTATCTAAAATCAATGCCATGTTAATTACATCACTTCTCACACAATGCTGTGTAAATTATAAATGTCAATAATTAAATATTTAATCTTAAATCAAACATTTAGATTTAAAAAATTGTTTATGATTTAAATAAATTATACAATTTCTATTTTTATAAAATAAATATTCAAATTTGATTTACACAAAAAAATTTAATATCATGTTAAATTTTTTATTGTTATATATTATTAAACATGTAAAGGTCTTGATATATAATAAACATCAAAATAAAGTTTTATAATATATAGATAACAGCGCATATGCTTGTCATGTTCATGATCTAGGTTCAAATCAGGTTGGATAACTTTAAAAAAAAATTCTAATTCTAATCAGGATTTTTCTTTCAAATAGCCAACCCAGCTACCATTTCATGTTAGTTGTTAAAGGAATATCCATATATTATTAGATAGAGAGTAGAACTAGAAAAATACTCAAACATTCATCATCTGGCAATTAATAAGTGTAACGAGTATTATCTTCTTTCTTACAGTTTTCTATGAAGGTCATTGGAATCTTTAATCTGAAATGGTTTAATAAAGATCTTTTTATCCTTATATATTTAAATTTTCAGTAAGTTACATTAATAAGATATAAAAAGAAAAAAATATTTTTAATTAATGGCATAATTAAAAAAAAAAAATCCTAAGAGTTCCTCAAATTGATCTATATTTTTGTTACATATGTTATTAAAATCATATCAGGAAACATATAATAAATATAGAAGTGATTGTATTCAACTGATATACAATTAACTGATAATTAAAATTTAGAAATACTTTTATAATAATTGTTATAAATTATAATAATTAAGGACAAGCAATAAAATTTGCTTTTGTTTGTATTTAAGGATTGTTAATAAAATTATGAAAATAAAAGTTTAAAAGAACTCTTTAAACTTCATTATCATGAATCTTCAGCAAGAAACAGAAAAGGGGAAAGAACATCTAACATTGTTTGCAATCTACCTTGAATGCCTTTTGATCTTTTTCAAGAGTAAGTGCAAAACAAAAGTAATTAATATTTTTGAAATGAAAAACAAACTAAATAATAGAAAAATATATATGAATTTTATTATTGCTAATGTCTGTATAAACACTCATAAAAATAAAGTATTTTTCTTTGATTAACCGCATATTTTCTTTTCACTTTAACTTTCTTTATAATATATATGGGTTTTACATTACAGCATCAGTTGTTAAATATTTTAATATTACCACTAAATATATATATATAAGTGTAGGTGTGTGAGAGAATATATACTACTGACATAAATACTTTCATGATTAAAGCTCTTGAAGAAAGTAATGACTAGATTCCAAAAATATATCTGGATGAATCTTTATAATGTTAAACCAAAATTTATTAAATTTCAAAATAACTAGCACAAAGAAAGAAAACAAATCATACTGAGTTTTTTGTCTATCCTTATGCAAGAAACTTGAAAGAATATTTGATATATATATATATATATATATATATATATATATATATATATATATATATATATATATATATATATATATATATATATATATATGGAGTTTATATATAAGCACAACTATATCCTTGGCATGGTAGTTGGCATATCTAATTGCCATACCCATGATCTGGATTCAATTCCAAACCATATGAACTTTGAAATTTTTTCCCAGGTTATAAGCAGATTTATTTTTTCACTTTTTTTTAAATAACCAGTTTATATCTTATTAAATACATATTGAATTAATATTAAAATTTGGATTAATAGATAATTTGAGTTGATAGCAGTAAAAATAAAAATATAATTTTAATATGATATTGCTTTTGCCACTGGTGCAATATCATTTCTATGACTGAACCACTTGCCTTTCTCTTTTATTTATATTTATACATATCGCATGTCTTGTGGCAGTAATAACCAATTGCCAAACTTAGCCAGAGAAAAGGTGGAGAGTTGGTCAAAGAGAGAGATAGAGCATTAGCATAGCATTTTTAGTCATAAAGATAGATTTAATTAAATTTAACAAGGAATAATTTAAAGTTCAATTAACAACCTATATATACATTTGCACACTCAAAAATATTAAAATATTTACATGCACATGATTGTGTATATGAAAGTTAAATTTCTAACATTGGTTTTAAAAAATGGAAAAAGATCTAAGTTCAATTCTAAATTTTAAATAAATTCTAAATAGATTGTAAAACAGATCTAATAAAGCTCATTATCAAAGATTCAAAATCAAATTTTAATTAAAAAATTAAATATATTTTTGAAAAACAATATAGTTAGTTTAAGATCAACTGGTATATAGATTTGGTAAATAACCTAAACTTGTTTATCAAATTCCATACAAAATGAGAAAGTAGAATAATTATCATGAAGTTATATAAAGACCAAAATTGTCTTGTATTATTCATCCACCCTTATTTTTAGTTATAGAAGTAGTCTGACTATATTATTTTTCTCTTATTATAACAAAGATAGTTTTAAAAAGAACCCACTATGAAGTATCGGAAAAGCCTCAATACTAATTAAAATAACTGCTAAATTGGAAAAAAAGCATGAATAAGTAAATAAAAAAATCATTGTCTGCATCAGCAAATGTAGTTACCATTCATGCTTACCTACTGTTAATCATCCCCAAACTTACTACAACAATTAGCTAACTTAAAAAAATTATAAAATTGTAACATTTATCAGATATGATATTTTACTCAAAAATCATAAAATTTTTGACAATATATTAAATACTGCAGAATTCAGAGATGATTTAAATAAGTACTCAAAGATCACCTGGAAAACAACATATTCAAACTGTAAGTTATTTGCATTTATGTATTTTTCACAGACTTTCATGTATAAACTTTAGAAAAATAAAAGGAATCTATCATTAAAAAATTTAGCAATAAATTACATATATAACATTTTTTCACTCTTAGTTTACTTTTTTTTTTAAATGTTTTTTCATCTTTATATATAATCTTATGATTCTTTATTTGATATAATAATCTTATTTTTATTATGTTATATATTTTTTATTACTGTTAAAAATCATTCCAGAATCCTTAAAAAGATATAGTAAGATGAAGTAAAAATCAAAATCTAATTACAACACTAACAATAATAGTATAAATTAATTGTGGTTAAGAAAAAAAAAACCCTTTTGATAAAAGATTTTTAAATGTATTATTTAAATTTGAACAATATTTATAGGTTTTATATTATATATTAGGGATATTACTAGCATATGAAAATAATAATAATAATAATAATAATAATAATAATAATAATAATAATAATAATAATAATTATTATTATTATTATTATTATTATTATTTTTGAATTATTTTAAAGAATGGCAAAACGGTTCATAAATAGTAAATAATGCAATAAATGCATGATGATTTAATACTTAAGTATTGACAGTTAAAATTAGGGTTAAATTAAATATATTTCTTGGATACCAAAATATAATTTTGGTAAAATAGAGTGTGAAAATGTGAATATGAAGGTAAACATTTAATGCAAATTTCAATTCATTAAATCAATATTGTGTTGTAAAAAGCATTGTAAAAAGTAATAAAGAACATAAATGATATTAATATTATATGGGAAGAAAGATAAAGTTGTATTAACACATATATTATACACAAAGTTAAATTAAGATTAAGCATAAAATAAATACCAAGAACATAGTCATAATAATAATGATAAAAAAAAATTTATATACTTATTTAATTAAAATAAATATGTAAGATTTGGTATATTATTGATAGAGTATTAATAAATTTTACTTAAGAATAAAACAATATCTAATATTAGCAGGCTTTCTACAATAAACTTTTTCTTACCCTTTAATGTAATTTGATTGCAAGTATATTTATGCCACAAATACCACATAATTTCCAAAATAGAAAATGTTTATAAAATTTTATTTTTTTATGATTATTAATTAGTCCTTCACAATACATATTTTCTTCTTTCTTTGATTCTAATGACAACAAAAGTGTCACTTCTCATTATGAGGGGATAATGAATAGATCATATGATGCTGTCATCTCCTCTTCTCTCTCCATACAGGCAACCAATGATCATTGTCAGCACAAAATTATATCATCCAGGGTCTGAGTGGCAGCTGTAATTTCTTTAATAATGCATTATAATTTTCTTAATTTTATCAATGATTTCAGTTATCATTTTAAATTAGTAATTGTTAAAACACAAAGTGCAGTTAGATGTTAATAAGTATTTCCAAATGTTGATGGTTTATTATAATTAATTCAATATTTATGTATTATCCCATAACCTAAGTTTGGAAGCCATGTTTTTTTAAATCATACATTTCAGGGGCATATAAGTATTTCTGGGTTTTTCAATTATAAATTTTGGTTAAGTTTAAAAAATTGTAATAAATCTATTATAAATTCCATTGACAAGATTTAATTATTTTTTATATCTTATAATATATAAACATTAACATGTTCCTATTTTTATGTATAGTGTTAAGATTGTCATTGTACTTTTACATTCAGCATCTTTGCAATGCATTTGTGGCTATTTTTCAGGCTATTAGTGTTTGCAGGCTGCAGGCATGAATAACCCACATTTTTTATTCTGTTTGCTCCAGTTTAAATTATTAAATTTATTTTAATTATAATTTACTGCTATACTTTTGTCTAATTTAATTTATATTTATAATAGTAATAACAAAAAATGACTCTTTATTTTTTAAACTTAGCAGGAATTTATAATCAATTTATTAATATTTTTAAACATAACAAGTAACACATATTCAGTACAATAATATTGTGGGGGGGGGGGGAGGGAGAATGCTTACATGCCCTGAAAATATATAATTAAAAAAAGCATGGCTGCTGAGCTTGGGTTATGGGATTATACATAAGTATCTATAATTCTTATAAATAAAATCTAGTGTTTGTTTCTTAGTCTGTCTTCTCAATGTATCTGCAATATGACAAGTAAAGTTCAGCAGTGACAGTCATAGTGACTTATTATCTGCCTATATATATCCTTTTCATAATAATATAATGTAGTCCCCTTCAGTCATAATTTTAGTCACTTTAATTTAATTTTATTAAATCATTAATGATTTTTTTATGCAAGAGAATATACATTAAGTATTCACTCAAAAAATTATTGGTATAAACTCAAAATAAAATTTTATATCCACATTTTATTTATTTGCTATCTAAAATATTATGTATATAGATATATATTTATACAAAAAAATAAGATAAGGCACTTTTTTCCTTATTTCCAAATAATTTAATTAAGGAATTAATTGGAGGGTTATTTTTAATTATACCCCAAATTAAAGTTTTGTATCACTTTTTTTTTACTTAATAAACAATTAATATAAAATAGTTTTATTTTTATTATGCATTGCTTTTAAAATATATACATATAAATACATCATAATGATATGTATACAATCAAAATTACCCCAAATACAAAACTAAAACAGACAATCTATAGTTTCACTGCTACAAGCAAACATTTCAAATGTAAAGAACTAAAACATAGCAAATTTATACTAATATTACTCTCAATTTCCTATTACATCCCTTACACCCTTAATATTAAAAGAACTTTTAAACAAATTAATTGCTTCAGAATCATAAATTTTCAATAATAAAGTCTCTAATTTTTTTTTTTTTATATTTCATTTCTTTCAAAGAAGATTTAAAAAAGAATTAAATTATTAAAAATTTATAATTTTGAAGCAATTAACATGTTTAAAAGTTATTTTAATATTAAGGATATGTAGGATGTAATTGGGAATTGTGGGTAATATTTACAGTATTAATTTGTTGTTATGTTTTAATCCTTTACACTTGAAAAGTCTGTTAATATCAGTGAAACCATTCGTTGTGTTTTAGAGTTTATTTCTTTGGCTAGTCTGGCTTAGTTTTTAATTTGGGGTAATTTAGATTATTTTATAGATTAGTTTAGCTTTAGGCTTTTAATTATATATATATATATTTATATCTAAAATATATCAATAAATACAATGATTATAATCACATTATTTTATAATAAAAATATTAATTCTGTTATTTATTATCAAAATTTATAGAGTGACAAAATGTACAATAAATATTTTTATTAAATTAAGATGCATATGATAAATAATACAACTATTATAACCATTGTCACTATGTTAGTTTATATTTCTGTAGTTGTTTTTTTTAATTAATTATTGGTATGGCCATTTTATTATGCCAAAGGCTGCCATATTGTATTCAGTTTGAATCATTATAATGTAAATGTTTGAGTTAGTAAAGTTAGATATTATATTAGTGATGAAATGTTTTATATTTTTGCCATATGTATTTAATATATCCTGCTACATACGTATACCCCATAAAAAAGTTTGAGTTATTTTGCATGTTTTGTCTTTTTGATTAAAGATCTAGTATTTTCTTATATATATATATATATATATATTCTCTGAATATTTATCTATATATATATATATATATATATATTCTCTGAATGTTGACTGATGATGTAAACATATATACTTATTAGCAATTTTATTATTTAGTTATAACTGCAAGGTATTTGAATTCTGATATCTTTTAATTGTATTATGCAATGTAAGCAATACTAATAATATGATTATCTGAAATGAATAGAAACTTTAAAGTCAAGATTAAGAAATTATGACAATAATTAGAAAGCTTGAAAATGTTAGGAATAAAATTCATTTCTAAAACAGTGTGCTTCAAAATTGCATGGTTTAACACATGCATACACAAGTTAAATTACAATAATATGTGTAAACATACTATTTATCAGAATTACATTAGAGTCAACCATATAATTAGTGTTAGAATAAATAAAAGTATTTAAATCTGAAAGTCAATGAATTAATAAAAAAAATCATTATGTTGTTCAGAAATGAAAGTTAAGTTCATTTAAAATACTTGTTATAATTGGATATCATTATGAATCTGATAAAATGAAAGTAACTCCTATGGAAAGTTAATTTAGTTGGTAAAGTAAATTGAAATAGAAGATATTAGTTCATCTGACAATAATGACACTGTGAATAGTTATGCATATAAATAAATATATTAGGATCTTTATTAAAGAAGGTTTTCTTAATGTGTTTATTGGTGTTTCATTCAATATGTAATCTCCTGAACTATGCTGGAAATAATGGTGATATGTGGTGATTATCTAATGAAATGGAGAAAAAATGAAAAGAAGCCTTCAAAGTAGCAGTTTAATTCATTTTTTATTATAGGTTTATTTTATAGTTCTGAAGGAAAATATATTGGATATAATGTCATTTAGTACATTAAGAAAACTCAAGATAGAATGGCACATTTACAAAAAGATTGGAATTTAAACCCAATGTCAATCATCTTCAAGGTTCTGGTATATCTTGGTAGCATCCAACTGAATTAATAAAAACTTCTAAAACTATAGGTAACCATTAAACCTGTGTCATTTCTCTTCTCCCACATTTTAGACATCTAGTGATCATATTGGAAATCAATTTCATTTGGATTTTAATCATTGCCACATATTTATAATAAATGTGCTAAATAGTTAGGACTTTTTCTGGTGAAAATGTGATTTTAATTCTTCTGTAAATTATTTTAATCTAGTTCTTTATATATCTAGTGTACTTTCATTATTTCCATATCATAATTATCCCACTGCTAAATTCATTAGAGTATTTAAATAAACATTATACTTACTGAAATAAAATTATAATTTTTGCATATTTCAATACTATTAGAGTGTTGATACATATAAATTTTGAATGCACAATGAAAAATATTTCCTCTATTTTTAGATATTTTTTTCCATAAATGATATTTATTTTTTTTCAGCCTAACACCATGTCTGGGTCCCATTTTATGTTCTTAAAATATAGGGCTATTTAGAAAGTTTATCTTTGGCATGTTGTATAAGTGCATATGTTAGGTTATTCTATATCTCAAGTTTGATCTAGTCACTCCATCGTATTCAAATGGGGCTCATGTTCCAAACTCATTATTGAATAAGTCATATTTGAATGAATTAACATTTACAAACTATCTTTAATGTTGTTTTACAATCTATTAAGGCTTGAAGGTATTTTATAACTTTATTTTAATATCATTTTTGACATATTTTTAATAAACTTATTAGTTCTAGATATAAAAGAAATAGATTCTCATTTAATGTTATTCTTAATTTGATTTTATTTTTTTGTGTGTGCTATGTTTTTTAAATTTTTTTATAAATTTACATACAGACTTTTTTAAAAAACCACTTCCATATACAAATTATCATTTTTTTGCAAAAATGTCATTGAATTCACTAGATTGTGCTTTTTAAAATCCAAAATCTTACAATTACTATATATCCAAACATTTATATGTTTTATTAGCATTTTATAATCAATATATGCTCGATTTATTGATAATTCTAAGTCTGGGAATTGGTAAAACAAGGAAAAAATGGAATTTTAATATTAATAAAGTATAAAATTTGTTCATGTAGCCCAATAAGCTTATAAAGCTACAGATATGATATAAAAATATTGAAAGATACTAGTGCATAAATCACCAATTGTAGGTAAATTGCATATGTTGAAAAGATTCTATAAAAACTTCAATATTTACTGAAAAAGCTATAATTATTTAATAAATTATATTACATTGCTGTCTTATCAGAACCATGCATGGTGGAATGGTGAACCTTGAAAATCATTGTCCATGGGACACAATTTAAGCTCTGTCATTTCTAGTGCTAAAAACTTATGAATCCCAGAGCAATAAATCATTCAGTTATTTTTTAAATACAAATAATGAATTTATAAAAGTTGAAAAGTCATGAAATAAAATAAAAGAAATGGCAGAATAATATGCTGTTTGAATAGGTTTTGTTTTACCCTTACACTTTTACTAAAGAAATTTCATTGGTAATAACTACAAGTGTATATCATACCACACAAAATGTTCATACTCTTTTATTTTCTACAATTTTATGAATTAAACAGGTGTCCATTTCAATAACTTTGTATGTGTATCCATATATTGTAAAAAAAACTAATTAATAAACATTTTTCTTATACTATGTAAATATTTATGTCTCTTGTTTTATATCAGCTATATCTCATACTGTTTACAATCTAGAGATGAATAATTCTATTTCTCTGTTGTTGCTTTTGCAATCTATGATTGTTTTTTTTTCTACTTTTTATATAAATATAATTTTTATATATAATGCTTAAAATTAAAAAAAAATCAAATTTATTTCATTATAATAACTAAACCTATTTTTTTAAAAGAATGATTTCAACTGATCTTAGTTAAAAAGTAAAACCTTTTATGTATTCAGAATTTGTTGCAAGCTGATTTGTATGGAGCACATTAAAAAAAATTATGCAGTAAATGTTTGAATCTGAAGTAAATCCTTTTAAAATTATTTTTAGTTGTAGATGCTCATTTGGAACTTTAATTAGACCATAAAATAATTTTCTCAAGGATGGAATCACAAAATGAGTGTAGTAATAGTGTTATAAAAATATTGTAGCCATTGCAGGTTAAAGGTTAATAAAATAATGTACAGTTTATAATGTTGAGAGATGTCAATTTTTCATAATGATCATGGAACTGAATTGTCTAGTAACTAAGCTTCATTGAAGTTCGAGAACATACATATATAACCATTTTAATATGTGTCCCTATATAAAAAGATGGTAATGCATATTTTAAGAAGAAAACTACCATTATTATTATACATTGGCTTGTTCAATTAACCTTTAAGATAAATATTGGCCAAGACTTTAATTATTATAATTATTTTCAGTGTCACAAGTGATGTTTTTGAAATGTTTCCAAAAAACAAGCAAATTGATTAAAATTGATTCAATTGGATCACACTCAAGAAAAAGCTTTACAATAATCTAATATAAATAAACACAATTGAAAAGGAAAAAAAATCTTGCCAATAATGTTTTTACTTATTAAATCTGAAAAATTCTGAAAGTGATTATATATTTTTTCTTCTATTTTTTTAAATTTTTCAGTTAAAGAGAGAAAGAGTGAAAGAAAAAAAAACATGTGTACTATGTAAATTTATCAGTTTAGTTTGAAATGCTATAAGTGTTCTCTTCGCTTGTAAACTGAAATAAAGATGAAAAAAATTTCTCTTTTGGCTTGACCCAATTCAGAATATGATCATTGCAGGTGTTCAGAAAAACATGATGTGATATCAGGTTGTATTTTTTTTTTATAGAATCAAAAGTAACTCATATTCTTGCCAAATGTGTTATGTTATTGATATTATTTACTAAAACTTTAAAAATTAAAATGTATTCTGATAAATCTTAACAGAAAAATTGACATGAATGTTGATCATATAAATATTTGTGACTGTGAATCAAATTATTTTTTTGATTATTTTTTTTGTAATAAATAATACATTCTTTAATATATCTACACACACAAACATCCAGTGTATAGAAAGTTTAAATTAAAGAAAAAGAAATACAAAATTATAAAGTCAACATGCAAAGAACAGTTTAAATGACTCACCAAATAGAAGATTACTAAAATTGATAAAAGAATGCATAGGGTAATAATTTTTCCCATCATTCTCAATAATTTACTCTCATTTAAAATTTTTTTTTAGCAAACATATGAAATATTGGTTGAGAAATAGAATACTTTAAATGTTAAAAAGAATTTAAAAATTAGTTTTAATTATGTAAAAAGTGATTATTTTATTTACTTTTTGCTGTTAATAGCTAATTAGCTAAATTGTTCCACATAATGAAGATTGCCAAACTATGCATTTTCCCACTTAATAAGTTTTGCAGTGACTAAATTTATTATATATCATGTTGTTAATGCAGAAAAGATGAGTATCTTATAGATGATTTGATTAATATTTGGAAAATAATAAATATTTAAATAAGAATGTATAAGATTTCATTAAACTTTCTGAAATTAAGACTTTTCTGGAATTATATAGAAATTGAGTTTGTGTTATATACCTGTATTCAGTATATATGATGTGATGCTGAAAATTATCATGTCTAATAAAAGTAAAACTTCTTAGTCTACTTTTCATAATACACATACACATACATATATAAGATGTGACAATTTGATAATGGATTGTGGAGTATCACCCATGATCTAATTGTATTGAAATCATACAATTATTTGTGTTTGAACATGTTTAAGCTAACACATATCTAAATTTTAAGCTGATAGAACTATTGAGAAGATAATAAATATCTATGTGCACTCTTTGGTGCAAAAATGGGTGATCAAAATTTTGAGCATCTTAATATCAAATTTTGTATGAAAATCATCAAATGTGCTACTGAAACATTAAAACTGTTGCAAGTGGCATATGATAAAGATACTGTGATGAAATCAAATGTGTTTGAGTGGCATAAGAGGTACAAAGTTGGTCAAGAAAATATGATGGATGATCCCAGAAGTGGACAGTCAAAAACAACAATGACTGACATTAATATTAACAAAGTGTGAGAAGCAATATAGTTCAACAGATGATTAAGGGTGAAATTGATAACTGAAATATTCCAGATTAATTGAGAAAAGCAGGCTAATTTTAAATAAAGAATTGGACATGAGCAAGATTTCTGTGAAGTTTGTACCTCGGATCTTGAAAGATGAACAGAAACAGTATCAGTTTGATGACAGATTTTGTGTCCAAAAAATCAATTGCACAACTAAACCATCCTGTCTATTCACATGACTTAGCTGTCTGTGATTTTTGGTTATTTTCAAAATTAAAAACTCACTGAAAGAATAATTTTCTACTATAACTAATATACAACAGAATGTGAGACAGTTGCTCAATTGTATTACTGAAAATGAGTTTCAGGTGTGCTTCCAGTAATGAGAACACCATTTTAGTCAGTGTACAGATAATAAGGGTACTACTTTAAAGGCAACAGTAGCCACTAGTGTACACATCCACATGCATATTTTATAAAGATACATTCCCACAATTACTCGTATATATTTTATACAGATAGATAGATAGATAGATAGATAGATAGATAGATAGATAGATAGATAGATAGATAGATAGATAGATAGATAGATAGATAGATAGATAGATAGATAGATAGATAGATAGATAGATAGATAGATAGATAGATAGATAGATAGATAGATAGATGGATGGATGGATGGATGGATGGATGGATGGATGGATGGATGGATGGATGGATGGATGGATGGATGGATGGATGGATGGATGGATGGATGGATGGATGGATGGATGGATAGATAGATAGATAGATAGATAGATAGATAGATAGATAGATAGATAGATAGATAGATAGATAGATAGATAGATAGATAGATAGATAGATAGATAGATAGATAGATAGATAGATAGATTATATTGAATCCATACTCATGTTTTTATACATTAGTTATAAATTATTAGATAAAATATAAATAGTGTTGTTAAAGATATTTTTAAAAAATGACACAAATATAGATTATAAAGAGGTTTAGTTTTTTTAGCAATCGTCTAGTGCAAGTTTATTAATTTGAATTAAAAAAGAATGGTATCTTTTTAAAATTAGATGATGTTAATATGTCTCTAATCAATTGAATTTTTTTTTAATTTTGGAATTCTGATATAAAAACTAAAAGGAGAAAATCTTGCACTTAAACAAATCATCCAATGTTTCAAAAATTAATAAGTTTACTCAAAGCAACATTTATTATTTTGATTTATAGATCCAAACATACATTGATTTATTGATAATTGATTTTTTACTTTTTGGTATTTAATGTTTCATCTGTGGTAGGTAGATAGAAAAATAGTTAGATATGTAGAGAGGGGGGTAGGGAAGAAGATAGATAGATAGATAGATAGATAGATAGATAGATAGATAGATAGATAGATAGATAGATAGATAGATAGATAGATAGATAGATAGATAGATAGATAGATAGATAGATAGATAGATAGATAGATAGATAGATAGATAGATAGATAGATAGATAGATAGATAGATAGATAGATAGATAGATAGATAGATAGATAGATAGATAGATAGATAGATAGATAGATAGATAGATAGATAGATAGATAGATAGATAGATAGATAGATAGATAGATAGATAGATAGATAGATAGATAGATAGATAGATAGATAGATAGATAGATAGATAGATAGATAGATAGATAGATAGATAGATAGATAGATAGATAGATAGATAGATAGATAGATAGATAGATAGATAGATAGATAGATAGATAGATAGATAGATAGATAGATAGATAGATAGATAGATAGGTAGGTAAGTAGGTAGGTAGGTAGTCAGGCAGGCAGGTAGGTAGGTAGGTAGATAGGTAGACATATAGACATACAGTTAGATAGGTAGGTGGATAGATAGATATATAGATAGATAGATAGATAGATAGATAGATAGATAGATAGATAGATAGATAGATAGATAGATAGATAGATAGATAGATAGATAGATAGATAGATAGATAGATAGATAGATAGATAGATAGATAGATAGATAGATAGATAGATAGATAGATAGATAGATAGATAGATAGATAGATAGATAGATAGATAGATAGATAGATAGATAGATAGATAGATAGATAGATAGATAGATAGATAGATAGATAGATAGATAGATAGATAGATAGATAGATTGACATGCAGATAGATAGATGTGTAGATAGATATATAAATATATGGATAGGTAGGTAAATGATTGGGTGAATAGATGTGGCAAAATATATAAGTAGGTACATAAGGTGGCAGGCAAGTCATTGAATAGAAAAGAAGGAAGTTAGGTAGATAAGTAAATATTGTGTAGTTAGTTTAATTAGATATACAGATAGATAGATGGACAAACAGCTGGAAATTTAGATAGGTGGAAAGTTCATCAGATGAGTAGACAGATTGGCAGTCAGTAGAAAATGGCATAAACTTAAACAATTTCTATATTTCCACCAGACCATATCACTTGAATTTTTTTTATTTTTTAAAAAATTCCAAAATATATGTTAAGAATATTTAAAAATATCAGAGTTCTATCTATATAAATAGTAAGATTATCTAATAATACCACCTTTTTTATGTCTAGACCTAAAAGAATGACAAAGAATATGTTTTCTGAATGATAAGTCTGTTAGTTGATTTACAAATGGATTATTTTTTCTGAATGAAAAGTTCATTACAAATAGAAAAAATAAGAGGAAAAATAGATAGGGTTTGGGTATTTTTATTTATTGAAATAACTGTTTGCACTATTTATAGTTATGGCACAGTTTAAAATATAATTTATTATTGTTGCAGAAGTTGTGGGGTCATTTAATACAAATGTTTTTAAATTGTAGTAACATAATATAGATTATTGGAAAACATATCAATACAGAACTCAATATTTGTAGTGTAAAAATTAAATGAGCTATACAATTTTACATGTAGTATTATCATTTGCAATTAGAGAATAGTTTTATATTTACCTTTATCTGGTGTACTATGGAACACTGGTACAATAATGGAATAGAAATTAATTAAAATGGTGAATATAGACATTTATAATTAAATTTTTGTCCTTAAAAATTGAAAATTTAAATATTAATATTCAAAATCCAATGTTTTGTGTTAAGTCAACTATTAAACTTATAATTATTAAATAAGCTCTTATTTCTGGCTTTATAGTAGCTATTATATCTACATAATTTAATATTAATAATCAGCCATAAAGTTAATGCACATGCGCTTTGTGGATTTTTAACTATAAATGAATACTCTCACTTCCAAACACAAGATAAAGTCTTTGTGAAAAGATAAAATGAATCATCTATCTTTTTGACCCAAACATTTATGTATGGCAAATCTTAAGCATTTAAGAATGAGAGTATGAAGATGTTAAATGATCACTTTAAATTACTTTTACTATGCTTGAATGAATGACATTTGCGAAATTTTCTAGAATTTATGATACATCATTCTTATTTAAAATTAAATATATGTAAATGAAATATTTATTAATATAGCGCTATGTTTATAAACTGTAATATTAATAATCAGTCATGGAGCTAATGCACATGCACTTTGTGGATTTGTAACTATAAATGCTCAAGATTTGCCCATACATAAACATTTAGGTTGAAAAGATAGATGGATTCATTTTATCTTTTCACAAAGACTTTACCTTGTGTTTGAAAGTGAGAGTATTTATTTATAGTTTGAAATCCACAAAGCACATGTGCATTAGCTTTATGGCTGATTATTAATATTACAGTTTATAAACATAGCCCTATATAAAATAAATATTTCATCTACATAATTTAAATATAAATATTTATTTTTATTATATATAAATAGTATCAATAATTTTTATAAAATTTCTGATATTCAAACAATATTTTGAAAAAAACTCCTTTGTTCTAAAAAATACAGGATGGGGGGAGGGATTTGAAAACATCTTTATAAAATCAGAAAGCATGATTTTTAATTGCAAACTATTCAATTAATTTTAAAACTTGAATGCATTTTGGCAAATGGTACTTTTAAAAGTTTTCAGAGCCAGTTTTTTTTTTTTTTATTTGTTTGTTTTGGGAAATTTTGAATTATTTTTTTAAAAGAAAAATTATTCTGATATTATTCTAGGAATTTATTTAGTCTCTGACTTTTGTAAAAAAAAAAACATGTACACATATAAGCTAATTTGTATTTGTGGTGTTATTAACCTTTTGTCTGCATTTTAATTTAAGCTAATAATTCAATATTTTATTACTTTATTTTAAGAAAAACACTTTATTTAAAATTTTTTAAATAAAAAAGTATCTGATATATGGTAATTTTCCTGCCAGAAGACACATAGAGCTTTACTTGTAACACTTATTGGCTGTAGTTTACTACTTAGTGATTTATTCTAGCATTTCAGTTTTATAGTAAAAGGAAACACAATACTTTTTCAAAAATAAAAGATTTAGTACTTAAAGATTAAAAAAAAAACATTCCTATTCTTTTACTTCACTTGTAAAATTTATTATTGAAAAGTTACTCTACACTACATTTATTCAACAGGTTTAAAAAAAAAAAAAAAACTATTTATATACAAAAGTGCATATGGCGATTATTCTGTAGATTTCATCTGTCAATTGCAAATTTTTAATATATTTTATTAATGAGGAAAATAAAACTTTGAGCATGATATATTACTTTACAGATAAGTATAACCAGCAAAATTAATCTCAGGAACCCAACAATGATCACTAACTTGCATGTGTGTGTGTGTGTGTGTGTGTAACATCGATATAAATATTACCACAGACAATGCAAAGTCGAACCTCATTACGGACAATTTCCGTGTAATCATCGCATCTGATGTTAACATTCATGCCCTTACTTATAAATTCCACTGAGTCTCTTAAAAATTAAAATGCTAATTGTGATAAACAAGACACAAATGCGACAGATAATGAATATATATATATAGTAACAATTAAATATATAAAACAGACAAAACTCTCTATTGCCATTCAGTGCAAGCCAGAGTAATCAATGGATTCCGGAAAGGTTGTGCATAAAATCCCCATCTAGTACCTACTCATCCAATATCCCCAGATTAGTTTCTGGCTTGTGGCCTTTGTCAGTGAGGAGTCTTGGATCTGAGAGCACTGCATTTAGATCTTAAGATCTAATGCAACCCTCCTGCAGCCACCTTTTATCTCTATTTAACTACAAAACTGTTATAACTGCTTTAATAACAGTTATAAGCAAGCATAGGAAATGGTGATCATGTGATGTTTATTGGCTTAAAATTATATATATAACAAAGTGAAATAAAAGTTTATATGTGCCTATATTCGTAGTCCTATGTTCATAAAAAGATTTTATTACATTTTCTTACAGGTCTATAATGAATTATTGATTAAACAACATAATTATCATTAACTTTCACCTTCAGGATGAACATTCTAGTGGTCTAGTTATTAATGATTTCATAATTAAAGCAGGGTCAAGTTGGGTTTATTTATATACATCTAAATCACAGTTATTAATAAATAGCTTCAAATGATTTAAAATTATGGCTTACTACATGATTGCAACTTCAAGCTCTAAAATACATATAAGAAATACTGTGCATGATGCTAGATTATATTAAAAACAGAAAGTTGACTGACGATGAAAAGAATGGGATATGCTCATCTTGGTGAGGTCATACTCAGGAATTTCATTGAGTTACAAGTTATATAAGGCATGAAAAGATGTAGTCAAAATAAGAGTCATAGATCACATGACCCAATTCTCTTAAGCTTGTAAAATATAATCAATGAGGATTGCCAATTCCTCAACAAGCTTTGTGATAAATGCTTAGCCAGAGCCAGCATTTAAAATATCTTTGTCAGAACCCATCCCCCCTCAACCTCTGACTATGGTTTCATGCTTTGGCACTCCTCAGAGAGGTGCTAGAATAGGTTCAGACACTAGATCTAAAAATACCAACCCAAATCCAGCATTTATCTAGAAGTTATCTATTGAGAGGAAAATCTGAAATTTTCAGACACCTACATGTCTTCAAACCCAGCCATCCAACTCAAATAGCTGTATGGGGCTGAGAGATCTTCAGTCATACCATATATTAGTAGTCTTAGCAATATAACATTGCATAAGACTTAAGGTGGAGACTATAAATAGTCAAAATAAGAGTCATAGATCACATGACCCAATTCTCTTAAGCTGTAAGATATAATCAATGAGGATTGCCAATTCTTCAACAAGCTTTGTGATAAATGCTTAATCAGAGCCAGCATTTAAAATATCTTTGTCAGAACCCCCCCCCCCTCTGACCACGGTTTCATGCTTTGGCACCACAATTGGAGATTTAGATTTAACATGAAATAAAAGTATGGGATGCTCCAGAAATTAATTAAATCAATCCCTTGTTATAAAAAAATAGGGATTGTCTGAATTAATTTCTGGATCCCCTATACTTTTATTTCAAGTTAAATCTAAAAACTTTAATTATGCTTGACGAACAATTGTTTTATTTTTTTTTTTTTAGTGCACAGTCAATAAAAGCATTTTTAATATAATTTTTTTTAACTACCTTATAGCAGAAATATCTAGTGATGCAAATATCTAGATATTCATAAATATGGATAAAAACAATGCGGAAAACCCAAACTTAATAAAAGTATTTATCAGAAATAAATTAATGGGACAACATTTTCCATATGTTTATTTTTCAAAAATAAAATTAATGTACAGTTATTAAAATTTTGTGAACAGATAATATTATAGGATGGAAAAATACTTGCTGAACTTTAAATTATAAAAATTCAGTAATTATATATGTGTAACATATCAATAAATACATATAAAAGTATGTGCTATTTAGTCATTAAAAGTCAACATTAACCTTGTCTATCGTTATATATATTAAAATGCATTGTGTTGATTTAGATAAAATTTGAAATTTAACAAAAAGTCTTAACATTTTTGTTTGGTATAAAAAGTTAACAATGTTTACTGTATAGTTTAAAGACAATTTTTAACAATGCGCTATTGAAGAGATTGTAAGACAAATTCGAATCTAAAATGAATAATAGGTAAGTATAATTTTGGCTGTATCCTATGAGGTTTAAAATAATAGGATGGACTCAGAAGGTAAAGGCTTCTGTATCAATTTTCACTTGAGAAAAGTAAAAAAATAAGTAGTTGGTCAAATTAAGTGAAACTATTGTTTTAACGTATTCTAAGAAATTATCCTATACAATTATTTTTCCAATTCACAAATCTTTTTTCACTTTTTCTTGTTCTTTGTTGTTGATGGCAATGGTAGTCCTTTAATTTTATGAAATTAAGATGATAAAACTCACTTGTGAATGATAGTTAATAATTGGTTGATCTCACTATTGAATTAATGACATTATATCATGATTTATTTTGTATACATATATACAGTTTTATATGGAAATAAGTGTAATAAAATTCTGGGGAAATTTAGAATTATGAAGAATAATTAAATACATATATTTATATTAATCTATCAAAAATGTAGCATAATTTTCATCAATATGAATCTACACACATACACATATTTATAAATATTTAACAAACACCACACTTAACATATATATAAGTAATAAAACCTTTAAGAATAGTATCCATTTATTCTTATTGTCTCAGATTTTGTAAGGCTTAATCTTTTGACATAGTATGGAATTCAGGATGAAATTTAAATTCAAACCTGATCATGTGATTTCAGTATGCACTTTCTGTTTTAATTGGTTGTGATTTTAGTTACTTTATAGAAGAATTATTTATCTAGATTATTAAATGGAAATTTATATTTATATTTAATGTTTGCATTTGTAAGTTCATAAAAATCTTTATATTTAATTTTTTTGATTACTCTCAGTGACTCTCTCAACTCGACTCCCTCATGTATATGTACCCACACAAGTAAAATTCATGGTTGAAAAAATAAATATACTGACATCAGTGAAAGAATTAAGAAATGGAAATGGATTGGACATGTTCTTACAAAAGATGACAATAAATTGGCCACCTTGATTTTAAAAGATTGTCAAAAAACCTACAAAGAGACTACATATTAGTTGAATAAATCAAAATGATGAAGTTTACTGATTTGATATATAGAAATATAAATATGAATCAAATTAACTACAATAAATAAACTTTATCCTGTTGCAGATCAATAGTGCTTGAAATTAATGGTGATGATATATAAAAGATTAATAATTTTATTATAAGCAAAAAATATTTATTAAACAATAAAAATCAATAAATTTGTAATCTATTTTTAAAATAATACAATTCTCTCTCTTTTCTTCGTTATTTGAGAGTTGTAATTAAGTCAATAGAATATAATGATCAAGCATTGATCCCTGTTGGTAGCAGTTTATCATTGCTTTTCATCTCTTATACAATTTATTCCAGCAGTAACGCCTTTGGCTTCTGAAAATCTATTATTAAGATTGCTTAACTATAAATTTTAATGGGAAAGTTTTAGTATAGAACTCTATCATGATATTATTACAACTTTGACATCCTTAAAAATATAATAAATATATAATAAATCAAATTAGTTTATCAATTTTATTTCATTAAATAAAAAGCATATCTATACATTCACAAACACATGTGTGTGTGGTATGTGAAAAAAATAGATTTATATTTTACATACATTAAATCTGTTGGATAAGATAATTTCGTATTATTTTTATTTATATATTCTTTTCTAATATTTTTTCGACTTTGCTTTGTCTTTAATATTAATAAAGTATTAATGGGATATATTTTATTTTTTTTAGTTCAATTTGTCAGCTTCTATACACTTTATGGATTTTTAAATATGGCAATGAAGCTTACATATTCTAATATATATATATATCACTTATGTTCATCACTGTAAATATTTTTAAACTTCCTCTGTCCTGAAGATTTGTAATGATGGTATTTTAATTGTGCTTATTCATATATTGGACTACTTCCATCATGTAATATGAGTAACTGAATATCTTTATAAAAGTTTAACTTTATTTAAATATTCCAAATACATTCACCTGTTAGTAATAGTGCACGGGTTAGTATATGCACAATGTTTTGAGAGGGATTATTCTCCCCTCTTCTTCAGATATTGCTGGCTTGACCAGTTAAACTACTAGCATGGAAAGAATGGCTCAGTTTGTTAGAGCATTATTTTAAAATTCAATAATCAAGAATCTAAGTGTCCAGATTTTATCCCCCCAGGCTAGTAGTATAACTTGTCAGGCCAGCAACATCTGAAGAAGAGGGGAGAATAATACCTTTTGAAACATTGTGCATATACTAACCTGTGCACTATTACTAACAGTTAATAAAGTTAAATTTTTTTAAATACATTTAATACTCATATTAGATTATGAAAATAGTCTAATATTTGAATGCAATTCTCTGATTAAATTTACTCAGTGGTAAGAATGTTGGACTAAAGAAATAATGATTTCTGGATCAATTCTCAACTAAGAAAAAGAAAACTCAGTTTGGTCTTTCTTTGTATGGAATTACTGCACTCAATTTATTATTTGGTGCTTGAGAAGTTGACATAAGAAGTTAACTATATATTTTATTACTTTTTGAATGCATTCCTTTTGCCTTTAATCTTTTTTAGTCTATCTTCTTTCTAGTCGCTATGTTAATACGTATACATAAATACATATATATATATAATTTGTGTGCTCTCAACTATATCATACATATATAAATATTGGTGTTTTTTTTACGTATTTGATCATTTTTAATTGTTGTTTTTTTTTAACATATATTAAAATATTAAAAGGAGCAAATATGAGCTACCAACATATTCTTCAGATGTTCACTTCTTCGGGCTTAATAACGTGTAAAAAAATCTGCTCACTAATTCAATCAAGCCTAAATATATATATTTAAATTCTTTAAAGTTGATGCATTTTTTAATGTTGTAGATTAAATCTCTGCCATCTTATTTTTATATAGTTCAAATTAAATAATTTGACAAAAATGTTAAGCAGTCCTTCCCCCCTTCCCACTTTATCATCTAATATGGGCTAATTTTTTTTTTACTGTAAATAATATCTTTCTCAAAAAATATTAAAATTTTTAATGATGAAAGTTTTCTTAAAAGATGGTTGTTGTCAGCCTGCTATATATCTGTCTTCATCGTTGGTCATCTGCTGGGCGAGTTTAGTATGTAATTATAAGCATATTAGCATCACTCTTTTGATTGATTGACAGCTTTTTCCCCTATATTTTTCAGGTTTCTCTTTTGATTAATCACTTTTGTTAATTATTTTTATTCGTGTATGTGTGTAAATGTATACTCTCATTAGAATGCATATATGTTCATTAACTACAATAATTACACTTAGTATATACAAGCATACATCAACATTTTGTAAGTGATCTAAATATGTACATAATTTCTATGTGATTATTTGACTTTTATTTGCTTTTATTTATTATGGAATTTCTTTTTAATAATTTTCATTTTTCTTCTGCTTCCAGCCAATGTTTTTTAACTAATTACATAAAATGTTCAATCTGTGACATTTTTAATAGTTTTGATGTAGTTTATACCGTTCTATTTTTTAAATTAAACATTACCATACTACTAAAAAGATATTAATTTTATGAACGATAATTTTCTGGCCACTCATAATAATTTTATATAAGTATATGTTTTATATAATTAAATCATATTCTAGTATTAGCTTTCTTGCAACGTATATATTATAATATATATACATTTAAATTTAAAAACTATAAATCATATTTTATTTTTCATTGCTTATATGGAAATATATTAACATTATAATTTTTCAAAGAAACGCTTAAACAAGTATAATATCATAATTATAAATCTATGATCCAATAGACAATTTCAAAAAATTATATTGAATGAACATATTTATATATGTTTTTGCTAAAATCCAGTACACATTCTTTCTATCCTTTTTCTTAGATTTAGTTTTCCTAATTCTGCATATATTTACATGCAGTATATATATATATTCTATAAGATCTGAAAACATGATGCTTAATATGTTTGAATTTTCGAGATTTATTTTCAGATTATACGAATTGATATATATATATAATTCGGTACTGTGGTATTAGAGCTGCGACATGAAGAATTATAATCGTTTAATCATTAAATTAATTAGGTTATTAAATCAAAAATATATTTTAAAATCTATATTTAAAAAAAAAATACAATTTAACAAAAAAAATACGAAAAGCATTAATGTGAAGAATAGTTAAAATGCGTGTTTAAATCAAATTGAGCGTGTGTTTGCACGTGCATATTGTGCATAATCTATTTTAATACATTGCACAGGCTTACACCTGCATTTATATTTGTAATATATGCGAGATTCGAACTCAGACTTTCACACGACCTACAACTCTCAATGCCATCTTATATTGCTGACTCACCTGATCACACACATGTTGAAAAGATAAATAATCACCAATGTACGTATTTTGTGCTAAACCAGCACTAATTAAAGTATGAAGATTGGTTATCTTAATATAAAGCTGAGTACTAATTGTATATATGTGTGGAGATGGTAATCTGAACCAAATGATGAGTGCTGGTTTAGCACGAAATACGTTTATTGGCGATTATTTATCTTTTTAACATTTATATGATCAGGTGAGTCAGCAATATAAAATGGCACTGAGAGTTGTAGGTCGTGTGAAAGTCTGAGTTTGAATCCCACTTATATTACATATATAAATGAGGTGTAAGCCTGTACAATATATTAAAATAGATTATGCAGAATATGCACGTGCAAACACACACTCAATTTGATTTAAACACGCATTTTAACTATTCTTCACATTAATGCTTTTCGTATTTTTTTTGTTAAATTGTTGTTTTTTTAAATGTAGATTTTAAAATATGTTTTTGATTTAATAACCTAATTAATTTAATGATTAAACAATTATAATTCTTCATGTCGCAGCTCTAATACTACAGTAATTCTATTAATTAGAATTGATAAAAAATAAAATAGTCGTACATCACGTGACTTAACTTGATAAGCTTATTATTACAAAATAAAATAATGAGTGTGCTTGTAACTCTAAACAAGCTTTATCAATAAATACCTTAAGAGAAAGCTTTTAAAAACTCTATCTAGAATTATCCCCATTCCCAAATCAGTTCTGAGCTATTGGCTCTTATCAGTGAGGTTCTAAGATATTCAGATACTAGATCTAAAATATCAGTTCAAAGCCAGTTCTTATCTGATACTTAACTATTAAGTAAAAAAATCTGAAATTTTCAGACACCTATATGTCTTCAAATCCAGCTACTTTACTTGGTCTAAATAATTTTTAGCTATACCATATATTAATAGCCTTAGCAATATAACATTGCTTAAGAATCAAAAGCAAAACTATAATAGTAAATAAAATTAAATCATACATCACATAATTTGATAAGCTTGTATTACAAAATAAAATAATGAGCATGCTAATAGTTCTAAACAAGCTTTATTGATAAATGCTCTAAACAAGCTTTATTGATAAATGCCACAAGAGAAAGCATTTAAAATCTCTATCTAGAATTATTCCCATCTCCAAACCAGTTTCAAGCTATTGGCTCTGATCAGTGAGCCACTAGGATATTCAGACACTAGATCTAAAATACCAATAGTTTGAAATTGGTTTGGGGGTGGGGGTAATTCTAAATAGAGATTTTAAATGCTTTTTCTTGTGGCATTTATTGATAAAGCTTCTTTAGAGCTATTAGCATGCTCATTATTTTTTTGTAATACAAACTTATCAAATTAAGTCACGTGTTGTATGACATTGATTTTATTTAATATTATAGTTTTGCTTTTGGGTTATTCAGACCCAAATATCTATTTGAGTTAGATAGCTGGATTTGAAGGCATATAAGTATCTGAAATTTTCAGATTTTCTATATAATAGTTAAATATCAGATAAGTGCAGGCCTTGATTTGGTATTTTAGATCTAGTGTCTGAATATTCTAGTGCCTCAGTGATGAGATCCAAAAGCTCAAAATCGGTTGGGAAGAAGGATAATTCTAGGTAGAGATTTTAAATGCTTTCTCATGCAACATTTATCAGTAAAGCTTGATTAGAGCTATTAGAATGCTCACTATTTTAATTAGAATTAATACTAACTCTTACTTTTAGACATTGTTTAAAAATATGTTAATGACTCCTAACAAAATTTTGGCCACCAAATCTTTTAAATTAGATTAAGCCTTCATAGTTGCTGCAAAACAACACTACTTCATAACGACCATTCTTCAATACATTCATAAATGGCTATTAATTAAGTTTTTATTAGATTAGAAATAATTATATTTTTGTTATTCCTACACATATAATTTAAATTTATTAAAGATTAGCTACAACTATATTATTATGCATATAAGTGCATTAATAATCTGTCTTTTAATCGTTAATCTTTTGCATAGTATTATATATTCCATTTGATCTTTATTAAATTTAAATTTTATATGTATGTGTTTATTGAATAATTATTTGCTAAAACTACAATATATATATATTATAGTTACCTGATTTTATTGCACCATTATAAAGATCTATGCTGCAAATGTTTTAAATCTGTTAATAATGCTGTGTAGAATTTGATTTTTTTTTTTTAAAGTAAATATATTTTTCTAGAGATATTTATGCCTCATTTTTTGTTAAATTAAAGTGTAAAACTTGTTAAAATACTGCTTAATTTTACTATCATTACTGAAAATATTTGTTTAAATAACATTATATGCAAAAAATAGGCATTTGTCTATCTTTTGCTCTATTCTTTAATTAGTTATAATTAACTATTGCTCTCTTTAAAGTTAATTATTAACCTTTTTTTTATTCCTTCATCTTTTTTACTCTAAAGTCTCTTCCAACATATCTTTCACTTTTATATTTCTTTGCCTTAAAGTATACATTCAATTCCTTTTTATTTTCACTTAATTTTTTTTAGCACATTTACGTCATCAATCTCAATAAAGCTACTAGTGATTCTATTTTCTGATTGCAGTCACTACAAGTTTTTCTGTAATATTTTGTTGTTAGTTAAACTATCTTTAAAAATCCAAATACTAAATTAAATCTTACTCATTCTTTTTATTTGTTTTCTTTTTCTTTCAAAATCTACATCTCTAAAACTTTCGTTTAATAATCACTTCTTTTCCTAATTATTTCTGTATCTGTTCTGTATAAAGTAAATTCCAAATACGTCATTTAACAAATCTTTTTCTTGGATCTGATTTTTTAACAGATATCAAAATAATATCTGACCTTATTTTTATTATTACTTTCTATATCAATTACTCAAATTTCAAAATATTTAAAAGCACTGTTATGTTTTATAACTTATGGTTAAACTTAAGTAAACTAATAGAAATCTGCTGTCATGGCAACTTCATTGGGTAGTCTAAGATATTTAAGTACATTATGGGTGGGGTGTATGATTTAAAATTGAATCTAGTTATCTATTGACATTTTATGATTTATTATATTTAAAGTATTGAGTAATTTATTTGAAAGGTTGTAAAAATGATTATTTATTAATTTACCTTCAAACACTTTTATTTAAGACTTCTTGGAAGATTTAATCTCAATCTGTCTCATTTATGTACTTCACTTCCTGTCTAATTAAAGATTTTGGATCAGGACAAAAGTTAGAATTATCTTTTACCTATTAAGGTTGTCTTGACAACAGATTGAGGATCATTTATTAGCTTATTTAAGCTTTGGCCGAAACTAAATGGTTTATATATGTCAACAATATTTTTTCAACATTTTTATTTTTATTTTTTAGATGCTATTTTATATACATAAACCCTTTGATAGTTTTGAATATAAGACTATTCAAATTCCTTAACAATTTTTTATCTTCGTATGAGATTACAAGGATTGTTTTAAAAATGCTATTGCAACAGACTTTTCCTTATTGGAGTTATAACTACTTAGAAAAAATGTAATGAGTATTCTAATTCAGTAATAAATGATGTTTCAAATATCAGTTAATTTATCCATATTTTTTTAAATTAAAACCTCTATAATCAATTGAAAATCAGGAATATCTTGGAATTTACCACTTTCCATTTTAATTAAAGTTTTAATACCATTTCTTTCTTCATTATTGTATAATCTATTTCAGGTTAGTGACTTCCATTTTCAATTAATATATATGAAAGTTTGTAATTTTTATTATATAGATCACTTGCATATTTTTTCCATATTTTTTTCCCCACTAGTAATTTTATCATTCCTTTCTTTTACAAATATCTTATTTCTGTAATGATTTTTTTATTATCCAAAATAATTTATTCACTGTTAATTTATGCAAACTTATATTTTCTTTTAATTATTTTGTTTCTTTCTATTATTTTTATGACCACTTTCACTTATCTTGATCTGTTTCGTGTCTCATTTCACTGCCATACCTTTTATCATATTATTATTTTCTATAAGATTTCAAATATGTTCATTGTTTTTCATAATTTATTTGTTATCTCATTGTTAACTTACCTCTTTTTTTTTTTCATGATTATAGACTTTAGTACATCTTGTATTTGATTTTAATTTATCAGTCAGGCTATTGCAATTTATACTCATTTTCTTATCTGACAAAATTATAAAATATGTTCTAATATATATTTCAATCCATTAATGGCTATCTTGTAATCTCAGCTCTTCTTACCTTTTTTGGAAAATTAATCTTTCTTCTACCACTAAAATTATTAGCCACATATATATAGTCCAGGATGTATCAAACTATAATTTAATTAAAAACTTTTATATTATCTGGGTTTTTTTCATGAGTAAATTATTTTTATATATATATATTTGATATATTGTTAATTATTTCCATGTTATCAGTATTTCATCTCTATCATGATTTTATCACCTTATCCAGTTTTAACAAGTCATTTTAATCTTCCACCCTATTTTTGTATTTTTTCAATTAATTTTCACTTCCGTAATATGTGATACCTGCCGCTTCATCAGTGCATCCAAATAATCATTAGATCTCTTGAAATTATTTTAAATCTAACCTCCACCAATCTATTATTTGCAAAAATGCTACTTAAGAAGTTTTCTGATTTTTACATTCAGTACAATATTTGCAGTATTATATCTACTATTATTTTCTAAATAACACATTCTGATACTTTATTTTTTTTATAACTGCTATTTCATCTTATTCTACAGAATTATATGTATTAACTATTTTTGTTTGCTTTGCATCTCTGACAATAAATTACTTTTTAATTTCAAAGGCTTTATATAAAATGTCTTAACTGGATTGAAGGGCTTAATTCTGGACTCCATACCTTTCCATTTGTTTTAATCAGTAGTCTTAACTCAATTTTTTAAAAATATATAATAATATATTTTCCTACTGCTTACAATTTTTTAAAAAAATTAATTACATAAAATTAAATATATGGTAATGATATTGCATTATCTGTGAGTTTATTAAAAATATTTATACTTTACAAAATTCACACTTTGCTTATTAAAACAAATGCTTAAAAAATGAATAAAGTACACATTTAAAAAAATTCATCTTCCCATGTATCTTTTGTGCCACTTTTCTTTTGTGTTTTATTTTAATTAATTTTTTAAAATTGAAAATAATTTGTGAAAAATATTAAACTAATTATCATCATCATCATCATTATTATTATAATTTTAAAAAAATTAAATTGGAATGAATAAAGGAGTCTGTCAAACAACAGCTTTAAATTTATAAGATAGAAGATCAACTGACTTGTATAATTTTCTAAAATTTAAAAATAAAACCTTACAAAATCAGTTCTCATTTTAATATCTAGATTAAACAATGAGTATTTCAGTACTATAAAAAAAAATTTTATTAAAGAAAGAAAAATTTATTCATGACATAACTTTTGATTACATTGTTTGTTATGACATTTTCCTGATTACATTGTCTCTAATTACAAGGAGTTATTCTATATATTGTCAGTACATTCTCTGGACTATAGAATTGAAGACTTCCGGGGTATTTACTCATTGTTCATGATGGTGCATCGAGACCAGTTGTCTCAATGCAACCATTCAGGCACCAACAGTCTGTTCCTGTCTCTGAGTTTGCTAACAATTTTATTGTATACACTGCAAGGATCCTTAGTGATCTGTCTAAAATTGTACTCACATCTTGTCAGCGACATGGCAAAGACAATGAAAACTGACAACCTAATGACTGACAACAAGCCAGTCCTGAATGCCTGCTCAAGTGAAAGTACATTCTTACTGTTGGGAGCTACATTGCTCGCTATCATAGACCGGAGTTGACCGAAGAAAGGACAGTCATATATATAATAATAAAAACTTTACAACTTCTGCATACACACAAAAACTAATAGATAAATGATTAATTTTAAATTATAATACACTTTGGACATTTTTATTTGAGTATAATATTTTCTAAAGATATCAAATAAATTTACTTATTGTTACTATTGTTGTTCATAAGATTTTTATTTAATAATATATTATTATGAGTTATATATTTCACTTTATGCATACAACTATGGTTTAATATATTTACATATGCCATAATTCTACTTATCTATATAAAAATAAAAAACAAATACATAAAACTAATGCAATAAATATAATATAAATATTTTTAAAAATTTATACATTTCTGTAATAATTGCTTTGTCAAAATAATAAAAAAGATACACACAAAAAAATAAAATTTTAGAAAAATGTTAAAACATTCAGAAATTTGCATTAACTGGTTCATTACCCTTGGCCCCATATTGAATTTTTAAAGAACTGGCTTGAGACACAATTTTCACAATGACTTCAGTTTTAATAAAGTTAGAGCAAAAAGCTTTACATTGATAGAAACTAAAAAAAAAAGCAAAGGAAAACAATAAGGCTAGGACAAATAGTAATTATCATTAAAAAATAAGGGGAAAAAAGAAATTTAACATCTAATATAATTATTACTTTAATGTTTGTTCATAATTTCTAATTTATCATTAACTAAGTTTAAATTACATCTTCATTGATAATTTCTTTGTATTCCTCACAAAATTATCTTTCAAACCATATATAATACTTCTTACCTGAGACAATGCATAGTTTCAGAATCTCCAAAAATATTCACTTTTTTTTTTAATCTTTCTTGACCACTTGTACAAGCATAAGGCAGTCAATGGATACATTTTATAATAGGAAGCTCCTATTTTTTATTTTGCCAAAAAAAAAAAAAATTACCAGAACAAAAGAAAAATTATATTTGAAATTAAGACCCAAAAAAAAGTGAATAAAAGAGAGAATACTCTAAAATAAAAACTTTAAACAAATTTTCATGGAATAAATTTGAAATATTAAATTAAATATATATTTAACAAAAAAATTAATTAATTTAAATTATAGATGTGTTTTTTTTTAAAAAAAAGAAATTTGTTTCACATAATTATTTTATTTAAATTAAACCAGGGTTGAAATAAAAAAAAATTTTTTTTAGAAAATTAAATCACCAAATTATTAAGAAAAAATAAAGACTAGTTTATCTTTTTTACAGACAAACAGAATTGGTTGTTTTAAACTTTCAAAACCAAGCTATTGGGGAAACAAGGGATTAATTTTTTAAAAAGCTATAATTGAACAATCTTTTGTCGGTATTTCTCCAAGCACATTATAATGAAACGTAATACTTTTGGAAAGAAATCTTCTGTTAGGATTCATAACTGACTTTTTTTATTTCTGGAAGTATTCATTTTTCAATAAATCAAATTAGGAATGTTAATAATTATATGGTTTTTTTTGCTTTTATTATTTCATTATAATTTATGATTGCTGTTATTTATACCTTTCTTGTACTTATTTCATCTTAAGCTCCACTGCATACTCCAGCAAATAAGACGTTCTCTGTCTTTATTTTTATTAATATGCCATCCAAATTATTTCTATTAGTAACTTAAAAAATCAATTTTTTCTTTCATCTCTCTACAAATATTTCATAATAAAATGTTTATCTTTATACAATAACTCATTTTCATTCCTTTCCATCAGTGATTTTTCAACTTCTTGTATTCCAGAGAATATTACTAGATAGTTTGAGACTTTGTTATTAGTTATATATATTAAGTATTTTTATTTTGCTCTGATATTTTTTAATTTTTAATGATTGTATATTATGGGATTCTTCACTAAAATAAATGCACGATTGCTTTATATTTGTTTTCTGGAGGTTTTTTTTTTTACTTACTTCCATATTTTTTACTTCACTTGAAAATTATTTTGCATTCTAATGATCATCCATTTTTTTAAAAACTTATTATACAGGGTGGCCCAAAAGTAGGTTTACAGTTATCACATAGACTATTTATTTGAAAATTCGACACTAGAACAGCGGGAAATTCGTTATACCTGTTAACATAAGCATAAACAATTTAATCTCTCAGATGCTCAAAATATCTTTCTTCAACATTGCAACATTCTTCAAATATCTCCAAGACACTCTGATACACAGTGTGGCACAAATTCCACTCTTCATCAATTTCTTGAATGCAAGATGAATGTAATCTTTTAAATCATTTATTGTTTTGGGTTTCTTCTCATAAACCTTGTTCTTAACAACTCCCCCAAAAAAGAAATCCATAGGTGTCAGGTCAGGTGGACGTGGTGGCCATTCGATGCTGCCCCTTCTTCCGAACCAACACTGGAAAAACTTGGTTAAGGTAATCTCTTACTGTAGATGCATAATGTGGTGGTGCTCCATCCTGCTGAAAGAAAAGTTCATCAAAGTTAGGTTTAGTTTTGAGTTGTGGCACTACTACTTCATGAAGCATGTCCAGGTAGTTCTCTCCATTTACAGTTCTATTAAAAAAACAGGCCCAACTACACCTTTTCTTGATAATGCACCCCAAACTATAATGCCAGGCTGGTTTAGTTCAGTCTCTATGGTCAAATGGGGATTTTCATCAACCCAGTATACACAGTTATGCCTGTTCACATGACCAGATAATTTAAAGCAAGCCTCATCTGACCAAATAATTTTATCCAAAGAGTTATGTTCTTCTCCAGTAAATTGATTACACATCATTTCGCAAAACTGCAGTCGACGATCTGCATCGTCCTCTAAAAGACCATGTACTAGTCTTGGTTGATAAGGTTTTAATTTCAGTTTATGCATTAAGTGTTGCAATGATGTTCTTGGTATGGATAGTTCTGCAGAATCACGCTGTGTGGATTTCCTTGGACTGTTCACAAATGTCATAACCACTAACATTTCATTTTCTTTGGTGTCAGAAGTTTTAGGATGTCCAGATTTCAGTGCATTACTCACTGAACCTGTTTCATCAGATTTATTCCTTAGACAATAAATTGTTTGTTGTGAAGGTGGAGAAGTGTTAAAAGTTTCTTGCCATGCTGTATGTACCATCTCAGCATTTTCAGACTTCCAATACTGCTTTAATATCCATTTCCTTTGCTCTTGATTTAAATTGTTCACCATTAATCCTGAAATAAAAAAATATCATCAAGTAAAAAGTTAGCATTACATAATAAAATAAATTACAATCAGCAAGGAAAAAGTTGTTTATGTAAATAACTTCAACCATATAAAAGGTAGTTTAATAACTGTAAACCTACTTTTGGGCCACCCTGAATAACTGGATTATATCAAATGTTTTTCTGGCTTTGGGTTTTATATGCAAGCTTATAGTGTATATCTTATATACAGTTGGCAAAAGTGATTCTTAGATGTCAAAAGACTGGGAATTGTTTAAATGGAGAAATAAAAAAAATTTTAAAAATGAATTCATTGAAATTTTTTGATGATTTTAGTAATTTCTAAATATAACAAAATGTATCTTTTTGCTATTGAACATTAACATTTTGCTTTTTTAGCCTTTGGCTTTAGCATTTTAATAAATTCATCTTATAAAAATTTGGAAAGAAAAAGACCAATGTAAAACAAATAAATCCATGTAATTAATCAAAATTTAATAAAAATAATGTAACAAATGAAAACATTAACTGAAGTTTATATCTCACTCTATATTTAATTTAAAACAAAACTTCAACTGCAAATTGAAATTATAAATGTGTTTTTTAATAACATCTACAATGCTTTGAATGTTTTAGTCTAGTGGTAAATTGTCAGACTCTTGAGCAAAAGTTCTGTGAATCACAGCTCAACTCTGTGCTTGAAGGTCTTATAGCATTTTAAGTAACAAATTATTTTTTAAAATTTATAAGCAGGCTATCTGCAATATTATTATTTTTTAATTTTCTCATATAAACCTTCTTTAAAATTCTTTCTTTAACACATTTTTAATATAAACTTACATTATATATATACAGATATGTTTAAAAGATAAATCAGTACTCACAGGAACATTTCTTTCATCAGGAATAAAGATTATTAAACAGGCAAAAAATCTCTATATAGTAGTGCCACCTTGTGCTAACCAGAGAAATCAATGGATGCCAGAAGGCTTGTGCATAAAATCCCTATTTATTGCCTATTCATCCAATATCCCCAGACTAGTTTCTGGCTTTGTGGCCTTCATCAGTGAGAACAGTTATGTGCTAGCATGAGATGGTGATCATGTGATGAATAAAGATTATGTCATATTTTTTATTATATGGTCAGAACATTGAGATTCATTTGATCAGCTTATTGTAATGTGGTAACGCTCAAAGTGAAAATAAATACCTATTAACTGACAAATTATTGGATAGTTATCTAGATTGAATGTATGTATGTGTATATATTTTTATATACATATCCACATATTTTTATAGTCACTTTGTGAAAAACGCTCAGATTATAATTTGCCTTTAATTTATGACCAAAAGAATTAATATATATATTTAGTCTATTTAATTTTTATTTTTTTTTTGCATAAACATTTTCAAGTAAGAAACTTCCTGTAAAAATGGTTGCCTGATACTCTCAAGCTGTTGATTTTTTTATAAAAAGATCTGTAGAAGTGTTTATGTAAACTTGTTATTTAATGAAATTAATTTCCGGGCACTATTAAATTAATTTTAAATCAAATTCCTAATTCAGAATGAAAATACTTATAAATAATAATTCATAAATACATATAAACATTTCTGTCAGTATATGATTTAGATCATTAAACATGTCAAATAAAATGACATAATTACTTATATAATAGAAATTTAATATAAAAATTTAAACTTTTTCAAAAAAATATACATATCTTTTCTAAAAATTACAATTAATATTATTCTTAAATTTCAAGCATAAGATTGCACACATTGGATGTATATAGAATGAGATGTAATTTAAGTTATTCCTGTCTAAAGTCATGTGAAGGATTATATATCTATAGGGTGCAATTCCCTTCTGATTAAAATTACATTCGAGTACTGTACTAATGAATTAAATAAAGAGTTACATAAATTATATTTGTAAAAATCCTTATAAATTTATTTTTATGTTCTTTTATTTCATATTCGATAATCTACTTTAGGGGGTTTTCTCAAAAAAATTAGTTTTTTGTTATTGTTATTTTTCACTCACCCTAAAAAAATATTCAACAATTATTTTTTGCCATAACGTTTTCCCTCATTATATATATATATATTACACAATTTCATAATTTCTTCTCTACATTTATTATAATTTCTATATTTTAATAGTAAATGTTCAACTTTTTTTTTCTCCATACTTTTTAGTACATTCTTTCATTTCTAGACTTTTTGCCTTAGTTTTAAATAATAAATTGCTTCCTCTTTGTTATCAAGTTGATAGTGTTTTGATACCAGTTAGTGCTTCTTTTTTCACTTATTTTACATTTTCATATTATTTTTCTTTTAATTACTATTTTTTTTTATACTTCAAATTCCAAATCCCAATATTTTGTGTATGTATAATATTCTATTTGTATTATTCATCTTAATTTCATATAGATCCATTAAAATGTATTCCCATCTATTTATTTTCTATATTTTACTACCTGCTTTAATTAATTTATTTAATATATTTTCTAAATAATTCAATCAAAAATTATTTTAATAGTTTGCTTCCTTCTATAAATTGCAATCTTCCAGACATTTTTAATTTTCTCAACATTTTTCATAAGAAATGATAACCATTGCATTCCATTTTATATGGATTATATGCCTTCCATATAATTTCTACAAGTGCATATATTTCCTCTGAAATTCTCAATAATATAAATATATGATATATGACATCATTTCTATAAGTGAGATCAAGTACAGTCCCATCTCTCAATAAGATTTTACTTTCTTCATGTCTATTACAAGCATATAGTACCAATTTTATAACCTATTCTCTTTTTTCCTCTTTATTATCAAATCTTTTTCCATTCTAATTTATTAGTAAATTTAATCCCAAATATATATAATGGTCAATTTTAATGTGGAGTATTTTTACATTTTTCACTCTTTTCTAATTTATTAATTATCAATATCTTTGATTTTATTTACTAAATTTAAAGTTAATTTTTCAGTCCCAAATCTTAAACATAGGGATGAAAACCAGATAGTATACTGTTGTTTTTTTGTTTTATTTTTTATAACTGAGAAATTTCGCCATAGCTTTATGAAACATATGATCTAAACTGCAGTTCATTTATCTTTACATTCATTTCATGTAGAGTATATTTCTGGTAAGAAAAATATTTCTTGATTGATTTCTTATCAATTAAATTTAAACTATTGTTCTCTATTATTTTACTACATTGGCAATTTATTATCATGTAAACTTATGAACTAAGAACCATCAGATTAAATTAAGAAATAATTTCCAAACCATATAATCAATACATCTTTAAATTAAATTTTTCTTTACATTTACATCTTGTGGGACTGTTTGATATTTAGTAGAATGATATTTTTCTTTGATGTCAGATTGCTGAACATTGTTCAAGATCTTAAATATTTTTTTCCCACTTTATAAACAAATTAAAAGATTTTTATTAATAAATTCATCAATCAATGCTTTTTCAACAATCAACTTTATTAATATTAGTTTTTATTAAAGATGATTTGAATAGTAAAAAAATAATCAAATGGTTTAGAGTCAGGAGGTCATGTGATTCGGAGTCCAAAGAATGGGTAAAGCTTTGATCCAAAACTTTCAGCTCACAAGTTCATTAGATTACTACTGCACTAAATTACACAGATAATTTGAATAATTCATATCAATAAATATAAAGCAGCTTTTAAACAGCCTAGTAAATAGGAAGTCTCTTCAACATTTCTTTGTTCACCAATTCCCAGTTGGTAAGACTTTTTTTTCCCTTTGAATCACTCTTCAACTATAAATATATAAACTCATTTAGTAATCAGTAATTACATGTCTAGAAAAATAATATTAAATTTACTTAGAAATTAGCAATTCGCTAAAAGATACTTATATTTCACTCAGATTTAAATCATGAAAAAAGTATGCAAATGTATTAATTAACCTTATAAAAATGCTAGTAGATTTTGTAATAAAATAATTATATGTCACATCACAAGGCTATCTGAACAACATATTATTAATTCTTACTTTAAAAAGGATGTAACATATCTCCACAAAAGCTTTCTTGTTTAAAATTGTTAGTAATGTTTAAAGAGTAATGTATAAGCATTAAAGCAAAGTAAAAGTCTTCCAACAGATATATGGACCAATAGTCTTGTATGGACTCATTAGAGATAGATTGTTTATAAATAGCACACTTCATGAGGATCTTTCATTTTACAAAAGAACATTCTACACAAAAGTATAGGATTTACTAACAATGCTAACATTAGATTTAGTCTACATATTCAAGAGATCCCAATGTATCTTTGCTTATGAATACTGTCTGCATTATTTGACTTATTACAATCAGTATTAAAATTTCAAAGATTAAATTTCATTTATTACTCATAATTTTTTCTAATGATTGCCACACTCATTTCTCTGAAAAATATGTTTTAGCAAATAATAAAAAAGGAAAAACAAAAGCTTGTATTTATAGAACTTGCTTAATAGAATCCCTTACACGTGTTTAATGATGTCAAAAATAAAATCATTAATCCTTTTCTAATTTTTTTAGCCTATATCTACACATTTTTATAATCCTACATATAGGAATCACTTTTTGCTTAATTTTGTAGGAGTTGAAGTTTATTTCATTTGTGCCTTAAGAATATGAAGAGTGCTATTTTTTTAATAATATTGGTTGGATAAATTCTTAGTAAAGATATTTATTGTGGGTCCTGATATAATAAAGCAGATAATCTCTTCTATCACGCTTAAATTTTGTAATGACTACTCATTTATTATTAACAGGGTTAATTCTTTTTTTCTCAGATATATAAAAATATATATTAATAATATTGGATTTAGAGACATGCTATATAACTAAACCTGTTAATTTATTTTAGCACATTATATTTAAATGCTTATCATAAATTTTAATGGCCTATTTAAAATTTTTGCTCAAGATTTATTTTTTTCTTATGATATAAACTGATTTTATCATTCTCATCATCTTCAATCATTACTGACTCTCTTTTAGGATAAAAGTCTTTTAAAATTTAATTCAGCTTACATCATTTATAACTTCTTTTTATTCCATCAAATTTCTTAATCTTTTACATCAATATCTCACATATAGTCTCTTTTTAATCTCTTGAGATTCACTTTAAAACTTTAACAGTCTATCCATTATTATCTCATCCATCAGTATATCTGATCCAGTTCATTCAGCCTTTTATTTATTTCTTTTCAATAATATTAATAATACCAGTTTTTCTTTCATTTCTTTCTGCTGCTTTCTATTCCTTTTATTATTCTAAACATACAACTTTCTCTACTTTGCTTGAAGTCTTAACTCTGAATTGTTTTTTTGTTTACTAAGTCACAGATTTATATATAAGAACTGATAAACTCACCAAAACCTCTTCATCCACTTTACTTTGCCTTTCCATTTCCCACCCTAAGTTTTTCCCATATTCTTCTCTATACTGCTCCATCCCATTTCCACAACATCATTTTTTCCTATTCTATCACCTTTATATCTTGATCTCCTTTATCTTTTTCCAAACCTAGCATATAATTACTTTGTTTATATTTATTCTAACACAACTTCATTATTTGTACCCTTTCTGCTTGTAAGCATTTACAGTCAATTAGCAGATGCCTAATATTTTCCATCCTTTCCTTACTTGCAAATTAAATCATCCACATTTTTCCATTTATGTATATATTTCCTTGTTGCTAACGATCGTGTTCAAGCCTTAAATAGTAAACTACTTTCCTTGCTATTATCATAAATTAACTCACATCCAATATTCTGTTTACTTATATATATATGCATTACATTCAAATTTTAATAGTAACTTTTTTTTATCTAATATAGAATTAAAAACAAACTGTCAAAATGCACAAATAACGAATTATTAATTTATTAATATGTTAGATTGATTGAAATATTAAAATAAGCTTTAAAAAAATAAATAAATTATAGGATCGAAGCAAAGATTCTAATCTTTAAATAAAATATATAATAAAAAACCTTTTGATTTTAATAATAGGGAAGAGTTTAATCTTAAAAAGAAAAATTACAAACAGATCCTTAGGGCAAAATGACCATGGAAAAGAAAATGATTATGAAATAGAAACAAAAGACTTGCTTTTCCTGCCCAAAGATATGAGCACAGACCTCAGTGGAAAAATTTACTTAGCCATAAACCCAAAATCTACTTGGCCACTAACTGAATTAACCAATAAAATATAAATAATGAAATATGTTTGATGAATCCATGCATTCCAGAGATAAGGTACCCGGCAACTATAAAAAGAAAAATCCAAAGGGAATAATTAGTTGGAGAGAATCAGAAAATTAAAACTTTAAATTCAATTGTCTTTGTTGAAAGTGGAAAAATTTTAAAAAGCTATTGTCACCGTCACTAAGAATGTAGTCAGCGTCAACGGGCTTCCTTCAGTGTGGCCGGCCGAAGGTAGCTTTCCTATTCACGGATCCCAGGATCGAACCACTGGAACCGTCTTCATAAAACATCTTCAGAAATTGTCATAAGTCTTCATAGATCTTCGTCATGAAGAAACGAGCTTGGACAAAGGAAAGTATAATTTATAAATAATTGAAATATCAAATATAAACTCTTAAATTTAAGATCTTCAAACTTTATTTGTTTCTAAAAATGAACTATAAACTTTCTTTCCTGAACAAACCTGAACTTTATCTTTTATAAACTTTGCCATTTTAAAACTCTGATCAAAAGTTAACGTAATCTTTTTAAAAAAATGTATTGTATTTTATTTTTGTTTATTCATGTTTAATTAATATCTGTTTGTAATAGGACGGGGGTTTGCTATTGCAAATGAATGTAAAGATAAAAAACACATCGTTATTTGTGCATTATTAAATTTTAAAAATAGGTTAAAAATAGTATTTCTGGAAAGAAAATAAGTTAAATATAATGCTCATTTTAAAAGAATTTTAAAACTAAACTAAATATTTTTTTTATTAAATTAATAAACTGATTTAAATGTTAGTTTCGGACTATTTGTTTGTAGTTGTGTCAATGCTGGTGGAGAGATATATGGACATTTATATCAATGTAATGTGAAGTGTGTTAGCACCTAGGGTGACAAGTCCAACTGAATGCATGACCCCAAAGAGGCAGTCATACCATTGAAATGGACACAGACGTATTTCCTGCGCCATTGACCCATTTCAGCTCTATGGATTTTGGATGATAAGCCGGCAAGATAAGACCGCTCTCCCATCCATACGTAGCATTTCTTTTTATTATTTTATATGCATGTTTCCTTCGCCTGACAGATGCACATTCCTGCGGGATGAAGGCCATGTCTTCTCCAATAATATCACGCTGTTCAGACGCACATTTCTGTCGATGTAATTTTATGCTAACATGTTCACATTGCATTGGTTTCTGATATATATCTGGAAGTGAGTATTGGTGTGACTGCAGATTTTTAGTCTGGAGTCAAGTGATTTGAAAATTTGTGAGTGTGTCTAGGTAGCTCATCTATACTCAACATTCTAAAATTTAAAATTAAAGTTAAAAACAAATACAAAAATAATGGAACAGAATAAAACATAAATTTCTTCTTGTGGTATAAAAATTAATTTTTTAAAGTTTGTGTGTTATTAATTATATATGTAAATAAAATCTTTTTTGTAGTATTAATACTCAGTGATTGCTTTTTTTTATTCTTTATTATTAAAAATATATTTTAATAAATATATAAGTTTCTGTGTCTACTTGAGCTAGTGACTAGGGCTGGCAGTCGCAGTCTTAACAGCATGTATCTGTCGACTTTATAAATTTTCTAGGTTCAAAGTAGCCTAGTGGCGCTCTGTCGGCAGATGCAGTAAGACTGGATACTTCATCATCAACCCTGGCCATTATAATATATATATATATATATATACTCTTTTTATTCCCCGTACTAGTTGTCCATCTCTCCAGCTTCCTATTTTTTATTAATGCATCTATTCTTTTATCCCATTTTTTGCTACTATAACACTCATCAATCCTTTTAACACAATCATTCCATCTTTTGTACAAGTATACTGACATAAAGTCTTTATCTAAATCTTCTGCATGCCATACTATCTTTCTCACCCATCTTGTTGCCTGCCCTCTTTCTCATATAAAAATTTAGCCACCCCATTTCTCCTTAAATTGCCTCCTTTTGCCATCCACACATCTGTGTCTAATGCATGTCTTCCTATTTCTCTTTGTACCTTTTCTAAGTAATCTAATACCTGTTTACTAACACATAATTCATCATTATTGTAAGTTAACCCTGCTACTACCATTCCCTTCCATACAATTCTTGCTACATCATATTTATTATATGAAAACAGTGTTAATTTTTTAATCAGTCCCTTTCTTTTCTTTGTTTCATTTATCAATTTTTTTCTCTCATTTATCCAAGCAATTCCTCTCATTATTTAAGACAATTCCCAAATAGTAATAACTATTCACCAAATTTAACTTTATATCCCCAATAAAAATTATTTCTCTTCTCTTTCCCCAGCATTTATCATCATTACTTTTAATTTTTCCCCATTTCCTTACCCACCCTTGCACTAGTCTTCAGCATAACTTTCATATCTTCCCTACTTTCTATGCACAAGAAAATATCAGCAAATAAAAGACCATATAATGTATACATTCCCTTGCCATCTATTAATGGTATCTCCACCCCTCTTTCTAGTATTTCTACCACTCTCTCCATTTTTGTCAAATATAACAAAAACAAAATAGATGACATAGGGCATTCTTGCCTCTACATTTTCTAATTGATACGTATAGTAATTATTCTCATACAATCTCTTAATAAAATCCACTAAAGCTCCTTTTATTGCCAAATTTACTAGACTTACCCATAATCTATTTCTATTGGTGATGTGATATAATATGATATGATTACTCCTTTATCAAAGTCAGGAATATCTCAGCCAATATCCCCTAATAAAACCTTTTAGCCACCCTATCTTCTCATTGAGCACCACCTAACAATACTTTCCAAAAATATATTGGCACATATACTTTATGTATTTTGATAGAATTTGGATTTTTTTAAATATGTGATATTGATGATGAATACTATATAACCACTATTTGCAATCCTGACCTAATCATGTAGAACATGAGCTACTCCTGATAAAATTGACATGGAATTAATATACAGATTGGACAATTTATATATAAAGAAGTTAAACACACACTATTTAAACAAATAACAAAACAATAATTGATATATAAAGTATCATAATTGTCACAAAATATATAAATGTTTTTTTACCATAAACATACTTTCATTCCTTAACTATATTTTAAGAAGTCATTAAATATTGCTAATTTTTTTTATAATTTTATTATTATAATTTAATATATTAGGTTTCATTGAATAGTAATGATTTCTTTAATGATATTTCTCAATTATTCTTTAATTTTAATTCACATGCACACTGGAAAACAAATATGAAAAGATTGCATCTTTTGTAAAATGTCCAAGGTTTATCCTGATTAATTTCAAAATATTAATCTTTTAATTACATATAATACTAACATATTTCTGTGATTGAATATAGTTGCTATTGAACAAATTCTTAGCTTTTTATATACCCTGGATATAATCCTATGCATGGCCTCCCCTCACTAATATAATACATCATTATGTTTAGACCGGCTGCTCATGTTTGTGATGGCACAATGCCATATCTCTCTCCAGTGTGGGGGGGGGGGACTACAGCATTCTGCTGTCATAAACACCCTCCTCTCCACCATTGGAGAAAGGTATGGCAATCTGCCACCACAAACACAGGTAACAGGTCTAATACATAAATACCATTTTATACATTTCTTTAGCTTTATAGCCTAGTCATATACATATATCTAGTTGGAATTATTATACACACCTTCCTTATAATCCACTTCAGGTCAGTATCTTGTTTTAATAATTTTACTTAATTAAATGAGGTTGTTCTTTTGAATCCAATCTCAAATTTACAAAACAAAACCTTGAATAAATTCTATCATATACAAATATATATATAATGTATTGTAATCATTCAACATTGATTTAAATAATTGCATTTATATTATAAGTTTCAGCACACATAAAATTTCATTAACAGTAATTAATATGAGGGTTACTTTACATACAAATGAACTTGATCGAATTTAAAACAACCTCAAGTTTAATTTAAAACTACAATGAGTATACTAGCATTCACTATTTCTAATACTTGAACACTTTACAGTAAATATTTTTGCATGCATGCACCTTCCATGTATTAAAAATGACTATTGTATTGCTGATTATTTCATCTAACATTACATATCTGCTAACAATTTGAATAGAAGAAAAAAATCCTCATTTTGTTTTTATTTTGTTTTTGTATTTTTTTGTTTTGAAAGCAGATAAAATGTTAACTAATCACATATATAATAAAAAGCTAAGTGAATTTTGTATTTTAGCTGCTTTAAACACAGCTAGAATTTTCTATAAACACCAAACAGCAATCTCTGACAAAACATTTGTCTCTTCTTTTAGACAATCAGTCAAATAATTTATTATACACATATAAATACTTTATACCCAATAAAATGTAGTTAGTTATTATAATTAATATATTCTAAGAGATCATAAATAGTTAATACATTAAAATATGAATCTAATTGATATTTTTTTTACTTATGTATAAATATCAAAACATAGCATAAAGTTTTGTAACAGGGACTCTCTCTATAGTTTGTTCTAAGGATTGCTTAGGCAAGTTAATATTTCTCTCTCAATTGGAATATGTTAATTTTTATCACACTTCTTTTCCAAGACAGGGAATTTCTCTCATCTGATTTATAGTTCTGTCTAAAGTGGGCCTTTGAAATTATTTGAAGTTTAGTGGGTTTTTTTCCATTTTAGAATAGAGATTTCTTTAAAATATCTTGGTCAGATTTATCAGGGAATGCAAGTCAGTGTTTTTTCCTTTTTGTTTTATTGGGTTGTCATAACTGCTGTTCAATGAAGCTTGGACAAAACAAAAATGCAGACTAAATAATTTCAAGAAAATCTTGGCTATATATACTATTGATCTTTTGTTAAAAATAACCCAATGACCTCTTATTTACAATACATTAATGATCTCAGTTTATTTTAATTACATAAATTTTCAGAACATTATAATTATTCAATTGATTGGATATTTTACCTTGTTTTCAAATCACTTATCTCCAAGCTCAAAATGCAAATTTAAATTTAAAAACAGTTTAATCTTTTAATTAATTTATTTTAAAATCGATTTATTTAAACCAAAATGTAGATTCTTTAATTAACTTTTAAAATCTATTTCTTTTAACACTAATACTGTGTTTCCCCCCCAATAAGACCTAATTAAAAAATAAGCCCTAGCATGATTTTTCAAGGTGCTGTTAACATAAGCCCTACCCCAAATAAAAGCCCTTGTTAAGATTATCAGCTGGTTAAAACACATGACAGATGTATTGAATTATAAAGTAATGAATGTCTAAATAGATATAAATGTAAATTTTTGTACCGTAATAAATGTTACTAAGAATTATTTTGTAGGCAGATTTATAACTAATCATTTTAATAAACTTACAAATAAAATTTTACTTTTCATTTATCAATGCCCATTCATTCAGTCTGATATAAGAATTACTCTTTCATCTGACGTCCAACCATATATATTGTAAATAAATCAACATTGATATCTGAAAAGGCTGAAACTTATTATTAATGGCAATCTTAGTTCACAAATTAATCAAGCTAACTTAACATCTCATATATTATTTTGAATTAAATATATTTAACAGAACTTAAATAACTTTTAATATTCTTATATTGAAAGAGAATATTTTGTGATAAGATAACAATCCTAACCATTGCATATTCAAGCAGTAGTAAACGTTATTTACATGCTGTTAGAATTATTAATATTGAATAAATGTAGATTTTTGTATTTAAATAAATATATATATATTTTTCCATATGTCATAGCATCAGCTGGGATGTGAACCCACACCCGTCTGCAACCAACTACTTGCTTGCAAGGCAGGTGCGATGACCTCTCATTGTCATCCCCTGGAAATAAGTTCTAAGCCATTTTTGGAACAAAAATTAATATAAGACCCGGTCTTATTTTCGAGGAAACACAGTATACATAATTGTGTTGTTTTGCAATACATTCCTGCCAACATAATTTTAGGCATACCTTCTTTTAAGTATTATTTTGATAAGAGAAACTGATTTATCCTGCTTTTATTATTTAGTTTCTCTTAAATGTAATCACTTATAATAAAACCTATTATATTATTTATAATTATTTTAAAATATGATTTTTAATAATCCATTTTACAATTTGAACATTAGTTATTATTATTACTTTTACCTTTTGTATGATATTTCTATTGTTTTATATCATTTTCTTTAAGACTTTTTTGTAATGCTATTTTTTATTAATTATTCTCACTATAACTATAAATCAGTTCACTGCCATGGGGAAGATCACATGGCTAACCATGAATTAAATAAGGCATTCTTTATTTCAATATAATATCTGTAGAATTGTATTCTTCAAAAAACAATGATATTATTGCATTTTAAATATTTTGTATTCACTAATATATATTAGAATAAAACATCTAATGTTGCTGTTGCAATATAACCATCAGCTATGCCTATAATTTGGATACAAAACTGATTAAATAAATTTCAAAATAAGAAAGTCCTAATCGAGTCTATTTTTTTAAAGCTAACTAATCCATAGTCAACCTTGTTAATCATCCAATATATGTCAATACATAAATATATAATTGTTCAATTCTTACCACCCAATAATTATAAACCTTCTAAACAATACTTTCTTTTTCTTTACGAATGATTGTTGAAGAGACTTCTGTATTGCCATGAGCTACTTAAAGGCTTTTTTCATCTTTGCCATATATCAGAGTGTATATTTATATCAATCTTCATGGTGAAATTTTGAAAACAGTATTTATTAAAGTTTATAATATAAGATTGTTGGATTAAATTTTCCTTAAAAAATGATGAGCAATTGCAACCATGCATCTGTTATCTTGTCAGATGCTTTTAAATAGTGAACAAAATAGTAGTCCCATCTTTTTTTTTTCTATTTTAGATTGAAATTAAGCTTTGAATAAATCAATGAATGTCAGTTGTCTATCAATATGTACATTATGCATGTATAGTAGTTAAATGATAATCAGGTATATTATAACATTCCATCCTAAAGTTATATTAAGGATTTGACTTTCAAAATTCATTTTATATATATATACCTAAAATATTGATCAAATGTAGCATACTTTTGACTTGAAATTTTATTAATCAGCCATCTTTATTAGTAAGATATAAAGATGGTCAATTAATAAAATTTTAAGCCAAAAACATGTTCTACCTTGGTCATTTCTTTATATTTAATTATTATTATTATTATTATTATTATGATTATGATGATGTTGAAGAATTAATTATATATCTACATATTTACGAATAAGTATAAAAATTATTAATTCTATCTGTAATGATATACTTTTAAAAATACATCTATTTTGAATTAAGTATTATTTTATAAAAAGTTACCAATGCTAAAAATTTCAAATAATGTCTTGGAACTGTCTTAGTATTTTTTAAAAGATAGATTTTAAAATAGCAGTAGTCTGTAATAAATTACTTGGATTTCTTTTCCCAGAAATTGATTTTATTTATTTAGTATGACAGACAGTTAATTAAAAAATATATATATTAAAAAATGAGTTCATTATTGTTGTAAATCTTTCTTCATGTCATTTATAAAATATTTTTTATATCAGTGACAATTGGTTAAAAAAATGGAATCACATTTCATATTTATGAGAGGTAATACATGAGACGACAACGTCACCTGTAATACAAACGTAACTAATAAATAATCTGAGACAGCTGGCTTTTAAAAATTATATACTTTAATATTAATATTTGTATATAGATGCATGTACTTATATATTGCGCATCCAAATACACATACATATATTACACTATATGTATGAATATATATTTATATGTGTCCATATATATTTATGCATATATATGTTTGTGTAGATGTCTGGATATGCTTATATATTATTAATTTATTTATTTTTAATTTTGAGTTTTCTGTTTAATAATTTATATAAACATGAATGCACTATGATAAGAGAAAAATAGTTTTACTTATGTTAATTTATTTTCATTGTCTTAAAAACACATTTACTAAGTATAAATATTATAAAATAACAGTATTTGTTATAAAATTACAATATGAAAAACTTTTGAGTAACTAAACTTCCTTTTACGCAGAGAAAATATATGATACATTATAATTCAGAAACTTTTTGAATTTGATTTCCTTCTTGCAGTGATAGTAAATATATGAATTAGAAGGCTAACATCCCTGCTTGTGTTGCCATGATATGACACTGGGGCTGAAATATAAATTGTATGATGTAACATTTCTAATACAATAAGACAATGAAGTTTAAATTATTTTTAAAGAACATTTGTGTTAACTTATTATTTGAACAGTCAAAACTCTCCATACAGTAGTGCTACTCAGTGCAAGCCAGAGTAATCAATGGTTGCCAGAAGGCTTGTACATAATATTCTTATCTAATGCCTACTCATCCAATTTCTCCAGATTAGTTTCTGGCTTATGACCTTCATCAGTGAAGAGCCTTGGATCTGAAAGCACTGCAACTAGATCTTAGAATCTAATGCAACCCTCCAGCAGCCATCTTTTATTTTTACTTAACTACAAAACTATGAAAATAAAATTGAAAACACAATAATAATTTCAATCTAAGCTCATTTATGCACAAGCCTTCTGGCATCCATTGATTACTTTGTCTTGCAATGCGTGGCACTAATGTATGGAGAGTTTTGCCTGTTTTAATAACAGTTATGAGCAAACATAAGAAATGGTGATCACGTGAATTTATTATTTGCTTATTATCCTCAAATAAAGAGAAGTTATTTTCTAAGATTACTATGGGGTTTTTTTTATAGTTGTAAGGAAAAGGTATCCATATTAATTATTATTTATTTTATTAATAAGCTTACAACTAGTCTCAAAATCATAATATTTATTATGTTGAAATATTATAATATTTATGAAGTATATTTTTATTCATACTATATTCTTTGTTATTATATTTATCATGCCTTTTGAACCAAAATGAGTTTATTAAAAAAAAAACAATGTATACTTATTTTTGTTGTTATTATCATGACGTGTATAAATGTTATAATAATTAAATATATTTATATGTACATGCACACATACATGCTGCAATTTTTGACTGCTTTGATGAATTAAAATGGCATAAATTTATCTTTACAAAATTTCTATTATTTTCTACGATAAAAAAAAAAATTCTATTATTAGTTATATATAAACATTTTGACAAGCTTCTATATAAAGGTCTTATTTTGTGTAGTTTGAAGGTTGCCCCAAGGCTTTTTCACGACTTGAAAATTTAAAGATTCATTTAAGGTCTCACACAGGAGAAAAACCTTATTTGTGTCAACATCCTGGTTGTACAAAAGCTTTCAGTAATTCTTCTGATCGTGCAAAGCATCAGCGTACTCATTTAGATACTGTAAGTATTTTTTAATTTGCTGTTTCTTACTTAAGTTTTTTTAACTATTCATGCTTCATTTGCACAAAATTCAGAAATAGTTTTTATGCTCATGAATATTATATGTATAATATGATGATTGTCTAAATCAAAGGAAAAGATATGAATTAAAATAAAATAACTTTATTAGTATTATTCTTAATATAAGAAATAAAACAATATTGTAAGCTCATTCTTAATGTTAATATGTTTTGAGTAATCTTGCGTAGTAGAATGACAGATTCGCTAAAGATCTCTAGATCAATTTCCAAATGAAAGGGGAGGGGGTCTTTTTGATCAGCTGTATGAAATTGTTGTGTTAACATGTCATTTGTGTGTTCAACCATCATACTGCATCTAGTGTAATTAACCATACTGATAAAAACATATATTCAGAAAAATTAATATATATATTTATATGCATATATAAAATCATATTTATGAATAGATAGATATTATAATCTAATTACATTATATTAACAAATAATAATAGTTTATAAATTAAAAGCAAAACTGGTATTATTTTTATAAAAAGTTTAATATACAATAAATATAATTTACTTTACAAATATAATTATTACAACTAGCTCACAACTCGATCATTATTTTTTTGTAGTTTATTTTAATAATTTAATTTGTTTAAGCTATTGAACAAGGAAGACATGCCTAATGAAGTTAGATTTACAATATTTTGAACTTTATATATAGGAACAGATTTTAAGAATTTCTTATAAAATGAAGTCTGTTTTGCAAGTGGAGATATTGATTTTACATGCAGACTGGAATGTCAACCATTTCACCTCAATTTTATGAATAATTATTATTTAATATGTATACATTGTACAGATTTAAACCTGTATTTATATATGTAATCTATGCGGGATTCGTACTCAGACTTTCACACGACCCACTACTCTCAATGCCATCTCATATTGCTGACCCAGCTGATCACACACATGTTGAAAAGATAAATGTATTAAATTTTTATGTATGTGAATTTTAAATTTATTATGGATATATATAATTTCAACTAAAAATATGCTTTACCTTGAGTCTCAAATATTATTATAATTGTTTTATCGTTTTTAAATATCAAACAATTATTATTTTTATTTGAAATATTAGATTTTTTTCAATTCTATACACTTTAATTAAATTTACAGTTATATCATATAACTATATAAATCATTAGAACACATAGACTTTAACTTGAACTAACTTCACTTGCTCTCCATAAACAAATGTATTTTAATAAAGTTAAAAAAAAAAACCATTTCAATAAGATATTGTTGTTAATATTGATTTCAAAGGTAAAACTTAAAACTTTTTGCCTTCAATAATATGTTGCTTTTTTTTTCTACATTATTTAACTAGTTATGAGATTTGCTATCTTAATATAAACTGAGCTCGATTATATATGTGTGTGGGACTGATGATCTTGACCAACTGATGAGTGCTGGTTCAGCATGAAATACATATATTGGAGACCATTTATCTTTTTGACATATATGTGGTCATATGTATCGGTTGTATAAGATGGAGTGGAAGACTGAAGGGAGCTTGAAAGTCTGGATTCAAATCTTCTCAAATTACATCTAGCTTAAGTATATATACTATACTTGTATTTAAAATATTACAGATTAAAAATAGATTTTTTTTTCAGATTTTGAAATGTTTAATTTGTCAAAGCGTAGAAAAAATAACAGTTGTATTTCGTAATAAAAGGTTGGAAACTGCATTAATGTATTAATAAACAAAATCTATATACTTTTATGCTCTAAACTGTAATTTTATTTTGTAGAGATGCTGAATTTATCCATTTCTAAAGTTGAAAATTATTTTCTGAATCTATTAAAAATACTTAAGTATACCAAACAAAACTTGATATGACTTTCTCTGCTTACTTTCAATATCTGCATTACTCTGTGTGATTTACTTCAATGGTAAAGTAATGGACTCAAGAGTAAAGATTCATTAATTACATGAAAATTATGTCACTTTCTGTTATCGAATATCATACTACCTTCTGAGTAATGAGCCATTTAATCATATATTTAATACTTGCAATAGGAACTATATTTCTCTATATATATTCTACTACAAAGCCATATATTTATTTAAATAATTAATAAATTAGATGATAATGTCACATCTAAATTCCTTAAAGATTTTGGCCTTCATAAATAAGGGACATTGGTGTTGCTGTTGCCCAAAGCATCAAATGCTTGAGTAATCAGTAGAGCTATGTGTAAATCCTTAATCTAGTTGCTGGCTATTGGCCTTCATTCACTAAAATCATTGGTATTGCTTCTATATATTTTACAGCCACTTTTGTTTTTTTATACATTACCAAGATGATAACTTGAGATTCAGAACTCTAGATTTTAAATTCAAGATAATTCTTCTTTGCAATTAAATCAGCTTGATATTATGTTAAAAACTACAGATAATTCTTACATCAGTTATATGCTAGCAGTATCATCTTACCAAACAAAATATTGGTCTTTTTTCCTGCTTATTTTCAATACCTGCATTAGGCAAATAGACTATCATAAGCTTGAAATTTTCAGTGGGTACTAGATTGCAGTAGCATATAAATATTCATTTGTTGAGGCATGAAAATTATTAATTTTGAAGAATCTGTTAAAATCAATTGGCTTGTTAATTCTGTTTGTTTTGACAATAATTATTATCTTAATGCATCTAATTGATGTGTAAGTTAAGTGTTTTTTTTTTTTTTTTTGCTAATTAGTTAATTCTTTAGATATTTAAAAAGAAAAAGTATTTTCATGGAAAAAAAATAAAAAAGAATCTTACTGATCTGTTGTGACACACTCAAGGAGCTTGAAAGTCTGGGTTCAAATTTCCTATATTGCATCTAGCTTAAGTATATATATATTATACTTGTATTTAAATATTAAGAAGAGCATGAATTCAATGTCAAAAGAATCACCGACCTATGCTTTTCACTTATCAAATTTGTGGAAAATATTTTTGTGAAACCTTAGAATATGATATTTGGGGGTTTTATTTCCTTTTCAAAATAATGATTTCTCTTCTTTATCTAGTCTAGTATTTAAAAAACAATATTTTAATCAAAGTAAATTAAGCTTTACAATCTATTATAGTTCTATTAATTTATATTTTCTAGAAACACACACTCATGCGATCACATCGATTAATCTTTCTTCGTAGTGGATCCCAATAATCCTCATTATAAGTTAATTATAACTCAAATTCAAGTGAATTTTTAATATTATTTTAAAACACATCTTTTTTTATTATTAAATAAAAAATAAATCAACATTTCTTAATCTGAAGTCTTATGGTGGGATCAGATCTCCACCTGTTGGTCATATCACATAGATGAGTGCTATAAAATTAAAAAAGAGATGTCAAAAGGAATCATGGGAGAACCATGTTTGTCTGTCATGAGTATTCTCTAAATCTCTGGTTTGTCTGGAATGCCATGGGACAAAGAAAAAGATGAAATTCAAGAAATAAACAAATCAAGTCGACAAGATAAGAAAAAATTAGAATCAATGATACTGAAAATACAAAATACTTAATATCATGAACCGTCTGTGCTGATATTCTCTTTTCAGCAAAGTTTTCACTTAACCTTTCTGAACTATTCACAATCAAGTCTAAAATATCTCTTGTCATTTAAACCGAAATAGAGTGTTAACATTTGTTTATATAAATTTTAAAAGTACTTATCTGTTAAATGTATACAAAAGATGTAAATATAATGCTACCTTAGCAAAAAAAAAAATTATACTACAGTATATATATGCTCATTGTAAATAAAACATATTGTTATATTTTTCAAAGTGGAATATAGTAATATAAATATATCATGAGACCATATGCATAAAAAGATGAAATATATTTTTTTCATATTGTACAAAAATGCAATTTTCAATAATGAAAGCTGTTCCAAAATTCTCAAACACTTAAAATAAGTATACAGTAGGACTTCTATATCCTGATCGTTTGATTCCGAGTGCCTACGTGGATACCTAATATCCGTGGAAAATACTAATAACACGTTAGAAATATGAATTTTTTCTACAGTACAGGTTTCTTCATATCTGCACTGAGGTATTTCCCCCAGAAATAACTAGTTTAGATGAATAATTTTAAATAACATATTAGATACCTGGATAGTTGATTCAGACTTTGTGCTTTTAAATTCAGGGAACGCTGTTGAAATATTCTAGCATTAGTTTGTATTCATTTGCTATATTTGAATTTAAACATATATGACAAGTTGTTTATTTATCTAGCGCATTGTTTAATTTGTAACAGACATTAGGGGTGATTCCTTAATGACTGTTATATTTGAATTTCAACTCGCAGTATGCAATCATTGATTTATATATACATAAACAAAGGGAGTAAAATCACATTCTTTCAGATTATGAGTTAAAAGCATTCTAAACGATCCTTTGTTCAACATTTAGAATACTTTTAATTCATAGTCTGAGACAGAATGATTTACTCTCTTTGTATATAATTGTTTTCAGTATTTCAACATTTTATAACCATATATGTTGTTGCTTTTTTTGTTAATTCTTTTTATTGAAATATTTAAAATATGTATTTAAAAGATGATTTAATTTTGATTGGTTCACAATAAAGCAGCATTAGCCTAAAGATAGAAGAAGGTTCCAAGTCATTTCATAGATATTAGTGAATTTCATTACACATTTTTTGATATGTGTACATATATGTGTATATGCTTGTTTAAAATGTCTACAACACACGCATACAAAGATGTGTCCACGTACTGTATATAAACTGCGAACAAGAAAAATCAAAATGTAACAAATTATTATTTTTAATCCATTCAAATGTTTCAAATATTTTATTTATTCTTTTTGAATCACAGATAACAGAATGTAGACATTGGGAGAATGTTGTACATATATAATATACGTACACGCATTGCATATATATGAATAAAAAACTAAACATCTTTAATTGATCTTAATATATAATGAAGATCCTTTATGCCGGAAAGATTATAAACTTATGACACCTTTAACGATAAACAGCTTAGCATTGCTTTCGACCAGGCCGGTCATATTCATTCCACAACACAGGCGTATAATAGAGAGAAGTTATAAGTTGATTCGTATGCAAATTTATATTTGTAAATTTAAATATATTATCTTTGTGATAATTATCGTGTGGGTATTATTTGTGATTACATGCCTCTTTATATTTCTCGTTTGATCATTATGCAGTGCAAACAACTTTGATATTGAATCAATTTAAATTGTGACGTGAGTCACTCTCATGCTCTGTTTTGGTGGATTTGTTTATGCATTTGTTTTGTGATGTGCTAATCTAGTAGGACTGTTGGTATGAGACTCACCATAGAAAATTGCTATGCAAGTTGGTTTATTGCAGATAATAATGGTTTATTGCAGATAATATTATAAATTATTTGGAGAGCCTGGTCCAGAGGTAACTTGTCATTAGTCTTGTTAAATATTTAGTTGATATTAGGGGAAGTTCTGAAACAAATATCGAATTCATTTGAGCAGATTTTTTTCAGTTTTTGAAATATATCCCATATAAAAGAAGAGCTGGTGTGTGAATTAGTGTTGTTGTTGTTCATGTGCCTGGAGTTTAGAGTGGAGTAGAATTTTTTAAGAGCTTTATTTAATGTATTATGATCATACCTTGAGTATCACTAGGTCTTTTATAAAGTATTTAAAGTTGTCTTTTCTATCTGCCTCAAATTGGCATAACTTAAAATTTCTGTACAGAAAGCATTTAAAGCCAGCTAGTTTGTGTGAGGTTGAAGTGTGTGAATGCAGGTGAATCACACCATGAATGTTGAGGTGTTTGTAGTTTATTTGCAAGTTGGAGTGTTGGATATACATGTCCAAGAATTTTATTTCATTTGATGCATCTTTATTTTTTATTGTCCAGGCTAAAGAAGATTATTGATTCAGCTCATCCTACATATCAATAACAGTTTTCTCTTTAGCATATATCAGCACTTTTGTCAATACAAAGAAATCAAGTCAAGTGTCGACCTAATTTAACAAGCTTCTATTACAAATGTTATATATAGAGTTTGCAAATAAGCTCTTGATAAGCTTTGCAGAATATCCCCAACACCAGACTGGTTTCTGCTACTGACTTCCTCAGTGAGGTGCTAGGATATTCAAACACTATATTAAAAATACCAGGACAAGCCCAGCACTTTATCTAATGGATAACTATTAAGTAAAAAATCTGAAGTTTTCAGACATTCATATGTCTTCCAATCCATCTATCTAACTTAAATAGCCATATGGGACTGAAACAAATTCAGAAACAACATATATTAATAACTTTAGCAATATAAAATCACCAAAGCCTTAATAGCAAAAAATAAAATTACAAAGAAATCAAATCATATGTCACATGATCTAATTTAACAAGCTTGTATTATAAATGTTATAAACCAGGTCATATGACATATGACTTAATTTCTTTATAATTTTATTTTTTGCTATTAAGGCTTTGGTGATTTTATATTGCTGAAGTTATTAATATATGGTGTATCTGAACTTGGTTCAGTCCCACATAGCTATTTAAGTTAGATAGCTCGATTGGAAGACATGAATGTCTAAAAATTTCAGCTTTTCTACATAATAGTTATCCATTACATAAAGTGCTGGGCTTGTCCTGGTATTTTTAATCTAATGCTTGAATATCCAAGTACCTCACAGAGGAACCCTGTAGCAGAAACCAGTCTGAAGTTGGGGATATTCTACAAAGCTTGTTAAGTGCTTAATTGTGAGCTCTATATAACATATATATATATATATGGTATATTTAAATTTACAAATTTGCATACTAATTAGCTTATAATTTTTCTCTTTTATACACTCGTGCTAGTGCAATGAATATAACTGGTCTAATCAAAAGCACTACTAATTTCAAAATTTTTAACAGAGTCATAAGTTTATAATCTTTTTGACATAGTGGACCTTCACTACATATTGAGTCACAAACAAATAAGGAAGATAAAAAGATAGATTGAGTTTAATTGATCTTGTTTTTTACTCACCACCATTGCATCAGGTGATCAGCCCATCAATCAAAAATTCATTCTTTTCAGATCATTCTGCTGTGATAGTTTGTTTTAAAAATGCTTTTACATCTCCACCTATGATCTCAACAGGTAAAAATCATTAGAATACTGCTCCCCAGACAAATTACAGAATGTCTTTTCTCAGAAATGTATATATCATTATTCAAAATTCATGATCAGTAAATGGATCCAATGCAAACATGGATTGTGTTTGTGGACATAATCTCATATACAAAAAATATAATGACAAGAAACCGATCACTTTTTTTTAAAAGTTTCAACACTTGCAGGTGAATTGCACAAGAGAAATGCACTTAGTGCTACCATGGCAGAGGGTCATAGAAATGTAATTGCTCTGAGGAATGCATACTGGTCAGCTTGTATCTTACTCTCATAATTTCTTATGATAAAAAAAAGAGAAAAATATATTTGGATCAAACTTACATGGAATCTAGGCAATATATTCACTAAGCACTATATTAAGCTCCATTAAACCATGTTCCAACAGCAATCAAATAGAAGGGCAAATCATTGCAGATGACAACATGCTAGAGCCACTTTATTTATATTACAAAAATAACTTGCAAAAAGTGAAAATTTTAACTCTTCACAAAGCTTTTTAAAACCATCAAAAGGTAATATAATTTTTGTACCTAGAAAGTTTGTGGAAAACCTTACTTCAGTGTCAAACTCATGTCTTCCAGAGATACATGGAATACCTTGTTTTGTATACAGACATTTAAGTTAATTCACAGCAAAATACCTGGAAAATCTAGCTAAGTTCCTAAGAAAAAAATCAATCATATATATTGACTTTATCCCATCCCATTCTTTTCATTTGTTAAGAAGAAAATATATCCACAATCAAAAACCCCAAACCCATATCAATAAGTCCACTTGGAATTAAGATCCTGGAATCACTGACTAAAACTAAAATTGAACATTATCTTTTGTCATTGCTGTCAAAAACCCAGTTTAAAAAAGAAAGGCTCATCAGCTGGTAAAAATTACTAATCTCCCTTTATTTAATTGTATAGATATGTATTGCTCAACCTGTCACATGATTATCTGATCAGTTCAAATTGTTTCAAAAATGTGTTGTGTAGTGAAGTTTTAAGAATATCTGAAAAAGATATTACACATGAAAAAGAGCGATAAGTTTTATTTGAAACGTTTAAGTTTAGTTTAAAAAAAACAAATATATTAATATGATAATCTATTAATAAATGACTAGTATTTAAAATATTTATGTGAAATGAATGCTGTTAAAGATATGAATGCAGAAAGATTGAAGCTTGTGAATAAAATTGTAACAATAAGTTATTAGCAGCATTTTAAAAATGCTTAAAATTAAATATGTTGTATTATTATAATAAAGTTTATGGAAATTTCATATAGTTAATAAAAAGCATAGAAATTACAAATAAGATTATGATATGGAAGTATTTTAGGTGATACACTGTTTTCAGCAATATTTTTCACTATTTTAGAAGGTGTAGATAGATTGAAGGGGAAATTAGTTTCATTATAATGAGCGAAGAAAACCAATCCCCTGGTGTAAACAGATTGACTTGAGTTCAAAACCTTAGGCTTATTTGAATTTCAGGTTTTTACTTTAAATAGTAAAAAAAAAGTTGTATGGGATTTTCTAAGAGCTTAACTGCATTGCTTCCAAATTTAGATCTCAAAAACCATTGATAAAAGTAATACCCAGAAACCAGTCTGGGAATGATGATTTAAAATGTGATAAGGCATCTGATAATCCCTGATTATTTAAACATCTAATATGGGGCATTAGTGTAGGTATCCACTCTTGCATTAACATATATTGAAATTTGTTGTTTTTGTTAATATTCCTAGTCAGGAGAATAAAGTGTCTACAGTTAATAAGGAAATGAGGTATTAAAATATACAGCTACTGAACTGGAATCAAATGCTTAAACAAGCTGTATTGGATTCAAAACCTTAGGCTTATTTTAATCTCAGATTTTTAATTTGAATGGTAAAATAATGTTAAGGATAGATTTTTAACTTCATTGCTTCCAACTTTGTATTCTAAAGTTTCATCGATAAGGCAAAAACATAAACTGGTCTGGTAATGGGGATTTAAATGCCATAAAATATCTGGTAACTCATTTTATCTTATACATTGTGTTAACAAGATAATTATAAGAATGTAAATCACTTGCAATTCATGGAGAATATTATTGTTGTGTATCATTATATATATATATATATATATATATACATGTTACACTTTCTTGAAAAAGCAAGTGACATTCAAACCCAAGTGATAGTTTAAGAATAGCCATTCCATCATTTGACCCAACTAAGGATTTTTTTTCAGTCTCTTCAGCTAGAATTCTAGCCATAATTCTTTGGCTCTTGAAATCTACATCTCACAAAAAGAAATCAGCATCCAATAATTATAATCAAAAGTTTGTAAATTAAATTTAGCTAGCTTAAAAATATTATATTTGAAAATATTCATTTTTGGTAAAATAAAATTACTGGTTAAATTAATGGAAATAAAATGAGAAAGTATATTAGACAATTAGTATACCTAATATGCTAAATTGTCACTAATTTTTGTTTTATTTTACTTTTAAACTAAATATCTTATATTCACCAAGAATGAAATAAGATATATATGAATAAAAGAGAAAATGAAGATTAAAATAAAACTTTAGATTAAGAAATTCTCTAAGATGAGAGAATAGCAAATGCCTATGATGCTATACTGAAGACTGTATTGCATAAGTTTAGCATAATTTGCCATAGATGACATTTTTAGTTTAACTTTAAACTCATCATATTTTAATTATGAATGTCATATTATATTTACCTAAAATAGACTTTAGAAAAGATCCTTTACTGGTTCTAGAGGGAAAGAATTTTTAGTTTGTATAAAGCAGATTAGTGATTACAGGTGGCGGTAGCATCATGTTCATGGATACTGTGATAGTTTCTAAAATATAAATGTATGTCCTGTTTACATCATTTTGATTTATATATAAGTATAAGAGCCTCATAATACAGGGATAGGGTGGGCCAAGTGAATTTTTTTTTTAAAAAAATCAGGATTTTTCTCTCAGATAGTTGACGTATTGTCAACCATCTCACCATTGAGCATTAATAAATAAATGGTTATCTAGCTATCCTTAGCTAGAAGGTAAATCAACGATGAAAAATTGCTGGAATCCTCATCACCCATCAGTTGACAAGGTAGTGTTTTTTTTTTCACTGCTTCTCTATGAATGGATATTAGAGGCCTTTTCTTTGCAGTGGACTTGTTATTGAAAAGACAGTTTTATTTTTCTATGTATAATGTTATCATTCTTTTTTCTTCTAATTTAGAAACCATATGCATGTCAACTCCCCGGTTGCACAAAAAGATATACTGATCCTAGTTCGTTGAGGAAGCATGTAAAAAATCATTCGGTTAAAGAACAGCAGGCAAGAAAAAAGGTAAGAAACTTAATTACGTTTTTATTAGTGTATTCTTAGAAATAATCAATTAAATTAATTAATTAAAAATTGTACACTGGTGGAAAAAAAAAAACAATATACAAAATAAAAAAATAAAGGCAAAACTCTCCATACAGTAATGCTATCCAGAGTAACAATGGATCCACACGAAGGTTTGTGCATAAATTTCATAAGAAATGGTGGTCATGTAATGTTTACTGGTTTAAATAAAGAAACATTGAATCTATCAGGCCAGCCTCAGATTTGATGCTTATTAATAATATAAAGTTGATAAATCATTTTCCTTGACTATAAATAATATATATTTAGATGCAGACACATATATTTAAAAAAAAAAATGAAGAAAATAATCTTAAATATATAATTGAAATGATTTTAACAAACTATCATTTTGACAGTTGTATTTATCTTATTTAAATATTCCTAAAATCTATTATAATATTTTTCTTTTTATTTTAACTGGATGAAGTCTATTAATTCCAACAAACATTGTAACACAAATAAATTTCTCTTTAAATCTTTTCTTTTTAATCTTTTATTTGTATTTATTTTTTTAAATATGCTTAGATTTTCATACTTCTATTCTATTATGCATACTTCAAATTTTTGAATACTTAAATTTAATGGTTGAATAATTCCAAAATGCACTTTTGACAGAATCAGCACTCTTCAGTTAAACATATCATAACTTCTTGCATGTCTTCTTTGTTCAGTATTGATCAATATTAATTATTTTAATTTAATCAAAAAATGCCAATTTTGTTGCACTTAAACATTTAAAAATATTCACTTTAGTTAAATATATTAATGATTAGTTATTAGTGATTTATTAGAATAGACATTATTATATCATTTTAATCTTAGATATAAAGTTTAAATTTAATAAGAAATTAATATATCAATTCTTATTAAATATGGTCACATTCATGTATTTTCAACTCTTTTTATTCCCATGTGCAGTGTTTTAAATATATTTAAAGTTCTATTCCACCACACATACTTCATTTTTGAGATTGAACTATGTATAGAGAAATAGGTGTTTTAAGCACACCTAAGATATTGCACATGGGGAAAAAAGATTAGAATTGAATTAATGATGTTGAGTGGGTTAATTAATAAGAATATATATATATATTAATCTTTAATTAAATTTAAACTTTATATCTCGATTTAAAATGGCATGCTTATCTTTAGCCTAATAAATAATTAGTATTAGTTATTTATATACTTATGTAAAAGGGATGTTCCCAAATGGGTGAGTTCAAGATATTTGATATTTGTAAATTAAATTGTAGTAATTTGATATTAATAAATACTGAACAAAGATGATGAAGACAGCATGTCTGAGGTTATAAACTGGTCAACTGAAGAGTGCTGATTCAGCCAGAAATTCAATTTGGGAACCATTTACCTTTTTCAGATGTCTTTATTCATGTCTAAAATGTATGGAGAGGAATAGAAGTTTTAAATATGTCTCATATATATATATTGATACAGATTAAGAATATAAAATATGATTTGGAAAAAAAAAAGTGTTATAATTTTTATTGGAATTGTATTTATGTACCTGTGAATAGGCTATATAGTGCATTATATATGTTTGCAAATGCTTAATAAAAATTTAAAAAATTCCTACAAATATGTTTTAAAATGTTGAAAATAATACGGTTTAAAGAATTATTTGATATGATCAATAAACTTCGATATTTAATAATGCATAATAAACTATTGTAGCAAAAAATTATAATACTTAATTATGTGAATATTATTAATTATGCTGCATGAATAGGGGTTTGCTTTTGAGAACATTGCATATGCTCCCTGTGTCTATGAGTTTCGAGAAATGAAATAACTGCAATCTTTCTTTCCATGATAATTTTATTGATGAAAGATCAATTTTTAATCTTCATAATTACATTTTTCCATTTTTAAAATGTCCTATCAGCAGACTATTTGTTTTTGTTTAAATAATACATTTTATTTGTTCAAATCTATATAGAGTAGAATGAGCTGTCTAGCTTGCATTTGTGTGATTTAACTCATGTATATTTATTGTATACGTATTGCAAGAATTAGAGATTATGTGTATATGGAAAGTTTTAAAGAATCTAAAACCAACTATAAATACTAATCTTTACAGTAATATTTATATAAGGCTATAACCTTAGTACATGTGCCTTGTGTGCCTGAAGGTTTGTGATGATAGTTCTAGTTGTATTTTTATATTGGACCACTTCCATCATTTAATATGAGTATTGAATGTCTTTAGAAAAATTTAACTTTATTTAAATATCCCAAATACATTCAACTACTAGTAATAGCACCTGGGCTAGTCTATGCACAATGTTTCAAGAGGTATTATTCTCCCCTCTTCTTCAGGTGTTGCTGGCCTGACAAGTGACAATACTAGTATGGGATTCAAATGTGGGCCCTTAGATTCTCAAGTATTGAATTTTAAGATACTTAAACTAACTGGGCCATCCTGCCAAATTTTAAGGTAATACTTTAACCAACTGGGCCATCCTGCCAAAGGCAACAGTCAGTAAAAATTTCATATATTTATCTAAGAGGTTCCTCCTGATTTTTCCACTTTTTCCTTAAGAATAAAGTTGATTAGTGTTTTCCATACATTATGTATAGTCACACTAGGTTGGCTTATGGGATTTTTTATCATTGTCAAGTGAGCAACTTCTTTAAATTTTCTTTTTTGTACCTATTCTTCTTTATCCAATATTTTTGTCTTTTTCTAATTGAACACATACATGTGGGGTCTTCTACCTTAGTCACATCTGTTTTCTCTCTTCTAGTCATCAGTTTGTGTTCTTGCAAGTGCTTTTCAATGGGGCAACTGGCCTCACCAATATATATGTTCTTCCACATTCACATGGTATTTCATAGATGCAGTTTTTTTTTTCAGCATTTCCAGTTTACACTTTGTAGATGTTAGAATTCCTCGTAGTGTGTTATGGCTCTGGAAAGCTGTTCTGATGTTATACTGACTGCAGATTTTCCTCAATTTGTTTGCTATTTTTGGAATGTATGGGTACACTACAGTACCAATAATTGTCTTTCTTCTTGATGGTTCTTTTTGTTGTCTATTTAACATTTTCTCAATAACAGCTGATGGATAACCATGAATGTACCATGTGAAGAAGCATTGTCTACTGTAAGGAAAAGATTAAATGGTGATAATAGTTTCCAAACCAGAAAAGCTCTTCTTATTTATACTATAATGAAACTATTAATTTTCTGCATAAAAACAACCTACTTTCAATATAACACAGAATTCTTCCAACAAAATCAAGGAATGGTTATGGGCTCACCATTGTCTTGCCTGATTAGCAACATTTACATAGAAGAACTTGAAGCTTTAACCATAAAAACTACTCCATATCCATCTAAAGTTTGGCATTGGTGTGTAGATGATACATTTGTTGTATGGCCACATGGTGAAGCATTGCTACAAACTTTCTGGAAACACATCAACATATCCCTTTCAATTAAATTCCACAATAAAATCAAAACAAGAACAAAAATTGGCATTCTTAGATGTTCTTGTGACAAGACTCCCTTAAGACAAAATCAAAATTACAGTTTACCAAAAACCTACACATACAAGAAAATATCTAACCTATACATCCAATCACACCAGAAACACAAAACATGGAGTTATACAATCACTAAAGAACAAAGCAAAAGAAGTTTGTTCAGTAATCAGTGATTTGGAAAAAGAAAAGATTTATATAGAACAAACTTTTATGAAAATTGGTTATCCATCAGCCATTATTAAGAAAACATTAAATAGATAACAAAAAGAACTATCAAGAGAAAAGACAATTATTGGTATTGTAGGGTACCCATACATTCCAAAAATAGAAGACAAATTAAGGAAAATCTGTAATCAGTACAATGTCAGAACAGCTTTCCAGAGCCATACCATGCTATGAGGAATTTTAACATCCACAAAGCCTAAATTTGAAATGCTGAAAAGAAAAAACTGCATCTATGAAATACCATGTGAATGCGGAAGGACATATATTGGTGAGACTAGTTGTCCCATTGAAAATCACTTTCAAGAAAACAAACTGATGATTAGAAGAGAGAAAACAGATGTGAATAAGGTAGCAGACCATTTATGTGCCAATGAATATATGTTCAATTGGGAAAACAAAAATATTGAATAGAGAAGAAAAGATACAAAAAAGAAAATTTTAAAAAGCTGCTCACATGATGATGGCAAATTAAAACTAGTTTGTCATTAATTATATATGAGAAGAAACTATATAGTTGTATGGATTGGCTTCTGCATAGCATTGTGATAAATCTGACACTATAATATAATAGTAGTTTCCAATTTCATAAATTATTAATTTATATTTGTCATTAAATTTGCAAAGATTAGACATTGTTAGCAATATTTAACTAGCTATTTTCATCAATCATTCCCAATGTTCAGATATTAAATCATTAAGCATCACATGATCACTATTTCTTATACTAGCACATATTTGTTTATAAACAAAGCAAAACTCTCCATACAGTATTGCCACCCTGTGCCAACCAGAGTAATCAATGAATGCCAGAAGGCTTGTGCATAAAATCCCTATCTAATGCCTACTCATCCAATATCCCCAGACTAGTTTCTGGCTTGTGGCCATCATCAGTGAGGAGCTTTAGATCTGAGAGCACTGCATCTATAGGATCTAATGCAACCCTCCAGCACCCACCCTTTATCTCTACTTAATTACAAAACTATGAGAATGAAATTGAAAACACAAAAAATATTTTCAATCTAAGCTCAATAGCTTATATAGTCATATGGGTCTGAACTCAGTTCAGCACCCATACATTTTGGTGTCTTTGGCTCTTTAACAACCATAGCCACCACTATCCTATTAGGTAGGATTGGTGTTAAACCATTAAGCATCACATGATCACTATTTCTTATACTAGCACATATTTGTTTATAAACAAAGCAAAACTCTCCATACAGTATTGCCACCCTGTGCCAACCAGAGTAATCAATGAATGCCAGAAGGCTTGTGCATAAAATCCCTATCTAATGCCTACTCATCCAATATCCCCAGACTAGTTTCTGGCTTGTGGCACAGGGTGGCAATACTATATGGAAAGTTTTGCTTTGTTTATAAACAAATATGTGCTAGTATAAGAAATAGTGATCATGTGATGCGTAATGGTTTAACACCAATCCCGCCTAATAGGATAGTGGTGGCTATGGTTGTTAAAGAGCCAAAGACACCAAAATGTATGGGTGCTGAACTGAGTTCAGACCCATATGACTATATAAGCTATTGAGCTCAGATTGAAAATATTTTTTGTGTTTTCAATTTCATTCTCATAGTTTTGTAGTTAAGTAGAGATAAAGGGTGGGTGCTGGAGGGTTGCATTAGATCCTAAGATCTAGATGCAGTGCTCTCAGATCCAAAGCTCCTCACTGACGATGGCCACAAGCCAGAAACTAGTCTGGGGATATTAGATGAGTAGGCATTAGATAGGGATTTTATGCACAAGCCTTCTGGCATTCATTGATTACTCTGGTTGGCACAGGGTGGCAATACTGTATGGAAAGTTTTGCTTTGTTTAATGTTCAGATATTTCAAATAATTGGTTGAGCAGTTAGTTACAGTTAAAATTAATCTTTTTAATAGTCAAAACTTTTACATAACAACTATAATTTTAAAAAGATCTCGAGAATATATATTTCTTAATGGAAAGTGGGTGTAAATATTATCAAATGGCAATTAAAAGTTATCCTTAATAAGTAATGATTTTTTTTTGTTTAATTATATCAATAATTAACATTTTCAATAAGATAAAATCTTAAACCTACAAAAAATTGTAATTTTATTATAGAAAATTCTAACAAAAACAAAAAAAAACCTTTTTCAAAATTATCTATCTAAGCCTCAAGACAAAAATTTCCTATAAGGCTCTGTCAACTTTATTTTAGTAAAATAGGCATAAGAATATTTTTTATTTTAAAGTATGTTCCCCCCTTCTGCCCAATTTTACTTATTTGCTCATAAAGAAAATGTTTTTTTTTTTTTTTAAAGATTTTATATACTTATAAAATTAATGTAAAACTATAAAGATTTATAAAGCTGATTTAAATACAAGTATAGTATATATAATTAAGATAAATGTAATTGAGGGGATTTGAACCCAGACTTTCAAGCTCCCTTCAGTCTTCCACTCCATCTTATACAATCTATACATATGACCACATACATGTGAAAAAGATAAATGGTCTCCAATATATGTATTTCATGCTGAATCAGCACTTATTAGTTAGTCGAAATCATCAATCCCACACACATATATAATCAGAGCTCAGTTTATATTAAGATAGCAAATCTTCAAACTTTAATGGATAGACTTCAGTCTTCTCCACTCTCCAACTCTTCAGCCATTCATATCATTGAAAATCTGATGATGGTATGTTCAAAGCCCTTGTTTGCCAATTTTATTGTCATACACGACTGTCCAACTATTCAGCTATCCATATCATTGAAAATATGATGGTGGCATGTTCAAAGCCCTTGTTTTCCAATTTTGTTGTCATACCCTGGGTATGACAACAAAATTGATAAACAGGGGCTTTGGACATGCCATCATCAAAACATCAATAATATGGATGGCTGAAAAGTTGGAGAGTGAAGAAGATTGAAGTCTGTTCATTAAAGTTTGAAGATTTGCTATATTTTATATATAGATGATCCAGACTAATTGATGAGTGCTGGCTCAGCGTGAAATATGTATATTAGATCATTTATTTTTTTCACATGTATGTGATCCCGTGTATCAGTTGTATGAGATAGTGTGGATAACTAAAGTGTGTTTGAAAGTCTGGGTTCAAAACCCCTCTAATTAAAGCTGATTTTAATACACTAACAAGACAAAAGGTATGCAGAACTAAGAATCACATAGTTTTCTCTGCCCACTTTCAATATTTGCATTAGGAGCCATAAAATTCTATTAAATAGCTATTAATTACTCAATCTTGCAATAGATGGCTCTAATGTAAAAGAAGTGGTGAATTACTTCTTAGCAGAAAATATTTTTTATTTATTTAATCATTTTATAGTTTATGAATATTTAATTATAAAAATTTGTTTTAATAATAGTGAATAGCTTCGCTACTGATAGCAGCTAATAAAAGTATTTATTCAGAATATTTTAAAATAGTTAAATAAATTTTAAAAACGTTATTCAAATATTTTTAAATAGTTACATAAATTTGAAAAATGATAATTTGAACAATATTTAGAATATGTATCACAGAATTAGTGTGACTCTAAAAATTACATTTTATGTACTTGTTATTTGTACTATCTTGTAAACATTATTTTTTAAATATTTGTCTGAAAGTTTGTGATGATGGCATTTTACTTGTAATTATTATACATTGAATTCTTTCCATCATCTGGAATTAATTATAAAATGTCTAGAAAAATTTAAACTTTATTCAAACTTTTCTAACATATTCAATTATTAGTAATAGTGCACATATTAATATGTAGCATGTTGTTGGCCTGGCCGGTATCAGTATTAGCAACAGATTCATGAATATTGAATTTAAGACGATGTTCTAACCATAAAAATTAGGTAGATTTTTTATTTATTTTAAAAAGACAAAATGTCAAGATAAATCTAATCAAGGAATTACTGTCTGCAGGTGTGTCACCTGCATTTGTAATCCGTATTATTATAGTTTTATATTGTATGAAAATGTTATAAAACTTCTCTTAGAGCAATTACTCAATTTTAATCTAAATAGATCATTCTTGGAATGTTCTTTAAATCTTTAGCTATTTGAAAATTTAGATCTACTTTAGCATTGTTAAGATCAAAGCTCTTACTATTACAACAGAAGACCTTCAAGAAATGAATACATAAATGTACAGTATATATAATTATAAAGGTGATTGTGGTGTAAATTATTGAGCTCACTGTGTAGTAATAACGCATCCACCATAAGTTTGAATCCAATTTATTGAAAATTTAAAATTTTCTCAGGTTCAAATCAGCCATGACTTTTTTTTGGCGAACTGGTCATTAGACAACTTGAGTAACCAACTATTTAGTATTTCTAATAAATGAGTAACTATTTATTTTTAGCCTGTGATTAAAGAAGGATGTAAAAGCTTTCAAACTCTCACCAATTAGCAAGTCCGATGAATAACTTCTCTTTCATTAGTTCTTTTTGGGAGTTTGTTGGAGAGATCATTGTTCTCTATTAGATTATTTAAAAGCTATCGTATGTGCGTATCTGTATATAATATGTATGTTTACCCTAGACATCATTTATCTTGTCTTATGATGATTCTTCTTAGACTCAAGTAATTCAAACATAAAATGTGTATACATGTTTCAATGTAGGCATATATATAAATGTGTGCGTGAATATATATATATATGGTATAAAGCTCGATTCACATTTTATATAAGTAATTTAGGTTATAATAAAATGATAACAAAGTATTTTTTAAAAAAAACTGTGTTCTCAACAGATAATAACATGTCTGAAAGTTAATTGCACTTATGCTTCTTATCTAACTTTAATTTAAATGTCAGACAATTAAAAAAATATTCTCATCAAGCTGAAAATGTTGTTAATATTCACCAATGTATCTAATGTTACAGACAATTACTTTATCTAAAAGTTGCAACTAAAACATGGTCGATCAGAAAAAGAGTGCAGACAAAAAAAATGACATAATAATTTTGTTTATCAAAATAATTTATTTAAATTATTAATGTTTGTAAACATCTTAATTACAATTTAATTAGCTGTCATAGTTTGATTAGCCTTTCATAAATCTGAAAGAAAAATAATTTATTTAAATATGTGTGTATAAAGTGGGAAGTCTTACTATCTGTTTAGAAGCTCAATAAATATGCTCTGAACTATATCGTTTAAAGCTGCTACACACACATATATATAAGAAGTTCAATAAGTATGTTCTGAACTATGTCATTTAAAGCTGTTACTTATGTATGTGTGTGCGTGTCAAATATTCTTTTAGAATTTTTCTCATATATAAACATATAATAAAGCATTCATATAGAGGAACATCATTAGGCATATAGTCGTTTGTGGATACACACGGTGCCTAAAATTGCTTGCTGGCATTTCAACAACATCTTAATTTTCTTCAGAGTAGTAATGACTAAATTCCAAGGTTCAAGTGTAAAATGCCTGGAAAAAAATTGCTGTTTTATCTACCATAATGAAATTAAAACTAATTTGAGTTTTGATTTATATAATAAAAATGTCTATAAGATACTATAATTTCATCATTATTTATATAGAATACAACAAAATATTGTAACAGTCAGATTCATATGTTCTGTTAACAAGATGCAGAGTCCAAGCAAAATACAGAGAGTTCAGCACATCTGGGTGGGAAGCCATCCCAAAGAGTGCTAAATCTTAACCTATTTGCCTGCATTTCCACAATCTTCACTACACGAACAATGCTACTAATAGTATAACTTCCTTCTAGTGCCAAGGGTCAGGGAGACAGATAAAACCCTTAACAATAATAAGCTCTGTCCTAGGTTTGCTAACATACTATCAATACATATCTATAGATCATGTATGGATGAGTAATGCTAAGATCTTTAATAAATTCTAGAAATGCATGGAGATATAACTAATACAAAATTTAATAATTGTCAAACTGGATATATATATATATACATTAATAGGTTGGTTTTGCTCATTATACAATTACACAGATAATAGTGTAGTGCTTAATGTTAGAGAATTTATATATGAAAGATAATACATACTATTTCATTATGGTGAAATATTTAATTATTTGAGGCTTTATACTTTTGTGGGTGAATATGGGATAAACTCATAGTTCAATATGCCTTATTTAAATGTCACTCGATCAGGTTAATAGGTGAGAATATGTACAATTTAGAGATTAAAGCATTACAACCACAGATATAGTCATACATATCTATAAGTAACTTATGTTATTAATGAGATTTATTAAGCTAATCAAATAGTGTAGGTAGACTTAGAATTATAAGAATGTTGGGAGATTCAACATTCTTAACTATGTGAGATTGATATACATAAGAATATGATGGAATTAAGTAATGTGGTAGCTTAAATGCTATATATAAATATAGAAAAATAGGGTTTAACTAGTGATTAGTGGTGCTGATGAGGGATACATATGCGAACATATATAGGAGGCCAGTGTATTGAAACTGCGAACCTTTTTCTATATATAATTTGGATTGGCAGAATGCCAGATGTCCATGAAGAGTTTATCACAAATAAGCATGGTCACTGGCCTGAGTTTTAACCCAGTAAAATCCATGAATGCATGATCAAACAGTTAGGTCCATAAGTGCAACTTCCATGACCACTTTGATGTAGGAACCGGAATGATTTGGGACAGTCTTATACATATGTACACCTGGGGAAGCTTGACAAAGCATAATAAAATCATAGACTTGTATATCTGCACCAGAAACACATATAAAGTATAATAACAATAATAATTAACAATAGTTTGCTCTCAAAGTTTAGCATGTTATTGGCGGCTATACTTAATCCATTCTTAAGTCATTAACCATATTTGTAATAATAATAACTAAAATGGGTTTTGCATGCATAACAAGAAATTTTTAAGAAGCTGGATGTTTAGTTATGCATATTTAAAATATATCTATAATTATAATTCTGCACACACCTGCATGTTATACTTCAACTTAAAATGAATAAATTAATACATGGTATAGATAAGTAGATTACTATGAATGAATTAACTACTATACGAAACACAATAGGATTCATCAAATCCACAGTAATATATATATACTGAAAGTTTAAATCTGAGCTAGCGAGTAGAAAGGGGATTCAACATGAAATATTTGCCATTTATATGACTAACCCATATGGAAATGTAGTGGCATGTTTATTATGAGGAGAATGAAATTCACTTGCTAGGTCAGAGATTATCGAAGCATATTATTATAACAAAATATCATAAAGAAAATAATTTGTTAAAATTCAAGAGCATTTACCCTAGCATGAAAGTATAGTTTAAAGAATAGATTAGCCAAGATACATAGGTTGAAATTATATAATTTAGATACAGTTGTAGGAGTACATTACAATTTAATTATAGGGATAGAGTTTGTTAAGACTTAGTTATAGCTTAGGGCATCACTTTCAGTCTTGTGTTGTGTTAATAGTTTTCTGTTGACAGTGTAATCAGTGATTAAACTTTGAGACAATGTTTTTACTAATTGTTTATAAAGCTCGCGATATCCAGACATATAACTATTTAACTCTCATTGGAATTTAAGAGGTTGTTCATTGCAGGAAACTTAGATTTCAGCATTTTTTGACTAGATTTTAAACTAAGGTATGGGAATAGGTAAGAAATGAAGAATACATAAGAAATGAAGAAATGTGAAACTAAGATTTACCGAGCAGATCTTACCATTTTAATATATATATCATGACAATGTATAGGATGTTCTTAGCTAATAATTCAATACCATAATAATTGGAATTTTAATATTTAAGTTCACTTCAGTACACTTCAAATTACTTTGTTCCCAGAAGATGGTGGTCATGTGTTGAATACATACACGGAGGCAAAACTCTCCATACGATAGTGCCATTTAGTGCAAGCCAGAATAATCAATGGAAGCAGGAAGGTTTGTGAACAAAATCCCTAACTAATGCCTATTCATTCAATATCCCCAGACTAATTTCTAGCTTGTGGCATTCAACCTTAGATCTGAGAGCATTGTACTTAGATCCTAATCCTATATCCCCAGACTAGTTTCTAGCTTGTGGCTTTCATTAATGAGGAGCCTTGGATTTGAGAGCATGCACCAAAGATCTATGTGCAGTGCTCTCAGATACAATGCTTCCCACTTATGAAAACCCCGAGAAACTAATCAGGGGATACTGGATGAATAGGCACTAGATAGGGATTTTATGCACAAATCTTACTGCATCTGTTGATTACTCTGGCTTGCACTGAGTGGTGCTACTGTATGGAGAGTTTTGCCTCCCTCCATGAAAAACAGCTTGTGTAATCATGAAGAATGTTTATCATGTGATGTTCATTGAATATATAGTAGACTTTTTTTTTCCAGGAATTTAAATTGCCATCATTGATTATGTATTTTTTTTATGGATATTATATTAAATAATATATATTTATACATATGTTTTTTTTATTCACACTTGTATATATTTTGTCAAAAAAATAAATTAGAATACTAATCATATATTATACACTTATAATTGATTCTTACTAATTTTTTTTTACTGCAGTTTATCAACTACTTTAAATTTGTTTTCACTTTAAATGCCTCTAATTTTTATCTTTCAACCATTTTATTTCTGCATGTAATCAGTAGGCTACTTCTCTAAAAAAAAATTGTCAGTTGTTTTTTTAATTATTATTATAATTTATAAAATTATTTTTATAGTGCATATTATTTTTTATAGTTACGAAGTAATAAAGAAAGTGAAGTTAATCCTGATTTGTTAAGTGACTGTTTGACGATTCATCAAATTCAACCACTCAGGCAAGCAGATGATTCTCCTGTTGAACTAAATGACAGTGGTATTGGTCGATCTCCAAGAAGTTCTGTTCATGGAAATTCAACAGATTTGTATTCAGGTAAGGAGAAAAATTGAGTTGGGGGGAGGGGATATAGTATATGTATATTCTAACAGGGGCAGGATTTAAACCCTGTTCCAAGGTAGAAGGGAACTTTAAATAGTCGAGTATATGTAGATACCTTTTAATGTTTGTATTAAAGTATATATAGATTAACTAAAGCAATCTTAAGAGGGTGTCTTGTGCTCAATTCATTTTAATGGGGTATGTGCATATATATATATATATTAAAGAAAAAACAAATAAATATAGCTTTGTATAGAACATTCTAGAAAAAAATATATATGTATTTAATGTATAAACTTTATTTTATAGAATTTTGTTTTAAGAAGATAAGAAAAAGTAGAATGAAACAGCTTTTGTTCTGGTGTATGGAATGTTGTAAATGGAAATTCTGTTAAAGTTATGATCTTTAAAATGTTTTAACAAAATTGTAAATTTGTCAGAATGTGCTAAAAGCTTTTCTTTGGTAAAAGAAAAAGCTAAAGACAAAGGGATGTGGATCTAGAAAATTATAATGTCCAGGAATGAGAAGATCGAGTAAGGTAAAGTTCAAAATCACAATTTTCTTTATGTTTGCCGTGATATCATATAAATACAATTTATCCAAACTTCAAACACTTTTTAGCAAAACTTTATTTGTACATACACCTACATTTCGACTGACCTGCAGTCTTCTTCAGAGTAAGGTTATTCTGATCTTCTAAATAAAAAAATGTTTCATTTTTTTATTTAGAAACATTTTTTTATTTAGAAGATCAGAATAACCTTACTCTGAAGAAGACTGCAGGTCAGTCGAAATGTAGGTGTATGTACAAATAAAGTTTTGCTAAAAAGTGTTTGAAGTTTGGATAAATTGTATTTATAAGGTAAAGTTAAAAAAATGTAGAATGTTTGGAGACTGATAGGAATTCAAGCCTGAGGACATAAGGAGAAAAATGATATAAATAGCAAAAGGAGAATATAACATGGTCTTTTGCCTTTGGTCATTTGCTTTTTTGTTGCTGATACGTATTTGATATTAAATATAACTTTCAGCTGTTATTATAAGTGATTAATTTTTGGACCTAATATGTTAGCTGGCATGAATATGTGGGGGTGAAACCATAGACATGCTCGGTTCTGCTCCCATAATCCCATAAAGTAAATCAAAACTGCTTCTTTGTCTTATGGTAGTTCAAACTTCAGAAAATCCACTTCATACACCTTTGTCGCATAAAGCATTCAGAGACATGATCATTTTTCTGAAATTATAAACAGAGACTTTCATGATGGGACACTCGTTATGGATCCCAACTCATTCAGTAAGCTTACTTTACTCATGAATAAAAATAATCTAACTTCCTTCCTTGGTAATTAAAAGATAACAGTCTGTATTTTTTTATACAAATGGAAATGTGTACACCTTAATAATTTTTCAACATAACATGGATTTAGTTCTGTTAAAGTTAAAATATCTAAGGGTGAGAAGAGAATGCGTTAAATATATACATCTGCATCTGTTAAAATTTTATATATCTAAAATGTACAGAGAGAATGTTTGATTGTTATAATTGATAATAATTTGGTCTGTTAAAAATATGTATTTATGTGTATACTCCCAGTAAAGGATTGATCACTATTATTTTTTTTTGTTCACTCATCTTTATTAATTTTTGTTAACTCATAGTTAGTAGTTTAATTTAAATGTGTATATGTTTTATATATTGCACAATTTTATGCTTACTGCCCTCAAAGTAACATATTTCTTTCGGTCGCAGGACTACCCATCTTCGATGAACTAGCTAGTGACCTAATATTACTAATATTGTATTATTATTCGCATAAAAATCCTGGCAATATAATCTTATGCCTGCATAGATTGGCAATTGGAGTTGGAACATGTCAACATATATTTTTCGAAAAAATATTAGTTATTGTTGCATCGAAAATAAAGCTGAGTGTTCATGTATTTATATAATGATGTCTATCATTTTGTCTCTGCTTATTGTCATGAGATTAAGCTTTAAAAACCACCTGTCTCCAGGCTATGGCTGTTATAAGTCCATCTCAGAAAAAAATAGGGTTTCTTTTGTATGTTAACCATTAATATCACTTTATAAATATTATATTAGGATTACTTGAAGAGAGAGGGTGCAAACTGAATTGAGAAAAAATATAGAGAAGGGGTGGAACCCATTACAATGGCATCCCAATGCTGGAGCTTTGAAGAGTAGAGAGAGTTAGGGGCAAAGAATAATGAGAATTTTTAAAAAAGTAATATTATTGAAGTGTGTTGATATTTTTTTGTGTGTGTCTTTTAAGAAATAGAAACCAGAATATATATAATAGAGTGGATTTAGGGAGAATAGTTTGATATACGGAAATGATAACATGCAGTATAGTACTTCATGGGCTGGGAAGTTAAGACTAGCATGTTTGTTATTAAAATAGTCAGTGATTAGAAAAAAGAAAAATGAACACGATGGAGATTATTATGAGCAAAGAGAATGAGTTAGCCAAAATAAAAATATTTAGAGGATAAAGAGGAGAGACACCTGGAGATCATATAAAGAGTTTGACAAGATTTTTGTAGCCACAGGATAGGGAAGATAATAAAATAATAGTAGTACACAGCCACCTACAAGAGTTCATCAAGACATGGTGAAAATCACTGTTAATCCACAGAAACTTTTTCCAAGAATATGAAAGAGCCCTAAAGAACACATTTTGGAATGAAGAGCAGTAAGATTATATTAAAGTCCAGATTACTGGTCAAAAGTTTCACAAAGAGGAGAAAGAGGCTTGCATTCATTTCTTTAAATGCCAAGTGTCTATATTGAGGGAGCTGGAAGTGTGTGAACTCTCAGAACAGACTGTGGGAATCATCGTCAGAAATTTGCCAGAGGAAATAATCAGTAGGCTAGGAAAAATGAGGGTGAGGTTAGCAAAAGAAATCGATAAGATACTGGAGCAAATTGAAGTTAGCAAGCAATGGTGAATGTGGGAAACCAGGTAGTTTATGAGGGTAGAAGTAGGGTCAATAAATTTGAAGGAGGAAGGTGAAATAAAAAGAAGGTAGAGTGAAGAAGGAGAGATGGAAATAGCTCACAAAAATGATGAAAAGCATGTAGGGAATTTAGTGTATTTGTGGGAGGATAGTCCCAAATTATGCAAATCAAGCTTGCCCTAAGATATGCATAACCATTGCTCAAATAAAAATTGAGGCATTAGTAGACTCGGGCAGCCAAATTTCAGTATTGTCATAGGAAGTGTATTTCTCATATTATAAGCAAACAGCCTAGTTTTTGGACTCTCCCAATAAAGCCAGTCCAGGTAAGGATGGCTAATAATAAAAAAGCAAAGGTTGAACTTAAACAAGTATGGATAGCCTTGAAAATAAGTGTAAACTGTTCTCACATGTATTCTTAATTATGAAGGGCCCGATTCATGGTGCTCTGATAGGGTCAGACTTTTTTGCATAGATACAAATGTGCCATTGACTTTGGAACAGGTTATATGTGAGGAGAAGGCAGTAAAGTTCACAACACCAAAGTTATATAGCTCAATAGAGATGCTGCAAGTGGAAGAAGAGGAAACAAAGACAGATATAGAGGAAAAGGTAAAGGAAGCTGCAATGGCAAATGAAAATGGGAAGGACATGCTCAAGCAGATGCTCGACAAAGTATAACCAGGTTTTTTCAGATGTGCCTGAAGTGATCCAGGGTTTTGAGCAACGAATTAAGTTAATGCATGATCATTTGTTGCAATTGTATTCTTACCCCATTCCTCATCAGTATAGGGAGGTTGTAATCCATTGTTTGTGGTTAAAAAGAAAAATGGAACTGCCAGATTATATCTTGATGCTAGGCAATTAAATTGAGTAATGGTGCTGGATTGTAACATACCACCCACCATACATGAGTTGTTAGGCAAGTTCAAAGAAAAAAAAAGTTTTCTCAATGTTTGATCTGACCACAAGTTATTGGAAAATTAAGCTTCATCCAGAGAACTGGCAATACACAGCTTTTAGATATGAGGGATACTTATACTACTTCAATATATTACTGTTTGACGTGATAAATAGTGGAGCCAGATTGCTGAGATGCCTCAGTCAGATGCTGTCAAATGAAGTCAAGAAGCTAATGACAATGTTCATTGATGATGTGTTTGATGAGCATATGTGGGATGTAGAAATTTACTTTACTGAATGCTAGAAAAAGAGAATTAAGATAAACTTAAAAGAAGTGCTCCAATATAAAGTGATGTTTTAAGTCCACATGCTAGGTTCACAAGTGTTAAGATCCCAATCTGATAAAGTCCTAGCTATTGGGGATTTTCCTGTGCATAAACCCAGGAGGCAGGTTCAATCATCCCTGGGCCTGTGCAATTTTTATAACAGGTTTCATGAATGATTGACAGAGTGACTGGAACTGCTAGTCAGGCTATTAAGAAAGGACATACTGTGGAAGTGGGCTAGGGAGCAAAACAAAACCTTTGAGGACATAAAAGGGGGATTTATAAAACAGGTAATGCTATCATTCCCAGATTTTATCAAACTTTCATTATGCAGAATGATAGCAGTGCATATGGGTTGGGGATAACTTTATTGCAGGTGCAGGTTTGAGAACAGAAGGGGATGTTATAATTTATCAGACAATAGTTAAAGAGACATGAAATAAATCATTCACCCACTGAAAAGAAAGCAATTGTCTGGACCTTTCAAAAGTTTAGGCCTTTCTTGCTAGGGTTGAAAATGGTTGTAGTGACTGAGCACAAAAGCTTGGAATTCATTAATCATAGCTACCTGACAAATGATCAATTGGTTCACTGGAGCCTGTTTTTCCAGAAATACAATTATATGATGCAATGCTGCAAAGAGTTAGAAAACATGATTGCAGATGTTCTGAGCCAAAATCCTGCTGGCTCTCAGCCCTATCATTTAGGGACTAAAAATTTGTGCATTGCCAGTGTGAACAAAAATTAATATAAAGGTAGAGGCATAGTTGGATCAGCTGGACTATCATCAGTGCAAAGATGAACAATTGAAACTTGTGATTGAATGATTAGGAAATAAATCCCCAAATGCCATGGGGGAAAGTAATCAGGGAACAAGGTATCGAATATGCCAGTGTATATCACAGTACAAAATACAAGACAACCAAGAAGAATGAAAGCCTGTCATACTTTTTCAGATGAGAGATGATGATGTGACTCATGTCCATCAACTATATGGCCATTATGGCACTCTCAAAACTGAGCATTTGCTCCAGAAGTGGTTTTACTGGATGGATATGCATGGAAAAATCATGGCCATGCTGGATGGATGCAAAACCTGTAAAAAAAACTATGGTCTCAGTTATACACTCAAAACCTCAGGAAAATGGTAGTATATGGATTTTTATGGCCCATTACCAGCATTTGTCCAATTTTTCTGTTGGTGCATTACTTCAAAAATCTAAGAATATTATTCATCAGTTTCATTTCCAATCGGTTTCTTTTCATAAAATATTAATCTAAAATACACAGAATTGTTTTAATTTAGCTTCTAAAAATTGAATAATTTTAAGATTCAAATTGGATAAATGTAATGAAAAATTAAAAATAATCTTAATAACTGAAGAAAAATATAAGAAAAAACATTTAAAAAATAGCCAGTGGTAAAACAAAAGAATTATATTTCAACCAATCATTACGAGACAGCCGGTTATTTATTTTCATTTCTTATAAATTACAATGTCTCATTGTTCAGTTCTATTGTATTTTCTTGGTCTAAAATTAAATATTTTAAATAAAAATCTAAATCCAGACTCATTACTAGTCAATATTCTGTAAAAAGTAATTATAAATTCCATAAAAATTTATGAAATATAATTATGTTTGGTTTTTATCAACAACAGTTTTTGATAAGTAAATTACAGTCTGTAGCTTTAAATCAGTGGAAAACTACCACTGAAGATTGTAATGTACTAACAGTTAGTTGTAGTATTCTGCTGTCCATTTAATCCATTTTATTTTTGGGCAGAGAATACAAGGGTCGGATTTGGCATAATTCAATGATTTACATTGATATAATTTATATGGGTGCCACCTGGCTTTAAGTAGCAGGAAATAAACCAACACATATATATTTAAAACAATATTTTATTTAATAATATAACGATAACCATCACACAGTGCCATTTGCAATACCAGGCTAAGTCAAGGAGAACACAAGTTACTTCAATGGATGCATGTAGATTATACAATCTTACACATAAAGAAGTTAACAATGGTTGATTACAAATATAATTATTAAATAATATACAATTTAATTTTCTTTAACAAAGTCCGTTTAATTAATCTTTATATATTATTGGCTTAGTCTGTATTCAACAGAAAAACAATTATTGCACATAAATGTCCAAGATTTATTTCATTACTAAGTTTAATTTTAATCTGTGTTTACATTATAGTATTAATATATAACAGAGTACATTAATCCTACGTTAAACCCAACTTCAATAAACTTAAAACACAACTCCATGTATGAACTCATAAACTGGGATAATACAACATTATAGTTTTAAAATTATCTTTTTATCAAATCTGAAGAATATTTTACATCTAGTCCTCAAAAGAGAATTTGTTTATAATTCTGTGTTTTTTTGTTTCATTTTTAATTTTCTACAGTTATACTAAAGAAGTAGTGATGACATTATATATTAAAGACACCAATTTTATATTTATCAGTTATTATAAGTTTATTATTAATTTTATCTTGCTATTTAAACTAACTTTGACAACTATTGCAGATTATATATGCTAACAGTAATACTTATATATAATCACAATATTGCAATAATTAATTAATTAATTAATTAAACTAAATAGTCTTACTTTTGTTTACACTTTTTTATACCTAAATTGTACAGACAATAAAATATATTTTACCAACAGAGGCTTTTTTAAAACAAAGTATAATTAAATATTGTTTTCCTGAAGTTTTGTGATGATGGTGTTCTAGTTGTATTTTTATAGTGGACTATTTCCACCATCTAATATAAGTATTGAATGTCTTTAGAAAAATTCAAGTTTATTTAAATATTCCCAACACATTCAACTGTTAGTAATAGCACATCAAACAGGTTAGTATATACACAACATTTCGAAAGGTATTATTCTCCCCTCTTCTTCAGATGTTGCTGGCCTGACCAGTGACAGTACTAGCATGGCATTTAAACTTGGACCCTTAGATTCTTGAGTATTGAATTTTATGGCAATGCTCTAACCATTTGGCTCAGCTGGTTAGAGCATTATCTTAAAATCCAATGCTCAAGAATCTAAGGGTCCAGGTTTAAATCCCATGCTAGTATGGTCACTGGTCAGCCCAGCAATATGAAAGAAGAGGGAAGAATATTGCATCTCAAAATGTTGTGCATATACTAATCTGTTTGATGTGCTATTACTAACAGTTGAATGTATTTGGAATATTTAAATAGAGTTAAATTTATCTAAAAACATTCAATACTTATATTAGATGATGGAAATAGTTCAGTATAAAAAGACAACTATAATTTAATATCTCTTTGGAAATTTTATAAGAATAAAAATCTACATTTTTTTTCCAAACTTATTAGTGAAATGTACTTATTATTTATATTTAAAAAAATGTATTTAAGATATTATTAATTTCAGACAAATTTCCTTACACTTCTCTATTTAAAATGTGCTTCATAGTTTTTCACATTAAATGTCACAAAATATTTGTAAATAATTTCATGTTCCAAATTTAATTCACAATCCACACACATAATGAAGATCTAAGGGTATTATGTTTTGTGATGTTTCCTCTGCATATTACAGTGTATTATCATGATTTATATATAAATTTAAGTATTGTTAAAATTTGAATGATTTAATTAGGTTAAAAGTATTTTTACTGATGATGATCAAACATGTCACTAGTTTGTGATATTTTATTTCTTTATTTGCTGAACTTCTCTGTGTTCATATTACTCAAAAATGAAGTTGCTAAATTATAAACTAAGATATCATTATTGCAATAGAAATTCAATTTTTTTTTCTCTGGATTGAGAGTTTAGTTAATTTGAAATTCAATTTTTTTTTCTCTGGATTGAGAGTTTAGTTAATTTGAAATTCAATTTTTTTTTCTCTGGATTGAGAGTTTAGTTAATTTGTAATAATAACTTATTTTATTTAAAAATTTATTATCTAATAAAACTCTTTAAAGAATTATTATAATTGAAATTAACTACAATATTGTCATGCTACAAAGCTTTTTTAATACTATGAAAATAACATGAATTTATTAATTCAGTAGTATCTAATCATGCTACAATATTAAATATTGATTTCTAAAAGATTTTAATAAAAAAAATAATTTGTAAAATTTCAAAATTAAAATAATTTAATGTCTTCAATTTATTATTGTTAAAATATGCATGTTTTTAATATTGATATGTATTGCCTAAATTTCATATACTGTAATTACATTTAAACATATATTAAAAATGAAGCAATTGTGTGTTATGAATTATGATGTATATTTTTGTTCACCTATATATATTAAAATATTTGGTTATCAATAGTAAAGGTAAAATTCATCCCAATGAATGTCATTGTTGTTAAAAAAAATAAATGTCATTATGTTTGCTACAGTGAATACAGAGCAAGCATTAATATAAAACTTAAACAACATGTATAATGTTACAATAAAGTAAAGCTGGATTCTTCAATGTCATTAGTGTTCTTTGGATCATGAGTGCTTATTTGGTTACAATGACAGGAAACATAAAATTAAAGAGGCTTGTTTTATTATTATGGTAACTTTGTGATGAATAAAGTTTTATAGCATTGAATTAAATATGGTTTGGAATAAAGTGTCAATTTCATAACTTCTATTTGGTGATCTGAAATATGTGACAGCTTATATATATATATTATAACTGTTGCCTTTGACACTCAGCACTAAAAATGCATTTAGGATATATTATTTATTAGCTGTTCCTCTCCATGTTTTTTGGTATTAATATTCCCTGTTTATGAGAAGTGAAATAACTATCTAAAATATTTGTAGTCAACTTGTCTATTTCATTTTTTTATTAATGAAGTGAATATTAGTAAGATTTTAAATGTCATTCACAAAGGTTTCCACACAGAATTCATTTATGAGTGATTAAAAAAAATCTACAAAAAAATAATTATAATATATTTAGAAATTAATTTTAAAAAATTTAAAGTATTATATGAATTAAATTTCAAAAATTAACTAATTACAAAATTTTATATAAATATATGTATTTATATTATCTGTGCTCGACAGGTCTTGCATATTCTAGCCCGCACTCAAGCAGTAGTAACACATCTCCTGGTTTACCATCATCAAATAACTTGGCTCCAACAAGAGAGATGAATGACAGGTAATAAATATTCTTTATCCTTTCACTTTTTTATCCTGTTAATTATATTTTAAAATCACTTTTAACTTATTAAAAATGCTTAAACAAAATAATTACAGATAGTTATATAAAATTCTAAAAATAATTACAAATGCTTTTATGATTCAAATAATTAGAATCAAAAAAATTAAAACTTTTATGAATTTTTTTTAAAACTTTTATTGTTAAAATAAAATAATTATTTTAAATATTATTAAAATGCAGTTATTATTTAAGTGTTTATTTATTTAAATATACTTTATTTTGCAATATCTGAGTATTTACATCTTTAAATTTACTATTAATAAGCTTAAGTAATCGATGGTCAAAAAATGGTGGTGCAGTATTTCATCTGAGAATGTGAACATAATACTGCCACCTAGTGTTCATTATTTACTTATGTTAAAAATAGATGACTTAAAACAGAATAAATAAAGTGAATTATTGCTCCTAATGCATAGAATAATTTTCTTCATATATATTCTTAAAATTTCTAATCTACCAAACATTCATGAAACAGATAATGAAAGACATATGAAAAGGTAAATAATCCACTCCCAAGATGAAACAGCTAACTTAATAAATAATTAGTAATAACTATTATATTTATCTAAAGTGGAAAATGGCAAATGTGTGAGTATACAAAGTTTGGAACATGTTGCTCAAATCATAGCTATTTAATAATTTTCTTGATTCTTTCATTGATTTTTTTGATTTGTTGACTTTTTATATATACATTTCGAGATCCATCTTTATTTTATCTCAAAAGATAAGTATTAGGTTTTGCTTCATTATAGCATTATACACACATTCTGCTTAAAAACTTAAGTAATTATTAAAATAATTATTAAATTATAATAATAAAAATTATGAATTCAAATAATGTCTTAATTTGAATAAGTAAAGTATCATTTAAATTTAGAAAAAGATTAACTTCTAGTTACAATTATGAATTACATAGTATTTTCAATCAATAGTCAATTTTAGTGATATTAGAAGTTTCAAATTAAAATATATTTAAACTACAAAAAATAAAAAAATATAATCTTGAATAATGCATTTTCATAATGAAAAACAAATGCAATGCTAAACTGGATCTTATGTAAAATAAAATTTCACCACTTAATGATTACAAATTCAACACAATTTTAATGCACCTTAGTATCACAGATTAATTGTGAGTAGATGGAAAAATGAACTTACTGTTCATCTAGTATCTAAATTTTAAAATAGATATGTAGAATGAATAATGATAACAACAAAGGTGAAATTTAAATCATCCAAAATATTATTTGAACTCCATTTGTATCACTTAAATATACAACTACCTATTTTTAAAAAATGTATAGAAGAAAATGAAGCTTTAATAATATTTCAGCTAATTTACATATAGCCCTTCTTGTCATTATTTATTTTAGTAGTGAGCACATGTTTTCAGAGCAAGAGCTATTTGTAATTTTCTCCAAGGGTCACAATCCACCATATATATATATATTACATGCATGGTTTTAAAATGCCTTTCAATGTTTTTTTGGAAGTGACATACTTGCATGATATAAATAACACCCACATTTTGCATTTATCATTGAGAAGAAAAAAATGTTCTTCCTATTTTATATTAAAACTGGTTTTTTTTTCTTTGGAATTGATTTCAAACATTACATTCCTCTTTTAAATTATAAAATATTAATTTTTCATGATAAATTACTTAAATCTGTTCACTAGTCACAACAAAAACAGTTATTTATTTTGCAACTGATTGAACATAAATAATACTTCCAGTTATGCCTTTATATTGCTCAATGAATGGATTTAAGCCAAACAATTTGTAATTGATATACATTTTATATGAATTAAAAATAAAGGCATGTGTCATCTGACGCATTCACTGGTGTGTCTGATTATACACAGTTGTCTCAATTATGAAGAGCCGATTCTCACTTGTAATAATTGTACATGTGAAAAATTAATTTCTTTTGTGTATAGCTATCTAATCTATCAATAACATAACATTGGTTATTATTCATTTTTTTAATTCTTGAAAACTTGAGATATGCAAGTTGATCAAAACGTATAAAAAATCAAATTTTTTATTTATTTAATAGCACTAGGCCAGCTTTCTGTGAATTTTGATTTCTTATATCTTTTCACATCAACTTGCATATCTCAAGTTTTCAAGTATTACATAACTATAGGAAAAGAGCTTAACATTTGATTTTTTTTTTTTTAATTCTAACGGTCTCATCAAAATTTATTGGTGGTCCATCAGTAAGTTATAGTTGATGACTTGCTCATCCCTCATTTATTTTATATGACCATTTAAGGACTTAATAGAAGAGTGTTTTTATAGAAAAAAAGTCCTATAATTAGAAATTAATCTCTGGAGCAAAATAAACAAAATTAATTATTGATCCTAGTATAAATGTTGAAAGTAAGCAAAAAAATCATGTGATAATTTGTTTTGAAATCATTAAACAATAACTCTAGTTTATTTTCAAAACAAACTAATAAAATAACCATACATTCTTAATAAAAACAAATTCTAATCATTTATTAAAATTCTTAAATATATTTCTGTTTCATTTTTTTAATTTTATTTTATGGATTTTAATTTTTTCCTTTTTTGATATTTTAAATAAAATATTAAAAATAAACTTTATAGTAAATTAACTAAGCCAATTTAGAATATTTAAGTATTAAAAACGAACATTAAATTTTAATTTAATAATATGTTGCTTTTTTTTTTTATTAGATTGGGTCCATATAACCAAGAAAGACGGTCCTATCTTCCCATGATGCAACAACAGCAGCGCCGACGTTTAAGTCAAGTACCAGCACCACCTCCTACCCCTTATATGAAACTACCATCGACACAGTGTAAGTGGAAGTTCATGTTTATTATTAATAAAATAATTGCCCGTAGTATACTAATTTTTGTATAAATTATAACTACACCACTTTAAAAATAATTAATGATATGTCATGATTACTTATTAAATTTCTAATCCATAGGAAAATATTTAACCAATATAGCTAATTATAAATTTTGAAGAAGATGGAAGTGTATGATCTAAATAAATTGAAATTATTTGCAGTACTTGTAATGAATAAAGATATTATTATGCTTATTAAAAATATTAATAATGAGGTACTTTGAATTTTATAAATTGTTAAGTCCCAACTCATAAAAATTAAGTTTTCTAAAAAAAATATTAAAATAATTAATTTGTTGTAAACTAAAGAGAATGATATTAATCATTATAACTTATATTATCTAAGAAAATTCTAAAAAACATAATAATAATAATAACAATAATAAATAACAAAATTTAAAAAACCTGTTACAATGGAAATGTTGGACACCAACATCTAATAACCTATTAATAAATAAAAATCAAAGATATAAAACAAAATAAAGAACTCTTAAAATATCAATTTAAAAACAATAATATTAACTGGTAATAATTAATCTATAAAAGAATTAAAGATGGTTACTGGATATATAGATACAAATTCTCACAAATAAATGCCAATAACCAGAAACTATCCTGGGACATGAAATTAATATCTAGTGACTATTGATTACAGATTTTTTTTATTTTTAAGCAATAGTTCTTTTATTACTTCTTGCATATCTAAAATGTTGTTTGTAAAAACAATTATGAATCATAGTATTCACAATTTAGATGATTTAAATAATCTCCATTTACTTTTACTCCTTTTGATTTCTCATTTAATTCATATCATATTTGCTGTATAATTTATTGCAAAAATTATGGAATCACCCTTCCATAAGTTATTATCAATGTTTATCTTTTTAATATTACTGTATAGTCAATCATTCATATTGAATTTGAAAAATCTTTTTTGAAAGAGATTCAAAAAATTTCTATAATCAACAAATCTAATATAAAATGACAATATATATTCAATAAACCCTTTTTTTATCTTTTCTCATAACATGAAGTTTCAGATTGTTTTGTTAGTCCACTTCAATTCTAACTTTTTAAATCTTTCTTAACTAACACTATCGCATTCTTCTTTTCCCGTAATAAATTTACCAACATTTCTCTATTTTTTTATTAGCTTCTTATAAAATATTTATAATGATTTCATTATTTCCCACAGATTTTCCATTCTGCATAAATTTAATTGCATAATTAGAATGTGTGGCATTTCAACTAGTACTGTTAAGATATGGATATTTTTTGTTGTTGTTTTACATTTCTTTATTATACAATTTTTTATAGTATTTTTTACACAACTGTTTATTATTATTATTATTATTATTATTATTATTATTATTATTATTATTATTATTATTATTATTATTATTATTATTATTATTATTATTATTATTATTATTATTATTATTATTATTATTATTATTATTATTATTATTATTATTATTATTATTATTATTATTATTATTATTATTATTATTATTATTATTATTATTATTATTATTATTATTATTATTATTATTATTATTATTATTATTATTATTATTATTATTATTATTATTATTATTATTATTATTATTATTATTATTATTATTATTATTATTATTATTATTATTATTATTATTATTATTATTATTATTATTATTATTATTATTATTATTATTATTATTATTATTATTATTATTATTATTATTATTATTATTATTATTATTATTATTATTATTATTATTATTATTATTATTATTATTATTATTATTATTATTATTATTATTATTATTATTATTATTATTATTATTATTATTATTATTATTATTATTATTATTATTATTATTATTATTATTATTATTATTATTATTATTATTATTATTATTAAAAATAATTAGCATTCAAATGTCAAAATGACATATTATATCTTGGAGACTTTTATTTGCTTTTATAGCTTAATTTCTTTTATTTAACAATTTTACTTCCATATATCATTATTAAATTTTTACTATATTATTTTGTAGTAATTCAACATATTTACTTTTTCTAAGTAGGTTGTTTTAAATTATTTTCAGATTCCCTTTTTTTTTTCAATATCTCAATAAAAAAATATTGTTGAATTGCTACTTTTTGGTTTTTGTTCTTTTGATATCTACTTTTATTAAAGTATATTTTATTTTAATTGACATATTGAAGTTTCAGTCATATTCAATTGTTTCAACATTTTAAAATGATTCGTAAGTTCTAGCTTAGATTTATTATAATATTTTAGAAAATTAAGGAAGTCAAATGTTATTATTACTATTAATAGCTTTGGTCTTTCATGCTTCTCATTAGTATATATTTTATGTTCATTAATTGTGGTTGGTTTTTTTGTATTGAATTTATCATGCATGTTATATTCTTAATATACATATTTAACCAATTTAATTGTGCTTTTATAGGATTTCCAAGAATCACTGTTTTTAATGATTAAAATTCAATGAATGTTTAAATTTTTAAGTAATACTTAACCCCACCGTATTGTTAATAGAAAATATTTATATGGACTTCTTTAATTAATGCTTATCTGAATTCAGAAGTAATATTTATCCATTAAAATTAAACTAAATACAGATCTCGGAGATATTTTTTTTTACAAGCTGTAATGATATCATTTAACAAATTTATATTTTTCAAAATTATATGCAAAGAAAATATATATATATAACTTTTAATGTTTTTTTTGTTTATTACTTAATAATTCCATAAATATTGCCCCAATCTTCTTAATACACACTTTTTTTTTCAGCAAAATATATTGATAATTTTTGAATTTGCTAGAAAATCTTAGTATTGTTTGATGAGAAATTCCCTAGAGGTCATTACTAATACAAACTTTCAAATTCTATATTGTGACTTTGCTCACTTTAGGAATAAATTACCAAAATTTTAAAAACAATTAAGAATCATAAAACAAAAGTCCATATCTTATGTAATTATTCAAAAAAATTGTGGTAGGTTCATCATGATTAATACAATATTTGTTGAATTATTAAGTAACAAACAAACTTTCAAATTTATATACTTATATAATAGATTATTAACCAAACAAACATCACATGATTCCAGCTTATTCAGTACTTTCAGAAGCAAACTCATATTTATACTTCTCCATTTCTGCCACCTACATAAGCATAAATAATCAATAGATGCTATCATGTGTATTAAATCCCTATTCAGCACTGTTCTATTCACATACCAAAACTAAGTTCTGTCTTATTGCCTTCACCAGTAAGCAATTTTTTAAATCTAGATCTAATGCATCTAAATTTTATGAATCAAATGCATTTCCCACTTAAATCTTTTACTTTTTTTGTACTATCAAACTATCAGCTCAAAATTCAAAAACATCTTGATGCTTTGAATTCAGATCACATTGTTTGTGTAATTATATAGATCTGGTACCATATCTTTATAAATTTTACAAAAATGAATAAAACATGCTTACTCGATGGAAAGTGCATTAAATCTTTTTACATCAAAACTTAATAACCTTTTAGGCTATAAGCCAGAAAAATAGTCGGAAAATATGGATAGGACAGCAACGGAATAGGAATTTAATAAGCACTAACTTCTAATATTTATTGATTTTTTAATTTTTCAGTAAGTGGTAAAATTGGACAGATTGGATATTTATTTTAAGATGGATTAATAAAATAGTGATGTATCCAATTAAAAAATTTTACCTGTTTTTTTTTATTTTTATCCTCTCAAATCACCGTATTTCAGTTCCCATTATTGATAGTTCACATGTTCATTGATTCTCATATTTCATCTTAACATCAATTTTAGAAATGTTTGCTTTTCTTCTAATATTCAGTTTTTCAATTTGTTTATAGGAAATTGTAATTTTATTGACACTAGTTGTACAAGAGCATTATTATATCACCATACTGCTTAAGTTTTTATTCTTATTTCTTTCTTCTTGGGTCATCACAGTTTTATAAAATAGAAATATTTCTATATTTTCTTCTATTTGTTGAAGTGCTTTATATATTTTTATAATCTCTTTCTTTAGAATAGTATCAGTGCCATAATATTTTTTATCAGTAATATATCATGATGATCCTAATATACAAAGACAAATTACATTATAGAATGCAATTGCATTAGAGAAATTGGAAATAATACCAGAATTTCTTCTTTCATAGGATCAATTGTTTAGAGTTAAGTGATTACATCAATTGTCTTATTAATTGGCAAAATTGTCATTGAGAATAACTCCAGAATCTACCATTCTCACTATTTGATTAATTACTCATTGTTACTCCTTCATTTAGTCATAGGATCTTTCCTATTATTAAATTACTGAACTTACGTGAAATACATATATTATGATAACGCACCACCATCTTATATTAAATTATTAGTTCAACAAATAAATACTGTATTTACATTTAGAATAATTTTCTATATCTGTACAAAAATAATTTTACTTATTTAAATTATTATTTTTAAATGTTATCTTGAATATACATCTTTAACATTGTTATATTATTATTGATATCAGACTGTATCATTTATTAGATTTGTTGACATTTTATTGTTTTTGTTACCCCCCCCCTCCTGACCATTGATTATGAAAAATTAAAAAAATGGATATTATTAAGCACTTATATAAAAATATTATAGATACCTTCATTAAAATTTGTATCTAAAGTTGCATGAAATAGTTCCTAATATAATAAAGATTAATCACTGTTTACCAAAAAAAAAAAAACAGCAGTTATAAAGTAAATTTGTAATAATATTTAAACAGCATTAAACTGTTGCACATGCACTTTGGATTTTAAATATAAAATGAATGAATACTAACACTTCAACCACATGATAAAGTCTATCATCATGTGGTTGAAGTGTTAGTATTCATTCATTTTATATTTAAAATCCAAAGCGCATGTGCAACAGTTTAATGCTGTTTAAATATTATTGTTTATAAAAAACATTGCGCTATATAAAATAATTGACTTATTTACAAAGTAAATTTGTGTAATGTTACATTGAAAATTAAAAAAAAATAATGTGTGTTATTTGAAGAGACATGTGGAATTTGGTCTGACGGAAGATACTTGATTGGTTAAAATGTTTCTTAGGTATCATTTTTTCCATACCAATAATACGCAGTTATAAATTTAAAATGTAAGAAAGCTATTAATTATATATATATCAAAGATCACAATTGAGGATTTTTAATTGCTATAAGTTTACAAATATCTAAATTTCTTATTCAGCCTAAATTTAAAAAACATTCATTGCACATGCTTCTTATTATTTGTAGAAACCTGATTTCTTATGCTTTAAAGAGACTACATAAATACCTCCTAATATTTTATGTACTCCTCTTCAACAGGAATGTATATCTCCACAGGAATTTGTCATATCTCCAAATTTATGTGTAGATATACATAAAAGTTGTGTGTGTGTGTGTATTCTTTCTTATAAAAATAATACTCTGATGATGATTATAAGACACTAAAGTTTACTGAACTTCAAAAGTTAGTCATGTATATATTTTTTAATCAATGAAACTAAAAAATTTGAAAATTTTGTACTTTAAAAACTGTTTTTTTTAAAAAACAAATCAACTATCATGAATGAATTGCTCTGATAATACTAATAATGTCTTTTTAAAATATATATATATATAAATTTAAAACAAAAATATTTTCTCTCTTCTTATATTTTGTTTATATTTAATAGAAAAAACAAATAAAATGTTTTGTACGTAGGTTAGTTCTTTTTATATATCTCTGTTTCTGAATTGTGAAGATTATACATGCTTTTATAATTTTATATGCAGTATTTGTACATGTAGTATTGTTACATTTTTATTTACCATTATCAAACCCACTCCACTCACAATTTTGACACCATCTACCTCAGATAAATACAATAATGATTCTTACTAATCATTTTCTTAACTAGAGATTATCTCTAGCATAGATATAAACTTTAAATGTCAGTTAAAAATTAATATGTAGTATTGTCAATAGATGGTGTTTTACTAAAACCGCCGAAACAAGTCTAAAATTTGTTTACATAAACGAAAAAAGAGTCAGAATTAACTACCTCTTTCATTTGCTCACCCTCAGATCAGCTGATTTCAAGCTGGTTTGCTCTCATCAGTGAAGGATAGAGTTATAGAAACTAGATCTAAACACCGACTCTCAAATGTTTATGCAAAAAGTTTCTATCTGTTTGCAAGCGTGAATTTTTCAGACCGGTAAAGTCTTCAAACTCAGCCTAGCAAGCCAGATATCTATATGGGTCTGATCTCAGTTCAGATTCACCACATAATCAAAGTCTCTGCAATATATATCATTGCAAGAAAACTGTAAAGGTACATTTATGAAAAACAAAAAACAAGTTATTCACGTAACTTGCTATCATTTGTTATTTATGATCAGTAGTATTGTATAATTTTTCTTACTTTATTCATAATGTTGTAAGCTTATTAAGGATAACAACTTCATATATAATGTATACATGATCTAAATCAATTGAAAATAATCCTTTACATAGTGAATTGTATATGTTTAACGTATCTGCATATTTATGTGTGCTATTAATAGACCATTGAAAACTTAACGATGTTATTTGGTATATATTTCCAGTTCGAAAAATTATTCGTTTTTTTTTTTTTTTAATTAAATAAACGTTTGAATTAACATGTGATTCAAAATGTTTTTCAGTTTCAAATAACTGCGTTTCTTTACTCTGCTTTGAAACATTTTATTATTCAATATTTACGAGAGGGAAAAATGTTTTAAATTTAATTTAGAATTATAAAAATTTAACAATGTGAAGTTGATAAAAAATTTGAATGGATAAAAAGTTTCTAATAAATAATGTTAGTATCAGATTGTATTTTTGTTCTCTAACATCTTTCATTAGCAATCTATATTCTGTTGTTATTTTTTTATTATATTTTTTTTTTTATTAATTAAATAAAGTTTTACATTAATACACAAAAAATTCACTTCAAATTATCTTCATGATCTAGATGTTACATAATCATTTTTTATATCTTGCAAATTGGGAAGCAATAATAATTTATCCAAGTCAAATCATGCTACTTCTCGAGTTTATTCCGTTTTAAACATCATATTTATTTGGAGCACATGCGTAGAGTCATTCTTCAAAGTGCATATCTAGAAGTTGAGATTTAGTGTTAATGCGATAGGTCGAGCATAAAAATTCTTTTCATTCGATAAAATTGATTTTTTTTTTTTTCAAATGGGAATTGATCCAGAAAACTTTACCTTTCAAATTTGCTACTCATATTCTTAAACTAAATTTTAATGCTATCCTCAATGATAATCACATGATGTTTTATTGCTGATTAAGATTTAAGAATTGATTCAACTGCATTAACCAAAAAACTATATACTCCAAGAAGAGAAGTAGTGATGACTGATTTCTGATTTATTTCTGTTCTTGATCATAAATGTAAACCTGTTAACATTAAATGCTGGATAGGTAAAAAAAAAACTGAACAAATTGGCATGCAATATCCAGGCATAAACAATTGTGAAGTCCTGTTATGACACAGGACAACAATAATATACTCAAATATTAAATGTGTTTTCAATCCACTTTGAATGGAAATAGAAAATTATAAATGCATAAATTTCCTAATAGAAATTAACATACTTATAATAAATATTTATATATGTATAATTATTTAATATAAAAACTATATCAAAATTTTACCATCAAAACAACAACAAAAAATGCAATGCTTGAAAATTTTGATGCTGGATTTTCCCATCATTTAAAGTGAATTGGTAACAGTTTTTATTAAAATGCAAATATTATTTATATTTTTTCAAACATATTTTAACTATTATTAATAATATATAGGTAAATAAAGACACAATGTTTCAAATGCTATTTTCTCTCTTCTTCAGATATTTCTTATCTATCAAGTGAGTCTAGTCCATGGGTGGGAAAATAGTGGCCACATGTGGCCTCCTAAGAGTTTTTATGTGGCCCACCAAGACAATCAGAAAAATCCACCTTGAACTGAGATTGCCTTCCCATGTGCGACCAAAGATTTGTCTCGTATTTTCCATTAGGATGGCCATGCCAATACACATGCACAGTGTAGATACAATGTGCAGTGCTTTTCCAGTTGATCTGGTTAATTTTAATTTTGTCTTTGCATTAGCAAATATATACATTTCCAACTTTAGTGAAACCATGAACTCTCTGAAAAAATGTAAAATCAGTAATAAATGTTGTGTGTTTAATGAAGAATGGACAAACAAATATTTCTTTGGTAATGCAGGGAATAAAACAGTGTGTTTATTAGGTCATGAAAAAAAGGTGTGGCCCTCTGCTAACCTTCGCTTCTACAAAGTGGCTCTCGATGCGGCCCTTCTTCAACCTCTGTGGCCCCCAAGCCAAAACAATTGCCCACCCCTGGTCTAATCTAAGAATTGAACCAATATTCTTTGTATCCATGATTAGTCAGTAGAAATTTAAAATTTTATTGAGCATTATCTCAAATTTAGCATTCTCAAATCTAAAGGATCCCAATTCAATATCTGTGCTAAACTATCACTTGCTAATAATATCTGAAGAAAAGTAAAAAATAATACCATTTAGAAATATTGTGTTCTATACTAACCTGTGATTTATTACTTAATAGTTGACTGTATTTGGAAAATTATAAAGTTTCAGTTAATAATCTAACTAGATGATGGAAATATTCCAACAAATAACTACAAATATTTTATGTTTTTATTAACAGTATTAATACTCTTATTGTTATTTTCAAAACATAAATATTGTTTAACATTATCTCATAGTTACATGTATATGTATTAAATGTTCTATTGGATTTTATCATGTATAATAACTGGCAAAAGACTTCTTTTTGAGGGAAAGGTCAATTGATGGAGAGTTCTGATTATTATTGCAGGTCTTTTAAAATTCAATCAGTACTGTCTCAATAAAAATAAATGAAATATTATTGAAACATTCAGGAAACATTGCATAATCATAATAATGATCAGGAATATCTGCCTATTCATGTTCTCTATTGGATATTTTTTGTCTGTTTTTGCAGATAAGAAAACTTGAAAGAATATTTATCTTTTATTTATTGAAAATATGCAAATATGTACATTTATAAATATAAAAACTAACCTCCACTCTTTTTTTTTTTTTATATACACCTGGGTCTCATTTTACGCGATAAATAGGTTCCTCAGAAAACACGCACAAACAAAATTGCGCAAAAATAGACGTAACTTACATTGAAAAAGGGGGGATGCGGTCTGTGATTTTTCAAAATTCGCGTAAAAGCAAAGCACCAACGTAAAATTACTTTAAAATTTGCGCAAAAAAAAAATAAGGAAATAAAATATGACTAATAAAAAACTTCAAATTTGAAAAAAATTGATACAAGACAAACTTTTTTTAACTATAATATTTAATTTTATTCAAAATAATATATTTTTATGCATAATTTACAGTACAGTAATTTACATTTTTTATACACGTTTTAATTATTATAGCTATTTGCCAAAAAACACATTCGTTTGCAAACAACTAGTGCCAACTTCACACTCATGTTGTGTCAATAATTTTCTGGTGACTACATAATTAGTAATTAATCTTTGAGACGATGATTTTATTAATTGTTTATGAAACTAACAACTAAAAATTAAATTGATTTTTGTCTTTAATTTTCAATTCCATTTAAAAATCAAATTTCACAACACATTATTTCAAGTCGCCGTAAGTAATTTTTAAATTGTTAATTACAATTAAAAATCAGATTTTAATTGTCAAATTTAATTGTGCCCACTGCTATTACTGATCTTTTAAAAATAAACTTGTGGACACTAAATGATTAATAATTGATTACGTTCTTTTTTAAAAAGCAAAAACAGAATGTGATTTAAAATGCAAAATTAACACGCACAATGTTTGAACAAATTTACATTATAATCTTGTAAAATTTAATGTATGTATACATAAAATGTGGAAATCATGATTTTAATTTCATTATTGCATAAAATCTTACTATTATAAAGCACTGAAAATATTGAAATTACTAAGATGAAAGTGAATTCCAATAATGTGCTATTACTTTCAATATAACGTAAGTGTGCGAAATTTATTATTTAAAGTAATAGCGCATTATCGGAGTTCGACTTCTGGAGAAACATGAATCGCGTAACTTCCAAATCATGTTAAATAAGTCCGCATAAAAAGAGACCCAGGTGTATAATAAAAAAATTAAGATCAGAAATCCCTTATGGTACTAACAAGATATGTTTTTGCTCTTCCAAAATTTATTGCTCGCAACATCCATTAGTTAAAACAGGCATAACTCACTATATATATTGCCAAACACAGCAAGCTAGAGTAATCAATGGAAGCCAGAAGGCTTGTGCTGTGTGTGGCAATATATATATATATATAGTGAGTTTTGCCTGTTTTAACAACAGTTATACACAAGCATAAGATGTGGTGGTCATGTGATGTTTATTGGCTTAACATCCGTAAGTGTCCTGTGTCCATTACAAGTTAGCAGTATTGTATTGTATAGTCTATGCAAAGTTGGCAGATATAGTTTGTTATTTAAGTTCATTTAAATATTATTTTTGTGACTTTAATATAAGAATTTGCATTATCTTTTAAAAATCCGTTTAAGTTAAATTTATATTAGCAAATTATTTATTGATTAAAATAGGCAGATTTTATTCTGTAGCTTTTTAAAATAATTTTAATAATAAAAAAATATATCCAATTGTAAAAAATGCCTTATATGGTTTAATAAAATAGTAGAGTTTCAGAGTCTTCTGCAATGTAGAATCCTAGGGATTGATTCCAGTGCCGCCACTTCTAGCACTATTAAAAAAATCAGAAAGCACATTTTGTAGGGGGAAAACCTTCAGATAGGATATCAGATGATGCTTTTTAACAGCATCACATGACTTTCACAGCTTCTCATATGCTTTCAAAAGCAATTATTTTCACTCTACTCTAGAGCCATCTGTTGTAAGTTTAAATAATCAATGAATGCCTAATGATATTGTGCATATCCACCTTAAATCAGTTTCTGTTTTTGTCTTCATCAGTGAGGACTTATGATCCAAAGTTTTAAAAATTCACCTAAATTAATTTAGAATATATTAATAACTAAGAATCTTTAAAAAAAAGGAAGAATGCATTATTAGATGTTATGAAATTTCAACTAATCATTCTTATTAATCAACAGTAGCTTTTGCCTATTTATCTTTTCTAATTTAAAGTTATGATTTAATGAAAATTGGTTGCTGTGTATACAATGAATACTTTCAAATTTACTTAAAATTGTTACAATTTATAAAGACTCCTATGAAATTTTGTCTTAATATTATTTAAAGTTAACTCTTGTGTAATTAAGTTCCCTGCCTGGAGACAGATTAAGGTAATTAGGCACTATAATACATGGCCAAATGATAACAACACTTGATCACCATTCTCAAATTCAAAAAATCCATAAATCATGATCCATCTTTTTTTATAAACTCACAAGAAATAAATCTACCATTTGATTATTTTAATGATAGCTTATGTTTTCTTGTTATTTCTTGGTATAGTTTAACATCTTAAATTTAAACCTATATCATAAACTAATAAAGCCATCACCTAATTAAGATGCATACTTTAATTTATACAGAATTTATTAAATTATGGATAGGAAATGTATCAATATTAATTATTTTGTTAATTACTTTTAGAGCAATTAGTTTGCTTTTATGGTTTGGCTGAAAATCTCTCAGCCCATATTGTTATTTGAGTTGGATAGTTGGGTTTGAAATTTTCAGATTTTTTATTCAATAGATAATTTTTAGATAAATGCTGGCTTTGGGTTGGTATTTTTAGATCAAGAGTCTGAAACTATCCTAGCATCTCAGTGAGGAGTGCTGAAGCATGAAACCATTGGTCTGAGATTATGGTATGGTTTCTAGATAAAGATTTTAAAATGCTTCCTCTTGCTGACATTTATCAAAGCTTGTTAGAGAAATTAGCACAGCTCACTGTTTTTTATATATATTCCTTCATGAATCTCATAAATATATATAAAAGTTAGATGACATCAGTGTATCCCAATGAAAAGGTGATTGGTTCTCTCTCCATGATGTCTGCAGTACTATTTCTGTTGATTAGGTTACTGGTTCTCTTTCCAAGATGCCTGCAGCATCATTTCAGAATCAACATATATGTTATGTAGTGATAAAGTTTAACTATTCACTACAAAACTTTATGACACTGTTTGGATCATGAGTTATGGCATCAAATGTGATTGTTGTTTGAATCTATAAATCATTTTCATTGCTCTTCCTGCCATCACAAAATCTTACAAACCACTTGAAAATATTCTTGTGATACATGACTTTATTGTCACACATATAGATAACTATATCTCTATGTAACACATGTTGATTCAGAAATGACATTGTAGGTTCTTGGAAAGAATTGTTTATTTTTACATTGGACACATTGTAACTCTAGTTGCAAATAAGCATTATGAACATCCAGTTTATGAAGTTTTGCTTTAAAATATATATTATAAAACTTAAGTTTTACGAAAAACAACATTAATCAAGTAAATGCTATCAAATTGATTTTCAATTTCAACCCCTCATATTGGCAGCAAAAAAAATACATTTTTCATTATAATTCAGCAGATACAAAAGGTTCATAAAAATGTCATTGTGTAAGTAAACAATGATAGCATTGTCCATAACAAATATAATTTTATTAACAGATTTAAATATTATATATATACCCTCAAACAGCAAAATAAATATCTTTTGGAGTATTTACAAGTACACACATTTTTCTAAATACATTGTATTTTATAGAGAAACTTCATAACTTAATTAAAATCATATCAAAGTATTTTAAAAATATTATATCCGCGATCGTTGCAAATTTTATATTTTACTTCATCAAATAAGTTTCATTTCGATGACATTAAACGTTTTCTATTCAGGGTAACTTTTTGTATGAATTTGAATAGGGCATTTTTGGTAAAAATGGTATTAATATGTTTGAAAAGGGTTTTTTATTCGTTGTATTTGTGTTTAGTTATTGGTATGAAATATGAATAGTTAAATAGAAAATTAATGCAAAATTGAAGATCTACAGTAAAAAACCTGGAGAAATGTATGTCAGGATTAACAAGGAATCCAATACGTGGGTATGAAAACATACTGCATATCACTGATATCACTAAAAAAATTAGACTAAAATTAACATATTTCTGGAAGAGATAATAATAGATAAACAACTGAGGTTGGTCAAGCGTTGTTAGCCGAGAGGTCATTGCACCTGCCTTGCAAGCAAGTAGACGGGTGTGGGTTCGCGTCCCGGCCGATGCTATGACATATGAGAAAAAAAAACAACTGAGGTTGTAAGAGATTTAAGAAAAGTGACCACGTGTGAGATGAATAAAGGAATTTTGCTGGAAGGAGAATCTACGAATTAGTGTAACTGGATTAAAAACATTCCGAGAGACCTTCATTTTGCATTACTATTCATGAGGGGGAAAAGGCAATTTAATGATTTAAATGAATGAGCAAAACTATAATGTTAAGGATCTAATGCTTATTTTCCTGGATATTCGCAATACTTTTTAAAAGTTGTTAATACCATCATCCTGAAGCAGTAAACTTCATTATTTTATAAGGAAGAAGTTATTAAAATAAAGCTTATGATATAGAATTAAATTGATCAAATATATCAATACTTTAGTTGTTAAACCTGCCTTCAGACAGGAACGTACAACTCAATGGCGTAATTTGCTTTTCTTATTTTGCATTCTAAAATGCACTTTAATATAATTTATATATATAAAAAACAGTGCAAAACTATTTTTTCTCTGTCCAAGTGCATATCTAATGATAAAGCTGAGGCATATTAATGATTCAAAACATTTGTTTGTTATTCCCTTAATCCATTATTTCATACATATATCAAATTCCTTTTAAAATTTGTATTTACTTTCAATCTTTAAAATTAAATTTAAAGCGGCTAGAGATAGAAATAAAAGATAACTTTGAATGAATATTTAAAATGAAATCAGATAATACTAGAAAAAAAAAGTTACACTTGTTAAAATTTCAAAAATAATAATACTGTAGTTAGAAGAAGAGTTGTTTATAAAAGATATTCTTGTAATAACAATCATTTAGATTTTATTTTTACTTTTTAAAACTTAACACTTCATGCAGAGAATATATAATTATATAATGCAATCGTAATATATATAATAATTTGTAGTATAGATTAAAAAAAAATTCTTAACTACTTTTCAATATGCGATATCTTTATATTATAATAAATGTGAAACCATAAAAAAGTTGAATATAGTTTATGTATAAAAGTATTTATGCAAACCATCTTTAATTATTTTTTATTAATATAGTAGTTCATGTGTATATTAACTATCATCTGTCAATAAATAAATAAGAGGGGAAAAGTTCAAGACTATATTATCTCCTAAAATTAATTTACTTAAATATGCCCACACATAAACGGCAAAACATAGTGTTTTTATGAGTGTGCATATTTAATAATGTTCAAATATAAAAAGTCAGCAGAGAGTTTTAAATTAAGTCCAGAGAGAAGTTTGGCCCTTTTTTTTAAATGTAGTAATCAAGTTTGTAATCAATATATATAAACTGCAATAAATGTAAATAAGAGGAATATTTGTTTTAAATGCATACACATACAAACAAAACAAACTATTGATAATAGCAAAAATAGATACTTTAGTCAATATAATTCAAAATGGCTTCTAATAGCAATGGATGACAATAATCAAAGTATGTTGTCTTGAAATCTTGTTTTAAATAATTACACAAATATATGAATACACTTTTAAATAAAAAGATACAATGAAAATAATAAAAAGCATTAAATTGTCTTTTTTTTTTAAGTGTCATAGCATCGGCCGGGACGCGAACTCGCAACCCGGGCAACTGCCTGCTAGTGCAAGGTAGTCGCGCTGACCTCTCGACCACCAATGCAAGACGAAATTGTCTATTTTTTCAATAGATTAAAGCAAAGCATTGCTAAAAATTTATTATGGTTGGTGAAAAATATAATTAACTAACTATATAATGCATAAATATACATAAAACATAAAACAAAATCTTAACTTGAAAATATTTTTATTACTATGTAAGTGGATCTATAATCATAAACTGCATAAGAAGAAAATTGTTGAAAATTAATATCATCATCAGAACCAGAAATTAATTTCTTTCTTTTAAAGGGTCCTTTGATGGAGGAGGTTAAAGCAAGAAAAAATAAATCAATTACAATCACCACAAAAAATAAATAGAGCATGAAAGCTATATAGCAGGGGTGGGCAAATAGTGGCCCAGGGGCCACATGCGGCCCGCTAAGAGGTTTTATGTGGCCCTCCAAGACAATCAGAAAAATCTGCCTTGAACTGAGATTTCCTTTTTGTGTATGACTGAAGATTCATCTCATATTTTCCACTATGATGGCCACATCAATACACATGTGCAGTGTAGATGTGATGTGCAGTGCTTTTCCAGTTGATCTGGTTACTTTCAATTTTGTCTTTGCATTAGAAAATATATACATTTCCAACTTTAATGAAACCATGAACCCTCTGAAAAAATGTAAAATCAGTGATGAATGTTATGTGTTTAATGAAAAATGGACAAACAAATATTTCTTTGGTAATACAGGGAATAAAACCGTGTGTTTATTGTGTCATGAAAAAAATGTGTGGCCTTCCATTAACCTTCGCTTTCACAAAGTGGCCCCCAATGTGGCCCTCTGCCAACCTCTGCGGCCCCCCGAGCCAAAACAATTGCCCACCCCTGCTATACAGGTTTTATAATTATAAAAGTAACTATGAATGCTATAGCATTACTTACAGTACTATTACAAAATGAATTATTTACAGTATAATGCAGAAATAAGTAATATACTATATTACAAAAAAAAAAAACATTGCAGAATAGTTTCTACTCAAAAAATTAATAAAAAAAATAATGCATAATGTGTAGAATAGAATATTAAATAAACTTAAATGAAAGAGGGAAGCACTGAAAGATATATTGATACAACTTAGGGTGGGGAATGGAAAGGGAAGGTAAAATGGCTAACAGGTTTCTCTGCACATAGTTGCTGAGAGATTCCTGACTCCATATAAGAAGAAGTCACAGTGCATCACATCACATTACATGTTTATAATTTAAATCAAAAAAGAGTGAAATTCCAGAAGTTGAATTATTTAAAGTTGAAGATGCTTGGATTTTTTTTTTTTTGTAATTTTAATACTCAATTATATTAATAGTAAACCAAAGGGATATTAAAAATTACCTTCTTTATGTAAATTACATTAAGTTCCATACAGAAAAACATTTCTTAAAATATATTAACTGTAACAAGTTTATTATTATTACTATTATTATTATAAGAGGACATTAATTCCTGATCATTACATGAATAATCTAGTATTCATGATTTTAATATATATATATATATATATATATATATATATATATATATATGCAGGAGGATCTTAAGACTGCTTTCTCTTACAGCTTGAAATAATGTTTGCTGTTGTCTTGACAGTGATCAACCCACATCATTCTATGTTCCTGCTATCCAATGTAGATATTAACAATAAAATAGTTTTAAACAAGCAAAACAAAGATAAGACTGCAAGGGAAAAATATAAGGAAGATATAAAAATGAATAAAAAGGATAGACTCTTTATGAATATCATTAGAGAAGCTAAAACTCAGTATATATTTCAATTTAAAATTATAATCAATAAATAAAAAAAGATTATACATAATTATGATCTTTTGGACTTTAAACCCATATGCACCAGCAAAGATTTCATAAAAATTATTATAGAATAAAATTTTTGTTTTAATAATATTGCTAAACAATACAGTCTTACTTTAAATACATAATTCATTATATATTGGAAGATATAATACTCAAAAATGAAAAAAAGAAATAATATATTGTGTAAGTAAATTTACTGACTTAAAAATAAATGTAAATTAATGCTTAACAAATAGAATATTAAAACGATAAAAATTAAAACCACAATAAATAAAAATAAATTTTTGACCAATAACAATCAAAATAAACATAAAATTGGCAGCAAGTACTTGTAATTTAACTGTCATATACTTGACTTGAAATCTGTTAGCCTATTACAAGCAAGTTTAAATAGAGATGAGTGAAATATTTTTAACACATACTTAAAGTAGGATTACTACTTTGTCAGTTGCTTTCAACAAAAAAATTTAATTGGCACTTATCAAAAAAAACTCACAATACTAACAGATATTAGGTATTTTTTAAAATTATTGATTTAAAAATATATAAAAAATTACTTATTTAATAAATTAAATAGATGCATTCTTTTTTCTAAACTAATAAATTATAATAAATTATATGATAACAAATTTTAATATATAATTTGTTTGTATATTAATTTGACATTGCAGAAAGATTGGAATGAATGTAATGCAAATTATTTTTAAATGATTTTTTTAAAATAATCTAATATATATTTAGAAGAAATGCCTTGATTGTTTCAAACTTAATAGTTGTCCTGGAATTCTATTTATTTGATAAATTAAAAAATTACTAGAAATCAATTGCATTTTTTTTTATAATATAAAGTAGATCAGTTTTAAGTTTCTGTTTATAATTAAATAATAAAAAGATATTTTATACTGATAATTTGCATTAAACATGTATTATAATGAGATAGTTAGATACAAAATATTACATAATTGATTTTACTATATATGTTATGAATAAAAGCACTTATATGTTAAGTTAATATAAGATTTTATATAATAGACAAATTCTGAATTGTGATCTATGATTACTACAAGGCTGATAGCAATAGGTTTAGAGAAACTCCCTTTGTCAGTTGTGTTAAACTCCAACAACAATAAATTGGAATAGGTTTGCATCTTATTTATGTTAAGCAAATTTCACTTGCTTCATTTCAAAATATGAAACGTACAAATGCATATATAATTATATCCTGAATAAGTAAAAATTATAATTAATTTTATTTTTTTACAAATCTTGACATTATTATATATCTATAAGAAAGGTGTTATTTATTATTAATATGCTGCCTTTTATACATTGTTATACATAAATATATTCTAGTCAAGTATAATTTAATTAATAATTTTATATAAAATAAATAAATAAATGTACATATAAAATAACCAATTATATAATTAATACACTTCAGAACAATATTTTACAATATTATGGAAGAGAGCATTTGAGTACTCTACTAATTCATTATTCAATTAAAATATATTATATAACAACCTAATTCTGAATTGTGAACTATGGCAATACAAGTTCATAGGATTGATTTCAAGGAAACACCATTCATCAGCTGTGCCAAGTCTTGCCATCATTAATCATAAATCAGAAAAGACTTTATTCTTATTTATATTAAATGATTTTAGTAGCTTTATTTCAAAGAGACAATATAATTATTATATGTGATGCTCTTTGTAACTAATAAGCATACACAAAAGTATATTCTGAATAGATAGAAATTATGATTAATTTCAAATAAGAGCTGTTTGCATAAGATTTTTTTAAAGGGAACTTTAGGTAAATGGATAAAACTTTTTAGAGTAATAGTATTGTCTACCTTAAATTTTCTTAAATAAGGTATTTATTTGCAATATTTTTCCATACTTATGTTTTGAAGCTTATAAAAACTTTCCTATCCAAACACACAATAATCATTTTATAAAAAGAGCATGTTTCAGCATGATTCCAACATACCTTTCTCTAAGAAATATTATATTTCTCATCTTATTATAAGATCTATACTGAATTTCTTTTTTTTTTATTAACTAATCTAGAGATATGAATTAGATGGCACTAGTTAGGGATTTATTAAGTACTAGAAATTGAAATCCGTTGATTATTCAAGTTTACGCTAGTTAGCAGACTTGGAGTAAGAAAAATTGATTTGCTACATAAAGTATTGTATCCAGTGATAGTCGTGATGTTTTATTAGTTTAACTTTTGTATTGTACACCAGTAATATGCAGTAAAACCATGATATATAAACTAATGCAAATGCTATCCCCAAAAAATGTAAACAAACAAAACATAAATACATTAAAATTCATAAATTTAATAAATTTTATGAATGGCAGCTATTTTTCACTCTTGGAGTACTCTATGTGATTATATTTATTAATAACATTTTTCTATCTCAAGCCCCATACATAACCACGGTTATTAATAAAGTTTTTTTCTGAGAATAGCATATGCTATCATGTTTATCACAAATGTTTTTTCAGGTTAAATTGAAATCATATACATCTTTTTCACTTTGATGTAGTATGATATTTACATAATAAATGTTTTCTAAGCATTAAAAACTTTATGAAATTTAATAACTATAATATATTTTTACACTGCATCAGAAAACTTAAAGTTTGACTGAAAATTTAAAGTGGATAATGGTAAATAAGGGTGATTGTATAAATTTCAAAGCCTATACAGACTTAAAAACTTAAAAAACAGATGTCATTGTTTGCTGATAAGGAGATTATTAACATTTTCATATGGAAAAAAGTTACTGAAAAAAAAAGGGATATTATAATAAGATTTTTTTTTTTCATGAATAAAATAATTAAACACACACACACAATAAATATTTAAGTAAAGATGTTCACTCAATTTACTACATTAATGTTTTTTTAAAATTTTTTTTTGTACTATATATGTACATGTTGAAAAATACTATACTGTATATTTGTTATTCAAGAAAAAATATATATTCTTTTATAATCAAAGTTTATTAATAAAATGTGTTATTATATGGTTTGTACACAAGGGGGATTTGGAATAAAATATAATGGATATCATGGCTCTAGTGTATCTATAATAGTAAGAAAAAAAACCCATCACAGAAATGATGTATCTGTTATTTTTCATAAGATTTCATTCTTCCGAGTGAATCAAATTTCATATAGAAATTATAATTCTAGTTTTATATGGCAATATAAAATGAACAAACACCTTTTACATCAACTTGAACTAAAAAAAATAATAGTAATTGAAATATGAGTTTTGAGAATAATAATAAATATAATTGGAGTAATTAAGATTAGAAAAATAAGAAATTAAAAAGATGATGATTGAAAGATGTTTATAAAAGAAATTTAAAAAAAAGAGAGTGGAAAAGTAACAAAATATATGTTAGCATGAATTATAAAAATTAAAAGAAAAAGATTTAAAACTTAGAAGAGGGATGAGGGTTAGTTATGGTTATCTGAAGAGTAGAATAAGAAATGTATGGAACTAGAAAGAAATGAACTAAAGGGATTTGTGGAAGTTCTTTTTTAAGCAGATGACTAATGATAATATATAAATTTATTTGCCTGATGCTTGAATTCATGGTGAAAAGATTCTATGACCAAGTTGTGATATAATTGATTGTCATCAGTAATTGGTTGCCATTTTTATTACTGAATAAACACAGTTTCGATCTATGACTATTCAGAGCTGCTGTATAATGACAGACTCAAGAATTAAAAGTTCCTTGATTGAAATTCAACTCATCTCACTTCTGGTGCACAATCATCTCCTCTTCATCAAGTTATTTAAATTATTTATTTTAATGTTGGATGATGTTAATGGTATTTGATCAAAATTAAATCAATGGAATACTATTTGAAAATCATGAATTATATAAGAAATAAAATGATACTATATTGCTGGAAAATGGATCCCTCAGGTCTGAAGGCACTCAACATGTTATTCATAATAATGAATGTGCTTCTAAGCAGCCTGAAAAATGAATCATGGTAAGGCATTCTGAAAAAACACTTTTCTAATGATTTCCAGAAATTAATCCCAACTTCATTGTATTTAACAATAATAATAAATAATTACATCCCCCCCCCCCGCAGTCTTGAAGCTAAAAATAAACATTAAATAAAATCGGAGAAAACCAATTTTTATAACCGATTTCTAATTAAACAATAAATACTATTTATATATTTTTATTTTAATGATATTGCATTATAGTATAATTTGCAGCATTATGTGTGACTCAGATAACTATAAAAACAGTCTATTTTATAAATAGGCAATTTCAGGATAATGGCCTTTTCAAGAACCCCTTACAAAGAAATGATGAAAGAAAAAGCCAATGGTTTTCCAATTGCTGAGTGGTGATACTTTGAATGCTCTAGTGAAAATGGGACGTTAGTTGGATTGACTATGGGAAAGCTACCTGAGAGAAAAATTCTAAGCCTTTTGAAAAAAATGTCATTGTCTGGATACAAGCATCAGATTATTATAAATATAGCAGATGTCTGTCTCTGTACATATGACCTTATAAAGTATCCATGTTTAAAAAGTAATGCACTTTATAATTTGCTATTTAAATTTTAGTAATTTATAAATCAGTATTTTTTTTTTTAAATCACTTGAGAATTTAGTGAAAACATTGGGAAAAATCTAAATTAAAAAATTGCCTAACTTTTTTAATATCATAATGATGAATATTTAAAAACTCAATAACCCTAAGTAAATTTATTTTTGGGGGGAACCTCAATGTATTTGGAATTCTATTAACTATTACACTTTAAATAACATGATATGGATATTTACTAAGAATCAATCTTCATTTAAACTATTAACTAAGTCATTTACTGTTAAATCACTTTGTGATTAAACATCCACTAAATTAATTGATTTTATTTGTTCAGATCATAAGGAAAATATTTTTAAAACTGTTACTTATAAAAGGATTATTTGTAATTTATACCAATCAAATATTTCATTCAGAGAAATCTAGGCAAATGAAATAAGTATTGTTAAAGATTATTATTACAGTATATAATTTAAAAGATAAAATACTGAAGTACATATTTAATTTTTAACATTAAATCTCTAAGGCGTAGGTGTCAATTTATTTAAAAAGAAATCATAATGAAAAAAAAAAGATTATTGTTAGAGCATGCAGAAGCACAGACACACACAGATATGTAATACTGCAATACAAAAATCTTCAAGAAGTGCAAAAATATAAAAATATGTCAAATTATATTATGTAAAGCTAAGAGCACAAATAGAGATCAAAATAGCAGAAGAAGCAGTTTTAGATGTTGTTTTTTAAACCATTAAATAGGCATCACAATGATATTTAAATCTCATTAAAATATATAAGATGCTATTCTAAACATTGAAATGTCACTATAAATTGAGTTAAATTAATCTCAAGCTATCACTAAAAATAATGATAATAATAATAACAAAGACATTTTTAATGGCATAGTTACTCTCCAATCACCCTATTGGTAAAACAATTCCATTCATTTGAGACAACTGAGATTTTGCATTACTCAGCTAAGAATTGATCTTGTGATCTTTGATTCTGAATCTGCCACTCTGCCATTGAGCTAAACTGCACAGAACATCTTTGATACTGAACAAGTATTATGCTTGGTCATTATAACCTTATCTTTAGGCAGAATATAATTTATTAAATTCAGTTAAGTTATCATTCACTCATCATATGAATGGCATTCTATCTACTCATAAAATTTTGGACATAGTGAGAGTCGATTGCTTTCTCCAGTTTGAAATGATTATATACTATGATTAACTGGCATTATCATTAGTCTATGTCATTACTGATTAATAAAAACATTAGTAATAATATATATGAAAAAAGAAAATTAGGTAAAATAAAAAAACAAAAGACAAAGATCTTCTTTATGAAGAATTTTTTGATAGGGGAAAATGAAAGCTATTACAGATTTCAGTATAAGATAAAAAATGCAATCAATAAATGATTAAAAAAAAAAATTATAATTATGTATGTTTTTCAAATTTCCAAATCCATAAACATGAGAATAATTAATATATATATATTTTTCATTGCTATCATTTTTGTGTATCAAAATTTATAATTGCTGTAATGTATATGTGCACACAGAGAAATATTCATGCACACATACTATTTCATAGGACTTAAGATTTCCAATTAAAATAATAATATTAGTATAAAATGATCTTCCGGAAAAGAGATTTGTTAAATATGGAGAGACACCTGGCAATAAATATAGTAATAAAGCCATAAGAAATTGCTGGTTCTTTTAGTATTCATAACAGTTTATTAAATTAATGCAGCAAATTTTTATCAGTCATTATAAAAATATGAATTATTTAAAATTTATATAAATACATTTTATTAATACTATTAATTAATACTCCAATTAACATCCACTTAAATCATTGGAACTTTTAATATTTGTCATTATATATTACTTTAAAGCACATTAAAATCCAGAAGATGAGGCTTCTATCCTAAAAATGAACTGAATTCCATTTTTAATACATTTTTTTTTTTTTTGTATATTTGAATCTCCATTGACATTTTTATTGTTTTTATTTATATTTTATTTTATATCCATAAACAAATTTAATGTGATATATATAATCACACATACTGTACTTATAATAAACAGCCACTTGTAAGCGAGTATAGCTATTCCAACTCCAAAAAAAGAAAGAAGAAAGATAAAGGGAAAATTGCTCTAGACACGAATTTTGTGATGACTGTAAAGACTAATCTGTGAACTCCAAATACATCCACATACAGAATGTGCTAGTCCATTTTTCTGTTTACTTGAGATTTTATAATGTCATCTTTTAATTCATTCAAATATATCAACACCATAACTAATTGTAGCTCTCCAATGTATTTTATTCTTTGCTATATCTTCCCAATGAAAACTTGATATTTCATTTCTTTAGAATGTCTCTATAATAATACTTATAATATGAATGAAGTCTAACTATCTCTCCATAAAAACCATGTTCAAGTTGACTATAAAATACCTTTTAAGTTGATCATTCATTTTACATTTCCAATCTAACAAATGTGTCATTTTACAATTGTGGACTGTATATTGTATTCAGCAAATTGAAAAGATATTGATTGGTTTTATGATCTTGCCATTGTATTTTTAGAATTTTACTTTTATTTGAATACAAGTATAATGTATATACTGGACTTTAGATGTAAATAGAGGGGATTTGAAGACAGACTTTCAAGCTCCCTTCAACTATCCATAATATTTGTATATTCATAAAAAAAAATTAAAAGTGTGACATTTTAATGCTTACTAAAGCATTTATAAGATCTAACTCTCTAGTATTGTTGTTGAATGTGTTGAATCTCTAAAGACATGTTTAGCAATCAAAGCAATAGAATTCTAAGAGAAATATCCTGTAGATGGTAGCTTACCATTCTTTTTACATAATTTAATCTAGCTTATTGTATTAGATTCAATACCACAAACTTTAATAAGTTCTTTCTCTTAAATAATAAAGCTTTTTATATTATTACATTCAAAAATCAATTCGGGGGGGGGGGGATCTCTTCTGAATGTGAATTTTTCTAATGAGTTTATAAATAAAGTACAGTCTTTTACGTTTTATTACGCAATTGCGATGATAACAATGTAATCACAATTTTTTTCCTTCAATCATTTTTTTGACAAATTACAATAACTAATTAGAATATTTATTTAATATTTTATTTTTCTAAATTACTCATCTTTCTCTCTCTCTAATTAAGTATATATACACATAAAATTGTGTGTAGGTATGCGTTAGGGATTAAGTTCCTCTGCCTAAACAAATATTTAATGCAAGTCGCTGATTGAATTGAATCCCAATTGGAGTAAAAAAAAAAGACTTGCCAAAATAAATGGAACTATTGTGCTTTATTTTACTGCTTTGATGCACGTATGTCATTTGACCTCTTGAGTAACTCATCATGTGATATATATATATATCGATTACTTAACTTTGAAATCTAATAAACAAATAAATTAACAATTTCTTTTATTTTGATCAAAATATATGCTGTTTATATATATTCCCACATACACATATATATAACGCGTGTAAAATTACCCATATCTAACGGTATATTTGTAGATAGACTATGTATACTGCATAATGATATTTCTATAAAAAAAATAATAATAATAATTCAAATACGCGTGTACGTTTCATAATCTATTGATAATCATCCATTAATTCTTCTTTTTTTAATTATCAAGAAATTTGTTTTTTGATTTCCTGTCCTATTGAAGATATAGGAAAGAGAATATATTTATAAATAAAAAATAAAACATTCTTTATGAGATGATAGTTAAAATGGAAAATAATAAGTAAAACGAAGTTTTGCAGCAAATAAGGTTTTTTCTTTTTAATTATAATTGTTAATTATTATTTTTTTAGTTATGCAAAGAAACATTATAAATAATTAAATTATTAACTTACACTTCAAATCAAATATTAAACATTAGCCATACGCTAATACTGAATCTGTTTTCGTATGATAATGGAAATATAATTGCTTCTTACCTTAGACGTTGTGTGTAAAGATTTAATTTTAAAATAAATTAATATAATTCTGGTATTGCAAACATGATGTTAGTAATCCCCCACATTGCTCAGAGATGGTTACCTGGCAGGAGTTCCTCTTTTTCTAAACCCTAACTTCTTCCTTGACTCACTCAGTTAAGGAGTGCTTGTTGGACTTTAGTCATTTTTTATGAATAGTTTTTTAGTGATGGGGGTGTAATACTTTTGAAAAATAATTTTTACTTCCTAGTGTCTGGTTGTTAAGCTTCTTTTAATATTGCTTGGCAGGTGACTCAAATATTCTTGAAAAACAGATTCACATAAATTTAAAATTTTCTCTTAGTGTAAAAGTTTAAAAAGCTCGTTTATTAAAATGTATAATATAGCTTTAAATACTGATTTGCTAGAATAAATTAAGGCCTACTACCACAGATGACAATCAAGCGTTACCGCATGGTCATAATGCCCCATTGTCTAGTTACTCCACCTGCCTTCGGATAAAAAAGTTAACGTAGTAATGTTTACGATTATATTAAATTTTAAAAACAATCGTAATAAAGGACTTGTTTTTTTTTAATTATCATTTATTATTATAATTTATTTTTTTATAATTAAATTTGATGATCTAACCACTTAATTTTGATGTTAGTCTATTAAAATAAAAATTGTTAAAATTGAGACTACATTTATATTTTCATCATAAAGTTGAATTTGATAGTCAAAAAAGTGAATGGTTTAATTTAATATTTTTTTATCTTTTGTGTGTGTATATATAAATAATATTTAAACAGCTTTTATATATAGTTCAGGCCCAAGATCTCTTCAAAAACAGCTCCTCTATTAAATAAACAATGAAGGAGAAAACATTTCTCAATGGATTTGCCAATTGTCAAGTGGTGAGAGTTTGAGTAGATTTACATCCTTATTTTATTAATTTAATTTTAAGACGGACACTAGATACTCATTTACTGATCAATATTAGGTGGATAGGCTACGAAGTGATAAATCTAAATGAAATTTGAAAGAATATTTCAGGTTCTAAATAGCATTAAGATTTTTTTTTTTGAGTAGAATTTCAAACTGAATAAAAAAAAAAAGCTTTAAAAACATTTTCAGAAAAAAGTCACTATACAATGAAAGCTTTCCATACATATAGACCAAAACAATAATAAGCATTAACCTGGCACGCCTATGACCTGGGTTTAAATTCATACGGAGTATATTTGGAAATTTTCTTCAACAACCTTGATTTTTTTTTCTTCAAATTACTGATAGCCAAATCAACTAACCATCGATCATTGTTTGGTAGGTGGATATCTGGTTAATCTTTGCTATAGGATAAAACAAGTATAAAGTTAGCTTAAATCCTCATCACTAAACTTTTTTCTCAATTGTTTCTTCAAGAGAGGTTTTAAAAAACCCTTCGCTGTAATGAAGTATATATTTATGTAAATATAGAGAGAGCGCAAGAAAGAGTTTGTCCCCCCCCCCCACAGATTTAATAGCTTATGAAAAGATTTGATTGATTTATGAAATTGAGAAATTTTGTAAGGTTAAAAAAACATTTTATCTATTTGAAATTTGAACAAGTTGAAGCTAACTTCATCAGATATTTGATAATGGACAGTCATTTCTTATAATATGAGTGACTATTGATAAGAAATTAGCCTGGTGATAAAGTTAGCAATTATTAAAGCAAATAAAAGTGACAATTTTGATTTTATCATACTAACATCACATGATCACCCTTCTTTATGCTTACACAAGCTGTTTTTCACAAAGGCAAGACTCTCCATACAGTAGCCCCCTTTACTCTGGCTTGCACTGAGTGGGATACTGTATGGGGAGTTTTGCCTCTGTGTTTTATCATACAAAACAGAACCCACATTTCAGGTTCTTAATCAACATAATAGAAAATAATTATTTTCAGGTAATCAATTAATGGCATTTTAGAGAAATTAAGGGTTTCATAAAAGAATAAGTATGGATGTATTTTTTAAAAAAAAAAAAACAAGTAACTGTACTGCAATACTGAAAGCAACTGTTTAAAGGATTGCATGAAATATCCTCAGGATTTTTTATTTATTAGAAATGAAAAATTATTTTTACAGAGCTGAAATATAAATTGAGTCATTATTATCACATGTAGTACTATATATTACTTTTTAACATACACTATAGGACTATGGTTTCTTTAAAAAACCATCATAGTTAAATAGAAAATATTATTCACCAGAATTGACATTAATATCAAAAGACTATGGAAGTATAATATAATATTAAAAACGCTTTCTATAAATCATTTCAAAATCTACATAATAAATTTAAAACTTGCAAAGCACATTTTGCTTAATTTATTTTTGAATGTGTGTGATTAAATCTATGGGTTGGAGTGAATATATTAAAGATTTGGCACTGGTGATAACAATTTCTGCCTAAAAGTCTTAGTTTACAATTTCCAAAACCTACTATTAAGCAGATTTAAATCATCTATAGAAGGTGTTTTTCAATATATTCACAATTTTATTACTATGTAATTTAAGTCATAACTATACCATATTTGCACTTAATGTCACACTTTTTTTTTTAATTTTAAAGAAAAAAAAAGAGTTGCATATTATGAGTATAGCACAAAGACTTGTTTTATGTATTATTCTTACTTTCTTGTTACTATTACAAATATTCTTTAGAGATTTTTATAATTTATTTTTTATCTGAAATTTGGGTTATAAGCATGTATATGATATATGCATGAAAATATGTCATTTTGTTGCTAAATAAATTAGTGCTAAAAATTTTACAGATATGAACTAGGTTTAAATATTTTAATAGACTGTAAATAAAAAAATCTAAAATAAGCTTTCATTGATAAATCTCCCGTCACCACTATCAATTCTAAAATTTTTATATAAAATTCAGTCATGATAAATTTCTACAATCTGATATATCCTGTAATTTATATCTTAAAAAATAATTGCAAACATATAAATTCTAGAAAATTTGAAAAATTCTGTAAGAAAGTTTTTGCATTTGAAACACTTTTTGTTAAACTACTTATGGCATGATTCAAAGTATATAAATTAGAGAATGACAATTTTATTTTTGATTTCTCAGATGAAAAATAAATAAATTGGTAGTTAAATATAATACTATTTTACATAAAAGAAATATGGATCTAAGTTTTGAAAGTGGTGGTTCAGCAAGATGTATGTATGTTGGGAGATTATTTATCTTCTTCACCTATATGTGGTCAAGTGTATAAATTATATTGAATAGAGTGAATGACTATAGAGGGCTTGAAAGTCTGGGTTCAAATCTCCATTAATTATATCTATGTTAAGTATAAACATTATACTTGTGTTTCAATATTAGATATTCAGCCTGCATTTTGCCCATACCTCTTCTGTATATTTAAAAGGACATATTAAGGTCCTATGTATGAGGGGTCAGATTGACTTAGGGTCAACATGGGTATAACTATAATATTGGTATCAAGAGCTTTGAGCATTCCATCATGCTTTTCAGTGATATGGATGGCTGAAGAGTTGGAGATGAGAGAGGATTGAAGCCCGTCCATTAAAGTGTGTAGATTTGCTATCTTAATATAAAATGAGCACTGATTATATATATATATATGTGTGTGTGTGTGTGTGGGAGATGATGGTCTGGAACAACTGATGAGTTTTACTTCGGCATAAAATATGTAAATTGCAGACCATTTATCTTTTTCACTTGTATGTGGTCATGTGTATTGGTTATATTGGATAGAATGGATTATTGTAGGGAGCTTGAAATTCTGGGTTCAAATCCCCATTAATTATACCTAGGTTAAGGTTAAGTATATATATTATGCTTGTATTTCAATATTACATATTTATTATAGGTACATAGGAAAAGAACATAGTGGAAAATGAATATGAATAAAAATAAATAGTTTGCAGATTTATAATATATATATATATAATTGGAACGAGTGTATCATACAAAGTAAAATAGACAGGACTTGGAATGAATATATATATATGGTTTATGTGAAGGTAGGAACAAATACTGGACATTTATTTTGGGGGTATAGGATGTTGAAAGAGAATCAAAATAAATTATACAGAGAATGATGAATTTAAAGATAAAGGAACAAGAGTGGTAATTTTATAGTTTAGATCTTTATGATAAAAATAAAGTATATGAAAATAGGATGGTAGAATTGATTAAACAGCTTTTTTATTAAATTGAGATAGGAAAAGATAGGAATCAGGATTGCAATATAGAATTGGTAACAAAAAGTAAAAAAATAAATAGATTTATTATAGCATGTTTTAAATGGAAGGAAATATTTATTTTGGCTAACAGGGTCTCTAGAACATATGATTTATGTACAGAAATTTCTGACTTCATATAAAGAAAGTCCATTTTAATCTACATTATATTATTTAGTTCATAATTGTTCAGCCTTCTCTGGGTCTTTGCTAATCGTTCATGAATTAATGATGATTCTCTATGATCATTAGCCTTTCTAAAAGACTAGACATTTTTGAAATTATTTTTCCAAAAATCTATAGTAATGAAATGAGAGTGGTCATTAAAATTTAGTGTTATTTTCATAAAAATCAATCGTTAGGTCTTGTTACATCACATTATCACCATTCTCTATGCTTACATAAGCTGATAACACAAAGGCAAAACTCTCTATATAGTAGAGACATCCAGGGCAAGGCAAAGTAATCAATGGATGTAAAAAGGTTTGTGCATAAAATCCTGATCCAGTGACTACTCGTCCAATATGCTAAGATCTAGGTGTAGTGCTATCAGATCCAAAGCTCCACACTGAAGTTAGAAACTAGTCTGGAGAGATTGGATGAGTAGGCACTAGATAGGAATTTTGTGCACCAACGTTCTTGCATCCATTGTTAATCCGCCTTGCACTGGATGGCACTACTGTGTGGAGAATTTTGCCTCTTTTAATAATAATTCTTTTGAAATTTTAAATAGTAGGTGATAAACGGAAGTGTTTTTTTTTTTATCATAGATGAAAAAAGTTTGGAAATTTTCAAATAATAAAATACGAAACGGATTGCTCCAAAATATAATAAATTGAGGGTGGGATGGGACTCCAGAAATGTATGTCTATTTTCATGAAAGTCTGACTTGAGTTTTAAAAATATAACTATACATTTAAAAATGGGTAAAGAGAAAACAAGGAATTATAAATAACAAAATAAATGATAAATATTTTAAATTCGTAATGACAAGTAATATCATATAAAAGTTAGAGATATTAATTCAGTTATAGTATTGTTTTGATGGAAAGGTTTTTTTTTAATTAAAACGTTGAGTGTCATTGAAAAGATCTTAGCACAACAAATTCCAAAAATAAAACTGCTATAACATTTTGTACAGCGCCATCTGTGCTTTATAAGTAAAGTTTTTCTGGATTTACTTGCCAAAAATTAAATTAAAAGTAATATGCTGTAATTCATTTACTTTGAATTTAATTGTTCCCAAATATATCTGAGTGAAAAAATATATAGCCTCAAACTATGTCCAGTTTAATAACTATTTAATATCTGCTATTAAAGAACGAAAGGCAAAAAATAAAAATGATTCAATAATAAATTAAATTTCTATTTCATACAGTCAGATAAATAATATTCTTTTCAATAAAAGTTTCTATCCCAGAAGCCTATGATATAATTTTTTCCGAGATCACAATATTAAAAAGCTCTATACATTATTGGTAAACTGAGTGGGAAATTATTTTATTTACTAATATTAGTGTCATAACATTTGTGTGCATGCGCATAGCAGTATTGAAATTAGTCTAGATAAACAAGTAAAAAATGGATGTAGTTATATTGTGATTCTTAAAATTACTGAAAATGTTTAGAGATATCTTGATTGATTTTTTTTAAAAAGCCAACAATAGATTCTAGTTAAATAATAATCATATATTAACAGTTAATATTATTAATAATAAAATAGCTATTTGCAAAGATTCGTTAGAATCTCAGAAATATCCTTTTTTTAAATTATAGATAGATTGCAATACTGAAGAGATCCCTGTATAACTACTTTATAAGGAAACTAGTAATAAGCAATTAAGAATAATTTCATTTATATTTTATCATAAAATATTATTTTTAAAAATAATTTATCTCTTATAGAAAATATCAAGGTCAAACACTGAATCAAGTTATTGTATGGCCTAAATCTATATTGATTTCTGCAATTTCAGTTTGATTTAGAAATATTTACTATAGTTTATAAAGATGAGAGAAGAATAATAAGACCATAATCAAGCTTCTTTAAAAAATGCAATGAAAATACCTCCTTTATATTAACACTGATCAATTCATTATATTATATATATGTATCTGTTATATAAACCTGATTAAATGGTCACTAAGAATTCAGCTGAAAAATAGGGTCAGTTTAACAAATTCAGTCATCAATATGCTCTATCTCAAGAAGAACTTGTTTCAAATATCCCAGAATATCTGATAGATTATAATATTGAAAAAGAATTGGCTATTCATGATCATATTTACACATGATATTCAGAACTTATATACTTACTGCAAATAGTTCAAATTAGAAATATATCCAAAAATTATATTATATAGTTTATGTCTGCATTAAATTCTGGTATTCAATAAAATAAAAATGTTATACTTTATTCATAATGAGGTTTATCATCTTTTGAATCATTAGAGGATGAAAATCTATGGCATATTATGCAAGATAAGCATAAAAGTCATGTAAATAATCAGAGTTGTATATTAGATATGCAGGAAACAATATAATAAACAAGGCAAAACTCTTCATACAGTAGTGTCACCCTTATTAACCATTATGTGCTAGTATAAGAGATAGTGATCATGTGATGTTTAGTGGTGAAACAATATAATACATTCGAGAAAGAGAAGGCTGTGCAATATTCAGTTTTGTAAAGGAAGTAAACAAAAGAAGTATCTTCAACAGAAGCACCAAACCAAATAATTTAAATTCCTACTCTTTGAATGACTACTTATATTTACAGAAATTTACCTTGCAATTTAATATCATTAAGGTTTCAACTTTATGGGTGCTTATTAACATATGCTTGAATTTTAAGAACTGTTTTTTGTTGTTGTTCCTACTCTATGAGTATTACAAATTTGTTACTATGTATTGTTACATGTTTTAATTTGTAAATTATCTCCTTTTTATATACTTTTAAACAAACACCAAGATGAATAATGTAATTTAAATTATTCTTTTAGAATGTTTGTTTGAATTTATAATCAAATCTAATAGTATTTATTTGAAATTTAAGAACCCATTAATTAAATAGCCATTTGAACTTTAAGAACTGTCTTTTTAGCACTGATTTTTACATTCATATTAATTATTATAAGTATATAGTTTTTATGTTTTGTCCACTTTTTATATGTAAATAAATTAACGTTTAGATATAATGTTATTTTCTGTATAATAATTTATTAAGGATAGATTAACTTAATGAATAAACATTATTGTAAATACAGGGCAAAGGTCTTATGAAAATGTTTTTATTTGAATCTGCATTTGCTAAGATTACCACTAAATACAATATTTATTTACATAAATTTATAAATAGAGTTGTATCTTCCCTAGTTGTGCAGTTGTGTTCTATCGGCAGAAATCTGATATGTTTATGTTGCATGAAAAAAAAAACCCTGAAAATCATAATAAATAACATTTACATTACTTGAAACAAATTCTTTTTATTATAGCTATAAGATAACATACTATTATATGGTGGTTATAATTGTACAGCATATTGTTAGCCATACGATCATTTTCTTTTGATACAGCTTGTATTGGGTTTACCATATTATCTTTGTCATAACTTCAAATGGATATAAATGAGATGGACTTAAGTTGAGGTTGTAATCTGTACATATATATAAACTGCCGCATTTTATGCACTTTGACTTTTAAAGAATACAATAAAGTATTTATTAATATTGCATAAATATATGTTAATACTTTTCCTGGCTTCTCATAATTGTCATTAAAAAAATCATTTATAATTGATGGAAGCAAAAAATAGATATTTAAAAATTTAATCATTAATTCTTATTGGTTGGAAAAAAGTCTAAGGGAATATAGATGAGAATAAATGAAAAATACAAAAATTTAATAAAAGTTATGCTGATATAATCATGAAGAACCATAATGGCCTTGATGCCACAAGATTCCCTGATCGATGTAATTCAATTCTTGCAACATACAAATATTTCTAGTATTTTTTTTAAATTAGATAACAGAAGTCTAATGTGAAATGTAAATTTATTATTTTAAAATTTAGACAAAATTTCAGAACAGCATAAAACCAAATATGCTATCACAAAGCTAGTTAATAAATAAACAAATTACTCATCAAACAATGTTTAAATTATTTATCCATGTGATGTGATATGATGTGATGTATTTGGCTTCTCCTTAAACGAAGTCAAGAATATCTCAGCAATTATGCCCAGATAAACCTGTTAGCCATTTTATTCTCCATTCCCCACTCTTAAGTCTTCCCATATTCTACCCCATCCCATTTCCACAACATAAACTTTGTCAACTCTATGGTCTTTATATCTAAATCCCCCTTATCTCTTCGCAAACCCAACATAAAAACTAATAACTCACTTTCTGTATAGTCACTTTGTCCAATAAATTTCATTAATACAGTGCCACCTACATTAAACTTTACCATATACAGATGGAAAAAATGAATGCATTTTTCACCTGCCATTTAAATAGGCAAATGATAACTATAAGGATGAATTTAATATCAATCAAAATGAACTTATAGCTTCATGTGAATTAATTTATATTTAAAATTTTCCAATTTTTCATCTGTATATGGTATGCTTTGATAATAAGTGGTGTTGCATTAATCAAATTAGATTGACTGGAAAATTTTAAATGTTGTTTGGTGAGTAATTTTAAAAATAAATATTTTTATATAATTTATGTAAATGCTTCCTTTTTCAAGGTATTAAGAGACCTAAATTATAAAATAAAGTATTAAAACTTTGATTTAAAAAAAATTGTCATAAGTTAAAAATAGAAAAAAAAATGCAATACTTAAATTATCAAAAAATAATGCTTTTATTTAAAAAATACTATCTAAACTATGATTTGAAAAACTCAAACCCAACTTATTATAATAAAAATTTATTTAACAACCAGATAATGTGTAAACAAGAGCAAATTGCTGCAAATATCTATATAATTAATAATGAATCAAAATACTGATGACCAATGTTAAAGGGCCAAGAGAAGTAGTACCATCAAGATCATATTCTTAGATAGATAGATAGATAGATAGATAGATAGATAGATAGATAGATAGATAGATAGATAGATAGATAGATAGATAGATAGATAGATAGATAGATAGATAGATAGATAGATAGATAGATAGATAGATAGATAGATAGATAGATAGATAGATAGATAGATAGATAGATAGATAGATAGATAGATAGATAGATAGATAGATAGATAGATAGATAGATAGATAGATAGATAGATAGATAGATAGATAGATAGATAGATAGATAGATAGATAGATAGATAGATAGATAGATAGATAGATAGATAGATAGATAGATAGATAGATAGATAGATAGATAGATAGATAGATAGATAGATAGATAGATAGATAGATAGATAGATAGATAGATAGATAGATAGATAGATAGATAGATAGATAGATAGATAGATAGATAGATAGATAGATAGATAGATAGATAGATAGATAGATAGATAGATAGATAGATAGATAGATAGATAGATAGATAGATAGATGATAGATAGATAGATAGATAGATAGATAGATAGATAGATAGATAGATAGATAGATAGATAGATAGATAGATAGATAGATAGATAGATAGATAGATAGATAGATAGATAGATAGATAGATAGATAGATAGATAGATAGATAGATAGATAGATAGATAGATAGATAGATAGATAGATAGATAGATAGATAGATAGATAGATAGATAGATAGATAGATAGATAGATAGATAGATAGATAGATAGATAGATAGATAGATAGATAGATAGATAGATAGATAGATAGATAGATAGATAGATAGATAGATAGATAGATAGATAGATAGATAGATAGATAGATAGATAGATAGATAGATAGATAGATAGATAGATAGATAGATAGATAGATAGATAGATAGATAGATAGATAGATAGATAGATAGATAGATAGATAGATAGATAGATAGATAGATAGATAGATAGATAGATAGATAGATAGATAGATAGATAGATAGATAGATAGATAGATAGATAGATAGATAGATAGATAGATAGATAGATAGATAGATTAGATAGATTAGATAGATAGATAGATAGATAGATAGATAGATAGATAATGATAGATAGATAGATAGATAGATAGATAGATAGATAGATAGATAGATAGATAGATAGATAGATAGATAGATAGATAGATAGATAGATAGATAGATAGATAGATAGATAGATAGATAGATAGATAGATAGATAGATAGATAGATAGATAGATAGATAGATAGATAGATAGATAGATAGATAGATAGATAGATAGATAGATAGATAGATAGATAGATAGACAGACAGACAGACAGACAGATAGATAGATAGATAGATAGATAGATAGATTAACAAACAATAAAAGTCCTCTTAAATAGTAGGCAAAATTATAAAAAATTGAAAAATGAGATATTGATAAAAGAATTAGTCCAGTTGCATGATATGATTTTGGATGAAGGATGAGTATCAAATTAATAAAATCCAATTCTCTTTGTAAGACATTAGATAAGATACACACCAGTATAGTAGTTGATGAACTTTTGAGATGACCAGTCATTTCAAATACTGAAAACATATTGAAGAACATTTGATAAATGGACAAAAATGCTATATAATAAATTTTAACTGACAAAAAAATCTGGTATAAAACAAGAAAATATATTTTTTATTGATTTTTACAAGGCATTTATTTATTAATCAAAGAGTGACATGAGCTATTTTGAAGTGGATAGCAAGCTAATTTGATTGTTTAAGATGATTGACTATCAGGAATAAGAATATTTTGTGAAGTAGAATTATGATTATAGATATTTAAAAAAAAAAACCCCACTTTTAACATTAGTGTTTATTATGTGCTTTGAAAAACAATGAATCTCAAATCAAATGACAAGTACTTCAGTATACTTGCATTTTGAGAATATTAATGTATTAAAAAAAATGTAAAAGTATAAATAATGTAATTGAAAAATGAAAAATGAAAAGGCTATAATTAACTCTGGGCAGTAAAAACAAACAAAAATGTTTGTGAATGGTTTTTAATTGAAGAACATTAAAAAATATTACCCATTTTGAAAGAAACATAATTTAAGATTTGTGTTGCAACAAAGAAATAACTGTTCGAGTTAATAAAGCTAAAAAAAGGTGTGGATAAGATATGGAAAAGTAGAACAGTGTGTATTTTTATTAAATTAAATATGTTGAGAATGTGAATATTTATCATAATGCTTCTAAAATAAATGCTAGCTGCACAAAATCTTATAATAAACTGGTACAAAAATCACAAATGCAAAACTAAATTAGAATATACAGAATAAATAACAGAATTGAATGTATATATTAAATAGAAAATAGAGAAAATTTAAGATTGTAGTGTTTGGAATTATTTTTTTTAAAAAGGCATATGGTTTTATTGCTTGGGAGTTACAAACAGCAGAATTGATCCGGTGACCTGATCCCAAGTTGGATTCTCTACCTAATGCACCAAACAAGGGATGGTTTTAGAATGATGAATAGAAATAAGAAAAGAAGTTAATCACTCATACACACACAAAAATGTACTGATGTCGAAATGGAATGGAATAGACCTATTAGAATTAAGTCAATTTATGTGTAATAGAAGCATATCAAATGTTATTAAGATATCACACATCATCCAGAAGTAAACCCACAATTTGTTATGTGTGTGTGTGTGTGTGTGTGTGTAAAAATGTAATACGAATTTTCTATATAATTTTGAAAATAATGTACTTCAAAATTGTTTGCAAAAATAAACAGATAATTAAGTTTTTAACATTTATATCTATAAAAATCTATATATGTATAGAAAGTGAGAGTTACTAATTGAACCTGAAGGTTTGTGATGATGATGTGTTATGAGATGTAATAAGTTGGACTATTTCCATTATCTCTAAGTGAATGTTGAATGTATAGAAAAATTTTAAGCTTTATTTAAACTCTTCAAGTACAAACAACTTGTTAGTAATAACAAACAAATAGACTACACAAGTTAGTAATTACACAGAGTAGTATTATTCTCCACTCTTCTTCAGGTGTTGTTGGCCTGATATGCATAATGACAGAATAGCCTAGTCGGTTAGAACATTTGTCTTAAATTCAATATTCAAGAATCTAAAAGTGCGAGTTTAACTTCTATGTAAATACTGTCATTGTGCAAATCAGGCCAGCAACACCTGAAGAAGAGTGGAGAATAATACTACTTGAAATGTTGTGTAATTACTAACCTGTGTTGTCTATTTGTGTGTTATTACTAACAAGTTGTTTGTATTTGGAAAATTTAAATAAAGTTTAAAATTTTCTATACATTCAACATTCACTCATAGATAATGGAAATAGTCCAACATATCACATCTAAATACTAATTGGAATATTAATATTACAAAATTTAAATTTTCTTACAAATATTGGCAAACAAGCTGAATACCTATCTGGCTACTATTTTCTGTAAAGATCTCAAGATGTAATTATTTGTATATTAGCCTTCTATTCCTATGTCTAAGGTAGAATTTGGAAAAATTTCTTCAGATTGCTGTTTATCCAACTTACATAACAATTTAAATGGAGATAGTGCTTCCAGAATAATGAGTATTCTAATGAGTGTCGATGCTTTACCTATAAAATAAAAACATAACCATATCAGGCTGCAACTTTATCATTATTAGGTTTGTATTATAGTGTCTACAGATACTGAGCTCATATTTTGTCTTGTCGTATCACATTTATTTTCTGTCCTACCTAATGAAATATTCATTTTCCCTCTACAGTTAAATACTAAAAATATCAGATCACTTCAAGTAATATACTTAATAATAAATTTATATTTTGTCTTGTCGTATCACATTTATTTTCTGTCCTACCTAATGAAATATTCATTTTCCCTCTACAGTTAAATACTAAAAAATATCAGATCACTTCAAGTAATATACTTAATAATGAATTTGTAAGTCAAAACTAATTAGATTTCTTATATTCAAATTTATGATTGTTTAACAAATCTAATTAGTTTTGATTTGCACATTTACTATTAAGAGTGTCAGATCAAAGGAATGTGGATATTTGTAATCATGCACACCTTTATCTTAAACACAACTGATTTTCACATGCATGGCATACATCCAAATAAAAGACTGAGCATAGAAGTAATGGATCAGAAGAATCCCAATCTGTTATTTTATTATGATATCTCCTATAGAAGTCTCTATATTTGTGTGATTTATAAGATGGTCATGAATTTGGATTTACTTCTCCTAAGAAACATAGTTATAGTGCTGCTTTTTTTATTTTGAAAAAAAGGCAAATGAAAAGTGTTCTTTTAGCATAGTAAAATTGATGCTGGACCATTTATAGATTATAAAAGACAATGATGCCATAGAAGGTTGAACAAGTACTTTATCTTTATGAAGCAGTTTATTTTTCCATAATATGCAACATCCACAGTTTGTCAATCAGAATTGCATAGTATATCTATTATAATAGATTTATGTAAGCAATATTCTTTGGAAAACACCTTTCCTCTCAACAAATTACAAACTTAACAACAACTCAATCAGAAGCTTGAAGAACTTCAGATTATATTGTCATTGAAAAGCAAGTATGTTTCACTATGTGTATTTCAGGTTTGATGTACCTCAAAATGGATCAATGTCATCATCATATTTTTCTAGATAGACTTCAATCACTATCATATTTTCTCAATACTTCTGTTATATATCTTAATCTGCATCCATTAATGCACTCTTTTTCTATCCACTCTGAAGCCATGTTTATACAAGCACCGAGATAATTAATGCACTGTAGATAACAATGCAAACAGTTAAGGATTACTTTATGATATATACAATCCTTTTTTCAAAAATCAAGTATGCTTAATATTAAAATATATAGCTAATAATCTAGGGCCATATCTATATGGTTATCGAATAAAAAATTTAGTATGCTTGAAATTATAACATAAGTAAAGAATATATATCGATGAGATATAATGCAAAATTATTTCTATTCAAACTATTTCAATTATTCCGAAATAAGCTTTAGAAATCTATTTGTTCTACCTTATAATATCTACAGATTATTCAATGTTTACACAAAATTAATATGAGTGATGACATAAATGAATTTCAATTGATAAAGACTTTCCATCTATCATCTTTAAAGGAAGCTAGGATTTCTTAAACTACTTTTTTTTTAAAAAGTAAAGTTTTAAAAATAATTTTACAATATATTAACCATAAAATGTTCATTTTCCACTAAATCTAATCAAAAAAATATCCACTCTCCTTTTTTTCTTTCCAAAAACGTTTATTTTTTCTATAACCTTATATATATATATATATATATATATATATATATATATATATATATATATATATACTTGTTTGCTGTTGTTAAAAAAGGATTCAATGGCAGTGATAATAAATAAAAATATTAAAACATGCAAAACTCTCCATACAGTAGTCCCACTCAGTGCAAGCCAGAGTAATCACTGGATGCCAGAAGGCTTGTGCATAAAATCTCTGTCTCGGTCTACTCATCCAATATCCCCAGACTAATTTCTGGCTTGTGGCCTTCATCAGCGAGGAGCCTTGGATCTGAGAGCACTGCACCTATATCTTAGGGCTACAAGCCAGAAACTAGTCTGGGGATATTGGATGAGTAGGCACTAGATAGAGATTTTATGCACAAGTCTTCTGACATCTATTGACTACTCTGGCTTGTATTGAATGGCACTACTATATGGAGAGTTTTGTCTGTTTTAATTACAGTTATGAGCAAGCATAAGAAATTGTGATAATGTGATGTTTAGTGGTTTAATAAAGATATTAACCAATAAATATGTTTAAAATTCACAGTTATGACTTAAAACAGTTAGTGATAGCTCATGGTAATTAAATATCATGATAAGGATGTCACATTTTTCAATTAAAAAAGCTACATTCTATCATTTTAAGAAAATAATAAAGGTTTTTAACACTGTATTTAGCTAAATTTATATGTAAAATATGTATTACATTTAATAAAATATGATTTTTACTTTTAACAGGTGGTATAGAAAGCAACAATTTTCGACCCTTCTATAATAACTGTAACCAGCAATTAAAAAACCTCCATAATTTGAACAATAATTCCAAACTGTTCAATAATAATTACTACAAAGATCAAGATCATGTTCAAAGCAATTATCCTACATTTGATGAGTCACTTTTCAGTCAAACCTTAGCATATGAAGCAGTGACACAAGCATTAACCAACACATCAGGTAAGTAATTATGTTTGTTTTCTCTTTTACATCATATGACAAATTTGTTTATTACATATGTATGTATACTGTGTTTATTATATTTTATTATTATATTAAATACCACCAAATCAATACTTGGAAATTACCTGAAAAACATTCTGAATACTTATAAAATTTTCAGTGCATATATAATCTCTTCTATGCTGTTCAATGTAGATATTATAAAAAGCAATATTGAGAAAAAACAAAGATGATAAATATATGAAAACAGTATAAAATAAAATGAAAGACTCGGGCCTTTTAATGAACTATTTATTAGAGGATAGGCTCAGTAAGATTACAATATAAGATACATGAAAATGATTTTGCCTAGCATATATACTTTAAGTTTGCAAATTCTATATTTACTGTTGTGCATCAAATGATTTAAGCTAATTAAAATATTTAATTCATTAATTTTTCATTTTACTGTGAAACAAGTTTACTTACATATATGAAATAAATCAAATATTCAAGGCAATTTATTAATATAATTGCATCAATAAGTAGCTAACAATTGATAATATGTTGCAACAAATGTGCACATGTTAGTATCAGGAGTTATGATTACCTGAATATTTTTTAATTTGAATCAATAGATAATCAACTTATTGTAATTGTATTTATTTGAATATTAAAGATCAAATGTGATGCTAATCATAAAAGAAGAAGAATATGATGTGATGAATATGTAAGCCAGGAAAAAAGTATAAATGATACAAGAATCTAGCAGAACAAATGATAAATACAATAAAGAAGTGATGCATATGGAACTTCGGAAACAATCAAAAACTTCTATTGACATTGAAAAACTTGTAGACCAATAACAAAAATGTACAGAAATGCATATTATAAATAATTCTTTTTTTGAACACATTACATCGGGTTTTTTTTTTAATATTCTTTATGCTGAATCATTCTTTATTCAGTTGAACATATAGAGGATAAAATATATGTGGTAAATTGCTATAGATAACATATATTTGTATCAAACACATGCTAACCTTATCTACAGTATTTGATGTTAAATTGCCTCAAAGTAAAATAAAAAGAATAATACAAAAATAAACAAGAATTAAAAATCTAAATCTAGCATGCATACACACATTTTTATTGATATCTCAATTAAATTTAAAAAAAGAAAAAGAAAAACAATGTGCAAAAATATATATGACAACAAAGATGAATAATTCTCCTTCATTTGAATCATCACATTTTCATAATCTTCACTTTTAAAACTGGAATTTTTATAAATAACTCAACATTTCTTTGTTTTATTGATATATACATATCTTTAAATAATTACATATTAATTTTATCCCAAATGTCTTCTGTAATGAATACTGGTCTGATCTCTATCAGACAACTGTCTTATAAATTATCCTGAATCAAGATCATATACAATTTATTACTCATCTTAAACAGAAAAGGGTCTAGTGATCTTATATATAAGTCTGTTAAGTTTTTTTCTCAAAGACAAGTAGAATAATTAAGCAAATGAATGACTTCACATCATCATCATTAGTAAGATTTTACTATTATTGATCCATTTTCCAATCTATTATAACTTTTTAATTAAAGAGTAATCGAACTTCTTCTTTATTTTAATTTACAACAGCATTATAGTTTTACTATGCAGAGCCTATTATATATATATAAACTATGAGATCTTTTAAATTTCCATAACAAGGCTAATTTTCTTGCATATTTAAGTCACTACTTAGATATATTAAATTGAATTCAAGATATGTTAATCAATATTAATGTTAAACTTGTGACTAAAAATAGAATATTTGGCATGAAATCAAAAGGAAAATATAATAAATTAGAATAACGTTTGTCTCATGTAACAACTTCAGATGTGAATAGAGCAGTTCAATGATAATAGTAATACAGACAAATTGTCTGCTCTCTTTAAGAAAATGATCATTACTATAAAAAAAAAAAAAAAAAAGAAAAAGAAACAGATCTCAATGCCCTAAATAAACTGAGGGGAGGGTGTTTATATCTGCTATAAAATATAAAAAATATAAAAGGGATTGATCTATATTTCAAGTAAATTCTTATATAGTTCTCATAACTACAATCAAAGCATAATTATTATTCGTTATTCTTTTTATTTAAATACTTGAGATTTCTCTAAAAAAAAATTGAAAAAATTCATTCAAAATCAATTACGAGTTCACATAAATATTTTCATCCGTTTTGTAAATTATGTTTTATTGTTAACGATAGATGTGTATTTACTTTTTTTATATATAAAAATAACAAATCAATAAAAATCATTTTATAGTAAAAATATTAATTCATTTGAAGTAATGCTTTTGAAATTTTAACAAAAGCATACTATGGCAACTTTGATATGTTGAGGAAAAATTTTACACAGAATAAATTACATTTCATATGATAATATTGTCTGCAAAATGGTTATTAAAATTAAGACAATTTCTGATAAGCAAAATTCCATTTTCTTCTCTAAGATGTTGTATTCTTGCTCATTTCTTCTTTGTACCATTAGTCTTTGTTTCTCATAGTCCATTCTGTCTATTGACATTTATCATTACATCTAAATAAGATTATCAAATCATAATTAGTAAGACATATTTTACGTTGCTTTGACCCTTGTATATATTAATGCTCTATGGCATATCTTTCATTTAGTTCAGAAAGACACCTATTGATTCTTTACATTTTCAAAACTCAATCTTAATTAACTTTAGTGCTAATAAAATCAACTCTTCTTCTTTATTACATATATATATCAAATGCGTCCGGGAAACGAACCCGGATCAGCTGCTTGGAAGGCAGCTATGCTAACCGCTAGGCCACCAACGCTTGACAAAACGAAATAAATAACAACAATTTATTTATTTGTTTATTCTTGGTAAAAGCACCACTTACAAAAAATTAAAAAAAGTGTGAATAAATTGCATGGGAATCAATTTTTTAATTTTTATCGAATACTTTGTTTAACATTATATGTATTTTCATACATACTGGTGTGTGTGCATAAAAAAGTAGTTTTTTTTTTTTTTTAAAAAAAAGGTCATAGTTTTGTGTAAATGCACGCATATATATTAATTAAGTAATCTATTAAATCGATTTCAAAAAAATTCTTACCATTAATTATAACGATCAAATAATAAAAATTTTAAAAACTATTTCTAAAAGACTGCAAAGCATAAAGTTGTAATATATTTATTGTCTATTATAAAGTAAATTTTTTTTAAAAATTTATTTTTGATTTTTTCCCCACATAGGGTTTCAAACATTTTAAAATATTAATATTCTGATTATTCATCAGTGTGAAAATTTGAAGTTATTTTATATATCGTTCACCTTAAACAATTAAATGAAATAGCTAAGAATAATATCTCATCTCCCAAAGTGATGAGTTTCCAGCTCACGCAAAGAATACCTCCAACAAAGTTACCTTACTAGGGGGCGCCGCATTGTTGTCTTTCAGCTACCTTCCTAATAAGTCAGAAAAGGAAACAAGTTTTTATAAATACTTTTATAAGATTAGTATTAGTGAATTTTTGTTTTTACGACAACATGCGATAAATTACCCCCTACATGAAATAGTGGTTGCAAACAATATTTTTTATGTATTGAAAACGAAATTTAAGTTAGTTAAGTGTCTAAATTCAACAGATGAATCTAAAAATAAATCTTTATCTTTTAAGACAATGTAAAGAATTTTAACTGATTGTAATTGAAAAAAATAAAAACTATAGGGGTGTTAATTATATATTTGTGCACATATATGTATAATAACCTATATATTTTTACAGACAATTAATTAAAAAGTGTGCGAATAATGTTAAAAATGGCTCTACTAAAATTATTATAATCTTATATAAATGTTGTGTACATTTAGTAGAAAGGGTAGGCTTTTGTATACCATATACTTTATTGATACTAAGCATGCTTTCAACATAGATGTCATCATCATCATTGTCAACTATTATTAATTTACAATAGGATGAAGGTCTCTCCAAGTTCAATCCATCTTCTCGGATCTCTAGTCTCTCTTCTCCACATCACCCCTGCACATATTATTTCATCCATCTATTTAACATGTGCCCTCTTTCTGGATCTTTTACAATCTCTTGGAATCCAGTTTGATTTCAGTTGTCCATTTATTATTATCTCTTCTAGAAATATGTCCAGCCCAACTCCAGTCTTTTAATTCTTTCAGTGATGTCAATAACACCTGTTTGTTCTCTTACCCATGTACTGCATTTTTAATCTCATCTTGTTACTCCTAACATGCATCTCTCCATATATCTTTGAGTGGTCTGAAGTCTCTGTATAGCTCTTTTATTAAGTGTCCAAGTCTCACATCCATAAGTAAGAACTGATAAAACACATTTATTAAAAACCTTCCTTTTCAATCCTATAGGCATATTTCCTTTTAATATTAAGTTATTTTTACCAAAAGCACTCCAACCAAGTTTAATTCTATGATTAATTTCATCTATTATGTTTTCATCTATAATAATAATCTGGCCAAGGTATTTGTAACTGTTAACTACTTCTAACTCATCATAATCAATCTTTATTTTCATTTTTTGAGAAAATCCATTGAACATTATTTTAGTCTTTTTAACATTTACTTTTAGTCCTACTGTTTAACTTTCATCTGATGACTCTTGCCACGTTTCCTGAAACTCTGAAGCATTATTTGCAAAAACAATTCCATCATCTGTAAAATCTAAATGTCTTAAATAATCCATTTACTTTTACTTCTTTAACCTCTCATTTTAATCCACAAAATAATTCTTGCAGCATTGCTGTAAAAAGTTTTGGAGATACGGAATCATCCTGTCTTACACCATTCTCATTGTTAACCTTCTAGTATCATTATATAATCTAATTGTCATTGTTGCATTTTTATAAACATTCTTCAGAATATGTCAATATCCTAGGTCTATACCTTGATGATCCAATGCTTATAGAATCAAATGCTTTTTCATAATCTACAAATTCAGAGCATAATAGCAACTCATACTCATTGGTCCTTTCAATATTTTGTCTCAATACTTGGATATGATTTACTGTAGTAAAACCACTTTTAAATCCAGCTTATTATTTATTTATTTATTTTGGTTAGTTGAAATGCAATGTTCTCTGTAGATGAGTTGTAATTATCTTGGTAAATTTTTTGTCTAAAACTGATAAAAGACCTGGTACCTCTTTATCATTTAGACATTTGGTATATAAATTTGCCAAAAAAAATTATATTTCTTCACCTGCTTCTTTTAATATATTGATTATAATTCCATAATTACCTGGAGCTTTTCCCTTCTTTATAAATTTAATTGCATTTCTCACTTCATTTAAAATCCTAGGCAGTTCAGGAGATATAATAGATGTAGGAGGTACTTGTTCTTTATTGCTAAATAGTTCTTGATAGAACTTCTCTATCCATTTCACGATGCCATCTTTCTTTTTAGTAATATTTCCATCTTTTTTTCTTATTGCAGATATATTTTCTACCAATACTAAAATGTTGTTTTACACTCTTGAGACTTTTATTCTCTCCTACAGCTTTCCTTGCTAGTTCACAATTATACTTTTTTATATCATTATCAGCTCTTTTTCACAATCATTTTACAAAATTTTAGATATTCAGTTCCTCTTAATGCATCATTTTTATATATCTTCATATTCCTTCTTTTCTTCATAAATTGTCTAGTCTCATTAGAAATTTTATTGATCAATTGCTTTTTTCTACCAGCTACCTTTGCTGCAGCTTTTAAAAGTATATCAGTTATTTTCCTATTAATTTCATTCAAATCTGAATCATGCTCAAAATCTACTAATATTTGAAAATGATTTGCAAATTCTAATTTTAATTCATTACAATGTAAAAAATTAAATACATTACTAAATAATTAATTTGTAAACAATTTTCATGTGTATGATTACAGATGAAGATACTACTGCATACTTATATAAAATATAAAAAACAGTTATTGACATTTTCCTACTAGAATTAAAATAATATCCTAATGGTAGAACTGTCAGATTATTGATACATTCATATCAGTTGAATATCTTGCATGAGAATAGTACTGTGGAAATTACTCTACAGAAATATTTAATATTGGATAATCTCTACTCTAATGAATGACTGATAAAAATTATTAATATATATTCATACCATTTGTTTTTAAAACTGTAGATGGTTGTGAAAAAAAAAAACAATAGCAACTTTTCCGATTTTTAAGGTTTATCCAATTTGGTTTCAAATCCCACACCATATATATGATATTCAAATAAGACATTGAATATATCAGCTTTATTTGAAAAATCCTTGAAGTGCTCCCAAAAAGCTTTACTTTATAAATATTTATGCTCCATTTAAAACCTCAATTCATTAAACCAGTTTGTAATTAATTACTTGAGTCAACAATTCAATGTTCATGGGATTTTACTTTTTTCTTTTGTTAGAAACATTTCATTTACTTTAGAGGGTTTTTAACAACTATGATTAGTGAACAAATTGCTTAAGATGATGATGACTATGAATGATAAACATGATTAATTTATGTAGTCATTATATGTAATAGTGATATATGCTCATAAATTACAATAAAAAAAAATTTAATTGTTCATAACCACATAAAATAAGTCTGTAATCAGAAAATTTGCTTCATTATACTGACTACTTACCCAAACTATGACAATATTTCATTGCTGCAATAGCGAGTTGTTGTTTTTTATGTACCTGAAGTATAGCTGACTATATAATTGTTCAAGCAAAAAAATAGCATTTAAATTAAGTAAAAATAACTTCTTTTTTTTTGTTTTACATTTATTTTACAGTGTTAACTTTTCCAACCAAAGAAACAAATGAATCAGTAGGGGTAATTTATCCAGAATGCAAATTAGGCCTATTAGCCATTCTAAGTATAAGTACATGTAAAATAAAAACTTTCTGCATGGAATAATAATATGAGAAGTATTAATAAGTATTTAAAAATGAATTTCAGAATTATTAGTTATTAAATCACAAGTTTATATAAATATTAAATTTTATATTTGTTTTATTCTTCATAAATGTTTTTCTTTGTTAACGTCTACTGCATTGATAATTATGGAGGACTACATGTATACAATAATTTTCCTAATTATTGATTAAAAATTATTGTTATCACTGAATAAAAACATTTTATTGAAAGTTTCTATTATATACAATCATATACACATAGAAAAAGTATTCAACTTTGAAATTATTTGATTTTTTTCAAAACATGCAATTTTTTCACGAATTGTTTCACTTTATTTTTTTTTTTCAATTAGGTATATGACTAGTTGTAATTTTCAAAATAAATGTTGAGGCTTTTTTATTATTATTATTCCTTTACATCAATTTGTTTAGTTCTATTAATTGCATACTTTCTTCATCTGTACTATTATTTCCTTTTCCTGCTGTTCCTGACTAAATTGCCAAAAGTCAGATCAATAAATATTTCCTTCACTTTTCTCATAAACTTTCTTTCTTTGCCTTTTCTTAGTTACATTTACACAAACTGTATTTCAAAATGGAAAATTATCACTGGCAAAGATCAGGTCCTATTTTGTACTGTTTAATTTGCCATCATCAATATATATTATAATATAAACATCTCATTTAAGCTCTTTTTATATTAAAATTCCAAAATAAATGTGCCAAAAGAATGGCAAACTATAGCTGATGATGATCAAATGTTATCATTTAATTATATTGAATCCTGCTTTTGGATGTTAACATATGTGTACATGACTCTCAAAACAGATTTTGAGGCAATAGATATATTAAAAAAAGTTTTTGAGATACTTTGTTAGATATATACTTTGCCACAAATTTTCTTATCAGAATTAATTTATATTGCTAAAATGGGGCTAATTCTGGATTTGATTTGGATCTTTATGATTTGACAGATCCAAAACATTAGCATGACTAAAGTAGCAAGTTTTCTTTTTGATTAGTATAATGTCATTAGATATAATTACTATCTGGACTTTGTTTTCATAACACTTCTTAACTAATCAAAAGACTAATAGACAAAAACTATTAATCAAAGTCATTACATATCTTATTTGCTAGATACTCTAAAAAGAAACTATGGAAAAAATAAGGTACTTGTGAGTTTTCAAGTAAACCAAAATAGCAGCCCATATTTTTGATAAATATAGTTTTGAAAGCCTATAATCTACCGAAGATGTGTTAATTGTTAAATTCAAATAAAATTAATAAATCGTTTGTTAAACTTAAAAAAATAAATAAATTCCAATCAATTTCATTAAGAAGCTTTATTTCAATTTTTTTTTTTTTTTACTTATAATGTGGGAAGCAACGAGATGTTCTTAACAAAGTTATTCAATTCAGCATGTTTCTTTTTGTCAGAAGTTTTTCCTATCATAAAACGTGATGTAGTGAACTATTTCCAAAGTATGGGATCCTGCCCTCCAAAAGTGTGCATTAATGGTCAAGATATGATTGCACACTGTCAACATGAATAAAGTGGAAATATTGTATTATATATATATATTGTCATTTTTCTGTTAATAAGTTAATCCAAAAAAAGAAAATAAACTGTAAATATTGTAATTAATTTTTCCACAATGATTTCTTTTTTAAAAATAACTGTAATAAAAAATAATATATAAATATTAAATATGTCATTTCCTAGCTGGGGCCCCCAAAACTGTAAATTTATCAAAAATACAGGCTGCCATCTTGGTTTACTTGAAAATTCACAAGTACCAAAATAAATTCTTGTTATATATATAATACTTGAATATTTTAATCAACAAATATATTATTTTCATATAAAAAAGTTTATTTTTATATAAAAATAAATCTATGATAATGATAAATATTAAATCATGAAAAATTATTACTTTCAGTTTGTTAATGTGATTACATAAATGCATAATATTATAATATTTTATTTACTTTGTATATAAAATTTTCTAATTATACATATAACTCAAAGAACAAAATCTAGCTGTTCTGTTATTAATGTTCTTAAAATATTTATACTGAAGAGTAATATACATTATTGAAAGATATTTTACATTAAAATAATATTTGTTATTGTATGATCTATTTAGATATTATTCATTTATTTATTTTAAAAAAATGTATCATAGAATTAATTATATCTGCTTTATGATAATATATTTTTATGTTGAATATAAGTATATGTATGTCAAGAGGAATAAATCGTTAGATATTAAGTTGTTTTAAACCATTAAACATCACATGATCACCATTCTTTATGCTTACACAAGCTGCTTACACATAGGCTAAACTTTCCATATAGTAGTGCATCCATTGATTACTCTGGCTTGCACTGGGTGGCACTACTGTATGGAGAATTTAGCTTTTGTGTATTAAGATGTTTTCTTAGTAAAAATATATCATCAAGAAAGTTTTAATTTTTGATGTATTGTTTTGAGTAGAAATAAAATTATAATTAATTTATTTTTTATTTTTTTAAGGATATAATTATATGCCTTCTAATGATACTTCAAGTATTAATCTTCCACAGTTACCTGATGACTCTAATTATCTTCAACTTAGTGCTGTGGAACGTTGCAGCAGTCGTATGTCCCCTGTATATGCTGATGGTACCACCTGATCAAGAATTTATAAAATGAAAATAATTGTTTAGCGTTGTGAGCATGCTCACAAAACACATGACCAATCAGAAGCATTTTAGAATGCAGGCTGAAATTATGCATTCTGTTAACAATGGAAGCATTTGAAATAACACTGCTTCACTGGGAAAAAAATGTTTGATTGGTAGAAGTGATTATTTACTTTTAACAAAGAATGTACTTAAGAATCTTCACGGTATAAAGTATTTGATTTTTTCCTTTGTTTTAAAATCAAATATCATAGGGATATTATTCCAGTGGACATATTTTTAAAAAGCTTAAGTCCACTCTATAGAATCAACTTTTGTTGTAAATTAATTTTTTGTATGTAAATACTGTAATTTTAATCATCATATCATACATGCTTTTATATATTATATTGAAATATTTTATTCGTTAAAATGACTCTCTAGTCAAGCGAGATATTAAATCTTCAAAAAATTTATAATTGTTCTTTTTTTTTTTTTGACGAAACCACTCATATATGATTGGTTATAAATTAAATATCAAAGTTTTAATTTTATTAATGAGTTTTAAAAAAGTCATATATATTGAAATATCAGAATGAAGTCATTTTATTCATGAAAATAGTTGAAAATCTTAAAAGCATACATGGTAAAAGGCTTCCTTACACCGGTTATAATTAGATTTTATTTTCATTTTGAATGAATAAAAATATTTGAAACAAAGACAAATTAATAACTAAAACTTTTAACTAAATTTTAAAACCATATTTCTTTCATATTTGTTGTAAAATTTATTTGATAAATTAATAAGTGCATTTATTTTTAATTGAATATTTTTATTCACATTATTTTTTTTCTCATTTTAAAAAATTAATTATAAATATTTTTATATGTTTGCTGTGGAATGTTTAGATTCTCTGTTATTAATAGCTCTGTTTATTTTCTTTTTTTTTTAAATAATAATTTTTAATGTCTTACGCACAACACTACCTGGTGACTGTTGTAAGAACTATGTAATTAAAATCCAATTATTTTTCAAAGTGCCAAACATATATTTTTATTGTGATTTCTCATAAACAGACAAAAACATATTTGGTGGCAAAATAATAAAAGTATATTTCAGCCATTCTTCTTGCCATCTTTTTTATTATTATTAATGTCTTAGGACCAAATTTTAGAATATAGCTGTGCTCAGAAATTTTTGAAATTTTTTCTTTGTATATTCATTTTGTGCAATATCTGACTAGCATCAACAAATGTTTGGTTTTAGTAGTTCTTATAATAGAAAATTAGCTTGCCAAAAGTTTCCATGATATCGTTTACGTGTGGCATGTCTGCATGTGAACATATGCTTACTTTACAACTTTCAACATGAGTTTACCTAGTTTATCACAATATAGCTTTATTTTGTTTTTACATTTTTATTAAAATTTTGAAACTTTTTAAAAAATATATAATTTGATGAAATTTTGAATAAATTATCTAAAATGATGTGGAAAAAAATAATTCCTTTTATATTACTTACTATAATCGTAAGTAGAAACAATGAGGTTAAAAGAGTGATGATGTTGCAATTACTTAATGATAAACTATTTGATATTTTAAAATGTTTTGAGTTTTAATAGCTATATATTTTATTTTAATTACATATTTTTAATTTACTTTTATTATTATTATTATTAGAGTTTTGCTTTAAAATAATAGAAGTTTTTGAATATTTTTTCTTTCCACATTTTTTTGTAATTCATATTGTAAAATCAAAACAAAATTATATTCAAATAAAAATTAATTTTCTCCCTGAATTTTTAACAGTAATAAATATCTTATATATAAATATATTTTTTAAATGGAAGATTTTTTAAAGTGCTCTAAACATTTATAATATGTTAAATGCAACAGTTTAATTATTCAGCTTACATTTATTTATTTTTTAAAATATTATTTTTCATTTTCCTGTTCATAGAAAAAAATACTTGATAATAATTAAATACTTATTTACATTTTAGGATGTAATTATAAAAAATCTTTGTTTTGTTATTTATTTTCCCAGTTCTCATTCAGATTTGTATGAGTGTATCTTTTTTTTAAGGTTTTTTTTCTTTTTAACAATTAAATTGTTGATTTAAGAGTGTTTTACAAATATATTAGAATTTTTTTATTTATAAATATATATTATTTTATTTGAGTTTGAAAATTATTTCAAGTACTAAATGTTTGAAATAATTTATTATAAATTTCCAATTTATAATTTAACATATATATATTATGGAAAAAACAACCAATGACAGTCATATAATTCATAAGTACAAATAGCAGTTAAAATATTGTTTTTACACATATCCACTTTTTTATTAATAGAAAATGCTGCTAAATAAGTCTTAATAGAAATAGATACTAATTTCAAAGATCTTAAGTAGATTTATTATTCCAAGTGGAGTATTATTTTTTGCAAATAATATAATTATGTTAAGTACATGTATTGCAAATGTTGGATCAGATTTTATAATCAAAAAATGACTACTTTATATCTATCAGAATCACTGTATTTAGACTTGGATTGGTTGAATTAATGTGTTTAATACTTATTTTTTGAAATATCATAATGGATAGCATTTTATAATATTATTTATAATTATAAATTTATTAAACGCACATTGATTATGTAAGTAATATTTACCAAGGCTGTTACCTCGAGAATATGCATATAAAATGCGATAGTAGTGACCTCTACAGGTGTTTAATCACAAGCTTACGCTATGGAATGCTTTAAAGCAGAGTGGTAGACTCTGAAGCTCAAAGTCCATGAATTTGAACTTCAGCTTTGTCATTCCTCATGCTCAAAATAGTTCAATAATATAATTATTTCTTAACTGATCCAAGATATCAATACAGCAATTTTATAAAGATATTTGCTATTATAAATCATTTTATTCTATTAATTTACAAAATATTAGACAACAACAACAACAAATTGATATTAGTTTCAAAAGTTGAAAGTGAAACATAAATAATGATTTCATTTCCTCAAAATCCAGTTTCAGTCTATTTTAAAAAAGCAGAAGATATATAATCTTAACTTCTAGAATTATTAGCATTATTTTTTAACTTACATATAAATATATAATTTGTGCATCAATGCACATTATTTAAGTGAAGATAGTATATGCATATTTTTTTAATTATTCTTCATAAGCTGGCCCATCTACATTCTTAGTGAGTAATCTAAGTGTGTATGTATATTATTATATAATCTATTATTTACCTACACACACATAAGATTTTTTATTTTACTAAAATAGATTAAATTCCAATATCAACCATCCTCTGCATAATTATTATTTAAGTGAATTTGAAATTACACATTCGTATTATTGCTAATAATCATTATTATGAAAACATTTCTCAATAGATATCTTATGCATTACGGGAAAGATAATCTACACAGAATTTCTAGAATGCAATGAATAATGTGTTATTCTTAAAACTTAAAAATTTATCTAATGAAAGATGTTAACCACATCTGATAAATTAAAAAGATCAAACAATTTAGAAAATGTCTTACAATTCAAATAATGGAGAAAAAATAATATTAATAATTAGCATTCATGTTTTGATGGGTTTTTTTTTTAAAAGTTAAGAAATTTTAAACCAATATACACAGCAAATTGATCTGTGACGTAGAATTCTCTGACATTTGATGTTATTGTGAAATGTGATTTTTTTTTAAAACTGATATTTAAATTATTGATAATCTAGTCTTTCTATTTAAATATATATATATATATTCCTTTTTTGTTTTTAAATTTGAATTTTTTGCTAAATTATTCTATTTTAATGGACAAGAAAATGCTTTATAATTTTATTTTTACTTCCTTTAAACCGATTTTTGCTTCTAACAAATAAAATGTTTGCTAGCATGTAGCACATACATATAGCTGTTATATAATATTATTACTTTTCAGAACTTCTAAATTAATATGTAAACAAAATTGATAATGAAATTTCCAAAATTACATATTTTTAGCTGTAATATTTTTTTATTAGTAGTAGTAAAATTCTATTTTTAAATATTAGTGTCTTTTAAAAAAACTTTAAACTGAAGATAATTATTGAAAAAGTTTAAAATCTATTAGTAATATTAATAAATATATTTTTAAAAGCAATATTTCTTTATTCTATTCTAAAAACATCTCTAGTAAGATTGAGTAATCAATGATATGATGTGATGTGATGTACTGTAGCTTACAATAGATGAACATAGAGTAGAATAATTGATATGAATTATCCCTTTTAAAATACACTTTAAGTTGAATATAAACACATAATCATGTGATGTTTTTTTGTTAATAATAAAACAAAGAATACGATTTTTTATTAAGTGCAATAATGTTCAAAGCTAAATGGGTTTATAAGTAACCATTAAAAACCAGTCAATACTTAGACAATTCCAATATAGATAACAGTCAAGAATTTCAAACTGTTGTCAAGGCAACTTTCTTTTAACAATAAAGATGGTTGTCTTGACAACAGTTTGAAATTCTTGGTTGTTATCTGTATTGGGATTGTCTAAGTATGGTTATATATATATATATTCTTGAAAAACAATCACCAAATCTTAAAATATTAAACCTTCAAGAATAAAACATTTTAGATACATTGTAACAACCTGCATACGTGTATATAAAGATATATGTATAATCAATTAATTTATCAGCAAGTTTATATTTTTGCTAAAATTCAGAGAACATTTTTTTAATGCAACTGAAAAAATTGATACAAGTCCTTGGATTTGCTCCCCAAGTTTTGTCTATGCAGTGATTTTTAATTGGAATGTCATTACCCAACACTTTGCTATGAGATTCTAATGTCTGCCACAAGAAAAAAAAATCTTTTTTAAATGTTTACCTTTTGCAAACCATTTGCCCAAATGCAATGCATTTTTGATTGTTAATACCAAAAATATCTGACTCGCATGATAAGAATATTCCATAAAGACATGATATTAAAGTAATTTCAAAATAAATTATTTTTTACTATATCCTGAACTCATTTGTGTGCAATGATCTAATAAAGTTAAAATGGTTGAGAAACATTTTGATTTAAACACATAAACTGATATAATGTTTTCAATGCTTTACAATATGAATTGCCAAATAATATTCAGTAAAATTATAAAATATAAATTTTATTATATAATTTTTACATAGACATATATAAATGTATAATATTATTCATACATATATTTAATATATACTCATACATCTCTCTTTATAATTTATTTTATATCTACTTTTATTTTTCAATTTATTAAATTATTTGAAAAAAAGTTTTAAGAGAACCAATTTTTAAAATAAATCAATTCTTTAACAAAAATCTGTTAATTAATATTATAAAATCTTTTATTTGTAATTATTATCGTTTTTTAAAAAAAGCTTCTTTCTACTAATAATAGTGTTATTATTATTTATTAATTAATATTCCTTTTTTGTATATATTTAATCCTAACTTTCAATTTGTTATTTGTATTTAATTATCTATCAAAACTTTCTAATATTTTCAGATTCTCTTTTTCTTAATATTTATAACAATGTTCTATTCAAAAATCATTTATTAACTTCACTTTTATCTATCAATTCTAATATGATTTTGTAGCTATTTTTGAAAAATATCAAAATATTATAATTACATTTTTTCAACCTGCTATAAACTTTTTTTTTCATACCATTGATTTCACAAAATGTTACCAAATTTCTGCTCATTTGAAGTAGTTTTTTACATTTTCTTTACTGTTAGTTCTTTTTCAAATTATTTATTTAAACAAATCAACATGTTCAAGCCATTTATCATGTTTCAAAGTTAATTCTTTACCAGCCATTATAAAAAAAAATTAATTTTGTACACATTTACCATCATTTCAAACCTATCATATATTTTATCAATATTATCTATTTTCTATTGCAAGCATTATTACAAATACAAATTAATACATGGAATTATTTTTCCAATAATAATGTATCTATGATTAGCCAAATCATATTCACTATTTTCTTCTAATATTATATCATTAATTATTTGGGCAGACATGATAGATCTGAGCACAATAGTTCCATTCAATTTCTTACAGCTGAAAATTGATCCAGGAATTTTTGGCTTTTGAGCATGCCCCCCCCCCCTGCTCCTGATCTCTATATTAAATTATCAGTTTAGCAAAGAGATAGTGGGAGCATGATAGAGCTAAAGGTTAATGGGATATTATTCCACACTAAGAAAAACTCAATTTGGTCAAATAAGTGAAATTATGTCTGACACTTGGGTGTTCTATATCACAAGATTTCCCAAGCAACAATCCTAATCTTCAATAATAATTCTTTTCATTTAATAACATTCTTATTTTTTTTTATAATCTAAAAATTTTTATGTTCACACATTCAACACTTATTCAATATTTATTTATAACAAAGTTTTCTTTTACTGAACAAATCAAATTTTAATCACACTTTTAATTACTTTATTATCAAAGATGACCAAGTAATATTTTTATTTTTTTAACAATTTAAACTGTGAGAAATGTGAAAATTTAAAGACAGTATTTTTACTTGGACTTGTTTCAGCCATCTTCCAGACTTGCCATATAATATTTCTTCTTTCTAATCTAAGATTATGATTTTTTTTCTTTATGCTTGCTTATTTTGTACTTTTATTAACATAATTAATAAAAAGCTTTATAGTAAATTATTTGTAAATTGTTTTATTGTGAAATAGGTTAATAAACTTATAAAAGTCAGTGAAATGATCATTGTCCATCATTCAACTAATCTGTCAGTTATCATTATCAATTATTTATTATCATTGAAGCCTGTCCATTAAAGTATGAGGATTGGCTATCTTATCTGAGCACTTGTAGCATATATGTGTGGAGATGGTAATCTGGACCAACTGATGATTGCTGGTTTAGCATGAAATATGTATATTGGTGATTATTTATATTTTCAACATATATGTGTTCAAGTGTATCAGTGTTGTGAGATAATGTGGAGAGTGGTGGGTCATGCAAAAGTCTGTGCTCATATACCCTATATATTACATATATAAACACAGGTATATAATAAGCCTGTGTGTTTCAGTTATCATAAAGATAGAAACTTATTTGCAGCACATACAAACTAGATTTAAAAAAGAAATTAGTTATGTGTATACACAGTGTATATATTAATAAAAAATCATATGTATATTAACATTGTAACATAGAATGTAAACAAAGAAATGAGTTGAGATATTTCCATTGATGACTAGAGAAATATATTAGCAGAGATAATTCTAGGTACCTATAAATTGCTATTGACAGCCTTTAAAGCTAAACAATTTGCTTCAGTAGGTCACAAATTAGAGCAAATTGTTTAGCTTAAAGGCTTTAAGTAGTAAATGATAGTTATCTACCAATACCCCTGCTGATGTATTTTTCTAGACATTACATTGAAATACCTCTACTCATTACATTGTTTACATCATAATGAATCCATACAAATATTTAATTTAACATTGTAATATAGATTGCTACTTTACTTAAAGCAAGAATTTGATTTTTAAAAAAATCAATTACTTTCTTACAGGATATATGAGTTGATGGGTTTGATGTGATTCTTAACATATCGCTGAACAGATGGTGCTATCAGGTTTAATGAACAGAATTACATATCCAGAAAGAGATTATTTGATTTTTCATCAAATGCTGTTTAAAGATCATAAATTTCTATAAAGAGCATAAATAAAATAAGGTCAATATATTACATATTTTAAGTAATGTTTAATTAATTAATAAAATACAATTACTTGATTATATAACCACTGTTAATATTTCAATTAAAGAACTATTTTTCATCAGAAAATATAACCAAATGGCTTCCTTTAAAACTTAAACATTAAAAATCATTTTCATATCTGAAATGGATTCAAAATGCCAACATTGTTATAGCCTAGCTGAAGTTTTCTATATTTAGAAATTTTTATGCTTAAATCTCATAATTGGTTTAGATATATAGGTGGCATCTTTATGATATGGCCATTATTATAATGAAGAGAAACTTTATACTTTCTTTAATTACATAATTGTAATTTAAAATGTATAATTTACTATGAATTTTTCCAAAGCAGTTGTCCATTTTCTTGATGTTGAAATTATTTGCATTAATAAAATTCTTAGAATAATATACATAACAAGCTGACTGTTAACCATATTTGTTTACATTATCACAATAATCATACCAAGACTTAAAGACTAATATTCTTTACACTCAATTTTTAGAAATTAAAAGAATTTGCAGTTATGAAAAATTTCTTCCACAAAATAACAAAGTTTTATATAATAAATTTACAAATATGAAATATCATAAAACATTTTTACATAAGGCAGTAATAAAATTTTCAAAAATTGAAAAAAAAGAACTTTTATCTAAGACAAAAGAATAGCCAATTGGAAGTTCCATCACTAGTTCTTACTTTTAATGATGACTTATTTAATATTAACCACATAATATAGAAACACATTAACATATTAAATTCAACAAATTATTTAAAATTTAGTTTCCCCAATCATTTAAAGTTGTGTGTTGAAAATACAAATTACTTAAGGATACACTTGCAAAAACAAACTTTATTACAAATTTTCTATCAAAAAAAAGATGTTTTTCATTCAGAGATAAAAGATGTCTTATATGCAAGCATATTATTATTACAAAATAAAAACAGTGATTTTAAATGGCATATACCCAAATATGTCAATTGTAAAAGGTAGCAGCTTCAACTGTTATGTAAGTGAATTGGCAAATGTTCTACATATTACAATAACTAACTATAGATTTGATATTTTATATAAAAAGAAGATAGACTAGATTCTAAACATTTCAATTTATTGAATCAGTCAATTGATGACATAAGAATCATCATATTAGAGAGCAATTTTTCCTCCACAAGTGAGAGACAACAAAAGTTTTTTATTTGAACCTTTGCATTCTCTTTGTATTAACATGAGATAGACACTGTTATATTCTTGAATTATTTAGTTTTTCTAATGTTATATTTTTTATTCATTAATTATTATAACCAATTCTTAAATTTGGATTTAATATGAATGCACAATAATTTTCTGTACACGTGATTTTTTTTTGTATATATTTTTTGCCCAGATATATATTATACGTGTTTTTCTTTATTAGCTTGTCTTTTTTTTTTTTTTTTTTGTAATTAATGAATTAATCATTATTTTTGTAAAGTTTAATAAGAAAATAGTTAAAAGTTTTATTTTTTCTACAATAAACACTAGTTAAAAGTTTTCTGTGTAAAAATAACTTAAAATATTTATCATAATAAATCAATGGTAGATTGATAAAAAAGATTATTAACCTATAGAAATGTATTATATTATCAGATATGCAAGTGATTTTTAATGTTTTAAGTTTAGAAGGAGACTATTTAGCTGTATTTTTTGATGAAAACGAGTTCTCTGGTTGAAGTATTAAAAATGTGAGTGTAGACAAGTAATTGTTTTGTTTTTTTACTTATTTATATATTTCCTTTAATTAGTTTATACATATAATAACTTGTTTAACTAATTTTAAAATGGGACAGAATAATTTTCCACCTTTATTAAAAGATTTATACATATATTTTTTATTTAGTTGTAAAATGAAATTTATTGATATAAACATATCAATTTAAATTCTACTTCTTTTCTTCAACTATTTTTTTGTAAGTAATAGGCAACATTTTTCACATAGTTGAAAGTATAAATGATAAACCCATACAAACATGTTTATTTAAAATTAAGCTTCTTACAGAAGAATTAGCTGTAAAGACCAATTTAAGACAATAATGTCATCGATATATATATTAATATTTACTTAGAAGAACACCTAAATAAATGTTTTAATAAGAATAAATTTACTGATGTTATCTCTGTACAGAGAGCTATCTAGAATAAGCTTAAGAAGATATTAATTGTGATTAAAGAATTCTTACAAACACCGTAATGAAATTGACTACCTGATAATGAAAATATTGACAACATATTAAATTGAGAAATGCAATTGCTAAAAAAGCTTTTAGTAACGTAACGATGGAAAGTTGTATTTATATAAAGTAAAACTTGGATGTCCAGAAAAAGTGAAAAAATTAAAAGCTTTAGGGATATAGATTTAGAGAAAAATGGGGGGGGGGGACAAATTAGAAAGCTACTGTCAACAAAAATTGGAAATAAAAAGTTGAAAGATGAAGTCAGTAAAATATTCAGAAATGAAAAGAGATTGTGTTTAGAGAAAACAGAAATCCAAAAGGTATATTAGAAAAGTCTTCAAAAGGTTTGAGAATAAATTAATAGTTAAAGAGAAGAGTAGAGGCAGAATGGTGGTCTAGCTTGATACATAAGATTAATTATTTGGCAGTTAACCTATGACAATAATTTTTTAAAAAATTTAAAATTGAAATTTATTTATGCTATATGTTATAAATAAGTTTTATTTCTATTTCTTCGTGTCATAATTTCTTTCCAACTAATAAGGCAACACTTTTAACACAATTGAAGATATAAATGGTATTCCCATATACATATATATTCCACCTTTATTATTATTCATATCTCTATAATACAACTGTTTTCTATTGTAATACAGTATAAATAATATATATCCAGATATCTTTATATGATTAGAATTAACAAATTACCACTATTAAGATTTAAACAAAAATAGAATTTATATAATTTATTGAATATTGCATATATGTGATTTTTGCCCCTCAAAACATTTTCATCCATTTTGTACAATAACTTCATATGATTAAATACATCTCTTTAACATTATTCATTGTAGCATCTTGAGCTAACAGCTAAATTAACAAGCTAGTTACTACCTTCTTTCCATATCTGTATATATGTGTATGTTTTAATATTCATATTAAATGTGTATCTAATTTTAAACTAAAGTAATTCTTTGCATGGTTTATTGAAGTGACAGAGTAGTGGATCCAAGAACTAATAGTTATAGAAATACAACTCAACTTTATCATTTTTGGTGCCAAAAGTCACATGATTTCCATATTTATTTTATTAAAGTAATATGTATATATAGACAAATAAGTACCTTTTTTTTAATTACTTGCATTATGTTTGTAAAATAAAGCAAAATAGTTTTTATATTATCAATATATAAATTTAAAAAATAACAACATGAAGTTTAATTAAACAGATATTGTTTATTTATGGGGTTTTTTTTTTTTATGTGTCAAAATGTCGGCCGGGAAGCAAACCCAGGACAACTGCTTGAACCCGGGACAACTGCTTGTAAGGCAGCTGTGCTAACTACTTGGCCACCAACACTTGACTGTTTATTTATACTTTATAAAACAATAAGTCAAATTAACAGAATCAGATCTAAAATTCCTATTTATAACTTTTTTATTAAAAAAATTATATAATATCCAAAACAAAATTGGCAAACAGTCTTTTATATTCACGTATGTTTTAAAACATATACACCTCATTAATATTAATATTTTTTAACATAGTATGTAACTCAGAAAAGGTACTCTATTCAAACTATAATAATAAATATTTAGAGAAACAATTTATGCTAACTATAGAATCAGTAAATAAATAAACAAAACAATTTAATTATATTTGTCTTTTTTTTTTTTAAATTAATTTTAATAAAATAAAATTAAAAAAAAAAGCAATATATAATATAAAGTTATATTAATTTTATTTAAAAAAGAATAAATTTTAAACAAATAAAATAAGAAAATGCATATATTTTTTTAAGATTTGAAAAAAAATTGTAATTATTGTTTTATAAATATTAAATGAAATAATAAAGAAAATAAAAATATTTTTTTGAGAAATGATATAAAAAGTATATCTACAAACAAATATCCTGTATTTAATATAACTATTCTGTACAGCATCGCATCAAAACATTTAAAAAAATTTTTTTACTTCCCCCAATTGGAAGGACAGTTGTGAAATTTTTGACTTCATTAAAAAATATCACAATTCATATCACCTTTGAAACATATTTGCATTATCCGTACTTTTTTTTATAAGATGTAAAATATCTTTTGCATTATTTAATATATTATGTTCACATTTTTTATTAGACTTAATAATTAATATTATTTCCATATTTTTTAACAGAGATTGAACATCTTCATATAACAAGGGATTTTTGTGTTAAATATTTTCTTGTCAGAGAGATTCAAACTGAATATACACACAGCTGCATTTTAATATATATATATATATATAGTATGTGTTTTAAATATATACCTATTTGCATTATATATATGCACCAATATTCAAAACATGTTTAATAAAAATATCCTTGGTATAAATATATATATACAGAACAATTTTGAAACATAAATATTGCATGACACAATGAAAAAAGAGCGAACTGAATGGAATTGGAAATAAGTTTGAAATCTTCATTAATATTGCTTAGCAACTGTTATAAAATTACAAACTATCGTTTTTATTCTCTAATATTATATAGGTATATAAATTACATATTTTATTAAATTATTTTCATATAATAAATAGGTAACTCAGACTTCTAAGTTAAAGTCATTTAAAATACAGATAATTCAAATATATAGATGATGAATTCAAATTTGTAATATAGATGGCATATTGCTTTAAAAATTTTACTTTTATAATTTGCACAATATATTTTTAATAAACAAAATTTTAAAACGAAGCATTTAGCTGTGGAAGATCATATGTATGTTTTTATTTCACTTTCTTGTAAAAACTTTTAAAAAAGGATTAAAATTGTTTCCACTTTTATTTTTTATTGTTTAATTAAAATGTCTTCTTTTTTTTCTGTAGGTTTCATTTTGCAAAAAAACATGAAAAAATATAGAAAAAAATAATTAGAATAATTGAACAATTTCATCTTATGATTGAAAAGTGATAAGAAATTGAAAGCAATAACTGCATGTTGATCGGATGTATTTATTTGTTCTCTAATTTAAAAGTACATGTGTATTAATTTATTCAAAAGTAAAATATATTTAAGACATAATGTATTTCTATCTACTTAACTAATACAAACTATTTAATCATTAATAATTGTTAAAACTTAAATTTTCAACTTACAATATTATAAAAAGAACTACAATACATTATGAAAATGTGGTATACTAATAAAAATGTTGAATGTCAAATGATTGAACTTCTACTGTGTTTATATATGCAAATATATTCACTGATAGTTTATGAATTCCATCCTATATATTGTTTTAAACTTTATTAAACTAATATGAAAATTTATATTCAAACTGTCATCAAAATAAAAATATATTTTTAAGTTTACAAAAATATGTGCAGTATTATTATATATATAAAACTTCAGCAGTAAATAGCTATTATCCTCCCCTTAGTAATAGATTAATATTTAAAAAGCATTTTTTACTTTATAAAAAATACTTTCTGTCTAAATTATTGAACAGGAATGATACCAAATTATTTTTTTATAGTGATGTATTTGCATGTTGTTAACTTAATGCAAATATAGATATTTAAAACATCTATCTAATTTATAGTATTGGTCTTTCATGGCAAATTTTAATTCTCCTAATATCATTGCAAAATTATATATAATAATAAAGTACTTTATATAAAATTTAATTTACATATAAATAAAAAAATTTAGAAAATCGAGATCATGGAATTTAAAGAGAAAAAAATATTTAATACATTGGACAACTTTATTCCTTGCTATTTTATTATAACTTTGTTTTGATCTTACAATCAATATAAAAATATTTTTAAAAAAGAAAATAAAGAATTATTTTAAAATAATAGATTAATTATTGGATACTTTTGGCAAGTTAATATTCTAGCCGCTAAAGGGTACTGATGTGGCTCACCTCCAATTTCACATCCAAGTTAACTTTATTTATTGTAGAATATACTCAGACACATTTTTTTTTTGTAGGTGCAATATTTTATGTATAAAAAAGTGTATTGTTTCTATTTATTTGTGAATTATTCATATTATATAAAGTTTCCAAAACATGTGCAATAAATTACAAAAATTATCATGTTCCTTTTAAACAGTTATAAATGTTTTGTAAGCGAAGAAAAAAATTCATCAATGTTATTTATTCCTATTTCACAATTAAAATGTAGTAATTTACTTTTCATGTGTTCATCAATGTTAATAAAATTTGTTTTATTAAAAAGAAAGTATTTTTGTTTCTGTATTTCTATGAATGAGTATGAATGTAGCATGTGCACATTTGTATAGGTATGCCCAAACTGAATACAAAAAACCCAATATTCATAAGCATTCTATCTTGATTTTGACTTTTGCAATAACCCGAGAATCATCCATCAAAGTCTCAGACAATTTTATATTTTGATTAATTTAAAAAGTTAAATAATTTTTAGAAGTTTGAAAGATGTTTTTTTTTTTTTTGAAAATATTAAACAATAGCAGAATAAATTACCCTTTAAAAAAATCACATTGAATGCAGAAAAAAAAAAAAATCTTGATTCTATGTTTTTAGCTCAATTTTTTTTAACAGCTGGAAAGTAGAAATTATATTATTTAACATTTATTTACGAAAGCAAGATAGAAAATCAATGTTGCTAGGTGGCAATTTCTGCACATTTATATAATAAGTTAAAGGATGTACAATCTTTATTTATATAAAAGAAATTATTAGAATGAAGAATGCATAATGTCTGAAAGTCAAAAAAATCAGAAAATGATTGTTGTCTAAAAGAATATTTAAATACCCATCTATAATCTTAATTGGAATAAGATTAACAATGATGCAACACCTATATCAGGGGTGACTAAGATGTCAACTGCAGTTGACCTGTCAACCACAAGATCCCTGGAAGTTAACCATGGACATTGAAAAATTATAATGATAAATTCAAGCTGATTTGAATATAAAAAATAAAAAAAGTAAAAATTCAAAATTATTCTTGTTTAAAAATAGTTAAATTTAAAATAATATCTGTTGTTATTGTCAATTTCAAAAATAAACCCAGGTTGCAAGAAACTGGAAAGAATTAAATACAATTCTAAATCAATACTTTTCTTTTTTTTTTTCTCCATATTTTCTTGAATTTTTTTTTAAATTCAGGCCAGCTCTAGAAAATAATCATTCATAGGTAATTTAATAATTTTAATTTAGTAAATATTTTACAAGGCAACATGGACAAATTGTAATATTAGAGGGAGCTGACATAATTTAATAGTAGTCATAGTAAAATGTCTTCGATAGAAAAAAAAATCATCAGTTCATAAGTATCTTCTAAAAATGTCACCATTATTTGTAAATACTTAAAAAGTCCTTATAAAAAATTTAAAAAACCATCAATTTGTAAGTACATTTTAAAAAAAACCAGAACTTTGAACCATCATTTTTTGCTGTTCTGGAAAAATTTTTTCTTCTGGTTTCCAGTTTGAAGCTCTAAAAAAACACAGTCACTCTCAGATACACTTTCACAACAAAGTTGTCCCAACATATAAAAGTTTGGCCCCCCTGACTTATATAGTACATAAGAAACAATCTTAAAGAACTATATGGCACTTAGTGAGCTAAATATCTTCCATATATGAATAATATGAAGAGTTTTGCCTAATGGTAGCATACCTTCATATGCCCATGACCTGTAATGAGATCTGGATTGTGTACTTTTTTTTTCCAGTTTTGTATCAGAAAAATTTTATTTCTAGTTGCCAGTCCAACTAAATAGTCAATATTAGAAGGAAAATTGGTATTAAATAGTAAAGCAAGGGTGAAGAATAACATTAAAATTTTCACAATCCAGATTTTGTTTTACTATCTCTGTGACGAGATCATGACACTGATATACTGGAACATTTTTTTATTGGAGTTTGTCATAGCATTTTAAACATCCATTTATTCATGACTGAACAAAATAATGAGAACACACAAAATATGAAGTAGCATCATCACTTGCATTAACAATTACTTGTATTACATGTAAATTCAAATGTAATATTTAAAGCATTAAGAAATATACCATTCCTCACAGGGCAAAGATAAGCTGAAAGGTATTAATCTCACTTGCTTATAGATTATGAAAGGTTTGTAACATCATGTTCTATAAAATAATATTTTACTATGTGATTTGTAATTGAAACACATTTTTTAAGTAATTGTTGGGGGGGGGGCTATTTAATTAGTTAGACAGATAATTTGATTTTTTTTAATGAACCTATTAATTCTAATACATAAAATGTATAATCTACATACATTTTTTTTAACAAATCTTGTTTATTTAAACATCAACTAATTTAATAAAATAATTAAATGTAAATTTTTTAAATATATATTAAATTTAATAACTGGTGTAACATTTTAATACAATCCTTATCAAATTTAATCTACTATATCATATTAGATTATTATCCTACAATCTCAATAACATCTTCATAAACTAATGTTGGAGCTCACAAACATCATTATCCATATTCACATTAATAAGAAGTATAGGAGCAGTCTGGATTGATACCATTTGGTTTTGCTAGATAATAAGCTAATGTTTTTAGTTAATTAAATTTAATAAAGACAGCAACAAAAAATTACTATAATTATTATATATAATGTATGAATATAATTTTATATTCCACCAACATTTTCAAACACATCTACAGTCATCTTCATGATTTATTTTCTAAATATTTATACATTTATAAAATTAAAAATGTAATAATTAATTAAAGATTTAAATATATTTATCATTTATGTTTACAATTAATTAAACCAATAATAATCATAAAATATATTCGATCAAAAATGTATATTCCTGAAATTTTTTTTTTTTTCTGAATTCATTTATCTGTGCATAATTACTTTCACTTTATTCTATGTAATAACTTTTTATCTTATCAATTTCTTAAATGCATGTTTTAATCTGATAAATCTACATATAATTTATAAATCTAGACATATTTGTAGGAAAAATTAAAAATAGATTTTGAAAGTAACCATATAAATATGGTCAAAACACTAGCGGAATTATACAATGATATAAATATATTATATATCAATATAATAATCTCTAAAACTATATTAGTAATTGTAATCAAAATAAAAGAAAAATATAGCAATAAAAATACTAGCAAAATTACAATTTTTTTTCATAACCATGGTGTCACTTATTAAACAAATAGACCTTCTCAAGCGAAAACTATTAACAAAAACATACATGCAATTTATACATGTAATATTTTTGTTAGTAGTTTTGAGAAAGCCAGTTTGTTTAATAGGTGAAATTATTGTTATGAAAGAATTTGTCTAAAATTTATTACTATCTTTATCGTTATATTTTTATTCTACTATGATATATTATACATAGATAAAATTGATTCATAGAATAAACAAGATTTATAAAAGAAAAAAGATGGCAATTAATATATAGATACTTTTTGTATATTTAATATGTATATAAATTTAATACCAATCTAATAATGCATGTCTGAAGATCAATTTTTTTCCACATGATTCATCATCAACCATTATCAATCCACTGCAGGATGGAGGTCTCTCCAAGTTCAATCCATCTTCTCCGATCTTTAGCTTCTCTTCTCCACATCAACCCTGCACACTTTCTTATTTCATCCATCTATCTCACATGCGGTCACTTTCTGGGACTTTTACAATCTCTTGGAATCCAGTTTAAAATTTGAATTGTTTATCTATTATCATCTCTTCTAGCAATTTGTCCAGTCCAACTCCATTTCACTCTTTTAATTTTTTCAACGAGGTCAGTAACACCTGTTTGTTCTCTTAATCATATATTGTGTTTTTGATCTCTTCTTGTTACTCCTAATATGCATCTCTACATACTTCTTTGAATGGTCTAAAGTCTCTGTATTGCTCTTCTATTAAGTGTCCAAGTTTCAGATCCACAAGTAAGAACTGGCAAAACACATTTATTAAGAACCTTCCTTTTCAAATACATAGACATATTTTTTTTTAGTATCAAGTTATTTCTACCAAAAGCACTCCAACCAAATTTAATTCTATGATTAATTTCATCCATTATGTTTCCATCTCTATTAATAATCTTACTAAGGTATTTGTAGCTGTTAACTTCTAACTCGTCATAATCAATCTTTATTTTCATATTTTGAGAATATCCATTAAACATTACTTTAGTCTTTTTAACATTTATCTTTAGTTCTACTTTCATCTGATAACTCCTGCAACATTTCTTGCAGCTCTAAAGAATTGTTTTCAAAAACAACTACATCATCTGCAAAATCCAAATGACTTAAATAAACTCCATTTACTTTCACTCCCTTAGCTTCCTATTTCAATCAACAAAATACTTCTTGCAGCACTGCTAAAAAAATTTTGGAAATATGGAGTCACCTGTCTTACATCCTTTTCAGTGTTGACTTTCCTGGTATCATTATGTAATCTAATCGTTGTTGTTGCATTTTTATAAATATTCTTTAAAATATGACAATATCCTGGATCTATACCTTGATGATCCAATGCTTTAATCACTGAAGAAATGTTTATAGAATCAAATGCCTTTTCATAATCTAAAATCCAAAGAATAATGGCAACTCATATTCATTTGTCCTTTCTATAACTTCTCTCAATACCTGAATATGATCTACTGTACTAAAACCATTTTATAAATCGCTAAAATATTTATTACAGATATTCAAAGTAATATAATTCAAAGACATGGGTAGTTAAAAATGAGAAATTTTCTTTTCCCTGTGATATAAAAACTAAACTTGTATAAATAATCTGTCAATTGACATATCAGGCTCATAATAAAAACAACTCCTGATTTAAACACTATCAATAAGAGTTGGTTTATATAAGAATAAGCTTTAAGCATAAGTGATTCACTTATGCTTTTACAACATTGATTGACAAATGATGCAAGTCTGAAGATCAATTCCTTCCACACAATTACACACACACACACATATATATATATATCACATCATTAAAATATTTATTTCAGATATCTGGTCCTCCAAAATAATCAAATAGTATGCAACTATAACAGTTTATACAGATTAATAATTGAATCAAAAAAAATATTATAAGGTCTAATTCGTAAAAGTTTCACCAATTTTTTAAAACTAAAAGAAAACAATCTGGTTGACAGGCTTCTTTAAGTAATTGCCAAAATAAGTGCCTAGACAAAAAATAAATGATTTGCTAATAACATTTCATGTTTTCAGTTATCTAATTATTCAGTTCTTATGTTTACAATATTAACATATTTATGAGAAATTGGTTAAAAACTTTAGCATATTCAGATATATAATTCACTTCTGCACTGAGCTTATTTTTTCAGCTACAGCCCTAAGTAATGTTTATTGATATACATTAATGATAAATTATGTCAGTTTGTTCCAGTAGCCCTCATTCTATTATCTTTAAAAGATCTAGACACTGTTAATGTTGAACATTTGAGCACAAATGCTAATCCAATTATTTAGGCACTATCAAATTAATAATAAATAATAGAAAGTAGCATTAATTTATCAGGTATCCGGTATTACTTCTTAAAAGTTTCCATCCCTAAGAAAATGTTATAATAGGTGTTACCACATTTGTGCTATATTATATTAAGAATATAATGCAAATGACAGGTATTTCTATTATTTTTCTTAATCCTGTTTGTATATTGTACCGGTCAAAACATGTTTATCCATCTAACGTGAGCTAGAACTCACAAAATGTACTTCAAACCCAGTCAAGCTCAAGATTTAGATCAAGGACCAGCCTGAATTCGAACCCACTCTCTAAGCCCCAGATCAAACACCTAATGAATAACATAATAGTGATGGCACATAAGAATTAATTTTAATCCGGCTGACTAGCAAAACTGAGCAAAACAATGAGACATCTATTAACTATGACTAAACTAAAATATACATAAGCATGGCTGTAATATGTGGAAGTGGAGAAAAGGAGTTTGAACTACTCAAATAAGTTAGACAATAAAATATAATTTAATATACTGACAAATTATTATACATTTATAAATTAATTATATACATTAGTGTGTGCGTGAATGAGCAAGCAGTAGATGATTACATAGTGTCATTCACGTTATTATTTCTCATATGCTCTTTATTAGCTAAATAATAACAAATAATCACACATCTTTGGTGGGTCCAATATTAAAATGCCAATCAACTATTACAAAGAATTTGCATAAAATGGTTATTAACGCTTTGGATTACGGTTCTGAAACATGGTGACTAACATTATTTAAGAGAGTGTTCTGAAATTCATTATACATATGATATAAACTATTTTCACGCCATTGAGGTCGTGAAAATAAACAAAATACATTTGAAAACATTTGATTATAATTGAATCTATGACAAAATATTTAATGAAAAATTATTTTAACAATAGTAAGACGAACGCTTTATTTTTCCCAAGGCACATACTCTTAAATAGATATATAAATTATGATGGTGGGACTGTATAAGATTAAAATAAATTTAATAAAATAGAAGTAATTGGCATTTATATATATATTTTAAGCAGAGTGCAATTTTAATATTAGAGCATTAAAACTGAGTCATGAAGCAAAAGAAATAAATACGAAGAAGTTTGCGGTGCTGACATAATAGCCTAAAAATAACTAAGAGGAAAAGGTTGTGCTTCTGGACGAGAACAAAGTGGATGGGCATAGCGTGTGCCAGACTTAGGGAATCACCGCCAGAGGCCTTTTTATATGAAGAAGTGATATGCATAGCGTGTGCCAAACTTACGGGGTCACCACCAGAGGCATTTTATATGGAATAAATAATAAGAAATCTATGGGTTCGATCTTGTCGCAACCCCCAAATTAGAAGACTAGAAGCACATAACATATATATATGAAGATAGGCTAAATGACAAAAACGCAGTATGAATGAATGTCACTAATGACATTGAATAAGATTTCCTGCTTTTAAAAATAAATGACCCTAGTTTGAATACCATAATTTATATAAATAATATGCTATGCTGTTATAATATATATAAAGAGAAGATTTCATTTAATAAAATATACATGAAGATTTTATATAGCAAAAGAAACATTAAGATTTAGATTTCAAAGTAATAAAATATATGTTAAGATTTGATTTAGTAAAAAAAAACATGAAGATTTACCCCTTCCCTTTTCTGTTATTTAAAATAAATCAATCCCACATTCATTTGAAAACCAGGTGGCCATTGTTAATTTTTAGAAAAATTTACCCTAACTCTAATAACTTAGATATTTTGTGTTTGAATGTAATAAATATAAAAAAAAACATGTTGTAAAAGCAAGGTCATATATGAAAGAATGTAATGAAGCTGTTAAAATAATCATTTCATAAAGAAAAAGTTATAGTTTTAAGAATGTTTATTTTTACACTGATTCACAAATCCTAAATTTTGAAATTTAAATGATAAAATGACACTTTCATAAACAGCTTCATCACATCAGTCATAAAATTTCCAAAAAAATGATGTATTGGAAGTCTTACTTGAGGTAATTTTTCACTGAGAAAATTACTAAAACAGTGGACTTGCTGTGGTCCATTTTCATTCTAGAGCCAGATATGTTCAGTTTTGTAAATTATCTGTAACAACATGAAAGGTTTTTAGTGGAGAAAAAAGTAAAAGAACAATGTATTCAATATATATATATATATAATAAAAAAATAAAATGAAGAAAATAAACAATAAAAAAATCAATAAATATAAAAAGATATTTATTATCAAGAAATACATATGTGGAAGAAAGGCTGAGTTCAAATACCTGGCCCCGTACCACAGAGCGGATGGGTTGAGGAAGCTAGAAAGTCTGTAAAATGTCCAATATTACATGAGATTCCAGTTGTGTAGAATAAACTTGTATATAAATATATTTTTATTTGGCACAAAAGATATGAAGAAAGGCCGAGTTCAAATACCTGGCCCTGTAACACAGAGTAGATGGGTTGAGGAAGCCAGAAAGTCTGCAAAATGTCCAATATTACATGAGATTCCAGTTGTATAGAATAAACTTGTATATACATAAAGATATATTTGTTCCATCTAAAACTTCAAAAATCATGAGATTACAAAATTGTAACAAGAGTACAATGATACTATAATCATGCAATAAATGAACAATGATATAAATAAAATAATATATCTTACCTATTGCAAAGTAGAAAGATGATTGAGTCAGGGTTAATGGTAAAAATGTATAAAGAAACATCTAATAAAAAAATCAAAAGATTACAAAATTGTAATAAAAGTACAATGTCACTATAATCATGCAATAAATTAACAATCATATAAATAAAATCATATATCTTACTTATTGCAAAGCAGAAAGATGATTGAGTCAGGGTCAATGGTAAAGTAATGTGTAGAAAAACATCTAATAAAAAAATCAAGAGATTACAAAATTGTAATAAAAGTACGATGTCACTATAATCATACAATAAATGAACAATCATATAAATAAAATCATATATCTTACCTATTGCAAAATAAAAAGATGATTGAGTAAGGATGGGCAGTGATGTGTTGTGACTGTGGATGTATATTTAGAGAGGAGCTTGAACTGCTCCACTGTTATGATAAATAGCAAAGCAGCCTCTCTCTCTGCACAATGGACTAGATCCACATGCCGCACAGCCAAAGATTGTTGTGTGCCACACTTTATTTCTCCACCAAACAACACATCTTCTTTTGCCTGGTGTGTTACCAGTGCGCAGATCAGAAATGGTATGCTGGACAGTAGGTGTGACACATCCACTCACAGATGGCTTCAGCTTCCTGGAGAAGTCACCAATAAGGCTCTTTGATAAAGCTATCCTATAATCCAGATGGGATTTAGGCCTCAATTGTTTTCATGCCATATATAAAGCATATAAAATATAGGAATTAGTAATAGCTGTATCAAAGCAATGCCAGAATAAACACAAAGGCCAACACCTTGACTTCCTATTCCAACCATACATAAAGTGCTTCTGGTTGGCTAAATCAACCCCACCCATGAACCTGTTGTATTTTTTATTGCAATTGGACATGGATATGTATGTTTTGAACCATCTTTATGTCTTCAAATTACAGTAAAATCTCCAGATGGTGGATAAGCATTATTTAGCATAACAATTGGCTTCCTATCCATCCAAACTAGAAATTCAAGATCACTGTCTATAATAAGAATAACAGTCTCCTCTATTCGTCTGTTTATGATTTTTATATTTTTTGCGAATGCTATCGTGAGTACCCCTCCTATCAACTTTCTGTGTGCCAGAGCAAAAGATTTTACTTGCAGATAGCTCTTTAGCTAATTCTGGGCTAGTAAAATATCTGTCACAAAAAAATTATGTAGTTCTGTTTTGCAAGACCTGGCAAAACAACAGAAAGTACTGCTCGGGTCCCCAGTTTCAGGCTAGCATTCGAAGTTGCACTTTTTCCTGTGTACAACTCCATATGGTATACATATCCATTATGGCTATCTGCACAAGCTCACCTTGTGAAACCTCTCTTTATCAGTTTTGAGGAATCATACTGTTTCATGACATTGACCCTTGAATTGGGTAACTGCCTCATCAACTGCTATTTCTTGGTGCATATGATATGCAGCCTTGAAATTGACATTACAGTAATCTATAATAGGCCTGATTTTATAAATTCTATCAAACTTATCACTATTAATTGGTGACATGGTTTTACTATCACTAAAATGCAAATTACCTAAAATTGACATAAATCGATTGTGGGTCATAACTTTAGCAAGTCTGGCCTGGTGCAAATATTCATCTGTAGACCAAATGAATTCAAACTTGGTCACACGTGACACACTATTTGTTAGAATAATCATGCCAAAAAATGCACCCAGTTCACAGGGCACCAGATTACCCCAATTCTGAACTTTTTCCCATTCTACAGCATATTTATTTGTCTCAGCACATATATATTCATATAACTTTCTATCAAAATATATATAAAAAATTCACTAATTTCATACTCATGGTGATGGGAAAATTTAGCCCAGGAGACTTAGTGAATATTCCTACTCACATGCATGACCCTCCAATGTTATCCAGAATAGCATCCGAGTCTGGCTGAGAGAAAGGCCCAGGCATCAGTCCAGTATCCATTCTGACATTCTTTACTGATGACTTCCTTTTCTTTTTGGCACAGCTCCTTCATCATCTGAATTATCAGAAAGATATTCACTATCTGACGTATCAAAAACACATTCATCGGATGAGCTGCTAGATGAAGGCCCAGAATTGTAGACATCTTCGATAGAAAAATCAGAGTCCGAATCTGTAGTGGAATCTTCTGAAGAACTCATTTTATCTTATTTATGTATCTAAAAAGATAAAAAATAAAAAAAAAAATTTTTTTTGAGTCCTCTTCACTAAAAATGTCATAAAAAATCGACAACTTATCGCACAGAAAAAATTTCTTACATTTTCACATTGCTGACAAAAAGGCACAAAGAAAGAAGTAAATCCCATATGGTTTTTGTGAAAACTCAGCTCAAAATCAAAATTTCTAGAAAGTTGTACAAAAGTCGTTCTGGGGGTCAAAGGGTTATTAAATACAAGATTTGAAATTTTAAAAGTACAGAAAATATAAGAAGACTGGCAGTTATAGAAAATAATTAATGGGTCATTCTTTCAGAATTGAATAAAACAAAACATTTTAAAAGATTTCAAAGTGTTAATTAGCTTAAGTTCTGGATTTACCCTGGGTAGAAAATCCAGAGTTAAACAAATATATATATATATTTATATATATATATATATATATATATATATATTATATTAAAATATTAAAACATAAATAGAATGTTGGCTTGTAAAACAATCTGGCGAGTGTATTAATTAACAATACATTATATTTTAAAGGAACATTAATAAACTTGATTCATGAAAGTTTACTTAAAAGAAAGAACAGTTTCTAGAAATTCAAGTCGTCAGATTGTTTTAGATTGGCATATCAATAATAAAAACACATATAAAATTTAGTAATAAATAACTATAAATAAATGACGGCACCCAAGTTAAGGAAAGTTAAAGCATATGAGAGAAAATTAGATTTATAAAATCATTTAAGAGCAAATTACATTTACATATTAATTTAAAAGATAGAAAATTGAACAATACATTAAAAATCTTGATAGCAGGATTTGAGATTAGTGAGGCTAGATTCATTTTCAAATAGTAGCATAAAAATTACCTTGCGCAAATTTAATAAGTCTATTTTCAAAGTACGGCTCATGCATGGCAAATTGAGGATCCAAATGAATTCTTCTTGGTAACAGCAAGCTTCTCTATTAGCATTTTTAAAGTTCTCCATCAGGCCTTTACTTCACTTTAGGGTAGCAGAATATTATGGCAGCAGAAGATGACCCACAACAGTCAGGAAAAGCTTTTACTAGATCATTTTTAGATTCAAAGCAGCATAGTGTCTAATAGCAATCACTTCTCTCAATAGTAGCTAATCTCCTCTGACTCAAAATTCAGTCATTTTATACTTTTTCTTTATCGGTTGTTTTTGAAGATGCAACAGTAAGATAACATCCAAAAATAAATTCAAATCTATTTCCAGATTAGAAATAGATTAGACAACATGTTTTTAACAAAAGTATCTCTAATCTTAATCCCATTTTAAGTAAAAACTTTAATTAAAAATACCTTCCTCAGATTAAAACAATAGTGTTTCCAACCCTTAATTATTTTTAGACAATCAACTGTAGCATCTTCCATATTGGATTTTATAAAAATATACAGTTTAATAGAAAAAAGTACTTTAAAAAGAAACAGTTTAAAAAATGATGTATAATAAAATATTTAAAATCAATATTTTGTTAGTAATTTTGCTCCTATATATATATATATATTTGAGCCGCACCTATGTAGTTTAATAAAAAAGAACTAATAATTAATAAAAAGAATCAATAATAATAAATATTGAAAGTTAAACTATAAATTTAGGCACGCATTCCAAATATATACATAATATATATATATATATATGACAAAAGGAGCAGGATGGGATATAGGGGTTTGAATACAGATTAGTAGGTAAAAATATGAAGCACAATCTTAAGCCAAGATTGACTGCTTCATTTCTCCACACATACAATGAAACAAAAAAAAACAAAAAAAATGCCTTGACTAGGAGTTTTCAAGTGACGACCAAAAGAACAACGAAAATTTTCAAAATTCAATACACAATCTTGTTATATATATAACTATACATATGAAATATCATTTGGGGATGTGAATACAACTTGTTCAATTGTTTAATCCAGAAAAAAAGATATTTGCACATCTATATAATGAAGAAAAAAATTTCTATGCTTGAGATACAACACAATTTCTCCACATATATGGGTTAAATTTTCAAACACATCTGTTCCTACACATCGCACATACACACCTATGTACATATATATGCAGTGCTACATATACAAGTACATAGATTTTACACAGGCATACATCTATATACACTACACAGTACTACATACTATTGGAAAAGACAGAAAAAGAAAAAAAACCTTGGATAAAACTAGAAAAAAAAATCCATACTGTGTTAAATTCTTTCACTTTGCTTTTAAAATAAACACAAACATTATATACTCAATTAACAAAAAAAATTTCTGTACACATATTTCCTCTTTTTTTAAAAAAAAAAACATCTCTCGCATAAACACTCACTGCTCCCACACTTTCTATATAACTGCCCAACTATAGTTTAGCTGAAAATTTTATCTTTTGCTTGCTGAAAGAAAAAATAATTTATTTATTTAAGATTTTATACTAATCTAGCAATTTTTTTTAATTTCTCTTGGTCGCACCCATACATCTGAAAAGAAAACTCATAGTTTGGTTATTACATGTTTAAAATTTTACATCATAGCATTAAGCCAAAAAAAAAAAATTTACTCTCAATTTTTTTTTTCTGAGTTCCAACCCTCCACATCCAACATTTTTGCATTTGACTCACTACTGGTTAGCAAAATTTCTTTTTATAAGGATGCCAGCTAAGACAAGTGATCAATGATTTATGAATTATTTATACATTTTTCATATATGTCTCAATAACAAAAAAAAAAAACTTTATATATGACATTGAAGAAAAAATACATATGTACTATACTTATGGATGTAGAACATGGGAATTAACTTTAAACAGCGAATTTTACACTTTGAACACATTATTTTAAACATATCAAACATGGAAAAAAATTATATAACAACTTTTTTAAAGAATATATATATATATATATATATAACAAAACCCGTATTTACCTCTCACTAGACATGTATGTACTATCGAATATGTATGAGGCGTATTAATATTTAATTAATTAATTCGACCTAAAAATATTATTATTTAAACTTGTGGTTATTCTTGCAACTGTAATATATCCCCAACGTGTATTTATGGTCATCCCAAGGACACCAAGTGCCAAACTTATACGGATATAAGTATTACACAAAGTAGATATATCACCAACAACAATACTATTTACGGAATGTGAGAGAGGTTCTGACCACCAGCTAGCTCAGTCTCATGGTTGGGTGATGTCATAGCCATGAGTAGCTATGAATGGGATAAAGAGTTCACTTTTATTTCTATTTTTAAACCTAAAAATATCTAAACAATCCTAAACCAAATAAAAAGATTTTATAAATAATCAAACTGAGTCAGTACTCTACTTTCTTGATATATGTTTATTGAATAATATTTAGCACTCTGTCATTTTTTTTTAAATCGCAATCATACGTCATTCTCTCATAGATCTCACAACAAATCTTAAGTAGCGAAGATCGATACTACGAAAGTTTGTATCATGTGACTTTTAACCCTCATTGTTTCTTACATCTGTAATGGAATGACGCTTTAAAGAATTATCATAAAGTTATTTCACAAGTCACCTTCATTGATTATAAAAACACAAAAATTTCTTTTTATAAAAAAGATTTTTAACAGATTAATAATAAGAGTTCTTTACCTGCTTTCCCGGGAAGTAGCAGAAGCAATTTTTTTTAATATTTATTTGTTCTATAGTTCCGTTCTGCAGGTAATTAGGCCATTCAAGGTAGCGATCTTAGAAGGTCCATTGGCTGATGAGGTTTATTTGATTCCACGCTGGAATTATGTGTTATTCAAGATATCCTGGTTTTACGGAGGCAGCTGCAGTAAGTTGGGATCAGGGGCTTGAATCCGATGTGGCTTTTCTTACCCCGACATGTCTGTCGAAACCGCCATTATATAGTTTTAAATATTCACTCATTGAGTTGTTTACTATTGTAGCTCTGCCGGAAAAAGATCCTATGCATTGTGGGTGGCTCACTTTTATAGCCCCCTCCATTGTTTCTAGAAGCTTCTTTTTTACCTCACTTCCGATCTTCAGGGTGGAATAACCAGATCCGTAGAAGTGTAATAACTCGTGTCGTAATTTCTGTTTTAATATAACAGAACAATAAAATCTTGTTCTGCCGGAAAACTCTAGTTTTTCAACATGAAACAAAAAAAATCTCATTTCTCTCTTTTCACTACTTAATTCATTTATACATGCATTTATCACACACACATATATATCATTAAAAATGACAGAGTCCCTCCCCCCCATGTTTATGTATTTATAACCACCACCACGTAATAACAAAACTAAATATTAGATATCTCTTTACATATATATATATATGACTACCAATTAAATACTTTATTTGAGACTGGGTTCGAACCCATTCTGTCACAATACCCCTACTCCAAAAGCCTTCAAATACATTTGTGTATTTTGAACGGCTCCCTTTTGTACAACCCTTATGTATTCCGCCCAATATGCCCCTCTGCTTCTTTTCCTGGTCCAAACTTCGGCTTCGCCAGTGGTCTCTTCTCTTCGGGTGTTGCTCTCCATTTTGGAAAGGTATCCACTCCCATTCTCCACACTCTTTCATCCTCTTTTACTGCTTCATGATGCCCACCGTAGTCATATGAACTCATGTCAATGGCATTGAGCAGCTCCCCAATCTCTCCCAGTGATGCTTTCCCTGCCCCCAAAATCATCTGTTCCACTCTCATGGGCATACTGTATCTTATAATATGCAGTATATGACTTTCTGTCATGTTGCATGCGTCCAATGTTCGCAGTCTAGCCACCTGTTTATGAAAAAATTGGTAGCTATCATTGTACCCTTCCTTAAACTTTTCTTGCATAATTTGATAGGGCATTAACTCCTGCCTATCCTCGGACCAAAAGGCCTCTCTCACTTCCTTTTTATATTCTTCAAAAGTAGCCGGATGTTGACCAAGTGCTTCCCACCATGACTGGGTATTGTCTGTAAGGTTGCCGCACGCGATAACTATCTTACTTTCTTCAGACATGGGATTTATATTGAAATATTTTTCTAAATTACGTAGGTGCTCGACTGGTGCTTCCCCCATTCTAACCTGCAAGTGGACGAATTTTTATGAATTGATTCATACTCCCTTGCAGCATCGTGTGACTTATTGCCGCTGCCGGCTTTCCTGAGGGGTTTGCTTGAGCGCCTTTCTTCTGTTCATCTCCACTCTCCATATCTGTCTTTCCACCTTCCTGTTCCCCAAAATCATTCTCGTCTTTGATTCCCACTTTCTGTTCTAATCTGTCCATTCTCTTTTCTACCTCTCCAAATCTCAATTCTAGACTTTCGAGCTTTTTTAAAATTCGCTCCAACATATTTTCCTGTTCCTCTTTTTCCATATTCTCTTGCGCTCTTGTTTTTATAAATTTATTCTTTTTTATTTTACCTTCGATTTATGCTTCGGGACCCACTCCCCCAATCCCAGCACCCTACACTGCCTTCCTGTTAGCCACTTTACCTCTCGAAACCTCATCAGAATAGACAAAGAAATGAAATTTAATAGTTTACGTATGTTTGATCTACTGCACAGCTACGAAATGACAAGACTGGTTATTTCTTACTAGATATATATTTAACAAATTAATGCCCTTTGATTTATTTAACGCTTCATTTGAACTATATATCAAAACAACCCTTTTCTTCCATAAAATATAAAACCTTTCGCTTTTCTCGCAATACTATAAACAAATATCGCTTGTTAACGTATTTCTAATATCTCATAACTCTCCCCATTTCCTCTACTTCTCTTCGAAAGCCCTTTAGTTGGGACGCCATTATAACAAAACCGGTATTTATCTCTCACTTAACATGTATGTACTATCGAATATGTATGAGGCATATTAATATTTAATTAATTAATTTGACCTAAAAAATATTATTTAAACTTGTGGTTATTCTCGCAACTCTAATATATCCCCAACGTGTATTTATGGTCGTCCCAAGGACACCAAGCATCAAACTTATATGGATATAAGTATTACATGAAGTAGATATATCACCAACACGAATACTATTTACGGAATGTGAGAAAGGTTCTGACCACCAGCTAGCTCAGTCTCATGGTCGGGTGATGTCATAGCCATGAGTAGCTATGAATGGGGTAAAGAGTTCACTTTTATTTCTATTTTTAAACCTAAAAATATCTAAACAATCCTAAAACAAATAAAAGGATTTTATAAATAATCAAACTGAGTCAGTACTCTACTTTCTTGATATATGTTTATTGAATAAAAAAAAAAAACAATATTTAGCACTCTGTCATTTTTTTTTAAATCGCAATCATACGTCATTCTCTCATAGATCTCACAACATATCTTAAGTAGCGAAGATCGATACTATGAAAGTTTGTATCATGTGACTTTTAACCCTCATTGCTTTCTTACATCCATAATGGAATGACACTTTAAAGAATTATCATAAAGTTATTTCACAAGTCACCTTCACTGATTATAAAAACACAAAAATTTCTTTTTATAAAGAAGATTTTTAACAGATTAATAATAAGAGTTCTTTACCTGCTTTCCCGGGAAGTAGCAGAAGCAATTTTTTTATTTTATTTATTTGTTCTATAGTTCCACTCCGCAGGTAATTAGGCCATTCAAGGTAGCAATCTTAGATTTTTCTATGTCCATTGGCTGATGAGGTTTATTTGATTCCACGCTGGAATTATGTGTTATTCAAGGTATCCTGGTTTTACAAAGGCAGCTGCAGTAAGTTGGGATCAGGGGCTTGAATTCGATGTGGCTTTTCTTACCCCGACATGTCTGTCGAAACCGCCATTATATAGTTTTAAATATTCACTCATTGAGTTGTTTACTATTGTAGCTCTGCCAGAAAAAGATCCTATGCATTGTGGGTGGCTCACTTTTATAGTCCCCTCCATTGTTTCTAGAAGCTTCTTTTTTACCTCACTTCCGATCATCAAGGTGGAATAACCAGATCCGTAGAAGTGTAATAACTCGTGTCGTAATTTCTGTTTTAATATAATAGAACAATAAAATCCCGTTCTGCCGGGAAACTCTAGTTTTTCAACATGAAAAAAAAAATCTCATTTCTCTCTTTTCACTACTTAATTCATTTATACACGCATTTATCACACACACATATATATCATTAAAAATGACAGAGTTCCTCCCCCCCATGTTTATGTATTTATAACCACCACCACGTAATAACAAAATTAAATATTAAATATCTCTTTATATATATATGACTACCAATTAAATACTTTATTTGTGACTGGGTTCGAACCCATTCTGTCACAATATATATAAACAGAATTCAGTACTCAGGGTATGTGTGTGTTTATATCGAAGCCTCGCATTGGGAAGCCAAGCCCAAGAAAAAAAATACTATGTGTCGGTCAAAACATGTCTATCCATCTAACGTGAGCTGGAACTCACAAAATGTACTTAAAACTCAGTCAAGCTCAAGATTTAGATCAGGGACCAGCCTGAATTCAAACACATTCTCTAAGCCCCAGATCAAACACCTAATGAATAACATAATAGTGATGGCACATGAGAATTAATTTTAATCCGGCCGACTAGCAAAGCTGAGCAAAACAATGAGACATCTATTAACTATGACTAAACTAAAATATACATAAGCATGGCTGTAATATGTAGAAGTGGAGAAAAGGAATTCAAACTACTCAAATAAGTTAGACAATAAAATATAGTTTAATACAATGACAAATTATTATACATTTATAAATTAATTATATACATTAGTGTGTGCGTGAATGAGCAAGCAGTAGATGATTACATAGTGTCATTCACACTATTATTTCTCATATGCTCTTTATTAGCTAAATAATATATTACAAAACACACATCTTTGGTGGGTCCAATATTAAAATGCCAATGAACTATTACAAATAATTCGCATAAAATGGTTATTAACGCTTTGGATTACGTTTCTGAAATATGGTGACTAACATTATTTAGGGGAGCATTCTGAAATTCATTATACATATGATATAAACTATTTTCATGCCATTGAGGTCGTGAAAATAAACAAAATAAATTTGAAAACATTTGATTATATTTGAATCTATGACAAAATATTTAATGAAAAATTATTTTAACAATAGTAAGACGAACGCTTTATTTTTCCCAAGGCACATACTCTTAAATAGATATATAAATTACGATGGTGGGACTGTATAAGACTGAAATAAATTTAATTAATAAAATAGAAGTAATTGGCATTTATATATATATATATATTTTAAGCAGAGCGCAATTTTAATATTAGAGCATTAAAACTGTGTCATGAAGCAAAAGAAATAAATACGAAAAAGTTTGCGGTGCTGACATAATAGCCTAAAAATGACTAAGATGAAAAGGTCATGCTTCTGGATAAATGAAGTGGATGGGCATAGCATGTGCCAGATTTAGGGAATCGCCACTAGAGGCCTTTTTATACGAAGAAAGTGGATGGGCATAGCGTGTGCCAAACTTAGGGATCACTGCAAGAGGCATTTTATACGAAATAAACAATGAGAAATCTATGGGTTCGATCTTGTCGCAACCCTCAGATTAGAAGACTAGAAGCACGTAATATATATATACGAAGATAGGCTAAATGACAGAAACGCAGTACGAATGAATGTCACTAACGACATTGAATAAGATTTACTGCTTTTAAAAATGAACCTAGTTTGAATACCATAATTTATATAAATAATATGCTATGCTGCTATAATATATATAGAGAGAAGATTTCATTTAATAAAATATACATGAAGATTCTATATAGCAAAAGAAACATTTAAGATTTAGATTTCAAAGTAATAAAATATACGTTAAGATTTGATTTAGTAAAAGAAACATGAAGATTTACCCCCTTCCCTTTTCTGTTATTTAAAATAAATAAATCCCACCTTCATTGATTTTACAAAAACTGAAATACTTAAATACAAGATTTGAAATTTTAAGAGTATGGAAAATATAAGAAGACTGGCAGTTATAGAAAATAATTAATGGGTCACTCTTTCAGAATTGAATAAAACAAAACATTTTAAAAGTTTTCAAAGCGTTAATTAGGTTAAGTTCTGGATTTACCCCGGGTAGAAAATCCAGAGTTAAACAAATATATATATATATATTAAAACATAAATAGAATGTTGGCTCATAAAACAATCTGGCGAGTGTATTAATTAACAATACGTTATATTTTAAGGGAAAGTTAATAAACTTGATTCATGAAAGTTTACCTAAAAGAAAAAACAGATTCTAGAAATTCAAGTCGTCAGATTGTTTTAGATTGGCATATCAATAATAAAAACACATATAAAATTTAGTAATAAATAACTATAAATAAATGACTGCACCAAAGTTAAGGAAAGTTAGAGGATATGAGAGAAAATTAGATTTATAAAATTATTTAAGAGCAAAAATTGTTTAAGAGCAAATTACAATTACATATTAATTTAAAAGGTAGAAAATTGAACAATACGTTAAAAATCTTGATAGCAGGATTTGAGATTAGTGAGGCTAGATTCATTTTCAAATAGTAGCATAAAAGTTACCTTGCACAAATTTAATAAGTCTATTTTCAAAGTACGGCTCATGCATGGAAAATTGAGGATCCAAATGAATTCTTCTAGATGATAGCAAGCTTCTCTACTAGCATTTTTAAAGTTCTCCATCGGGCCTTTACTTCACTTTAGGGTAACAGAATATTATGGCAGTGGAAGACGACCCACAATGGTCAGGAAAAGCTTTTACTAGATCATTTTTAGATTCAAAACAGCATAGTGTCTAGTAGCAATCACTTCTCTCAATAGTAGCTAATCTCCTCTGTCTCAAAAATTCAGTCATTTTATACTTTTTCTTTATCGGTTGTTTTTGAAGATGCAACAGTAAGATAACATCCAAAAATAAATTCAAATCTATTTCCAGATTAGAAATAGATTTGACAACATGTTTTTAACAAAAGTATCTCTAATCTCAATCCCATTTTAAGTAAAAACTTTAATTAAAAATACCTTCCCCGATTAAAACAATAGTGTTTCCAACCCTTAATTATTTTTAGACAATCAACTGTAGCATCTTCCATATTGGATTTTACTTTAAAAAGAAAAAGTTTAAAAAATGACGTATAATAAAATATTTAAAATCAATATTTTGTTAGTAATTTTGCTCCTATATATATATATATTTGAGCCGCACCTATGTAGTTTAATAAAAAAAAACTAATAATTAATAAAAAGAATCAATAATAATAAATATTGAAAGTTAAACTATAAATTTAGGCGTGCATTCCAAATATATTCATAAAAATATATATATATGTCAAAAGGAGCAGGATGGGATATAGGGGTTTGAATACGGGTTAGTAGGTAGAAACATGAAGCACAATCTTAAGCTAAGATTGACTGCTTCAATATATATATATAGAGAGAGAGAGAGATTGTAATTATTTTTTAAACAAATATTATATAAATATTAATACAATAAAAATGTCTCTCATATCTCACACTATTTGGCACCAAACAAAATGGTGATAATGATGAATTTGCTTTATAATGGGCACCACTTTAGCTGTATCAAAAAAATTTAACCAGTATCTACAAATATCAGTGCCAAATAAATACAGTTGTCATTCACTGGTATTGATCATTAGAAGGCATAAATAATACATCATTTGTAATGAATCAAAAAGATAATATGCCAAATGATTATGATAAATAGTGATGACTGCTTTCAAATATAATATGAAGATCTGATGCTATTATCATTACCAAACAAATGCCAATCATGAGGCAAACTAGTAATAAGCATAAATAAAATAGTAATATGTATAAATAAGAGAGCAAGCATCAATATTTTTTAGTGCGTGCATACAGTTGCCATAAAGTGCATAATAATAAAGCTAAGCATATATTAAATGCTATAAAAATATATCAAAAATCAACAAATGTTGAAATCATTTAAAATAATCAGCATCAATGCGGTCACTTTTAACAAGAGTTTAATATTTAAAAATAAACTAGTTAATATATATATATTACAAAACAAAAATAGTATATGGACTTTAAAGGTGGCCTTTCGTTCTTTAGTCCCAACTAAATAATGCTAAAAGGAAATGCATAGAATGTGCACACACACATATATATATATATATATATGGCTGCAGAAGGGAGTTTGCTATTAATTAAAAGGAGACCCTTTGATTCCTCTTGGAGGCCTTAAAGGAACCGAACAGGGCAAATTCCTAATGTCCACTCCATACGTTCTTGTCGTTGCAGCTGTTATTACTATGTGTTTATTCATATAGTATACGAACATGAATGGGCCGCTCACCAACACACATTAGCCAGTGTGGTGAGTTTATTGGCTTTTTACCTCTGAGTTTAAGATCAAGAAACACCATGGTCTGTCTTCTCAATGCCTGATAGGGCAGAATGAATGTTTGTGTAAATGATAAATATTTTTCCAATACATATATACAATTATGACAGACAAAAATAAAGCATGGCCCTTATTCCCAGGAGGCTGTAAAGTCACCAACCAAGGCAGTGGTTGGTGGCTGAAGGCGGAGGGTGCTAAGAATCCCCTGATTGCAGACCCAGGCTGCCATTTGATGACAACTTTTTATTGAGGTACTTACAATTGCAGATCACTTTCAAGTGAAGGAAGATTGCAAGAATTAGAAGAAGAACTCTCTTATATTAAATGGGATATTATTGGACTTTGTGAAGTTAGAAGAAAAGGTGAAGAGACAATTGATCTAAAAAGTGGACATATATTCTATTATAAAGGCACAAATATTGGAAATACAAGTGGAGTAGAATTCATTATAAATAAAAAGTGGAAGAACAATATAGTGGAGATTGATGGTGTATCAGACAGAGTGGCAAGATTAGTTATACAAATTAATAGCAGATACCAAATGCAGATAATTCAGGTTTATGCCCCTACAAGTTCTCATAGTAATGAAGTAGTAGAAGATTTTTATATGGATGTACAAAAGGCTTTTGATCAGACTAAACAACATTTTAAAATTGTTATGGGAGACTTTAATGCTAGAATTGGTAAACAAATGAAAGATGAAAGTGTTGTAGGTAATTTTGGTTATGGTAATAGAAATGAGAAAGGACATAGACTTGTGGAGTTTGCAGAAAAAGAAAAACTTTATATTATGAATTCTTTTTTTGAGAAAAATGCTAAAAGAAAATGGACATGGAAGCATCCAAATGAAGATACAGCAGAATTGGATTATATTTTGACTAACAGGAAGTACATATTTCAAGATTGTAATGTTCTTAATAGATTTAGATACAGCAGAATTGGATTATATTTTGACTAACAGGAAGTACATATTTCAAGATTGTAATGTTCTTAATAGATTTAACACAGGAAGTGATCATCGATTAGTAAGATGCAAGATACGTGTTAATGTAAAACTAGAAAGACAAAAATTGTTAAGAAAAACAATATTTACAGTTGATATTCCTAATCTTCAGAAACATTCTAATGAATTTAAATTAGAACTTACAAATCGATTTCAAGTATTAGTAGATTTTGAACATGATTCAGATTTGAATGAAATTAATATGAAAATAACTGATACACTTTTAAAAACTGCAAGAAAGATAGCTGGTAGAAAAAAGCAGCAATTGACCAATAAAATTTCTACTGAGACTAGAGAATTTATGAAGAAAAGAAGAAATATGAAGATATACAAAAATGATGCATTAAAAAGAATTGAATATCTCGAATTTTGTAAAATGGTGCGGAAAAGAGTTGAAAATGATATAAGAAAGTATAACTGTGAACTAGCAAGAAAAGCTCTAGAAGAAAATAAAAGTCTTAAGAATGTAAAACAACATTTTGGTATTGGTAGGAAATTTATATCTGCAATAAGAAAAAAAGATGGAATTATTACTAAAAAGAGAGATGACATCATGAAATTGGTAGAAAATTTTTATCAAGAATTATATAGTAATAAAGAACAAGTACCTCCTATATCTATTACATCTTTTGAATCGCCCAGAATTTTAAATGAAGAAGTGAGAAATGCAATTAAATGTATGAAGAAATGAAAGGCTCCAGGTAATGATGGAATTATAATTGATATATTAAAAGAAGCAGGTGAAAAAACAGAAATTTTTTTAGCAAAGTTATATACTAAATGTCTAAATGATAAAGATGTACCAGATGATTGGAAGAATGCAGTAATAATATTAATATTTAAAAAAGGTGATAAAGAAGATATTAGAAATTACAGACCTATCAGCCTTTTATCAGTTTTATATAAAAATTTTACCAAGATAATTAGAACTCGTCTACAGAGAACATTGGATTTCTACCAACCAAGAGAACAAACTGGATTTAAAAGTGGTTTTAGTACAGTAGATCATATTCAGGTATTGAGAGAAGTTATAGAAAAGACAAATGAATATGAGTTGTCATTATGTTTTGGATTTGTAGATTATGAAAAGGCATTTGATTCTATAAACATTTCTTCAGTGATTAAAGCATTGGATCATCAAGGTATAAATCCAGGATATTGTCATAGTTTAAAGAATATTTATAAAAATGCAACAGCAACAATTAGATTACATAATGATACTGGGAAAGTCAACATTGAGAAAGGTGTAAGACAAGGTGACTCCATATCTCCAAAACTTTTTACAGCAGTGCTGCAAGAAGTATTTTGTGGATTAAAATGGGAAATTAAAGGAGTGAAAGTAAATGGAGATTATTTAAGTCATTTAGATTTCGCAGATGATGTAGTTGTTTTTGCAAATAATGCTTCAGAGCTGCAGGAAATGTTGCAAGAGTTATCAGATGAAAGTAGGAAAGTAGGACTAAAGATAAATGTTAAAAAGACTAAAGTAATGTTTAATCGATTTGCTCAAAATATGAAAATAAAGATTGATTATGATGAATTAGAAGAAGTTAACAGTTATAAATACCTTGGTCAGATTATTAATACAGATGGAAACATAATGGAGGAAATTAATCATAGAATTAAACTTGGTTGGAGTGCTTTTGGTAGAAATAACTTGATACTAAAAGGAAATATGCCTATGTGTTTGAAAAAGAAGGTTTTTAACAAATGTGTTTTACCAGTTCTTACTTATGGATCTGAGACTTGGACACTCAATAGAAGAGCAATACAGAGACTTCAGACCACTCAAAGAAGTATGGAAAGATGTATGTTGGGAGTAACAAAAAGAGATCGAAAACGCAATGTATGGGTAAGAGAACAAACAGGTGTTACTGACCTCATTGAAAAAAATTAAAAGATTGAAGTGGAGTTGGGCTGGACATATTGCTAGAAGAGATGATAATGGATGGACAATTGAAATTTTAAACTGGATTCCAAGAGATTGTAAAAGACCCAAAAAGAGACCACATGTGAGATGGATGGATGAAATAAGAAAGTGTGCAGGGGTGATGTGGAGAAGAGAAGCTAAAGATCGAAGAAGATGGATTAAACTTGGAGAGACCTTCATCCTGCAGTGGATTGATAATGGTTGATAATGATATATATATATATATAATTTGGTTATAAATGGAGCTAGCTTTTTGGAATAAAAAGATTGTGAAAACCATTTGTATATAAAAATAAAGAACAAAATACTTAATCTATTATTAAATAACTTTATAGAAATAATTAAAAATAATGATTAACAAGTTTACTATTTAATAATAGTAATTATTTAAAAAAAAGAAATTAAAAGATGCTGGATATTTAATATTCCATAGGTTGAATAAACAATACGTATAAACATCGTTTAAATTAAAGTTTGCAAATAAATATAAAATGTTTATAGGCATACAGATATGTTTTACAATGTAAAAATATTATAAATGATTTTTTACCTGTCTCATTATTCCTATTTTTGGAGAAAAGGAAAAATATGAAACACACGCCTGACAATTAATATTATTCATAAAATACATATACATAAATAAAATGAATTTTATATATCAAACAATGTATTCCACACTTTTTCCAAAGATCCAATTGGCATTCCAATAATTAGTAACATAAACAGTGTCCTATAGTTCAGAGACATTGTAAAATATCAACCATTGGAAAATTACACAGCACATGAATTCACCAGGAGACTATATCTATCAAACACTATAAGCTAACAATTAACTAAAAAAATCTCTGCAATCTCAATTCTTGCTCATGAGGATAATCTAAAATTAAGAGACTGATTCTGATAAAATATATAAAAGTTGGAAATCTATTGAAACTTAAACCTAGCTTCTTTGGAACCTAGAAGCTGATATATAATTAAATATTATGCTCTGAAAGTTAAGCCTACTCATTTTGAGACTTCACGTTTGTTATATATAAACTTGTGAGTGAGCTGAGACAATATCTGAAATAATAACACTATATAATGTTGCATGGCAACACTATATTTTTAAGGCAATGATAAAGTCATCTATTCATCATCAATAACTGAACTCCTATAATCAAAAGTTCAATCTAGTTTTCAAATTCCTTATTTTTTTCTGTTCTATCTCAAATATTAATTCATTTTAGATGTATACAATCACAATCAATTATCCACTATGCTTTTATCTATACTCTTGGCACATTTCATTAATAAATGAATTTAACCATCCTTTGTAATTTTGAATAATATCTATAGGCTAATTTTTTGAATGTACATTGATATTCGAAATCCAAGTTGTGTAGTCATTTTGAACATGCTGTCCACAGGGATCAATCATCATTGGAACCACTGGTGGTTTATCAATTGTAACAGAATGAAATATTTAGATCAAATAATATAAATAAATGTCAATTTAGACATATTGGATGTCAGTTGTAAAGGAATTAAATTCCTTTAAACCAAATGTATTATAAACAAATATAGAATATTGTATTGATAAGCTTATATGTTTAAATTTATTTAGGCACTCTTCTGATAGCTGGGGATGGCCACATGACAGCACTGTTTCTATGCAAAAACAATCTAATGTTCCAGTGCCACAAATGATTTTTTCTACTATGTCTTTACATTTTTTCCTTTTATTTTTTTCTACTACATCTTTAATTGTTTCTTACATACAAACACATCTTTACCACTGATATAGTAAAACTTTTATTTTTAAACAAATTTTTATTACATTTTATTTGTATTACCTTTTTTAAAAAAATAAAATCTTGTTCTTTTTTTTAAATAAAAAAAAAAATCAAATATATATATATTGATTTATGTTATAGAATCACAACCTTTTTTGTTTTGGAAACATTTTTTTTCTTCCTACTAACAAATTACAATAACAAAAACAATACACAAACATTTTTTTACCGCTGATATAACTTTTGTCTCAGTGATGACAAACTTTTTCTCACACCCCCCCCCCCCAAATAAAATAAGACCAAAACTTTTGACTTTTTCAACTTTCATTTTCTTTTTTGTTTTATTGATTTATGTCATAGAATCACAACCTCTTGTTTTGGAAATGTGTGCAAATTGAATACCTTCGCTTGCGGGAGTGTGACTAACATCAGAATTGCAAGGTTGTTTTGCAAATATCGAATTTCATGGATTTGCCACACTATGTTGTGACAATTTTTAGTGAGTCAGACTGCGTAATTTTAAGTAGAAATGAAATTACTCTGCTATTGAGATTTTAAAACTTGTGGCCACTTGAAATCCAAACACCCTCAGATGATACGGTAGCCACTGTGAATTGTGTGAATTTGCATAAAGTGTCATGAATCACAAACAGGCCAAAATATTCCTGTGCAATGCCATCAAGTGGCCTACAATGGCTAATACAACAGAACTGTTGTATTAGCCATAAGTCTGACCACATAAGCGCCATCACGTATCCCACTAACATTGTCAGCAAATGCCACAATTTTAAAATCTGCTTACTGCAGTGCACCATTTTATTTGTTTCATATATTTTTTTGTGAAAACGTGAGTTTTCATGTGAGCTCAGCCGAATCATGTTCAGCCATACCTTTTGCCAATGTTGTGCACATTCCAAGCTGTGTAGGAAGAGTGAGGATAGTGTGACAATTCTTAGTAAGTCAGACTATGTGATTTAAGTAGAAATAAAATTACTCTGTTATGGAGATTTCAAAAGTTGTGGCCACTTAAATTTATAACCAATAGCCAACTATAAATTGTGCAAATTCACATAAAGTGTCATGAAGCACAAAACAGGCCATATTTCTGTGCAATGCCATCAAGTGACCTGCAATGGAATGTAACAAAACTGTTGTCTTAGCCATAAGTCTGGCTGCATAAATGGCATTTTTATGTGTTTTTGCACATAAATAACGCCATCAAGCGGTCGTGCCTAGCTAGCAAAAGGGTATCTTTATTTAAATTGATTTGGGTATCACCTGACATGTATTTTTTATTTATATATTTTAATATAATTCATATTTTCTTTAATAGGCAATGATGAAGATACTACCCAACTACAATTTGCAATACCTGGCTAAATCATATAAAACGTAAGCTACTCTCAAAGAAATAGACATGAAATAAATATGTAGAGCTGACAATATATCATATAAAGGAGTTAACACATTATTTAAACAAATAAAGAAAGTGTTCATTTCCAATCTATTATAATTGGCAGATAAGATATATCCTTTTCTTTAAAAATGTTTACATTACAGTATGACAAGCAAATTATGACATTTTTCCCCATAATTTATTATTGCTTTGAAAAGCCATCCTCTCTTATCTTTTAGTTTTTAGTTCAAAATGCACAGTGGAAAGCAATATTAGTTATTTGTAAGTGCTTAATTATAAACATTAATATTTTAATTTCATCTTATAATGTTAACATGGTTGTGGGAACAAGTACACTTGTGGAAGAGTAAATTCCTAGCCTTTTATACATTTTGTATATAATCCTACTTATAACCAACCCTCACAAATACATTTATTCATATAATTAGCTTCATAGCATAGTCACACACATGTCTAGTACGGGATTACTTAAATCAGTGTTTCCCAACCTTACACCACTGTGGTCCGAGTTGTGGTTGGTGGTACACGAAAATAATCAATAATGGCGGTCATAAAAAAAATTAAATCGTAAAAATATCATATAAACGTTTTTTCCTATAATTCATAAAAATTATTTTAATTAATAATATTATACAGTAAAGTTATTAATATGTACAGTCGATAACGATCTTTAATGTTAATGATAAAATTGAAAGTATGATTAAGAAATTAGATTTTTGGAAACTATATCAAAAACAATCAACAATCAACCGGAAGTATTCGAAAATCTACTTATTTTTTTAATAAATAAATACCCTCTGACCAATACAAGATATAGAATTTATGCAGGAATAAAAAGAATTCCTCTTATTCCTACGACTCAAATCCTCTTATTCCTATGACTCAAATATTTGAGTCGTAGGAATAAGAGGAATTCTTTTTATTCCTGCATAAATTCTATATCTTGTATTGGTCAGAGGTATTCATTTATTATAATTTATGCAGGAATAAAAAGAATCCCTCTTATTCCTACGACTCAAATATTCAAATATTTGAGTCATAGGAATAAGAGGGATTCTTTTTATTCCTGCATAAATTCTATATCTTGTATTGGTCAGAGGGTATTCATTTATTATTAACACTCGCAAAGCATTTGCACAATTGGCTTGAAAGGCTGATATTCGAATGTAATTACAATTGTATACAGACGCTATAAAAATAAATGCTTATTTATATATATGATTAAGTTTCAGTTGGAATGACGTTTAGTAAATTCTAGAAAATTTCATCGGCATCATTCATTCAGACATTGTATATAGTAATTTAAAGTGACCGTTCTATTGTCACACCTTCTGTGCCAGTACTTCAGATTTGCTCATATATAACTATTTGAGTCGTAGGAATAAGAGGGATTCTTTTTATTCCTGCATAAATTCTATATCTTGTATTGGTCAGAGGGTATTCATTTATTATTAACACTCGCAAAGCGTTTGCACAATTGGCTTGAAAGGCCGATATTCAAATGTAATTACAATTGTATACAGATGCTATAAAAATAAATGCTTATTTATATATATGATTAAGTTTCAGTTGGAATGATGTTTAGTAAATTCTAGAAAATTTCATCGGCGTCATTCATTCAGACATTGTATATAGTAATTTAAAGTGACCGTTCTATTGTCACCCCTTCTGTGCCAGTACTTTAAATGAATATACTTTTGTTACAGGAATAATTTTAGGGAGTGGCTACTTTAGGTCCAAATCTTGATTCAATAGTGACTTAACTTAACTAGAGGCTTTTTTTAAATCTGATTCCAAAAACAATAACAATATTTAAATGAGATGGCCTTTTGGATTCAACCCCAAATTTACAGAACAAATACATGAATAAATCCACCATATAGATATAGTATACTTTAATCATTCAACAGTAATCTAAAAATGGCATATATAAATTTTATATACATAAAATTTAATTCACAATAATCAAAAGAAGGGCTAATTTAAGTACATATGAACTTGATCGAATTTCAAAATAAATCTTTAACTTAAAATACTAATAATTATATTACTAATAATTATATTACTATCATTATTTTAACACATGGATAATTGACTTTAAATGTTTTATACAGGTGTATGCTTTTCATGTATTTAAAATAAATATTACACCATTGATTTTCTACAACTTTACATTTTTTCAAAAATCAATGTTTTCCAGCTGCTTTAAAATGCAAGCTTAGCAACAAATACTAACCTTTTTAAAGAAAAACTCACTTCTTCCTTTAACTAATCAATTAAATAATGTTGTATAAACAGCCTATACATAATAAAATATAGTTAATATATTATGATAATTATCTAGTTTTTTATAGTTATGCAGTTAAAGTTCTATAACTGGAATTTGCGGATTATTTTTCAAATTAAGTTTCTTTCATGATGGTTTCTATTAATTGATTTCATTTATGTTCTCTTACACATTGCTATAATATTTTTATAAATATATCTTTGGAATTTGAGGATTAAACATGTTCCCACCATTTTGAGATTATTTCTAAATAGCTTGATCAGATTCACAAGAGCATTGTCAGTTTTTCTTTTTTACATGGTCATTCTAATAACAGTTCAATAAAATGTGAATAAAGTAAGAATCCAGACTTAATTCCAAAAAAACTTGACTATATATGAGTTTTTACCTCTTGTTTTTTAATACTTTTGATCTTGTTTTTCACATTCTTGATAATCTCATATTTTCAATACCTTTGATTTCATTTTAATTACATGAATTTAAAAAAAAACATTACCATTATTATTTAACTGACTGATTTTAAAAACATTGTAATTATTAAATTGCTTGAAAATTAATTTTTTAACTTATTTTTCATATTATTTAAAATCTATTTTTTAACATTAGTATACTTAAGAATTATTTTACAATATACTCCATACATTCTTTTAATCTTTGATAAGTTTTAACATAGTTTACAATTGTTTCTGTTAAACATTTTAAACCATCCTAATACATTATTTAATAATTGATATTTAATAATTTATTCTAACATTTGCATATACTTATTATTATTACTTAATACTTTAAGAAATTACTTTTATTTTATATAATTTTCTTTAAAACTTTTGAATGATAAATTTATTAGCTAGTCTCACAACAGAAAATTAGCTTATTGTCATATGGAAAACCATGTGTCTGACAGTGAAATGAATAAGATATTAATTTCAGTCTTAAACTTTGAAACAAAAAGTGATTGTTCTTGTATTAACTTTTGTCTTGTCCATATAGCACTTTGTAAGCTTGTTATCTAGCTTATTGATCCTTCATATAATATTTGTTTGTAGTGACTTGAGGTGGACTTTTATCTGTAAGTTTTCATGGTAAGTCTGCTAAAGTGTTAACTATTGCGTATTATCCGTTTTCTTTTTAGTGCTAAAAAAACTTGATGTTCAGTGGTATTCTTCTACTAATCAACTTCCTTTAAATCATTAAGCATCACATGATCACATTTCCTATACTAGCACATTAATTGTTGATAAACAGATCAAAACTCCCATACAGTATTGCCACCTGTGCTAATAGGATAGTGGTGGCTATGGTTGTAAAAGAGCCAAAGACACCAAAATGTATGGGTGCTGAACTGAGTTCAGACCCATATGACTATATAAGCTATTGAGCTTAGATTGAAAATATTTTTTCTGTTTTCAATTTCATTCTCATAGTTTTGTAGTTAAGTGGAGATAAAAGGTGGTTGCTAGAGGGTTGCATTAGATCCTAAGATCTAGATGCAGTGCTCTCAGATCCAAAGCTCCTCACTGACGAAGGCCACAAGCCAGAAACTAGTCTGGGATATTGGATGAGTAGGCATTAGATAGGGATTTTATGCACAAGCCTTCTGGCATCCATTGATTACTCTGTTTAGCACAGGTGGCAATACTGTATGGGAGTTTTGCTCTGTTTATTTCCTTTAAATCCTGAACATCCACATACATAGATGTATAAGTAAAAAAATTATCAAATTGAACATTTAATTCAGACTGTTGGATTTTTTATTCAATACATGGCTCAGAGTGAATAGCAAGTCCTCATTAGATTTTTGTTTTAAAAGTAGCTTGGTTTGTTTTGTGCATAAACTCATTTTTAATTCCTTGCTTTTGTCCTGTTAACATCTTTTCATCCAATTCTTTTGATCTAACTAATTTATATTCTATGCCCTCGGGCATATTTGTATTTTAAGTTTTACATGTTCTTGCTTACATTTTATTTCAAGTTGTAATTCACCACTATCATGTTCATTTTATTCAACAGAATGATCTTCAATCATTTGATCTTTAATAGTTTTTGTTAAATTTCTTCTTCATAGTCTTAGTTTATTTTCCTATAGTTTTAATGCACGAGGTTTATCTTTGACCATTTGCTCAAATATTTTTATCTGCTTTTTGTTTAATTTCTGTTTTAGTTCACTATCTTTCTTTTGCATTAATTCAACAGATTCTTCTGCTATTTGGTCTTTCATTTGAACCTGTTCTTACAAGATTTCTATTTCTTCCAATAGCTTTAGTTCATCATCTTGTTTTAATGTATTAGATCAATTTCTTATATATTTCTTTTATTTTTATGTTCTTGTTGAATTTCTACTTCTTAAAGCAGCTTTACTTCATTATTTTAATATAACAGGTTTATCTTCAACCATTTGCTCCATTATTTTTATTACGGATTGCTGGTCACTTTATATATTTTTCAATGATTTTAAATCATTATTGTCACATCTTACCTTGCCTTCAAATAATGGACAAATCCAATTTCCATCTTATCTAGATTGGATTGAGCATTTATTGTCATAAATCTGTAGATAGATAATGTATAGCTAATGGCAAGAATAAGCTAAGAGGTAATAATGCTCCCTGAATCTGAATATTTCCATTGAAGATAGGATCTGACAATAAATAATGTCTTTTTGAAGGTAGAGTCAGAGAACTACTGGCCCAGAGCTGAAAGCCTGTAATCTCCATTCTCCAAACAATAGTAGTTAAACTAAATGATTAACATCATGTTCAGGACTGGACACTGTTAGTACCAAACATCGGCATGAAGCATGCTATCATACTATAGCCAGTGTCATCAGACCTACTCACAAGGCAGGTTGCCAAGATACAGCTGAAACTGCTAGGAAATCCTATAAAGGCAATTGTCTTTCTGTAGTTCACAACTAGGACTAGGAACTATAATTTGACAAATCGTAGCAAGCAGAGTATAGCCATTGTAATTATTGTAAATACAAATGTGTACATTTGTTTTTCATGTATTAATACATATAGTATAAATCATATTTACACATGATTATTTATATATATATATATATATAATCCAGACTAAACACAACAGATTTTGTGCAGTCAGCAAAATAAAAATTTTTTTACCCACAGTTGGAAAGTTTAAAATGACAGTTGGGCAATGCCCCTGCAATTACATTAAATATTGTCAATAATAAAAAAAAATTAGCCACTATTATTAGCTCATCAATAAAAAGTTAAAAAATCAAATGAGAGTCATTCTTGTTAATAAAGGCAGTGGGTTGTTAAATTGTCATTAATCAAAAGATTGATAATTATACAAACAAATAGCTCATCAAACGAAGATTAAGTCAACTAGAGTGGTTACCTTCACAAATAGAATGGCATAAAGAGGAGAAAATAAATGGCTAAAACTGGCTCCGCTGAAGAATTTGATCCGATCTATCCTGAGATTTGGCCAAGCTATAAAAATAGAGTACTCTTCTACTTATACAGTCTAAACAAGTTAAAAACTCTAACTTAAAATTAGCTATACTCATTTCTGTGATTGGACTTCAGTTTCAATGTTCTTAAAGCTCAAGTAATCCATGAGGTTCCAACTGATCTTGATTTTGACAAAGCACTGCCTCTGCTAATCCAAAATCCTTAACAACAGTATAGATATCATTTCAATCCTTGTATACAAGAGAAAGGAGAAAAATCTAGATTTTGATATTTAAATTTTTAAAATGAGAATTCAAAGACTTTTTCCTTAAACCTCTGAAAGATCATTTTATTTGTGGCATGAGTCAACAACCTCAGGGCCAAGTTCCTAATATATCCTGATATAACATTTGATAATAACATTTGATCCATTACATTCTCAAGTGATTCTAGCAGAATCAACAGCTAGTCAAGTAAGTCCATTGAGAAAATAGACTATAGCATTTATATCATTGAGCAGAAACATGGGTCGGTCAAGCATTCAGCGGACAGTAAGTCATTGCTTGTATAAATTTGCAACAAGTGAAAAGCATTGTTATAGATGTGATTAACCAATACAAACACACATTGTATCCATACTAGAATAGTGTGTACATAATGTGTCAGTTAAACAAAAGCTGCCTGTTTTATAACAAAATGGAAGAGTCCATTCCAAAAAGCTGAAAAGGTAATTTAAAATCTAAGAAACAAAATGCTTGTATAAACAATGTGAGGCAAAGACTCTGATTTTAAATGCAGAATTCTTATTAATGGTGCCAGTATCAATGAAACTGGACACCAGGTCTGCAGTGTCCATTGTAAAAAAAAACACGCGCTATCATTAATTACAAAAAGTCATCTGCATCATAACAGCAAAACAATTGATTATCAAGACAATCTAGTAGCACTCTTGGGTCAGGCTTAAGTTAAAGTTACAATGACCAATAAAATTAGATCTCTCTTCCTATATCTGCTAGTAAGCAGAACAATTTATTAGGAGGTGACTGATTCATTCACTTAGGTTTTACAGTTGCTAAAGTAAACCAGCTCATAATACTCTAACAGAGTGTACCCAGAACTAATTATTGATAATCCAGGTTTGAATTTCAAAATGAAGCATGAAACTAAAAGTGCAAAAAATGGATAAGTACTCATGTATTATGCCATATGTTTAAGAGAATCACCAAATGAAATCCAGTAATTGTGATCAGTTAAAGGATCACAAAGAGTAATCGTTAAAATAATTTATGGACATGAGCACAGAAGTCAACTAAGATTAAATTACACATCACCAGCCATTAGTAAAGCATCATCAGTGATGAGTCACCAGCCATCTGTGGACCTACAGTTCCAAGATCCACAAACAGTGACAATGAAACTGCTGAGATCACCTAGCTAGAAGAAACCAGAAAGCAAAGATGCCTACCAACCTACCTGTATGATTACTTTCTCCTGGGCTAATTTTAGCCGAGAAGGGAAATGTCATATCTAACCTTGCCTTCAAATAATGGACTAATTCAGATTCTATTTTATATTGATCAGATTGAGCATTCATTGGCATGAGCATGTCTGTACAGATAGATATCAAATAGCCAATGGCAAGAATGGGCCAAGAGGCAATGATATTCACTGAATCCAAATATTTCCACTAAGGATGGCAATCTGGCAAGTCTCTTTTTGAAAGTAAGGTCAGAGAACTACTGTCACTTAGCTAAAAGACAGAATCTCCATTCTTCAGACAAAAGCAATTAAGCTAAACAGTTGACATGAGGCAAGTTAACTGGAAGCTGCTAAAACCAAACAGTGGCCCAAGGCAAGCTGTCATAGTCCAGCTGGAAGTGACACCAGAAGTACTCACAAGGCAGGCTACTAAAATACAGCTGGGAGTGATAGAGAAACCTACAAAGCTAATTTCAGTCCCTTCTGTAATTCACTCTAGAACTAGATATGGTTCAACAAATGGTAGCAGGCAGAGTATAGCCATTGTAATATATTGTAAATACAAGTGTACATTTTTTCATGTATTATTAATATAGTAAAAATTGTATTTACATACATTTTGTTATATATATATAATTCAGACTTACAAAAATCAAATCAAATGTCACATGACCTAATTTAATAAGCAGAAACTGGTCTGAGGTTAGGCATATTCTACAAAGCTTGTTTTGCAAGCTCTATAGATAATCCAGACTAAACACAATTGTCTTCACTTTAATTCAGCAGTCTTTTGTTCTAATTCATATGGTTTATATAAATCCTCTATTATTTGTGCCATTAGTTTATATGAATTTTCTAACTTTTGATCCAATTGCATACATAATTTGATAATCATTTGCATCATATCTATATTTGTAAATATTGCAGCCTTTTTTTTTCGAACCTTTTTACATCTTCATTCTGTAATTCCTTTTTGATTTGAAAATTTTCTTTACTTTGTAATATACTCATTATCACTATATTTATAATTGGATTCACCAAGAACCCAGTTATATCATCCCCTGAGAGCTATTTTTTATCCACAATTTCAGCTGCTTATATATTTAATTACAATACACTGAGAAAAAAATAGTCTGGTCAACAATGCCATTTATCTGTCCCAGATAAATGGATGTTTACCATAACTATATAGGAGAGCTACTTAATTGAGCCCTGACTCTGGATGTCCAAATATTTACAAATTGAAGTATTATTATGTAATGGTCAACTTGACTCAAACATCCTAGGACATTAAACATCAGGAAATATAAGGGCGCATATTTTAATAAAATATATTTTATTTAATGTGATCATTATACATCCACTATTTGCATGCTTGCTAAATCACTTAGAACATAAGCTACTCCCAATAAAATGGACATAGAATAAATATATAAACCAGAAAATTTATACATAAAGGAGTAAACATATTATTTAACAAATAACAAAACAACAGACAAAGTATGTTCTTTTCCCTAAACATGTTTACATTACATTCTATGTTTCCCAACCTTTTTTTTTTTGTGCTGTCACCCTCCAAAGTCTTTCTAAAATTCTTATGCCCCCCCTCCGACATATTCAAAAATTGAAATGTTTATTAAAAAAACTTGAACGACAGGAAATAACGAGGAAATTATTGAGCAAACACAGTAAATAAATTTTCAAAACATATAATGGAGAATTGAAATTCAAGTACAAAATAATTTTAATAAAATATTTTTCTATATTATTTTAATTATTAGTAATTATTTAAATTTAGTGAGATCCTTGCGCTTGTTGCAAAGAGATTTTATGTCAGGTTTCAATTTAGTTAGCTTCAGTCTCAAATCTCCCCGTTTTTTTGTATCCAGCCTATTTTTTTTATCAGCAAATCATTTATGGCACTAAATCCGCATTCAGCTAAATATAAAGATGGAAACGGTAGCAATAGTTAGTTCTCTTGCACATTTGGATATTTGATTTCGGTTTCCTCACAAAGCCATGCCATCACTCCTTTTATATCAAATAAAGTTTTAAATGACTTATCATTTTGCATTTCTGCAAGTTCTTCTTCATACAACATATTTGAAATGTCAGACAAAGCCCCTAACATTGGCTGCATCATCCAAGTTGGAAAATCATTTTGTTTCAAATCTGAAAATCTTTCTTTTAAATCAGTCAATAAAATTTTCAGATGATCGACAATAACATGTATAGCAGTACCAGTCACTTCACATTTTTGAAGCCAATGCAACTTTTCAAAATTTTTGTTATAAATATGTTTGTCATAATTCAATCAAGATAATAAAACCAAATACCTTCGCTTTGCAAATGTTTTATTTGTTCCTTGAAGTTGTTTATTTAATATATTTAGTTTTTGATAGATATCGGCTAAATAACTCACAAATACCTTACCATTGATCATTAACAGATTTTTCATTTCAAGTTTGTTGCTTAAAGAATCACTAAAAGTATCAAATAGTTCCATAAATCTTTTCAAGCATTTCCCTTTCGACATCTTACTTTAGTGTGAAGTATAAGTTTCACTTGATCTTCATTTTGTTCTTCGCAAAATAACTTAAAGAGACATTCACATTTGGCACTAGCTTTAATAACATTGATACACTGACTAAATTTAGCACTTCATTTAAAACAGAAGAAATGTTTTTAGCTGTCAAGTTTTCCCTGTGAATAACACCATGTACAAGAAGCATTTCTGGATTATCATCTTTCATCAATTTTAAGCAACAATTTTTCTTCCCCATCATATTAGGAGTACCATCTGCAGCACAAGATGTTATATTATTTTTCATTTGTATATTATTGACATCTAAGTAATTTTTTAGCTTACTATATATATCTTTGGAGGTAGTGATACTTTCTAATGATTCACAGAATATTTCTTCAGCAAAATCACCTTTATTAATATATGTTATGTAAGTTATAAATATGGCCTCACTGCCTCTCAGAATTGATTCATCCATTTGCATCAAGAATTTTCTTGTTTTCAGCTTTTCAACAAGTTGTATTTCAATATTCTCATGCGTTTCGTCTATTCTTCTTCTAACAATATTGTTACTCTGTGGCATAGGTTTCACATCTTTATCATCTGTCCAGAACTGTTTTAAGAAATGCTGATATTGACGGTTTGATTAAATTTTCTCCTATAGTATGACTTGTCCCAGATTTAGCGATGAGCAAAGCCTCAAGAGTACGATCGACAGCTTGTATTATGAGCAGTAAATAAAGACTTTAGTGTTACTCCTTTTTCAAAGTTTTTCTTTAAAGTTTGAAAGTAATTCAAATCTAAATTAATGAGCATTGTTTTGCCTTCAAATATGCATCAAATCTAAATTAATGAGCATTGTTTTGCCTTCAAATGTGCTTCAAGATGACCTCGTTTCATTGATTCATTAGTCAAGCATTGTTGGCATAAAAGACAAAAAGGTGACCATTCATCATTGACAGTGGTTATGAAACCAAATTTTAAATATTCCTCTGAATACTAACAATTTTTTTTCTTGTTGCTCCACTCATTTCACTATGGGCTGAAAAAAATAAATATATAATTAATTAAAAACTAAAAAAAAATAATATGAATTGGAGCAAACGTAGACTAAAATTGCATATTTAAATATGTATGACACATTTATTTCACTGCAAAAAACATACTTTTTCATTTGACACATTTTCCTGGAAAATGATGCTTCTAAAACTGAAATTAATAAAAATTACCAATTAAATTTTCATACAGATATATCACTTACATTTATACAATGTATATGTTTTTTAAAATGACTTTTGCAACAATTTAGCTGAGATTATTTCAAATTATCAATGGTAAATGCTGAGCGTTACTGCAAAACCCTGCTAAAGTGTGGTGCCAGCATAACCAGTAGTTCAATTTAGCATCATGGCTAAGAGCATGATGGACAAAAGTTACTTATACTGGACATTTACCCAGATCTAGTAGCGCCTGAGTCACCATGTGGTTAACTTAAACTCTGGACAAGTCCATTTTTGAATTGCCCTCTTGTGGGGCATAGGCCCCACATTAGGAAAAACTGGCTGTTGCATTTTTATAAAAATTCTTTAAAATATGACAATATCCTGGATCTATACCTTGATGATCCAATGCTTTAATCACTGAAAAAATGTTTATAAAATCAAATGCCTTTTCATAATCTACAAATCCAAAGCATAATGGCAACTCATATTCATTTGTCCTTTCTATAACTTCTCTCAATATCTGGATATGATCTACTGTACTAAAACCACTTTTAAATCCAGCTTGTTCTCTTGGTTGGTGGAAACCCAATGTTCTCTGTAGATGAGTTGTAATTATCTTGGTAAAATTTTTTGTATAAAACTGATAGGTCTGTAATTTCTAATATTTTCTTTATCATCTTTTTAAAATATTAATACTGCATTCTTCCAATCATCTTTTAGACATTAGGTATATACCTTTGTTAAAAAAATTTCTATTTCTTCACCTGCTTCTTTTAATATATCGATTGTAATTCCATCATTACCTGAAGCCTTTCCTTTCTTCTTACATTTAATTGCATATCTCACTTCATTTAAAATTCTGGGCAATTTGGAAGATAAAATAGATATAGGAGTTACTTATTCTTTATTGATGTCTTCTATCCATTTTATGTCATCTCTTTTTAGTAATAATTCCATCTTTTTTTTTTTTATTGCAGATGTTTCCTACCAGTACCAAAATGTTGTTTTACACTACTTTTATTCTCTTCTACAGATTTCCTTTAGTTCAGTTATACTTTCTTATATCATTTTCAACTCTTTGCCACACCATTTTACAAAATACTAGATATTCAATCCTTTTAATGCATCATTTTTGTATATCTTCATATTCCTTCTTCTCTTCGTAAATTCTCTAGCCTTAGTAGAAATTTTATTGGTCAATTGCTGCTTTTTTTCTACCAGCCATCTTTGTTGCAGTTTTTAAAAGTGTATCAGTTATTTTCACATTAATTTTATTCAAATCTGAATCATGTTCAAAATCTACTAATACTTGAAACCGATTTGTAAGTTATAATTTAAATTCATTAGAATGTTTCTGAAGATTAGGAATATCAACTGTAAATATTGTTTTTCTCAATAATTTTCATCTCTCTAGTCTTGCATTAACACGTATCTTATATCTTACTAATCGATGATCACTTCCTGTGTTAAATTTATTAAGAACATTACAATCTTGAAATATGTATTTTCTGTTAGTCAAAATATAATCCAATTCTGCTGTACCTTCATTTGGATGCTTCCATGTCCATTTCTTTTTAACATTTTTCTCAAAAAATAAATAAATCATAATATAGTTTTTCTTTTTCTGCAAACTCCACAAGTCTATGTCCTCTCTCATTGATATTACCACAACCAAAATTACCTACAGCACTTTCATTTGTTTACAATTCTAGCATTAAAGTCTCCCATAACAATTTTAAAATGTTTACTCTGATCAAAAGCCTTTTGTACATCCATATAAAAATCTTCTACTATTTCATCACTACGAGAACTTGTTGGAGCTTAAACCTGAATTATCTACATTTGGTATCTGCTATTAAGTTGTTTAACTAATCATGCCACTCTGTCCAATACATCATCAATTTTCACAATGTTGTTCTTCCATTTTTTATTTATAATGAATCCTATTCCATTTGTATTTCCAATATTTGTGCCTTTATAATAGAATACATGTCCACTTTTTAAATCAATTGTCTCTTCACCTTTTCTTCTAACTTCACAAGGTCCAATAATGTCCCATTTAATATAAAACAGTCCTTCTAATTCTTGCAATCTTCCTTCACTTGAATGTGATCTGCATTTTTAAGTACCTAAATAAAAAGTTGTCATCAAATGGCAGCCTGGGTACACAATCGGGGGATTCTTAGCACCCCCTTTGGTCACCAACCATTGCATTGGTTGGTGACTTTACATCCTCCTGGGAATAAGGGCCATGATTTATTTTTGTCTGTCATAATTGTATATATCTATTGGAAAAATATTTATCATTTACACAAACATTCATTCTGCCTGAAGAAAGACCATGGCGTAAAAAAGCCAATAAATTCACCATGCTGTCTGTGTATTGGTGAACAGCCCATCCATGTTCGTATATTATATGAATAATCACATAGTATTAACAGCTGCAATGAAAGACCATATGGAGTGGACATTAGAAAATTTTCCCTGCTCGGTTCCTTTAAGGCCTCCAAGAAGAATCAAAGGGTCGCCTTTCAGTTAATAGCAAATTCCTTTCTGCACCCATCACATTAGTAAATGTGAATATTAACATTGTATCTTCATATTTATATATATGATTTTTTACACTAATAAATTTTATAATGCAAATTTATTATATTAGAAATTTAGAGAAAAAAAAATTTCTAACTAAAAGTAAAATTTACAGAAAAACATTTTTTTTTTGTTTCACCCACAAAAGTATTATATGCAGTTGTTTGAATCTTTTATATGCATAGTTAATGTTATTAAATTTATGAATAATGAATGAAATTGATTTCAAGTTGCAGCTCTCTAAATTTAAATTTGTTTTTTTGTCAAAATGTTCCCAACTTCTAGTCTAGATCATAATTTTTTTTTATAATTATTTCTCCCTTATCTTTTAATTCACCTACAGTGAAAAACAATAGTAGTTGTTTATAACATGTTCAAGGTTAACTTCAATTAATTTTAAACATTAATCTTTCAATTACACCTTGATCAAGCACATCCTGAATATAAACCTACATATGCCCAACTCTCACAAATACATTTATTCATATCATTAGTTTCATAGCACAGCACCCACATATATCTAATATAGGATTACTTCAATGAATACACATTCTTTACAATGATAATTCTAAGGAGTGGCCAATATAGATCTGAATCCCGATTTAGTAATAACTTATAGATAGCTCTTTTGAATCTGATCCCTAAAATAATGCATTGATTAAGTGGCCCTTTAGATCTGATCTCAAATTTACAGAACAAAACTAGGTCTATTTGCAAAACAAGCAGCTGAAGGCAATTTTTGTCATTTCCCTTTATTAGGAAAACAGAAAGTGTCTCTGCTAAGATTAGGGATCATCTACAGTTTGGAAGATGAGGTTACAAGATTTCAGGACTTTAAGCAAATTGGGCCTAAATTCAATTTGCTCTCTTATCCCATCACTGCTGATATTGACACAACACCAGAGGAGTTGCAGCTTGAACTTATTGACATGAAGTTAGATCACATTGTGAAAGAAATGTTTAATGCTGTGACATTAGTTGACTTTTACAAACCTTTGTCTGCTGAAAAATTTCCATGTATAAAGAAATTTGCTGGAAAAAGTTCTCTATATTTGTGAGCAAAATTTTTCTTGCTTGAAGATCAACAAGAGTAAATATAGATGCTCTTTGATAGACATTAACTTGCAGGCTGTGATGAGAATCTCAACAAGCAATCTCACTCCTGATTTTAAAAAAAAAATTATAGAAAAGTGTGATAGGGTATATTTGTCTCATTAAACTGATTCTAAAATTAAATGTGCTTGCAGCTTTTATAGTACAACTTATACCTTTTCTGAAATACAAAGTTGACTAATAAATGCAATCATTTTAAAAAGTGTGACCCTCCGCTTCCACGGTGGCTCCCGAGCCAAAACAATTGCCCATCCCTGATTTAGAGTATTTATAGATGCTTAGCAATAAATTATTTTTTAAAAAAACATTAGCTTGCTCCTTTAATCAATCAATTAAATAATGTTATATAAAAAATATAAATAACAAAGAAGATTGCTAGAATTAATATGCTAAGAGGTCATAAAATAAAACTTTAAATGATTTATACATTAGAATAATCATTTAAATTTTTTTTTTAAAGTTATACAGCAAAAGTTCTATAGCCGTTCTCTACACTTCATTGTGAGGATTTTTTTTTCAGACTGTGTCTAATACTTGGAGGCATATTTCTAAATGCTTGCAATATTAAAGCAATGCTCTCAGGTATCATGTTATAAATAAAAAAGCATTTCATATTTGACAGCATTGTAAACTTCTATTATTATATATACAAGTAAATACCTTGGTCAGATTATTAATACAGATGGAAACATAATGGAGGAAATTAATCATAGAATTAAACTTGGTTTGAGTGCTTTTGGTAGAAATAAGTTGATACTAAAAGGAAATATGCCTATGTGTTTGAAAAGGATGGTTTTTAACAAATGTGTTTTACCAGTTCTTACTTATGGATCTGAGACTTGGACACTTAATAGAAGAGCAATACAGAGACTTCAGACCACTCAAAGGAGTATGGAGAGATGTATGTTGGGAGTAACAAGAAGAGATCGAAAACGCAATGTATGGGTAAGACAACAAACAGGTGTTACTGACCTTATTGAAAAAATTAAAAGATTGAAATGGAGTTGGGCTGGACATATTGCTAGAAGAGATGATAATATATGGACAATTGAAATTTTAAACTGGATTCCAAGAGATTGTAAAAGACTCAGAAAGAGACCACATGTGAGATGGATGGATGAAATAAGAAAATGTGTAGGGGTGATGTGGAGAAGAGAAGCTAAAGATCGGAGAAGATGGATTAAACTTGGAGAAACCTTCATCCTGCAGTGGATTGATAATGGTTGATGATGATATATATATTTACATTTTCAAACAAAATTATTCGGAAAAAAAACGGATTGTGTAGGAAATGATCAATGTTCATTAAAAAAAAAACATTAAAATTTCATACACATTTTATTTTTAAAATCGTGATTTATTCACCCATAATATTTATATTAATATTAAATCATTATTATTTTAACACAGTATTATTTCAATTCAAATTGCTATAATTTTCTATAAAATCATTTTAAATTTAGAAGTAATTACAATTATATATCTTGAATACAGAGCTTTGCTAATTGCTCAACAAGCTTTGAGATAAATGCTTAGCAAGAGAAAACATTTAAAATACCTCTATCTAAAAACTAACCACGATACCCTGACCATGGTTTCATGCCTTTGACACTCCAGAGGCGCTAGGGTAGCTTCAGATACTAGATTTAAAAACACCAATCTAAAGCCAGCATTTATCTAAGAGTTGACTTTTGAGCAGAAAATCTGAAGTTTTCAGACACCTATGTCTTCAAACCCAGATATCTAACTCTGAGAGATCTTCAGCCAAACCATATATTAGAAATCTTAGCAATATCTTGAATACCTCTTATAATTTGCTTTTAATTTACCAATTAAAGATTATTTCAAAAAATCTATTTAACCAAACCATATATTAGAAGCCTTAGCAAGATCTTGAATACCAATTATAATTGACTTTTAATTTACCAATTAAAGATTATTTCAAAAAAATCTATTTAAAGTTTTTTTATATCCATTTCTATAGAAGATTGAAAAACTTTTTAAATTTTAACACAAATTCAATAATTTCTCAAATCTATTTTACAATTATTACTAGTAAAAATTACATACATTTAACATTAAATATCAATATCTTAGATTTTCCTTTATTAAAATGAATTTTTCATATGGCTATCACGACTTTGGATTACATACTGTTTTAGCAGCATACTTTTTTACCATCTCTATGCCAATTACTCTAAGCTTTAGTAATAATAAATCCCTATCCTGTCTTAACCATTATTCCCATACAAGTTTCAAGCTTATGGCTTTCATCAGTGAGGAGGTTTGGATCTTGAAGCAATGCATTTGGACTTTTACAATCCAATGCACCTCAACTTATATCATAGCCAAGACTAAATATCCGGTTTTGTTTAGCAATCCTATCTTGCTTTTTCAATTACAATTTCATTAATTAATTAAGTACATATTTTTAGTATACAGTATTTATGAATATATCTTGCAGTCTAATTCAAATTTATATCCTAAACTTTTTATTGAATTAACAAAATTTCTAAATAAAGTAATTACCAATTTAGACAATTTTTTTTTTAAATTTAAATTTTTACATTAAATTTTTAAGCCAAAACTATTTTTCAATGTTAATTTTTTTTATTTTTAATAACTTATTATAAATTGACTCATCACAAATCTAAAATAAAATCATTAAAATTATTAGTATTTTAATTAAACATATTTTATATCCATTTTCAAATTTATATTTTGCAAATAATCATACTCTAAATATTATTCTATTTTCTTTTCATTATAACAAATTATTTTTTTACAGCATATGTAGAGATTAATAAAACAATTGTATCTTCACTCATTTATTAATCCCTTCCCCCCTAATATCCCTTGATATTTTTATTTGATAACAAATATATTCACTAATTGGTTATTTTATTAATTTTTATTCATACTTTATTTAGTAATCATTATTTCACATTTTTAGATTTTTAATAAGAAAATACTCATTTATTATACAAAATCTGGAAATTTAACAAATTGCATCACATACATGTTATATGGCATTATCCATACCAACACAAAATATGTACACTACGTACAGATAGTTTTACTTTTCATAACTTTATTTTACTTGAAATTTTATTTTAAAAAACTTCTATGATTTTTGCCTTAAAAGGATTTAGATAATAATCTTAATAAATAAACAAAATAATTAAATAACTATTTCATCTTTCTAACATTTTTTCAGAAACATTATGCACATATATGTAAACAAAAATATAATACAAGAAATTCTTGATAGTTATCAATTATTATCCTCATTCTACAGTTAACAATAAAATTATTAATCATATGATCCATTTCTTGGGATGTCATTTGACTTTGAAACACCAAAATGATAATCTGAATACAAGTTTCACTCAGTTGCCAAAAACGAGTTGTTTTTTACTTTCTGCAGCTAAAAATTGAATATAATCTTTTAGGCCTACTTCATTACTATGACATTGCACAGGACAGAAATAATAATGCAAAAGTAACAAAGGTCAAAGCAGAATGATAAAATGTATCTGTTTATAACCTAGCATCAATATCTAGCTTCTCAATATGTTTAAGATAGGAAATAAATGAAGAATACCAAATGGTTTGAAAACATTAAGGTGCTATCTTATAGAGACATAAACTATTAAAAGATTTCTCAATCATATTTTGGATTGTTAAACTACACAAGTATTTAGCAACTATTTGCATTCTTTTTTTTAAAGTTAACCCTCCCCCCTTGGGCCACATACATTTGTTTGCTACATTAAGCAGGCCACATGCTATATCAGCGGTCAGTAACCATTTGATGTCATGTGAAAAAATGTCAGGCTTCTCAAATTATGCATGCCATAGATTAGACCACTTTACTACATCTTACAATTAACAGGGTAATAAAACAAAATCTTTACTGGATTCAAACATTTATTTAAATATTAATGCAATTTTTGATATTGAAATGAACTTTTAACAATTTTAGATAAATCAGATTTATAAGCGCTACATGCTACTTTTAATATATCGAGGTGTAAATCAATAAGCCTGTTTCTATATATATATTCTTCGCATATTTCATTTTCAAATAAGATGATTCACAAACATATACTAATGTGAGCAATGTTTGTGCATACTTTTTGAGTTTTATATTTTCCAAGCACTAATTTCCAAAATTCCATACACTCCTTTCTTTAAAAATTATTTCCAAATTCATGTCATTTTTAATTTCAACAAATTTGTCAAATAGTTTAACATAATCATGTTCAAATGCAGCTAACTGTTTAATAGTTGCTACTCTTAAGTGCCAGGGATTTTCTAAGTCACGAGACAATTTTTAATATTTCTTAAATCTTGAAATCTGCTTTTAAACTTTCAATAAAAGCTAAACAACTTAAATTAATGGTATATGTTTCTGAAAAAATATCAATACCATCTTGTTTAGCTTTTGTCATTATTGGAAAATGATGTAATATTTGGTTTTGTATCTCTTTGTAATAAATACTTAGTTTTTCTTTAAACACAAATACTTTATTTTCAATTTGAGAAATAATTTTATTTTCATCTTGTAAACTAATATTAAGATAATTTTTTTTGTAAGCTCTTTATAAACTTTAGTTTTCTTGTAAGAATGAAATTTCATGCTGTAATGAAAAAAGCAATCAAAACTTTATCCCAACTTAACCATCACAGTAATGTATGCAAAAATACATCGCCATAATTACTATTTATTTCTTCTAAAAGATTTTTAAATTTTCTGTGGTTCAATTCTCAGGCTCTAATATAATCCACAATATTTATGAGTTTTCATCATAGCATCTAATTCTTCTCTGGATATATGTGCTCCAAAGTTTTCTTGGTGAATTAAAACAGTGAAATGAAAAGAGATTTGTTAAATTGTTTTCTTTTTTAATAAAGAAACAAATCATTTTTTGGATCCAATCATTGAAAAACATTCATGAATGCAGTGCATAAAGATAATTTTTTTTATTTCAATATTCTTTTTATCTAGAAAAGTACTAATATTATCAAAAAAATCACCTCTGCTTTGATTCTTCATAGAAAACAATTACAAAAAATCATGAATTGAATTCTGTTCAGTACAATATCTGAAGGAAATGGCACATTATGATGTTACTGAAATGTCGGTGCTAGAATCAACAATCAAATTAAAATATTTGCAATTTTTTCACATCAATTATGTTATCAGAAATGTTTTGCAATAACTTCAATGCATCTAACACAGAATCGGAGAGTTTTAGTTTCTTAATTTGTATTATTTGATTTTTATTGTTAAATTTATCAAATAATATATCGGAAGCATTTATAAAAGATTCTTTCACAACTTCAGCATCAGTAAATGATTTCATGTTTTTAACCAAATAACAAATTTCATGATGCTTGTATTACTGTTGCTTCTTGTGAGATCACCACTGATATAACACTTTATTATTGTTGCAATGATTTCTTGAAGTTAATTTTTCATTTATTACAGATCCATGGAAAGAAATGTCATTAAACAATTTGTTTCATGGTATGAAGATCAATATAATATTTTTTTAAAGTGATACTTTCTCAACAAATCACACATGTTGTAGAATATTCCCTCTTCTCAATTACCTTGAAATATTCTATTTTCATCAAATATTTTTTGTTTGTTGTTTGAAGATGTCATTATGGGTGTTTAAATTAAAGTTTGATATAAAATAGTACATTACAAAACAATTACAAGTTTTTCAAATCACTTATGATAAATGTCAAATCTCACTTTGCCTTCAAATAATGGGCTAATCCAGATTCCATCTTATAAAGATGCTTTACATACCTGTATTTATATTAATTCATGTATAAAACACAATAGATTTGGAGTAGTTATGATAGAGACAGCTAACATTATTAGAACGTCAATAAAGTCATAAGCAAATGAGAGTGGTTACTCTTTAACAATAAAGCCAGATCCCCCTCCCAGTTTGTTTAGATCTGTGTAATTAAAAAATTGACATCTAACATAATTAGTGCATCAATAAAAAAAATCAAAATCAAATGTGAATAACCAATCGTTAATAAAGGTAGTTTCTTTTCCCCTTGTGTTGTTTAAATGTGACATTAAAAAATTGAAGCCAACATTTAGTGTGTCAATTAAAAAAAATCAATCATAAAATAGTTACATGTTGGGCAACACACAAAAGCTTGGCAGGCTGCAAACAGAAGATCCCATATAGCCAGTCTATATTTAGGCAGGCAAAAACAATGTTAATCAATGATAACAGTAAAATATTTATCTATATTAAAAATCTATTTTGAAAATAAAAAGTATTAAATTATTATTATATATATATATAATACCTTAATAAAATAGAAAACAAAACAATTGACGAAATGTATCATTATTATATAGGTAAAATACAATTATTCCAATACTCAAATTCAAAATTTCTAATATACAAGTACTACAGAACAGTAATCATTATAGAGCAAAATTACAATGCAGCAAATATAAAAACTACAATTTCTGAAGCATACTCATTTAAGGAAAGATTGAATTGTTAAAAAATCAATTCAAATAGTACTTATGTATATACTTATAAATATTGATTCTTACCTGCATATGACATATAAAAGCAAAACATTTATCCTCAGAATTAATATCAACAAAAAAATTATGATATTTAAAACTTATAATATTTAGGCAATCCTGCATACCATCATGTAGCAAACATGCCCAGAGATCAGTTTCCTTAGCACACTCTTTTATGAAAAAATTACAATTGTTAAAAAAATCAGATCAGTTATTCAGTCTAAATAATATTATGCATTCTCAATTATATATGACATATAAAAGCAAAAATATACAGAATTCTATATTAAAAATTTAATCTCAAAATAAATGGCCCAAGAAAAATTATGATGATAAAAACTCCTTTATATCCTAGTACAATCGCAAAATTCTTAATAGTCTTATAAATGTAAATAATTTTAAATTTTTTTTTATTTACTAATCTTTTAAGCAATATTGATAATAAATTATATTTTAATTTTGTTCAATTAATAATATAAAATAGATAAATACTTATCTCAAACAAAAAATAAGCAATAAATTTCAATTTCTTTAATTAATATCCACTTTTAAAGCAACAAATAATTTTTTTTGAAATCCACAAAATTTGCAACTATTCAAGAACAAAGGGTTTTGAAATAATAGTATTTAATGAAGTGCACTTGATATATATTATATGGTAATTTCTGAGAATATAAATAATACTTAATACTCATAACTAACAATTATATCCATTTATATATGAACTGCATTAGTGATTCATCTCATATAGATAAATAATTCACTCATGAGACCAAATATGTGTGTATAAACATCTATTGGCAGCTATGGCAAAGCACAGATTTGTATTCAAAGAAAAGGAATCAATACTATTCAAAGTTTTATCTAAAAAACAATCCTGCATTCAGAAAATAAAGTTCTCTTTTTGGAGTTTACAATTAAATATATATTTTTTTACAAGAGTTGGATATAAACTGAATTCAACAATGAATACAATTAAATATTTATTTTTAAACTACTATTAAAAATTTAATATACAAACAAATATAGAAATTTCCACTGAAGTTATGCAGCAAATGCTTTTATATATGTCGAATTATTAATAGGTTTATGTTTAAAAAGTGTTAAAAAAAATAATTGTTTAATAAATTTAAATCAATTATTTTAGAGTTTTACTTATATCTTAGTTAATTTAAATTTCATACTTATTTGTCATTACTTAAATATGTCTTGTCTTTACATGCCTTCAACAAATGAGATTAATGTGGGATTACCTTTTGCTGTTTGTTGCTAAGCAATAATAATAATGACATAGTCAAACTGGATTTTTTACTGATATGTGGACGGGATAGTTTTTAAACATATATATGCATAACTTAAATAAGCAAATCATATTCACCTATAATACATAATGATGAAGAATTTAAACAAATAGTTAGAAGAGCCAATGTTACATGCTAAATGCTAGCATTAAACTAATTTTGCATTCTATGTTAAATATTAAAGATTGCTGATCTCTTATCATAGTTATTAAATATAAGAGCATGATTTATGGAGTTGTTGACTATACATTTGAATATCAGATAAATTCTATCTATGATTTTTTTTAGTCCAAGAAACATATTTAATATCAGTCTAACTCTACATTTAATGGTGCTTTATTATATATATAATAAAATATTCTTAGGCAAATGTTTTGGTTTTAATATGATTTATTTTCTTTATAAAGATGGAGGCCTGCCAAATAGAGCAGCACAAAATAATGGTTTACAAATCTATGGCAATAATATAAATTATATATACTGCATATATATAAAATGATAAAAATAAATCCTTTAACAACCATTGAAAAAAAAAAAAAAAATTATATGATTTAGCTGCACATAATATACTACTAAAATTAGATGGATAATTAAATCTCAATATACACAAATATTTTGGGACAATCTACCCATATTATATTACAAATTCTCTGATGAAAGGAGTCCAAAAATAACTTTTCATTAAAAAAATAACAATCACAGCTAAACTATTCAATAGTTTTGATTACACTTTCCTATTTTTTTTAAAAAAAAATATTTAGAAGTATATTACATTTTTTTAAAAAAGAAAGTTATGTGTTTAATATTATACAATTTCTTCCATCAGAATAATAATATTAATAAACATAATTAACATAATAAAGAAAATCTTAGCTTATCACAATAAAAATGTAAAAATATATAATTATAAATAAATATTTTAAAATCACACACACACATAAATGTCTGCAATTATAAGTTTAAATAAGAAAGCAAATTATGTAATAAATTATGAAGTTCAAGAACAATGAGCAGATGCAAATCTTAAAGACAAAAGTATATTTAATTTACAGTCATAATTAAAAAAAATTGCTAGTTACATTCAATGAAATTCATATAGTATATGAAGTTATTACTGATTCAATCAACCATATAATTCTCTTTATAAGAAATTGAATTCACCAATTGTGAAAACAATTTCATTGTTCTAATTCATAGCAACTGAAGTTAAAACATATAATTAAAAAAATTATGTGGGAATTTTAGTGAGACCAATACAATTTTTGGATTAAGACTGAAAATGCAATATTACTTTTTTAACACTTGTATTTGTTCAGTTATTTTACTTAAAAATTCAAACATTTTTATTTGTACTATCTGCTTTGTTCTTATTATTCTCATATTCAATAACAAAAATTTCATATTTAATAGGTTAAAAAAATGCTTATAATAATAAAGTTATGGTTTTACTAACATCAATTTTCAAAATATATAATTATGAGTACAAAATACTCGAAGTTTCGGCTATTATATATTTATACATTTTTGTAAATTAATGTGTGTGTGTACTGTTCAATTGTTGCTTACTTTCAAAGGAAAAACATAAACAACATTTACTTCATTTTTTCTACATGCTATTTGTCCACAACATCCACTTAAAAAAAAAAATTATACAGATTCCACCTAGAAAATAGCTTAATAATCGAGTAATTTGTAAGATATTAAAATTACTAGCAATTATGGTATGTGAATTAAGAAAATATATATATACTAAAATTTTTGATTTGCAGCTGGTCTATATTATAAAAATTGTAATAAATATAAAAATCTAAAGCTACTTGAATGAAATAGAAATGAATTGTTGTTTACTGTAAATCTAATTTTTAATTTGGCAAAAAAAAATTATATATATATATTTACACAGATATTTGTTAGCTAAACTAATTTTGGACTGCTATACAAATTTAACTAAATCATATCTACTTCACTTATTAAAAAATAAACTGATTCCCAAAAAGCACAAAAACATGGCAGAATAAAAATTTGGCATAAAATTCAGAAATATTTTTTTTTTTTTTAAAAAAAAAAAAAAACATAATTTAAAATATAAAATTCAAAATGTTTTTAATTTTTAATTAAGATTTTCTTTAAAAGCACCATATTTAACAGAAGAAAATCTTAAAAAATAATAATGTTTTTTGTAAATTAACTTGGTAATATAAATATATTTTTTTTTGGCGGATATTTTATTAACTTATAAAAGATTTAAATACCTGATTTAAATTTTCCCTTCCCTTCATATAAAATCACAAAATTATCTTAATTAAAAGTATTTGGTAAATATCTGTGGAAGGATGGGAAGACAAATTTTATCATAATGTAACTATAATCTTTAATTGCATTCTTTTAAAAAATAGAATTTTCATTTACAATAATCTACAAGTTAGAATATATTGTTGCATATTTTAAAGAAAAAATAAGATTCAGTCCAGAAAAGAGAGAACTTTTTAAATATTAAATTCTAGAAAAAGTTATACAATAACCAGTAAGTAAGATTTTGAGTATATATATTTTTTACTCTTCTAAGTAATCACTAACTGGAATGTACAATGAAATGATTGTAGTAAATAACTAAAATTTAAAAAAGTCTGGTAAAATAACAATTTGATTTAACCCTTTTTTGTACAGTTTAAAATATGCACCACTGAAACAATTTTCATTGAACTCTATAAACATCTGCACGTCATTTGGGGGGGGTGGGGGGTGTAAAATTCATTCTTCATTAGTTTTATTATTGTTAAATAAAATTAAACCATATATATATATATATTTTTACATGACTAGCCAAAACTGAAATAGTGAATGGAGAATGAAAACAAAGGCTAGTGGTGTATTTCTGAGCTGATCACAAAAAAAAAAATGAAAACAAGACGGGCAAACAGTTTGCAGTTTTTTAGTCAAAAATTTCTGAACAGTAATTAAAAATATAAAAAATAAAAAAGCTGGCTATTGGAGTAGTGTAAGGCTGCCAGCAGGTAGGCCTAGTCAGGAAGTCACTCCTCGTCGCGCCACTAACATATTTAAAACAGGATATTTCTTGATGTAATCTACAGCCTTCTTGTGTGTTACCATAGTAAAGTCATACCCATTAACCTAAAAAATAATACAATTTTTTTTTTTACAAATACAATAGAATAATAATTTAGTCTAATTATCTGTCTAAAGTGACACTTTTTTAAAAATAAATTTAACATAAAAACATTCTAAAGTTCAATTGATTTGGATTTTCAAAAAATATGGCTAAAACAGTGCAAGAATATCTATTGCTTATAAAAAATCTTAAACATTATATATTAATTACTACCACTACTAGTTTAAATATAATTAATAAATTCTTAAACAAAATCAGTTTGATGACTAATTGTAAAATGCAAATCAAATAGAAAGAAATAATTTAATGTGCAAAATTAAATTAAAAACTATAATAAATTAAATACATCTACTAATGTCACAAACTTTAGCCAAATAGTTGGATATTAAAACACCAACTAATATTGGCCACCAAAAAGGCCAATGTCAACCATGTCACAGTGTTTTTTTTGGAACAGAGGAATACATCAGGTGGTCCTAGAATTAAAACTTAAAATAAATAAAGCTAACAAGTGGTTAAAAAGAAAATGTAGGAAGATAGAGAACTTGCATAAGGAAAGGCAGATTTAAAAATAAAAAAACTGTTATGTTTCTGCTTCACAAAATTTTTATTAAAAATAACAGGTTATTCTATGCACATTATTAAAAAAAAATTTAAAAGACAGTTTATTAAATATTACATTTAGATTGTTGTTTTATTTGCAGCACAGACTCGGGTAATTAGGGGGAAAAAAAGATCACTGGATTAAATATAAATTGAATATTTTCTATTTTTATATAAAAAAAATTATAGAAGATTTCAGATAAAATGTTTACATTATGTCAAAGTTCTGATGATACTTAGATTTCGATTTAATAAAATAGCTGCTTTATTGATTGTGTAAAGTCTGTAATTCAGTTAACTGTATTATATTATGGAATGTTCTTAAAAAAATTAATGTACCTCATTTTTCTTATGAGAAATTACTTTGTGTAGCTGTGTTTGAATAGGCTGACTTCACATTCACATTGGCAGAATTAGACAGGGTTTCATTAGTTTATAATAAGGAAGGCTAGATAGACTGGATGAAAGTAAATTGGATTTTGCTGATGAAATTTGCACAGCTGAAAGTGGGAAAATACCTTGACATTTATTAACAAAGTTAAAAAACAGAGTTAATAGAAGAGATTACTGAATATGAAAAAAAAAAAAGATTATAAACAACAGCAATTGACTTTAAAACTGATAGCGAAGATAGAAGCTGCCAATAGTTTACATCATCTTGGATTATCTATTAAAAACAAAAGATTCTGCAACAATGGAAAGCATTGTAGAGAAACATTGAGCAAAGCTACAATAAAAATCCTGGGGGGGGGGGGAGGGGTCGGGGGTCGTTAGATATACTGAAAAGCAAACATTAAAATCGACAATGACAAAAAAAAAAAACTACATTGATGCTTCAGTAGATTTGAGAAAATCATGGATAATAGTTATCAGATTAAACCTTGGTCAGACTAAATATGAAATCTATTTGAAAGTATAGATGTTTATCATTTTGATCATATAAAATTATTTCAATGATTACAAAAGAATACTTGTAATGAGTGGGGGGGGGGAGCAACAATCAACAGATGATCTCCATTGACAATAATTAATGTATCACTGAGCAGACTGAAATATTGGTGAAGATCTGCAGGGAGGTAATAGGAAAAATGCATAAGCCACAAATTTGAGAAATAATGAATAGTGAGCACACTATAGTAAAAGACAAGCTGGTTGGAGAACTATGAATAAGATGTCTCAGGAAAGATTACCAAAAATATATATTGACCTCAATATCACCAGGAAAGTCCAAAAAAAAAGTGAAGTTTGAATGAGAGAATAAGTAAAGAAATTAGACAGAAATTATCAGGAAGATTTATGAATGGCCAGAGACATAGCACTTGGAAATAGGAACTCATTATAAAGTATTATAGATTGATAAAAATAACTTTATGAAATTCCATGGTAAATTTTATCTTATTCATTTCCTATATATATATCAATTTCCTGAGATATTTACATCTATAAATATTTTGTATTTTATTCACTGATATAACATATAATTTTTTTTGTTAATCCTTTTAAACTATTTCTTTATTGTAATACTCCCTCCTCTTTTACTGTGCAACTGTATATGTAATTTTTATTATGGCTTTTAAAATCAAAATAAATTTTACTCAAATTTTTGTTGTTTGGCTTAAAAAATTTTTATACCCTATAAAGCTTTATTTTTAAAGCAAAAAAAATATTTTCTATATTATTATTCTTTAAAAATTTGATATTTAATATATAGTATTAAATGTACATTTATATTTAAAAAACTTTTTTTGTTAAAATTTATCAATTATCATGCAAAAAAAAAAAGTCAAAATGAGAAATATCAATTTAGCACTTAAACATATTTGAAAGTAAAATTACTTTTAAAATCCATTTATAAGCTTTCTTTTTAATCACTTTTAATACCAATAGCAATCTATAAAACAGTAACTAAAAGATTTTATACTTTGAACCAAATATCTGTACTAAATCGACTTTTATATATTTTAGAAAATAATTTTAATTCAATAACTAAAAAAATTGTCTAGCTTATTTTATTAGTGATTTTATAATGGTCTATGATTATCTATCTAGCAAACTAAACTCTGAATCAAAATCTCCTGCTTCAATTGATTTCTACTAGAGTATTTTTTTTTTTAAATGCTTTTCATAGGCTTTTCTTTTTTCAAACATTTTTTTAAACACTTCTTTTAGTTTTCTTTATTTATTTAACTATATCTTGCCAGAAGAAAATTTATAGTAATAGCAATTACTTTTTTATTTAAAAAAAAAAAAAAAAAAAGAATATAATTTGTATTCAAAAAATAATGACACCAAAATATTGAGATATTTTTTAAAATCTTTATGCTTATTACAAGATAAAAGATATATGTTAATATTATTTTCAAATGACAATATTATAAAAAAAGAGAAAAATAGAATCAAAAAGAATTAAATCAAATAAGATGATTACTTTTAAAAGAAGAAAGAAATGATGTAGCAAGTATAAAATAATGACTACGTTTAACCTTGTAGAAAAAAACAAAAGATCAACATCAGAATAATAATATGAGGAAGTGAAATGATATGTTGGATGAAATTTAATAACCAAAGAAATGATCAAGATAGACATCAAAAAGAAAGAAGTACTATTAGGAAATATTTCCAAAACCTAATTAAAAGTGATTTGATATTTGGACCTCAGTATAAAATATCATTAAGATTCTCTTACTATTTTTGAAAGTTAATCTCTAAAAGATACTATATCAGGACACTTTTTTTATTAAATTAAGGTTAGGATCTGAAATTTAATTGGATGTTGGAACTAGAAATGAGAAATAACAATTATATATTTTGATTAAACCATATATCATATTAATTGTGAACTCTTGTGGGTTTGTTATCATTAATCAAAAGTTTTGTTAGAATATTTAAAATTTATTATTAATTATTAGTACTTCAATTAAATATTTAACAATAAATTAGTTACAATTAAATTATGAACTAAAATAGTAGCAGTTGTTTACTTGTAATATTTTATCATGAACTTGGAGACCGGCTTTGGATGCAGGACTGCCATCATGAATTTCTGTTACGTAAATACCCTAATAGAATAAAATAATAGTTATAGTAAAATAAAAATTATGAATTAAAACAGAAATAATTATATAATTTATTATAGAATATATATGTACACATAATAAAATTTGATTTTTATATTTTTCAAAAATGAAAGTATTTTAAGATAATTTTTTATTATTATATAAGTTTTAAAAAATATTAAATGTAAAATATCACTTGTAGATATGTTTGTACAAAATTAAGCAAATGAATAGGATGTATAAGTTATTGTTAACTCCATACTTTCAACAATAGGTATGTTTAAATAGCTATGTATTCTAAAGATAATTACTGCTCTAAAGATATTGTAGAAAACTAAAATATCTTTAAATAATAATAAAGCTCTTCTATGAGCATAATTCTACAGATATATTTTTGATAAAATAAAGTGAATAAGAGCAAAAAAATGAGATATATTTCTTTATATTGGTTTTTATCAGATTATTCTTTTGCCATTTGAGCAAAGAAAAGTTTGCAGAAAATTGGCCAAAAACTTTCCATGTGAATGGTCTCATTGGCATTATCTGGAACATAATTTGCATATTTCTGATGCACAATACTCTAAATCAGAGGTGTCCAATCTATGATCCAATAGTTATGAATAAGGTCAATTCAAAATTGTAAACTTACTTAAAACATTATGAGATTTTTTTGTGATTAAATACAATGTCAAATATCTCAGTAGTTTTATGTTCCCCTTTTTTCTTTTACTTTTATAATAATAATAAAAATTTCAATGATGTTTTATTACTTAAATATGTACATTTTCTATATTACTGATCACAAACTTGAAACCTGCTTGATAATTTTAAAACTATTTCAATGGGCCATTGCATTATTAGGATTATGTGAGAACTTTTTAGTTGTTTGTGATGGTGGGTATGATGAAAATTGTACATAGATTTTTTCTTTGCTTATCAGCTTTTGATAACATTTGTGTATTTAATGTGTACCCAAAACAACTCTTCTTTTTCAATATGGCCCAGAGATGTCAAAAGATTAAACATTCCTGCTCTAAACATTGATCTTTATACAACGGTAGATAAGGAAATAACTTTCAATGTGATAAAAAATCAAAGTAACACACTTTATAATACATTATAGTTTGCCTTTGCTTAAACAATATCAATAATATATGAATTTTTGTAAAATTAGTTTGATAAAAAAGCCTTTATAATCAACTGAATTATCACATTAATTTACAGAAACACTCTTAGAATTCTCGACTAATCCTAAAACAATCTTCTCTGAAATTTATATATATACTTCAGGAAGATCAATATTTTATTATTTGATCCAATACAGACTTGGTTTACTTAAATTCATAAACACATTAATAAATATAAATTATAAGCATATATATATACATAAAAACATGCAATATTATCCATACATAAGAATATATAATTGCAAAGAAATCAAGTCATATATCATATGACTTAATTTAACAAGCTTGTATTACAATTGTTATCTAATACCAGGTCAAGCCCAGCACTTTATTTAATGGTTAATTATTAAGTAAAAAATTTGAAATTTTCAGACATCTATGTCTTCAAATCCAGCTATGTAACTTAAATAACCACATGGTACTGAACTAAGTTCAGATATACCATATATTAATAGCTTTAGAAATATAAAATTGCCAAAGCCGTAATAGCAAAAAATATAATTGCAAAGCAATCAATATATCTCATGACCTAATTTAACAAGCTCGTACTACAAATGTTATCTAATGAGCTTGCCAATAGCTCTTAACGAGTTTTTCAGACTATCCCCAACCGCAGACTGGTTTCTACTTCTGGCTTCCTGAGAAAGGTGCTAGGATATTCAAGCATTAGATTTAAAATACCAGGTCAAGCCCAGAACTTTATCTAATGGTTAACTGTTAAATAGAAAATCTGATATTTTCAGACAACCATATGTCTTCAAATCCAGTTAACTAACTTATATAGCCATATTTCCATTACTATATGCTTTTAGGTTTGTTATTTACTCTGTCCTTCACATCTAATATTTTTTCTATATCCATTACATACTTATTTAAGATTGTCTCTAATTCTTTTCTAGAACTACCCTCTATTTCCTCATCATCTAATAATAGCATTTCTCTATCCCCTAAATTCCTTCTTTTAATATATTTCCAAATTTTTTTACTCCCATCTCTTCCACTTTTATTAATATACTCCAACAAGTTACTATTTCATTGTATTCTCTCTCTATAATTATCTATTTTAGCCAACTTTTGTTTTTAAATACTTTTCCCATTTAATATTAACATCTTTTTTCACTTTTTTTAAGTAGCATATTTATATTTTCAGCATGTTTTTTCCCTCTCCTTACACTTTTACTAATTCTCACTTTTCTATTACTTTTATTCTGAATATTTTCACCTAAAACCCTATTTGCCATTTTTTCTACTTTACCACACCAATCCTTATATTCATCCCCAACAAACTCTTCCATGATTTCTTCTACTTTTGTTTTATATTCTACTAACTTATTATCATCATTCATTCTCCATCCACATCTTTCACTATCCTTTCTACTTTTATTACTATTTTCCAACCACATTACTAACCATTTCTATTATCAAAAAATTATGATCACTATTACAGACTCGCTCTCCATTATCAAACACATTAATTTTCTGTACTTTATTCATTCCCTCTTTATCTACTAATACATATCCTATTAAGTGAAATATATTATTCCTAGATCATGTGTACTGTCCCTCATAAATATTTGATAAATTTCCAATGCTCAAATTAACTCTATGACAAAAATTCTTCAAAAGTTGTCCATTCTTGTTATTCACTCTCCAGAGACAGTAGTGCCATCCAGTGCAAGCCATAGTAATCACTGAGTGCTAGGTTTGTGCATAAAATCCCTATTCAGTATCTACTCATCCAATATCTCCAGAATAGTTCCAGCTTGTGGTTATCATCAATAAGGCACTTTGAATCTGAGAGCACTAGACTCAATTTGTATGTGAATTAGCTTGGATTGAAAACATTAGCTTTGTAGTTAACTAAATAGGTGCTGGAGAATTATATTACATCCTAAGATCTAGGTGCAGTTCTCTCAGTTCCAAAGCTTCTCACTGATAAAAGCCACAAACTAGAAACTAGTCTAAGGATATTGGATGAGTAGACATTGGGTGGCACTACTGTTTGGAGAGTTTGCTGATAAATTTTGTCTGATAACTGAATTCAAAAATTTTTATCAGTATTTTGTATATAATATTAATTTTTTGTCTTCCAAAATATCTGACTTTCATCACCCATAATCTCCTTGTGTATGATTAAATTTATACATTCTATAAATTCAAGAATAATTCTTGCTAAATTACGATTCAAGAATGTTAACAAAATTTTCCTATATGATCATGTATAGATTGCAAAGAGAGCATAGATGATGATAAGTGCTAGCATAACCTTGTGTATTAGAATTTTAATTATGTTTTAGTCCATTTTCTTGTGTTCAGCACTTTCTAATCTGAGATTGTGATTTTCCAAGTTTTCAGTTAAAATTCTCAAAATTCCCCTAATGATTTTATTTCGGTTGGCAATAACTGAATCATTTTTGAGTTAAATGTGATTAAATAATCTATTTTCCGTTTGACCTATATTTTCTAGTAATAAATTCACCCTCTAAATGTGACTGACAGTAAATTTTACAAATGTCATCTTTACTGTTTCATTACTAAAAACATCCCCAAGTTTAATACAGTATCTATAATTTTTGATAACAATGACACTTCAATTTCAATTGACTGGGAGAGCCATTCATATTTAAATTTGCTTTTCTTATTTTTAGAATGACTCCATTGAAGATTAAAATAACTTGAACATTTCGAAATTTGTAAGGTCTAAATTATTTCCATGTTGGATGATTTTTTTCTTTAAATTGTAATAATAAAAAGTTCATATCACTCTCAAGCTGCAGTTCTAGTTGCGTCAAATATCCTGCCATGACAACAGCCAGCAGAGGAAAAGCAGTGCTCGGTCTTTACTGTTATATATAAGCCAAGACATAATAGTACTGGAATCTATTTTTAGTTGTTTCAGGCAGACACAATACTATTAAATTTGATGTCACCATAGCAATATCTCTGCCTCTACTGCATATATAGATCAATTCTATTTATTAATGTTTTATATCAAAATTATTAATCCTAATATAGAAGATTTCAAACTTCCTTCAGCTATCCACTTTATCTCATACAACTGATATACAAGACTGCATACATGTGAAAAAAATAAATGATCTCCAAAATATATATTTCATGCTGAACCAGCACTCATCAGTTCGTCCACACCATCATCTCCTACACATAAATATATAATCAGTGCTCGGTTTACATTAAGATAGCAAATCTTCAAACTTTAATAAACAGGCTTCAATCTATTTCATCCTCCAACTCTTCAGCCATCTATACCAGCGTTTCCCAACCTGTGGTACGCGTACCACTGGTGGTACACGAAAAATAATCAATAATGGCGGACATAAAAAATAAAAAAAATTAAATCATAAAAATATAATAGAAACGTTTTTTCCTATAATTCATAAAAATTATTTTAATGAATAATATTATACAATAAAGTTGTTAATATGTACAGTCGATGATCGAAAATTCAGCAATTGATATCGTTTTTTTTTTTTTTGGAGTGCACTTTTAAATTTAGCCGTTAGCCATCAGTAACTTGAGATGTCGCCGCCACTGTTGTGATAGTGCTGCACTCTCATTCACTTCACCACATGGCTTACAAGTGACAGGGTATTGTTTGTGATTGTATCGTCTTTGTTTATTAAAATTCATTGATCCCTATATAACCTGCTTATTTGAACTTAGACAAGAAGCACAGGTTTTTTTTTTTTAAGACAATCCTTTTGATCTCTCCTCGAAATTGTATGATTTTGATTGGCTTCAGGTCCTTGCATATTTATCTGATATTTTTTGCAAATAAATGAACTTAAATTTGACACTTCAGAATAACTCGATAACGATCTTTAATGTTAATGATAAAATTGAAAGTATGATTAAGAAATTAGATTTTTGGAAACAGTGTATTGAAAACAATCAACCGGAAGAATTCGAAACTCTACATATTTTTTTGTTTGAAAATAAGGTTAGTCTGTCTCAAGATATACAGAAAATATAATAGCACATTTAACAGGATTAAACTTGTCTTTCATGGAATATTTTCCAAAACCCGAAAACACAAATGATAAGTGGATTTCAAATCCCTTCTATGAAGAAAATTTAAAAAAAGATACATCATTATCAATAAAAGAGACATAAAATTTAATAGAATTATCGACACAATCTAATTAATTTTGGTTAAACATTAAAGAATATGAACAGTTTTCTGAGAAAGCTCTTAAATTATTATTACCATTTACTAGTATGGAATTAGTAGAAAGAGCTTTTTCTTCATATATTTTTTTAAAAAAAAAAGGATTGAAACAGATTGAATGCAGCTGTAAACTTAAGGGTATATCTTGCATCTTCTGAACCAAATTTCAAAAAATTATGTTTTCGAATCAAGCACAAGGATCTCATTAAATTTATTTTATAAAAACATTTGATTATGATAAGAAAATATATTAATTTGGTTTTTATAATTTTGTGTTTTTATTAAAACCATTTATTAGTAAATGAAATATGACAAAATAGTAGATAAATATGATACTTTGAACAAACACATACATATATGTTACAGTGAGTTTATAATCCAGCATGACGTTTAGGCATGTTACAACGTAATTTGTCTCATTATGTGATGTGAATACATGGTCACCCTATAATATGTATAATGCAAATAAAATAACACACTCGCAATAACAAATTTCACAAAATACAATCATTTTTACGAAGTGGTACAATTTAGTGTGATGTACTACCAAGTGGTACGCGAGCCAAAAAAGGTTGGGAAACGCTGATCTATACCATTGAAACTCTGACAATGGAACACTCAAATCCTTTGTTAATGACAATATTGTATCTTGTGTATGTTACATGAGATAGAATGGATAGCTGAAGAGAGCTTGAAATTTTGTGTTCAAAATCCCCTATATTACATCTAAACTCCCAAGTATGTTAATTACACTTGTATTTAAATATTACAAAATTATTCATTTGAATTGAACTTTATGTATTTATATATAAAAACAAGTAGGTTGAATACCCCGAATATTGTAATTTCTGGAGTGTGGAGAAACAGCTGTGTCAGATTTTCAAAATTACTGCGCAATTATACACTGCACAGCTGGGAAAGAATATTAATCATGATCACTAGAAAAATATTCCTTCATACTACATCAAAGAACAAATATTAAAAATAAAATTAGGTGCCAACAAAATTAAACAAAGAAAGCAGATGTTTTTTTATAGTACATTTAATTGTTTATTTGAAGTTTATAAAATATAATTCAGATTTGTTATAATATTTCTGAAAAGATATGAGATCACAGAAGGGCAACTCTTATTTCTATCATGCCTCTCCTAAATCCTAAAAATTGAGCAAAGACTTCTAGCAATGTCTATTTTACTTGAATACTATATTTGTTACTATTATTTTATTTTTTACATTTAACTAAATAAAAAAAAGTCAGAACTATCACTTAAAAACCCACAAAATCACTTCTATTATTGTCTTCTTTCATTTACTATTTTACTTCTGGTGTAAATCAATAAAATGAATCAAAACAGTAAAAAAAACTAATGTAAATTATCAAAAAATGACTGAAAAAGCAAAAATTGTATTCAGTACTTGAATAGTGCTGATTTAATTAAATTATAAGCAAGATTTTGACATGGTTTTTGACTAGTGACAAATAATAAATAAGAACTACGTTATCACTGCTAAGATTTATATGATCACTGAGATGTAAAGCAATTTCCAAAATAGTTTTACTGTCAAACTAATGATACCTATCAAAAGAATTAAGATCTGTAATACGGCTCCAGACACTGTTTAATTTGTAGGTTGTAATCTAAGTCAGCAATGCACAACCAATGAATCATGGGAGAATTTAATAATGTGAATTTTTCAAAAAATTTATCCATAACAATAAAAAAAAAAAACATCACATAATCACCATTTCCTATGCATACACAAGCTGTTAAAACAGTAGCAGACTGCGCATGAAGAACTTGCTATTGTTTAAAAAAAAAAAAAAATCAAAATATAATAATGCATTTTATTTTCATAATAGCCCAACAATAGTTACATTGGAAAATATTATCCATAATAAAATAAATGACACTTTTATGTCCCATTATAAAACAAAATTAATAGCATTCAAACAAATTTAACCTGGCAATACTTGCAATAATTGGATTTGGTTTCCCTCACTATTTAACTTACATCACTTTTGGATTAAATATGAATGCCAAAGATCAAGAGTATAGTGTAATTCAAAATTTGATGGAAATACAGTGTTTTTAATACTTTTAAATTCTTCATTATATTCATTCAATGCACTTTTTTTTTTTTTGGTGTTCTGACTAATTATATATTATGATTATCACCAGTGCATATTAAGTGGTACTTAGTTGATATTTTTAATTCTAACATCCCTTTATTAAATGGTAAAAAATAAATAAAAATAAAGCATTTGATCTTTGGAAAGCAATGCGTGCTCAATTTAAGTCATTGACTTGTCAGATTTTGGCTCTCAATTGGAAATTATTATTATGAATCTAAGTTAACTATTAAAATGAAATATTGATCACAATTAAATCCAGAAAATAATTTAAGCTTATGATCTCTAATATAACTTCAAATTCAAAAACATTTATTTTTTCCTAAATATATATTATATTTATTAAAATAGTTTAAGGAGTTTGTCTAGGAAAAAAGTTACAAATAGAAATAGATGATTTAGGAGAGCTTAATACATCATATGATTACCATTTCTTATGCTTGCTCATAACTGTTATTAAAACAGGCAAAAACTCTCCATACAATAATGTCACTCAGTGCAAGCCAGAGTAATCAAGGGATGTCAGAAGGCTTGTGCATAAAATCCCTATCTAGTGCCTACTCATTCAATATTCCCAGACTAATTTCAAGCTTGTGGCTTTTATCAGTGAGGAACCTTGGATCTGAGTGGCACTACTGTATGGAGAGTTTTGTCTGTTTTAATAACAGTTATGAGCAAGCATAAGAAATGGTGATCATGTGATGTTTGGTGGTTTTATAGCAATCCTGCCTAAAAGGATAGGGGTGGCTATGGTTATTAAAGAACCAAATACACCAAAATGTATGGGTACTGAACTGAGTTCAGACCTATATGACTATTTAAGCTAATGAGCTTGGATTGAAAATATTAGTGTTTTCAATTTTATTCTCATAGTTTTGTAGTTAAGTAGAGATAAAAGATGGCTGCTGGAGGGTTGCATTAGATCCTATGATCAGTGCTCTCAAATCCAAGGCTCCTCACTGACAAAAGCCACAAGCTAGAAACTAGTCTGGGGATATTGAATAAGGAGGCACTAGATAGGGATTTTATGCACAAGCCTTATTGGCATCCATTGATTACTCTGGCTTGCACTGAGTGGCACTACTGTATGGAGAGTTTTGCCTGTTTTAATAGAGAGCTTAATACCCATGTTATTATTTAATTTTAAACTATTTTAGCAACTATAATTTGTGCATAATTTGATTTAAATCTGAATTCAAATATCAATTTCTCAAGTTAAAATTTATTCAAAGTCTCATTTCTCTTTGATTTTTTTTTATTTAAACCAATATACAAAACAATATATAGAAAATTGCAAACTCAGATACTATACAGATAACCATCAACATCTATTTTTAAGTTATAAACAAATATTTTAACTGAAAAATATTTTATTTTACAACATAATACATTTAAAACAAGCATAAGAGGAGAAGGTCATGTGATGTTTATTGGCTTTTAACATAATACATTATTAATTAAACCACTGAACATCACATGATATCACCGTACAAAAATATTAAATGTGTAAATTAAAAAATATAAAACATGCCTATCTTCAAAAAACATACTACATTATGCATACATTTCGATAAATGATTTTCAATCATTCCTTCCATAACATTTTTTAAGTTTAATCCATTTTTCTGATTCATAGCTTCTCTTCTTTACATCAAAAAACTTTCTTAACTCATCAATCCAACATGTGCTGTCTTTTGAGATGTTTTATAATATTTTGCAATTAATTTTATGGTTTCAATTGTCTATCTACTTATTATCTTTTCTAATAAAATAACCAATAAAGGTTTTCTTATTTTTTTCAGCAAGTTATTTGCACTCAACAAGCATTCATTCTTTAAAAATTTTTCTTTTCAGGCATTATAGGCATACAGTATTTCCTTTCAATATGAAATCACATGAAACCTCAATCCATCGCTCTTGCATATGTCACTTTCCTGCATTATTTGTTGGCTACTTTTGAACCTGGAATTAGCTCCATATAAATATTATCTTTTCTCAGATCAATCTTCCTTTGAACTACTATTTTGTATCCATTGTTGATATGGATAGTTTTCTTTAAAAAAAATTTGAAATGGTATACAGTATTCTTTGCTTTCTGTATTTTTCTTTGGACTGAATAAAGAATTAGAAATACTTTTGTCGAACATAATGATTTATCAAGAATGGTTACAAGCATTTATTTCTAAATTTTAATTCACTATCAGAATTTCTGTTTATATCTATGGATATTATTTTTATTTTGTTATTTTGGTTATATTATATTATTTCTATTGTTTTATTCCTGTATCTATTTTTATTTAAAAAAAAATAGTGAATTTAAAGTAATGTCAAACTTTGTCCAAACTCAACAAACAATAATGAAAGTAAAATCTTTCAATGAATAACTCTGACACATAAATTATAGAAATGTTTTAGTTCAAGAAAGATTTGAATTAAGATGTACTCTGCACAAAACAAATGTAAATCAAATAATTTTTTTTTTTTTTCAGTCAAGTAATATATATATCGTAAAATTTTCTTCAGATTTATAAAGTCTTATCTTTGACTTACATTTTGTCATTTGTAAAATTAAAATTACATATACACATGCAAATATTTCATAAGTATTAGATGTGGAATACTTTCAATTATAGAATCTATCTTGTATTTTACTTCAATAAATAATTAAATTGTTTTTATTAATAATTGTTTAAGGATTCCCTGCACTATCATTTTCCTATTTCTATTTTCTGTATTGTTTTTGGAAAATGACAGATGAAAGTCACTTTATTCAAGTTTAATTCTGTAATTAATTCATACATTATATCTTCAACTATATTATAATGTGAATAAGATATTTATAATTATCTTCAAATTCACTATTATCAATCTTCATATTCTTCTTTATTGAAAAGCTATTAAATATTAGTTTAATCTTTTTTGTATTTATCTTTAAATTTTGTTACCTTGCTTTCATTTGATAGTTCTTATAATAATTCCTGAAGTTCTGTTGTGAAAATATAAATAATTTATATAATCTCAATTTATTTTGCTGCCTTTCTTTTCCAATTTAATTTGTAAAATAATTTCCATAAAACTACTTTAAATAAAATTTAAAAGAAATGGAATCACTCTACTGCATACCCTTATCAATATTAATCATAGCGTCATCATCAATGTTTCCGCTAAGAATAGACTATCTCTGAGCTAAAAATACAAGAGCTGAGCACCCTAAACTGACCAATGTGCAGGAAAAAATGTCAAAATTTAGCATAAAACAATTTATATATAATGAAATACTGTAGATCATAACTTAAAAATAATAACAAAAGTCAAATATAATAATTAGCCCGTTATTTTCCAAGTACATTCTTTACGATTTATCCAAATTTTGTAAACTTTGTTTAGGTTTATCTGCTTTTCTGACAAGATATAATGCTTAATTTTTATTAAATTATCCAACTGCCACCATCTAGCTTATTACAGGATTTTAATTTTATTGCTTTCATTAAACTAAAACCACATTTACAATCAGCGCTAGAACCTTGAAAAGTTACACAAATATTGAAAAGTACCAAAAGGTTTTTAAATACTTGCTCTTTTCAGACATATGTAGCTAAATCATTAAATGAACAGATTACTTCAATTTTACATTTTTCATTCACTAAATATTTCAAATTACAATATTGTTCTAAAATTATATCTAAGCTTATATGGTTTTTATCATTATTATTTATTATAGATTCATATTTTAAGAATATACATTTTATACTATCTTTTCTGTGCTCTAGATTTAAATTATTTTTTATTACAAAAAGATCCAAAGCATTCCAGTCACTTACATCTCTGGAAATCTAATATTCAAATGATTACAAAGCAATTGATTAAATTTAAGTATTGGCAAAGTATCTATATATAATCATTGGAATCTAAAATTGTTTGAACAACCACACTTCAGCAGATTTTATCTAATTATTGCACTCTTAGTTTATTAATATTTATCTTTGCAAATTGGGGTGCCTCCAGTGAGGATGAATTAGTCCTTTAAAAAGTTTTGTTTAATGTTAATAATTCCGGAAAAAAAATACATTTTGAAGAACACATATGTGTTACTCAATATGTGAGTTTTTGACTGTTTTTTAAAAAATATTTATTTATTGGTTCATAGAATTCTTCAATTTGTTCTGTGCAGTAACTTATTAAAATATGCATAATTTCTTACCAAAGCATTTAATACAACATATCTAAATACTTATCTTACTTCATTGAGAGATCTGAATGATATAACATTAATTTCTGAAATGTCCAATTCTTTAAGTTTTTCAATTCTTATAGATGATCTACTAAACATTATATATATTGTCCTTAAAAGGGTTTCAATATCCTTTTTGAATGGAACCTATTTCTATGTATCACATATTGTTAAACTAAATGTAAAATACTATCTCATAGACAAAGAGCCACATTATTTCTTTTTGTAATATTACAGAAATAAACACTTTTCAGCAATAAGCTTAATAATGCTGACAAATTTTATCTGATAGCTGGATTCAAATTTTGATCACTATAAATATAAAATATTAATTTTTTTTCTACTGAAATATCTGTACTTTTATCAACTATCAATCAATAAAATGTAGATGTTCAAATTTCATCAATGATCTCATTATGTATGATTAAATTTATACATTTTATAAATTTGAAGGATTAATTCTTGCTATGCCACAATTTGAAAATATTAACAAAATTTTCCTACATGATCAGATATATATTACATAAAGAGCAATAATGAATTAATGGTAATTGCTAGGATAATATCATGTTTTTGTTTGTTTTCTTGTGTTAAGTGTTTTCTAATCTGGGATTACACTATTCCAGGATTTCAAGTACAATTCCCAAAATTTCTCCATAAATTTTATTTAGGATGGCAATAACTGAATCAGTATGAATTTTTTCACTTTAATACCACTTTAAATAGTCTATTTTCCATTTGGCCTATATTTTATTGGTAATAAATTCAACTTTTAAATTTGACTGACAGCAAATTTTACAAATGATGTCATCTGTATTGCTTCCATCACTAAAATCATCCCCAAGTAAAATTCAGTTCGATAACTAAAAAAGACACTAAGTTTAATACAGTAGCTATAATTTTTGATAATGATGGCATTTCAATTTCAACTAATTGGGAGATTCATCCATATTTAAATCCATTTTTCTTATTTTTAGATTTACTCAATAAAGATTAAAATGACTTCCTGAACTTTCCAAATTTCTAAGGCCTAAAATAAAATATTTATATGTTTGATGATTTTTGTTTTAAATAACAATACAAAAAAGTCTCATTGTACTTAAGCTGTAATTTCAGTTGCATCAAACAACCAGCAGAGAAGCAGTGCTCGGTCATTGCTGCTATATATAGATTGAAATGTAATAGTATTGGAATCTAATTTTGGTTCTTTTGGGCAGACACAATATTATTAAACTGAAGTCACCATAGCAATATTCCTGCCCCAATTGAATGTACAGATCAATTTTATTTATTAATCATTTTTATTAAAATTATTCATCTGGATTCAACTTTATGTGTTTAAACTAAAAAACGAATAAATACTTTGAATATTGAAATGTCTGGATTGCACAGAAATGACTGAACAATGCATGCACTGGTTATAAGCTAGTTTAATAAATGCTATTGCATTTTTGATAAATCTTCAGAATTAAGCAAAATCCTAGGCCTACAGAGCAATCAATTCAAAATGACAACTCATATTTATTATTTTTTTATTTTATTATTTCTTGAGATAATCTACTGTAATATAACCATTTTTATTTCCATCTTGGTCTGTAGATTAGCTTGAATTCAAAATTTTCTATAGATAATTTGTAATGATCTTAATACAAATCTTACATATATTTATATAACTGATAGAATACTGATACTTCTAAAATTTCTAATATCTTCTTTTTCATTATTTTTAAATCTCAGATTCATTAATGCAGTTTTCTAATATTATTTAGACATTTGGTGTATAACTTAAAGACAATAATTTCTATTTTTCTATGTGTTCGCTTTGAAAACTACAATTCTATCATTTTTTATTTCATCATTACACTTTTTTAATTATATAACTAAAATTGGCACGCAACCTAAACAATTGTTTTACTTCTGCAATTGCTTCTTTTACAATATCTATAATACCATCATTTCCTGGAACTTTTCCATTTTTCAAATACTTAACTGTATGTTCCATCTCATCTCTTCATTTATATGTGACATTTTGTTTTCATGTTTATTCTATGTTAATTCTTTGCAGAATTCTTCCCATGCATTTGCAGTAATGTCATCATTGTTTTTCTTATTATGAAAATAACTCTTTTATAATAGAGATTTTTCTCTTCTATAGCTTTCTTTATCAGATGACAGTTCATCATCATCAACCATTATCAATCCACTGCAGAATGAAGGTCTCTCCAAGTTCAAACCATCTTCTCCGATCTTTAGCGTCTCTTGTCCACATCACCCCTGCACACTTTCTTATTTCATCCAGCTATCCCACGTATCTCTTTCCGGGTCTTTTAAAATCTCTTGGAATCCAGTTTAAGATTTCAATTGTCCATCTATTATTATCTCTTCTAGCAATATGTCCAGCCCAACTCCACTTCTGTGTTTTAATTTTTTCAATGAGGTCAATAACATCTGTTTGTTCTTTTACATATATTGCGTTTTCAATCTCTTCTTGTTACTCCTAATATGCATTTCTCCATACTTCTTTGAATGGTCTGAAATTTCTGTATTGCTCTTCTATTAAGTGTTCAAGTCTCGGATCCACAAGTAAGAACTGGTAAAACACATTTATTAAAAACCTTTCTTTTCAAACACATAGCCATATTTCCTTTTAGTGCCAAGTTATTTCTACCAAAAGCACTCCAACCAAGTTTAATTCTATGATTAATTTCATCCATTATGTTTCCATCTGTATTAATAATCTGACCAAGATATTTGTAGCTCTTAACTTCTTCTAACTCATCATAATCAATCTTTATTTTCATATTTTGAGAAAATCCATTAAACATTACTTTAGTCTTCTTAACATTTATCTTTAGTCCTACTTTCATCTGATAACTCCTGCAACATTTCCTGCAGCTCTAAAGCATTATTTGAAAAACAACATCATCTGCAAAATCTAAATGACTTAAATAATCTCCATTAAGTTTCACTCCTGTAGATTCCCATTTTAATCCACATTTTGACTTCTTGCAGCACTGCTGTAAAAAGTTTTGGAGACAGCCTGTCTTACACCCTTCTTAATGTTGACTTTCCTAGTATTATTATGTAATCTAATTGTTGTTGTTGCATTTTTATAAATATGACAATATCCTGGATCTATATCTTGATGATCCAATGCTTTAATCACTGAAGAAATGTTTATAGAATCAAATGCCTTTTCATAATCTACAAATCCAAAGCATAATAGCAACTCATATCCTTTTCTCCTTTATATAACTTCTCTCAATACCTGGATATGATCTACTGTACTAAAACCACTTTTAAATCCAGTTTGTTGTCTTGGCTGGTGGAACTCCAATCTTTTCTGTAGACAAGTTATAATTTACCTTGGTAAAAATTTTGTATAAAACTGGTAAAAGGCTGATAGGTCTGTAATTTCTAATATCTTTTTTATAACCTTTTTTAAATATTAATATTGCATTCTTCCAATCATCTGGATCATTTACAATAATTGCTAAAATTTTTCCTATTTCTTCACCTGCTTCTTTTAATCTACCTGGAGCCTTTTCTTTCTTCATAAATTTAACTGCATGTCTCACTTCTTCATTTAAAATTCTGGGCTAATTGGAAGATATAATAGATATAGGAGGTACTTGCTCTTAATTATTATATAATTCTTGATAGAATTCTTTCATGATGTCATTTCTCTTTTTGGTAATAGCTCCACCTTTTTTTCCTTATTGCAGATATAAAATTTCTACCAATACCAAATGTTTTTTTACACTCTTGAGACTTTTATTCTCTTCTACAGCCTTCCTTGCTAGTTCACAGTTATACTTTCTTATATCATTTTCAACTGTTTTCCGCACATTTTACAGAATTCAAGGTATTCAATCTTTTTTAATGCATCATTTTTGTATATCTTCATATACCTTCTTTTCTTCATAAACTCTCTAGTCTCAGTAGAAATTTTATTGGTCCAATTGCTGCTTTTTTCTGCCAGCTATTTTATTGCAGTTTTTAAAAGTGTATCAGTTATTTTCTTATTAATTTCATTCAAATCTGAATCATGTTCAAAATGTACTAATACTTGAAACCGATTTGTAAGTTCTAATTTAAATTCATTAGAGTGTTTCTAAAGATTAGGAATATCAACTGTAAATATCATTTTTCTTAATAATTTTTATCTCTCTAGTTTTGCATTAACACATATCTTTCATCTTACTAAACAATGATCACTTCCTGTATTAAATTTATTAAGAACATTATAATCTTGAAATATGTATTTTCTGTTAGTCAAAATATAATCCAATTCTACTGTACCTTCATATGGATGCTTCCATGTCCATTTTCTTTTAACAATTTTCTCAAAAAAAGAATTCACAATATAAAGTTTTTCTTTTTTTGCAAACTCCATAAGTCTATGATCTCTCTCATTTCTATTACCATAACCAAAATTACCTACAGCATTTTCATCTTTTATTTGTTTACCAATTCTAGCATTAAAGTCTCCCATAACAAATTTAAAATATTGTTTACTCTGATCAAAAGCCTTTTATACATCCATATAAAAATGTTCTACTACTTCATCATTATGAAAACTTGTTGGGATATTAATCTGAATTATCTGCATTTGGTATCTGCTATTAAATTGTATAACTAATCTTGCCACTCTGTCCGATGCACCATCAATCTCCACAATGTTGTTCTTCCACTTTTTATTTATAATAAATCATACTCCACTTGTATTTCCAATATTTGTGCCTTTAGAGTAGAGTACATGTCCACTTTTTAAATTGTCTCTTCGCCTTTTCTTCTAACTTCACAAAATCCAATAATGTCCCATTTAATATGACAGTTCTTCTTCTAATTCTTGCAATCTTCCTTCACTTGAAAGTGATCTGCAGTTGTAAGTACCTAAATAAAAAGTCATCATTAAATGGCAGCCTGGGTCCACAATCAGGGGATTCTTAGCATCTTCCGCCTTTGGCTAACAACCACTGCCTTGGTTGGTGACTTTACAGCCTCCTGGAAATAAGGGCCATGATTTATTTTTGTCTGTCATGATTGTATATATCTATTGGAAAAACATTTATCATTTACATTACATTCATTCTGCCTTATCAGGCAACTGAGAAGAAAGACCATCATGTTTATTGATCTTAAACTCAGAGATAAAAAGCCAATAAACTCACAACGCTGGATAATGCGTGTTGGTGAGCAGCCCATCCATGTTCGTACATATGGAGTGGACATTAGGAATTTGCCCTGCTCAGTTCCTTTAAGGCCTTCAAGAGGAATCAAAGGGTCTCCTCTCAGTTAATAGCAAACTCCTTTCTGCAGCCGATCACAGTTATATATCCTTATATCAATATTACTCTTGTCTTCATTTTACAGAAATTTCACATTCAGTTCCAAAATAGACCATTAAATATTTAACATTAATTGCAAACACATGAAATGTATAGACAAGCATTTCTATCATTAGTTAAAAGATAAGCATTTGTATCATTAATTCAAACTTTCTAACAAAATGTATAATACATAAATATAAAATTTTCACGCAACTAAAATTTAACTAACATTATCTGAATAGCCTTGGGGACTTTTCCGAAAATCTTGATCAATTCCTCCACCAATTTTGAAGCCACATTTCATCACTTCTTTCCCATCAGGTCCTATTCCTGGTTCTTTAGCTAATTTTATAGGAATCTAAAAAGAAAAATACTAATTAAAAATCTAACCATTAAGAGGAAATTATGAAAACTGTATCAATATAAATACCCCCCCCATTTTAAAAATTTGCTTTCATTGCAAAACATTTATTTATATATTACTGTAATGTAAAAAATTGAATACAATCTAAAATAGTTAATTTACATAAGTTATATGCACTACATACAATATTTTAATGTTGATCTTTAGCTACTAGATACTTTTGTTACTATATGGGCATTAAAGAATACAATATTTTAGAACAAATAAAATCAATTGATAAACAATATATATTTACACACAGAGAAAACTTGATAACATGAATACATAGTAGTACAATCAGATAATAAAAAAGTCACACAAATACTTAAAATGCAAAGCATACAATACTTTAATGTCATTATACAAATAATTAAGTACATATAGTAATCGTTATTTTATGAATTATTCCATATTCATTACTGATTCATTATTTCTCATTAGTTGCATTCTATGAATTATTTTTCATGCCTTAGCATATCTGCATAAAATCTCACAGTTAAAATCTTGTTATTTCAAGTTCCAATGTGAACATGATAAATATTAAACCAAAAATTACAAGTTTCAAATAGGCTTCTAATTTTTCTTTGAAGTAGGTGGTCAATTAATACTGGTCAGCATCCTCTAAGATGAAAAGCTTATGAAATCCTCATTTCTCAGCATTTGATATGCAAATAGTGTCTTCTTATCTTTGCTCTATAAAAAAATACTAGACACCTTTTTCTGCAATGCGATATTTAAAAATAATATTATTTTACCAAATTTGTAAATTATCGTTAGATTGTATATATTGTTATAATAAAGAATACATAAAATTACATAGATAAGTTAAATTGTATTTTTATGCTATATTAATGATATTCATTCTTTATCTAACATGCTATAAATGCAAAATATTAAATATAAAATAAAATCAACAGCAGCAACAACTACTCATAAACAAGTATGGCCATTCCAACTCTAAAAAAAATATATATATATATACTTAAAATAAATTTTGCAATGACTATATAAACCAATCGATGAAATACAAATATATTCGCATATAGAACATGCTGGATTGTTATTGTTTATTTGACATTTTACAATGAGATATTTTAATTACTTCAAATTTTTTCTGAAATTCTTCAACTCTTATTTAATTGTATCTCTCTCTACATCTTCTTGGTGACAATAATCAATACTAATATCCTTGAGATAATCTTTATAATGTAAATAAGATCTGCCTCTCTCATGAAAAACATGTTTAAGTTCACTATTCATTTGTTTTACATATCCAATACAATGAATATATAATTTTACAATAGTGGATTTTATAGTATCACATCCAACAAATTGAACATTAATTGGTATTATGATCTTGCAATTATATTTTTAAGATTTTATGGCACATTCTTAAGTGAAACATTTCTAATGCCTTAAAGTTATGTTGGTAAGGTATTCAAGTCTCACTTCCATACAATAAATTAAGTAAAATAATAATTATATTCAACTGATTTTCTAGTTCAGTGTATAAATATTCTTTTAACTTGTTAAAAACAGAAGCAATACATTATTGTCTATGCTGCACCCTAATATCTACATCACTTGTATATTTAAAAGCTTCTAAGATATTTAAATTGGTTTACAATTTCAAAGTGATAACCATCCAAACTAAAAGTTGAAGATTTTCTTCCATCAGTAGCTGGTGAAGAATTTGAGTTTTTTTGAATATTAATTACAACATCAAAATCTTTATATGTAGCATTCAAAAAATTAAATACATTCTGTAGATTGTTTTTTGAACTGATAAGGATAGCAACATATTTGCAAATCCAAATCTGTATTGCACCTTGATCCCCAATTCATTAAGCCACCTATCACAGTTACACAAAAAGTTAAAAAGCGTTTAAAACCATTTTCATTTCAAATACTCAAATTTTACACATGTAGTAAGAATAATTCTCATTCCATCATGAAAAAGTATTATATAGGAAGTTTGCTGGACAACCATTCAATTCCAAATAATGTCATAAGTTTGTTTAAAAAAAAAACTACCTCAACCAAATCAATAAAAGTAATTATATAAATCACTCTTTCACTTCCAACTATTTTTTTTGCAATTGCTTGGCAACAAAAATCATGTCTATACCATTTCTTGATTCTTTAAAAGAATATAAAGACAATGATGGGAAACAATCTATTCAACAAATTTCTTGAAAGCATCTTTTAACTCTATAAACTTTAGTTCTTTTCTTCTTGTTTGTAATTCAATATAGAGCTTAGTTCGATACAAAGAAATTGACTATACTACAAATTAACTACAGCTCAGCACTGCTTTCGATTGGACAGATCATATTCATAGCATTAGATAAAGTCAGATTTGTGAAGGAGAAGAAAAAATGAATGAACACAAAATAATTATGCAAATTGATAGATTTTCATATTCCACTTGCACAACAAAACAACACATTAATCTTTTTTATTTATCGTGTGAGGGTTATTTGTGATAAAACACATATCTTTAAATTTTCTTTTTCGATCGTTATATTCAGCACAAACTACTGTGATGTTAAGTGGATTAAAATTGTGTCCAGAATCCATCTCATTCTCCAGGAACACCAATTTTATATTGGAGTCTGTTTTAATACAACTATATATATATATATACTAATGTTGTCTAACATAGTGGTGGGGGATTTATCGTACTAAATTGTATTGCAAATAGGTTTATTACAACTAATTATGTAGATGATCTGGAGAGTCTGGTCCAGAGGCAATTTATCTTTAGTATTGTTTAATAACTGATTTAGATTTGGAGGGATTCTGAAGCTACAAATATTCCATGATAATTATTCCAATCTGGTCTATTCCTTTTATTTTTAAAAATTATAACAATAAAAGCATTAAGATTGGGCAGCACAACTTTATAAGCCCATATTTTCCTAAAAAATTCCAATATTTTTAAAGCTAATGTATCACTATAATGTATAACTTTTCCATTTTTTAGGAATACATAAGTGATGTTTTGATTTCAGCAAATTGGATGTCTTTGTTCAGAACTAAATGAATAGATAAAATGCATAAATCACTAAAAGCCATCATCTTAATTCTTGTATCATTATTCAAAAGACAATCAAAATACTTCTTCCAACTGGTTTCATTAAATAATAGAATGCTACTGCTGGACAATAAGATTATAATACTGTTTTCAGTTCCACATATTGCTTTCAGTAAATCAAAAAAAAAAAAAAAAGAACTAAAGTAATCATTTTCAGCCAATGTATCTTAAAATTTCCAAGTCTAATCATTTGTAAGCCTTTTTTCCCATCATTAAACTTCTGCTTTAAATTTCTTTATTTTTATGATGTTCCAAATATAAAAATAATTACTTACTCCTTAAGTTTAAAAAAATTTGCTATGTAATCTGAATCTTAAAAATAATGGTAACTATGGAATCAGCATTAGAAGGTACTTGATAGTTCAAGACAATTTTTATTTTTAATAGTTAAAGTATGCATGAATATTAACTTACCCAGAGAGATAAAAGGTGACTGCAGGAGGGCTGCATTAGATCCTAAGATCTAGGTGGTGTGCTCAGATTCAAGGCACCTCACTGACGAAGGCCACAAGCCAGAAACTAGTCTGGGGATATTGGATGAGTAGGCTCTAGACTCTGGCTTGCACTGAATGGCACTACTGTATGGAGAGTTTTGCCTGTTTTAATAACAGTTATGAGCAAGCATAAGAAATTGTGATCATGTGATGTTTGGTGGTTTAATGTTGTATGCAGTTATTTTTTAACAAAGTATAAAATAACTTTAATTCTAGATGGATAACCTGCCTCATCCTTTCTATATTCATTTGCTTGAATTCGAATTAGTTATTAACATTTACCAGTTGGGATTTTTCCTTTCTTAAAAACAACTAATTTTCTTCAAGATCCTCAAATAATATAATCAAAATATATAGAGTGAAAGAGATGATCTCCACTGATAAATTTACAATACAGAAATAAGGAGTGATCTATTATATAATTTGTTCGAAAGATTCAATTTATATCTCTCTGTTTGTCAAAAGTCACATCATTATTTTTTCTATCCTCCGCTTTTCTGAATATAAAATACTCATGTCATTACCAAGCTTTCACCTTTCATATACTTATTTGCATTTAACAATTAAATGACTCGGTTTTAAATTTCTTACAATGACTAACCTGTAAAAAATTTCATGAATTGTCTTATCATGCAATTTAATATAATAATTGAATGGCTCTATTGCTCTAGTAGTGATAATGTTGGCTGTGATTAATGAATCTAATCTTGAGTTCCATTTTACTACTTTACCACTGTATCAAATGTCAGACATGTAATTTACTATGAATTGCATAACTAGTTTCTAGGAAAAATATGAATACAAATAGCAATATGTATACCTAGTTAAATTAACATGCTCTTCAGTTATACATTATATCTTATATCTAAAAAGTATAAACAAAAAAAACTTTAGTAGTAAAAAAAGCACCATCATCTAGAAGTCAGAGCAAATATAGTTGTTTGGTATATAATGATGCAGTCAAAGCTTAATTTATCATGACTTATAACATTTTCCGTTTTGATAGGCCTCTACAAGCTAATATAAACTGTGCGGGAGTTGATCAAGCTATGTCAAAAAAGAAGAAAGTTGTATTTCTATCCTAAAAACACAGCTATATTTCCTGATCAACTCGGCCTAGTAATTGTTGAGAATTATGCTATCGACGAGATCAGCTTTTAATTTATTTGATAGGCGCCAGAGTTCTGCAAGAACCCACTGAACCGTCACATAGCATCTGGCAAACAAAAAAGAAATATATGTTTTTAAACTAATCGGTATTGCATCATACCGTAACGAGAATTATTTTCTCCTTTTTGATTATTATTCCTGGGCTTGTTTAAACATATTGGCAAGGTAAATTCCGTTTTAAATCTTATTAAACTAATAATAAAAAATAATAATTATTATTAATAACGCACAAATGAAAATTGGTTTTAGAAATATTTTTATTCTAATAGACTAAAAAAATATTTGAAATAAATTACTTATCAAGTAAATTAGAGAGAACACAACTCAGACGTGAATCAATTAATAAAAAACAATTTTACAATTACTGTTCATATCTAAATTTCTTCTAGAAAGTTCCTTAAAAAAATGAATGTCTCTTGTACAAGAAAATTAATGTCTCTATCGGGATTGTTTAAACATACTTTTAGAAATTGTTTGAAAACGTTTAATTTGGTCACAATCAGGAGTAATGAAGTATAACTTACCGGTAAGTTTTGTGAATTCAGTAGTAGATAACTATGCATAGTTTTATGGGTAGAATGAGCTCGGCCTTTTGGTTATTATTTGATCTTGTGGTCCATTCTCCTAGTTGGTCACGAAGGCTTTTCCTGGTGTATATCTTCAGGCATGATGTTCGCAGAAGCTCCGGTTCACTCCGACATGCCGAATTATTTCAGTGTAGGGCGATCCTGGATGTATTATTGTTATCCAGGACCGACTAGAGAGACTAACGGAACAAGATGTTCTTCAAACTGACCTCTGCCTTTTATACTAGAGGCCCAGTTTTCCGACTTCTACGCATATCTTTTGTTTGTCAAAATATACATTGATAATCTTATATATTCTTTATCAAATTTATGTAACAAAGTCTTTATTTTTTTCAGCAAAATTCTGCCATCTTTAATTAGTTGAAGTATTTTTACTTTCTCTTATCTAGATTGGTAATTTATGTTTTTTGTTCTCTCCAATTCTACTTTTATTTCTAATTACATTAAAAAAATACGAAAAAATAATTTAACTTTCACTGTACGTTATTTTTTTAAAAAAAAAATTAGTCAAAAAAAATATCTAAATTTACTTTTATTTTTTAGCTTTTACCAAATGCCAATATATTTGCAACGTATATAAATAAACGTTACAATACCACTAGTGCCAGGAGATGAGAATAAAATAGGGGTTTACACTAATTTTATTCTTAAGTTTTTAAATTCATATTCGTGTTGTTGTTGTTGTTTTTTTTGTAGCAGTAGCGTGCTGATATGTCGTGTAGACTCATTCAACAAGCGACGTTCGGCTTTAACGCCCACTTTTAGGTCTAACACGGCGGGCATGGAAAATATTTCACATTCATCTGTGTCCTTTCCGCTTTAATGTAATATTAACGATAAGAAGCCCAAGTTATAAGCACTAACAAGCATTGCTCATCGTTTTGAGTCTTACAGGCTCGCGGTAACTTGGTCCGCCTTCCCCTTTATTGGGATCCAAGCAGACATCATTCATATTATTAATATTATTTATCCTATTATACTTAACAGTATGTTATTGCTTTTTTAATTTAGTTTCCTTTATCTTTATTGTTATTGTAATCTCTCAATGAAATTAGATTACACTGGTAGTGCAATTATCTACTGAACTATTTTCCCATTCTATTCATGTTTTTAGATTCTAATCCACATTCATCATCATTAAATAGTATGGAATTTACTCATGTGATTTGGATATGCCTTACAAAAAATATCAAGACACCATGTAACATCAAAATACTTAATTTCAAACAATTATTAACAAATATATAGAATAATAATGCTGTTTCTTTAATACAATACTAATAAATTTTAATGGCTAAATTAAATGAAGAAATATTTATATTAAAAGACAACTGTGTGCATATAAACTAAAATTAAATCTACTATATTACTACAAAATATAGAATTTTCATTTAATATTTAACATTAATTAGCACATACAATTACTAAATAATAATAATCATAAGGTTAGCTGTTTGTGTGAGATTCAAACACTCTAGTGATTAAGTTAAGCCTAATAGATCCATTCAAGTGATCTGATTTTTTTACATTACTCCACTGAGAATTGAACAGACATTATACATCAGGTTACATTTAAATTATATTGATAATTTACTTAAAATTAAATAGAAAATAAAAAGACTAAATAAAAACTGAGTGATATATTAATATTATATAAAATACTATGGTCATTTTAAAAAACTTCCAATACCTCAGATTTGAATGAATAGATATCAGTCATAATTCAAAACCATCCTCACTTAAACAGATGAGCCCATCTAAGTGGCAGAACAAATCCATAAAAAATTACATTTTCATATCTATTGAATATGTATCTACTGTAGCAATAAAGAATCCATTTTAAAAAAAGTTGAAATGATTTCCATAAATATCATGTAAAATAATTTTTTTCCCCTTCTAATAATCATGCTATTTAAAAAAAGCTGAAATGATTTCAATAAATATCATGTAAAATAATCCTTTCTTTTTTCTTTTAATAATCATGCTAACTAAATAAACTTAGAACAATATTTTATGCCTCAAAAACATATAATTGATTAAAACGTATATTTCTACATCAAATAATAATTTTAATTTACCAGAAATAAATATACCCCCCCCCTTCCCTAAATATGAAATTAAAATCATTTTATATCAATATTGACTTTTTCTTACAAAAACAATTATGATTGTTCAATTATAAAATTAATTTCAGCTCTCCACTTATCTTAATCTATTAAAATTCAATTATTTTGAAGCAAAAGAAAAGATTGCACCTAATAACCTTCATATTAGAGATGCACTACAAAGAAGACAAAGTACTTTTTTTTTTTGAAAAGTTGGATTAAAAACAAAATAATAAGATTAGAAAAATCTTTTTGATGTTAAAAAATTAAATTTAGAATTGCTGATGAAAAATAAAAGAATCGGATACCTTGTAAAAAGCCATCATTAAAACTAAAATTTCAAAGCTTTGCAGAGAAGATGCATTTAGACAGACAAAACTCAATTGTAAAAATATAAATTGAGAGAAATATAAATTATTATGCAGTAAAATTACAGTGTAATTTTAAAACCATTTATATTTCATGGACATATGTACATTTACTTGCAAAACTGATTAACTGACTCCAAAGAGTCTCCTGGTATAGAGAATGGAGATTGAATAAGATTTTTTGCTTTCATGCAATGTATTAAAAAAAATTATACTTTTAAGATATACAATATTTAAAGTTTAGGTCATATTCTAACTTTTAGTCTTTTTATAGGAAGGCTAAATTAAAAGTCAAAAGTATTACTACCTTTTTCAAAATGAAAAAAAATAGAAGGATCATTACAATTTAACTGTTTATTTTGCATGAATCTGAACAAATCAAATTCAAGCTCAAGGAATAGGCTTCATAGGGAAAAACTAACATCAAAACACACATATAGCATCTTCAAAATACATATTCCAATTTTGTGAAGAAAGCATTTATTATATTCAGTGCATAAGACACTGTTTAGAATAATGACCTGTAAATGACAAAAAAATAAACAAATTAGTAAGAGCTGACGGATTTTAATAAAGAATTATATAGTGATCTATTAAAGTTATGAGTTATAAATAAGATTTGGGTTCAAGTCCAAACAAAGAAACCTTGGCATTTTTTTTACCAGATAGATAATGCAATATATAGCTACCCACTATCGAACAGTGAATGGATATTTAGTTATTAATCACAGTAAAATGGTCTATTCATATAACTGTTAATGTGCTGACTGCAAAAACCCAAAACATAATTAAATATGAAATAGGCCTTCATCAATGATAGAGAATGTGTCTCATTTCTCTGGGTGCTAAGCTCATGGTTTATCTTTAACTTATATAAAAATAAAATGTAGAATTTGGTAGGCAAATGTAAATGAAAAGATTAGTAAAATGTGTAAATGAAAATTATTTCATGAGGAAATAAAAAAGATATGTGCTTAGAAAAAAAAAAAAGTTGATTTTAAATAATTGAACAGGAAGTTTAAAGAAAAATGATAACCAATTATCATGAAAGCTGTTGTATTTGACTAAAACCATATACACAGATGTATAAAGAATAAATAAAGTTCATGAGTGTGTGTGTACAAAATTAGTCAATATTACATGACAATTATTTAAGAAAAAATTAATACGAATAATAATTAAAATTATGCAAATGTGAAAATAATATAGATATTCTAATTTGCAAAGATGTAACAAGAAAACTATTTATGCAAATTAGACCATGTAAAACAACACTACCTAGAAACATGATAGAGCAGTTTATTGCATGTGTGTAAGAGCAGTACAGTGCTTGCAAATCAAAAATCCACGAGCAGTGAAATATGCTGAAAAAAGTGTTATAACGAAGAGTTCTAAAATACACAGTACAATAAAATATCGTTTATAGGAATATGCAGTTATAGTTCAACACTATAAAGAATTGTGTATGCATGATTAAGACCGAGTTAATTTATGGAATTCAACCAGCAAGCTGCTTGTTGAAATACTAATAATTTTTAATATTATATATTCTAAGTAATAAACTCGACAAGTTTAAAACTTTGGGTATTATTTCTACAATATATGGCCCCATACACATCAGTTGGCTTAGTCTCAAGAACTTGTGTAAAGCATCAGTTAGTAACATGGACATATAACATAGCAATGCAGAACAGTATGATAATCCCATTTGATGCAAATAACCCAGCACAAAAACAAATATAAATTAAACAAGAAAGATACATGATAATAAACAACAATGCAGATAAGAAATTGGAAGTTGCTATTCTTTATGTGGAGGTTAGGAAAGGATGAGGCACATAGTACTGCTAATCATCTGTGTGACCCAAAAGCACATAAAGATACCTTCTATGAAGAGTTTCTACAAAAGTTAAATCTATATTTTAAACCAACAACTTCAAAATATATAACATAACTTTACTTCCGAAATAGAATAGTCACCAAATGAAAACTTGACACTATGATATTGTACTGTGAGTTAACAAAAGAATGAGTTTAAAGATCAGCTAGAAGATATGCTGTCATGGAGCATGTGAGATGGAAGACTTCTAAGTATTAATAAGTGAGTCTACACTATCTTAGCTGCCACTGAAAAAGGAATAGCATAAAAAACTGTTCTAGAAAATATAAAAGAATTTTAAAATCATGGCAGATGAAATTAAGTCAACCATACATATAAACAAAGTGAAGGCACAGATGACAGAATAATAATAACCAGACTATGCTGTGGAAAAAAGGACACAAAATGAAAATGTGTAAATTTAGAAAAGTGTTATAATTGTGGACAGATCATTTGTCAAATGTTTTTAAGTGCAAACAAAAAATGACTATTGTAGATTTACAAACCAATAGTAAATCGAGGGGGGGGGGGGGTATTCAAGAGTTGAGTGAATGTTAATAAAATAATGGAAAATGAGAATATGTATAATATAATAGATGTCAAAATTTGCAATCAAATTATCAAAATGGAAATTGATAGTAAAGCAGGCATATCACCACCTATCACTTTAAAGGATTGGATAGCCATCATAGGAAAAGGAATAATACTATTCAAATCAAAAAGATTTGGTTGCTACAGATGTAAATGGAAACCCTATTGACATAAAAGGAATAGTTGTAGTACAATAAAAGTAAACAAATAAAAAAAAATTACTATTATATGTAGTGGCTAAGAATCTCAGCCGGCATAACTAGTTCTGGCACATGTCCAGTGGGCCAAATTTAAAGTCCAGAACACTATCAAATGGCTGACAAAAACTATAGCCAATTAGATAAGGAGGCTCTTACAATAATTTTTGCAATAAAAAAATTCCAAAAATATGTTTATGAGCATCTATTTAAAATCACAAAACCAGATATTTGGAAATTAAAAGACTCCGGACCATGCTAGCCACCATATGCCACAATGGATTAATACACTGGCTTCGTACAATTTTGAAATATTATACAAGCCTGGAAAGCAAATGAAGCATGCAGACGCTCTATCTAGAACTCCAAATAAAAGCATATGCAAGTCAACTACATAGATATCGGAAAATCTAAAGTCATAAATAATAAAGTTTTAGCAAAATGGAAGAAAAATGACACAGGATATCAATTACAAAAAACTGGATCAAACAAGGCTCATCTATAACACGACCAAACTATATAGTGCCACAAATTTGGAATGCTTGGGAAAGTTTGTCTATGTGCATAGTTGTTACATGAAGGATACCCTGTAATAGTTTCTGTAAAAGAATTCAGTTCGTTTATATGTCTGGTGGCCAGATATGAATAATGATATTGAGAAAACTAAAGATATGTCAAGCCTATCAAGAAACAGTGAGGTTACCTGCAAAGGAGTTAAAACCCCATGGTCTAAAGCTACAAAATCACAGGAAAGAGTTCATTTAGATCAAACAGGGTCATTCCATGGAAAGAATACAGAATAGTCAAAAATACTAACGTAGATAAATTAATAAAAGTACCAAATGAGGTGTTCACAACACATGGATATTGTAAGATAATAAATACTGACAACAGTGCAGGATTTTGTTCAGTACAGATTAAGGATTTTCTAGCTAAGAAGAGAATACAGCATTTGTTATCACTGCTATCTTGAATCAAATGGATTAGCAGAAAAGGTGATTCAACATCTAAAATGTACATTGAATAAAATGAAATATGTAGAAATTCATGAAACGCTAATTGCAGCAATATTTTATCAGCATTTCAAAACAATTCTGGCATAACTTTTAATGAAACATCATTTTTTAGGATACAAATTTCTGTTAATTCCAAACAAAACTAGAGAAAAGGAGACAAGATCTGAAAGTGTCAAATTTAATAATAAACTGTCTAGATAAGAAATATACAGCGAAAAACATGGTTATCTGGAGTTATAACTAAACTAATATCTAAGCAAATATGCATAAATAAAACAGAAGATGGTAGAAAATAAGGCATATTTTAACCAATTAAGAATCAATTTTGTGAGCCAATAGATATAAGAAAAAAACCTACAGCTTCTTGGAAGATTCACTAGAAAATAAAAATATTAAAATGGCCGTGTCTACTAATACTGAATTAAACGTAGAAGAAAAATCTCCGAGCCTACTCAATTAGAGAGTGAGTTACAGTAAGATAACCTACTGAATTAGATAGTGAGTTACAGTCTGAACAAAAAAAAATTAATAAGCAGGAGAAAGTCTGCCAAAGATTGATGCATGCCTAAAAGATTACAGGATTATTTCTTATAAATTAAAGACCTATTTCTAAAGTAAAAGGGAGGAATAGTTATATATGATTAAAACTATACTCACTAATGTATAAAGAATAAATAAAGTTGCATGAGTGTGTACTAAATTAGGCAATATTAAAAGACAATTCAGTCTAGAAAAAATTAGTTTGCATAATTAAAATTACACAAATGTGAAAATAATGTAGATATGCTAATGTACAAAGATCTAACAAGAAAACTATTTATGCAAATTAAAACAAAACTATCTAAAAATGTGATACAGCAATAGAGCAGTAATGTGTGTGAGAGAGGTACAGTGCTTGCAAACCAGTAATTCACAAGCAGTGAACAGCTGAAGGCAGCATTATAATGAAAAGTTAACACAGTAATATAAAATACTGATCTAAGAATAAGCAGTATTATAGTCAACACTATAAAGAATTGTGGGTGCATGATTTATGGAATTTAACAAGCAAGCTGCTCATTGAAATACTAACAATTTACTAATATATATTTTGAGTAATAAACTTGTTAAAGTTTAAAACTTTTTTTGTGTATTATTTCTAAAATAATTTAATGAAGGTACAGCTGGCTTAGGTCAATTCTGGTCCCTCTACACATCAAAAACTATATATGTTTCAATTTAACTTGCTTATTTTTATTATTTGAAGATAATCAGAAAAAAAATATTGCTAAAAGATTTCATTAAATATTAAAAAAAACTGTAATAATGATATGGTAAAAAGTAATAGCAAACAGTAAAAATTAATTCAGCTAAGGTTTATGATTGATAAATGGATTTCTAATAAAAAAGTTAAATTTACATTAAAAACCAATAATCTTTAATAGAATCAGTCTGAATTTTTGAATATAGTATTTTTTAACATATTAACTTATATAATAATTACATAAGTTGTATATATAAATAATTTTATATTTAAAGTAAAAAAAAAATGTAATGATTTTTTAGAAGTCCATTGCAAAACAAATCTTTCCAATAGAAGATGAAATTACAAGCCATTCAACTATTAGCCAATAACTGGGAGACTAGCTATGTTAACTATGAGCTTGACATGGAAAAAAAAGGTTACTGGGAACTTAAAAAAAAAATTAGTTTCTTCCCCCAATGTATAATGTTTAAATCTTGCAAACAGTAATTGTATAAAGTTGTTCCAAAATTAAAATTTTGTTACAAATTGAGTAAATGATCCCTTCCAATATTTTTAAATGAATAACTCAAAAATGCTAGAATCATGAAATATTTGATTAGTGATCATTTCTTTTTTAATTGGAAATAATAAATCTAAAAAAGTTGAAAATGAGCAAAATTTTTATTTATAGCCAAAAAGAATGAAATACTTTCATATGTTTTTGTTTTAAATAAAGGTGGTTTCCACTATTACTATTTGAATCTTCATTAATGAACTGTTGTAGAAAAATTGCTCTGCAACTTTTAATAAAAACTTCTGGCATTTACGTGGAAGCTCAAATGAAATTCTGATATTCAATGCTTGGGGCAATTTTTAAAATGTAAGATTATCTATTGGAAAAAGTTATTTACCTCCACTCTCAATTTTTCATTTCATAATTTCTTCAAAACAAACAAAATATTAAGATATGACTACCAACCAAACTGCACCTTTATAAGTTCAAATATAAAAAAAATCTGAACTAAAACCTGAAAACAAGGACCAAAGATTTTTTTTTGTCTCTTAAATAAAATATTTAAATATTATGTCATTCAGAAAAAAATAGAAAAATCAGTCAATATTTCAGAAAAGAGAATATTTTACTTTTAATAATATTTAAATTAATGTGTGCACTGAATGTATAAATTTCTAAATTACATATTTTTTTAATCCAATACATTTGATATATATATTTCTATGGAATAACAGAGCATTGATATGACTACAGATACTTGTTATTGTACACTTAGTTTTACAAAAAAAATTCCATTTCATTTCCTTAAATGCGCATTTTAGAGAGTTTAACAATTATTTATTTATTATAAATAAATAATGTTTTTATTTATAAATGATTTTAGTTGCATTTAAAAAAATGAAAAAATCTCGCTCTATTTTAATATTGAATGGGCTATTCATTGCCTTACAACTTTTTTCTTGAATTTTTTCATTACTAAATATTTTGGATGTAATGTTTGACGACATACATAAATTTTCAAACTTGATTTTCTTCAAAAATAAATACAAATTTTGCTGAAAAGACCAAAATGATTATCAGATTAGCAATAAATTTCTGCCTCAACTGAAAAACAAAAAGATCATCTAGACATCTATATCACAATCAGATTTAATACTTCAAATTTCTCTTATTAGCAGTGCTCAACTTTCTTTTTTAGAAATAAAACATAACGTACTCCTGGATTAAAAACAGTGATAAATATATAATTCTGCAAATATTAAATTTATAGTAGAAATATAAAGTAGACTAGATAAATCATGAAATTTTTTTTTAAAGCGAAAATTAAGTTTTTACTATAGCTTTAAATAAATAAATTGGTATAAAATAAAATAATACAACTTTAATTTTGGTAATAAACATATTAAAACTTTCACTGATTAAAAAAAGCATATCAATTACAAGTACATGTAAAAAGTAAAGAGGGAAATGGTCAAAGAACTGTAGAGTTCTTGAAATATAATCCATATTTTTGATTTGAAAGTAAAAATATATAACAATTCTGAAATGAGAAAAATAACATTTTCAAATGTAAAAGAACAATATAGCTATTAGAATAAAATTTATACATCCTTGGGATAGGGAAATTGATAAAAAGATATTAAAATAAAATTAAAGCATTTTTGGCATCCAAGAGATGCTTATGCAACAATGAAAAGTTAAAAGTAATTTCAAAACAATGCTAATTTTAGATAAAGCTACTACTCATATCTTAAGTAAAGTATTATGTTTTCATCAGCTATTTTTGATGAAGTAGATATTTTGAAATACTTCTCGATGTATCTTCTATCCACTTTGCATTCTGTAAAATGACTGAACCTCAGTAGATTTCTGCTTATTCTCAATTATCTTCTAGTGCATATTGAATTTATTTTTCTCTTTCTTTCTTGTAATAAATAAAAAAAGTTTTTACTAAATGACAAATCTATTAGTCATGAGAAACATTAGAAATCATTAATGATTGAAAGATCATTATTTACAACTCATTTTCAAAAAGTTAACCAATAAAACTAATATAAACAACAAAAAATAGTATATTAGTCCTGTTATTATCAAATAAAAAAATAATGTAAAAAAAAAAAATTTAATAAGTTTGTTTTAAGCCTTTGCTTATCTGCCAATGTGCTTTCAAATTAATGTATATCTTTCAGTTTTAAAATATATTAATAAATATATGCATCTAGAGAACAACATAGGTCAATCAAAATTCTATGTTACTGTACAGAGGATTACAACTAAATCTTATTTTCATTGTTTTTATAGGAATTAAGTGGGTTTTACTCTCAGTAATCTCTTTTTGATATCAAAAATAAATTCTTATAAGAGACAAATGTTTTGTTTTTATTATATACCATCCTCTTACCAAAAAAACAACTTAAGTGTTTACAGTTGGGTTAGGTTCAAGACTTTAAGAGTGTTGAAACCTTCAATATTAGATTGAATAGTCTAAATAAAGATGATTATTGTAGGGATATGTGCAATCTTGTCATTGACAAATTAGCAATAAAAAACTGTTATGAGGATCTGATTGACATTATTTATAAAAATGTTTTGACATTCTAAGGCACTTTTTGCCAATCTTTTTAATTTTAAAAATATCTGCACGATTTTGACTGATTTGCATTCTTTAAAAGAGAAATTATTTTACAAAAATGCTTCAATTTTATTTTTTATGTTATAAAAAAATGTTTTAAACTGTTAAAAATATTTTTGAAATATATGAACTATTAACAAATGTGTGAAGCTGAAAAACTGTCACTGCCTTCTGATATCCATTTATTATTCATGCTTACACAGACAGTTCTAGAGTAAAGTAATAAAAAAACTAATATCAAACTATAAATTATTTTACATCAGATTACTTAAAGTATTGCTGTCTCTTTTATTATTAATTCACAGTGAGAACTCCCCATATATATATCTCGCACATAAAAAATTATAATACAATTTTTTCTTCCAGGATTTGGTATTAATATGTGTACATGGAAATATTTTATAACTTACAGTCCTCATGTATGCAGGAATTTAATGAAATTTTAGCAAAGTAATTGATGGAATGCTTTTTCTTGGCAAACCTATAATTACTAAAGAAGGAATTTAACTTTTAATTAAAGCTTTTTAGTAAAGTATAAGGTTTATGAACTGGAAAACATAAGAAGTTATCACTAACAATTTCATTTAAATTTTGAATAATTTACTTCAAAATTATGAAATGTTATTTTCATAATATGAATATATACATAAAGTAATATTTACAAAATGTAAACTATATAACTAAAAAAATAAACAGCAAAAAAAAAAAAAAAAAGATTTCAAAAGATGTTTGATGGGGACAATTCATCCACTCAAACGTATTATTTTAATTAGAGTGAAATTATTATCTTATTCTTATCAAGTATCATGGACATATAAAATTATTTTAGACTATCTGATAGTTCTTATAATATTTGCATTTAATGATTAATTGTTCTTACACTAATAATGTATTTAGAAGTAATCCTAGAAGATTTTGGACATAAAAATTAGGTAAAAAATAAGTGGCAATCATTATCACTGGATATATATAAATATTCATTTTAATAATTTTTAATAACATTACTGCAATGTTTTTACAATAAATACTTAATATAAATATATCCATTATAAATGGTTAAAATTCCATCACCATCTTAAAGGACATATAAATGAAATGTTCACAATACACTGTTTAATGAATTTATATAAAATAAAAATTCAAACTGGTAGACACCTTCTACTATAACAATTGTATATATATTTTTTGCTGTCTGAAGACAAATTGAGTAACGCGTCAATAGAATACTATAAACAAACTATAACCCCTGATGACTTTCACTGAGTTTGCTTTTGTTAGCTTTTTTTTTTTTTGATAATCTATTCTATTTACACAAAAATTTCATCAAAAACTTAAAAAACTTTTTACATCACTAAAATGCATATAATTTATAATATCAATAAAACTTTGATTTACTGTTTAATTATACACCAAATGAAATTTCCAACAATAACAAATTTTATTAATTAACATTTTTTATAAATAGATGTATAGATATTTTTTTTACTATATGTATTTATTGTTTACATATAAATATTTATGCAAGAATGTTTATAAAGGAAAAAAAAAACTTAACCTTTTTCTTCTAAACATTCCAAGTATTTTTTTTTTAATTGAAGCAAGGAAAAGATCTCTTAAGGAGTGGCAAATAACAGAAATATTAATAACCATTTGATTAGTGAATCAACTGATTGGTTGTAGTATTTTATTGCCTTGATTGCTGGTCTAACTTTGGTAAGAATGAAATACACATGAAAAAATGCTCACTTAAAAAAATTGTACATCAAGAGATTCAATTTGTATAACATATATTAATTTGTTTACATTAATAATCCAATAAAATATATATCATTATATACATATATCCGGTACAACATCTGTTTTCATTAATTTTGAATAATGTTTTTTTTTCTAATAAAATACAAGTGTTAAATACAAAAATTAAAAGTTCTAGTTTGATTTCCAACTAAAGAAAGTAAAAAGAAAACGAAAAATTATTAAAGTGACTGCACAATAAATATAAAATACTGTATAGAAGAAAAAACAACTATAGAGCTCATTTGTCTTCTACAATATCAGTGTGTGTCTAATACAGTCATTCCATCCAAAACATTCTTTCAAAATAATGACATTAGCAGAAATTGAAGATAATTATTTCAATTTTTCCTTTATCTCTAAAGTTATATTTGTATTTTAATGAAGAAACAATGTGATAAAAATGGAAATATATACATTACATGCACAATAAGTAAAAGTGATATTTACAACAATAAAGTTTTATATTATCAAACATAAGCATTATTAATAAATTTTTTCAGATAAATCTAAATTCTTTTAATAATAAACATTCTTATCAATGAGTGTGCAGTACTTTTTAAAAATATTTCTTGTATATATTGAACCATGAACATATAAATTCAAAATGATTTCAATTATAATTTCAAATATCTTATAACATAATTAATACTGATTACATATAAGCATTTATGCTTGCATGAATTATATCTATATTGAAAAGACCATTTTATAGATGTTGCATCATTCTATGATAGCAACATTATTTAGATAAAATATACACATAGACAATGCAGTCAACACTAAAAGTATAAGGAAATATATATTAGAAGTTAGTTAATAAAAAATCAGTTATTTAAATACAGTATATTGCATTTACTTTATTGATTGATCTATTGTGTGCCAACTTATTTGACCAAATTTATAAAACATAAAATTTTTCATGTACTAAGCGCAGACAAATTTGTTGACAAAAATATTTCACTAATTCTAAATGTAAAATAAAAGGCTGTTTACTCTAAATTGGTGTAACATGCATATTTTAGATTTTATGTACTGAATACATATTTAAAAAGGTACAAATTGAATTATTTTATAATATTCTATTAATAAATTATAAATATTTAAAATTCTTAGAAGTTATCAATTATTTTATAGCCTAGCAATAGTATCAATTTAATATGCATTCTGGGATATTTTTTCATACCCAGAGGGAAACATTGAAGACCATTGAAGAAACTAAGTGATAAATGAAAAAAAATGAATTTTTTTGGTACTTATAGTATTTGTTAAGCTATGACATATTACGCTTAACATGTTTTCTGCCGGTAAAATTTCATTGAAGATTAGATAAACAATGTCATGGCAACAAAAACACTGGCACGACTAATCCGTAGGAATGGTGATTTTTTTGATTGTGATGACCTGTGAGATTTAAAAAGTTGAGAGACCTTTGTGAAATTTTGTCATTTCTCTGTCTTTTGTGGTTTTGCTATCGGCATGAGCACAGTGACTTTTTTGATATCGTGAATTTTTAACGGTCGATTTGATGATATAGTAATTTTCCACCGCCGCTATTTGCAACTATTTCATTTTGTTTCTTAATAATTATATATAGTACATTTTTATACATCGCCATTACAGGTTATTTTTTATTTTGTAGTGATATTTGTGGTATTATTTTAAAAAAAAATTGTACGCATTTCCATATATATTTAATGCTTGCTTATTTTACATTTTACTTATAAATTATCCTTATTTTCAATACAAAAAAAAATAAAATATATATAATTTTATATAGTACCAATAATTTTTTGCTTTCTGTTCTCCAACAATTTTTACAAATATTTTTAAAAAATTTACGAACCAAAATTATTTTATAAATTATATTATACATTTCAGCGTGTACCGCAACTTACGAACCAATAACATTTTCTAAATTACAATTTATAATTACATTGGACATTTCAGTGCGGAGCATTGGCATGTGCGAATGGGGGGGGGGAGGGGGTCCAATGGTTTGCAGATCCGAAGGATCAGCCAATATGTGCGCTAGTCTGAGAAAACTAACCTTTCGGCGCATAGTATAACTTTTTTACTATTTTTCTTGCTATGTTTTCTTTAGTATTATTCTTGCTATGTCTACCGGATGGCTTCTTTAATATTTTTCTTGCTATGATGTATTATCCCGAAGACATACTACTCTAATCTTTAGATCTTTAACGTAACACCTCCAGATGATCTGTGGACAAATTTTAGTGATTAACTTTGTCCACAAATCATAGATGTTATCTTAAAGATCGGATGATTAATTTGGTATAGCAAGAAAAATACTAAAATACCATTTTTTTTGAGAGTTGTCTTTATAAACAAAAAAATAAAATAATGTATTCTTTTTTGGGGGAGAAATAATTAATTGTACATTTATTTTTAATTAACAGTTCCAACATTTTAATGAGCATTAGATGTACTTTTATCAAAATAATACTACAACTGACAAATAGTTAAAAACTTTCGAATGTTTATTTAACCAAATAGTATGACTAAGTATTTTTGCCGCTTTAAACTACAAAGGATAAAACTTTTTTTTTAAAAATTCTAATTAAGAAATAGTATAAATAAATAGTAGCAGGGTTTTTAATCTCTTAAACTACAGAAGTTATATTTTTTTGTTAAAATTTCAATTAGCAAATAGTATGAAAAGATTACAAGAATAAAATTCTTTTTTTTTTGTTTGAAAAAAAAAAAAAAGAACTATTAAGCAAAATATTAACAAAAAAAGAAAAGCAAATCTTTTCACCCTAACTGCTGCTATGAATATCCTAAAGAAAGATTATTGTTCTGCCACCCCATTATCCAAAACTGGAAAAAATAAACAAATGTGATGAAGTCAAACATTTGAACAAAAGTTCTCCCTCCCCCTTCTCCTAGCTTAGAGAGGGCAATTCTCCCTATTTACATTTTTACTATCAATATTATTTTAATGAAGAAACTGAAAAAAAAAAAAAACAATTTGTCACTATTCAAACAACTGCAAGATTAAAAAAATATCACCTATTTACTCATATTATTTAGTGGAAAAACTAAAAAAATATACACAATTTGTTATATTCTAATAGTCAGCAAGATAAAAATAAATAAATCCATAGTTGTATTATTATTTTTTTTTTTTAAGTGTCATAGCATCAGCCAGCAACCCGGGAAACTGCCTGAAAGGGCAAGGCAGTCACGCTGACCTCTCGACCACCAATGCATATTATTTAGGGCAAGAAATTGAAAGATCACATGTTCCATTTTTTGCAACACATGACTTTTTTTAATTTTTGTTTGTAAACATGGTGGTCCCCAGATATGAAAAAAAAGCCCAGAATGCATACTAAATCAGTACCCTGAAATCTTTTCCAAATTAAATAAAATTTGCTAAAGAAAATAAAAAATCAAAATGATCAATGTTATTTTCGGTCTGTTTTAAATATGTGCTTGAAATTTAAAGGTTTAACAAAATTTATTATTTTTTAAAAATAATAATTTATTATTTTTTAAAAATTTGGAAATATAGTTCAAAAAAGTAATGTGATGTTTAAAATTTAAGTAATTCATGAAAGAAAATAATGATGAGTTGTTTTTAGAATATCTCTCAATAACAAAAATGCCACTGAAACTCATCTAATGATCTAACCAAGTATACCCACCTCCAAAATCTCACAAAGCAAATAAAGAAAAATTGACAATATTTGCTATCTAAGATAAATAAGTCTAAAAAGTAAATCTCAAAAATATTAATTGCAATGAACACAAACCCACAACAGTATTGCGGCAAATGATTGACTAAGTATGTCATCTTGAAAAAAGAAATAAGCTCTTCACAAATCTTAATAAATGCCACGACTTAAATTAAGTAATGTAAACTATAGATGCTACATTCTCATGTGCATATGAACAATTAAATGCATTATTTAATCCTCACATAATGAAATTCATGGTGAAAAATAAAAGAACTATAAAGTAATAGACTTAATTTCTATTTAATCTATTTCACTTTAAAGTAATTGTTTTAACATTTTAATTCCAATATTCTTTAATATTATAATTTTTTTTATGTATTTAAATATAGTGTGCTATTAAATAAACTTAAATTACGAAAAAGATTAAGTAAGCATATATAAAAATAATACATATATTTCAATGATAATAAGAATACAGCAATGTGTGTTCATTTTAAAATTTATTAAATTAAGCTTAGAATTACTTAAATTGCTTCATGTAATATGTGCTTGCTTTCTTTTAATAAATATATTTTAATCTGTGGCAGAATTATGATACCATTGATACCACTATGATAAATAAAAGATCAAATATATGAATAGGGAAAATATTGAAGTTAAAATGAATGATATTTCCTAGAGGAAGTTTTAATGACAAACATTAAGCAAAATTCAATAAGTAATGATCAAATAGTTTATGACAGAAATTTAAATAGATTGAAATTAATAATACATCAAGTTTCTATGTTTATTATTAGTGATATTAATGTTTGAAATGATTTAAAATTCAATTAGGTTACATTTACATAGATGTGCATATATTAGATGTAAATAAATAATGCTCAAAAGTATCATTTCAGCAAAAATTTAAATAAATGAAATACTAAAAATATATAAATAAAAAATATTGAATTAAAAAAAGAATATGAATAATGATGATATGAGAATTACAATACTTTAATATTAATTCAATATACACCAATACATGTTTATTAAGTATATATACCCACCATGCTGAAGTTGTCTTCACAAAAGAATGCCAACTCTATTTAAAAATATGATTGAAAACAAAGATTCTCAAGTAAATTATTAATTTTATGATAATTATATAATCAACATTATTTATTAATGTGGCATTACTGCATGAAACTTAGTACGATTATTGATCATACATTTGATTATCAGCTATATGGGAGAATTAGATGAAAAATTATTAATATGGCGAATGATTGCTCAATATAACTCCAGCTTGGATATATAAGTTCCATAAATGAAAAGAAGTTGAGCAAGTATTATTGACAATGCAAAAAAGTATTATTAATTCAAGTATTGCAAATAATATAATCCTACACATGAGCTGCATTCAATGATAATGAAGACAAAATAATGCTGTGCACAGAAACTATAATCATGCTCATAAACAGTTATATAAAGATATAGTCTATACATCCCAAGCCAAAATTACAATGCTCTGTGAATATAAAACCAATCCTGATAATAATAAAAATGTAAATATTGCCAAATTAAATAATCTCATATTCATATAGGATTAAGCATATATTAAAGTAAAGCCATTGGATTTCAGTCATATTTCAAAGTTATGAAATAAAATTGTTGTTTCTATTGTGAATAGATTTTAAAAAAGAAAAAAAATCTCAAATGTTTTAGTTATTACAGAAACATTTAAGTTATAGTTTGATATATGCATATTAAGTAAAGAATACCTTTTGATATGTGTATGTTTAAATGCACATATAGATATATATATAATTATAAAAACTTAGAGAGAAAAGTAATAAGTTAAAAATATTACAGAACTTGAAAAGATTTTTCCTTTAAAGTAGAAATTAAAAACTATAGTCTTTAGATTAGAAAAAAATTAATTTCTAAAATGAACAATAGACTAATTAATAAGAGCAGAATAAGTCGTTAATCAAATGAAACAAATTAAGGAATCAGAGTTAGATTCCTTTTTAAGTTAACGACAATCTAAAAATAATTGAATTAAAAAGGCAGAAAGATAATACTAAAATTCCGATGGAACATTGAAAAGAATCACCCGAACGGATGTGCAGAAGACTAATCAGTCATTTGCAGACGAAGAACATAATCCTTGGAGCTTCATCTGTGTAGACTGATATATAATGGAGCAGGATGTCTTCCCTTGTGCAGTGACTACAAGAGCAGGGAGTTGCTTCATCTGTGTAGAATATTTAGTGGAGCAGGATGTCTTCCCTTGCACAGTGACTTTGGCTTCTGAATGTGAGAACAATCAGCATAGGACTTTTAAAGGTCATATTTAATTATTATTTGTATATGCCTTCAAGCCTTATAATGTAAATAATTGTATATGTTAATAATTAAACGCTTTAAGGAATCAGATATTAAAATTTATCTTAATATTAACTATTAACTGTTAGTTGTTATGTGCACTCGTGGAAGTGCATTCTATCAAAGCTAGACATAGCACCTTTCATTCAGATGCAAGTGTTAAATGTATTTGTTCTACAAACGATTAAATAGAACTATTTCAAATTATTTATGGTAAAATTTAAACCTTGCATATGAAGTACTTACATCTAATTAAATAACAAAGAACTTATTTTAATACAAAAATTTTAGAATTGTAATAATCTATTAGATTACCACATGCTATAATGAGTAAATCATATTTCATTTATCCCTACACTGGCACATTAATACTATTTATTTTATAAACCTCAACCTAAAAGTTAGATATCAAATTAGTACTTAATTAATATTACATAAAAGAATATGAAGTAAAAAAAATGATTTTTTTATCTTTATTACTTAATCATTTATTCTAATAATCTTATTAATAATATTTCATAGGAGTTCTTGTTAACTCTAATTTGATCTATAATGTGATGGTCACCGATCATGGAAAGAATGAATTTTAAATTCTGAGCAAATTTTGAAAAAAAAAAAAGATATAGAATAGGAAAGAATATTGTGATTTAACTATATATATATTAAGTTTTTACTATGATAATATAACAGCATAACATGAATCTTTATCTAATGACCAAATTTTTGGAATGAGAATACATTCAACTTCTTTCAAATTCCAGAACTTGCTGACTAGATATTTCAATTTGTTACTTTGAAACCATTTTTAAATGCTTCTCTACTTCAGATCATTATAACATATGTATACATTATCTATTATCGCACATTGTTATTTTTTTTACAATCTATATCATTTTTTAAAATATATAAAATATAAAAAGTATATAGACAGCAAAAAGGATTTCATCTCAAGCGGTTTATGCCATAACATCATGGATTTAATGGGATTCTGCTTCAAGAGAAAGCATCAATAAAGTAAACATATTGAAAAGATTAAGCAATTGTTTGAAGAATTTTTTATTATGTACAAGAATTATTATTGTTGCAAAGAAATTTACTGATAGCAAACTACTTGAACTGATTCAGGAAAAAAATGAATTGCAGTGTTATAAAGTATAGTGAGACTGCTAGGGCAGATAAGATTATTGCTGAACCTTATTTCATAAAAAAAGAGGACGATCTAAAATCAATAATATGAACATTTTTATTATATATATAAGTTAATGTTTTAATTTTAAATGTAAAATTTTTTAGTAAACTTTACAGCAAAATGAAAAATTTTAGTCAACAGTAACACCACTTTATATAAAATAAAAGAAAAATATCCTTTATAAATAATGCACAGTGCCTACATTAACTATTTTATTAACATAGATTTACTCCCATAATTTGCGTGTAGAATAAAATGTGGATACTAATTAATAATGTTTTAGCATTATAAATATTGCAAATAAAATAAAAAGTAATACAAAATACTGTTAATACTATATCGACCATTTAAAATATTATATACTACAAAAAATATATTTAACAAAAGAACAAATTAATATATTTCCTTATCTATATATATACAAAATCCATATGAATGTATATTTGTCCGTGTGAATATATGTTTGTCTGTAAGGTTGTCATGTGTCAAATTCACAACCAATTAAAAAAATTATTGTTTGTCCATAATGGTATTGAGGGGAATAATTTTTTTACAAAGCATTTTCTTCAAAGGAATAGGTATAGTATTTAAATTGTGAATAAAATGTGATTGCAGTACATAAATTCATGTTTGAAATGATATTTAGTAAGGAGTAAAAAAAATATGCCGTTAAAATTTACATTTAGTTTAGATTTAGTGTATAATTGAAGTTGTATAGTTTGATATCACATAGTTCACGACTCCATAGTAATACCATGAATGATTGAAAATCATTAAAATTATAACAAAAAAAAAATTACAAAAACGATGGCCTTTCTATAGTCCGGATACATCTGGTATATATATTATTCAAATTTGTATATCCATTTTTTTTAGTAAAAAATTATTGACAATAATTTTCAACATATACATAAATTATTAAACTACTACACTTCAATATATCTTGATTAATTGGTAATATATATCCATTTTCATGAAAGATACAATATATTGAAACAACTTATACTATCACTAAAAGTGGAATATATTTTGCTATTTTAGAAAAAAAAGTATTCTACTGCAATATTAGATTAAATTTATACTCATATAATAAATGCTAACTAATTTGTAGAAAAAAATTTGACAAAAAATTTAAAAATGTATGTAATAATTATAAAAAACAAGGCTATAAATTTAGAATATTAAAATAATAAAAAGAGGAATTTAATATACAAATTACTTCCATTTTGCGATCATTTTAATTTACAAGTTGTTTAGCTTCCCAATGCTATTTAAATCAAATATTATTAAATTTGAAAATGATCTAATAGATTCGATCTGAATTTATAAGAAACAATTTAAATTTAGAATGAGTAAATATAGTAAAACTACACAAATTTGAAATTTTACAGTGAATAGAGATGAAAGCAGAATTATCTATAATTTTATATTTTTTGTTTAGAAAATAGTAGTTAATTTAAGAAAAATTTTTCAAGATACCAGTTAGTTGAAAATATAACAAAGCATGTCAGAAAAAATGAAATTAATGAGCTGATGATAAGGATAATTATTAATATCTCAAATAAATTTGGAATAATAATAGATATAGGTAAAATCAACAGTTACATTAATATGCAGATAATTTTTATTGCTCTACAAAAATCGGCATGCTATAAAATAGGGTTGGGTAACCTTTTCAACTGATAGTCCAATTTCAACTTGCCAATTTTAAATGAGGGCCATAACTGTTTTGTGAATTAAAAATAAAGTAACATCATTATTATTAATGACAGTTCTACATTTAATGACAATTTTTTAATGGGACATATTTACATTCTTTAATTTCCTTTTAAGTGTTGGGAGATGAATTCTATGGCAGCTAGGATTCAGTCTTTTATAAACTCCCCTTCAGAAAATAGTTTTAAATTTTCTGTTTGTTTGTTGTTTTTTTTTGGAGAAGGTACTATTTTGTTTTTATAAAAATAGCCATTTGATCAAGTTCCTTTTCAAGTTTTCTATTTTAAAATTTTCTTTCCCAACAATGTTTTAATCAAGCATCTCTATTAATAGTGTATTCTTTATTAACTGAAATATTTCCAGACACATCAGTCCTATCGATTTACTATTTCTATAAAAAAAAACATCTTACTTCATTTCTTTTGAAATGCACAATTGTCTATGACTATTTTTTTTACAATAATAATAAAAGTAAAAATTGAGTTTTATTTTTGCTAATATATATTCATTTGTGAAAGTCACTATAAAACAAACAGAATGTGCTCAAAATCTTACATTAGGCCATCCAATATACATAAATTGCGGGAATATTGTACTTCTGATAGAATGAACTAGAACTATGATAAAGGTTGGGGAGAAAAAGATGTAGTAACAAATATTTTATTTTACCTAACTCTTAATTCAATATTGAAGCAGATGATCTGATGCTCAGATCCTGCTTCACAGCCCACATCCAATCTACCACCTAACTGTATTCAAACCCGCCTTTACGCACGTATATACATAGCTAATAATATATATATATTTCTTTTGGTTAGTATTATAACATAAATCACATTAACACGTATGTATTTTAATTTAAAAATATTTTATTTAATAATATTCTCATGTATATACGGGCGTAAATAATAAATATCTATATATTTCAGTGTAGGAGATTGCGAATAAATTAATAGTTATATTATATATATAAGGTATTACATATGAAACTTATTATTTTTTCATATATAATTTTGTAGCCAGAAATGATGCAATCTTGTTAAGGAGTCTCTCGAAAAACAATTACCCGGAAGACCCCTTGGATTAAAGTAAAAGATTACGAATTGGTAATAATAAAATAAACCCATTAGTGGAAATTGTCCACGCTAGCTGGTTTTAAAATCATAAGATATATTTTAAAACAATCGTTCAAGAAACTGATAACAAACTTGCATTATTTCAAACATCTTACTAGATAAGAGTATCCAATCAAACTATTCCAAATAAAGTGCTTAAACCACCTAAGGTCCAGCAGTAGTTGCTAAGTTACAGCTTCAAAATAAAAGTATATATACTGCTGGATTTGGATCCACGAGGGAGACCATTAAATAACTATGTTGCAATACATATTCCACGCCAGTTTTAACTCTCACTCAATGTGTCGTGAGTAGGAAATTTCGCCTTGTCCCTCTGTTCTAATATGCTGTTCCCATGAACGAAGCTCTGCATCCCGTACTACTGAACTTTATGTATTTTCCAGTGAAAATGAAATGCTAATTCTCAAATAATAATGCTACCCGAGATCTAGTGAAACAATACCGATGGACTTACTCCTAGTGAAATCGCTCGTCTAAATAAGAAAGGTAAAAGAACTTTGACCGCTTATAATTCCTAAATCCTGCCTTCTCTGTAATATTTATATTTTAAATCATCTACATTAAATGTCTTCAAATATGTATTCTATAACTCTATATAACTAATCTATATTCAGCCTCCTATATAATGTTTTTCTTTTCTTTTATTTCCAAGCGGCAAACAATTTTCAATTTGATTTATGTATTTATATTTTAAAAGAAATGCCAATGATATTCTAAAATCGCAAGCATATAACTCATTTCGTTTCCCCACCCATCATTTACCGGGTAAATAATTTATAATTTGATCAAAACAAGTCTTATTCGACTTGCCCAGGTGCTCGCGATTTTAGATAAATAAACTAATTACATTTTTCATGTTTACTGTAGAAAAACAGATTGACATCTGTTTTTCACATTCTCCTTCCTAAATAATGCGCTATCTTATTCTTAAATTATATTATATATGTAAAACCCATCTTAGCTATTACCACCACCCACTTATTGTGTAATCATTTATATATTTTCACAAGGTCATTGATTAACCAAAATTGAGATTTATTAAATGTGTAAGAAGTAATGAATAATATTAAGTAATATAATGGGGAGGGGGATCTTATCTTAGTTTTATATTTATGTATAATTATTATCCATGTTTGTTTAGTGAAGCCATATCATTATGCCGAATATTTCATAATTTATGGGCAATAAATACGTTTCGATAATCTTTACTTTATAGAATTATATTATATCATTAAGCGTTACGTGCATAAAGGCCACTTCGTTTTTATATATGTTCGTGCTTCTTTCTCACATGGAGGTCATCGCACAGTTGAGCCCCATCGTCGTTCTCACTGTCCTTAAACCAGGCTGTAAAAACCACCTGGGAGACATCCACGGTCTTATGAGCATGCTTTATACGGAGATCGCTCTGGAAAAACCAGCCCGATAATGACATAGCCAGCCGCCCTTCGTCTCAATACCGACCCTGCCTATGTTGCAGAGGAAATCGGTCAACTTCGTTCTTAGAATTCGTGAAGCACACTCCAGGATCCATAATTGGACCAACCCAATCAGCCGCCATGCATGCACTGCCTTTCAGTGTCTTATTAGTCGCCCAGAAGTATTCATAAGCTGTAATGAAATGATTTCTTTAAACAGACATATTTCCATTAGTTTAATATAAGTATTAATGCGATAGATTTAGTATCATTTATATAATTATTCATTACCCATCCCGCGCATTAATTATCTATAACTCAAATTAATCATAATATTGAATGTAACCAAACGTAATATCTGCTTATGAAATTATTGTTGTTTAAATTAAGTAAATGCTCTTTTCGTCTCTGGGGGTGTAATAGTATTCCAATAATGTATTCTAATAGCGTTAATTCATTAAATCACACATATATATTATTGGCATAGACGCAAATCTTATGTTATCGTTAAATATGAATCAAACACATATATATAATACTAATGAGGCTAACGTCGGCTAAATAACCCGACATTATTTTATTAATAAATCTTAAATATATATAACAAACTCGAACCATTGCTTTCTTTTAGTTAAGTTAAAATATTAAGTTAGTATTTATGCTAAATATGACTAGATGATCTCCGCTCAACACATAATTAATGTGTTAAGTCAAGAGCTTTCATTGCTCATCAAATATAGCTAGTTATTAAGTTAATCTATCATATAAGTTTAGCCTAGAGTCTTTCTGTGTCTCCGATGACCAATGCCGGCGGTGAGAAGTGAATTAAGTCGATGTCATCGGGATTGTTGCTCATAATGTTATAGATCTGTGGAATAGGCAAATAGGGCAGAGTTCATGAGTGTTCCTGACCTGTGTATCTTGCGCACGATTGGATTCGAGGTACTTTTGCCTAGATGCTAGATCTTGTTACGTGAACATACAAATCCGACCGGCACAATTATGCACTATGCATGTGTTTAAATAGAAGTTTTATATAGGGCCATTTCATATACATTTTGAAAATAGAAACAATGCATAATGCTAGATAAAATCTATATAAATATTTGAATCACGCCATAGTTATATTGCATGATTGAAACAATATAGCTAAGTAGCATTTCAAAAATTTTTGAAAATGTCTATGCGTCAGAAGGAGAGATTTCAATGGGCAGAATTAATCTGCAGACCCAAGTTCTTCATCAGTGATATAAAGTGTAATCCACTTTGGACGCGGACAGCCACCCTGTATTAATGATCATTACCATTTATAAAAGATAAAAATTAGGTTCATAAATTTTCTTTACATATTCTGTGCAAATAAATGTGTGAAAAGAATAAGAGTGAAAGGGAGAATGAATACTGATTCATATATCAAAAGACTATATGCATTGTATTATTTCAAATAAAATAAATGAATACTCAGCTTTAAATAATCAAAAATTTTAATCAACAATAGATATACTTCTTAAGAATAAATTATAAGTTTTTTATTCTAGCGCCATCTAAAATTAGTTTGAGTATGACCTCAGTTGTGTATTCCTATCTCCAAATTGGTTTCCAGCTTTTGCCTCTATCAAAGAAGGCTGGGATTCAATGCTACGGTGCTGCTTTTGTTTATCATATATCATTTAAATTACAGGATCAAATATATTTATTATTAATATTAAATTAAGAGTCTACATATGAGGGGCCAGATTGACTTAAGGTCAACATGGGTATGACAATAATATTGGAGACATCAAGAGCTTTGAGCATTCCATCATCAGATTTTCAATGATGTGGATGGCTGAAGAGTTAAAAAGTGGAGAGAATCGAAGCATGTCTATTAAAGTTTATAGATTTGCTATCTTAATATCAAACCGAGCACTGATTATATATATATGTAGGGGAGAGGATAATCTGGATCAACCGTTCGAGTGCTGGTTCAACACAAAATACAGATATTGAAAATCATTTATCTTTTTCATATATATGCGCCATGTGTATCAGTTACACTGGCTAGAGTGTATAACTATAGGGAGCTTGAAAGTCTGGGTTCAAATCCTCTTTACTTAAATTAACTAAATGCAATTAATGATTGTTTGCATAATACTTTTAAAATCATTAAAAACAAATAAATCTCAAAAATATTTGTTTTAAACTTACATAATATCTTTCCAGAAAGATATTTAAAAAAGCTTTGCTAAAATTTATAAACGCATCTTGATGTGGAGTTCATAAAATTTATGATGGAGCTCTAAAATAAAACACTGTAATAAATAGTATTAAGAGAGCAGTAAGCAATGGCAATGATCAATTACTTAGCCAATGTAAACCAACTTATTTTAGGGAGAAAATTTAACAGATACCTATGAAAGATTAAAATAAATGAAGAATGTTTAGATACACAAACAAGTTTATATGGAGCCTTTAAAAAAAAAAAAAACATACCACCAATTTAACAGTTTTTATAAGTATTGATTTATCATCTTCCTACCTTTTAACTGAATAGTAGTCTTCTTCATTGCTATAAATGATATTTTTAATGATGAGAATCTGCCAATTGGCAGGTCCTCAATATCAAATAAATTGAAAGCAACTATGAGAAAAATAATCACATAAAAATTACTTTTATTTCTATCAGTCATTTAATTTAAATTTGAAAAATATTTAAAAAGCATCACATCTTTATATAGGAGCAAAACATTTAATTCTAAAAACAAATCTAGTACATTAGCACCAAACATAAAGCAGTCAACTATTTAAAATCAAGTTATGCAGATGTTAACAATTCATTCTTAATAAAAAAAGTTTCAACAATATTCTATAACACAAATCAGTATGTTTATGAGTTAAAAGGAATTAATATCTACTATTTTTATCATTGAAATATTTAAAAAAAAAACCTAAATATTTTGTTGTTGAAATAATTAAATAATGTAAATATTATTTATATACTACCTGTTCTATGAAAATTAATTTAATTTCATAATTTAAATTTATTAACAATACATGAATCAGTACTATTTTGTTTTTAAAATAATTTTAATATTTAGATAAACAATAATTTCCGAAGTTATAAACAATATACATTACAAAAGCTACAAGGAAAAAAAATGTTTTCCATTATTGCTTAAGTTTTTATTTTAAAGCTAAAAAATAAGAGCAAACCTTCACAATTTAAAGGCAGTATTTAGTAATCTAAAACAATTTCATCAATCAAAAACAAATATATAAGTAAGAGTATATATAATATTTCATTTTATTTATTCTGTCTAAAAATATGAAAATTCACAATCAATATATATTTCTCGTTTATGATGCACTAATAAATAATCATGGCAATTCTAACTCCAGAAATATATGTATAAATGATTACACAACCAATTCTCAAATTACATATGTGAATCCATACATGAGATGCTGATTATTCTGTTTATATCTTTCACAAAGTTTACTTTCTGAAGTACAACTTGCCTAATTTCAGATTATATTATATTCTAAATCAAGTTTTTTTTAATGAAAGTAATTAATATTGTAATTCTTTAAACTGTCTGTGACAAAGTCTTTATAATCAGCAAAAACAATCCTCAATTACTCCATAAAATGTTTTTATACAGATTATCTTTTATTCATTTCACAAGCCTAATCAATGCAATGAAGACATCACAAACTAAAGAACATATTTATTGGTTTTATGATTTTGTAATAATATTTTTAGAATCTTACGAATTATTTTTAAATAAAATGTTTCTAATATATTTATATTAGATTTATAAAAGGTTCAACCTCAAGTTGGGCTTTATATACAACTAACTCAGATGCAATAATATGTCACAAAAGATGAAGTAATCTATATTTTAACTTATTTTAAAATGCAGCAGCAAATTGGAATCTGCTTGTATCACAACATCTATGTCCATCTTTCTACTTAAAAAGCTACCAAGATATTAAAATTGAATCAGGTAGATTAAAAGTTAATAAAGATTTTTGTTCCATCATTGGCTTTATGATAAAGAATTTGAGTTTCTTGAATATTAGTTCCTAAACCAAAACTTTCATAGATTGCATTCAAAATATTAAGATTATTTTACTGATCACTTTTTGAAATGGCAAGAATAACACAATCACCATTATATTGTAAATCTTTGAAGTCAAAATTAAGTTTTGTTTTTGATCAGATCAAATTTCTATAATGCATCATGATCTGCTTCATGAAATCACCAATAAACTGTCGAAAAAATTAGTCATGGAAACAAAGATGAAGCAAATTGATAACACTGTTTAATATTTTCATTTCAAGTGCTTCAAATTTTCCATCAATAGTAATAATGCTTCCTCTTATTCTATTATATAGAAGTTGTATATATGAATAAACTTCAATAGACAATAATCAACTTCAACATTAGCATAGACTTGCTTGATTAATCAGTAAAAACAATAAATCCCACTTTTGCTCCTGATATTTTTCTTGCATTTTCCTGGCAATAAAATCTACACCTATAATACTTGATTTTACATCTACAATGCTTATTGATTTTCAAGAACATATTGTATTGAAAAAGAAATATCCATGGCTTTAAACAATCTATTCAACAAAATCTTTTAACGTACCCTTGCTGTAGTGGATAACAATGATAGTCCATATATTGCAGTCTGTTCTATCATTATTTTTTATAAATTGATGCAAAAGAAGCACAACTTCGTGAATTCATATATAACTTAAAAAATTCCAACATTTTTGAAGCTAACATATCACTGCCACAAAAGGACTTGCAGCTTTTTAAAAAATTTTTAAGAATACAAAAAACATTCAAAGTTAAATATCTTTATCCAAATCTAAACTATTAATTAAATGCAATCAAAATATTCCTTTTAACTATTCAAAATATTATTATTACATAAAAGAGTGCTAACAACTGATTTAACAGTACTGTATTATTTATCAAATGTATCACTTTTAAAATGTCAAAAAAAAATATATTGTCTACAATCAGCAAATGATTGTATCTTTTTGTAGTTTTGATCCATTTATCATTTTTAAACCTTCTTGTCAGTTGTTGAACTTCTGCTCTTAAATCTTTATATTGTTTACGAAACTCACACTGAATTTATTATTCTTCAAGTAGAAAAACATTACCAGAGAATTAGGATTATTTTTACTGAATCCAAAAACAGAAAAATTTCAGTAATATGACAATCTTAAAAATCCAGTTGAGTATCATAGACAACAAATGTTTCAAAAAAATAATTGGATTATGCTCTATTTTTTAATGTAACTATTATTTTACCTTTAAAACATATTAGTCTATGATCAGTCTAACAATTTGTAGTAATAAATACTTGTGGAATATGAATTTCTTTTGCATTCTCCCTCCTATAACAATCTATTAAATACTACTGTTTAAAACAAGTTCATATTCAAGTTACTCTAAGACAAAAAATCATAACAGCAAAACAAATATCATTACAATATTTTCAATAACTATGGACCAAGTTTAGTGTACCCAAGAAGTGCATAAAAGTCTTTTTAAGAAGAAAAATTTGGTCTTTTAATATTATTGATGTAATAACACTATCCAACAAGGAATAAAGTTTTTTCTAAATTCTATGAAACTAATGTTAGAGCGTAAGCACTGATAACATAGGTACAGGTATCATCACACATTAAACCTTATTTCTATTAACTTTTCAATAATACATGTAAAAATTTCAAGATCAGAAAATACCAAATTAGATCTTGCAGCAAATCTAACACTATTGTAGTCTTTATTTACACAATGATCTGTCTATCAAAAAAAAAAAACAACTAGTTATTTAAAATTCTTTCTTCTATAAAACAAGTTTCCCTAAGAGCAGTTATATTAATCTTAATAGTTCCTTAGCTATATTCACACATTGTTGTGTGTGCCTGTATTTAGAAAAAAGTTTTTTATTGTTATTACTATTAATATAATCTGCTACATTAACATTCCAAATTTTAAAATATTTCTTGAATTATTTATTAGGCACAGTGACCTAAAACCAGCTTGTGTACGATATCTTTTCAAGATACCTTCCAGTTTCTTGATAAGCAGCAGATCCCTAAATAGGGCTGCCTAAACAGTTTTTGTTGGCCTAAAAGTCCTATCCCAAATCCACTTCACGTCTTATTACTTATATTACTGTATGTAAGGTTCACAAGGACTAATGAATATTAAAAAAACATGAAAAGATTGAAACCAGAATGAAAATGTGAATGCATAAGTGTATAATTTCAGTCTCAACTGGAGCAGAGATGGTTGAATATACAAGAACCTCATGATAAGCTACTCCCTATATAGATTTATGTAACTAAAAATAGTGTAACGGTAAAATTATTTGTAATAGAAACAATATTTACCTACATTTTTTGTACTTTATATTTTTTAGGCTTATTTAATATCCTCATACAGGATGTTCAAAAAAATAATTCTTCCAAAATTATTAAGAAAAACATTTTGAATTAATATTTTATAAGATTACTAAAAAATAACTTTATACAAAATTTTCAGACCACATATAATTAGTTGACTTCAAAATTTTTTTTAAATTTACTGAAATTAATTTTCTAAAAATACTAAATGAACCATTTCACCAAATACTTTTTAATCCCATTGTTTGTTTTTTCTTTTCGTTCAAATGAGAAAATAAAAGTTACACTTGTTTAAAAGTAGCTTCTTAAATCTAAAGACATATCAATAAATATTTCAAATCACAGTATGAAATGTGCTAGTGGAAAATGGCTATGTAGGTGTATAACATTTCTTTTACCAATGGTAATGATTCTACATTTTTTTATTATATCTAAGAAAATTTCTAATTTGATTTCACTTTACAAATTTTTATTCATCCAATCATTAATGTGATTATGTTCAACCCTTATCTAAATAAATTTTTTCACTGATTAATTATCTATGATTTCCCTATCATCCTCCTAGGTCTAGCTAAATTATTAGATTATGACAGAATGTGTTATATAATGTTATAGTCTTATATAGTCATGGTTTTGTTCTACCAGAAAAATCATCATTAAATATACAAACTGAAGTCAATTTATTACTTTTATTTTTAAAAACCCTATCAAACTAAATCAAATAAATAATGGTATAATTTTTTTTTTTTTTAAGATAACCAATATACATACAGATTTGAATTTAGATTTTGCTTATGCTTAAATTAAAACTATAATATACCTTATCATACTGTTGTCATATCTATAAAAAAAAATCAATCATATAAACTAGCTTATTTGTGATTGATTCATGAATGATCATATTTTATAAAGTGATTATAGAATTCAACTATATCACTTAGTCATTTTTAAAAATTTAGAAGTGACTAACTTGCTTATATTATTAAAGCATGGGGAAAAAATTAGTAATTATATTGAAACAGTCAGCTTTGTCAACCCTACTGTTTCACCTACAATATACTATAGTAGTATTTCTATATAAGTATCTATCCCCAAATTCTCGTATATCAGGTTAATATTATATCCAAATCAGGCTGGATTTAAATATAAAGGTATTAGTTATGTATGTGTGCGTATATCTTAGACCTACAAGATAAAAGATGTATCTGTATATGTAAAAACCCATATATACACACACATATATTTCTAGGAGTAAATTAATGAAAACTGTGTTGTATGTGTAACGAGAGACTACATATATGCAGGAAAGAATAATGTTAACAGATTTAAAACAATATAAATTTATTTATTTAAAATATTTATTCTAAAGAAAATTAATATTTGAAATTATTATATATTTCTGCATATATTGCTAAATTAAATAATCAAGTTACATATATAACCAGATGTTTTCTATTTAGATTTGTTTTTGAAAAATTGGTATTATAAAATTTAATCTTTCTCGCTGTAGTGTGACCTAATTATAAAACTAAAAGTAACACTAACTTGTAGGATAAATTATCCTGAGTAATTAAAAAGAAATCGTGAATGACCGGATGTAAAACTTCGCTATAAGAAATAAAAACAAAGTAATTATACGATTCTAGGAATACAGCGAGAAAATTGGCAAAACAAATCTAGAAAATTATTATCACGGAGAAGAGGGGGGGGTAAGCTGATATATATGCCTTTGCAACCATTTTGAAAGAATTCGGACATTATTTCCATTCAACAACTTATGTTTAAAATTATTAATTAAGATGCAAGTTGAGTAGTGTAATGGTCAGAAAACGTGTGACTCGTAAACATAGTGCAGAATTCGACCACCATACAGAACAGCAGCACCATCGAGTAGCGAAGCCACCCGTGGTACTGAGTTCGAACACAGTTTATCGGTTCCACAATACAATCCACGAAACAACGCATCTGATGCGACATTAGTAAATATTTCCTTAGGCACGGTGGTCAGGGATATGCAAGAGACTCATGATTTTATTCTCGAGTTAGCCAATAATCAAACTAATATTAATTAAACATGCATATTTACATAATCGAGGAAATAGTATATAGAATGGGTATCGAATGAATGAAACGTAACTGCAGACGTATAGTTTAAAATTATTTATTAATACATTTTAATAAGATCATTTACTAACAATATTTTGTGGATTTAAAGCTTCAGTAGCGGGATTTACGACATGATTATATTTTAAAGAATACATTTATTTATTTAGACATTATTTTATATTGAGGATTTCAGTAGCGGTATTTCCGATACTGTAATGTTTACAAAAGGAATACATTTATTTGAAGGCGTAATCTAGCTACCTAAAATTCTCGAGTAAGTATTTCTAATGCATGCCTTGGGGAATTTATACCTTTGCAATGCAAGAGTCTAAAGTAAGATTTAAGAGTGGCGGCGGACATATATTTATTTAATTAAACTATTTATTTTATGACTAAGGGCAACATTTATTTGAGAGTGAATTATGAAGATAATGCAGAGGCGGAGTGATATATAGAATAATAAAACTAAATAAAGGAACACGTGGTACGCTTTAGAAAGGCGATATGGAATGGCAGTATATCGAAACTGCAAGGCCGCAAATGGGTTTATAAGAATGTCGGACTGGTCTCTGCCGCGGCCCGACGAAGTAAGGTGTCACATAAGCATAACCAGGGACAAGCGGTACGTGGCGCAATTTGCCGGCTGGCTGCATGACATTGTCAAATCCTACGGGAGCACCCATTATGCCCGCTTGTGTAGGATGACTGGGGTTAATTTCAACCCTGAAGAATCCGGAATATTTACGGCGGAATAGATCATCGCGTCTCTAAAACGTAACACATGTATACTTATAACGATTATGATAAGATTTAAATGGATTTCTAATTCGGCCCGACATTATCAACATTTACTAAAGAACGTTGGTGACTCTCAAAGAAATGTAATTTTCTGGAATTATTCATGATGGTTTAATAAATATAAAATATATATAAATTGGGAATTATTATAACTAATACGTCAGCCATTTGCGAAGTTGTAGACCCTGCATTACAATAAATGATGCACTGAATGCGTGTCGATTTATATGAAAGTTAAATTAAAGAAAGTAAATATTAATGAAATTTTGACACGCATTCATTGTTTTAAGCGATCATAGACTTAAACTTTGAAAATTGAAATAATTATGAGCATGCAATAATTAAATAATAACTATAGATAGAAATGTAATTATAGAAATACGCACCCAAGATAGATAGAGTGAGGTAAGCTAGATTATTAGATAAATTTACACATTACATTAATTATTCGATTTAGTTATACAAATGGTAGTTTTTACATTTCACAATTTAGATAAGTAATATGAAGAAGAGCTATAGTATATTATTAGAGTACTCTAGAGTTTGAACACAGACAGGTACCTGTTTTATAAGAAGTTTTCTGATTCCATTAATTTAGCAGCAAAAAGTTCATGAGTGGCAAGTCTTTCTTGTATTTAGATATTCATTTAATTTCATGGCAGCAGCAGCTTTCTCATTCATTTCAGGCAGCAGATCTTCATGGTGAATTTATGACGGGCAATGAAAGTTCAGCATCCGATAGGCCATCTCCCGATGGAGAATAATCTAGGTGCTTTACTCAGTCATACCTTGGCAGGAACAAATTATTTTTATATTTTTGGAGACTCTCAGTGATCGAGAGCAAAGCTAAAGTTTAAGTGAATGTCTCCAGCAAGTCTAAGATGGCCTCTTTTCTTATCTTGATCTTTCACATTTTTGTGAAGATATTTTTAGGTTCTACTTAATCTGCCCTGAGGATAATCAATGCATTTTGTTGGTCTTTAATTAAAGAAAGCTGCCGTTCTATTGTTTACATTTTACATTCACTAATTAATTTTGGGGAATTTTTCTTTAATTAATCTATTATCTATCACTGACCGATGCTTTTCAATTTCAAAGACAAAAAGAGAATATAAGATTATTTTAACTTTTAATTAAATATTACATCAGATTTTGTTAGAATTATTATTAAATGAAATTTAAACAAAGCAATAAATACGAACTTTATAATCCAAAATAAATGATTAAAATTATACAAAATTATATAACTAAAAGAAATCTAAATTATATTATTTTATCCCTATTTATTGCGTTTCATTTGAGATCGAAATGTGTGCGTGTTTATGCTGGATTCTACATATATCTATACATTTTTAATATTGTTCCACACACAATTCGATATCAAAAAGTTTAAATTTGGGCGGGATAGACCGGTCAGTGAGAGACGACAGAAAAAGGTGAAACTTAAGATTCGAATACGAATCTTACTGTTTCATTTTCCCGTACTTCCCGTGAACAATTAAGGAAGGGCTAAGGAGGCAAGAAAGAGAAGAAAAAAAATTTTTACATTACATAATTTAAATACGAAAAAAATTATTATTATTTTTTTTTAGATATATTGAAATATAGAAAGCAGAGATTACATGAAGCAACGAACAATTTATATACCCGGATCTAGAATTTATAGTTTAATTAAAATGGCCTAATTTGGCCGTGTCTGGTTAAAATCATAGTAATAATTAGTTAAACAGAATATATATATATAAAAATTCTTAGAATAGGATTAGTTAGTATAATATAAAAAAAAGATTTAAAGAGTAATAGTAATTAAAACAACAATATATATAATAAAATTTCTATCTAAAACCCTATGTGACTAAAGTACAATCCATTCAACCAAGTTCATTATATCAAGTTCATTTTAATATTTTCATATACGTTTAATCCGTCCTAATGGTCTAATATTTTTACACCCCCGGGTCAGGTGGATAATACCGATCTCTCGTCATCGATGACTGCGGCCTTGGGTTTTCTAATCGTTGCCTTTTATCGGGTGGTTCTTTGGCCCAATGGTTCAAATCCACGGTAAGAAATTCAACCATTTCTCCTATATCTTTTATTTGAATGCCTGTCATTAATGGTTGGATGGTTAGCGGCACGCTACACTGGATCGTTCTAAATTTCCACTTCCCCGTATTCCACCAGTTTTTGGCAGATCCCTGCAGATGGTTACTAGCTATATCTATCTGCATATCTGGCCCTTTCTTATGAAATTTTAAGAACTTCTGTGAGCCCTCTAGGTAGGTTTGAGGTTTTTCCCTTATTTCCACTCTAAATATTTTAGCGTGGACCATCTTTGTTAAGTGGCTTTGGTATCCACTGTCCGTTTTCATGTTTTCTTCCGTGACTTTTGGTCCTATTCTTTTGTCCCCGTCCATGCTTGTCTCCTTTTTACTGCTTTCACTCAACGGTTCTTGTGGGCCTTCGTCTATTGGAATAAGGTCTATTTGCTCATCTACTATCATCGGTTCGTCAAGTATTTCTAATTCCCTTTCCTTTTCCATATCTTTAATTTCCTCTTCCTTTTTACTAACTGGGGATATTCCAATATGTTCCTTTATGGCTTCTAACTCTCTCCAGATAAGGTCTTTAAATTCCTGATATTCTCTCACTCTTATCTTTTCTTCTTCTTGTCTCTGTCTTGATTCTTCATCTCTTCTTTTTCTCATTTCCTCCTCATACATTTTCTTCATTTCTTGCATATTCTGTCTAAATATTTCAAGTAACCTTAGACTGAAGTTCATTGATGCTATTCTGTCATTTTCTGCTTCCATTTTTCTTAATATTATTTATTTTCTTTATACTATTAGCATTTGACTACTCCCCACAGGTATATTGGCCCTATAACACTTGCTGCCCTCACCTACTCTACATTGCCCTATCTCTATATTGCTGCGTTTAACATATTTAACATATATATTATAGCGAACTACTGGTTACGCGTGTAATAAACTACTGCTGTCTATGATATACATATTTGTACTTTAACAAAATATTTACTATTAACATATATAACAAGCTTCTGCTGTCTATGCTATATATACAACGGTATTTTAATAAAAAAAAATTCAATGCTACTTGCTTTCTCATTTAACGACTGATTACTTTTTTTTTTCTTGACATATATATATAAAGCAAAATATTTCATTAGATCCGAGTATTTTCGTTCCTTCTTAAATTACACACAATCCCTGCTTTCCTTAAATTGTTATTATGCCTGCTGTCCTTTCATTTACTCGACCCACATTATTTCACTCGATTTACTTTTTTTTCATTATTTTTATCAAAACAAAATCGTATATATATAGAATAATTAGCCAACTCGAGTAACGAATGCTAAAAGAAATTTATATGCGTTATATTTTGCTCAGGGTATATATGGGTTTTTTGTATCGAAAGCGCCAAACGCTAAAAAAAAAATTTAACTATGTAACGGTCAGAAAACGTGTGACTCGTAAACATAGTGCAGAATTCGACCACCATACAGAACAGCAGCACCATCGAGTAGCGAAGCCACTCGTGGTACTGAGTTCGAACACAGTTTATCGGTTCCACAATACAATCCACGAAACAACGCATCTGATGTGACATTAGTAAATATTTCCTTAGGCACGGTGGTCAGGGATATGCAAGAGACTCATGATTTTATTCTCAAGTTAGCCAATAATCAAACTAATATTAATTAAACATTCATATTTACATAATCGAGGAAATAGTATATAGAATGGGTATCGAATGAATGAAACGTAACTGCAGACGTATAGTTTAAAATTATTTATTAATACATTTTAATAAGATCATTTACTAACAATATTTTGTGGATTTAAAGCTTCAGTAGCGGGATTTGCGACATGATTATATTTTAAAGAATACATTTATTTATTTAGACATTATTTTATATTGAGGATTTCAGTAGCGGTATTTCCGATACTGTAATGTTTACAAAAGGAATACATTTATTTGAAGGCGTAATCTAGCTACCTAAAATTCTCGAGTAAGTATTTCTAATGCATACCTTTGCAATGCAAGAGTCTAAAGTAAGATTTGAGAGTGGCGGCGGACATATATTTATTTAATTAAACTATTTATTTTATGACTAAGGGCAACATTTATTTGAGAGTGAATTATGAAGATAATGCAGAGGCGGAGTGATATATAGAATAATAAAACTAAATAAAGGAACACGTGGTACGCTTTAGAAAGGCGATATGGAATGGCAGTATATAGAAACTGCAAGGCCGCAAATGGGTTTATAAGAATGTCGGACTGGTCTCTGCCGCGGCCCGATGAAGTAAGGTGTCACATAAGCATAACCAGGGACAAGCGGTACGTGGCGCAATTTGCCGGCTGGCTGTATGACATTGTCAAATCCTACGGGAGCACCCATTATGCCCGCTTGTGTAGGACGACTGGGGTTAATTTCAACCCTGAAGAATCCGGAATATTTACGGCGGAATAGATCATCGCGTCTCTAAAACGTAACATATGTATACTTATAACGATTATGATAAGATTTAAATGGATTTCTAATTCGGCCCGACATTATCAACATTTACTAAAGAACGTTGGTGACTCTCAAAGAAATGTAATTTTCTGGAATTATTCATGATGGTTTAATAAATATAAAACATATATAAATTGGGAATTATTATAACTAATACGTCAGCCATTTGCGAAGTTGTAGACCCTGCATTACAATAAATGATGCACTGAATGTGTGTCGATTTATATGAAAGTTAAATTATTAAAGAAAGTAAATATTAATGAAATTTTGACACGCATTCATTGTTTTAAGCGATCATAGACTTAAACTTTGAAAATTGAAATAATTATGAGCATGCAATAATTAAATAATAACTATAGATAGAAATGTAGATTATAGAAATACGCACCCAAGAAAGATAGAGTGAGGTAAGCTAGATTATTAGATAAATTTACACATTACATTAATTATTCGATTTAGTTATACAAATGGTAGTTTTTACATTTCACAATTTAGATAAGTAATAAGAAGAAGAGCTATAGCATATTATTAGAGTACTCTAGAGTTTGAACACAGACAGGTACCTGTTTTATAAGAAGTTTTCTGATTCCATTAATTTAGCAGCAAAAAGTTCACGAGTGGCAAGTCTTTCTTGTATTTAGATATTCATTTAATTTCATGGCACCAGCAGCTTTCTCATTCATTTCAGGCAGCAGATCTTCATGGTGAATTTATGACGGGCAATGAAAGTTCAGCACCGATAGGCCATCTCCCGATGGAGAATAATCTAGGTGCTTTACTCGGTCATACCTTGGCAGGAACAAATTATTTTTATATTTTTGGAGACTCTCAGTGATCGAGAGCAAAGCTAAAGTTTAAGTGAATGTCTCCAGCAAGTCTAAGATGGCCTCTTTTCTTATCTTGATCTTTCACATTTTTGTGAAGATATTTTTAGGTTCTACTTAATCTGCCCTGAGGATAATAACTGCATTTTGTTGGTTTTTAATTAAAGAAAGCTGCCGTTCTATTGTTTACATTTTACATTTACTAATTAATTTTGGGGAATTTTTCTTTAATTAATCTATTATCTATCACTGACCGATGCTTTTCAATTTCAAAGACAAAAAGGGAACATAAGATTATTTTAACTTTTAATTAAATATTACATCAGATTTTGTTAGAATTATTATTAAACGAAATTTAAACAAAGCAATAAATACGAACTTTATAATCCAAAATAAATGATTAAAATTATACAAAATTATATAACTAAAAGAAATCTAAATTATATTATTTTATCCCTATTTATTGCGTTTAATTTGAGATCGAAATGTGTGCGTGTTTATGCTGAATTCTACATATATTTATACATTTTTAATATTGTTACACACACAATTCGATATCAAAAAGTTTAAATTTGGGTGGGATAGACCGGTCAGTGAGAGACGACAGAAAAAGGTGAAACTTAAGATTCGAATATGAATCTTACTGTTTCAGTAGAAGGCATTTTCTCTTGCCTTTCTGACCCAGAAGTCTACCGATGCGGGAAGCAGTGAAGGAAAAGCCGTAGGAAGCAGATGCCTATTTCCATCCTCAACATGAAACAAGTACAAGCAGAGATGAGTCGGTAAAACCTTTCCTCTACTTAAAGATTAATAACTCATCTAAAATGCAATAATTCCTAAAGCTAGCTAAAATTAAACTCTATGGCCATAGCAATAATGTAATTTTAAATCCACTACTAAATGTAATTTTGATTTCTTTATTTTTCTTAAAATCACTACTAAATGTAATTTTGATTTCTTTATTTTTCTTAAAATCACTACTAAAATGTAATTTTGATTTCATTCGTTTTCACCTTAAAATCTTGCCTGATTTAATTTGATAGGGTTTAATATTTGATTTAATAATTTAATTTAATATCATATTTATTGATTTACGTACTCTATGTATTTATTAATTTATGTGTTGGTTTGCTAAGTTATCTCCGATTGATCTCGTTCAATGTAATTACAGTTTTCTGACTTATTTAGTTGTAACTTGCTTAAAGTGATTGATTTTAAATTAATTATTATAAATTTCATTACGTATAATCTTAAATGCTTTATTCTAAGTTGTGTCTAATTTTAAATGCTTCATTCTAAAAAGATAATTAAGTTTCTAGATTATTTTACGTATTTTAACTTAATGATATGTGCTTTTACATATTTTAATATAATAATATTTGCCTTAATTAGTTCTTGTACACAACTTAAGTTTGTCTTTAACTGGGTCGATCAGATATAAACTAATTGCGTTGCAATTCCATATTCAAACTATGCTAAAACAGTCAAATTTTAGATATCTGTTCATTAAACATACATTCTTTCTAAATAAACCTATGCCGTTTTATGATTTTCCATTGCTTAGTGGTTTGTGCTATATTTGTTTGAAATGGGATTTTACTACTGACTAAATGCTTAGTGAGGAGCCGTTACAGGTTCACACCTAGAGAATAATAGGATGCAAAAGAAACCTGTTTTGAAAGGGTTAAAATATCTTGTTTTAAGAGATAACTAAAAAGCTTACAGCTGTTTTAAAATAGATTCGCTTTCGAGATATTTAACTAATGTTTAGCCAGAGTGATTGAAATACAGCATAAAGCTATAACTTTATATCTTAATGCCCAATAATGTGCTGTACTTCCTCCTGAAGTTATAAAATTCCTATATAGATAGATTTACAAATTAGATTCCTAGTTTTTCCTTAATAGCATAATTATACATGCTACCTAATGAACTGATATATGGTAGTTTCATGAAGGAAACTAGTGTTTAGCGTCATAAAATTTTAATTATGTAATGTGATCAGCGGTGCGAGTGTTTTTAAGAAACACTACAGCATATATATATATTTGTTGCTGAGTATATTTTTAGCGGTTGTATGTTTAAGGCTACACCGTTACTCTCTTAGTTCGGACAACTATCTCTTCAGATGGAGGCTGGATGTCCCACCCCATTCTGCATTCTCATAAATGGAGCATGAGACTCTCATAGTTTAATTAGTTGTTCGATCGCCGGACTAAAAGATCGTTATCTTATTTCCACAGCAATGAATACGGTTACTTGGTAAAAATTCCATAAAAAGGCACTCTCGAGACGCAAGGGTTATGTCAGACTTTATATTTTCTATATGCCATGGTATCTGAAGTCTGACTGCTAATCATCAGTTCATCCCGCCATAGTAATTGTATTTTCAGCTTTGATCTGAGTTCGAGTCTAATTTTATAAACACACAAGCTATATAGAGAATATTAAGTATTTGTGTTTGATAAAATGTCATTCTTTATCAATATGTATAAATCACTTCTGCTAGCTCTAGACCCTATTATATAGCATAAACTAGGCACAGATGGTCATGAGCAAATTAGCCTCGATCTATAATGTAATCTTAAGGCTCATGAAAATATAAATTTTATACTTAGAATTTCTTCATCACCTGCGAGTTTTATCTATATGTAGCAAACTCAATTAAATGATTTGTAATCCAAACTACAATCACCTGCGCATGATTGGAATTGCTATATAAACAGTTAAATCACCTACGAATGATATATGTATTTGTAATAAACCTAATGTAACTAACCAAAATGATTAATGTCACCTGTGGGTGATTTACATTGCCCAAATGTATATGTAAAATAAAGCCATATGTAACTAGGCAAACCATAAATGATTATAACTCCAGTCATCACTTGCGTGTGAATCCCAAACTCAAATATGAAATTGTATCCCTAACTTAGTCACCTGCGTGTGATACAACCGATATAGCCAAGTTATAGTCATCATTTTCATTTATTGATTTTAAAATTTAGTTTTCATTAAATTGTGTTTAAATTTAACTTTGGTGTCATGTCTCAATGTTGCTCATTGGTAAGTCTTTATTGATTAGTTAATCATTAGTTAAGAATCACAATCCGTATTTTATAATTATGTTCTACCACACACATCGTCTATATAGCTATACTCGTTAATAAGTCAACTTATCCTAGTCTTGGGCTTTACTGATGTGCTATTGTTGGCACGAGATGAAGGAAGATGCTGCTGTGGCTTCATATGTCATTCACAAGGTGGTAAATCTTTGAGCGTTAGTAAAGGAATTGGGGCTATATCAGACGTGGTTCGTACCATTCTATGCTGGTCAGCCTTGGCATGATTTACTAAAGTTCTAGATTTTGTTGCATGGATGTACAGATTTGACTGTTACAATATTAATTGACAATCAATATTATCGGGAATTTAGTTCCTATTTATGGATATTGAAATCAAAAGCAGCATGAAGATAAAATTAGGGTAGTATTAAAAATTAAGATTTACAGCATTCAAGGATTAATTTTGCTACTTTCAGAAATAATATAGATTTTAAGACATAAAAGTAAAAAAAAATGCATTAATACAAATAGATATAATGAAAGCTTATCCAGATAGTTAAAACTTCCGATTGCTAAAAAAAGTCATATTTAAAACAAATTTTTAATATAAACAAAAAGGGATTGTATTGAAAATGAATGGCTTTAGCACATGATGTCTCAAAAAGAGATGTGGCTTCGAGTTGTAAACAAGAAAAAAAGTACTCCCAGCTTTAAAATAATTATTAACCTTGTTTATTGATAGCAATAAAAAAAATAAATTCTAGGACACACAAAAATATAGGAAATCTTTAGATTTTAAAGTAATGCTGAATTTGTACAATCTATAGTTCATACTATAGATTGTGATATTTTGTGTAATAATGTTTCTAAAAAAATCAGCAATTTATGGACTAAAGGCTAATTAATATTCTGAAATATCATTGTTTATAACTTGCTTTCAAAAATTAATAAACAAAGTAAAAAAATGAAAACACTGTATAAACCTTTTTAATACCCCCCCCCCCCCAATATTTTGGATTGTTAAATTTCTTATCCAAGTACGAACACTTCTGACTCATTTAAAGGAATGTTGAAAAATCCATAATTTTATTAAGTGATAATAAAAAAAAAGTCCAACAGTTGCAAGAATCATATTCCTTGCCACTAATATGACAGAAATAGATCAGCTAATAGTCACAGAAAAAAAAACTAAGGAAGATAATACAAAAAAAAGGCAAAACTCTCTATACGTATTGCTATTCAGTGCAAGCCAGAGTAATCAATGGATGCCAGAAGTCTTGTGCATAAAATCCCGATCTAGTGCCTACTCATCTAATATAAGTATAGAGAGTTTTGCCTGTTTTAATAAGTTATATGCAAGCATAATATATATAAAAAAAAATCTACTATCTTGTCATAACTCCAAATTTAAACTTGAAATAAAAAATGCATTGAGCTAGTAGAAGGATTTATCTTAAAAATTAGGTCCAAACAATAAATAACACTTATTTTTTATAAAATCAGAAGTGAAGATTAATGGCATTATCCAAGAACTTTCTATTAACTAAATATTAACTTTTGCACAATACCTTAATAGTTTTTTGAATAAATATATGTTAAGTATAGTTCAATATATAAACGTGGTTATCATAGTTGCATTGTGGTAAAATCCCAATAAATATTAACATTCCTATGGAAAATTAGTCTTCCATTATTAAAGAATTCATTTATCCTACTGTTTTTCTAGAGCCAATTAATCACAATTAAAACATTTTGTTGCAATGCAAATCAGAGTAATAATTCTAAAAATAGGTGGGCAAGCTTTTAAAACAGCAAATAAAGGCATTATCATTTTATTATTTATTATTTAGATTAAATACTATCATTACAAAAAAAAAATCTATATTATTCAATTATAATTCATTATATAGATAACATTAATTAATTACATCAACTACAAAATAAATTATTGTTCAATAATTAATTTTCAATTTGCATCAAAAAAACAATAAATTATCTAAATGCACAAACTAATTTCTATCAGTAAGTCATACCTAGTTATTTAAGCAAAGCTCTATCTGATTTTTTGAAAAGATAGAGTGGCAGATTGGAGCATGATCTACAGATTGTGGCTCAACTTTGTCACTTCCAGTGCTTAATTTATTATGAACTCCTGAATAATAAACTATTCTATTATTTTATATAATCAATCATATTTATTAAGCACAAAATATTTTACACTGGCACTTTCTACTCATTTTTTTTTAAAAAAGTCAAAAGCATTTTATTTTTCTTAAGACAAAATTCAAAATCATATTTTGAATGAACCTGTTTATCATTAAAAAAAAAAAAAGCCCCTTTTGATTAACTTCATCTCATCTGCAAAGGATTTTATTTTTAACTTCTTGATTGCCATATGATATTGTATTTTCTAAAAATTCACTCACAAAATGTCATGAAAAAATGATACAAGTTTTTTTTTTTTTTTATAAGATACTATCAAAAAAATAAAATACAGGCAAAGTTAAGAAATATAAGATTTCTCAATTAATATACTTCAGTATTTTAATTCAGATTTTAAAAATACATTTCAGAAATTTCAATAAAACACATTGTAATTCTTCAAAAGATTAAATAAAGTATGCAATTTCAACATTAGTGAGTCAGGATTCAAAATCAAGATTTCACCTCATTACATCATGATAAACTTTTTATGTTTAAATTAAACTTCAGCAGTCATCACGAATTCTATAGTTTCCGGTTATAGTTCCCTATTTAGATTTTTTTTTTTTGATTAAAAAAAATATATAATACAATTATTTTAGAAATAAAATCTACATGCTAAAAAACTATATCTGGTTCAGTATTTAAAAAATACTGTCATTCTTTAACTTATGTATTTCTTTCAAAGTATAATTCAGCATTACAAGATTTTTGGAGACTAATAGTCATGGGTCAGTCTATTGTCAATGTTATGATGATAATTTTTTTTTTTTTTTCAGATACGACATATGGAATTTTAGCAATAAAAAATATATTCACAATTTTTCTTACATTCTTTCTATGTGTACATAAATTTTATAAACAATCGTAAACATTGAATACATATTAGTTTATAACATTTATACTGGTACTAAATTTATATAAGCTTCTATACTGGAAATGCATTGTTTTAATTCTGAGACTCGTTTCGGGGAACATTAACTCATATAATTCTTTTGCTTTTCATCCTTCCCTTTTTTTAAATTCCCCATTAATGGTCATACATGTACCTGTTTTTTATTGTGTCACAAATTTCACTTATAATTAATAAGTTGAGCAAACCTGGATTTAGAAATGAAAGGATTTATAAAATAGATTTTGTCATTCTTCTTTTTTTTTTTAAAAAAAAAATTAATGCAAAAATGTATGTGTAATATAGCACTGTATATTCATGATCCATAGAAGTAAATTGTATATTCTTTTGAATCCTTGATGTGTATAAATCCTTCAAAGCAATTACATTCACTTAATAAATTACTTTATTGTTGACTTACATTCATAGTTAAGAAAAGATTCTTGTCCTTAATTAAATATATAGAAAACTTATGTATGCACTTCAAATTCCAACTGAAATAGTCTTATATTTTTCATAATAACCAAATACACCATGCTATTCTATAATAAACTAAATGACACTCTCATAATATTATTATAACAGATTAGTCTTAACTTTGTTATTATTATGTAATGTATAAATTTTTTTGACAAATTAACTGATAACAAAATATCATAAAAGAACTTATAGATTCCAACCTAGAGATTGAATCACTAGTTACTTTATTAAATCCTTCAATTCTCCATTGCAGTCATATAATCAGCAATCATTAATTATGTGGTTTGTAATTTATTTTTCTTCACATCTAGATAAATTGGGACTGACAATTTCCATCTATGAAGATGTAATTTATTTATTTATGTAAAGTTCTAAATAAGAAACAATTAAAAAATCCTCTCAAAAAACTATTTTTCATTTTTGATTAAAATTATTAAGAATGGAAGCCTAATCAACATCACATATTTCCTATGAATTTAAAAATAGTTTTTTAAAAAAAAACTCAACTAGCCTTACAAAATTTCTTCATACTAAACAGGTTAAAAGAATAAAAGATATGATGAGACAATTTGAAAAATATTACCAAAACTGATGAACAATAAATACATACAAAATAGAACTGATAGATTACCAACTTCAAAGATCTGTGTCATAGTCAAAACTTTAAAATTTACAGCTCCTAATATTAATAAAAAATACACAAACTAAAAACAGATTAAAGTTGGAAAAACTTGCTACAAAATTTAAGATGAGCAATTATATGTATAATTAAATCTGACTTTTAAAATTTTATTCTCTATATTATTTACGATTAATATGCCTATGAACTGGATATCTGTTCACAATATTTTTTGTGCCAAAAAAACCATAAGTAACAACTTATAATATCTTCATGTTATAATGAAAATGTATAAATGATCTGAATGATTTAATCTATATAAATATAGTAATGGTGAATGATATTTGAAGAAGATTTAAGTTTTAAAATTTTTTTTACAAAAAAAAAAACAATATATATTTAGAAGTGCTTTTTTTTGGTGATTACATTTAAATATTATCAAATAATATATTATAAGAAGACTGAATATATACTTTAAAATGAATGCATATATCTTTTATGAAAAACAAAAAATGCCGAGTGCATTATAACACTATTTAAATAATTAGGCTTCACTAAGATTTAAGGAAAAAATCAGTGACCACGTTTTTACATTAAAATAAAACATCTAGCTCTGCTTCCTTCAATACAGTATCCATGGAAGTGCTATAATAATAATGAAAAATCCAAATTTGAATACTTAGTGATAATAATAAACATTTGTGTTATCAAGTTTGGGAAGAAAATATAGTTATATTACAAATTAAGTAATTATAATATAAATGTACCAGTATAACATCTTTATAAATCCAGACATAGACCACATGGTTATTTAACCCAGTGATGGATTTGAGAGATAGATTTCCTAGTCTAACTGAAAGAAACAAATGAACTCAATTTAAATGATCAAATGTTACATGATCTCCTGATTACTGATCAAATAAATATTTTATTTAAGATCAAAAATGCAAAGTTAATATGATAAAATACTATATATTAAAATATCATTTCAAATGTGTTTGATTTAGTTCAAAATTTGTATTAGTGATAAAAAAAAAAACTGATTTTATTTAAGAGTATTATATACAAAAAAAAATTTACATTGGGATATTTAAAACTTAAAAAAGAAGAGCAATTTTATTTATGATTATATATATATGCAGTGATTAAAAAAAAAAAAACCCCTTGGATATACAAGAACTCCAATAAAGATGATTCAGTATATTTTGCTTTGTGACAGTAAGAGATTTAAAAGCAAGTCTTAATTTGATTGATTCCCTACTAAATAAATGGGAAAAAAATCTCAGCTTGGTTAATTAAATGGAACTATCTTGCTCATCTTATCACTTGACCAACTCCCACGATTTTTTTATCAGTATATTCGATAAATTGTTCCTTTTTTATTTAGTCATTTTTATAAGCCAAAATTAGTTTTTAAAACAGATTATAAATACGCTTCTGACATTATAACGAATCTTAAAATAAAACGCCAAATACATAAAAGTAATGAACGAAAATCAGAGTTATTAATACTAAATATACAACAAACGATCTTTTCTTTAAAAAAAAAGGGGATATGTAATTATGTTTTGTTAATAATAATATTATACGTTTTATTAATAATGCCATGGCAAATAATGCGTTGCAATTTTTTAGATACGCATTAGAAATGATTTTATTCAAATGATATAAAAAAAAAAAGGAAAATGGTAAATAAGCCTAAATTCCAGTTATTATTTTTAATAGATAATAATGTCTATGACATAAAATACACACACACAGAAATGTTAATATTAACAATAATTATGCACTCCGTCAAGATTTCGAAAAATCAAAACAATGTTACATTTATTAAAAATCTATGTATACATTAATACTCAACTGAAAAATTAAAAAAAAAAACAACAATACGGCTTGACAACCATTTGAACTAGTCATTGTGTAGTAAGAGTCCTAAAAATCTTAATCACTTTGCAATTAATATGTAGTTAGAAAAATATACTGGGGTAAAAACAATATTAGATTTGAAATAAATAATTGACAGGCATTTTTAAAAATGAATAAAATACTTTAATCGGAGAGAAGGAAGTTAAAATTCTTAATAAACTACGAAAAAACAAATATTAATTATTTTTTAAAAAATATTTATTCAAGAAGTTTAACGTATTTATAAATATACAAAGTTGCAAGCGGATTTACAATTTAATGACAATAATAACCATGATTTGAATTATTTCGTTCATTAAAGTTTATTTAAGATCTATAAAAGTTTTAATTTCATATAAACTTTTAAAATAATAGAGCACAAGTGAAAACTTTATTCTTTTTTTATATTTCTAATGAGAAAATTAAAAAAAAAAAAACTCGTGGGTTTCAACCTCAGCGGTCACGCGGAATAAAAGGATACTTTAAAATAAAATTACAAACAGTTTGTAGTGGCAACATAATTTAAAAGTTAAAATATGGCTAACAAATAAATATTAAAAAGCATAGTAATCACTATATAGACACCAATATCATCAGTTGAAGTTTTTTAAAAAAAATATTAGATAACAATAATTAACTTACACTTAACGTCTCGATGGCCATCCCAGGTTGATGTTCAAACGCCATCTTGAAACACTTAAAACCGTAGATGGGAATCTTGACTTTCGAATGATATTATAATTAATATGTAATAAAACATATTTACTAATATAAATTAAATGGATTTTATTTCAAAATATAGAATCATCTTTCAATATTAGCTAATTTATACTTCGTGGAAATGCGAGAACGAGAAGTGGCGCCATGATTAAACTCTGAAACTTTTTGATTGCAATTCTAGAGTTGTCAGTTTTTTTAATTAGTTAATGTAATAAATAAATAAATTTATTATTAATAGTAAAGTATTGTTTTTCCGATGAAAGATCCAAATAAATGGTTTGTCAGAGAGGTAATTTTTTATTATTATTGCATATCATTATAAAAAAAATGTAAATTCATATTTTAAATTTTATTAATAAATTATTCTTGTAAATTAATTTAGATTTCATTTTTAAATGATCTGAAGTGATAGCGATAACAACTTTAAAAAAAATGTTCAGGGAAGTTGTTGAAATACTTTTATTCCTTCTTTTAAAAGACCGAATTTTTGTTTCTTGGACATCAATTGCTCATGTTGACCTTTGAAAGAGTAAAATACTTTCCTGAAGTTATTGGAAATAATGATATTTGCTCTATAACTTGTTTTAATTTGTTAGTGAATGTTTTCATAGCATTAGCTGATTGTATCAAACTAAGAAAAGTTACTATAAAGATCTTGGATGCATCCACTCTCAAATCATTAGCATCTTGTAGATTATATCATATCGAGGAATAAAAATGCAATATTATGTGCAGATGATAAGACTTTGTACACTCCAAAATTAAACTGATAGCTATATTTTTAAAAATAAGTTCTATCTGAAACAGGAAATTTATTGTTAATCTGCTAAATTTCAACAGCTGCTAAAATACTAATTTTACCAATAGGTGTGTTGTTGATACAACTAAATCTTTTCCGGAGTTCATTACAAAAAGAAATCAATTAGTTTTCTAACATTGATTGTATTATTAGTGACTTGGTTAAAAGAAATCGTATAATTTGATAGACATGATAAAATGAATATGGAATCGTAAGCAATTAGGATTATAGATGGCATAAATTCAGTAATTAATATTTTAGAATGATTGGATTAAAAGTAAAAAAAGAGATATAATTATTTTCTGATTTGTATCTAAAATACAGCATCATAATCTTTTTTAATCATTGGATTTGAACTTCTAAACAGTCTTTCGATTACTTTTATTTTAATGGCTCATGTTTTTATATTTGAAATACTTTTTGGGAATCATTTGATAACATTGAATAATAATAAAAGAATTCAGATGTTAATTTTTCACAATATATCCATTCTATCAATTTATTTACATTTGGATGATATTCAGCTTGAATCTTAAAATCAGAAGACCTGAATATTCAAATAACCAGAGAAAATCTAAAATATATTTTCTTCAAAAATATTGGAAAACTTTAGGAGTATATTTGGACATGAAGTTGTCAGTGTGATCTTAAATATGCATCTGTTTTAATTTTTAATTATAGGCTTGTGTTAATTTTATATAGAACCAGTAGATGTCGCGATGTATGCAATATAGATTATGTTGTGGAAATGGGATGGGGCAGAATATGGGGAGACTTAGAATGGGGAATGGAAAATAAAGTGGCTAACAGGTTTATCTAGGCATAATTAATGAGATATTCTTGACTTCGTTTAAGGAGAAGCCAAAATACATCAGATCACTTTTTTTTTTTGTAGTTAACCAAGACATATTGAAAAGAGCAAAAATTAAAAATTGCCAAAAAGAGCTTTTTTATGTTATGATTATATGATTATATTACAACTACTGTCATATATTATTTTGTTTTTATATAAAGATATTTTATTCTATATCATATCTAGGATTTATTTTTAATTTATAAAAAATAAAAAGAATTGAAAAGACTGGCATGATTGGCATGAATATCATTATTCTCTATAGCAAATGTATATTTTCAAAAAGTTTATTAAATTGATGTTAGTCAGAGATGAATGATGTTGATTCAGGACTCAAGAATAATTGTAGACATTTTTTCTTGTTTCAGCAGCATATTCTTTTTCTTTCACGAAAGTTACACCATCTAATGTAAGCTTTAGTAAGTAATAAATGCCAGATAATACATTATAAATCCCTATCCAATATCCTCAAGCTAGTTCCTAGCTTATGGCTTTCATTAATGAAAAATTTTGAATCTTAAAATGCTGTACCTGGGTCATTAGAATCTAATGTATATTCTTTCTAGCAACCATCATTTGATTCTGTTTACTATCAAGTTCTTAAGCCTATATTGAAAAAAGATATATGTTCTTCAATCTGAGCCATATAGCTTGTATAATCATATAGATTTGAGTTGAGTGTCTATTTATTATGGTGTCCTTAGTATTTTTTAACAACTATAAGCACCTCTGTCCTGCACTAGAATTGTTATAAAATCAATAAAATATGTGATTCCACCTCTTGCATTGCTGTTATAGCAGCATGCTCTTTTTCTTTCACTGCAAGCTTAGGTAACTAATAGATGTAAGATAAATTGATTTGGTTTAAAAACTTATTCTTTAATTTGGGCTGATGGCTTAATAAAACAGAGAAATAAATGATAGCTGTTAGAAGGAAGATGCGTTAGAACATAAAAATACAGGTATATTATTCAAAGATCCAAAGCTCCTCATTGATGAAAGCCATAAGCTAGAATTTAGTCTGGGGATATTGGATAGGGATTTATTAAGCATTATCATTTAGCATCTATTGGTTATTAAAGTTTCCATTAGGTGGAACAGCTAATGTAAAAGAAAAATGGGGGAGGGGTGCTATTGAAACAGCAATGTGTAAGCTGGAATGATGTGTTGTTTTATTGGTTTTATACCAACCTGCCACAGGATAGAGATTCTTATAGTTGTTAAAAATCTGAGGTTACCATAATATATAGACACTGAACACAGATCTATATGATTATACAGGTAAGTTGACTCAAATTGAAAATATTTGTTTTTCTGGTAGTCCGTGGAGGGACCGTACTGCCACCGTCAGATGGCGCTGCGACACCATCAACAACCAGCCCGAAGCCTGCAAGTGATAAATTTATATATGAAAGTGGCTAAAAATTGACAAATAAAAATGCCTGAGGATATATATATCCAAGAAATACATCAAAAGTATAAATTATAAAAAAAAAAACAAGAAAATCTTATAAAATTCAAATTAAAAAAAAAAAGAAATCGATGAAAATATGCAAACTAAGAAACATGGCGCAGAGAGAGCGGGAAATCCAAAAACATCAAATTATTTACCTTTCAACGTTTGCAAATACGAATCGGCAAATTAAGTAGCTTTCAATATTTGCCAACAATCAGATTTAAAAGCAACGGTTATATAAAGTAAAAAGAATATTACTGGTTTGAAATTATGGCATCTCGTCCAAAATGAGTCAAACGTAAAATCTACCCTCATCCCCAATGAAGAATTTCTATCCAAAAATAACTGAAATGGACAAATTAAATCAAACAAATACTTCTAAAATACAAATAAAAAAAAATTTGATCAAAAATAATTAAAAGCAACAGTTATGTAAAGTGAAAAGAATATTACTGGTTTGAAATATGGCTTCTCATCCAAAATAAGTCAAACGTAAAACTTACTCCCTCCCCCAATGAAGAATTTCTACCCAAAAGTAACTGAAATGGACAAATTAAATCAAACAAATGCTAAAATACAAATAAAAAAAATTCGATCAAAAATAATTAAAAGCAATGGTTATATAAACTAAAAAGAATATTACTGGTTTGAAATTATGGCATATCATCAGAAATAAGTCAAACTTAAAACCTACTCCCTCCCCCAATGAAGAATTTCTATCCAAAAATAACAAATTATTTAGCTTTAAAGCAGTTAATTGTTATCTGGCTTTCAAATTATGGTATATCTAAATTGATCAATAATATTTAAATAATTAAAAAGCAATAGACAAAAAATGATAATCAATGTAAAAAAGCAATACACAAAAAATAATTACCAAAGTCCTTCCAATCATTTGTTAAGCACTTGAATATGTTCAGCATAAAAATCCATTAAGAAGAACATTATTTTGATTTAGAATTTTGAAGCTTTAAACACACTTGATGGCAGAATTTTGAAGCTTTGAACACACCTGAATAGTAACAGAAGATTAACTAACGATGGTTATTTTGTGTAAAAAAATACAGCAAAGATTACAGAATTTTGAAGCTTTGGACATACTTTATAGCATTTACACAATTATGAGTTTCTCAATGTCCTGCCTTGTTTACAACTCTTCTTTAATTAAAATTATCAAATAATAAATGATTCTTTAGCATTTTGATAAAGAGAAATGATTTTCTTTAAAATATACTTCAGTACCATATTCTGGCAATTATATATAAGATGCATATTTCATTACGTTTTATTTAAACAAAGTTGCAAATTGAAATATGCCCTAATAGCTCTTTCTTACATTAAAAAAATATAGGCGCAAACAATGTATTTCCACAAAATATAACACCACCAATGCAATCCAAAATACGAAATGATTTTTCAGCATTTTGCCAAAGAGAAAATATTTTCCTAAAAATATACTTGTATATTTTCTCTTTGGCAAAATGCTGAAAAATCATTTCGTATTTTGGATTCCATTGGTGGTGTTATATTTTGTGGAAGTACATTGTTTGCACCTATATTTTTTTTAATGTAAGAAAGAGCTATTATGTCACATTTCAATTTGTAACTTTGTTTAAATAAAACAATGAAATATGCATATAGTAATAAAGTATATTTTTAAGAAAATATTTTCTCTTTGGCAAAATGCTGAAAAATCATTTTGTATTTCGGATTGCATTGGCGTGTTATATTTTGTGGAAGTACATTGTTTGCGCCTATATTTTTTTAATGTAAGAAAGAGCTATTACGTCACATTTCAATTTGCAACTTTGTTCAAATAAAACGTAATGAAATATGCATCTTATATATAATTACCAGAATATGGTACTAAAGTACATTTTAAAGAAATTCATTTCTCTTTGTCAAAATGCTGAAGAATCATTTATTATTTGATAAATTTAATTAAAGAAGAGTTGTAAACAAGGCAGGACATCGAGAAACTCATAATTGTGTAAATGCCATCAAGTGTGTTCAAAGCTTCAAAATTCTGCCATCAAGTGTGTTCATAGCTTCAAAATTCTAAATCAAAATAATGTTTTTAATGGATTTTTATGCTGAACACATTCAAGTGCCTGCTACAAATGATTGGAAGGACTTTGGTAATTATTTTTTGTGTATTGCTTTTTTACGTTGATTACCATTTTTTGTGTATTACTTTTTAATTATTTAAATATTATTGATCAATTTAGATATGCCATAATTTGAAAGCCAGATAACAATTGCTTTAAAGCAAAATAATTTGAGTTATTTTTGGATAGAAATTCTTTATTAGGGGAGGGGGTAGGTTTTAAGTTTGACTTATTTTTGATGATATGCCATAATTTCAAACCAGTAATATTTTTTTTAGTTTATATAACCGTTGTTTTTAATTATTTTTGATCGAATTTTTTTTTATTTGTATTTTAGAAGTATTTGTTTGATTTAATTTGTCCATTTCAGTTAGTTTTGGATAGAAATTCTTCATTGGGGGAGGGGGTAGGTTTTACGTTTGACTTATTTTGGATGAGATACCATAATTTCAAACCAGTAATATTCTTTTTACTTTATATAACTGTTTCTTTTAAATCTGATCATTTACAAATATTAAAAGCTACTTAATTTTCCGATTCATATTTGCAAATGTTGAAAGGTAAATAATTTGATGTTTTTGGATTTCCCGCTCTCTCTCCGCCATGTTTCTTAGTTTGTGTATTTTCATCGATTTCTTTTTTTTTTTAATTTGAATTTTATAGGATTTTCTTGTTTTTTTTTTTTTTTTACTTTCTATGTATTTTTTGGATATATATATCCTCAGGCCTTTTTATTTTTCGATTTAAATGAAGAAATTTTGATTTTAGGGGAGTAGGTCTTTCGTATTTTCATGGAATTTTTTTTTTTTAATTTGAATTTTATAGCATTTCCTTTTTTTTTTTTTATAATTTGTACTTTCGATATATTTCTTGGATATATATTGTAACGGACGAAAGCTTTCTGGAATCGCATACACTGACCACAAGGGTGCCACTAGTCCGAAAATCAGAACTAGACATTTATTTTAAGGGTGGGCAGGATATGCGAACCGAAATGCGCCGAACTAAACTCAGGGAGAAACAAGAGATCTTATGGATTGGTTACACAATTGAGAAATAAAAGTACCAAGACAAATGTCAGCCAAATAAATTTAAACAATTTGAAAATTTTATTAAAAGTTGGACAATAGAGTAAAGAAATCTAGCCACGAATACAAAAGTGACTTATATTAACATATGCATATTTACCAGGGAGTGCACAAGAGTACGGCAAACATGAAGACATTAAACATTTTGGCAGCAAAATTGTCTCATCTAAAAATATAAGAAATGGGTAGGATAATATCTTCCTGCTGGCAATTTATAAAATTACAAAAAAACAACAACTCTAGCTTCCTGATTCAGCGATATGAAAACAGTTACGATCTTGTAGGAAATCAACGAAACCAGCGCGGACGATTGATCCATAGCATTCTAACTGATGTTGTTATAAAGCCGCAGGACTGCTGCGCGTAATACTACTTTTAAAGCAAACGTGGTTGATCTCACATACAAGACAGCAAAAAGATATTTGATCACAATCTTACGTAATCTAGAAAGAAATCACTACTTTCAGCAACCAGAAGAAAGAACCTGATAAATAGCCAGCAAAAAGATTTTGTTGTTTGCAAAAAGCGCAAACCAAACGTGTTTAAAAATTAATTATTTCACAACAACAACTAAGGGCAGGTGAGTAAATAAAAATTACAAAAACTGCCAAATCATTTTGCAGTAGTTAATGAAATAATTAGGCGTATATTAAACATATAAAATACAATCTCCCAATGCACTCCCTGATAAATGAAAATTGAAAACAAACTTGGAATCTTACAACTAAGATTCCAAGACACACTTTAAATACTAGAAAAAGTAAATACAGATAATAAATAATTAATACAACTTTATAACATACTTATTATTAGATTGAGCGGAGATTTAATTAAACAATTTATTTACCCTGGCTAGAATAAGAAAAAGTTTAAGCTTACGGTAAGGCAGAGTTCTAGTAATTTTCTGACGAGTGCGCACTTTTAATAATAATAGTTCATCTTTCAGGTGACTTCTCTTTATGACAAAGGCAAGTGTCGAGGCAAATTGGGAATCCGGCTCTGTCAGAGGTTTTTTGCATCGCGAAAGAACATCCTAGAGATTGAGGCTCGTCCTTATTTAAATTAGCAATGCATCTTATTGTTTCTAATACGTATAGCAGCATTTGTTGACATCTTGAAGGCAAATTTCAAAAATTATCTTAAATGTATGAAGTTCCACAGGTTAATCAGAATACGGAGTATTTGCTTGCTCAAGGCTCTATAGAACAAGTAACAACTATCCTCTCTAAAATTGGCGGGGCGATTTTTATCTTTGCTACATTTCCCGCTCAATCCAATCTAAGAATTCTACCCAGGAATTATTTTAAACAAAAACAAAAAACAGCATCACAAATAAATCTCCACTTTTAGAATTAAATTAGAACTGATAAAAATAAGAGAGGAATGTAATCACACGTTTGCTTGTTTTTTAATTAAATGGATTAAAAACAAGCAGTGAAAGTAAACTATTTTAAAATCAATTCTATAAACATTAAAATGATCTATTTTAAATATAAACACATATGTGTTTTAAATAATAATAAAAAAATTTAACATTAGACATTTAATGAAAATTAAGTTGTTTTTTCCTTTTTTTAAATTTTAGTAATAAAACCATTGAATCAGATATCAATCCGGTTCAATATATATCCTCAGGCATTTTTATTTTCCGATTTAAGTGAAGAAATTTTGATTTTAGGGGGGGGTGATAGGTCTTTCTCGTATTTTCATGGAATTTTTTTTTTAAATTTGAATTTTATAGCATTTTCTTGGGTTTTTTTTTTTTTATATAATTAGTACTTTCGATGTATTTCTTGGATATATATTGCCTCTGGCATTTTTATTTGTCAATTTTCAGTCACTTTCATATATAAATTTATCACTTGCAGGCTTCGGGCCAGTTGTTGATGGTGTCGCAGCGCCATATGACGTTGGCAGTACGGTCCCTCCATGACTACCTTTTTTCTATTTGGACTGATAGCTCGATAGTAAAGCAGAAAGGTAAATGGTGGCTACTGCATTGTTGTAAAGATCCATGGATACTATTTCATGGTCCAAAGCTTCTCACTGATAAAAGTCATAAACTAAAAACTAGTCTGGAAATATTGGGTAGAGAATAGTATTGGATAAGGATTTATTAAGCACTACATTGTTAATATAGTTGTGGTGAAAGAAATAGAGTATGCTACTGAACAGCAATTATGTAAGCTGAAGTCATAGGCTTGTGATTTTGTTCCCAGGCAAATTCAAGAAAAATATTACAAAAGCTAGATTTATATATTATTTGAAAAGTTCTAACAAGTTTAAAATTAGCTGGGTATCAATTTATTCATAAACAGGGTTTTTTAAAAGTTATTTTTAGTACAGTGTAAAGGCAATTTCATGAAAAAATGTCATATATAAGTTTGATAAGCATAGTTTCTAATTTGAAAGAATTAAAAGCAAAAACTTCATTTTTTTTAGATTTATAATATGATGATTCTTAATATTAATTAGAGACATTTAAAGAATATACATTGTATATCATTTGTCATGTATAGGATTAGATCAGCATAGGTCAATGTAAATTAAATTTTGACCAGCTATTTTGTTTCATATTAATGAAAAAGTCAATAAGCCGTTACTCATTTTGGAAATTTAAATGTAAAATATAAATTTTGTCAAATGGTTTGGATAGTACAAGGGGATAATTAATAGGATTAGAAAAGATTGCATAGGATTGTAGAAATGATTTCAAAAATTTTCTTACTGGATTACCGGTAAATTGAATAACTAGACTAGTAGGAAGAATTTAGTGTAAATAGATATATAAGATAATATAACATTTAATTATGATTTATATTTGTGACAATGTTGGCAAATAATTTGGAATTTGACTAGAATTGTAGTCTTGTATCACGCTTACATAAATGGCTAGAATTAGAATGATATGAATGAATTACTGTTGTTAAAGCAGAGCTTAATTTCTATCTATAGAATATAAATATAAAATAACAGCACCCAGTCTTGTATTTCATATTACTAATTAATGAAGTCTAATAAATATGTGTTGTTGTTTTTTATTTATAAGTAGAATCTTAACTTCTTAAATAGATCACATGGATATATTCATATAGTTACTTATAAATATTGGCTGCAGAAAGAAATTGTCTTTATTGAAAGCAGCTCTTTTGATTCTTTTTTGAAAATTGAAGACACCGAGGAAGTAGATTTCTACCGTACTCTATACATTTTTGCACTGTAGCTATTATTATTATGTGATTGTTCTTATAGTAAACATATATGTGCTGCTTAACAACATTTATCATTCTACATGGTGAATTTACTTACTTTAACATGGTCTGTTTTCTCAGATGCTTGATATTTCTTAATTTAAGACATCAGTTGAGTTTTTCATTTTTGAGCTTTCTCTTTTATATTATCATGAATAACAAAAATAAATGATAGCCCTCATAGGCAGAGGTTGCTAAGAATGTCTGAGCTATGGACATAGACTAATGATCTTTTATTTAACTGAACTGCATTGTTAAACTCTATTAAGTTGAAGTAAAAATGAAAAGAATTGATTTGAAAAGTGGACATGTACATTATTTTAGAGACATAAATATTTGAAGCTTACATCAATTCATTATAAATAAAAAATGGAAGAAAAATATTGTTGATATTGAATGTATATTAGATACAGTAATAAGGTTAGTTTTTCCCTTAATGGAAATCAGTTTATTTCCCAACAGATTCTCATCCGGATGAAGTAGGGGATTTTTCTTTAGATATACGGAATGGCTTTTGATCAAAATAAATAATATTTTATACTTATCATGGGAGATTTTAATTCCAGTATTGGAAAATTGAAAGATAAAAATGTTGTGGGAAGACTAATAGAGTCAGAAGTGAGAATGGACTAAGTGTTGTGGGATTTTCTGGGAAAATAAAAGATCAGTATATTATAAATCCATTTTTTATTTGAAAAAATTCTGAAACAAAGGGAGTGGAAGTATCCATATGAAAGTATAGCAGGGCTGGATTATATTTTGACTAACAGAACATATCCATTTCAAGATGGCATATCATACCATTTACACCTTTTTAGACACTTTATGAATACTTTTATTTTGCTAAAAAAAATCAAGTCAGATGTCACATGACCTAATTTTAATAAAACTCGTGTTACAAATGTTATATATAGAATTCGCAAAACAAAGCTTGTTAAGAGTTTGTTTTGCGAACTCTATGTATAATACTTTTATTTGTATTAAACTAACAGTTTCGACTGTCCTGCAGTCATCATCAGAGCTCTTGTTAATTCTATTTCTGATGATGACTGCAGGACAGTCGAAACTTAGTTTAATACAAATAAAAGTATTGATAAAGTGTCTAAAAACTTTTGGTGTAAATGGTATGATATGTTATAATAGAAATCAATACATTGGAAAAGAAGAAGTAGAAAATTATTTCAAGATGGTAATGTACTTGGTAAATTATAATTTCATTTCTTATTCTTTTATGCATTGATTTATATATATATATGTATATTATGCCATTTATACATCTTTTTATAGTGCAATTAAATAAATTTTATTCCTTGATATTTTTTATGGTTTCAATTCTCCATCAGCATTATTAGAATTGAAATAACTAATGAATATTGCTGGTCTGTCAAAACCATAAGAAAATATCAAGGAATAAAATTTTTCGTTTGCATAAAAGTGATTAAGAAGTGCGTAAATCATACATGATGCAAAACTTAAGAAACAAAAACTATTAAAAAAGATATTATTAAATGTTGATATTTCTGTCAGTGATTTTAAGCTAGAACTTGCCAATTATTTGAAAATATTAATAGACCTTGATAATGGATCAGACTTGAACAAAATGAATAAGAAAGTAACAACTCTATTAAAAAAGCTTGAACATATTTAAAAATGATGTATGTAGAAAAATCAAATATCTGAATTTTTTTAAGATGTTATGGAAAATAAAGGTAATAATCATGTAAGGAATTATAACTGAAATGATAGAGAAAGCTATCGAAGATAGCAGAAGTCTCAAAACTGTAACACATCATCTTGATATTTAAAGAAAAGTTATTTCAATGATAAGAAAAAATGGCACTATTACTAAAAAGATGAAGTGTTTTACAAAATATATTAACAAGAAAACAAAGCGCACCTACAATTATAGCAACATTTTTGAAATGCCAAATATTTTAAATGAAGAAGTGAGACACACATTCTATGAGGAATAAAAAAAACTCCAGGAAATGATGGAATTATTATCAATATTTTAAAGGCAACAAGTGAAATAGAGAAACTGTTGACAAAATTATATCAAGTGCTAAAATAATAAAGATATATTAGATGATTGGAAGTACTCAGTAATGATACGTAAAGATATTAAAAATTACAGACCTATCAATTTTGTACAATATCTTTATTTAGATCATTTCTATTCATCAACAGAGAATTATGGATTTAAAAGTAGTTTTCGCACAGTAGATGATATTCACGTAGGAAGAACTAATGAGTATGAGTTATATTTTTATTTTATGGGTTATGAAATGATATTTGACTCTATAAATATATCTGCAGTAATTAAGATTTGAAACATTAAGATACAGATGCAGGATATTGTTGAAGACTGTTTATCAAAATGCAATCACAGTAATTAGATTACATAGTGATGTTACGATTAACATTGATAGGAATGTATGCGGGAGAAATTTCATGTCTCAAAAACTTTTTACTGCAGTTTTACAGAAAATATTTTGCAGATTTAAATGGGAAGTTAAAGATATATATGCAACTTATTTAAGTCATCTAGATTTTGCAAATAATGCTTTAAGAAATATTAGAACTATCACATTAAAACAAAAATAGTGGGAATAAAGATAAATGATAAAAGATACGTCTAATGCCTTTTTGTAATAGAGGAAAATAAAGATTGTTAATAATAAATCAGAAGTTTAAAAGCTTCAAATAACTTGGTCAGATCAATAATACAGATGGAACCAAAACTGAAATTATAGACTTACACTTGGTCGGAATGCTTTAGTAAAAATAATTTAATATTAAAAAATATATGCCCATGTGTTTGAAATGTAGGATTTTTAATAGATGTATTTTATTAATTCTTAAACGTGCATCTGAGACTTAGATGCTTAACAGAAGAATAATTCAAATATTTCAAATCATATTACAAAGTATGGAGAAATAAATATCTGGAATAAAAAACAAATATTGACATCATTGAAAGAATTAAATGACTAAAACGGAACTGGATGAACATATTGCTTAAAGAGATAATAAATGAACAGTTGAAGTCTTAAACCAGATCCCAAGAGATTATAAAAGACCTAGAAAGAGATAAAAAAATTTACTGAAATGATATGATGAAGGGAAGCAATTTGGAGAGACATTCATCCTGTATTGAATCAGTAATGATTGGAAATAATGAAATTGATTTATAAGTTTTATATTTATGTGCTTTATTTTTCTAATATTTTCTTTTTTACTATAACTTACAGATTCCTTTGAGAATATGTATCCCTATAAGATAAAAATATAAGTTTTGTTAGACATTTTACATTATTGTTAAAAATCTTGCCCCAATTGCCATTTATTTTCTTTATCCATTTGTATATTTCATGAAAATTAAATCACATCTTATTATCTATTTGGTTGTGAAAGTTGTATTAAAACCAGGCATATGAGGGTTAAAATCTTTACTTATTTAATGTTAGTTTTATGACATGTTTTTCTAAAACTTATTTCCATAGGTTTTAAATACTGCACAATCTTCCAATAAGTGTAAGAATGCTTCCTTTTTAATACTGCACATTGAATATATTAGATTCATGTTCTTAATTTATTGTTTATGAACAGTTTTGCTGAAATTATACTGTGTGAAATATTAATAGTAAATTTCATATATGATTTTGATGCATTTATTCTTTGAAAATATTTAAAGACTTTTGGCTATTATTGTGTCCTTTATTATTTGTAATTTATATTATTTAAGTTATATTGGTATTGTTTTGTAAGTCTCATAGTATAAGTAGTTATTAGATCACAGAAGAAAGAATTATGTTGTTAGGGCATCATAAAAAGTTTGAGCACCAGAAATAATAAGACTGAAACTACACAAAACCATGTTTTATTTATGGGTTTAAGTTCAGGCATTTTATTAGATTGATGTCAATCGATGCTTCTGATATATATGTATGTAGTTTAGGTCAGCCATACTCAACCTGTGGCTCACCAAGATTTTACGTGTGGCCCAACAGTTGACTGATGGTTAAGACACAAATGACACTTATCTTTCCATAATGTGAGAAAAAAATTTGGCTCAATTAATGAATAACACTTGCGATTGATTTTTTTTTTTTAAACAAAAGGGGGGGGTCTGCCTTTATTATTAATGACTAATCACTTGGATTTGATTTTGATTTTTTTTTTTAATGTTGTGCTAATAATGTTAACTTAATATCCTGTCATAACTGCACCAAATCTGTTATTTTATACATGAATTAATATTAACACAAGCATGTAAAATACATTTATAAGATGGAATCTGGACTAGTCCGTTATTTTAAAGGTAAAGTGAACTATGACATGATTATCATAAATGATTTGAAAAACTTGTAGTTGTTTTGTAATGTGCTATTTTATATCAAACTAATTTAAACACCTTTAATGACATTTTCAAGCAACGAATAATCGATATTTCAAAATATTTGGGAAAAGGAATATTTTGTTGTATTAAATAACAAAGATTCAGCAAGATATTTAATTTATTGATCGCTCTTATACACAAACATAAATCATTTAATGACATTTTTTTCATGGCTCTTTAATAAATGAAAAATTAGCTTTTTTCAAGAAATCATTGCAACAAAAACAGCAGTGACATAAGCATCATATGAAATGTTACATACTTGGCAAAAATATGTAACCATTTACTAATGCTGAAGTTGTGAAAAAATGTTTCATAAATGCTTCCAATAGATTATTTGATAATAGAACAATAAAAATCAAATAATATTACAAATTAAGAAACTACAACTCTCAGGTTTTACCTGCATTAAATGCATTGAAGATATTGCAAAACAATTTCTGATATTATAATAGAAGATTTGAAAAATTTTCAAATATTTTAGTTTGATTGTTGATTCTAACACTAACCTTTCAGCAATATCACAGTGTGCCATTTTTATCAGATATTGTACTGAACAGAATTCATTTCATGAAGATTTTTTGAAATTTCTTCTTGTGAAGGATCAAATCAAAGGTAGTGATTTTCTCGATAATATTAGTATTTTTCTGGAGAAGAATATTGAAATAAAAAAATTGGTTTCCATGTGCACTGACGGATGTCTTCAATGATCGGATCTAAAAAGGGATTTGCTTCCTTATTAAAAAAAAAAAAACAATTTAATAAATCTCATCATTTTACTATTTAATTCATCAGGAAAACTTGGGAGCATGTATATCCATAAAAGAAGTAGATGCTGTGATAAAACTCATCATAAACATTGTGAATTATATTTGAGTCGAGAATTGAATCACAGAAAATTTTAAAATCTTTTGGAAGAAATAAATAGTAATTATGTTGATATACTTTTGCATACTTTCGTGCGATGGCTAAGCATAGGTAAAGTTGTGGATCAGTTTTTTTCATTATGGCAAAACATTATTTCATTCTTACAACAAAACAATAAAGTTTATAATGAGTTTGACAATGATGGATGGTAGTGTCTTTTAGCTTTTTTATGCGATATTACAGAAAAATTTTGTAATCTTAATATTAGTTTACATGGTGAAAATAAAATTATTTCGCAAATGGCAAATAAAGTATTTGCATTTGAAGAAAAATGAAATATTTATTACCAAGAGAGGTGCAATAACAAATACTACACCATTTCCCAAGGGGAACAAAAGCTAAGCAAGATGGTATTGGCATTTCTTTAGAAACCTATACCATCATTTCAAATTATTTAGCTGCTTATCGAAAGAATTTAAATGCAGATTTCCAGATTTAAGAAATATTAAGGATTGTCTTTTACTTATAGAAAATCCCTGACACTTAGAAATAGCAACTATTACACAATTAGCTGCATTTCGACTTTATTATATTAAGCTATTTGTTGAATTTAAAAATGATATGAATTTGGAGGTCATTTTTAATAAAAAAAAAAGGGAGGGAAAAAGGAGTAAATGGAAATTTGGAAATTAGTTCCTGAAAAATATAAAACTGTCAAAAGGTGTGCACAGATGTTGCTCACATTGTTCGCATTGATATATCTTTGTGAATCGATCTTATTTGAAAATGAAGTATGCAAAGAACATATATAGAAGCAAGCTTACTGATTCACATCTTTATGATATATTAAGAGTAGCATGTAGTATTATAAACTTCATTTATCTAAAATTGTTGAAACTTTGTCTCAATATCAAAAATCGCATTAATATTTAAATAAATGTTTGGATTAAATAAAAGTTATTGTTTTATTAACCTGTTAATTATAATATAAAGTACAGTGGTCTACAACCTATGTCATGCACAAATTAAGAAGTCAGACTTTTTTCATGAGATACCAATTGGTTTGCCAATTACTGATATAGCACATTGCTTGGCCTACTTGATATAGCAAACCAATGTATGTGGCACAATTAGATAGTATTAAATTAAGATTCATTTACCTAAAAGGAACTGCATTATTATAATTGCAAACTTGAGTCATGTTTGCTGCTGCATTAATTTTGTTATATTATGGTCCATAATATGTCAGAATCATTGTTGTATTGAATATTTTGAGCTATGATTAATTAAATTTATAAAAGCCTTAATTTTTTTTTTTTAGTTATATTAGTCAAATTTAGATATTTGACAATTTTCATTTTTGATCAAGTATAATAGAATGGTAAAAAAAATTGTTTGGTGTGATCAGAAATTCTGATGAGGTTTTTTAACTTATTGTCATAGTAGATTGATATAGGAATACATTTTTATTTTAAATTTTTCCAATGAATCTAAAATTGTTTTTTGATTTCCACATGACATAAATATATGCCTTGAATATTAGTTATCATTAGATAACATAAAGTAGAATATAGTTCATCAATGGAAATCTTGAGCAATAAGTTTTTTCAGGATAAATAGTTGTCATATCCTGCATTTTCTAAATAATTTTTATGGCTTGTATTAAATTTTGATACTGGGTAAATTGATTCTAAAAGAAATTTTTAGTTAACTAAATTAAATGATCTATTTTAATGCTATAATAATCAGACAAATTCCTTTGCTTAAATAATAATTTCAGAGATTTTAATATTTACAATTTCATTTAATGTTGGTTATAGTATTCTATCAAAACATTTTTGAATCATTGTTTTTAATCGTAATTGATATTTAATCATTATTCACTGATAATTATTGTTTTGCTTCTTTTTTTAATACAAAAAATATCTTCTTACTAATATATAGCTACTTTATATTTTCTAAACACATTTATTTTAGTTCATATATAAAATATTAATAATTGTATAATCTGTAAGTATGGGATTGAATTATTTACTACTGATATGTATGTATTCTTTTAGTTTTTTATCTACAGCAGAATTTCTTTCCTTTTGATATACATTTCATTCCTAAGTTTTTTTCTTACACTATTGGTTATTTGAATTTTAGTAGCTTTAAATTTTATTTTCATCATTGATAATATATTTCCATTACATACAAATTTGATTGTTAAGGGCTTTGGTTTACCATTGAATGAATTTCTTTTATATGTGGATACTTGACTTCGCATAATTCTAATGTTTTTAAATTTGTATAAACGAGTTTACTCATTTTATAAAAATTTAATTTCAAACTTATAAGTATTTTTAATATATCACAAGTGTTTTTTTTTTTTTGTAGATAATCTCTTGGCGGTCTGCAAGCAGCATAGTTTGGACAATAATTATTCAATTTTTAATAATTCATTTTTTCTTATTTGTGTCTACCATTGATATTTTACATCCGACGGAATGGTTGTTAGGTATTTGATATATAATATTATGAATATTAGAATTAATATATATAGTAACATTACAGATTTCCTAAAGGGAATCCAGGTGGTCGCATCTAACTGTAATCGGATTTAGGGTCTTCATATAGAAAGCTATGAATGATACGATTTGACTTTAATCTAAAATTGAATCCATTTCAAACAAGATAATTTAAAATTAAATATTTAATAATGATACAATTTAGGCTAATTGATCCACTCTTCGCCTTTGTTGAGTGTTCCGTTATGTTCAGTAATCGAACTCAGGGTAGTTTTTACATTAAACTCTTCAGGGGGTTTCCATCAATATGCTATAGTAGTAATAATACTTCATATAATTCAATAGATTTTTAAAGTAATTTCAACCAAGTTAACGGGATATTAATTAAATTAATATGTATATGGATATGTGCATTCAATCTTATTTTGTTTCGGAAAATAAATAAAATAAATCAGAGACCTCCTTGAATTTAAAACAAAATTTAACATATTTATTAACATTTACAATTTAAATTTATTTTATATAACAAGAATTTATAATTATAAGTGCTTTACATACATCTCTACTATTTTATATCAAATATAAGTAATACCTTCCCATATATAGTAGATATGCATTATAAAACGACCAGGTTTTAATAAATGGTAAAAACAATAAATAAAATTATATAATTTCAACAAAAAAATTATAATGATACTAACTAACTAAATTTAATATAAGTATTATATGTATAAATAAAGATTTTTATATTGTCCAATCCTTGTATAGGAATTCCAGTTTTATAAGAACCCCCTTCTATGTGTAGTCTTATTATTATGAATAAAAGATCTCACACCCAAGGTTGTTAATCATTCACACAAGAATAATAAACAAATATTACTAAGTTAATTATATTACTAATAAACAAAAATTCTGTTGTGACGAATAAAATCAATATGAAGAATAATAAAATCTTACCTCCATATTAAGTTATTTTTATTTACCCCGGCCAAGTCGCTTTATGGGAAGTCCTAAATTTTATTTTAAAAAAAATATTTAAATCAACGATCTTTCCATTTCGCTTCATCTAATAACTTTCTTAAATGGACTATTTCAACGTAAACAGATTCAAGCATTGGTGGTCAAGAGGTCAGCTGCTTTACAAGTAGTTGTCCCGGGTTAGCGGGTTTGCTTCCCGGCTGATGCTATGACACATGAGAAAAAAAAAGATAGTATGATATATTAAAGTTTGATGGTATTGTCCTATTCCTTTCCATAATTTGCGGAGTAATGTTCATTAAGAATAAAGTTCTTTATTTCCTGGTCATCAATCATCGGTGAGGCAATCAGCATATTTCGTTGTTATTAAATGTTCCTCTTGCGTGATGTTGACATCTTCTTCCATAAATTATTTCCATATGAATTGAAATTGTATTTTGAATTATATAAATGAAAAGTACACATATACTTAAGGCATTTCTGTAGGCATGAGTAATCACATTATTTTTAAATCAAACAATAGCATTTTAATCCTATAACAAAATGGTCTTTATTTATGACACATTTTATTACACTTATAATCTTCTTAAAATTATTTAGTTTAAATAATAAATATTTTCTAATGAAATTTATCTTCTTTATGATTCCAATTTAGAACGATCTTATTACACGTTTCTCTAATTAATAAATAAAAAATACATATAATTTCGCTTTGAAATTATAATTGATAATGTTAAAGAGTAATTTATTTAAATTTTGTTTTAAATTCAAGGAGGTCTCTGATTTATTTAATTTATTTATTTATTTTCCGAAATAAAGTAAGATTGAATGCATATACCCATATACATATATTAATTTAATATCCTGGTAACTTGGTTGAAATTACTTTTAAAAATCTATTGAATTATATGAAGTACATCTGGGTCTTATTTTATGCGGATTTTTTAAATGCGATTTTGAAGTTACGCAATTCATATCTTTGTATGCGATAAAAATTATTAGATCAGAAGTCGAGCTCTGATAATGCGCTATTACTTTAAATATTGTAAATTTTGCGCACTCACACATCATATTTAAAGTAATAGTGCATTATCGGAGTTCGACTTCCATCTAATAATTTCAATATTTTCAGTGCTTTATAATAGTACTGTAATAGATTTTATACAAAAAAGAAGTTCATAATTCACTTAAAATCAGGATTTCCCCATTTTCTATACAAACAATAAATTTTACAAGATTATAATGTAAATCTGTTCAAACATTATAGATGCATATACTATGCATGTTGTTTTTGCATTTTAAATCACATTCTATTTTTGCTTTTTTAAAAAAGAGTACGTAATCAATTAATCATTTAGGGTCCGCAAGTTTATTTTTAAAAGGTGAGTAACAGCGGGGAGCACAATTAAATTTGACAATTAAAAATTAAAATCTGATTTTTAATTATAATTAACAATTTAAAAATTAGTAACATGGTCTGAAATTAATGTGATGTGAAACAATAAAATTTGATTTTAAACGGAATTGAAAATTAAAGAGAAAAATAGAATTTAATTTTTAATTATTAGTTTTAATTAAATTTTGCCCAACAGTGGTGAGTAGGTGTCTTTTTATTATCATAAATCGTAAGTTCTTATTTTTATTTTAAATTTTTAGTTCACCCTAATGGAGAGGGAAAAACACCCAAGAAAATGAATTTCTTTGGAAACAAAATTTTCAATTTTAGATCGCTTAGCAAAATGGCAAGGATCAACAGCGATTGGAAAATATTTTAGTTTGGGTGAATGTACTATTAGAGCAATTTAAAAAAATGAAGTTGGCACTAGTTGTATTTCCTCTTGTGATGAATCTGATGTCTTACTAATTCACAAACGAACTTGCATATTGTCAAATAACAATAATGATTAAAATATTGTACATGTATGAAAAAATGTAAAATACTGTAAATTACGCATAAAAATATATTGTTTTGAATAAAATTAAATACTGTGGTTAATAAAAAAAAGTAAAAAAGGTTTGCCTTGTATCAATTTTTTTCAAATTTGAAATTTTTTATTAGTCATATTTTATTTTTATTTTTTTTATGCGAATTTTAAAGTAATTTTATGTTGTTGCTTTGCTTTTATGCGATTTTTGAAAATTACAGTACGTATCCCCCATTTTTCAAGATAAGTCTATTTTTGTGCGATTTCTTTTGTGCACGTTTTTTGAAGAACCTATCTACCGCATAAAACGAGATCCAGGTGTATTATTACTACTGTAGCATATTGATGGAAACCCCCTGAAAAGAGTTTAATGTAAAAACTACCGTCAGTTCAAATATTGAACATAATAGAACAATCAACAAATGTGAAGATTGGATCAATTAGTCTAAATTGATATAATAGAATCCTACTATAGTTAGATGTGACTTCTTGGATTCCCTTTAGGAAATCCATGTCATTACATATGGCGCCCAAATCTTAGGGGCACGAAACAATAGTTTACCATTGACTTACATCCATGATTTTAAAAAAAATAATTTTTTTTTTAAATAATTTTTATGAAATATAACGATAGATAATTTCAGCTATCAAAGGATGATATAATTGTAATGTGAAATCGTAAAATAATGAATAATAAAAATAAATAGAGACCTTGAAATAAAATAAACTTTAATTAAATAGATCAGTCAGTCGCTTAAAAAAGACAATTTTAAAATTAGGCATTAAAATTAATAACATCTATAAAAAGTAGGAAAAGTTAGAATTATATTAAAAGGAAAAGATATAGCATAAAATCCTATGGCAAATAATCTTAATAAATAAGGAATAAATAAATTTATAACTAAATGAATTTATGATAACTAGAAGTAGAAAAATTTTAATTAATGCGACAATGGAAGGTGTTAAAAATTTACCAAATATTAATGTTTGTGAAAAAGGAGAAAATAATAGAAATATTGGAGAAGGATCTTTAATAATGCAGTCATCAGAAATGACTACGATTGAGAGTGATTACTCTATACCAACACTTACTCCTGATGAAATGATGGTTCAAACAAATGTTACTTTAAATGATGAAATATTTCAAATAGTTACACTTGATAAAGAACAAAAAAAAGTAACAAATAGCGATGACTCCATTCTCAACCAGTTAATGATGATGGTAAAAAGTTTATCAATAGACATGAAAAAGCAAAATAATGAGATGAAAGAAAACACAAAAATTCAATTTGATGAATTAAAGACAGAGATGAAAGAAATAAAGGAAGACATTGATGAAAGGGATGTTAATGTCAAATAAGATTTATAGAATTTGGAAAACTAATTGAAAGTAAAATAGGTGATAAATTTTACTGAAATAATACATTCTTGAGACAGTTTTAAAACTGAAGTTAAGGAAAATCAAAAACAATTCCAGAAGGGAATAAATAAAGAAATGATTAAAATACATTCAGAAACAAATTGCTCTATAAAAGAACAAGATCAGAAATTAGGAAATTATGAAAAGAAAATTCAAGCATTAGAAAATGATAATAAATGCGTCGGAATTAAACAAGATTTAATTGAAAATGAAGTATACATAGTTCAATAAATAAAATACAAGATGTCCAAAATATAAAAAAATCGAAAAATGACAGTGATATAACAAAAGGTAAATTAGACCTCATTTTTAAACTAATTAACATGAAAGATCCATTCATTTATACATCTGGCATGGTTTTTTTCCAAAGTATAACAGTAATTTATACTATATAATTATATACACAACTTTTCACTTCTTTTTCTTTTTAAATTATAGCTCCATGATAATAAATATATAAATTCAACATTCCTTTTCTTTTTAAAACTTGTTTTTATTCCAAACTATAATTTTCTTTCTCTTCCATACAACGTTTCAACTACATTCTGTAGTCATTATCAAAGATAGGGAAGGAGGAAACTTGATAATGACTACAGAATAAGGAGGAAACTTGATAATGACTACAGAATGTAGTTGAAACGTTGTATGGAAGAGAAAGAAAAATATAGTTTGGAATAAAAACAAGTTTTAAAAAGAAAAGGAATGTTGAATTTATATAATTTATACTATGATTTTTAGAGTAATTTTAATTGCATATTGATGATATGAGATATACTATGATAATTTTCAATCAAAATTTTTTTCAAATTAATTTCAACTTTATTTTCATTTATATTTACTCTAATTAATAGGACCACAATTGAAAATAAACTAATAAATACAAAACCTATTTGCATTAACTTATTTGTGAAGTGTATTTAAAATATGAAGATCTTACAAATGTTTGAATATATCTGTTTAAATGCCTGTTTTTCACACTTAATTTTTATAATATATAAATTTTATTAATGTGATTTAATTGCAAAAATTAAAAGTGGAAATTGAATATTTTATTATATATTAAATAATAAAATGCAGAATTAATAGAAAAGATAAATAGTCTAATTGTAATAAAAAAAACATATATCAAAAGAATATTGGCAGTGGTTTTTGAATTGGAATAGTAATTAAATTATATTTCTGAAAGATATTTTTTGGGATGGAAGATGTAAATAATTAAGTGTACAAAAAATGAAATCCTTATTAATATGATAATATAGCTTTAATAATTTATCATTAAAGTTTTATTAGCTTGGAATATATTTTGAATTTCTTCATTCAGATGGTTCTTGATATTTATTTTGTTCAAAGGCATTCCAAAAGAGTCATATATATTTATTAAAAGAAAGATAATGTTATTAGTAGATAGTCGGCATAATGGAAGTGTTTTTTGCTTGTAATTTGAAAAAGATTTGAATATCTAAATAATAGAGTACCATGACTAAGCAACAACTCGTCTCTTATTATGGTATTGCTATCTCAGACATTAATTTGTTGAAGCATAGCATTTTTAATATTAGCAAAATAAGCTAAAGCAATTGAAAATAAAATTTACTAGAAATTATAAGATTTGTTGAATCTCAACAAAGATCTGGCTACATAATATTTTGTAGGCAATTTACATGATCTCTTTTATCACAGTGTCTTGATTGACAAGCCTGAAGTGCTACTACAATTAATTGGATTATATCCTTGGAAATTAGCTATAATTTGATTTACATTGACATTTCAGTTTTTTAATGATAATTTTTTAATAACTCATTATCCTAATTATTTGATTCTTTTACATTGTATCATAATGCAGAAAAATATTTTTGTGAATTTAATATTGCATCATCAAAAGCGGATGTCGTATGAAAATCAGTTTTTTTCTTGAATTTTCATTAATCGATAGACCTACGCCTTTCAAAATGTCTTAAATGTTAATAATTTTAAATTTATTGTTTTCATGACTTTTTTTTTTTAATATCTTTAACCTCTTATAAGCTAGTAAGTTATTTTTATTATAATTGAAAATAGTATTTTTTCCAATCAGAATTGATTATTTAATAAATGTTACAAAATGTGTAATTTTTTTCAATATTATAAAGATTTATTCATATCAGACAAATATTTTTTGGTGTTTCACTTTTATTGTTTGTGTATTTGAATATGTGTTCATAAAGCATCCATTTAAACAATAGTAAATGTATGTAATAAAGAATTAAACTATAATACCAGTTTACTTATATACAAACATATCACATGCAGTAGATAAAAATTATAAATCTCATTTTCCCTCTTAAAAAAAAAAAACAATTTTAGCTATATTAAAGATAAATAATAGTAAGAAGTGTTCTTTAAAAAATGATTAATATAAACTGGTAGCAGGATTTTTTTGAATAAATCTAAGGAAATGAACTGCATAAACCGGGGGATCAATTTCATTTTGTATGTATAGAAAAAGATAAGTAGTAGATGTTCATTTATTATTTAATAAAATCATTAGTTTAAAAATAATCAGGATAGTTGTAATTTAAGGTGAAAATGCTTTCTTTTGATTGTTATTATAATTTAGAATAAGCTGTAATACTTTATCTTATTTGCATAAACCAATAAAAAATATTAAAAAAAAAAAATACTATATTACAAAATATAAATGCCAAACAAAGGAACTGATTACAAAAACATTTTGTAAATACAATTGTAGATGTTCTTTTGATTTATTTGATCATTTTGGTAAAAAATTAGCTTTGCCAAACAAAGTAAAATACAAATGCTGCATTCCAAGCATATTTATTGTCTATTAAATTTCTAATACTATATTTCTCAAACTTTTTTTATTATAGAACACAGTATGCAGCAGTAAATTTATAATAATTCATCTTTATTTTATTTTACTACAATGTGTTAAATATAAATAATAATAATTATAAATCATTTCTCATATGCACTTAAAACCATACAACTATTTTATTTCTTCTCATATGAGCTGATAATATATTATATATGAAAACCATTTATAAATCTTAATATAATGGATGCTACTTTTTTGACTTTATCCATTTGACTATTGGCAAAAAGGAGTTTTGGTACTTTTGTTATTGTGAACAAAGATCAACAGTTCTTGAAAGCTTACTGAATGATTTATTATAAATCATTTTTTTTCTTTAAAGTTTTGCAGCTGCTTTTCTTTGATGTTGATTCCTACATGTAGAATTATTTGGACTTGTTCTTCCTTGCTCAGATTCATGATGTGCCATAAAAAGACAAAAACAAAAATTAGTCTTAGATTGATAAGATACCCTGTATTATAAATATTATTTTATTGATATATGTATTTGTTTTATTGATTTATCTTTGTTGTGCATCATTGTTTTGTTTAAATAAATTTGATTGCTTTAAATATGTATATTTCAGTGTTCACATGTATAGAAGATATATGATATTGTAATTGACACTTTTTAAAATGATTTTATTTATTAATTATTTACAATTTTAAGTAATATAAATAAATAATTTCATTTAAATTATTTTAATTGGTTTTATTTCTTGATATTATGATTTGCATTTATACATTTAGGCTGGTTTTTTAATTTCATTAGTCTGACATCTTGGGGACTGGTTTGTATAATGTCATTAATTACAGCTGCAGTTAGTTATGCTAATGTGTGGTATTATTCAGGTAAGATTTCACAACTTTAAATCTATTCAAATTAGTTTTGTAATAGTTTTTATTTATTATTTAATTTTATACATCATTTTTTAATATATAAAAAAGAGAAAATAACCATATTAATTGTTATACACAGTATTTTATTAGCTGATTTTCACCCACCACTACCCCCCTTCCAAGTTTAATGTTAATCCTTAAAGAAATTATGAATTTCTAAAAAAAATTATAATAATAATAAACAGCATAATTTTGTTGTTTTTTTAAATAAAATTTACCATATCACTTTATAGCTAATTAAATATATTTTGTAGTGATAACAGTGACACCAGTCTATATATAAGTAAGAGCGATATCACTTTAAGTTGCATCAGAGTTTAAAGTAACTGAATGAGTTATATCTGAAATACAAAACTAACATTAATAGAACCAACAATTTGAAGTGGTATTTATTTTTATTACTGACGAAATATTTAATTTTTCTCTTATGATTAATTCAAATATAATTATATGGAAATATAATTTTGATGCTCCTATTTTGATAATTGCTTAATTAGTTGTGTCCATGATCCTTAAAAAAAATGTCGTTTATAAAATGTGAGTTATCATGATAATCTTAACTTCTTCACCAATTTAATTTCTGTTATAAGAAAATTCCTATAAGTTTACATAAGTCTTTTTTATCTTGAGTATCTTTTTCTAATTACTTAAATTTAGATTAGGGATAGAAATTTGACTTCATTGTATCCAAATAACTTTATATCTTTTTCCTTTGATATGGGGATTTATTTCTGGCTTCTTGCCTTTGTTTTTTTTTTTTTTTTTTTGAGAAAGAGAAGTTGTTTTTGTTCTGGTTTTAAAAGCTTAAAATTTTAAATAAGAGAACTCTACTGTTTGATTCTATGATTATTACATTGCAATATGTATTTCTGGTGTTATACTTAGTTTTTTAAAAAGAGATATTGTAAATAGAATAGAAATAATATTTCTAGTTGGACCGTGAGAATATATGTAGTTATCAAATCATAAATTGTATTCAAGAAAATTAGATAGTTTTTTAATCATGAATATTAATGCCATATTAAGAATGATTAGTAAAAAGTATGTGAGCATTACTGTTTTTTAACTATTTTACGACTAATCACATATAAAGACCATATTGGAAAATAATCCGTTTGCTATTTTTATTGTATCTAATTGTTTATCAATCAAATATCAGGAAAAAAACTCATCAGCATTAAGTGGTAGCTTTAATAAACTTCTGAGACTCCCATTGACTGAATAAAATAATTTAATTTGTAAAAAGTAAATTTATCAGAATATTCAATACCTTACTTCACTGCTTTCAAAACATTAAATTCATTCTGTAGATCATTTTTTGAATTAGTAAAAGTAGCATAATCATCAGCATTCATAAATCTAAAAGTCAAGAAGATGAAGTTCTTGTTTTTGAATTTTAATTGATTCAAATCAAAAATTCCACTGTTAAATTAGTATTAAATCTTGATCATTGAATCATGATGATATCTATAAATAGTTTCAAAAATTATTGTTGTAAAAATCAAAAAATTAGAATTAGAGCACATTTTTTTCATTTCAAATGTGTCAGATTTTTCATATAGCATTATCATTTCCTCTCTTTCGATCGACTAATTTTCATAGTGCTGCAAGTCTGTTCAATTAATTGAATTACTTGACAAAAATCATAACTGAAATGTTTCTTGATTTTGTAAAACCTCACTGAATATCTAATAACCACTTATATGTCATTGGAAATAACCTATCAATAAAATTCTCGGAGAAATTGCTATCTTGTTTTCCCTTGTATTTTTAAATATTGGAACAATAGAAGCACCCCTAAAATTTGATAGCACAACTTTATAGATTCATATATTTTAAAAATTCCAATATTTTTGAAATTAACCAATATTATCACTATATATTAAAACTTTTCTAGGTATCTCATTAATGTCTGTAGCTTTTCATTTTTAATACTACTAAGAGCTGTTTTAATTTTAACAACTGGATATCTTTGTCTAAATCTAAATGAATAGATAAAATGAATTTGTCACTAAAATTAAGATCTAACTATTCTTTCCACCTGATCAAAAATATTATTGCTATTGTATGGGAATGGTTTCAGTTGATTTAATAGAATTATGATAACATTTTTCAGATCCATATTTTATTTTCAGTATATCAAAAAAAAAATCTTAGCAATTTTTGTGCAACAATCATTTTTAAGTCTTGTCAGTTGTTGAATTTCTGCCTTTAAATCTCTATGTTACTTGTGAAGCTTCACATTTAATTCATTGTTCTTCTAAGCAGAAAATATCATATTTCTTTTTAATCAAGTCATTAATAAGTTCTTTGTTAAGGAACCAGTTGTGATTTTTATTTGTAATGAACCAAAGAATATATTTGTATTTACAGTACTCTTTTATTCCTCAGTAACACGACAATATTAAAATTTCAAATTAGTTATTTTAATGTTAAATAGTTATTAATATTTGACATGAATTATAGTTAGATACTTTTAAACAATGAACTTCAAGTGTCTTATGTTTGGAATAAAATCTATTTTTTAATGCAATTCTCCATTTTAACCTTAGAGCTTCTTAATTTATGAGAACTTCTTTTGTATTCTGATTTTTAATTATTATGTTGAGTATAGGGGTGTTTGTTTCTTTTCGATGATTTTTCTGCCTAAACAAGGTGTTGTGATAATCAATTAATGTGTTGCTAAAAATCCACTGATAGTAGAGATTTGAGTTTATAGCATCAATTTACATCTTTTGACCAAAGTTTATTGTTCCAACATGTGCAATAAAAATTCCAAAAAGAAAAATTTTGACTTTTAATTGTGTTGATATAATAATGCTATCGCGGAAAGAAGTTTTCTTTTTCTGAATTCTCCTAATCTGAGATTCAAACATAATGCTCTGATAAAATGAAAGAACAAATGTACCATTGTGGAAACCAAGTTTTATTATCATTAGTCTTTTATGATACATAGAGGAATTGCGAGAATAGGTCCCAAATTGAATTTTCTAGCAAATCCAACACCATATTGTCTTCTTTCATTAATTGTTCCACTCTTCAAAAAAATCTTGTTGCTAGTGTAATGTTATACTCTTATTAAAATTGATCAGTTGATATTAAAATTGGGAAATTCAAAGCCAGCTCTCCAGGATGTATATTATTTTGAATTAATTGTGGGGAACATAGAGTTTTATTTCATGACAGAACATATATGGAATGTTTTAGATTAAAAAGAATATTACTTGCGTGTATTCTTGGAAGTATGTTCAAAATAAAGCTGATAATAGATCTAATAATAGGGAACTGAATTAAAACATTTGAATTTTTTTACACATAGAAAATTAGAGACCAAATTAAAAGAGAACCTTTGTCAAAAATTTGCTGCCAGGCAATAAAAAATAATAGCTCAAAGTTGGAAAGATCTTCAAAAAAGGCTGTTATTAATTTATCTGTAAATCATCTGAAATTCATATTCTTGGGAAATTTTTTTCAAGATGAAGGCCACATTATTGACTAAAATCAAATAGATGATATTCCCAAATAAAATTTGCAGCATTTAAAATTGTCCAGGAGTCATATTCGGCAATCCTGAAATTGCAGAAAGTATATATGTATTCTAATTCCAGTAAATGAGCAGATATTTTTAGCGCAACTTGATTTTTGTTGAGTCTACAATTGCATGAACTTAATGTATTAACTTATTTTAAGAGATATTTTTATGGTTTTCCATTGACAACATACTTTTATTGTATATAAAACAAATGCTTGCATCAGCTATTGCACTCATGCACTGTACATATAAAGTTTAAGGGCAGTCTTATATAGCAATATTGTTCTTATTTTTTACTGTGAACTTATGTCATTGTCAGCTGTAGCAAAAAATCATTGTCTAATTTTTTTGAATTTTCTATATCCTCTTTTATATAAATTAAATATGTGTGACTAATTTGCTATAGCAAAGGATTGTCATCTATTCTTATCAGTACATTAAATAAATTCTTGGGTACTCCAATGTATTTAGCTAGAATTAGATTTAATAAAATTGTTAAAAGTTGATCTTGAAGAAATTTGCAGCCAGGATTGATGTATATAACTTTCAGAAACTTTACATATTTAGAAGTTAGTCATGAGATCAGTATTCCAAAGAATATTAGAGTCTTGTGACATCTAGTGCTAATTACTTATTTTATATGAAATGAATAAATATAATAAACGGTATTTGTGTTGCAATATTCTCATTATGTGGTGTAAATATTGTACAATTTTAATGGCATGGATCTAAACAAATAATTTTTCTCTAGCAAATCCTAGACCATATTAATAATAGAAATGGCTTACATCCCTTTAAGTGGTTGTAGGTATACTAATATTGTAAATAATAGCATACAGACATTAATGAAGAAAATATCAGTTTTATTTTTATTGAAAATAAAGTTCAAAAAATCATGTATTTAATCATAATTGAAATTGAAAAATAATTTATAAATTTTTAAGTCAATACAGTGGAACTGCAAACTATGCTGTATCTAACCTACACTACTTTAATTATATGCTATCCAAAGAAAGATATAAATAAACCAATAAAAATCCCATTATAATTTGCAAACTATGCTGTATCTAACCTACACTACTTTAATTATATGCTATCCAAAGAAAGATATAAATAAACCAATAAAAATCCCATTATAATTTGTAAATTGTAATAATAAAATTGTGCCAACACACATATAACATAAAACTATATAAATGATAATTAACAAATTGAATTGTAAATTGTATTACATTCGAGGAGTTTCTTTTTTTTCTCTGAGCACCATACATGATTATATATTAGTAAAATTTCTTCTGTTTATGTTGAAAGCACATAATTTTATTCTTCGATTATTATCCTTTTCCAATTTGATGTGCAATCTTTTGAATAATAAATTATTTTCCAAAAGGAAATAATTAAAGATAATACTGACTTAAGAAAATATGAAAGAGACTGATTGTTTTATTAATTTTTATTAATCATTCATTAGACTAGAGATTATTTTTATTAATCATTCATTAGACTAGAGATTATCCACTTAATGAATAATATTTCTGTAGTGTAATTTTCACTATACCACTCTCATGTAAGATAATGACTGTTTCTGTCTGTTTTTAACATTCGAAGGGTGTAATCATAAAGACGTGAAAAATATGCACGATTCCAAAGAAGCACATTTAATGCTGAACCAGCACTCATCAGTTGTTCCAGATCGCAATCTCTCACACATATCTTTATCATTGAACCTTAAAACATCACGTGATCACTATCTTCCATGCTTGCTCATAACTGTTGTTATAATAGGCAAAACTCCATACAGTAGTGCCACTCTAAGCAAGACATAGTAATCAATGGATGCCAGAAGGCTTGTGCATAAAATCCCTATCTAGTGCCTACTCATCCAATATCCCCAAACTGGTTTCTGGCTTATGGTCTTCGTAAGTGAGGAGCCTTGGATCTGAGAGCACTGCACCTAGATCTTAGGATCTAATGCAACCCTCCAGCAGCCACCTTTTAACTCTACATAACTACTAAACTATGAGAATAAAATTGAAAACACACAGATATTTTCAACCTAAGCTCAATAGCTCAAATAGTCATATGGGTCTGAACTCAGTTCAGCACCCATACATTTTGGTGTCTTTGGCTCTTTTACAACCATAGCCACCACCTTCCTATAAGGCAGGATTGGTATTAAACCTTAAAACATCACATGATTACTATCTTCCATGCTTACTCTTAACTGTTGTTATAATAGGCAAAACTCTCTCCATGCAGTAGTGCCACTCTAAGCAAGACAGAGTAATCAATGAATGCCAGAAGGCTTGTGCATAAAATTCCTATCTAGTGCCTACTCATCCAATATCCCCAATCTAGTTTCTGGCTTATATGATTATTTGAGCTATTGAGTTTAGATTGAAATTATCTGTGTGTTTTCAATTTTATTCTCATAGTTTAGTAGTTATGTAGATAAAAGGTGGCTGCTGGAGGGTTGCATTAGATCTTAAGATCTAGGTGCAGGGCTCTCAGATCCAAGGCTCCTCACTGATGAAGGCCATAAGCCAGAAACTAGTTTGGGGGATATTGGATGAGTAGGCACTAGATAGAGATTTTATGCATAAGCCTTCTTTGATTACTTTGTCTTGCTTAGAGTGGCATTACTGTATGGAGAGAGTTTTGCCTATTATAACAACAGTTATGAGCAAGCATGGAAGATAGTGAGCATGTGATGTTTTAAGGTTTAATACCAATCCTGCCTTATAGGAAGGTGGTGGGTATGGTAAAAGAGCCAAAGACACCAAAATGTATGGGTGTTGAACCGAGTTCAGACCCATATGACTTTGAGCTATTGAGCTTAAATTGAAAATATCTCTGTTTTCAATTTAATTCTCATGGTTTAGTAGTTATGCAGAATTAAAAGGTGGCTGCTGGAGGGTTGCATTAGATCCTAAGATCTAGGTGCAGTGCTCTCAGATCCAAGGCTCCTCACTGACGAAGGCCATAAGCCAGAAAGTAGTTTGGGGATATTGGATGAGTAGGCACTAGATAGGGATTTTATGCACAAGCCTTCTGGCATCCATTGATTACTCTGTCTTGCTTAGAGTGGCACTACTGTATGGAGAGTTTTGCCTATTATAATCTTTATCATTGTTTTGTATATATATAATTAACCAATTACTACAGTTTAATGATGTGTCAAACTTACTGCTCTCACAATTTTGACACAAATATATTAATAATTTTTATTAGTTTATTCATTAGACTAGACATTAGCCACTTAATGAATAATATTTCTGTAGTGGAATTTTTACTGTACCACTTTATACAAGGTAGAGACTGGTTTTTGTCCACTTTTAGCACCTTGTGGAAGGATGTAATTATAAACATATGACCAAAGACGTGCATCATGGGGGCCATACATAATTTTCACATCTTTGGTCATATGTTTATGATTACACCCCTCCACAAAATGTTAAAAGCGGATGGTTTGTGTCAAAGTTGTGAAGATAGTAAGTTTGACACATCAATTAAACTAAAAATTAGCTATCTATACATACTGAACAATGATAAAGATATGAATGAATTTGTGATCTGGGCCAACTGTTGAATGCTGATTCAGCATGAAATGAGCATGCTGGGTGATGCATATTTTTCATATCTTTGGTCATGTTTATGATTACATCCTAGTGTAATAAGAATTATGCTACAGAAATATTGTCTATTGGGTTTCTATAAAAATATAAAATTGCCCAGAGCATTATTTTAAAAATAAAAATATGCACCCTTCTTCAGTGAGAGTATAAATGAATACACACACTATAAAATATACATAAATGTGTCCCCTCAATTTTTTATTAATAATTATTTTTAAAATTTTGTTTATATATGCAAAGTATACTTGCAGTTTAATAAACAATACATATTCTATTCTAGTCATTGTTTATCAACAGGAGATGAGCTATTGTATTCTATATATGTTGGATGTGAAGAGAATTTGGAACAAATTGCAATCTACATTGAAGCTTTAAAATAGTTTACAATCATATTGAAAAGGGCATAAAATATTTGCCGAAAGAAGTTTTTTTTTGTATTATTGTTATAATAAATATGTAGAATTATTGCTTGATATTTTATATTATATTATTTACTTAAAACTTATATGAAATAACAGATAGTATAATGAATTAAATTTATTCCATTTTTGATGATAATTAATAAATTGTGAACATGTGAATATATATGGGTTTACATTTTGTAAATTTTTTTTAGTAACTCCTAGTGTTGTGACTACTCGTATAGAATTAATATGGAATGTAATCAAACCACAGCGCATTATCCATGCTCTTATTCATAGTTATTTAGCAGCATTTAGTGTATGGTGTTACTTAAATATTCGAGGGGGTTTATTCACTGGACTTTCATTTCCTTGTAAAAGTAATGGGTAAGCAACTTAATGTCTTTTTTTATTTAGAATATATATCTAAAACATGTATTTTTTAATATTTTAAAATATGTTTTAAATTATTATTTTGGAATTTTTAAAGTAAAGAATACAATTTTATCATTGAACATTTATGATAAAAGTAAGCTGTTCAGGGAAAATCTTTTATAGTTATAAAACTTGGAATTATGTTATGGATTTCAATCAACTATTAATAATGAATTTTAAATATAAATATTCCCATAATGGGACATATCAATTTCAACTACTAAATCCACAGAGGATAAAGGTCTTTTCAATGTTAATCTTTTTTTTCTGATCCATAGCCTCTCTTTTTTATAGTTATAAAACTTGGAATTATGTTATGGATTTCAATCAACTATTAATAATGATATGTATTCTTCAGATATTGTTTGCCTGACCAGTGACATCTTAGCAATATCTAAAGGAAAAAAAGAGAATGAGACCATTCTAAGTGTATGCTCAATAAAGGCAAAACTCTCCATACAGAAGTGCCACCCTGTGCTAACCCGAGTAATCAAAAGATGCCAGAAGGCTTGTGCCTAAAATCCCTATTTAGTGCCTACTCATCCAATATCCCCAGACAGGTTTCTGGCTTGTGGCCATCATCAGTGAGGAGCCTTGGATCTGAGAGCACTGCACCTAGATCTTAGGATCTAATGCAACCCTCCAGCAGCCACCTTTTAACTCTACTTTACTACAAAACTATGAGAATGTAATTGAAAACACAAAAATATTTTCAATCTAAGGTCAACAGCTCAATTCAGCACCCATACATTTTGGTGTCTTTGGCTCATAAACAACCATAGCCACCACCATCCTATTAGGCAGGATTGGTGTTAAACCACTAAACATCACATGATCAACTTCTCATACTAGCACATAATTGTTGTAAACAAAGGCAAAACTCTCCATACAGTAGTGCCACTCTGTGCTAACCAGAGTAATCAATAGATGCCAGAAGGCTTGTGCATAAAATCCCTATCTAGTGCCTACTCATCCAATATCCCTAGACTAGTTTCTGGCTTGTGGCTATCATCAGTGAGGAGCCTTGGATCTGAGAGCACTGCACCTAGATCTTAGGATCTAATGCAACCCTCCAGCAGCTACCTTTTTAACTCTACTTTACTACAAAACTATGAGAATGAAATTGAAAACACAAAAATATTTTCAATCTAAGCTCAATAGCTTATACAGTCATATGGGTCTGAACTCAATTCAGCACCCATACATTTTGGTGTCTTTGGCTCTTAAACAACCATAGCCACCATTATCCTATTAGGCAGGATTGGTGTTAAACCACTAAACATCACATGATCAACCTCATACTAGCACATAATTGTAAACAAAGACCTAGTATGAGAAGTTGATCATGTGATGTTTAGTGGTTTAACACCAATCCTGCCTAATAGGATAGTGGTGGCTATGGTTAGTTTTGCCTTTGTTTACAACAATTATGTGCTAATATGAGAAGTTGATCATGTGCTGTTTAGTAGTTTAACACCAATCCTGCCTAATAGGATAGTGATGGCTATGGCTGGGTGCTGAATTGAGTTCAGACCCATATGACTATATAAGCTATTGAGCTTATATTGAAAATATTTTTGTGTTTTCAATTTCATTCTCATAGTTTTGTAGTAAAGTAGAGTTAAAAAGGTGGCTGCTGGAGGGTTGCATTAGTTCCTAAGATCTAGGTGCAGTGCTCTCAGATGCAAGGCTCCTCACTGATGATGGCCACAAGCCAGAAACTAGTCTGGGGATATTGGATGAGTAGGCACTAGATAGGGATTTTATGCACAAGCCTTCTGGCATCTATTGATTACTCTGGTTAGCACAGGGTGGCACTACTGTATGGAGAGTTTTGCCTTTGTTTACAACAATTATGTGCTAGTATGAGAAGTTGATCATGTGATGTTTAGCGGTGTGTGCTCAATACTAACTGATGTGTTATTATTAACAGTTGAATATATTTGGAAAAGTGTAAATAAAATTTTAATTTTTCCAAAACATAATTACAAAAAAATGTTATCATCATAAATCTTCAGACTGACATTAAATATGAAATGCTTATTTTAGTCAATAGTCTAAACACATTTCCTGCAAATAAGAAATATCTTTATTAAGATGATTCTGTCAATCATATTCAGACTTACTTTTTTAAATTATTATTATTTTAATAATATTTTTGAAAATGAATTTCATTATCACTAAAGATAATTTGAATGAAGACTAATTTAGACATTTTTTAAAATATTTTGTAATGTTGATCTTTCTCTAAGTAATAAATACAATATCTCCAGAAGTTTATAGTTTATATTTCTCAAATTCACAATATTTTTTAGTAGTAGCATATCTAGCAAAGGAAAACATTAATTAAGAAACATTATATTTTGCAGTGAATTCGCAGTCGAATTATTTTTACTATAGTTTAGTGTTCTATTAACCCATCTTTATTTAACATAAGAAATTCTAGCATTTGTATAATAAAGCAATGGAATCCAGTTTTTTTAATTTTCAGTTGGTAGCTTTGGAGTAGAATAAACAAAATGAACTTCTGTTCCTGATGCAAAAACTGACATTAAACTGAGAAAGTTTAATATTTGGTTTATTACTTGCAGAATTTGTTTTGTTGATTTGCATTTAGTGTGAAGTCTGTTTTTATTATTTGTAAATTTTACAAGTGGTAGCTACTGAAAATCATTTCAGTTTATTTTTAAAAAATTGTTTTTATTTGTTCATGAAAGCACAAATATTTTTAAAAAAATTATAAATACAGTGCAGGAAATAAATTAATGTACACATGTTTTGAAATAAAATTAAAAAGAAAAAAATACAATTCAATAAATATCTGTAAATTAATAAGCCCATTTGAAATGATCATTGTTTCTTTCTATGAAATGGCAGCTAAAAACTTTAATCTTTATAAATATTAAAGTTAATTGCTTAATCTTAAATAATATTGCCAGGAAAAAAAAACAAAACATTATTATATTAACTGACTTGCATTTAAAAAAAAAAACTGAAGAGGAAAAAAATTAGTAAACGCTTATTTTTATTATTATCTTGTACTGATATATAAATAAATATTTGCTATATAGAATTTATTATAAATATATGGTGAATTAATATTAAAACTAATTAGCAAATGTTTATTTTTATTATTATTACATAAAAATATTGTATCGACTTAAAAAATGATTGCACAAACTATATTACAAATATATATCCAATTTTGGAGATACTAGAATAAATAGTTATGTAATATTTAAGCAGAAATGGATATTTTAAAAGCAGTAGGTTGATAATGAGGAGATATGAATTTGTGTTGTTGAATTATTTTTTATTATTTTAATCTGGAAAAATTATTAAGAAGACTTGTGGATCAAGATTATCAAATTAATGGAATTTAAGCAGTATTTTAAAAAAATCAATGAAAAGACAAGATGAGCCATGACTTACAAAATTAAAACAGGCAAAAGTCACTATACATATTGCCACACACAGCAAGCTAGAGTACACTCATCCAATATCCCCAGACTAGTTTCTGGCTTGTGGTCTTCGTCTGTGATGAGCCTTGGATCTGAGAGCATTGCACCTAGATCTTCAAGCCTCTAGCAGCTACCTTTTATTTCCACTTAACTACAAAACTATGAGTCTTAAATTGAAAACATCTTAGTGTTTCCAATCCAAGCTCATTAGTTTATATAGTCATATGGATCTGAACTCAGTTCAGTACCCATACATTTTGGTGTCTTTGGTTCTTTAATAACCATAGCCACCACTATCCTATTAGGCAGGATTGGTTTTAAGCCAATAAACATCACATGACCACCACTTCTTATGCTTGCTTATAACTGTTTTAAAACAGGCAAAACTCACTATATGTATTGCCACGCACAGCAAGCTAGAGTAATACAATTGATGCCAGAAGGCTTGTGCATAAAATCCCCATCTAGTGCCTACTCATCCAATATCCCCAGACTAGTTTCTGGCTTGTGACCTTTGTCAGTGAGGAGCCTTGGATCTGAGAGCACTGTACCTAGAAATTAGTCTGCGAATATTGGATGAATAGGCACTAGATGGGGATTTTATGCACAAGCCTTCTGGCATCCATTGATTACTCTAGCTTGCTGTAGGTGGCAATACGTATAGTGAGTTTTGCCTGTTTTAAAACAGTTATAACAAGCATAATAACTGGTGTTCGTGTGATATTTATTGACTTACAAAATTTTTGTAAATTTCTATTTATAAATTGATGTAAGAAAAACAGAATTGACTTTGAGTGATTAAAAGGTACTGGTGGAATTACTGTCCTGCCACTGCTAGAGACGTCATTTCTGCAAAAATTGCAGAAATATTCAGAGTAGGGGGCCAGAAGCAGACGACGCAAGTTCCAGCCATTAGATGGCGCTGTTCACCATGCGTATGCACAGGAACAGTATGCCGAGTGGCCAAAAGCGTATGCACAGGAACAGTATGCCAAGTAGCAGCCAGCACTACTGCCCGCTAGGTAACGCTGTTAGTCATAGGTAGACCGATCCAGCTTACATCGTCTGCTAAACAGCACTACCCAGCAATCTAGCCCACTAGGTGGCGCTGTTTCTCCACGCTATGCGCGCGGAAAAACAGTACTGTTTAGAAGCGATATTACACTCGCTTGCTAGTTCAGCTTTATAGCCACGTTCTTAAAACAAACATAGCATGTAATGTGAAGGTGTGAATAATATAGAAAACCATAACTATTTAAATCTGCTTTAAAATTTAATATTCTTACATTGAGTTTCACTATCGGATAAATCTATGTATTTTTAAATTAATTTCTTTTAAAAATCGATGTCTTTTTTTTTCTCTAAAAATGTTTTTTTAAGGTAAGTATTACGACTTCTGTTTTACTGCAATCTTTGAAAAAAATCAGTCTGGCAGTTCTGAACTTCGTTACTTTGAAAAGTGATTGTTTTTTTATACTTTCAAATAATATTTGCAGCAATTTTTAAAGACATTTCGGTTTATAGATCTTTTATTTAGCAAATGTGTTATTTTAAAAAGATAAATTTGCGTTTTGTTTACGTGAAAACAATAATTCGAAGATCTCATATTTTTAAATTACTGGAGAGAAAACAAATCAAATTATCCTTTAAATATATTAAAAGATCTATTCAGTTCAAAAATAAATTGATTAAAATTAATATGTGTGCAAGCAATTACCAAAACATCAAACAGATTGTAGTGTGTGGTGATTTATTCAGTGTAAAAATCGAGTAAAAATATTCAAGACGTAAATATTAATTGAACTTTTTATTTTAAAACTTTAAAATCATTTTAATAACTAAAAATGTCATATACTCACAAGGAAATTTCAAAATAATAGATTTAATAAGTATGGAAAAGTAAGATATTTAGCTTCTCTTCTCCACATCACCCCTGCACACTTTCTTATTTCATCTATCCATCTCACATGTGGTCTCTTCCTGGGTCTTCTACAATCTCTTAAAATCCAGTTTAAGATTTCAATTGTCCATCTACTATCATCTCTTCTAGCAATATGTCCAGCCCAACTCCACTTTAATCTTTTCAATGAAATCAGTTGCACCTTATTGTTCTCTTACCGATATATTGGGTTCTGGATCTCTTCTTGTTACTCCCAATATATCTCTCTCTCCATACTTCTTTGAGTGGTCTGAAGTCTGTATTGCTCTTCTATTAAGTATCCAAGTCTCAGATCCGTAAGTAAGAACAGGTAAAACACATTTATTAAAAATCTTTCTTTACAAACACATAGGCATATTTCCTTTTAGTATCAAGTTATTTCTACTAAAAGCACTCCAACCAAGTTTAATTCTATGATTAATTTCATCCATTATGTTTCCATCTGTATTAATAATCTGACCAAGGCGTTTGTAACTGTTAACTTCTTCTAACTCATCATAAACAATGCAACATTTCCTGTAGATCTAAAGCATTATTAGCAAAAACAACTACATCATCTGAAAAATCTAAATGACTGAAATAATCATTTACTTTCACTCCTTTAGCTTTTCATTTTAATCCACAAAATACTTCTTCCAGCACTGCTGTAAAAAGTTTTGGGGATATGGAGTCACCCTGTCTTACACTTTTCTCAATGTTGACTTTTCCAGTATCATTATCTAATCTAATTGTTGCTGTTGCATTTTTATAAATATTCTTTAAAATATGACAATATCTTGGATCTATACCTTGATGATCCAATGCTTTAATCACTGAAGAAAAGTTTAGTTTCAAATGCCTTTTCATAATCTAGAAATCGAAAACATAATGGCAACTCATATTCATTTGTCCTTTCTATAACTTCTCTCAATCCCTGGATATGATATCCTGTACAAAAACCACTTTTAAATCCAGATTGTTCTCTTGGTTGGTGGAAGTCAAGTGTTCTCTGTAGACGAGTTGTAATTATCTTAGTAAAAATTTTGTATAAAACTGATAAAAGACTGATAGGTCTGTAATTTCTAATATCTTCTTTATCACCTTTTTTAAATATTAAGATTAATACTACATTCTTCCAATCATCTGATACATCTTTATCATTTAGACATTTGGTATATAACGTTGTTAAAAAATTTTCTATTTTTTCACCTGCTTCTTTTAATATATCAATTATAATTCTACCATTACCTGGAGCCTTTTCTTTCTTCATATATTTAATTGTATGTCTCACTTCTTCATTTAAAATTCTGGGCAATTCAGAAGATGTAATAGATATAGGAGGTATTTGTTCTTTATTACTATATAATTGTTGATAAAAGTCTTCTATCCATTTCATGATGTCATCTCTCTTTTTAGTAATAATTCCAGCTTTTTTTCTTATTGCAAATATAAATTTCCTACCAATACCAAAATGTTGTTTTACACTCTTGAGACTTTCATTCTCTTCTACTGCTTTCCTTCCTAGTTCACAGTTATACACTCTTATATCATTTTCAACTCTTTTCTGCATCATTTTACAAAATTTGACATATTCAATCATTTTTAACACATCATTTTTGTGTATTTTCATATTCCTTTTTTTCTTCATAAATTTGCTTGTCTCAGTAACAATGTTATTGGTCAAGTGCTGCTTTTTTCAACCAGCTATTTTTGTTGCAGTTTTTAAAAGTGTATCAGTTGTTTTCATATTAATTTCATTCAAATGTGAATCATGTTCAAAATCTACTAATACTTGAAACCTATTTGTAAGTTCTAATTTAAATTCATTAGAATGTTTCTGAAAATTAGGAATATCAACTGTAAATATTGTTTTTCTTAATAATTCTTGTCTTTCTAGTTTTGCACTAACATGTATTTCACATCTTACTACTTCCTCTATGAAATTTATTAAGAACATTACAATCTTGAAATATGTATTTTCTGTTAGTCAAAATATAATCCAATTCTGCTGTACCTTCATTTGGAAGAGTGAAACAGTAATATTGATATTTAAAAAGATGATATTTTCTTACCAAGATAATTATAAATTGTTTACAGTAAACTTGGATTTTAACCAGACAAAAAAGATCTGGATTTAAAAATGGGTTTTAACACAGTGGATCATGTCCATATATTGAGAGAAATTATATTAAATATCAATAAATATAGGCTGCCATTATTCTTTGTATTTGTAGATTATGATAAGGCATTTCATTCTACAAGTGAAGTTATAGACTTAGGATATTATTATATTCTGGAGAATATTTATCAAAATGTAATTGCAATGATTAGATTGCATAATGATACTAAGACTGTGACTGGGTGAGTCCACATTCCCAAAATACCTTACAAAAATTTTACAAAAAGTATTATGTAAATCAAAATGAGAAGTTGAAGAAATTAAAAGTAAATGGAGAGATTTACAGACGATGTAGTTGTTTTTGTAAATAATACTTCAGGAGATGTTACAAGAATTATAAGTAAAAAATAAAAAAGAATACTAAAGATAAATGTTAAAAAGATTAAAATAATGTTCAATGGATTTTCTCAAAAAATAAATAAATAATAAAGATTGATAATGATGAATTAGAAGTTACTAATGACAAATGTCTTAATCAGATTAATATATATAGAAATATAGCAGATGAAATTAATAATAGAAGTAAAACTTGGACAGACTATTTGGGTAGAAATAACTTAATATTAAAAGGAAATATGCCTATGTGTTTGAAAAGGAAGATTTTAAATAAATGTTTTGAATCAGATCTTATTTAAGTAGCAAGTCTTTCCATATAGTAGTGACATCCAGTGCCAGCCATAGTAATCAATAGATGCTAGAATATATGTTACTACTATTTTAAAATCTTGTGTAAGCATAATAAATGGCAATCATGGGATGTCAGATCTTATTTATGGATCTGAGATTTGAATATTTATCAGAAAAGCAGTACAGAGAATTCAGACTACTTAATGAAGTATGTGTGTATATATATATTGTAACGATCCGGAGAAGGTAAACTTAAAGTATCTGCACTACAAGGCGCCATCTAGGCATTTGAACCTAGAAAAATTTATAAAGTAGGCAGATACGTAAGTCAAAAAAAAAAATTTTTTTTTTTTTTATATTTTGCATCCGGTCGTTAGCCCATGTCACTAGCTCAGTGGAATAGCAGAGATTTAAAAATATAATCTAAGAGTATATATATAAAAAAAGAATAAAATAAGCCACTGCCAGTAATTAACACACAAACATTTATTTATTTCACATATATATAAGATTTAAAATTATTTTAGTATTAGTTTTATATTTCAAAATTTAACCTACATTTTTAACTTTGATTTTTGACTTTAATTTACACTTAATTACTATTATATTCTAATTTTCCATTTTAATTAAGTTCGCACAGATAAATTTATGAAAGCTTGTTTATAATGTTGAATATAGATCAGTTACATAGATTTCACGGTCAAAAACATTTCAAAATAAACATAAACGATCAAAATACAAAATTATTGATTACTGACAATTGCGGAGGGAAATTTATACGTAACCCAATAGTATTCACCATAAGATACTTGCATTGTCACCAATAACTTAAAAGACATCCGAATAAATACATTTTAGATACTCACCAGTAAGGTATCATTATTTATCGAATGTCTATATATTTTGATCAAATATGAAATCCAAAACATAATTAACCGATAACGAATCCATGCAAACGTCTATAAACAACTTAAATTTAATGCATTTTTATTTAGTGTCGAGTATGAATAGACTACATAAATTTGCTTTTGAAAATAAACATTCTATCCCTATTTAACCTTAGGCTAAAAATCGCAGCCAAACCGGCGCCAATCCATCTGATATATCGATGTATTCAATGTAATACGAAATACGGCAGCACCAAAAAGTTAAGAGAAGAAATTGCCTCTCGTCAAATAGGAATATGACATCTATCTGACAAGAAGAGCAATAAAAAAAAAACTCCATAGAAAGGAACTGCGCTCTGCGTCTTATAATTCCTTCCATAGGCAAAACGGGAGAGTGCAGCGTATGAAGCGATTCTGCCAGTAGCGAATCTCCGACTACATCTACTAACTACATCAATATATCCAATCCATTGACCCAATTTAACAACGACACAAATAACCTAAGATTACTCTCCCTAATATAACTTTACAAATCTATACAGCCATTCACGCCCGACTTAAGTTTAACATTTATATAATTAATTTAACGAAAAACAAAAAATCATGATAAAAACTTAAAGACCAAAAAATAAATAAATGGAAATGATTTTACATAAATAAGAAAAAAAAATACATCAAATAACACTATTAATAAAGAATTTAGCTTGGTCAGATAGGATTCTATTTGTAACAAAAAACTAGGAAAGTTTAAAATTTACAGTTCTTAGTGTTTTCAAATTAATATTGTTCGTTATATTTTATAAAGTTCTTACGGTTTTAGAAATGTTCATCTTTTACAGTTGCTTGCCGTTTGAAATCCAGCGTTAAATTTCCCGATGATCCTGTGGTCCTCTGAATATAAGAAAAGCGATGTTTCATTTTTCCATTTTATAACAACTGAAGGGATTGAACGTGCGTCTTTTTCAATCCCTTCTCCTTCACTTCCACACTAACACATATCTGTCACATCGTAACTAATCAATAATAACTCCTAATAATTTCCAAACTTGTCCTTTTATATTACTTTGAAAGATTGACTTAACATTACATCATCGATGTGATGATCCTTTTCGTTGAGGTCCGATTTCCCAATGGATTTATTTCATTTGCTAAAAGTTTCTATTGTTTTCCTATCTGACCGACGTTTTTACATTTAAATGCCCAAGGCTGGTTTACATTTGACTAATTAAATTTATCATTTCCATTTCTGATTAATTAACCTGTTTTCCAAATCAAAGATAAATTTAAAGATACAATTTTATCTCCAAATCTTTTTAAAATTTAGTTTTAAAATACTTTTTCTTTAATAAAGTTTTATTTTAATAATTTTTCATTATCTGTGCGATTTAATATATACGAGTTTAAGATGATATTTAATTTCAATTTTTAATTCTTAAAGAAAATTTTTAAATGCGAACTTTTTAATTTACTTTCATGTTTAATAAATAAAAAAAAAACAATGTAAACGAACGTCTGTACTCGTTACAATATATTAGAAGAAACTATAAAGAATCAAAAATGAAATACATGGAGAAAAAAGCAGGCATTACTAGATCATTAAAAGAATTAAGAGATTGAAGTGGAGCTGAGTTGGATATACTACTAGAAAAGATGATAATAGATGGATAGTTAAAATATTAAACTGAATCTCTAGACATTGTAAAAGACTTAGGAAAAGATCACTTGTGAAATGGATGGATGAAGCTGATGTGATGGGGAGAAGAGAGTCTCACGATCCAGAAAATTGGATTAAACTTGGAGAGACCCTCATCCTGCAATGGATCGATAATGTTTAAAAAAATGATGATGATACTTCAAGAAGTGAATACTACACTTTTCTTAACCATTTTCATTTATGGTACTTTATAGAAGCAAACATATGTTGTAATCAGAATATAGATCACTTCTATCGGCATTTCCATTGTTATCAATATTGCATCAGTTTATAAGATGTAAAAACTAATTTATTGAATGACCACATATACAATAGATGAGGTACAATAATCCAGAGGGAGAGGAATTAAGTAATCTAAGGATTTTATCTATAACTATAGTTTTGTAATTTAAAAGCAATTTTGATCAAATATTGAAAAATTATGTTTGAGGAAGATAACTTAAAAATCCATATTTAATTAATACTCAATGTAGAAAAACTATATTCCATTTTAAGAGATCATAATTGATTTTGAATACAATGGTATCATATTTTAAAATATCTCTTTAATAAATAAACTCTTCATTTATGTAAGAATCAGGGTGAGAATCTTTCTAATTTGGACCTGGAATCAATGAGCTTTCATATCTCATCTTTGGGCTCTATAATTTAAAATAATTTCTCTCCAGCAAATTAACTTTTGTGTATATGAGTATGCATATATGCAGCAGGTGGCTGGCTACTTTCTAGTTTGACCAAGAATCTAGGGACTTTCATATATCATCACTGAACTTCATATTTTACAATATCTGACTCTAGCAAAAAAAAAAAAATTAACTATTATCAAATAAATAAAAAATTCTCATAACAAATCTTATCTGTCATTTTATATTTTAATGCCAATAATCATTTTCTATATCTGATGTAATATATAAAATAAACTAAAAAAAAGAGGTGGAGTCTTTTAATTAGATGACATAGTTTGAATTAATACAACTTGGACATCAAACATTAATATGTATTTATAAATGAATCTCAAAAATATTTTTTTTAAAAAAATAAAATTGATATGGTTTAGGAATTTAAAATTTTACACTTACATAAATTGTTTTCATATTGAATATAACAATTGCTTTTGACAAGAGTACTCCACACTGAAAATATATTAATGTTCTAGTTCACATTTTCAAATGGTGTTAGTATTGCTTTTTAATTTATTAATATGTTCATTCATAATATTGTACTCCAATAAATTTTTATATACTTTTTTTTGATGGAATTATAATAAAATAAGTAGAATAAATTATGACAGATATAAAAAAACAAATTAATATTGACATATATGCAATATTTGGTTTTATATATAATAATTAGTCTATATTGGGTGCTGTGTTCAGGCTTCCAGATAGTTGGAATGATCTTAGGATATGAAGACAAACTTGAATAATAAATAAACATTACCCGACCAAGAGTATTTCCTGCTGCCTTGTAGAAGACAATGCTAATTCATCAAAGTACTAAGCACTATTTCTAATACAAATGGTTTGTTATGGCTTCCTCTTTTCAGAACTTTTGCAGTCATAAAAGTTATTGTAAGTCTTTCATGCCATCGGACATGTTACTACTATATGGACTGCTACATGTGAGTTTTTGAAATCACACAGCATTTCTGATCCCAATTCCATTTTTCTTTTTTTTAGACCAAGCCTTTGAGAATTAAAAATGCAATGATGGGGGCAGGCTTAGTAAGCTGGTAATTCTTAGAGGTGACCTTTGAGCGAGATAATGCAATCACTGAGTCAGGTTGGAACTATATTTAAGTAAGATAGGAATTTCAGCTGGTAAAAATTGTGTGTTTAGGCAATTCTAATTGGAAAATCCCCTTGGTTACCATATAAGAAAAAAAAGCATAGAAAATGTGATCTAAAAATGGCCTGTTCCACACAGTCTTGCTAGCTTGTTGAACATGCTGAATTATCCATTATAGTGATAACAACAATAATAGTAGTTATAATATCCATAGTAGTGGTAAAACAAAAATTAGTGGTAATACTAAAAGTAAATATAATGAAACTTGTCTATCAGGGTAAAAACTTTAATTGTTAGATACAAGGTTTTTTTTTTTTTGAAAGTCAGATCAGTCAATGAAAGGAGAATACATGGTGTTGGTATTGGATTTGATCTAAAGTCTACCCAATGATACTCACTTTATTAGTGCTTATGCTCTAACCATAGTCAAGAAATCCAGATAAGGAAAGCTTTTATTCCTTGTTGGATAGTATTATTATAGCAAAATTAATAAAAGAGATTAAATTTTTCTAATATGCTAGCTAAAAGTTGTTGGAAATAATGGTGTTGTAAATGCAAATGATGTGTTATTGTTGAATTTTTGCACATCACATTAATTGACCATCAGAAATATTTTGTTTAAGCAGAAAAATTGCTATAAAGGAACATGGATGCATCCACAATCAAAAGAATGATATTTAATATATTACACTATAATTAGAGGTTGCGTCAGACAAGCACTTACAAGTACAGAAGATCATAAATTAGTATATTAGTTCCATTAAGAAACAAATTTCATTTCAATCATATTCATAAAAATACTGATGTTCATTCTTTAAAAGAATCTACTCTAAGCACACAATAGCTATTAAACACTAAAAGTTTGAATTTGGTTCTTCAGAATGGTCATATTATTATAGATAGAAGTCTTTTTAGTAAATCCAAGGATTTACTAAAAAGAATCATCATTGGTTTTATCACAATGCTCTTATTATTAGTGATTTGATTAAAAGAAAGTAAAGTGTTTTCTGCTTGGCAAAATAATAAATTATATGTAGAACTTCACAATAAAAAAATTTTGTTTTTATTTTATTCGTATTATATTATTTTTGATAATTGTCAGCATTTAAATGACAGGCATAAAGGGGGAAAGCTTTTGAAGTTTTCTAGAAGGTTTTATATAGAAATGAAATTATAAAATGAAGAAATTTTTAATTTCAAATTATTTTTAAAAAGATAAGTCATGAGTGAATCAAAAACAAAATACACAGATAAGAGAATAAACAGGCCTTGTTGGCATCACTGAAAGAATTGAAAATCTGAAGTGGAGCTTGACTGAGAATATTGCTAAAAGAAATGATAATAGATGGATAGTTGAACTCTTAAACTCATTTCTAAGAGATTGTAAAAAAAAAAATAGAAAGAGACCACATGTGAGATGAATTGATGAAATAAGGAAGTTTCTTGGCATGATGTGGAGAAAAGACACTAGAGTTCAAGAAGTTGAATTAAACTCAGAGAGACTTTCATTATACAATGGATCAATAATGGTTGACACTAATATTGAAATCATAAGCTCAGTGTGAATAGGAATGAATATTTCCCCTATAAGTTATGAAGGCTGTGCTATGTCATACTATAATTGCAATTTTGTTTTATGATCAGTACACAGTCATTCATTTGAACAACTCATATTAATCTAGAACACCTTGAACTTCCAGATAATAAAAACTCATTTACTGATCAATAAATAAAGAGCTAAAAATATTGTCCATGAAACTTTGCTTAAAAATCCAAAGTTTCACTTACACACAAAAACATATTATGGCATGGAGCCAACTAAATTAATTATTATGTCAGAAAGCCCATCTAGATTATTTTGAATCAAAACACTACTGTCAAAGTTTGAAATATAATGTGAAAGAATAAAATCAAAACTAAATCGGCCAAATGTGAAATATGTTATTTTGACATATATTTTCTTGCTGAACAAAATATTGAAAGTTAAAAAAAAAAAAACAACTTAGATATAGGGATTGTTGTCCAAATTGTTCTTTAATAAAACTAAATTGCACATTAATGCTAAAAGAAATATTAAATAATTGTTCAGCTTATTAATTATTGTGACCTACAAAGATTAATTTTAAATGAAGTCAATTTGAGCTTTTCCAAATATTGAATAATGGGAAAAAAAATTCTATAAGAATGTACATACAACATCTACACTTGATTTTTATGTAGATTATCTTAAAGTCGCTCTAAAGAAATACAATATTGATTATTTTTATTGGTAAAATATGGCTTACAACAGAATAGAATGGAAAACTACAATTAGACAAAATATTGAAATTTTTCAGAAAAAAAAGTCTGCTGCAGAAAAAGTTAAAAGACAGACAGTATCACAAAACAAATAAAGAAGAGATGGATTAGCATGCTCAATGTGAATATATTTGAATCTCAAAGATTGGTTTGTATAATTATCCACAATTCATCTCTAATATATTACTACAGTTATTTTACCTTTCTCTTTTTTCTTTCTTTTAGCATTAAAATGGTCATCTCATTTGTGTGTGGCTGCTAATAATAATGATGATTTTACCTACCTATTCTAAAAATAATATTGCACATTATAAATTATTTTAAAATCTTTGTTTGCTTCATAACTGAAGTGAACTTTAAAAGTGTCTTAAGTATATATTATATAACTTCACAAAGTCTAGATCTATGATCTTTTGATCCTTATACTTGTAATTGACAGGTTTGTTTTGGAACTTTGAAATTTATTAAATTTCTTCTTTGGTTTTAAAAAAATGAAGGGCAAAATGTGGTCAGTTTTAAGTGTCATTAACTATTTTTTATGAAAACTATACTAAAAGGTCAAAATAAAGTTATTAGCTTCACATAAGAATAGATATCCTTTATTTTAAATTCAATACCAATTACAAAAAATAATCAAAATAGAAATGAATTCATTGTGTAACAACAAATAAAAAAAAGTTTAAAGTGAAAATTATTTTCTTTGATTATCATTGCCAATAAACTGACAGCACATCATGAAGAAGGCTAGAAAGAGATCTAGTTCATGCTATTTTGCCGTGGTATTTCTCAGCATATGTGATCCAGATGAAAATACAAAATAGTCCAGAAGATATGCCTCTCATCTTCTTGAAAACAGCATTTGATACACAGTAGTTTGCTCTCAATATCATTAAAATCATTGTGGTCTAGAAATTTCAATGCTCTTTTCCATAGAAATCTTTGAAAACATATTTCTTTCAAACAATGGTAGTTGACAACTTTCTTAAGATAAGAATGGTTAGCATTCTGAAATCATGAAGTCTAAATGAAGAATAGCAGATTTATTTTATTTCTTTTTACATAATTCATTCAATAAATTATCTCTTTTTTTTGCAATTGTAACCTTAGATATATAAATTTTCAGCCATTTATATGTCTAAGATTTATTTATTTTTAAAAAAGTGAACATAATAATAATAAAGCACTATTAATGAACAACACAAGTTTTATTTTAACATTTCTTTATCAAAAAAAAAAAACATAAAAAAAAAAAACAAACAAAAAAAATATTCATCTATGTAACACATATTTTGTTTTCTATTTATGTACATCTATTTTATGTACCTAATGTACACTGAATCATAAATTCTTTACTATTTATCTCAATAATTTCATTGCATTGTTTTAAAGAATTATGTAAATGTAATGTAGGTAAGTACTCAATTCTATCAGTTCCTGATGAATTTACTGGGATATATAAATTTGACAATATTTGAAGAGTGAAAAAAAATAAAATAAAAAACATTATACAATGCATAAATATTAGATTACGGGTTTTTCTTCTAATATAGTTTTGTCTCCTTCATCTAACATGATATTTATAATAATAAATGAAAGCAAATATAAATTATTCCACGATTTCAATCATTTTCTATTGTAGTTAGTTTACCATATATAAGTGTAATATATATATATTTTGAAAATATATATATTAAAAAATTCAAAAACAATAAATTACAAATATTAATATAATAAGGCATAATAGGGAAGCAACCTTCAAAACATTTTGATATTTTATATACATTTTATCCCCTTCCCGTAAATTTCACTCTTAAAGTATTTTGCATATAAAAAAATATGGAGAAAAATTATACTATGATTTTAAAGCAAAAATAAATAATTCTATAACAGTGTTATGTATAAAAAGTTATAAATTATGGTACTGTATTGAGAATAAACAACAAATCATTAAGGAATTGAATATCATGATAAATTATAGTTATTTCCTTATTTAAACATATTTATCTTCAAAAATCAGTTACTTTAAATAATGAAGCTTCTTAAATAATGATAAATAAGTTTTTTATGAATATAATTTGCTAATAATAAACAACAAATTAATATACTAAATCATATTTGTTGCCTCAATTAATTTATTACATAACAAAACAACAACAAAAACAATAAACATTTTAAATAACTAAAATTAAACTGAAATTTATCTATTTATTAAATAATGTTTTTGTAATCAAATTACATTATAAACATTATAACAACATTTTTAACAAGCTGTACAAAGCAAAACAAACAATGTGGTGCTAATTAAACACAAAAAAGTTATTAACAACATCAATTTTAATACAGCATACATAAATAAATATGTAATTTTAAATTGGTGCATTCAAAATACAACATTAGAACAATTCACATTCAGTAAGTTCCAGAAAAAAAGAATGTGATAATTTTGATAAATGATGTACTATTTCCAAAAAAATAATGTCAATAATATTTAATTAGTGATAATTGCTTAATAAAACTAATTAATCATTTTTATATTCATCTCACTAATGGTTGAGACAACTAATAAAAAAAAAAACTCTAAACTTCCATATATTACTCTTCCCCACATACCCAAAATCTCCTATCAATTAATCAAGGTTTTGTCCAATAAATTTAAAATTAGCTTTCATACACCCCCATACACTAATTGTCTTATCAATAACTCTAAGACAAATTGAATCTTCCAACTCCCCATGTCTTTACAACATATCCCACAACCTTTCCATTTATTTTGGAGAACCAACAGGCATAATCACAGGACACACAACACAGATATACATATAATAGAGCTATCAAAACAATGATAATTTAACATTTTTAGACATTCAAGAAGAAGAATTATTTGAACCCTCCAGCCCTAAAATAGTCTGTATTGAGAAAAATGACATCAAGCGGAAAATCAGAGAAGCATATTTTATTAATGGCAATAATAACTCCATCAATAGACGAGATACCTGCTTCGACATCTCTAAACGTTGGACTATCTAGTTCATTTGCATACGCTTTGCATACTGTTTTGTTTCCTTGCCCTATTTCTTCGTTCTGCAGCTCACAGTACTGCTATGAATATGAGGCAAAAGGCCTCGAAAGCGCTTAGCGTGTAATAATTTCTGTGTATCTTGATAGCTTCACATTCAAGTGTGTCATACGCTTTGTTAATTTTGTCTATATAATATAGATTTTTAACATAACAAAAAAATAGAATAATGTTGTAAAAAAGAAAGCGTAGTAATAAATAAATAAATGAGCAATCGTGTGACTGCACACTGATTGTGCAAAATAATGATTAACAGATTCATGACAAAACTCATCATACAGATAATTTATAAATTCAAATTTTTTATTTAATTTTTTTTTTTCAAGCTGAGAATAGTTAAAGTATTGAAATATATACAGTATAATATATGTCTACCTTTTTCTCAATCATTTTTTTAGTACAATGTTGTTAGAATTATTTTGTTGTTTAATTAATTTTGAATTATATATAAATATATTTATTAGTAATGCTAATTATAGAATATTATAAAACAATTCTACTCTTCTTTTATGATTCTCAAGTACATAGAAAATTATTTGTATTTTTAAAATATTTCCATTCTACAATTACTTGACTGCAAAGGTGTGAAATTCTATAGAAAGAATGGCATGAAAAATAAGAATCTCCTACAAAATATATATATCACAGATATTATAAATGGGTTCAATTCTCCAAAATTATTTAATGTGAATAAAGATTAAGGTTTTAAAAGTTTAGACCAGAAAAAATCAAATCTTAAGACAAATATATCTAAATCATTTTAGGTTTGTGAATGAGATTTCTAATTTGTGGCATTTGAAGATGGTCTTGAATTTCTTTTTTTTTTCTAGTAAATAAATGTTTAACAGATTTGTAATAACTAGTCACATTATAACAAATGAAAAAAAAAATGAAAGATATTAAATACCAACTAAATTAAATATTAACTTTAACATGTTGACATTTTCATAATTCTCCCTAATGATAATTTTTATAAGCATTTAACATTTGATTTTAGTAAACAAACTGTAATTTTATATTAGAATTTAATAAAATGGACTTGATTTGCTAAAAACATAAGTTTATAAACAAAACTACATCCTTAAAATTCATATTTGAACTTTGCAAATATATTTAAAAATTATAAAGTGAAGTACATAGTGAGAACAATTACTTTTTTTTTCTTTTTGAAGTAATTATAGCAATATTGCTGAAAAAAATAAAAGTAATAAAATTTTGGTAGTCTTCTCTTAGCATGTTGAAACCGCGAGAGGGTGTACTTTCTATGCAGACACACAGAAATATAACATTACCGGGCCTTTTTTTTTATTTTCAACTTTAACATTATTTTCTAAAATGGAATAATTACGTTTTTAAATTACATTAGACATTTTAGCACCTTGTGACAATTTGCAAACTATTTTTAAACAATTTACGAAACATTATTTTGTAAAAAAAATATTTCCAAAATACAATATTTTAAATTACATTCCACAAATGCACGTGTAGTGCTGGAATGTGCATGGGGGGAGGGGAGGACCGATGGTTTTGCCGGTCCAAAGAATTGGTCAAAAGAGGCAGTACTCTGAATCAAACCAAGATTATGATTTGCAAAACAATGTGCAACCTCAGACATTTTATTTGTCTCGTATCTGCTCTTAATCTGACCAAAAGATGCAGTACTGTGATCAAACCAAGCTTATGATTTTCAAAACAATGTGCAACCTCAGCCATTTCATTTGACTCATAGCTGTTCTCACGCAAACATCTTTTCACGTGACTTGTGTAAAATGGTGCTTGGCCTGATACTTTTGCAATTGTTTTCACATTCTGTGATATATAGGGAAGCGTGGGGACATGCTTACAATTATTAGTATGTACTAGAATGTCAGTTAGGATGTAAGATCACTATTACAAAGGCATAATTGGATTCCAAGCACCCTCACACTATACAGTAGCGATCTGTTAAGTGTGCACATTTGCACTGTGTCATGAAGCACATCAGCAGGCCATAATTTTGGTGTGCAATGCCATATAAGCCTGCTAATGGCTAATATGAATAGAACTGTTTTATAGGCTATAACTTTCTATGCAAAAGCACAGAAATATTGGGCCGGGTAAACGGCATATTTCTGTGTGTTTATATAGAAAGTATGCCTTCTAGTGGTTTCAACACGCTAAGAGAAGACTATCAAAATTTTTGTTGATTGAACTTTATTTGTAAAAACCAAATGAATTAATGTTAAGTCATCACAAATCTATGAGATTTTCTTCTAAAATTTATAAAATTGATTTATAATTTATTAAGATATCACAAAAGTTATGTACTACTATATTTAGCAAGCCATTACTTATAATTTCCTTTTTACCACTTCAACGTATTTCTTAACTTTTTTTTTTAAAAAATATATTTGACTAAAATCAAAGTGTAATCATGGATACTTTTGTTTTTAAATAATTATTACACAAATATTTTATAAAAATAATCATAAACATTTAAATAAGCTACAAAAAATTGTAACGAGCACAGACGTTCGTTACATTGTTTTTTTTTATATATATTATTAAACAAGTTAAAATAAAAAGTTCGCATTTAAAAACTTTCTTTAAAAATTAAAAATTGAAATTAAAATATCGTCTTAAACTCTTATATATTAAGTCGCACAGATAATAAAAAATTATTAAAATAAAATTTTTATTAAAGAAAAAGGTATTTTTAAAACTAAATTTTAAAAAAGATTTGGAGATAAAATTATATCTTTAAATTTGTCTTGAAATATATTTTTGATTTGGAAAACAGGGTAATTAATTAGAAATGGAAATGATTGTTAATTAGTTAAATTAAAACCAGCCTTGAGCATTTAAATGTAATAACCTCAGTCAGATAGAAAAAAAAAACAATAGAAACTGATTAGCCAATGAAAGAAATCCATTTGGGAAATCGGACCTCAGCGAAAGAATCATCACTCCATGACGCAATGTTAATTCAATCCTTGACATTAATATAAAAAGGACAGGTTTTGGAAAGCTTGGTAGTTAGTGAATGAGGAGTGATTGATTATTGACGATGTAACAGCTTGGTGTTAGTGCTGAGGGGATTGAAAAAGACGCACAGATTCAATCCCTTCAGTTCTGTAAGAAAGGAAGAAAAATGGGCCATCGTTTCTTCATTGAGGACCAATTACACTAAAAAAAAATAAAAATCTCCAAAGGATAAATAAATCGATCAACCGGATACAAATCTTCGGACGACGTGGGAATTCACGTGCAAACGGCAAGGAATATACGAAGATGAACTATTTCAATAACCGTAAGACTTTAAAATTTATGAACAGTAAATTAAAAACTTTCCAGATTTAAATGATTTCAATATTATTCTATCTGACCAACATTATTTTATTAATTAGTTATAATTTTATTTAATGTATTTAATTTGTAAAATCATTTCCATTTATTTATTTATTTATTTATTTAATTTTGTTCTTTAAGTTTTATTATGATTTCTGTTTTCCGTTAAATAAATTATAAAAAAATGTTAAACTTAAGTCGGGCGTGAATGGCTGTATCGATTTGTAAAGATATATTAAGGGAGGGTAGTCAAAATATCCCACAAACTGAAATGGAAAAGCCAGACCACCTGAGTGCGAACATGCACATTACATATAACTCCATGAGTCGTCCTCAGAAATACATTTATAAAAAAATTCAGATGATTTACAAAAGCCCATATAGTATAGTCCATCAAACTGACTTAAATGCCATTGTGATAGCCAAAGGTAATATAGAAAAAGGAACGTTTAACACTAGATCACTAAAGTTATTTGGAGGGCTGAATAATAAAGAACCGCCAGACAAAAATTAAAAATATGAAATCTGACGGATTTGCCGGTTTGACCAATTATTATCGACCATGGTCTCGGAAAAATGGACAATGTTTGCTAAAATTTAAAAAAAAAAAAAAAAAATAAATGAGTATCAAGTTAGTTCGAATAATTAAGAAAGATTAAAGTTAATAATAGTAAATATATAATAATCTTAGAGTTTTTAAAATGTCAAAACCCTCGATTATGTCTTATCGATTATATTGATATCCCAGCTCATAAGTCTAGAACATAGCGGAGCGTGACTTATACAAAATAAATGTGAAATCAAAATAGACAAACGAAATGAAAATGTTTTTTTTTAAAAAAAAACGAAATAAATAAGTGTATAAGGAAAGTGTTAATGAAAATAAAACATTAGTAAATGATTTCAAATATGATTCCGGAATATAAATAAATATGTAAAATGATGTCCGTGATGGTTTAAAAATAGTATCGTAAAACTAATATTTAATATGTTCATATGAATTTAAAATAAAGTTGTAAGATTAAAATAAAAAAATAAAAAATATATATATAACGGCAATCTAAGGTGTATTAAGAGTGTGTAAGTAGGCATGGGTATATACGCGCACATACACTGTAATATTCGGTAAATACGATACCTTATGATGAGTATCTTAAATGTATTTATCCAGATATCCTTTTAGGTTATTTTCTTGGTACTGCTGCACCTTATGGTGAGTGCAAAAAGGGGTTTATTTATTATAGATTCCCTGTAAGCAAGTCCAGTAATAACTCGATATCTAGAGTATTAATAGGTGTAGAATTATGCTGCACATATACTCATGTGTTAAATAAAGATGTTCGAAACGATTTACAAATAATATTATAAGATTAGTAATAAAAGTATAAAGTCAGTCTAATGTGTATTACGAGTAGGTAAGTATGCATGGGTATATACGCGCACATACACTGTAATATTCGGTAAATACGATACCTTATGATGAGTATCTTAAATGTATTTATCCAGATATCCTTTTAGTTTATTTTCTTGGTACTGCTGCACCTTATGGTGAGTGCAAAAAGGGATGTATTTATTATAGTTTCCCTGTAAGCAAGTCCAGTAATAACTCGATATCTAGAATATTAGTAGGTGTAGAATTATGCTGCACATATACACATGTGTAGGAATTATCTAGAATAAAAAAAAAAAAAAATTTAAATTAATAAATCTTTATAGTCAACAATTAAAATTGCAAGAGATAAAATGGTCAAAAATGACGCATTTTACTCTAAAACGAAGGGGGGTGTAATGTGCCAATGCCAAATTGGCACATGTATATAAAATAATTTTGGATAAAAATTATTATCAAAATCTTTCGGAAAAAAGAATTTGAAAGTTACAATTAATTACTTTAAAGAGGGGAGAGGGAGTTTTCTTATAAAAAAAAAAAAAAAAAAAAACTAAGAGTTTCGTAAAAAGTTAAAATTATTAAGATATAAAAAAAAAAAAAAGAAAAAAATCTCTTTTCATTCCAGTTTATTGTAATAGATTATATTAGTGCGTGCGAATGTAAACAAAAGTATGCATGTAAGAATAATATAAAAAAAAGAAAAATGAATAAAGAAATGAAATGTATTTCAAAAGAAACACAGTGGTGGACTGCTAATTAAAGATATGAAAACAACACATTTTAAAATAGCTACTACTAATAAAATATTCAATCGAAAAACACGTTGTCATAATAATTAATCTAAAGGAATTTCGACAACACGTATTGCCGGAGGATATTAAAACAAAAACACGTCGCAGGTATAAATAGACTTTTTTTCGTTTATCAGACATTCAGTTGGAGTTTGAAATTCAGTCTAGTTTTACTGTGTCAGTTTACAGAAATGCAGTGCTGAAAAGCTTTTGGAAATATATGCTTGCGCTCCAGCCTTGTTAGTCCAATAAGACCATCAAAACCTGCCTGAGAAATAATGTCTGGATAACAACACAGAAACCCTCCGTCAAAACGTGCAGCTGTCTCCAAGAAGAAACCAACGGATTACCATAAATTCTCTTCCATAAACGAAATCTAACCGGTTAGATACAATCCATTTGAAGCAGCAGAAGTCGCCACCGACAAGAAAAAAAAATCCTAGGTATCTGTTTTATTATTATTATTTACCAGTAGTAGTCACCACTGTAATCCGTAAATATTGAAGATTAACATTATATGAACTCTATCATACATAAAAGGAACTATTGATGTGTGTGCGAGAGTCTCAAATGTCATTAATGCTTTATTATTATTTTTTGCGAATGAGAGTTAATTTAAATGTCTAAGATTATGTTGTTTTGTTCATGAAATATCCTATCATATGTAAATTTAAAATGTGCGTGTGTGAAATTTGGATTTATAAAATGTTTAGAATGCGTTGATGTTGGTTAGTAAATTATATTTAACTTAATTGATGTTGATTGAAATAAATTATTTTTAAATTTAAACTTGATCTGTCGGTCAATTCTTTTTATCAATATCTTATTAGCAATAAATATCATTGATTAAAATTGGACTGGGCTGGTTAAGGGAATTGTTTCGAGCGCTGGATTATGAGCCTACTACCCGAATATGTTAGTCTTCAGACTAGCTGGCGCCCCGGGGTTTACCCCGAAACAAATAAAGTATTTGGATGGTAGGGGTTTGAATCTAGCAGCCGAGATGGGCCATTGTTGATAGTTAAGGCTATTAATAAGATCTCCCATTTTGCTCGAACGTGCCGGTTCGTTCACCTAACCTTTATAATATTATAAATGTATTGTGAAGGAGTTTGAAACCGGCCAAAACTTATATATACGTATAAGTAGGTGGTTTCAGCGGTTCGACCCGGCGGAGCTTAAACACAGAACCAGGCGGAAAGGTCAATCGTGGCCATCTTAGAGAAAAACTCATTCTAACTTTTGACGTGGTTGAGAGAGGTAGTCTTAAGACAGCACTGCAGCTGCTAGAGTAATTCCTATAATTTTGTTAAGAAGCTTACCTGTAAACCGCAATGTTGATGGGCTAAGTGCCAGGAGTCTCGAGACAACACAGCAGTTGAGTATAATTCAAACATTATTATTAAGAAGTTTATCAGTGAATCGCAATGTTGATGGGCTAAGTGCCAGGAGCTGGTCTCTGCCCCGCCAATATGGATCCTCGTGCCGCTGTTTGATCATGTTTCATATACTTCAGAATTTCCAACTTCCAATCTCAAAATTTACTATGCCTTACAAATAACTTTCAAAAATGCGCGCCTACGTTCGTCACAAGCCAAGCTGGATGAAGAAAGAAGAGTAACTTTGTTACACGAACTTTAATTTTTTTCCGTGCTTAATGTTATCAATCAAGTGAATCATATGTAAGTTTTTATATCATTTATAATGCTATTGTTTAATCTGTCAGTAAATTTTCTTTTCTTTTAAATCCTCCGCTCTAGTCTTTAGAAATAATTTATAACATTTGTAATTAATAGTAATAATAATTTAAATGAATGCATTTATATTTTTTTATGTTGCTTATTCCCTAAACAAACGATGCCAATAGTAACATTTCCCAACTCCGTGTAAAACTAGTGTACCGTAATGATCAAAGTATTTTTAAAAGTAATTTCGTTTTTAACTTAAATATTCTTTCATATTCAGAGTTGGTAAATGTTAAATCACTTTATTATTTTATGTTAAGTTGTCATATCATTGCAATCTAAGGTTTAATCTCAAATATATAAAATGGTTTCACAGTGTTATATTAATGTCACGAGAAATAACTCTTTGTATAAAATGATACTATCGCTACCGCCTGTCAACCTGAAGGGTCCGGAGTTTCAGAGTAAAATTAACTAATTATTGTTTTCACCGTCAGTTTAATCCCCGCTATGTTTTATTGGGATATGGACCTCAGCCTGTGGCGTAGAAACAGACAAATAGATTCCAGGTTTTATATAATTTCTTTTAAAAATCCACTTCAAGTTCTCGTCCGTGATGTCTGTGGCAATGCCTTCCCTTCGCTGAAGTTAGCGTCTCGCCATTCTACCATAGGGGTATGAAAGCAGTTTTCTTTCCCGGTAATCTCTTGGATCACCGGGGTTCGAAATGACCCCGGCTGGTTGTCGTGTCCCGGAGCTACTTGGGGGCATTAAGCCTTGTCAAAGTACAAGCCGCCCGGTATTCCGTTAATGCACCGCAATTGATTACTGTAGGGCTCTTGAATCCAGGCAACCACCAATACATCTATCCTTTATGTCGTATTTATATAAAACCACCTCCAACTGTTCGTCTACGTAACGGCTCGAGCCTATTCAAATAAAATAAGTTAATAAAAATTCTTTAGATAAATATGTTTTCAATGCTAAAATACTCTGATTCTCTTAACCATCCGTCAAATATTTAATTACACAGCTATTGGCATGAGTTTGTTCACCAACTAAATGAAACGTTTACTAAAGACTAGTAGCCAAATACAAGAGGATTTATGAAGTCTTACCGTACTGTATAACACTATATTTATATGCTGTCTATTTTTATTATATAACACTATATTTATATGCTTTCTATTTGTCTCATTTAACACTATATTTATATGCTTTATATTTTGCTTATTAAACACTTTATTTAATCTAAATTTTTGTGTCCTCCACCTTATTACTCTCTAAGTCTATTTAGCCACTTACTGTCTGTATTGGCAACTTAAATATATACGTTACATGAATGACCGTCCCAGTATCTAGAGTCTAATAAACCTATATATCATTAACTGTAAGAATTTAGTCCATGTTCTAAGCTGAGCTAGAAAAGGGATAACCCCGTGCTGTTATAAAGTCATCATCGGTTAGTCATACCGGGGTTTGGGTTGGAATTCAGTTGGCGTTTTGGAATTTATTCTTAAACGTGGGCTGGGTTTGAACTCGGGTACTGTGTATGAGTAAGTGTGGTGGATTTATACCGGTACAGTTATAGCATTTGAAACTCACGCACACATATCAATAGTTCATTTTATGTATGATCAAAAAAAAAAAAATATTTTACTTAGGGTTAGTACTTACGGTATTAACAAAATTTACAAACATTCAGTTAATAATTTTACAAACAACTATATACAAAAAGAAAAAGAAAATGTTGACCATCGCCTACCTAAGGACCACTTACGTTAACACCCCTCCCCCCGAGAATTCTATTTTATTTTATCCATTTGATTTCTACTTACGGCATGACAAACAAATTATTTAAATTATTTAGGAAGGTTGCATTGAGATAAATATGTTCCAAGATAATGGATTTATACGTGTATATTTGCAGCACAATTATAACTACCACCAACTTATTTATGACTGATTGAAATGCATAAATAGGATTACACTGACGTAAATTCCCAACGGTACTCATCGTAAGGTACCACATTTCGATCATAAACTTCCGTGGCTGTGCGCCTATACACGTTAACGCATAAATATATATTAACAAAAAAAAGACATATCCAATGCAACCTTTTGATTTTCTTTTTAATTTACAAAAATTAGTTTTAAAATTATTTATACTTTCTTTTATTTAATATGCTGGCAGTGCTTTTATAAAATTTAAAAATATCCGACTTATGTAAGCAGATAAAACATTCATTTTGATAAAATTTGCTCAGGGTATTTGTGGTTTATTAAAGATCGGAAATTTCAGCATTAATTCCCCTTCTCAGGGTCAATCTCTGAGGTAAGGCCACACTTGGGACGCCAATTATAACAATCCAAACGAAGTGGTAGATCGCATCGCACCGCACCGCACTACCAAAGGGCGCCATCTAGGCATTTGAGCCTAGAAAAATTTATAGAGTAGGCAGATACGCGCTGTTAGGATTCCACTTTATTTACATATTTAGATCGTTAGCCCATTGTCACTAGCTCAGTGGAATAGCAGAGATTTAATAATATCATTTACTAGTATATAAAAGAATAAAGTAAGCCACTGCCAGTAATTATCATACAAACAGATTTATTTATGCATATATATATATAAGGTTTAAAATTATTTTAGTGATTTACATTTAAACATTTAACATTATTTTTAACTTTGATTTTACTTTAATTTACATTGAGTTACTATTATATTATAAATTTACATTTTTAATCAAGTTCGCACAGATGGGCTTATAAACCTGTTTAATATGTTGCTATAGATCGGTTACATAGATTTCAACGGTCAAAAACATTTCAAAGTAAACATAAACGATCAAAATACAAAATTATTGATTACTGACAATTGCATAGGGAATTATAAGAAACCCTCTAGTATTCATCGTAAGATACTTGCATCGTCACCAATAACTTAAAAGACATCCGAATAAATACATTTTTAGATACTCACCGTAAGGTATCATTATTTATCGAATGTCTATATATTTTGATCAAATATGAAACGCAAAACATAGTTAACCGATAAACAATCCATGCAAGCGTCTATAAACAACTTAAATTTAATAGTTTTATTTAGGATCGAGCCTGAATCGACTACATAGATTTGCATTTAAAAATAAAATATTCTATCCCTACTTAACCTTAGGCAACACATTTCGCAATCAACTGGCGCCAATCCATCTGATACATTCATGTATTCAATGTAGCATGATACGACAACACAACAATATTGTCAGGAATGTACATCTGAACAATATGTAGAAATAGAAACGACATTGACTCTCCACCCACAGGGATGTGACATCTGTGGGCAAGTAGATCAATAAACTAAAAACTCCATAGGAATGGGCTGCGGTATTCTGCCAACTTACAAACCCATCCATAGGCAAACAGAGGGTGTGTGGCGTATATCTATAATCCTGCCCGTAGCGGATCTCATATTACACCTACTAATTACATAAATATATCCAATCCATTGAACCAATTCAACTACGAAATGAACAACCCAAGATTACCCTCCCTTAATATATCTTTACAAATCGATACAGCCATTCACGCCCGACTTAAGTTTAACATTTTTTTATAATTTATTTAACGGAAAACAGAAATCATAATAAAACTTAAAGAACAAAATTAAATAAATAAATAAATAAATGGAAATGATTTTACAAATTAAATACATTAAATAAAATTATAACTAATTAATAAAATAATGTTGGTCAGATAGAATAATATTGAAATCATTTAAATCTGGAAAGTTTTTAATTTACTGTTCATAAATTTTAAAGTCTTACGGTTATTGAAATAGTTCATCTTCGTATATTCCTTGCCGTTTGCACGTGAATTCCCACGTCGTCCGAAGATTTGTATCCGGTTGATCGATTTATTTATCCTTTGGAGATTTTTTTTTTTTTAGTGTAATTGGTCCTCAATGAAGAAACGATGGCCCATTTTTCTTCCTTTCTTACAGAACTGAAGGGATTGAAGCTGTGCGTCTTTTTCAATCCCCTCAGCACTAACACCTAGCTGTTACATCGTCAATAATCAATCACTCCTCATTCACTAACTACCAAGCTTTCCAAAACCTGTCCTTTTTATATTAATGTCAAGGATTGAATTAACATTGCGTCATGGAGTGATGATTCTTTCGCTGAGGTCCGATTTCCCAAATGGATTTCTTTCATTGGCTAATCAGTTTCTATTGTTTTTTTTCTATCTGACTGAGGTTATTACATTTAAATGCTCAAGGCTGGTTTTAATTTAACTAATTAACAATCATTTCCATTTCTAATTAATTACCCTGTTTTCCAAATCAAAAATATATTTCAAGACAAATTTAAAGATATAATTTTATCTCCAAATCTTTTTTAAAATTTAGTTTTAAAAATACCTTTTTCTTTAATAAAAATTTTATTTTAATAATTTTTTATTATCTGTGCGACTTAATATATAAGAGTTTAAGACGATATTTTAATTTCAATTTTTAATTTTTAAAGAAAGTTTTTAAATGCGAACTTTTTATTTTAACTTGTTTAATAATATATATAAAAAAAAACAATGTAACGAACGTCTGTGCTCGTTACAAAATATACAATTTTTTGCTCACTGCTAGCTATAATAAATGAGGCATTTACAATTAATCTCACAAAAAAAAAAACTAACAATCAGCCATGTGATGGGAAAGGATCAGATCTTTGTAGTTTCTTTTGGCAGTAGATTTCTGAACTTTTCAGATTTTTTTGTAACTAATAAATTAATATATTTTCGTTCCAGTTTCTGTTGTCAAAATGAAATGCAAAGGAAGTAATAAGATGTGAAATACATGTTAGTGCAAAACTAGAAAGGCAAAAATTATTAAGAAAAACAATATTTACAGTTGATATTCCTAATTTTCAGAAACATTCTAATGAATTTAAATTAGAACTTACAAATAGGTTTCAAGTATTAGTAGATTTTGAACATGATTCACATTTGAATGAAATTAATATGAAAACAACTGATACACTTTTAAAAACTGCAACAAAAATAGCTGGTTGAAAAAAGCAGCACTTGACCAATAACATTGTTACTGAGACAAGCATATTTATGAAGAAAAAAAGGAATATGAAAATACACAAAAATGATGTGTTAAAAATGATTGAATATGTCAAATTTTGTAAAATGATGCAGAAAAGAGTTGAAAATGATATAAGAGTGTATAACTGAACTAGGAAGGAAAGCAGTAGAAGAGAATGAAAGTCTCAAGAGTGTAAAACAACATTTTGGTATTGGTAGGAAATTTATATTTGCAATAAGAAAAAAAGCTGGAATTATTACTAAAAAGTGAGATGACATCATGAAATGGATAGAAGACTTTTATCAACAATTATATAGTAATAAAGAACAAATACCTCCTATATCTATTACATCTTCTGAATTGCCCATAATTTTAAATGAAGAAGTGAGACATACAATTAAATATATGAAGAAAGGAAAGGCTCCAGGTAATGGTAGAATTATAATTGATATATTAAAGGAAGCAGGTGAAAAAATAGAAAATTTTTTAACAACGTTATATACCAAATGTCTAAATGATAAAGATGTATCAGATGATTGGAAGAATGTAGTATTAATCTTAATATTTAAAAAAGGTGATAAAGAAGATATTAGAAATTACAGACTTATCAGTCTTTTATCAGTTTTATACAAAATTTTTACTAAGATAATTACAACTCGTCTACAGAGAACACTGGACTTCCACCAACCAAGAGAACAATCTGGATTTAAAAGTGGTTTTTGTACAGATATCATATCCAGAGATTGAGAGAAGTTATAGAAAGGACAAATGAATATGAGTTGCCATTATGTTTTTGATTTCTAGATTATGAAAAGGCATTTGAATCTAAACTTTTCTTCAGTGATTAAAGCATTGGATCATCAAGGTATAGATCCAAGATATTGTCATATTTTAAAGAATATTTTTAAAAATGCAACAGCAACAATTAGATTAGATAATGATACTGGAAAAGTCAACATTGAGAAAAGTGTAAGACAGGTTGACTCCATATCCCCAAAACTTTTTACAGCAGTGCTGGAAGAAGTATTTTATGGATTAAAATGAAAAGCTAAAGGAGTGAAAGTAAATGATTATTTCAGTCATTTAGATTTTTCAGATGATGTAGTTGTTTTTGCTAATAATGCTTTAGATCTACAGGAAATGTTGCATTGTTTATGATGAGTTAGAAGAAGTTAACAGTTACAAATGCCTTGGTCAGATTATTAATACAGATGGAAACATAATGGATGAAATTAATCATAGAATTAAACTTGGTTGGAGTGCTTTTAGTAGAAATAACTTGATACTAAAAGGAAATATGCCTATGTGTTTGTAAAGAAAAAAATTTAATAAATGTGTTTTACCTGTTCTTACTTATGGATCTGAGACTTGGATACTTAATAGAAGAGCAATACAGACTTCAGACCACTGAAAGAAGTATGGAGAGATATATATTGGGAATAACAAGAAGAGATCCAGAACCCAATATATCGGTAAGAGAACAATAAGGTGCAACTGATTTCATTGAAAAGATTAAAGTGGAGTTGGGCTGGACATATTGCTAGAAGAGATGATAGTAGATGGACAATTGAAATCTTAAACTGGATTTTAAGAGATTGTAGAAGACCCAGGAAGAGACCACATGTGAGATGGATAGATGAAATAAGAAAGTGTGCAGGGGTGATGTGGAGAAGAGAAGCTAAATATCTTACTTTTCCATACTTATTAAATCTATTATTTTGAAATTTCCTTGTGAGTATATGACATTTTTAGTTATTAAAATGATTTTAAAGTTTTAAAATAATTAAGTTCAATTAATATTTACGTCTTGAATATTTTTACTCGATTTTTACACTGAATAAATCACCACACACTACAATCTGTTTGATGTTTTGGTAATTGCTTGCACACATATTAATTTTAATCAATTTATTTTTGAACTGAATAGATCTTTTAATATATTTAAAGGATAATTTGATTTGTTTTCTCTCCAATAATTTATAAATATTTATTGTGTAAGAGATCTTCGAATTATTGTTTTCACGTAAACAAAACGCAAATTTATCTTTTTAAAATAACACGTTTGCTAAATAAAACATCTATAAACCGAAATGTCTTTAAAAATTGCTGCAAATATTATTTGAAAGTATAAAAAAACAATCACTTTTCAAAATAACGAAGCTCAGAACTGCCAGACCGATTTTTTTCAAAGATTGCAGTAAAACGGAAACATTTTTAGAGAAAAAAAAGACATCGAAACTCAATGTAAGAATATTAAATTTTAAAGCAGATTTAAATAGTTATGGTTTTCTATATTATTCACACCTTCACATTACATGCTATGTTTGTTTTAAGAACGTGGCTATAAAGCTGAACTAGCAAGCGAGTGTAAATATCGCTTCTAAACGGTGCTGTTTTTCCGCGCGCATAGCGTGGAGAAACAGCGCCACCTAGTGGGCTAGATTGCTGGGTAGTGCTGTTTAGCAGACGATGTAAGCTGGATCGGTTTACCTATGACTAACAGCGTTACCTAGCGGGCAGTAGTGCTGGCTGCTATTTGGCATAATGTTCCTGTGCGTACGCATGGTGAACAGCGCCATCTAGTGGCTGGAACTTAGTCGTCTGCTTTTGGCCACTTGGCATACTGTTCCTGTGATGTGATGTATAGTGCAATTATGCCCAGATAAACCTGTTAGCATGGTGAACAGCGCCATCTAGTGGCTGGAACTTGTGTCATCTGCTTCTGACCCCCTACTCTGAATATTTCTGCAATTTTCTCTAGTAGTGGCAGGACAGTAATTCCACCAGTACCGTATTCTGGTTTTTATTTAGTTTTTTAAATAAAAAACTACTTTATATTGTTTAATAAGTTTGTCAATTAGATTCTTAGAAAATAATGAGGACATCTTATAACAAAGTTTCGAAACACATTAATTAGTCTAGATATAAAAAAGCAAACCATGCTAAATCAAAAACCATATTTTTCATACATTTGTTATAAATTACCTTACACTAATGTTTTAACTGGATCACACCTGCCATAATCTATGTATTAAAAATCATCCAAGAATGTTACAGATAAATTCAAAATTATTATTTAAACAGATAGGTTTATTCATTAAAAACCTAGCATTGATTCAGGAGAAGCAAATAATAAATAAAAATTTGAATCTTGTGACATTATTGCTTAATATGCCTTATGAAATTTTTTCAAATAGAAGGAAATTGAATCATCTAATGTTTGTTGATGCAATCTGATCATTTATGAATTGCAATAGTCAAATAGCCTTTCTAAGTATCCTTTGATAATAAGCATAGAATTTGATAAAGGTGAAATTTATATTATAGCTCATATCCCAAATGTAAAGAATGAGTGTTGAAAATGTGCTATTTAACTGCATTAGCATGTTCATCTTTGCTAACAGCATGCAATGAATATTTATATCTGTATAATATAACTTGCAAATCCACAAAAGAATTTTTAAGTTCTTGGATCTTGAAGTGAATTCTTAGATTTGGTCAAACATTGCGATTTTTTTAATTGTAGCACTTCAGTAAATATCCTATTTTTGTCAGTAATTTATTTTATATAAGGAATAGAATTTTGTGTGTTTGTTTTATTTATTTTTTTTGTGTTGTTTTGAATTCAAGATATAACTTTGATTATTAAATAATGTTGTATCAGTTTGAGAAAGAAAAAAGTTGCTTTTATAGATTTAGCTATTGAAAAGACTTATGCAGGGTAATGATATGGAAATCCTTTTAAATATCTTTTGATTTGTATGACTTTTCTAAAACAGAAAACATTAATTTTTTTTATTTTGGAAATGAGAACAAAGAAGAAATGGTGGCCATCAATTTCTATTTTAGAATAAAGATTATTGTTATGCATGTATTCATGTTTCATCATTATATCTGCTTAGTATAAATTCACAAATTAACTGCTTTAATACTTTATTGAAGTGTATACAAAATATAATAAAACACCCATTAAAACAAAATAAACAATTAAACCAAAAATATATACAGTAGTATTGGATTGCTAAAATATTATCATTTAAATGCAACCATAAAAAAAATTCACTGCAAAAATTAGGAAATTATTATATACTGCAAAGATAAATCTTTTAAAACTTCAAAATTTGTGAGCTCTATTTTCAGTAAAAAATTATTGGCCATGATTTATTGAAATTGGTTTTCGACTATTTTGAAAAATTACTCTTTAGAGCATGTTACCCATAGACATTGCAAAAAAAATGGGTAAAGTATAAACATATATCTTTCAAAATCTTCCAGGATTTTTATGACTCCAAAGTGGATAAAGCAAGCCATACTTTAATTAAATTCTTCGATTGCAGGTTTAGTAAATCTGAAGGGTCTCACTGCATGTAATTTTTTACATCTTATATTGAAATCTATATTGAATATTATTTTTACATCTTTTTTACTATCTTCTATTTTGTTTTGCTTTTTTATTTATTTTTTAATGTTTTATTACTAATAAGATAGAATAACATTAACTTGATCCCTATAAATCTTTAACTTCTGTTATTTTAATAAAATAATGAAGGGGCTGTTTGAATTTTTACAATTGTTAGATTTTGTTATTTTGATAAATCATGATTTATTAAAATAGTACTTTTATTTAATCTTAATTACACATGTTTTTTTTTTTTTTTTGTAGTGACAGAATGTGTTTAAATGAATATCATCTTTTAATTGTTCTTTATGCAGCTTTTACGGGCTGGTTATATTCTGTAAATTATTTTTTACAAAATTCTAATTATATGCCTTTCCCAGTCATTCAGGTAATCTTTTTTATTATTTTTATAATTTTAAATTATGAACATAAATTTCTGTCTGTAAAAAGTAAATGTTTTGAGGAAGTTTGATTTATGTATTTATTATTCAAAGATAAAATATTCTTATATAGACTACTGTTAAAACAAAAGCCTTATTTTCATATTTTTATAGAGTAGAAAAACTGTAATGAAAAAGATATTCATCAAAACTAGTTGAATGCCCGGTAATGAGGATTTATATGTTTTTTTGTAATATTTTCTAGTTCAGAATATTTAGATCGCTATTTGATGATGAATTCAGATAACTAGCTGTTTTGTGTGATAAATATTTGGAAAAAAAAAAATCTGTTGCTTTATTATGAATCCTCAGTACCGTGAAAAATGTGCATGTGCTTTATCTAGATTCCAATCTCAGTTGATGAACAAGGAAATTGATGGCCCAGTGGTTAGCATAGCTGCCTTTCGAGCTGTTGGTCTGGGTTCGCTTTCCGGTCAACGCTTTGACATATGGAAAAAAAGAAAATTGATATATTACAAGGCCCTTAATATATATATACACACACTTATATTTATATATATATTAGAGAGTTAGTTATGCAATATAGAATTGAATGGTACCATTTATTCTTATTTAAATATATAAAGATGAATGCACTAACTATATTTTACATACAAAATGTATAGATAAAAAAAAACAATGATAACACTATTCTTGAAATGTAATAAATTAAAGATAATAATAATACTGCTTCGTACATAGAGGAAATATTGGAAACATTAAATATAACCTTAATGCATTTTCATTTGCCTTTGACGAGGATGCTCAGCACTGAAAATGTATTAAAATTATATTTAATATTTTCTCCATGTATGATAGTGAGTGTGATACTATAAAAGTCTGAAGTTTGATAGATCTTAATTTTGTAAATGTCCATTAAGATCTACACTAAGAGCAAACTTTAGTTTTTATTTTTCCAAATTTGTAAAATGATTTTTTCTTAATTAGAGATCAAAAGTGCATTATGAATAAATTGAACTTCTTTAAATTATTTAATTATTATTAAATACACCTGGTTTTATTTGATTTCAGATACTATCAAAGTATCAGTAGACATCTTGTTAATGCAATCACTGTTGTCTTTAATTAAAGTGGATAAAATGGTCTTTTTTTGTATAGTTTAAAAGTTGATGTTTCTAATTATTCTTATATGTAAATGAACTTTTATAATAATTTGAAATGGATAAAATAAAAAAATTATATACATTTTTCTCTGTTAAAAATATTATTAACACTACGCCTTTCCAATGTGGGTTTAGTATAGAATGAAGACTGCAACTCTTAGCCTCCTCAGTATTACTTATTTGATAAATAACAGAAATCATTAGAATTTGTAGTAGCCTTGGTAGATCTTGATAAATGTCAATCTTTATGTTTAAAACTTTGTAAAATTTTCTTTTATTGCAATTTGAATTGAATTTAAAAAGAATTTTTTGAAGATTCTTGGATAATCACAAGTATTCTAAACTGTTAATCTAATACATCTAGAGTCTAAGTGTAATTAGTCTATGGTAATTAAGTCTTCTATATATAATGTCTTATAAGTGAATCTTTTATTTAACTAGTAATTCTAAAATTTTGCTTAATAAAGTAAGTTTAATGCATTCTATGTTTATTGTAATTCTTTTTATGAGGTTTCATAATCATTATGTCTTGAAAAAGAGGATTCTTTTAGCATTAATGTAGGTAAAATATTACCAAAAGTTTAAAGGCAGTTAACATGAGATTATATACAATCTGGCTTTGTAAAGAATTCTCTTATATTCAACTAATCCATCTTCATTGATTTCTAGTGCTACCTGAATGACTTTTGTAACTTCTCCATTAATTCCTAGATAGCTTTCAAAATCATAATGTGATTCAAGTTCTAAGGTAAAAAGAATTATTTTCCATTTTTATTTTATAAAATTTTGACTGTTTTTATGTAAGATTAATCTCAATTAAGATGATAAAAGATGTTTTACATATCATTTTTATTCCATCACTAATGCATTCTAGTAAAATATCATTATAAAATTAAACAATATGGTTTATATCTGTCTCACATTTTTATTTATATTATACTAATGCCATATATAATGAAATATGTATACATAGCCAACACACATATATATTGATGAAATCACTAATAGGAACTCTTATTCTAACACATTCCATCAAAAAGTGGTGTTTGAGGTATGTTAAAATATGAATTCCTCATATTGGTGTTCATAAGATTTGAGATTTTTTTCATAGGCTATCATTGCTGCTAATGTTGAAACAATCTTTTTTGATTGTTTTATATCAAGATCCTTTCTCAATCTCTTCTATTAATATATGCTAATGAAACCCCATTCTCTGATATTTTTCAAGTAATTGATAATTCTGATTTCTTTAATACTTATAAAAGTTTTTGTAAAAATATTTGCTTTTCAAGCAGCTCTACTCTATAATCAGACTTAATTAGTGTTTTGATTTGCACTGTAATTACATTCAATTTTACATAAGATAATACATTATTTATTTGTCTTTTAATATATTCAATATTTTCTTTTTTATTGCTTTCTTTTATTCCTTGCAATAAGGGCTTTTTTGTATTGAGCATCCCATTTTAATTACTTGTTTAGTTTCTTTTTGTCATTTACATTTAAAAAATTTGAAGGGTATTGAATTTTTTGTTTATAAGTATCATATTAATGTTTTCTGGTTTTTTCTTTCATTTATCATCAGTCCAATTTTTACATGGTGCAAATATCAGGATCCACTTATGCATTTTTACCATTTACTTTCATTTTTCAGAACATATCATCATTGTTGAATTTATCAGCATATTTGTGAAATTACATTTGAAACTCAAATATTAATAATGTATAATTTTTGTGGTACCATATATAGTTTTTGTATTCATAATTAAATTGCTTGAAATGATTAAGATTTATCATTATATATAGCAATTTTTTAGGTTCAGTGTTATATTTGTTCAAACATTTATTCATCTTGCATTGTAATTTAATATGTATGAACAGTTTTATAGTTATTTTACTTGTCATAATTAAAAATGTTAAAAGTATATATTTTGGGGAAATGTTAATTCTATATGATTCCAACTTAATTTCTTATAAATTAGTTGTTATCAGATTAAATAAAAATTATATTTTTTAAAGTGATTTTCTAAATGTAGTTTTTTTTTTTTTGCATATGATTCACTCTTTTACAAGCTTATCAAAAATCAATTTTAAATAATTATTTAATTTGGTATCTGAGCATGGCTCATTCTTTTTTTACAAACTTATCATAGCAACTCTAAATTTTTATATTATTTTGCAGTAAAAAAAAAGTCAGAGATAATGATTTCCATTTTAACCTAAAAATTTAACATAAGTGATAAATTCATATTTGTCTAACTATTCAAATAACATAAGTAATTCTTTTTATTTTACTAATTATGTTATATCTATATATACACCATAAAAATTATTAAAATTGAAAAAGAAATATAGTAACATATAAAAACTCATTTAATAAAACATATGTTAAATAATAATTAAAAAGTTTTCACAGCAACTTAATCAGCTAAAAAGATCTTCAACTATTTTTCTTGGTTAACCAATTGCTAATTACTGACTGAATATGGGCATTGCATAAAACCTATTAATAATTCTTTTAAACAAAAATTTACTGGAGATGGTTCATATATTCTCTAATTTTAAATTGGCATTTTCTCTATTGAGTGAAAATCTAATCAAAACTTTCATTAGATGGATAATTATTTATATTCTTTAAGTTAGTTATAATTTTATATTTTATTTACTGATACATTTATATATATATATGACAAAAAAAAATCAAGTCAGATGTCACATGACTTAATAAGCTTGTATTTACAAATGTTATATATAGAGCTCGCAAAATAAGCTCTTAACAAGCTTTGAGAATATCCTTAACCCCAGACCGGTTTCTGCTTCTGACGTCGTCAGTGAGGTGCCAGGATATTCAAGCATTAGATTAAAAATACCAGGACAAGCCCAGCACTTTATCTAATGTATAACTATTGAGTAGGAAATCTGAAATTGTCAGACATCCATATGTCTTCCAATCCAGCTATCTAACTCAAATAGCCATATGGGATTGAACTCAAGCTTGTTAAGAACTTATTTTGCGAACTCTATATAGAACATTTGCAAATACAAGCTTATTAAGTTAAGTCATGTGACATCTGACTTGATTTTTTTTTTTTTTTGTCATTTTATTTTTTGCTACTAAGGCTTTGGCGATTTTATATTGCTAAAGCTATTAATGTATGGTGTATCTGAACTTAGTTCAATCCCATATGGCTATTAGAGTTAGATAGCTGGATGTCTGACAATTTCATATTTTATATTCAATAGTTATACATTAGATAAAGTGCTAGGCTTGTCCTGGTGTTTTTAATCTAATGCTTGAATGTCCTGGCACCTCACTGACGATACCAGAAGCAGAAACCGGTCTGAAGTTGAGGATCTTCTCAAACTTGTTAAGAGCTTATTTTGCGAGCTCTCTCTCAATATATATAGTGTGTGTGTATTTCTGTTTGCATTCTAATGATTTTAATGAACATGTCAATTAATTTTACACAATATATAACACTAAGAATATAAATCTTTTTTTCTGAACAGACAAGTTTTGAAAATATTACTAAGATAATTCATAAACTAGATTTTCGATCATTTAATTGACAGTACATCTACCCATCTTATTGTAATCTCAATGCCAGTCTTGTAATTAATGCTCACCTTTTTATATATTGTACCAGGTGGGAGAAGATCGCTCTGATTATTTAAATAAAAAAAAATTATTAAATCTCGATCTACTTCAACTATAATTTTATTATCGCAGCGCACCGGCCCTCCAAGCGAGAAGTCAAATATAGAAGGTTGATAAGACCAACGACATTATAACCAGACCAAGGCTATACAAGGTGTAAGCTGCGGCCACCTTTCCAGGCTATAGAATTTCTCAGCTGCTAAATTCAAACCTCTACCATCCAAGACATTTCTATTTGTTTTGAGGTAAAACCTCAGGTGCTAACTAATCATAAGCTATAATTAGCATGCCTGGATATCAGGTAAACAGTTTAGCGCTTGATTAATTCCTAGCTCTTCACTTAATTATGGGAAATAAAACATATTAGACCGCTATATTGTCTATTAGTGGCGTAATTATTTAAAAAGAACTGACCAACATTAATTAGCAAACAAATAATTTATTCTAAGACATTTTTAAATAAATGTAAGACTAAAAACATTATACTAAAGAAAATTATAAATTTGTTGAAAAGTAAACTCCTAATAAATTCATAATAAAGATTGATTTAATTACATCTTATAAATATGAATATGCACACATACCTTTAAATATAGTTCATCACTTGAAGGAAAGCTTTAAAATATATTACGAGAAGATTAAAATACACGCACATACTAGAATTTATTTTAGATGGTAATTATAGGGAACACTTATTGATAATTATAAAAGAAACACTCAAAGATAATTATGGGAAATAAAAGATTGCTGTGGTTTTCAAATTCTAACTAAGTTTTTTATTCGAACACTTCAGTTTATGAATAGGAATATGAAATTTATATTTACCTAGGATTTTGACACTCTGAAGGATATGACTTCTTGCTCTCTCCTGCATGGATTACTAACCGATTGGATTTTGAATTTCACTAATGGTTTTCTTTTCTGGCTGACTTTGGCATTCTTTGAGACAGATCTTTCCTGACAGTTCAGATTATTATGTGGGCATGGCTCTTAGATGGAGAGTCTCTGGTGTTCTGGAGAACCTGGACTGGAGACAGGTCACATACTCCAGTAATGGCTTAGCACTACATGGTGTTAGATGGGTCTTCGGTGAATATGAAGACACCTAACCACATTCTGAGGACGTTGATGGCTTTTCCCATCTTTTCCGCTCTGGACCTCTTTCATAGTAGTAATACGAATCTTAATCTTAATGTTATGAATCAAGACAGTCAGTGAAGCGAGATGAATGGATTTTTAGTCCTTTTATATGATTTCTCTTTATTGTCTACTTATCACTCTGATCTAGTTTACTTAATTTATAAATTTTATTCATTATATTCCCATTGTTTTTTAATCTGCATACTTGCATAGATTAATCTGGCCTTTGGATAAGATATTGTCTGAAATTACTTCCCATTGTTTTCATTTATAGTTATTGTTCCCATTCTTTTTGTTTATCTGCCGAGTAATCTTTGAGCGGATTTAAGTTTATATTATATGCTTTCCTTTATCTATTTTAACTCAACTTTCATTTCTTTACACATACACTTTACTTTTTAATTTTTTTATGTAAATGAAAAGAGAGAACTATGTATAGTTTTTTAAGTCTTTTTTTTTTTAATTTTATTTAGTCAAATTTATTCCCCTTTCCCAACTCGCTCTTTAACTATCAGACTTTTCTTTTTTTTTTGTATGAAAACAAGGTGACACAGCGCTTTGTCTTTTGGTGACCTGCATTTCAATAGAAAAAAATCTTTAAACTCTCTCTAAATTATATTTCTTTTTTAAACTTTTTCTATAGCATATTTCTATTTCTTAAAACTTTTACTTATTTCTTTTAATAAGCTTTACTCCCATCATTTATTGATAAATTGCTCCCGCAGTGTTTCTATTTCTTTAATATTCCCTTTTTTTTAAAAAAAAATCTTTAATTATATGTTTTCCATATAAATATTACAAATCATGTAACGTCATTCAATAACTGTACATTACACTGCACTCCGTTTGAGAATAAAATGCGTTTTTTTGAACATTTTATCTCTAATGCTCACTTTATACCTTTATTCATCGTTTCCCTTTCATGTATTTCAAGAACTCACTGCTGTACCCTTGTTCACTGTCTATCCGGCAGTTCCTTTTTTCTCTTTATTAATCTTAGTGATTGGGCATTATATGTTTCCTTCTCCATGCCCTGTGCCACAACAAACGCATTGCTATTGTATTTTCATATTATATATGAACCATTGTAGATTGGTTGAAACTTCTTATAAATATGCTTTTCGGAATGATTTACAGGATTGTCTCTTATCATGACCTCATCTCCTACCATAAATCCTTTCTTGCCTCTTCTGCTTTAATTTGCCCATCTTTCTAGCCTAATTCGTGCTTATTCAGTTTTCTTCCATTTATCTATCAGGCCTGCTCCCATTGATAGCCTGGTCTTAAATGGTATAGTATATCCTTCTTGAAGTGAAGCCGGACAAGTTCGAAACCTGTAGACTCGATTTTTGACCAATTCATATCAAGTATCCATGGGATTTCCTTAACCCACCTTCACTGATCATTATGTATGTATACTTGAAACATTCACCCTGATTCCCACCTGATTCGTTCACATGGATTGGACTGCGGGTTACAGATTGACATAAGTATATGTTTTATTCCGCGCTTCTTGGTCCATTGTTTCCGCTCATCGGACACTAATGGCGTTCCATGATTAGATATGATTCTGCCCGGAATCACAGTTCCAAAATACTGTTGCTCCAAAACCCATATTGTTTGTTTAGCGTTTGCTTAAGACAGGATAAGCAGCTACAGTGTTGAAAATACATCATAAGCCACAACAAGGTATTTCATTTTATTAAATGGAGGCAATGGTCCATAAAAATCTATAGCCACTAAACTATTCGGTGGTTGAGCATATATAGTCTTCAGCAGCCCCACTCATGATGCATTAAGATGTTTAATCTTTGAGCATATTTTACACTCATCTATGATGTCTAAGATGCTAGCATACATTTTCGGCCAGTAGAATCAATGGCTCAGCCAACCCTCAACTTTATTTGCCCCAAGGGTCCATACTTTTGATGTATATAATCAACCATCTGCCTTCACATAGTGACAGGAATGACTATCTGCTTTTGTTTATCCTTTTTATTTCTATGCTGCAAAAGTCCCACTTTTAAGCAATAATGCTTCCTGTCCCTTCATAATGGGTTATTTCCGGTACTCATCACAGGTTGGTGGCGTAAATGCTTTATTATTTGCTCGCAATCACAATCCTTGCCTACTCGCTCTAATCTCCAACAGTTGTTTTCTACCTCATCACTTCCGCTTATTTCTGTTGCGGCGATATATGCACAACCTAAATGATGTTGCTCCTATGCCGCAGGGCATCAGCTTAACGTGTATTTCACACTGTAATTTTCACCTTATTAAATGGCTGTTCATAAGGAAGCTATGACTCAAGAATCCGAGGCTTTTGTGATCAGTAATTACAACTACCTCGGATCCTATCAGAAATTGATGAAACTTTTTGAACACCCATACAATTGCTAAGGCCTCCTCATTCACAGTGTAGTTTATTTCAGGACCTTTCAATAAGCGACTAATAAAAAAAAGAACCCCGTGTTGACCTCTTTCTTGTATTTGAAACAGAGTAGCACCCAATCCAAACCCACTTCTGTCAGTTTGCACAAAGAATGGCTTTCGAAAATCAGGGTATGACAACATAACTTTTTCTGAAAAACCCATTTTCACATTTTGGAAGCTAAGCTCATGCTGTTCAGTCCATGCCCACTGTCTTCTTTTCAAGCATTGCAGTAATGGCTCCATATCGAACAAAAAATTTTTGTAAAACCAATTATAAAAATTGCATAACCCTAGGAAGGACTTAACATGTTTTTATTTCGAGACCTAGGAAACTCTTGGATTGCCTGAATTTTCTTAGGATTTGGTTGGATTCCCTTTTCACTAATTATGTGGCCTAAAAATTTTACTTCAGTGGTCATTAAGTTGGTCTTACTTAAATTTATTTTGATTCCCTTTTTGCATTCGCGCAACAGCTGCTCTAGGTCTGTGAAATGCTTTTTTATACTTTCTGAAGCCAATACAATATCATCTACGTACATCACTATTAAATTTTTTATACTGTCTGACAACACCTGCTCTAGACACTGTATTAGCCCTGCCCTGCTATTTTTTAAACCAAAGGGATCTGATTAAAGTTATTTGCACGCCCATTATACCAAAATGCAATACATTTCTGATCGTTAGGGTGAAGCTTGATCTGCCAGTAACTGGCAGTCAAATCAAACGTCAAAAGTATTCTTTTATTACAGAATTTTGCCAGTAACTCATTCATGGGCAGAGGGGCATTTGTGTCGGGAATAGTATTTTTATGATCTTTCAGTTTGTTACTGGATGGGGTTTTAAAGAAATATTTTGCCTTTTCTTATAGTAAATTGAATGGCAAATTTAAATATATTATTGAAAATTATGGGGTTCTAAAATTAAGAAAACTATTGATCAATTTTTAAAAATCAGTCATGGGTTTCTTACTTTTTTCCTATCGCTACTGTAAATAATAATTATATAAAAACTTTTTTTTCTTTTTTGATTTAGACATTTACAATCATATAATACAAAGGTATTTATTTTACATCTTGATAAATATATTTTTTGATAAACATCAAGATAAGTATTAAAAACAAAAATGTGAGATATAGACAGGTCATAAAAGAAAAACAACAGCAATCAAGTCGTCTTCTAAGCCTTTAATGAAAAAACAGTGCAGAATGATTCCCTGAAAATGAATGAAACCACTGGTTAGAACAGTTTTTTTACTGAATAGTTTAATCTTGCTGTTTTAAAGTGTTTTTAAATATTCCATTCACCACACAAGTATGATGACCTTATCTAATGAAAAACTATTTTTCTACTATGTGTGGCTAGAAAACTAAAAACCACCCTGGTCAAATTATCTGGAATTATGCAATTGGACCCAGAGATGAACATTCAAGTTGTCTAGAATGAAACATTGCCTGTTTTAATGAAAACAAGTATGCCATAAAAAAAAAGACTACCATAAGACTTACCAATATTCATAAAGAACAATCACTGTCAGAGATGGATTACTCAAGATGTACATATTGTAAAATTATATCTGCTGAAAACCATGATTTAACACTTTATAAATTTAAGATAGTAGGTAAGATCTTATCATTATAATTATCATATGGTTTATTTTCAATATTTTGAATTGTAAATAAATTTAGTTTATTCTTTGTTTATTATGAACCATTTTAGTTTGCTTTGCTTTTCAAAGTCATGCTATTGATATCTACAAACCCTGAGAAATCACGCAATCTACTGGGAGACATGCAGAGATAACTACAGTAATTTAAATCATGATGATCAGCATTAGTGAATTATCCAGAAGTAAACTTTCTATTTAGAAAGTTTGGCACCTTAAGATTCATTTTAAATTGAATTTAGAAAAGAAATTAAAAATATTTTTAGAATAATTACACTTACTTAACCTTACTGTAGGTTATAAGACTACATCATCATCTTAGATGGTTGATTAATATTTGAGTTTAATTATTTTATTTAAACTATATTAAATATATACATTTCATATTTAAATTTATATTAACCATCATTTCATATTTAATTTTTTATTATGGCTCTTCTCTTATTGTCTGTTAATAGTAAGTAGATTTATATATTTGTGTTTACTTATATATATATTATATTACAATATTTATTCCATAATGGATATTTTATTTTATTTATATAAATATTATTACATAAAAAAATTATTCTAGATGAATTATTAAAATTCACAACATATAATAACTCCTAGATATGTTTTTATATAAATCTGTATTCTATGTCATTGTGCAAAAATTTTCAGTATATAATAAAAAAATTAAATGTAAAATTGGAGTATATCAAAGATAAAAAATTTAAATTGGTATATACATGTGTATTTGTATGTGTATTTATTTTTATATTAATGATTTAAAACTAAATATATATATAATAAAGGATTTTATTTCATATTTATATCATAAAAATATCAAAGTAATATATTATCATTTCTAGCACAGAAATCTTCTAGATAGGCAAAATATAAGAGACTAATAATAAAACTGTTAATAAAAAATGTTTTAATTAATCGTATGTTGTATTTTCAAAAACCATAAGAACTTTTATAATATAAATTTAATTCTATTTTAAACATAAAGAAATAAAATTTCTGCCTTTAACAAGCCTAAATTTACATCAGTCAAAAGATTCCATACAGTATATACAAAACGATTATTATTAAAAACTTTAAAATTAAAATAAACCAAAAAAATCTCATTTACATATTCGGAGATTGAACATAAGTATTACCATCTATGTTGTTTTTGAAAAAGATCTACCCATAGAATTAATAATATTTAAATTGAATGATTGAATGGCGTGAAGGAGACATTGTAACATCATCATTATGATTTTTAAACCTATTATTAGAATTGATACATGGTGTTTGGAAATAATGTTATGATATGGGATGAAGCTGGTATTCCAAAATGACGAAATGGTCTGCAGATATAATGTGCTCATGCAAAGATTGTTCTTGATCAAAAAAAATATCATATGGTTGTCCTAATAATAATAGTGCTATCACTATTTTACATGTACCAGTTAGTATGATTGAAAATCTTTTTTATTGTTCACTGTATATAAATTTCTCTAGTAATTGGGAAAAGTGTATTTATGTTTTATCTAACTATTTTGATATTCTTTTAGTCAACAATTATCCAATTCTTTTGCTCTATGACAACTTCCATGTTGTTGTGTTCACATTGAAATCCGGTGACTTTAAAATTTTAATTTAATCATAAATATTTGAATTGAGAACTTATGGTAGGTTGTTTTGTCAGACCCTAGAGTAATGAAATATATATTGATCTCTTTAGTGGTTTATTTGTTCTGCTACTTTGTGTGTGTGTTTTTTCTTTTTTGGCTTCACTTTTTTGTAATATTTATTGGTTGTTAATAAGATTTGGTTTTGTTGTGTATTGACTCATCAAATACTGCGCACAAATATTAATTCACAAACGAGTTTAGAGTTTAGACAAAGTTCTCAACTGTTCCAAGTTAAGGGTGTGACGAGAGATTGACGTATGCAAATTAAAACAATTTTGGTTTCCGCCGAACTGTATTAGAAAAATACACTATGTATGAACAATAAGGAATACTCGCTGTATAATCAAACGTATAGCTTCTATGTCTTAATTTGCTCCTTCCTCAATGTAGGGTGATTCACAATTCTCCCGCTGTTTTTTTGCAACCAATGCTCTCCAAGAATGCACTCTCTCTCTCTCTGGCACCCTTTCCGAACTCCCTTATCTGTTTAGTTTCTTTTGTTTTCTGAAGTTTACTAGTTTATAAATTAAGGTGGAATTTAATTAAATTGGTGTTTTGCTAATTAAATTCCTTTCATTATCTGCTTAATTAGTTTGGTTCAATTAATTGCATTTTAAGCCGAATCAGACAAGAACTAATTAAGCCGTCTATAATTAAAATATTAGAAATTTAAAATGTCTTTTAAAAGAAATATTTTATGACAAGTCACTTTCATATATGAGTTTAATTTTAAAATAAATACATATTTTACAATACCTCCCCTTACTCCAGAAAATGCCTTTTTCTGATTAATCGATGTAATCTTGAACATTACATAAACTCTTCTTTTTCCTCGCCGCCTTGAGTGATTTTTTCTCCTGCTTGGAGAAACTCAAGGGGGGGGGGGATCCTTTTTTGCATCTTGTGTCTGATAGCTCACTGCCTAAAGATTGCCGTTCTTCTAAAAAATCTTTGAAAGTGTCTATTTTAATTTCACTTTCGGCCATCTTTTCTTATAGGTTGATTCCATACTGCTGCCAACTCTTTACCTGTTCGGATAATTCTGACATTGTGAGTTTACTTTTAAAAAACTTCATTCGGTCTTTCAAAACTCTGACATTCTGAAAGTTTGGTTTCTAATTTTTCACTAAGTTTTGAATTTTGTTGTTCAAGTTCTTCTTTTAATTTATGAACATCAAGTTTTAATTTGTCCACTTCTTTTGATAGTTTTTTAGTCGTCTTTTCATATTGTCTACTAGAAGTGGTAGTATTGGTTTCACTACATTTTAGTTCTTTTATTCGTTGTCTAGAAGCCTTCAATCTTCCTTGACATTCTTCAAGTTCAGCCAATTTCTGTTTAGTCTTTCCATTCCTCTTCAAGTTGATTTTGTAATTATAATTTTTCAGTTCTTGTAACTGTAAGTTGAGTTGTAGCTCAGATTGTGTCCTTCTCTCAAGCATGGTAGCTAATTCTTGGTTCCTTGGCTCCAATTCTTATAGTTTAGTGACCTCTATTTGTCCTTGCGAAATGGTCCTATCTCTCATGGCAATGCTTTGCCCCTTAGTTGATATATATAGTTAATACTATACATTCTATCATTTGTGCTGGATTACATTTTCTATGTCGACTATCCCTTTCTGGTGTTTGTCTACATTTATGTGCAAGGTGGCCCTTAATTCCACATTTGAAACACGTTTTTTGTTTCCATTTACATTCTTTAGCTATGTGGCCTGTTTTCCCACAGCAATAGCATTTAATTCTGTCATTTCTCTGGGGTTCCCATGGAAACTAACTATTTTCTTTATCAGTTTTGAAAACTTACTTGTTAATTTGATCTTTTCATCTGAAGTCCTGTGCCTGTTCTAGAATTAGCCCATAAGCTGTTCCTTTCTTTATAGTGCTTTCATAGGTTAGGTCTGCCTCTGTTAACAGCTGGTGTCTGAAGTTGTCATTAGACAGCTGATCTAGTAATATTTCTTCTATGAAATTACCGTAAACACAATCTTTCGCTAGCTCCTTGAGCGCTAAATTATATTGTTTGATTGTTTCACTATTTAGTTGTTTTCGATTTCTTAACTGTAAGCGTACTATGTCGCAGGATGGGTGAGGGCTAAAAAAATTTTTTAGCCTCTAGGTTAATTCCTTGAATGGTACATTTGCATCTACAGGATTTTTATATAATTTATTGGCGATTTCAATAATTTTTTCCGGAGAAACATAAGAGGGTGGCTATTTTCCGCTTGTTGTCTTTGATGTCATTTAAAATGAAGAAATTTTCAATTTGCAATAGATATATCGGCCACATTTTCCACGTCGAAATCTCCAATAGAGTTTTGTTCGAAAACTGACATTTTATAATTAATTGCTGATTATTCACTATGGTTTAGTGTTTTGCTAATTAAATTCCTTTCATTATCTGCTTAATTAGTTTGGTTCAATTAATTGCATTTTAAGCCGAATCAGTCAACAACTAATTAAACCATCTATAATTAAAATATTAGAAATTTAAAATGTCTTTTAAAAGAAATATTTTATGACAAGTCACTTTCGTATATGTGTTTAATTTTAAAATAAATACATATTTTACAGGTTTATAATGGCAGTTATAGTAATTTTGTTCTCTCATCTTTAATGAATACAGTTATTATTTTTTACATTGTCAATTTTTATATATTAAATCTTTCATCTGGTTTAGATGACAATATTTCAATTAATAGGACAGCAATAATTTGTTATCTTAAATTTAAACAAATTGAACTTTTTTTTTTTATACCAAAATCTTATCAAACTGTCATCAGCTTTTTATAGATATTTCTTACAGCTCCTTAGAGATCTATTGGTAAAAGGGGGGGGGGGGGAGTATGATGTATTATATCTGTGCTTAATTATGTTAAAAAGATACTATTCATGAAACAGTAGTTCTCATTTTTTGTTCAATCTTTTAATTAATATTATTTAAAACCTTTAATGTTCCATTGCATATAACTTAGTGTGTATTTGTTTTCTGCTCAATGAAATCATTTTAGTTTTTGTCCATTAATCATTGACCAAAAAATAAAATAAATATTTGTGTTTATTCAGATTCTGAAATTATATAGTACTTTGAGTGGATTTTTTCAACAACCTATTCTATAAAGAAAACATATATGAAGCTTCTTATAATTATCTGAAAATATATGTAAATATTGTTATTAACAATGACATTAAGAATCATCTTCATATTTTTTTTCATATATCTCTTGAAGATAAATATTAGACTGCAATTTGTTATTTATCTTCTGGTACTTATCATTTTTATATGTAGCAAGTAATGTTTTACATACATATTCATGGACTATCAGTGAATTTTGCAACTTATAGAAACAGGCAAAATTAATTGATTTTGATACCTTTTTTCAATTCCAGAAGTCCAATGTAATCTGTAAGTTACATTATAGATGTTAAATGATTGTGTGTGTCGGATTTTTACATCCAGTTTGTAAGTAATTGACATACTTCAAATAAAAGATATCTCATATCCATTATTCTTTATTCATTTGTCATCATTTCTTTTGCTCTTCAAATCATTAGATTGAAAATTCAAAACTCATTAAAGAAAGTGAACTTGATTTATATTTTAATGACATCAGTTTTAATATGACTGCAGTATGCTTGATCTTTGGCTAATTTTTTTTGCACTTTTATATCAACATTAGTGACTCTCTAGTTGATTGCATCATTTGGCTTCTAAAGTTAGAAGACAGATGTCACTTGTGTTATTTGATGTAAGCTAGAGAAAATGTCTGAGTATTAATTGATTACTATATGATGCATATATAGAAAATTATGATTATAATTTGTGCTTAATGTTTATTAATAATTATTCTGATATACTAATATCCCTTTAATTTTCAGCAACCAAAAGTCTTCCTAATCAAGAGTTTATTAGTCTGGCAGCTATTTACATCTCTTAAAAGTGTTGGCTCAAGATTTATATATTTTTATTTTATATTTCATTTTATTGGTAAGTTTATACATGTTAAATGTGTTTATTATGTAAGCATATGTATAAATTTTTATACATGCACATTTAAAATGTGAAGTAATTTTTTAAAAAATTTTATAATTTAAAATAAAATATATCTAGCATTATTTATCAGCCAATGTCGATAAATTGTACTTTTCATTTTAATTTTGATATGTCAACTCTGCTGTCAGAAACAAAAAATAATCTTCCACACTTTGGTATTATTTCTTAATTCAAACAATCACCTGATAAATATACTTACTTCTTTCCAAAAAAATAAGTAAGAAAATTAAGTCTATACACTTTTTTCTTACTAGTGTAACGGAATGCCATTACATTACTTTCAAATAAAAGTAAAAAATATAAATATATATATATACCCTCAGGTAGAAATATATATAAATATATAAAAAAGAGAATTTAATAATTTTATGTAAATTATTATCTATAACGCACAGATAGCAAACTAATTATATTATTTAAAGTTTAAAATTTAAAAACAAGATTGTTTTAATATAAAAGAATTTTAAAAAATGCTGCTAATTAGTTATTTTTAATCTTAGAGTGGAAATGATTTTCTATATTGATGTAATTGTAATTAGGTCCTTGTGCATAAAGTCTGATAAGAGATAAATTAAAAAAAAATGCTAGTGATAAAATTGTGAGTTTCCGCTCTAAAGCAAGCTGGCCAATAATGATGGAAATAAACACACGGTACACAGAGAAAAGTCATCATAGGCAATAAGAACAGCGCCAAGCCAGACAATATTAATCCTGGAATTTGATGATAAGAAATGAAAATGATATAAAAAGAAAACTTTTAGTGGAGATTTAGATTGGGATTGCTTATGCATATTGTGTCTTATTTAAATATATTTATAAGTGTATTGTGGATCTCCAAAATATAGGTGTCACACAATAAATTACGTTTCCCGCATTTGCACCAGCTGAGGCAGCCCCCAGAGTATGATAGTTCCCGGAAACTGGCCAGCAACGGACTTGTCGTCACCTAGAACAATATGAAATGGAAAGAACTTTGAATTGCGTGACGCATCAAGGACTGCAAAGATGGACTTTACATATAGCATTGAAATGTATAAACTTTTGTTTTAAATGAAATATGAACACTAATTATATAATACGAACTTTTCTAGTATTTTAAGTGCAACTTAACTTTTAAAAGAAATCTCTCTCTTATCTGACCAAAATTTTAAATTATTTATATATTTTTTTATATATGTGCTAAATATCATTTTCAGTCTTGTAAATTTCTTTTAAATTAATAATTTAAAAATAAACGTAAATGCCTGCATAGATTTGTAAGATTATGTTAGTTTAAAATGTGTTAATTTTGGACTAATTGTTTTGTAGTTAAATCGGTGCTGGTGGATAGATGTATGGATGTTTTATGTCAATGTAATCTGAGTAGGTGCATTGGATACTTGTTCCCTTGTACCGCGTTAGCATACAGAGCATAACATCCACCTGAGCTTATGTCCCAAAAGTGTAGCCATTACATTGTCAATGGTCATAGACATATTTCCTACGCCATTGATTTTCTTATTCTCTGGTTGGGACAGTAAGTTGGCAAAGACCGCTATCCCATTTTCAGAGCATCGCTTGTATATATATTTCAATAATTTCATTTTGTATCACCAATTAGACAGTGGATTATTTCTGCCTCATGGTGAAATTCATTAATGGTCATGGGGAAGATGCTCATTCCTTCCCACCACGATTCATTATTTTCTAATGATATCCTGCGACAGATGTAAATTCCTGTCTGCATGATTGTGTTATCTAATAATCTCATTTTGCATTGGTCATATTGGTATATCAGTAAGCTAGCGCTAGTTTAAATGAGAGATTTTACACTAAGGTTAAAAGGGATTGGGTTGGTTTTAAGCGTAATCTATGTAGCATATTCACACTTTGTAAAATATTAAAATTGTAAAATCTATTAAATGCTTCTATCTGTGCATATAATTCAAATCAAATACATTCACTGCTGAATTTAATTTTCAGAATTTTTCCTTTTAAGGTGTGTGTGCGTAATAATAAAATGTTTTGTTTAATTAAATTTTGGCAGTAACTCATTTTATATATTTTATCAATATTTAAAATTAAGAATTAGAAATTTGAATATACAATGTAATGTTTTAAGCTCAGCTTCTCCCAGAGCTAGTGACTGAGGCTTTCGGTTTGATAAAAGAGTAACCTCTTCCGTGCATATCTGCCTACTATATAAATTTGCCAGGTTCAAATGGCCTGGTGGTGTCCTGGTAGGGCAGATTTAGTTAAGGAGGTTCTGTCGACCGCATACTAGATATTCCTCATCAATGTCAATATTGATTATTTTTTATATTTTTGTAAATTCTGTTTTATGACAGTATCAGAATGATATAAGTAATATAAGAATATGTTTTCAGTCTAATGATTTTTTCATACTTCACTTTAGTGAAAGTTTGCAAATAATGCAGTCATTTCTTTTTTTTTTGGGATTGCAATCTTAAAGTGTGTATATTAATAAAAAAAACTTTAATTCACTCGTCAACTACATACTATAAATTTTTATTCTTTTTAATATTTAAGATAGAAATAAATATTTGAAAATTAGAATTAATAAAAAATGTTAGATGAATGCATATTCTAGTTAGAATTTTAATATGAGGAATATTTTTATTACATAGTACTTCTAATTAATTGGGTTTTTTTAAAAAAAAATTATATAAAACAAATACAAAATTAAAAAAAAAAAGGATAATTGATAAAATTAGCTTTAGAGCATTTTCTCCTACTAATAATGAACTGTATGTAAATGATTGTACAAATTTTCTGAAAGAATACTTAGATATAGATAGAGCAGGCCCAAGAGTGGTGCAGTGGCTCAAGGCCCTGCACCTGCATAGTTTTTTTTTTTTTTTGTACAAATCAAAAAAATAAATGAAAATAGTTTACTTTCTAAATGAACTATGTCTTTTTTCTTTTTTTAGCCAAAAATCTGTAATTTATAGGTTCTATACTGATTATTAATTGTAGATATACTAATCATGTGATGGTGCATATGTTTCGGCTACATATAATGTATATATTTAAATATTTAATAAAGTTCTTGTCACATTAATATGAATTGTGATATTGTATAATTAAAGTTAAAACATTCATAAAAAGAAGAAAGTAATTAATATTATATTATTGAATTTATACTTTGCTCAATATTATAAATTATATTCAATTTTTCAAATTTTGATGTTAAAAGACATTTTTTCTTAGCATTTTTATAAGAAAAACTTGAAAATTCAGCTTTACTTATTTAGTATTTGACTAATATCTTACATCGTCTATTCATTACTTTTCTAATAAAATAAACTGAGAAATTAAAACACACATACTAAATAAAACAGATTATTGTTTAAAAAAATAATTCTTGAAATAATAATTAAATAATAACTTAATAACTTCAAAATATTTATTTAATAAGGTAAATGAAAATGTCTTGTATTTGAAATTTTTATATAATTTTTTTGTTTTGTAAGATTTTATATTATTTTTTAGACAATCCTGCAAAATGGTTAGTAGAGATAGGAATATAGGAAGAAAATATCTCAGTAACTGAAAAATTTAAAGAAAAAGGAAGACATAAGAAATCATAGAAAAGCAGCAAAATGCTATTGTTAAATTTTTAAAAAATGAAACTGCCCTGTTTATGCAAAAAACTGTAGAATCATAGTATTTATAATTATTGAAAGATATTATAAACTGACAAAATGGATGAAACTATTCAATTCAACATCAATAGCCCAAATTATCAGAAAGCTAATCTTTATCCCAAGTTACAAAATTTTAAAATTAAATATTAAAGTATTATATTATAGTAAGATTAAAGAAGTATTAAAGTAATGTTTACTATCAAATATATATATATGTAATAGATATTATAGAGCATGAGATCATAAAATCTCTGTGAGATCAGTCCAGTTAACTCCTTAGAGTAATTAAAATTAACTATACATCAACCAATTATAAATAAGTATAAGCAATACTCAAAATAACCATTTATCATCATGACTGATCAATCAAAATACATCAATACATAGTCCATCTTGTGGCTGGATTTGAAATTGGTCTACTGTAGACTAGGCTAACTATTTAAATTATTTAGCCTTTCTCAGCTTGGGCAATTATTAAAATATAATTTGGATACACAAACTAAGTGCTAATCCATCAGAATACACAACCATAAAAATAATGCTAGAATATTAAAACATGCTGATCATCATCAATGCTCTAGCCACTTGGTATCATTAAGGTACTGACCAACTATAAACTTAATTTCAAATAGACTAAACTAAATAAAATGTAGTGCAGGGGCTTTAAAGAATATAATCTTTCGTCCCAACCAGGATATATCAATCATACTGGATGCGCCTTTATGCACGAATCTAGCTCAGCTGTTACAGTGATCAAGAGATGATTTACACAATATTCTAAAAACTTAAACTCAAGTTACTGGAATAATTTCAACAATTGAATACAAGTTTATTAATAGCAATAACAAATAAATGATATTAAGGTCTGTAGAACTTGGCTATGCACATATCAATTAAGCCCTCTGATTTTGATTAACATACAATAATAAAAAAAACTATCACATTGTGATTTATAATGATTACTATACAAAAATTCAAATTACTATTATGGTTTACAATATCTTCATGGGTTCACATATATATAATTTGCACAAATGTGCAATACATTTTCCATAAATACATTTGAATTGTCAAAAATGATTAAAATTTACATATGTGTCCATCCAACACACTTTGATGTATACGCATACAGATACATGGCATTATAATTTCTAGACATATTTGAATCATTATATAAAATACAATAAATGATTAAAATTCTACATATATGTGTGTGCATGTATATGTGCACACTGACATTTTTTTTTACTTTAATTTGGTACAATACAATTCTTAAATGTGTGATCAATATTTTTTCTATACTTCAAAAAAAACAAGAAAACAATTGTCCAAATAGTTCGTTTTGAAAAATAGATACCATAGTAAATGCCTAAACAAATGTTCCCAAGAAATACAGACATTTACCTGAATGGTATTGCAAGGCAAATTCTGAAAGAAGATAATGTGTAATTAAACGGGATTTGAACCCAGACTTTTAAGCTCCCTTCAGCTATTCATTCCATCTTATATAACCAATACACATGATACATACATAAGAAAATGGTAAATGATTTCCAATATATGTATTTTGTGCTGAACCAGCACTCATTACTTGGTTCAGATCATCATTTCCCACACATATATAATCAATGCTCAGTTTATATTAAGATAGCAAATCTTCAAACTTTAATGAACAAACTTCGGTCTTCTCCAACTCTTCAGTTATCCATATTATTGACAACCTGATGATGTTTTGTAACTAAAAATAACAAGCAAAACAGCATTGACCTTAAATCTCCACAATTGATTCAACTATATATTAAATCTCAAAAGCGCTAAGCAAACCTATTATATAGTATAATTATAGCTTCACTATTCAATGCGAAAAAAGTCGCATATTTATAATTACAATTTTTATTAGTGAAGAGAAAAACAATTTATTACTATATATTCAGACTTTTTTTCAAAAGTAGTGTCATTTTTTTTATTAAATACTTTTATATTGGTAATGTGGTGTAATTTTAGGATTGGAATGTATTCCCATTCTGTAAAAGCAGAAATTTTAGATTAACTTTTGAAGAGATAAACAAATCGCACCCATTTGGATTGGGTTGAGTTCTTAATAAAATGAATAATCATTACAAAATACTACATCATGTTTCAAAAGAAGAGTTCTTGGAATTTTTTGGCAATTATGAAATTAACTTGGTGAAAATTCAGTTTTTTAGTCCGACATCAAAGAATTTGGTTTTGATATTAGACATTCAAATCCCAGATTCCTCAAGCTTTTCTAGAAAAATAAATAGTATAAACTTCTATCAAAACAGTTCCAGTTTAATTTGCTTTTAATGATTAGTAATTATAGGTTAAATATACAATGCTTCTTATTATCAAATTCCATTCAATCCATATTTTTGTTAAGTCATTAATGATGTCATTTAATGGATATTTTTATTTTTTGCAGTTTTTCAATTTTCTTTTTATTTCTTATGATGAGTCAAAAATAGGCTAACTTTATACCTATTTTTAATAATTCTGAATGGATATAACTTTGGATTAGTCATGATTTAGATTTTGTATATGGAATCAATATATGATGTATGATGTTTTACTAGTAATCACTGACTCTTAAATCAGCATTATCTTTATAATTAAGGATGGATAGATCAGGATAGCAATCTGATCAGCAACTCTTTAAAAAAATATGCTAATGAGTTCTGTGATTAATGAACTGGAATTAGAGATTAATAAAAATATGGTGTGTGTGTATATATATATATATATGTGTGTGTATGAGTACTTTTGGCTGATAATATCTCGTACTGTTTGATTTTAAATTCAAAGCTCTTTGGTATTGAGATAAATGTTATGTTCATGATAGTTTGTACTATATAATTACTTTTTAGATATGTCAAATTATTTTATATATTTGCAAAATGCATTAAGTTGAATGGAGATACATCACAAAAAGAAAAATTACACATTTCATAAAGCATGTCAACATGTATATGCAAAATTTGTTCTATAATATTAATGAAATTTTTAAGTATTAAATATATAAATAAGTAAATATTTTAAAACTAATGTGATTCAAGATATTGAATTGTTATCAGTGTTTTTACTGCCTTGCTTCTTCAGAATCACAGTTGCCATCTATAAAAATCTGTCATAAAGTTTAGATATAAACAAACTATAAAGTAGGCTTTATCTAAAAAAATCACTATGAGTTTCTGTAATTTTGATAGCCAATGTGACATAAAACTATATGTGGCTTTATTTGGAAGGGATAGATAAACTTATAAAAATTAAAATTTTTTTTTTTAATTACTGCTATAATGTATTCAAGAAAAAAGTGAATATAAATAAAAGTAAAAATCATAGTTCACAATCTTTTTGTGACTATTTTGTTTTCAGTGAACATCACGCATCTAAAGAGAATATTTTCTCTGTCATTGTATTTAAATTGTTACAAAATGATAATGACTATTTGCCAAGTTTTGTTTTTTAATTTATATTTTATTTCATTAAACTATTTTATTTTGATATTTGTTGATTATTTTTTATATTCAGTTATAAAAAATAGCTTTATTTGTATAATTAGAAAATTATTATCAAAGGCAGATTTAGATCTAATAATAATTGTTTCATTATCTAAATAGGCCACTAAGTAAATAGGATCTGTTTTAGAAAATAAAATTTAAAAGATCAATGAATTGTCAGCAATAAAGAGTAGTTTATCAATTATTATATTAAATTATTGGCTTGTTCTCAAATAATTTTTTAACAATCAATTTTTTTTTAAGGTTTTTTTCTTGAACCTTCCTGGAGTGAAATGCTGGAATTGTCTTTATCGTAAGAACATTCAGTTTTAAATTAAATCAGTAACATCTAAAATATATGTTGTAACTACTTCATATCTTTTTCTTTGTAATTAGAAATGAACACAGTGTAGGATTGATTAATGGTCTTGTTAATTATAATCTTATTTGGACTGCTTTGAGTTCTGGAGTCCTGGTACATTTTACTTGGCAAATAGGAAGAGAATTATTTTGGATATATATTACAGAGGTAAGTTTTTATTTGAAAAATGTTTTTTATATTTTTCAACTTTATATTATTAAAATAAATTACATAAGATTTAATTACAACTAAAATAAGCTACATAGAAACTTACTGAAAGTAAGACTAAACTGTCAAGATCTGCAACAAACATTAAAAGAAAATAATAAATATAATAATGATAATATTTAAAAGGATTCGAGCAATTTAAAATGGTATAATATATTCTTATAACTTAAGAATCATGATATTTATTTGTTAGTAATTCAAACTCAAAAATCTACTAAGAGAAAATTTAGTAGATATTGTCTAATAGATTAAATAAACATTTTAAAACATGCTCAGAAATGGATATCAAATAATTTTTATTTCAATTCACGCAACCAATTAGATTAGGGAGTCACAAACTTGTTGAGAAACAAATCATATAAATAATAAAGTAATTGGTGGATCAAATAGTTTTTTTTTTTTTTTTTACATTTTATCTTAGACTTGTTTTTAATAACTTTTATGGATTCTCATTACTCAAAGCTTAAACCAAATACAAACAAATGATTATTCTTTTTTATCATGTATTAGAAATATTTTTTAATAATTTTATCAATGTTTAAAGCTAAAGTGTCCATAATTAAATAAATCAATAAATAAATATCTTTTTTTCCATTTTAAAATTGTCTAATTCTAGTATAATAAATTATCTTTTTTTTATTCATTTTCTTTACAAATCTTGCTTTTTGATGTGAATCAAAATTTTTTTTTATAATCTACATTATATCCTGTACTCATCCTCATTTTCAAAGTTTATTTCATTATCCAGTAAGAGTAACTAGAGAAAGAAATATATTATGAAAATGAGATATGTTCAAAACATAGAATATGATGTAATGTAAATGCCTTGATGATCAGCTGACTATGATAATCATGCTCATATTGGTCAATTAAAGATCTAGTTATATTGAGAATTGCCTTAGATATATGCATGCATATGTGTACAGTTAAATTATACAGTGTTTTAACTATATACATATTTCTGGAGAGAATATATTTTGAGATACTATCTACCCCTTAGACACAGCAACTAAACCATAACTTGTTCATAATTTTACATTTCTTTCAACCAGATTTAAGCTCTGGGTAAGTAAATAACTTCATCATACTATATAGATTTAAAAAAATATGGAAAATTTTTTAGTTCTTATAATAAAATAAGATTTGTAAAGAAAATGAATATGTGAAAGATAATTTATAAATTAGTCATAATTTAACCTTAGCAAATTTTGCCAATTATTGTTAGTTAATTTTGATTGCTGTTTAGATTGGGCATGTTTTATTTCTTAGAGAGAGTTTAAAATATAATAAATCACTTCTCTGTGTAGTGCATTTTTTTTGTAGAAATGTTTTTTTTTTTTAAATTTGTCATTTCCTTTATAAAAAATGTCTTCACAGATCAAATGAAAACCTTGGTTATTATAGCTTGGGAAGTCAAATGAAAGTGTAGCATGACACTCATCATTTATTAGCAGTGTAAACAGATTTATATAATACACTTTTGTTCAGGAAATATGGTTCTAAAGATGAATGTATTAATTTTGTAAAATCATAAAATGTTTTAATTATTTTAGATAATATATATCTTAATAGAGTATGGTTTTTATTAATATTATCCAAAATTCAAATGGTTAATTTCCTTTAATTGTATTTTAAAATATTGTATATAGCAACAAATAGATAAGTGCCTAACTTTTTTGGAGAGATTCTATTTGGATTGTAATTTAAATTCATTTCAGAATATAATATAATTAAAAATCACATACAAAAATGTATTAAATTTTGATAAAATTATCTTACTGCATAAATCTAATTTTTATTTAATAATTATTCTAATAAAATTCAAATAACTCTTAATGCAATAGTTCCCAATTTAGAGTTTAGAGTTATGATTTCCAAATCAATTGCAAGGAAGAGAGAAGTTTGATATAGTGTCATAAATTTTTATGGAAAATGATATTTTTTTTAAAAAAAAAATGGTATTAATCCTTTAACTGTGCTCGCCGCTTGGTGGCGTTATTTATGTGTAAAATCACATAAAAATGCCAAACTACCGCAAGACATGTTACATCTAATACACCCTGTATGTTGTATTAGACGTAGCATATAAATATTACGATCTGCTTTGTGCTTTGCGAATTACTTTACGCGAATTCTCACACATAAACTTTTTCTCCCATCTTATGTAAGGGTGTGTGTATCTCAAGTGTTTTAAAGTTTTTACTTTGAAATTTTTTTTTTTTTTTTTTGCTAAATGGATATCGCGCATTTTGACTAAGATGAAATTGTCACAAAGTTCAATTCATCCTGGAGACAAATTTGCAGGTGACAAAAATAGTCCGAATGTAGGAACGAACCGAATTCTGAGAAGGTCACGCGTCAAGTAACGTTTTGTCGAGACAAACAAAATGGCGCATATTAGCAAACAAATTGACTGCTTGAAAGATTTGCCATCAACAGTAGATGCTGTAGCATTTTTACAAGCAAAAAATGTTCTAATAAATGAAAAGACCTGCCTTTGTGGATCGTCTATGAGAATTTATAATACACATATAACAAGTCAATTCAGATGACCCAATCCACAGCAGCTTCTTTAGAAACTTGTAAAAATGTTGTTTTTCTGCTTTTTTTTTTTTTTGTTGTTGTTGTTCTGATTTCACTTGAAATTTGTTTTGTATTTTGATTAATAAAAAAAAACAATTTTCATTACTGTTTTTGTGTTTAGATGTGTGTTTGTGTTATGAAAACCATTATTTTTTCATAACGGCTAAAGGATTCATACCAAATAATGATTTAAAAAGGTAAAATAACCTTAAGACAAAAAACAGTTTATTTCGTGTTTTGGTTAATAAAAAAGCAAAACAGTTTTTATTGTTCTTTTTCTATTTATATGTGTGTGCGTGTCTGGATTATAAAAAAAAAAGGTTGACAATGTTTATAAAAATAAAAAAAGTTGACTAAAAAATAATCATAACAATATGAAAAAAAAGTGACAAAAAACAATTAAACTACTTAATCAAATTAAAGCCGGTCCTGTAATGTTACATTTTATGTGTGTGTTTGTATTTAAAAAAAAAAAGTTTGACAATGTTTATAAAAAAAAAAAAAGTTGATCAAAAACTAACTGTAACAACATCAAAAAAAAAAAAAAAGACAAAAAACAATTAAACTACCTAATCAAATTAAAGCCGGCCCTGTAATGTTACATTTTATGTGTGTGTCTGTATTGAAAAAAAAAGTTTGACAATGTTTATAACAAAGAAAAAAAAAAGTTGACCAAAAAGTAATTGTAAAATATAGTAAAATTAAAACCAGTTGACCATAAACTAACAGTAACAACATCAAAAAAAAGACAAAAAACAAAGTACCTAATGAAATTAAACCCGGCCCTGTAATGTTACATTTTATGTGTGTGTCTGTGTTAAAAAAAAAAAGTTTGACAATGTTTATAACAAAAAAAAAAAAAGTTAACCAAAAAGTAACCATAAAATTAAAGCCAGTTGACCATATACCAACTGTAACAACATCAAAAAAAAAGACAAAAAACAATTAAACTATCTAATCAAATTAAAGTCGGCCCTGTAATGTTACATTTTATGTGTGTCTGTATTAAGAAAAAAAAAGTTTGACAATGTTTATAACTAAAAAAAAAAAGAATTGACCAAAAACTAACTGTAAAATTAAAGCCAGTTGACCATAAACTAACCGTAACAACATCAAAAAAAAAAAACTACCTAATCAAATTAAGCCTGGCCCTGTAATGTTACATTTTATGTGTGTGTCAGTATTAATAAAAAAAAAAAGTTTGCATGGCTATAAAGGATGAATACCAAAAAAATTATATAAATTCAAATAGAATGATTAAGAAAATATAATTATTGAGTTTGTATTTATCAATTTTAAAAATATTTAATTAGTTTAATTTTATGTATTTTGATCTCACTCTATTGTCTTATACCTGTAATTATATTATCATTATAATTTTTCTAATGTTTATTCCCTATTGGAATATTATTCATTTGAATTGCAAAAAGAGAATTATAATGTAAATCTATATATAACATACGTATGAATTATTTTAAAAACATTTATTTTTGTCTTAAAAAATATTGGTGTTAACAAATAATATTGAAAATGTAATATATTTAGTAAGTAGCATTGTTGTGTAATGTTATTTGATTATTGCTATTTTCTACAGCAAGATCACGAATGATATATCATTAAAGATAGCATATGATTTTCTTATATATTAAGTTGATTTATAATAATTATTTTTAAATGTATTTATAATTTTTAAATTATCATACATTGCAATTATTTTTAGCCTTTGAGTTTTCCTGTAGAAAGTGCATGTGAAGATATCATTGTTCAAAAAGAAGCCTTGAGTTATTTTACTATACCTTTGCTACAGGTAAATTTATTTTTATTAATTAATTAAATTACACATCATTATTTTTATCTCTTGTTCGACGTTTAATATAAAGCAGCGTTTCTTAAACTGTGGGTCGTGACCCCAAATGCGGTTGTGAAGCGAAAAGTTGGGGGCGTGAAAATTTAATTCACATACATGAATTTAAAGAAATATTAGTCGCAATTCCTTCATTATCTTTAATTTAATATATTACATTTTCTGTACAGCGCAATTATAAAATCGTAATGATGGCCAAGTTGAGCTGTAAATTATATTTACATATTGAAAAATAACACTAAGTGCATCATAATAGTGGTGTCGCATTGCAATTTCAGTATATAAATTATTTCAGAATCAAAATATATGCTGCAGTGGCAAGAATAAAGTTGGCTCCACTGTGATTTTATAATGCATTTCCTGTCATTATTTGTTCGGTTTCATTTCAACAAGTATCAACATCGCAAAAACCCAACAATATTGTATTTTACTCGACTAAGGTTAGTATTTATTTGAATAAATATTATGAAAGATGTTATTTTTTATATATAAAAATGCTTGTATACTTTTTTTTCTCACTTTTTTATTCAAAATTTATCATCCTATTAGTTATTATAAAAATTTATTTTTTATTTGAAACTTATTGTCATTTATTTATTAACAAGTAAAAACATATTCCTATTTTTTTTAAACTTAACGGGTAATTTATAATTGATATTTTTTAAATATTAAAAAGTAGAACATAGAGGAATAAATATGCTTCGTATAATTAAACAAAAAACACAGCTACATCTGCTAACTAATAGTACTGTTATTTTATTTATATTTTAGGATAAAAATACTTTTTACCCATGGATAAATGGTTGAACTTGAGTACGAAAGGTAATGATACAGATGACAATGTTACAAAGTCTCTTCAAGATACAAAAAAGAAAATATGATGAGACATTTCTCCAATTTGACTTTACTTTCAACAACTGTGATGGTAATGAACAACCTCTTTGTTTAATTTGCAATAATGTTTTGTCTCTGGAGAGGGTAAAACCAAAATTAAAAAGGCATTTTGAATCCAAGCATCCCCTCCATATGTCAATAAACCAAAGAATATTTCAAATGACTATTAAAAACTTCAAATAAAGAAAAACAATATTTTGAGAAATTTATAATTGTTAATGAAAAATATTTACATCATATGAAGTTTCATATCTGATTGCTAAAAATAAAAAGCCATACACCATTGGAGATCTTATATTACCTGCTGCTATTAAAATGATAGAAATACTTCACAGAAGTAAATATGTTGATGAAATTCAGAAAATTCCTTTGTCAAATGACCCTGTTACTAATAGAATTTCTGAAATTAGCAATGACCAATTTGAGCATCATTACTAGACTTAAAGAAAGCCCAATATTTACAATTCAATGGATGAAACAACTGATATTTCAAAAATAGCTCAATTACTAGTATATGTCAGATATATTCATAAAGAAAACATTGAGGCAGAATTGTTATTTTGTCATTCTTTGGAAGAACATACAAAATGGAAAGACATATATAATAAAGTAGACAATTTTTTTAAAACTGAAGATTTAGAATGGAAAAATTGCTTTGGAGTATGCACAGATGGTCAAAATATTGATTTTAAATCATTTGTTAAAGCTTCTGGTAATAATCATGTAACTTTTACACCGAGAGGCCCTTGCAGGAAAAAAATTAGCAATGGAATTGAATGATGTGCTTCAGGATGCTGTCAAAATTATAAACTTTATTAAAAGCCATGCCCTTAACATTCGTTTATTTTCAAATCATTGTAAAGACATAGACTCTGAATTCAAAAAATTATTATTACATGCAGAAGTAAGATGGATATCAAGAGGGCGAAGTTTAAGAAGATCATTGTTATTAAAAGAAGAAATTATTGTATTTTTAACCAAACAAAAATCTGATCTTGTTGGAAGAATAGGGTGGAAAATGATTCATTGGAAATGTTTTCGACTATCGAAAATTTTATAATTAAAAAAAATAATTGTAAAACTAATTGCAAAATTATTATAGGTTACTTAAAAACCCTAGAAACACAGTTTTGCAAATACTTTATATCGAATTTAGATTGCAAAAAGTTATCTTGGATTCAAAGACCATTTTTGATTGATATTAATGAGATTAATCACCTGCCATATAAAGCCCAAGAGGAATTTACTGAGCTATCGAGTGACTCAAACTTAAAACTTGACTTTCCACAAAAATCCGTGACTGAATTCTGGATCAGAGCTATGACTGAATTTCCCACAATTTCTGAAATGGCATTAAATGTTCTGCCATTCAGAACAACATACTTATGTGAAATGACTTTTTCAGCTTTAATGTATATTAAATCCGAATATCGTTCAATGCTTTACATCCAGCAGTATCAAATATTTCACCAAGATTTAATTTATTATGCAGCAAAAAACAAGCACATCCATCTTATTAAAATGTGATTTTCTTTAAATTAATTTTTGTATACTTGAAACAAATCCTAAAACTATTTATTTTCATATGTATATTGTTTACCAAAGAAATAAATTATTTATGGGAATATTTATTTCTATATCTATTTTATATTTAATATCTGGGGTTGCGAAAAAATCTCTATGATAAGGGGTCATGAATGAAAAAAGTTTAAGAAGCGCTGATATAAAGCAATGAGTTGATTTGGCAGATCTAACATATCATAAATAAATGTTGCAATCTTTTAATTATACCTCTCATGTATACTGACTTTCGTTTTTCTTCTAAGAGTTCTTTCTATAAACAGCCTATATTTTTTTCATTTTTTATTCTTTTGTTTTTGTTTTTTTGTGAGTCTGTATTGGGTTTGATTATTTTTATTGCTAATATTTATTGACACATCAATATATTTTGATATTGGTTAAAATGATCATAGTTGTCTTAACAATAAATCATAATTTTTAAATAAATGGTAGAAAACACTCATAAATATTTTTTTTATGATTGGACAGAATGACATTCACATGAAAGTCAAAAATTTGACAATAGCTAATAATAATATAAATTTGATATTGCAATACTATCAGAAAAAAATAATATTGGTTTAATTGAAGGATTAAAAACTAATCAAGTCTTAATGTAGTAAATGTAATAGTTCCTAATAAAAAAAATTTTTTATTTTTAATATAAAAACCGAATGTTGTAATGTATTATAAAATTATTTGAACTATAACATGAAACTTAAATTTGTACTGGAAAATCTGAGCATATTTAGAAATGTTCATTACTAGAACATTCTTTTCAATTATATTTTTGCATAATTACTTAATCCTTTATTAGAGCAAATAATTTAATACTCATTCTAAATATTTATACAAGTACTCTAATGTGCTTTTGAGAAAGATAAAAAAAAGTCAAGTTCATTTTGTTGTTTTTGATTTATTATATATTTTTATTTTGTTTTAAAATAATATTTTATTAATTCAATAAATACTGATATTTTGAACAAATTTTTTTATCAATTTATTAATAGTAAAAATAATTACTATCCTAACCTTCAGTGCTACAAATTCATAGTTGTGACAACAGGATTAAAGCTTAGATTTTAAATAAAGACAGTAATCCATACTCTAAGCAAAATAAAAACATAGTGAAAAATGATAGTTTGAAATCAGAAGGAAAAATAATATATTCATGCTAGACAAAGATTATAGTAGGATAGTTTTTTTTTTTTTGAAAACTTCATTATGAACTTTATTTTTTTAATCATAGAAAACAATCCAAAAATTTATTTTCAATATGTCTTTTTTAATGTGCAGTTTTGTTTGTTATGTTTCACAAAAAAAATCTTAGATTTAGCATTGTTTAATTGTTATCTACAATGATTTTTTTTTCCTAGCTATTGTTTATAACTAATAAAACAGAACTTTTTTTTTATGAATAAAATATTTTTTGTTTTGCATTTTGTACACATTTTATAAAGCTTGGTTTTTGCACTTCACTGCTTGAAAAGATAATTTCTTTCATAACTAATACCATATTATTATCTTATATATAATTGATTTATAATTTTATTTTTAGTGTTCACTTATATAAACCATCTTGAGTTTTGTTAAGTTCAATTTTTATTACAGAATACTTTTTTTTTTTTATCTACTTCAAGATTTTATTTCGCAGTAAAATAAGCAGATGTTGAATGTTTAAAGTCTTTCTCTCTCTTTTTAAACATGAATTCTCTTTATTTGCTTTCATTCATTCAATGCTGTGGAGTTTTTTTTTCTATATAAGAGTCAAAAAACTTTCAAGTTCATTTTCATTTACATTAATTGCTGAATATTGAACCATTTGCATTAATTGTAAATGTGTTCTTGTCTTTCAAATTCAAAAAAATTTTTTCCAAAATTTTCTGTTTTAAATTATGAACTTATTTTAAATGCTGAATTATTGTTCGTAAATTATGTTTAATATCAAAATGTTTTTTTTTTTTTTTTATTTAGTTAAATGAATTGTAATCTCTTATTAAGCATTCTTGTATTCAAATCATTAATGTGATTTCAATATTTCAGTTCTATGTTTTGATACCTGACTGGCTAAGTAAAAGATTAATCAGCTTTTAAATCTGGTAAAATCTTTCATAAATCTAATTATTTTGTTGGAAAAATACCATTATCAGAGCTAAGGAATAATTATTGATGCTCCAAATAATAAAAGGATAATTAATATTAGTGTGAAATCTTCTTTCCACTTTTAGTGTGAAATGATCCTCACTATTATAAATTTATTTAAATCATTTTGTAATATTTGAAATACAAGTATATTTTACATACCTAAAGTGTAGCTGTAATATAGGGGATTTGAACATAGACTTTCAAGCTCCCTTCAACCATCCTCTTTATCGCATACAACCGATACGCATGGCCACATGTGAAAAAGATAAATGATCTCCAATATACATATTTCGCGCTGAACCAACACTCATCAGTTGGTTCAGATCATAGTCTCTCACATATATATAATCAGTGCTTGGTTTATATTGGGGTGGCAAATTTTCACACTCTAAGAATGGACAGGTTTCAATCTACTCCACTCTCCAACTCTTCAGCCATTCATACCATTGAAAATCTGATGATAGAATGTCCAAATTTCTTGTTAATATCAATATTATTGTAATGCTCATGTTGATCTTAAGTCATTTTGATCCCTCATGTATAGGACATTGTCCATTTAAGTACACATAAGAGGGATGGGCAGGATACAAGCTGATTTTCTAATATTTTAAGTACATTTTCAGATTCCGTATATTACAGCTAGATTCCGGGTATGTAAAATATACTTGTATTTAAAATATTAGAAATTTAACCTGTATCTTTCTCATCCTCTTATGTGTATTTAAATGAACAAAGTCCTATATATGAGGTATCAGTGATTTATTTACAGTCAACATGGGCATGATAATAATATTGGCATTAACAAGTGATTCATTCCATCATCAGATTTTCAATGGTATGGATGGCAGAAGAGTTGGAGGGTGGAATTTATTGAAACCTGTCCATTAAAGTGTGAAAATTTGTTATCTTGATATAAATCGAGCACTGATTATGTGTGGGAGATGATGATGCGAACCAACTGATGAATGCTGGTTCAGCATGAAATATGTATATTGAAAATCAATTTTTTTTTTTTTCACACAGAGATGGGGTCATATGTATTGGATATATGAGATAGAGGAAATGGTTGAAAGGAGCTTGAAAGTCTGTTCAAATTCCCTATATTAAATCATTTTGATATACCAATAAGAATTAGTAATTTGAATCTGGATGAGAGATTGATTTGTCAGAGATTATTTAATTTGCAAAGTAAAACTTTTAAGAGTACATTTTATTCTTTTTTTTCTGCTACCCTGCTCACATTTTGAAAAATAGCTTTATGTTTGCTTATATTTTATGTTTATAATGATTGTGTAATTTTTGTATTACTTTATTATCATGACTAATTGATAAATGTATGTTCTGGTGATATAATATCTCTATATTTGATTCTTATTAACTTTATTACCAGTAAGAATGCCATACTAGCCTATAGTTGCAATAATTTTTTTTTTTTTTACTATTTTTTTCCTCCCTCGTGTATTTTTTGTGATTAAGTAGAATTTTTTTTCATTTTATTCAATAATTAATAATGTTGTAGTCTCATTTTATTCCTAATTTTCAAAGTGTTCATTAACCATCACATTCTTCTTTTAATATTGAGATTCCTATATTGTAATTAAGGGTAAATTTTACATATAAGAATGTAGTCTTCTATTTTGTTTATTTAAATGAGTATTGTTATTCTATGCAATACTTAAGTATGTTTTAAAATAATTCTAATTATATACTTTATCTAAGAATAGTTAGTTAAGAACAAAATATATAGTTATTTTATAAGTTTTTACAATAACAATAACATGTATAATAGTTTTAATCATATATGCTTATTATTGTAAACTTTATAAATATGAACCAACTTTTTCTGGCAGATATAAAGCAATGATAGCCAGGAAGTACATGCAATACTTTACAGAGATTGAAGAATGAATTGTCTTCTGCAATAAGAGCGTTATAACTAAATATAATTATTTGTGTTTTTATAGATTGACTTTGTAGAACTTAAGGAAGTAATGATGAGTCGTTGATTAAAATCTAAAACTAAATCATAACGGATTAATGATCTTTTATTTATAAAAGAAAATAGAAATCCATGAATTAGCTAATTATAAAAGTCAAGTACTATTTGACAATCATATATGTGTTCATCTTTATAATAATAATGTTATATCCTACTTTTAATTTATCTGGTTAGGCTAAGAATTTTAGTGATATTGAATTATGTCTTTTGTATTCTAAAGATAAATTATTTATTTAAAATTAATTCTAGAAATCCTCACTCAAGTTTATTTAGTATCGGCAGTTTGAAAAGATTATAATTTAATTAGTCATGTAAAATCTAAAGAAAGTAATTTCAAAAGCTATTTGATGAATAAAGTTTCACAACAGTATAATTAAAAAGCTTTGGACAAATCCCAACACAGATGTAATTATTAAATGTTAATTATGATTTTTGCATTATCAGAATTAAAAAGCTTGTGTAGAAGTACCTCAAAACAATCCTTTATTTGTAAAAGTAATCATTTATAACTAACCTCTTATTTAAGTTTATGCTCTTACTTGAGATTTTATATTTTATTTTTTTAAATAAAATTGAATTTTTTTTTCTTTGATTATTATTGTTATAATTATTATTTGGCTTTTATTAGTATTTGAGTTTTCAAGACCTTTCTTTAGCAGTACAACATTCTTTCAAATATCGTGAACAAATTTTTAGTCTAAGTCAACCAGGTAAGTAACTATTATTTATTTATGTATATATATATGTGTATGTATATAGATATAAGGCACAGATTTTAGTTTTAAAGATATATTGTCACTATTTATTGTAATTCAGAATCTTGGGATTATTTGAATGGATTTAGAAATTTCTACCTTGCTGCATTTATTGTTTATGCATTTAAGGTCAATTAATTATTAGTTGTAGTATTCACATTTTAAAAACATAAAATAGGATTTTTGATTTAAGAATTCAAACTTTTTGTGAGTCTTTTTCACACTAATTGAATTGGTGGATTTTTACAAGAGGATGATTTCAATTTTAAAGATATGGATATTATTTATTTTATTATGTAAAATACATAAAATTGTTTATATACAGTTTATATAAAGTAATTTTCTTATAAAACAGTCTTAAATATTTCTGTATAAATAATAAATGAGATATTAAAAAAAGTTTTTGAAATATAAATCTAGAAGTAAATTGAACCTCTCCATATCGCATATAGAAACAGCATGACTTTGGAGTTTTGATGTAGATCAGAGTTTCTTTATTCATTGTATGTTTTAGAATATAACTAAATAAGGATTGGCACTAAAAAAATTCATTCACCTCAGTGATAATTTGAAGTTTATTATTATTTTAACAGATTAAATACTACTGCATTTGGCCATCATAAGTATTTTCCATTCAATAGATAACTTTGAGTTAAATGCTGGCTTTGGGTTGGTATTTTTAGATCTAATGTCTGAACCTACCCTGACATCTCTCTGAGGAGTGCCAAGGCACGAAACCATGATCAGGGGTTTGGGGGGGAGGTGTTCCTGACAGAGATATTTTAAATGTTTTCTCTGGCTAAGAATTTATCACAAAGCTTGTTGAGGAATTGACAATCCTCATTGTTTATAACTTACATGCTTAAGAGAATAGGGTCGTGTGATCTATGATTCTTATTTTGTCTATTTATAGGCATTATTTGTTTGATTGAAAGTATTGCTCTGATTGAGAAGTTTATTTGGAAATATTATGAATCGGATGATGACAAGGGTTACTTTGTCTGATTTTTATTTAATACTAATATAAATAATTTTTTGTTTGATAAAATTATTTATGTATCTTTTTGTTGAAAATATAAAAGAACTTTTTAAATCTAGAGTTATATAATATAAATGAAATAATGTAGGAATAAATATGTAATTATATTTATTAATTTAGGAGACATTGCCTTTAAAAAAAGTGTAATTAAAAATTAAACAATTTTGAATAATTAATCTTTCTATCATGAAATTTCATCATAACTAGATTAGAAAGAATGAATGAAATATACTGGAAAATCCATAAATCATTTTATAATTCGACAACCTACTTTCCATCTTGGTTTCTGTTATTTTATCACTTAACACACAACTTTTTCAGTACTTATTTTTAAACAGTTATTTTACATAAGGATTAAAATGAAAGTTTATTTTCATCATGAAATACTGGGATTAATTAAAAATAATTACCTTAAATTGTTATCATTACCAATAATTAAATAAAATATAATTAGAGAAATACGGAAATTTTTGAAAGAGCATAAATTATGTTTATGAAATAATTTAAACTCATGAATATATAATTTAAAAATGTAAAACATTAATACATTACTATTTCATTAGCATTTAAATTAACAATATCTAAAATAATATTAGCAAATATATTAACGTTTTAAAACTTATATCCGTGGATGTGTATTACCTTCTCTAACTTTTTGCATATAACTTACATTCCAAAATCTGAGATTTAATTATCCAAAGTAACACATGATTATACTACATTAGATTTAATGAATTAAGATCCCTGTGTGAATTAGTCATTCATTAAAAGAAAATATTTAACATTCGTTAAATATTTTTCTTAACAGTAAAAATATTTCCAAACAGCTAAATGAGGCAAAATCAGTTTAATAATAGAAAATGCTTATGTTGTTATTAATAACAGATGAATTCTAAAAAAAAAGTTACAATTACAGATATGTGTTTGATTGAAGCAATAGAAAAAAATTACATTAATAAATAAAAAATATTGTATGGCTATAAAAATCAATAATTCAAATAGTTCAAATTTTATATAATCCACTCTCCATTCATGCCACATTACTGACTTTATTTTTTTTGAATATGTACTTATATTTTAACATAGCTAAGGAACAAAAGCACCATCATTTCAACTTAAATTATACATAATCATAATTCATATTCATTCATTTTAACATTTTTTATTTGACAGATTCAAGATAGTTCAAGCTTTACTTTTAATTGTATTACCCGTTCATCTACTTTAGCTATGAACAGATTTGACAATGTCCACAGTTTATCTTTACCATCTTAAACAAAACACATTTCTAAACTGAAATTACTTTATTTCAAATATCTTTTCTTTTTTTAACTTATATTTTTCACTCGATTGTATTTTGTGTTTTTATTGACTTATCATTTTTTCCAATGTTTCCAATTTTAAACAATACTAATCTTTAAAATGAATGCTTTTTAACAAACACTTAATTAACTCAAAATAAAATTAAAAGGAATATTTTGTTATTCAAAATTATGGAATAGTTATTTAAAGCATGGTTAATCAAAACTGATATAATTACTTTTATAAATAGTAATGAAAACCATGATTTTAATCTTTAAAAAAAAAAAGAGTTCATCTTTTTATTTGATCATTTCTTATGAAATTCAGCTACGCCTTAATGTTTATAGCTATTCTATTTTATTCATAATTTTGTGTATGAACTCATCTTATGTATGTAAGTATGTGTGTTTATCATCAATACAAGTCTGAATATCATATATCTACTTAACAACTAAATCTTTCTGACTACTACTCTATTCAACAAACATTTCAGATTACTAATCAACTTTTTGTATGTTTTATCTTTTTTTCTCTAATAATCCCTATCAATTTAAGTTTATGACAAATTTATTTTCTCTTCCACTTCATAGTTGTTGCATTTTTCCCACTCAAAATATGCCTAAACTATATAGTGTGTCCTATGCGCTGGTAATCAGTATTATGAGTTGAAATTTCAGTAAGTCTAAAACTTCCTAATTTATATTAATATACATATGTAAATGTTCTTGCATTTTATTCTTTTATGAAACATTGGTTTCGAATAAATCATTTCCATAATTTTTTTTCTGTTCTGCAAAGATAATAAGTTGCATGATAGAGTTAAGATCCACTGACATCTCAAGGTTACGATTTATCCAATGTGCACATGCTTAATCATACTTCAGCAATGAACTGTAATATTTAAACTTTAAACTTGGTAGATTTATCCAGAATATTATTAGTGTTCTGTGATGGACTGTTACAGAAACCTGCCTTGCTACTATGGGATTAGTTTTGGAGTCACAGAACAGAAGCTAGGGAAAATAAAATCAACCAACTGAAAACTCAATTAGCTGTAATTTCAGGAGGTCAATATTAATAAATCATTCATGAAGGAGAAATGGAACAGTTGGATGCAGTCTACAGATTATGAAGTGACACGATCAGGAGGAACGAAGAGGCCTAGCATTTCACATTTGTTCATGGGTTGCTGTGAAACATGAGATAGTTGTACAGCCATTTAAGAAATGTGGAATTAGTAACTCACTCACTTGATAGCGCAAAGAATGATTTGTTATAAGAAGATTCAGTTTCTGAAGAAGAAGCGTCGAGCAATTCTTCATTTAGCTCTGGAAATGAATTTCTGGGTTTTGAGAATGAAGATTTAAAGGTACCTAACTACAGTGTTTTTTAGTTAACATTTTTTATAGAAATAAATAAGTATAAAATTAATCAGTAAATCATTAAGGAGATTAATGAAAAATGTAGCAAATTATTATTTTTCATAACAATGTGTATAAAAAAGGTGTTTTATATGCTACTGCATCCTATATGCCGATAAATATAATGTATTCTGTTTGTTTACTCACTTCAATGTGGAAAATGCTGTCCTTCCAACTTAAACTTTTTTGATTTTTCTCTCTCTATCATCAGTGATGATGAACTATTATTGCTTTTATTAGATATTTATTCTTTATGCCTTCAAACAAAAAACAGTAACTTATATATTTTAAATTCACATCACAAAAGACTCAATATTTTATTCACTGTTTTTTTTTTTAATTGATCAATCTGATTCTATTCAATAAATCTTTTTATCTTTCGAACTTTAGTGGATCATAGAATAGTTTCCTATCCCTTTTAAAGATCTTTAGTTGTTGTTTTTTTATTATCTGTCACTATTTATGTTATCACATTATCAGTTGTTTTTTTATTATCTATCACTATTTCTGTTATCACACTATCAACTGATTAAATACTTAAAAGCACTAACTTGCATTACACATTTTGCTCAACTATTATTCCTAATTTTTTTTTATCATCACTACCTATTTTTATTCTTTTAGAACTTAAAAGAATTATTGTTTTTTATCCCAAACTTGCTGCAAATTTTATTAAAAAATTTAATATTTAGATAAGCTAATTCTTGGTATCTGCAAGCATGACCATGTTATCAGCAAAACTATTGCCATAAACTTTGTTACTGAAATGCTAAGTCCATTTGTATGAAAACAATACTCCATTAACTATTCATGTTATTAAACTAAATAGGAGATAGAAACATCAATTACTGTAACAGTACATATGGGCTAAAGGGATACCCTTTAGGTTCAGGTGCTAATTATCTATAATATGGATTTATATATTGAGACTCTTAATATTTTATTTAAATTTTCTTGAATGAAATTACTAACTATAAATCTGTGACATTCTTTGTAAATATAAACCAAGAACAAGGCTCTGCAATAACATTTAAAGTCAATGGATAATTTAATAACTTCAAATATATTTAAATTGATAAATGATTAATGATCTTTGGGCTTAAAATAGTAATAATACAACTGTAAATTGATGTGAGATGAGTGAATGAAGGAAATAATGAATGAATATGAACTTATTAAATGAAAAATCATCCAATTTTATTTACATTACTAATAAATAGTATTAATAAGCAATTGACATTAATAGTTTAAATGGCTCCGATCAACTTATAACATGAAATCACGAAGCTGTTACAAATAGTTTTATAAATAAATGTTACTTTAAAGTTTTTATGAAGTTCATATAAATCTTTGATAAATGCAGCAGGCTAAAGGATATTATAATCCCAAACATTATACAATGATGAGATCCTTTAGTTTATTCTCATCAATTGAAACATAAACAATATAATGTATGCAATTATCTAAATGTTGATACATTCATGCATGGAACTGTATGTGAACATAAATAAATAATATTAAAATTGTTTTACCTGGCCAGTAAACCTATTATCTCCGAAAGTTCTAAAACAAAGAAAAATATGTATGCATATTAAAATATATATATATATAAATGAAGCTCTTGTATGAAAGTTCTTTATTCTAGATCCCGTAATCAATGATGCTTAACAAGCTTAACGGATGAATTTGCTCCAAGCGCTGATTTCTTCATGTTAAATCAATTGTTTCTATAACTTGTAGGATAAAGCAATTTTCTAGGAAAGTTCCATTTGGTTTCTTAAGTCATAAATAACTCTTATCAAGGAATTGTAGTATAGTGATAAAACAGCTTATTTTATAATGAAATAAATTTCTCACCTTGCAGTTTATTAAGATTGAAATTCATGAAACATAACTGATCATTGGAATTCTGAATACTTATAAATAAGATTCTTCTGGAAAAGGTGATGAAGAAATTTATAAATTTATGTACAACAATAGTCATCAAACAAAGGCAGGAATTGGAAAGGATCAAAGTCATTTGACCTCTTTTCTACTTCTTGTTAGCAAGGCATTCTGTTATTCGAACACCAATGATATATTTCTACGGGAGATATGTCCTATGTTATCACTTGCAGATTTAGATTGCATGTAAGAAAATTTTAGTCTATATTATCCTTTTCTGCTGTTCTTTCTTGTCTCATAATTTCACATAATATTGTTATAGGGATTCTAGAATAGATTATCCAGTGAAATCTTTATATAATTTTTGGTATAATTGTACACACATTTAAAATTAGTGTTTTGGAATTTCCGGAAATTAATAAAATATAAATCATTTAATTTTTATAAAATAAATATAAGCTTTCAACATTTAGGTTTTTATTTAATAATCTTATCTAAATTCACATACATGGCTATTATCATTCAATCTTTATTAATTAAAGTCTAAATTATAACAAGCTTTTTGGTAATCATCTGAAATCCGGGCACGACCGCTTGGGGCGTTGATGCTATACAAAAATCTATCAAATATGTTACCGGGCCGCCGCAACTTTTTTCTTATAGAACATGTTTTTTTGTTTTTTTTTTTTGATTAAACAAATTTTTTATTTCATTTATAACATGATTTCTTTTTTATTAAACAAATTTTTATATTCATTTTCGTTGTTTTTTTTTTAATCTGACATGTTTTTTTATCCAACAAATTTTGGTAATTTAATTTTGTGTTTATTTTTCTGAATTTTAAACTTTTAAAAACTTGTTTTAACCCCTCCGAAAAAATATAATGGTATAATTATTTGGGACTTGTTTCAACTTTGTTCTACCTTTTTTTTTTTTTTTTGATTGACTAAATTGTTCATTTTTGTTGTTTGGGGATCAAAAATTGTTTTGAAATCCCCACACCCACCCTCGGATCAATAATTGTAACATAAAGTCAATAATTTTACTTTTTTATAAACTACTTTTTTTCACTTTTTACTTTTATTTATATTTCGTTTGAATTAACCGGTTTTTTTTTGGCTTCTACAATAAACAGCTTTTTTGGTGACTTTTGTACTGTTATTATTAACAAAAAGTAAACAAAAATAGTAATTTATTTTAACCCTACTTGTTTCAATCCTGCTGAAAAAATATAATGAAATTATTTAGGAAATGTTTCAAATTTTTTCTTATCTTTTTTTTTTTTTGGTTGACCAAATTGTTTTTCTTCTTATTAAATCAAAAGTAACTTTTGTGTTTTTTGGGGATAAAAAATTGTTTTCAAACCCTCACACTCTGAAAAATAATTGTAACAAAAAGTCAATAATTTCTTTTTTTTTCAACAACTTTTTCTCACTTTTTACTTTTATTCATATTTCGTTTGAATTACCTTTTTTTTTTTTTTTTTGCCTTCTACAATAAATTGCTTTTTTGGGAGGCTTTCATACTTTGTTATTATTAACAAAAAGTCAACAAAAATAGTCATTTATTTTAACCCCGCTGCAAAAAGGGTAATCCAAATACTTGTCAATTTCTAATGAAATGAAAAAAAAAAAAAGTACACAAACTTTGGACTTTTTGAACTTAATTATTATTTTATTGATGTAATAAAAAGTATGGTATTTGGAAGGACATTATGTGCCTGAAAAAAGAACACACTTTCTTTATTCAGCTATTCTGAAAAGTTGAAAAATTGCACGTTCTTCTCAGACCTTTTATTGGTCTCGTATATTTTCCACGCTAAAACGTGACTTAGCGCGTGAGCATTGTCGAAGCGTGTTCGAACATACACTTTGCCAATTTTTTTACATATTAACATTTTTTAGGGAAGGGTGGAGACCATTTGACAATTATTAGTAATTAACAACATTATTTAAATATAAATGACATTACTCTATTACGGAGATTTGAAAAGTTGTACCGACTTGAAATTAAAACACTCTCAAGTGATACAGTAATCAGCTATGAATAGAACAAATACGCGTCAATAGTCTTGAAGCACAAAACAGGCCATAATATTTTTGTGCAATGTCATGTAAAGCGGCCTAGCTTAAATAGGTGGTTGTTTTATAATTGCGTGTTGAAACCATCGGAGGGCGGGGTTTGTTTGTAAACAAAGATAAATATAATGTTACCGGTGCCGCCGCCGGGTTTGTTTATTATCACATTTCAAAGTAAAGTGATATCAAATAAATTTTTGAACACGCAACAAAAAAAATGCAGAAATCAAAAAATTGAATTTAAAAAAGGACTTAATTTTTTTTGTTATTCTTTTCATTACTTATATTTTTTGGGGCCGGGGTTTTTTTTTTATATGTATGTTTTTGATTTTGTTGATCACATTTAAAACTACTATCTATCAAATAAAATTTTTGAACGAAAAAAAAAAAGGGTACATCAATCGAAATGAATTTTAAAAAGTACTTACTTTTTATTCTTCTCATTACTTACATTTTTTGGCGGTTGGATATTCTACGAAATCAGCTTCTTTTCTTTTTTATATTTTTGTTGTTTTATAATAAATTACGGTAAAAGCCTGAAATCCGGGCAAAGCCGCTTGGAGCGTTGATGCTAGACAAAATCAATGAAATATAACGTTACCGGGCCGCCACAACTTTTTCTTTTTTTGGACAAGGTTTTTTTTTTTAATATTGATTAAACGAATAATTTTTATTTCATTTAGAACATGATTTCTTTATTATTAAACAAATTTTGATATTCATTTTCGTTATTTTTTGTGGGTTTTTTGGAACCTGACTGACATTTTTTCAACAAATTTTGCTAATTGTATTTTTTTCCTTTTTATCATTTGAAAAATTCAGACCGTTTCACGTTGTCAAAAAATTTGTTTGAATCCCACTGCCGAAAAAATAGAATACAATTATTTGAACTTAATTCTACCTTTCTTTTTTTTTTGTTTTTGGCTTGACTAAATGGTTTTTCTTATTATTATTAATTTTACTTTTTTTAAAAAAACACAACTTGTTTTCACTTTGATTTAGATTATGTTTGAATTAGCCTTTTTGGGGGGGGCGGGTGCTACTACAAGAAACAGCTTTTTGAGCGGGGGACTGGGGGGGGGGAATTCGGTACTGTTATTATTAACAAAAAGGCAACAAAAATAGTCAATTATTTTAACAGCGCTGAAAAAAGAGAATCAACTTTGGGACTTGTTTCGAATTTTGATTTCTTTTTGGTTGACGTAATTGTTTTTCTTAATATTAAATCAAAATTTACTTTTGTGTGTTTGCCGATTAAAAAATTGTTTTCAAACACTCACCCCCACACACTAGGAAAAAGAATTGTAACCAAAAAGTCAAGAATTTAACTTTTTTACTTTTTTTTTAAAACAACTTTTTCTCACTTTTTACTTTGATTTCTATTTCGTTCGAATTACCTTTTTTTTTTAGCCTTCTACAATAAACTGCTTGTGGGGGGTGGGTATTTCGTAATTTGTTATTCTTAACAAAAAGTCAACCAAAGTCGTCATTTTAACCGCCTGCAAAAAATTGAATCCAAATACTTGTCAATTTCTAATGAAATAAAAAACAACAAAAAAGGACCCAAACTTTGGACTTTTTACAATTATTTATTCGATTTTATTGCTGTAATAAAAAGTGGACATTACGTGTACCTGACAAAAAAAACCACAATCTCACACACTTTCTGTACTCGGCAATTCTGAAGAAAAGTTTCAAAATTACACGTTTGTTAGTGGTCTCGAATATTTTCCCCCCACGCTGAAACATGACTTAGCACGTGAGCTTTGTCGAAGCCTGTTGCCAATTTTTTACATATTAACCTTTTTTTCGGGAAGGGTGGGGACCATATGACAATTATTAATAATTAACAACATTTTTTAAATCGAAATGACATTACTCTATTACGGAGATTTGAAAAAGTCGTACCGCCTTGAAATTTAAACACCCTCAAGCGATACAGTAATCAGCTATGAATAGAATGAATACGCGTAAATAGCGTCGAAGCACAAAACAGGCCATAATATTTTTGTGCAATGTCATGTAAAGCGGCCTAGCTCAATGGGTTAATACAATACGTAAATACTGTATTAGCCTGTAAGGCCGCGGCCGCCAAAACGGCTTTTTTATATGTTTTGACACGTAAACAAGGCCCCAAGCGGCCGTGCCCGGATTTCAGGCTTTTATCCATATTACAAACATTTAACGGTAAAACATTTACAACCAAAAGATCCAACTTTGGGAAGAGGGATGGGGGTGGGTGGTTACAATTCCTAAGCGAGCGGAATGCTCGAAGGTTGACCAACTTTTTACCATAATTACTAAAAACATAAATATATTTACGGCAATTAAAACCAACTTTTAGGGCTGTTCAGGAACAGCACGCATGCAGCTTCAAGCTCTTTTGTTTGATAACCCTTTCAGCATCAGTCAGAGAATCTTTGACAATCGGAGCAAATTTCCGATTTCAGCCATTTGATGAAGCTCGCCGTTCTCGCAGAAACATGACTTACAGCGTGATTTCATCCGAATCTCGCTTGCACCTACACTTGCCGAAGTTTTTGAGCAGGAAATGTGGGCTAGGGAAGCATGAGTCTGCTGATAATTGTTAGTAGACATTTCTAAAAGATGGGAGATAGAGGGGGAGGTGGTCTTAATAAATATTAAAATAGTTTTGACAATTGGAATTCCAGGCACCCTCACCCAATATTGTAGCCAAAAGTGAAATGTTATCGCACATCAAAAATGCTTAGCCCAAATGTGAGCTGTAAGCTGACACGATAGCTTCTGCAGCAGATTCAATGTCATGTTTCTGTTTATTAGCATAGAAATAGACACAGCAGCCACTCCGCACAATGGACTATTTCTAGGCTTACGCATTAGAAATAGAACGTTCGCTAAGTAGGCCGCCTAAACAGCATATATCTGTGCGCTATCATAGAAATAACGCCCTCTGGCGGTTTCAACACGCTATTGTAAAACAACCGAATGGGTTAATACAATATGAAATGTTGTATTAGCCATAAGGCTCGGCCACAGAAACGGCATTTTTATGTGTTTTAACACATAAACAACGCCATCAGGTGGCTGTGCCCAGATTTCAGATGACTACCAGCTTTTTTTTTTTTTCAAACATTTATTTATAGTTTGGAATGTTTTTTTAAAAATAAACATTCTGAAAAAAAATTATAAATCATTTAATTAGCATGTATGCGAATAAAATATAGATAATTAATTAACGAATAAGTTGCTCCTCGTAAAGCAAAACAGATACAAATGTTCCTTTTTTTTTAAATATATAATCTTAATGATAGGCATATCATTATAGTACATATTGTCTAAAAAAATCATCTTTCCTTTCATTATATATATTTTTTTCAAAATTTCAAATAAAATAACCAAATTTATTATATCGATTGCTCTTTGTAAATCCAAATTACTTTTCAGATGAAAACATGTTTAACTACTACAAAAATATTTGTTCAGCACTTAATGATTTTTTACTTGTAAATAAGATTAAATTTATTATTCTAAAATTGTCATATTTTATTGCAATAGGTCTTTTCTCTCAAGGAGACATGTCTGTCAAAAATTTTATGAAACTAAGTGGGTGTATTGTAAGTTGAAAAATGAAATGGATTTATTGTTCTGGTGGTAAACACAGATGCAGTAATAGATAGTTTTTTATGTAGTGATTTTGTAAATTTTAGGTTGTTATTATGAGGGTCACTTTTATTCATTTTATATTAAAGAGCTCAACACTAAATTGAACAACAGTAGTTGGAGACTCAAATTTGATCACATAATGATTAAAATCTATGACTCAACTAGAATATATTTTAAAAAAATTTTCTTGATCCAGATAAGGAAAAAAAAGAACAGATGGTAACAAAAGATTTGCTCACATTTATGAATTTTTCTTTTTTCATGAATATAATTTTCTTAGTTCATCTTAATTGCATTGTGATTTATTGCTTGAAATCAAATTGCATTGTAGGAGTATGTAAATATGAAATAAAACTATGTGTATGTGTATATCATATGTCTTCATATTCGGAAATATTTTTAATAATATGTTAAACAGATAAAATATATTATTTAAAACATTTAAATATGTTGACTTTTAATATAATGCTAAGTTGATTAAAGACTTGATACAATAAAATAGTATGTTAACAAAATTGCTTTTTTATTTGAATTCTCTTTCAAGTTCTAAATAAGAATAAAAAATTTAATTTTAGTATTGAATGTGATTTATAAATTACACATAACACCCTCATATATATAACTTCATTATAACAATTAATTTTTTAGGTGGTCACCCTTACAATTGGAAGTCTGTTTATACATCATGTGTAGGAGAAATAGAAGTATTAATAGACAAGTTATTTATTTACAATAATAACGCTAGTAGTGCTTTAGTTTTGAATGGCTCTGCTGCAGGGCAGCCTTTGTCAACAACTACTACATTTGAAAAAAGTAAGTACTCTGTTATAAATTTAAGTTTGATTAATTATTACTTAAAGAATTTATTTTAAATTAATAAAAATTTATAAAGCCATTTAAAAATAATATAATATGAATTTTTCACAATATATCAATAAAAAAATATGTTTGGTGATGTTTTTTTTCTATTTTGTTTACATCATTAAAATTTTTTTGATATATCTTGATAAAAAAAAAATCAGTAATTGTTTTTTATTCTGGAAAAAGATTGATGGCATCATTAAAGAATGTTGCAACAGTTTTTCTTAAGTATTAATAGAGATCTAAAGTAATCACTCAATTATCAAAAATTGGGTAAGTAAATACAGTGAAACTACAATATATATTATATCAATATACAGTAACTACTTCATTTATAAGCCATCCAACAAACAAAAAAAATGTACACAAACAAAAACCTTAAAAATCTTAAAATTAATAAATTTTAGGATATGGCAGCAGCCATTTTTTTTGTCATCACATCATTAATATTTATTCAAGTTACATGAAAGCATATTTCATGATTTTCTTTTTATTCTTTCGCAATGTAGTACAATATTTTGCGTAATAAAATATTTGGTAATGTAATGCTAGAGTTAAAATGAAAACTAGAATTTAATAATGACAGAAAAAAAATTTATAAAACGTTTTTGAATTGCATCATAAAGCTTAAAGTTTGAAGGGTCTGAGAATTTAAAATGGTTAATAGCAAGTAAGAATCTTATATATAAAATTCCTATTTTTTGTTGTCTTACTGGTGTATGTATGAATGTTTCTTTGTAAGGCTGTCACGTGTTAAATTGATAACAAGGCATATTTTTCAACGAAAAATTATTATTTGTTCTGTGATTAATAAACCGTAATAATTTTTTTATGAACCATTTTATGCAATGAAAGTAATTTGTTAAAGCAATTGATAATAAAAATATATTACAAAAATGACAGCCACCTACATTTTGGAATTCTAAAAAAAAAATATGGTCTTCGACTTAAGCTTTTTGAAGGAAAAATACTCGGGGTGCAAAAAAGCAGTATATGTGCTTTTAGCTAGAAATGAATAGGTATAGTATTTAAATCACGAAGAAAATGTGATTACAATACAGAAATTCATGTTGAAATGAGATATTTAGTGAGAAGTAAAAAATAAATGCTATAGTACCATATTTTGATTTAGTTTTGGTAGCATAAAATTGAAGTTGTAATGGCAGTTTTTCAGGCCGGTCTACAATTGCACATTTATTTATATAGTATTAAATCTTTTGTTTAATTTACATTAAATTTTTTTAAAAAATTATTAAAGCAGCCAATTAAAAAAAAATCCCAGGCTTTACATAGACTGGATATTGTCTAGTTACTATATAGATTCCAAAATTTATACGGACTTAAAAATATCAGAACAATTACAGTCGGCAAGATTTGCTGTTAATAAGACCTAAAAAATTTCTGTAAAGAAATAAAAATATAATACTTCCCTCAATTTATTAATAATAAATTTATTTATTTTTAATTTTGTTATACTATAATCTTAATTTATATATGCGTCTGTGTCATATATATGTGTTTATGTGTAAAGACTAATGCTCTTATAGTTCAAAAAAAATAATAATTACTATTGGAATCAAAGGTTATCAACAATACACAATGGGATCTTGGAATATCAACACTCCATTATAAAATGGATTATATAAATATTTGATAAAACAAAGGATGCTTGAAGAACAATGCAGTCTGCCATCAATCTTAAAGAACAAAAGTAAAACTGGTGATGAGGTTATTGATCATAATTGCTATAGCTGAATAAAAAGATTAGCAAATATAATATGGGTAAGACAATATATCTGATATTAAAGCAGTAGATTTGGTATTAATCCATTTTACTTTAAAAAAAATTACAGTTTATATCCACTATGATCATGATCTGAAACTCAAAACCAAAGCTCAGCTAGAAATTTTTAAATAGTGAAGAATTCTCAAATTCTGGGTTTAGTTGGGTAGTTGGTCAATAGCCACTCTAACTAATTATTCTGTGTTAATTGATAAATGAGTCTCTTAGCTAGAAGTCTGTTGAATTTCAAGGGTATGGACTTTGTCTTTCTTGATAAGTAAATTAGCATAATTAAAAGATGAATGCAACCTGATGATATTTAATCATCAGTTGTAAGGGATGTGGAATACTACATTCAAAATCTAACATATGAAGATAATTCTGTACCAAAGCTTAGGCTTATAATATTTATTGGTAAATCTATATCTGTCACCTCTTAAAAATTGTTCATATGGATAATTAAAATTATCAATATTACTAAGTCATTCTCAATCTGCAATAAATCAAACTTTTTTTTTTTGATAACTTTTTTGTATCACCGATTTTATATTTGGATTGCAAAATAATGGTCTAAAATATAGTGAATATGTTCTTCACACTCTATGAAATATAAAAAATACAATTTACAATTTTTTATCATTTCTGATGGGATAATGTCATAGTCCTACAGATGCTTAGCTCATAATTATCTTTCATTTACACTTTAAATCTTAAAAAAAAATGTTGAAATTTGCATATATTAAGCTAATCTCAAAAGCAATCAAACTTTTTTTTTTTTTCATAGAGAACAACTCGACAAATATAAAATTTATAGAAGATTATTCGATGAAATACTGTAATGTGCTCTTTGCTTTTTTTTTTTTTTTTTTGTACATTATAATATTATATCTTAATTATATTATATATATGTAGACGGAAATAAATATTGTTATATATATATATTTTATATTTCAGCACCGCTTTTAGCTTCACAGACTAAATTATACGATAGCAACAATTCGATGTATTTGGAAAATATATCAAAATTTGGATTGAACAACAATGACACTATTTATTATTCACCTGATGTGCGATTTAGAGGTCCTCCAGTGTATGTGTTTGATTCTACAATCCTTACTGGTTAGTTGACAAAAGTTATTTTTTCAAAAAGTATTTAATCATTAAGTGCTAGTGTAAATTAAATTTTAGCAGCATTTCTAACAGTAGTGATTTAGTGTTACGATTTGATATATGGATAGTAACATCAAAAAATATTGAGAAATTAACTTACATTTATTCAGCCTTTTTGCAGAGTATAAACAATAATGGAAAAGATTTTTGAAGAAAATATCATACATCTACAAGTGCAGAGCCCATGGTTTCTTTGACATAAGAACTAAATGTATGTTTATATATGAAAAAGTATACAGTGTGTATATATATTACATACAGTTTACATCTCATTTTTTACAAGTGATATACTGATTAAATAAATTTGGGAAATTTAACTCTATTTTAGGCCAAACACAAGTGAGATTTACATATTACATGTTCTTGACTAATTAAAATTTTTGGGGTCTTAAATAAGTTATAAAAATATTAAACTGATTTATTGGAAGTAATGTAGTAGCTATACTGATATGCTTCAATTAATTATGCCAAATTGTTTAATTAGTTAAATATTTTCCAGCCATCCCAGCTATAATTTTATATTGTTTGTAAATTGATAGCTAACTATTTTTAGCTGGAAGATAAAGGAAATTCCAGGCAATCTGAATAAACATGAATATCGATGCACTTACTGTAAAGAAAAATCATAATTGTATTATGATGTCATTTTCACTATTTATCAGATAAGTGTTGTATACCTATGAAAACTGTTTATGATTTACGTTAATTTTATATTCAGTTATTAATTAGTTGATATAAAGTTGCGATTATTTATTAAATGCATAGAAATATGTAAACACTTTAAACATTTATAATGGTCAAATGATATCTTTCCCAAATCAAGATATTTCAGATTGGCCTATATAAATAGGAATTTAGGTTAAGATAAGAAGCTGATCTTTTTTTTTATAAAGTTGCTACTTTGTGTTGAAATTTGGGAGGTGCCTCTATAGTCAAAAAAGACATCATTTGACCATTATCATAAACGTTCAAGATGCATTTGATAAAGGTTAAAACCTTTCTCTAAAAGTATTTACATATTTCCTATGCATTTAATAAATAATCACAACTTTACATTAGTTTTGATATTTCCAGTATAAAGATCATAAATTTCGCTCCCAAATCAAGATGCTTCAGATTGGCCTATTTAAGTGGGAATTTGGGTTAAAGATAAGACACCGTTCTTATCTTTATAAAGTCGCTATCTTGTGTTGAGGTTTGAAAGGTCCCTCTGTAGTCAAAAAAAGTTATCATTATAAACATTCAACGTGCCTATGATAACGGTTAAAGCCTCTCTCTAAAAGTGTTTAATTAGTAAAAATTCTAGAAATTAATTGAATTTTAATCTCTGTTTTTAACTAGATTGGTTTAATCCAATTTTTAAAAAAATGCATATTTTTTAGGATTGACTTATGGTAATATTTAATTTTAAGAGTGAATGCTACAAAAATATAATTTACTAATATAATGGATATAAATTTTGATAGATTATTTGTGCATAAATAGAAATTAATACACATCTTTTACTTACATCAGCTTTTAGAAGTTTTCTTTCTACAGCATACAGAAGGTTCAACAGTGTGCAGTTTTTAAGTTTTCAATTTTATGACTTTTCAGCTGTTTTGAATTATGCCAGCATTTCAAATATCCTGATATAATTTTTAGTAGTGAATATTGTGAGGGTAGCAAATTTGTACCTCACACCAACCTTTATCTACTTGTAATAATAGGTAATGTCTAGTCACAATCTATGCCTAGCCAAATGAATGTAAGTTTGCTAACATGCTATTCATCAAATCTAAATACATAAATATATATGCGTATGTATATAGACACAAAGTAACAAAATTGCATGAGGTAACTAATTGTTAAGTCTAGCATTAATCTATTTCACATACGTATTAAAGCATAGCTAATTATTGAAGTAAGGAATGTTCTAATTTACATAAACATATATATATATAACAATGATTGTCTTGTGATTCATATTTTTATACACCAAAAAATAGTACTAAATGATGACGCAAATTGTACTGAACTAGCTGTGACAACGATCGAAGGTCTAGTATTCTGCTAAGCAATCTAGTATAGGAATAAAATAATGGCATGTAACGATACTTCTTGAATTGATTATTGCAAGATGAGTACAGACAACAATAGGTATTAACAGCATGTGAAAAGGAAATGCAAGATTACACGTGCCAAGAGACAAAAACAATGCGGTCTATAAAATAAAAAGGCGATTCTAATCCGGTGTCTTAGAAACTACACGTTCACCAAGGAAAACCAACTCCGTAAAATAAAAAGAATAGTTTCGAACATTGTACAAGATGGACACTTCTGTCTGAACGCATAGATAGTACGTATATAAAATGAATTTTTATATAGAAGAGTATAAATACATTGAATAACTTGTTTTTGTCTTGATAAAAATAATAAATGAGTAATTCAAACAATTGAATTATTATTATTTTGAAGAATGGTAAACTTATGAAACAAATTGAGTGATAAATTTGAAGTGAAATACAGGATAAAGTGCACACCCAGAAAATAAGTTAATATATATATAACCAACAAAGCGGACAATTGAAGAATCATACCTTATTACATAGAAATTTTTTTCAAATCTTTCTATGTTGAAAACCACAAATAACTGAAAATTTTATATACTATTGTGCTAATACAATGTTGTCAGGGTGAGCGAATTGATGTCACTGGTGGTATCATTTACCCGATAACCATGGTAAACTAAAAGCCATTGTCTAGAACTTGTGCCTAATAGACTTTCTTCGCATAAGATGGAACGTCCGCGTGAAGAATGGAAGAAAACAACAGATTATCAATGCAGGACTGTTCGGAAGTAGCCACAGTCAATCTGTATTTGCTAGGAGGGAACTATGTGAAGCATGCGAACTTTAACCTAATAGGGACTCTGTCAACTCATCTAATTTTTAATTCTTGATTCAAGAGAGATCTTGCTATAGTTTTTTTTTTTATTGTTAGATATGTATGTATATATGAATATTTTTTTTATTTTATTCTTATCCTCGGGAGCATAAATACTTTGGTTCAATTTTTTGGAATAGTTCACTTGTAGAAAACGCTAGGAGAGCAGGTAGGGAAGGTTCAGTTTAGTAGAAACTTCTTTTTTCTTTTTTTTTTTAAATAAATTTTAGGTGTAAATTCCTTCCTCAGTACTCTGTCTGCATTCGTTGTCATTACCTTTTTAATTGGAGACAAAGGTAAGAATTTCATTTATTCTATGTTATCATTCATATATACACTGACTAAAAAAAAAAAGGTTATCTGTTTGTTAAAATAATATTTATTATTTAAATCTTCTCTGGCATAAATGACTAACACCCTGAATGAATTTTCCTTGCTATTATATTATGAATTTTTTTTATGACATGATAACAGAAGGGGGGAGGGGGTCATCAACAGTATTACTCCATAAACCACATGTTGAATCGATGTTTTTAATAGCGATAGTTTAAACTAGATAGCAAGAGTCGAGTTTATAAAAGTATAATTATTTTCTTTTATTTTTTTACTTTAATTAATTCTTTTTTTTGGATATATATATACTACTATTATTCTGTACACAGAAATGTCTCTGAGGAACTTCTATCATAGGGAGATAGGGTAGGTAACTGTAAATTATTGTACTAATTATGGTAGACGTTAATCGTTGACATTTGAACTGTTTGTACACATATTTTTGCTTTCTCTACACTTATAAAAATTGTTTCATTTTTTTGATTCATTTAAGAATTTTTGTTTTTATGTATATATGGATTAGCTAAATAAATGTTTTAAAGTTATTTAAATTGATAAAGTCTCTTTGGTTTATTATATCGATCATTGCATTTACCAATAAAGCCCTTTGCCTTAAATATATATTCACACCTACCCTACCACCAGTCTATAGTTAACTTAAGGAAATGTTAAATGAATGTAATATATTAGTAATGATTTTGGTAATGTAACTCAGATTATCAGTCCGAATATGTGTATCCCCGTTAATGGAGTTGAAGGCGAATTCTCCCTGAGTTCGAACTCTGTGGTATAACGGGACTGAGAGTGGGGATGAGATATGGATGAACTGACCCAAATTGCATTTAGGTTTGATATGGAAGTAGTGAGAGGTTCTAATGGAAGCAGGTGCAATCATAGGTCGTGTACTTTATCGCGTTGTCTCTAGCATTCTACTTAAAGACCCAAAGTCTGACCATATCAAGATGCAGCTCCATCTTATGACGTTATTGCCTGGACCGTTACAATATTTTACCATCATTGATTTACATTCGAATATCAGCCTTTCAAGCTAATTGTGCAAACGCTTTGCGAGTGTTAATAATAAATGAATACTTTCTGACCAATACAAGATATTCGAATGTAATTACAATTGTATACAGACGCTATAAAAATAAATGCTTATTTATATACATCATTGATTTAATAAAATTGCTACCACATGAACAGCATTAGCATTATGGATTGTTTTATTTTGGTGTAGTACCATGGAAAACGTGGTTTGCAACTCTTATTTTCAATATAGAAATTAAACATTTTGGAAAATCAACATGCTTAATAACTTTTTAAGATTTCTGGTAGTCATGTGAGATGATATATAAAATCGCTGCACTTTTTTTGCTTTTATTTTAGGCTTCGTAGTATTAATGAAGAAAAATGGGAAAGAGAAAAAAATACCTGAAGAATGGAAAATAGCAATCACTGTTCTAAAGCATAAGGAAAAAAGAAAAATTCTATCTAATAACTACAGAGAAAAATTTTTTCATCATTTTGATCTTGGAAAAAAAATATTAATAACTAAGGGAAAGAATTAAAAATAGTGGATGCCGAAACTTTTGATTTGAATGTAATTACATAGATTATTTCTTTGCTATGTTACTACAGTTAAAACTGTGATGGATTTTTTTTTTTAAAAAAAGTTGCTGCAGATTATTTGGATTTTCATTATTAATTTTTAATTTAGTTATGGATGGAATTTTGATAAAAAAGAAAACAAGTGGCAATTGACCATATCATTTTTATTTATTTGATCAGTAATTGCTGATTGACGTTGCTGATGATATTGTTATACTAATTAAAGGATTTGAAAGTCATTATTTATTATATGTCTAAAAAATTAATTATCACATCCAACTATTGAAAAAAGTTATAAAAAGGATTAATGACTATGAGTTGCCATTATACTTTGAATTTGTAAATTATAAAAAATATTTATTATTTAAGCATTTCCACAATAATTAAAACTTAAGAGCATCAAGATATATCCAATAAATCCTGGGTATTGACGTAATTTTAAAATATTTATCAAAATGCGATAGTAATGATTAGATTACGTGGTGACACTAAAAATATTTGCATTGATAAGGATGTTATGACATGATGATTTCATATCTCAAAACTTTTTAAAGCAAATTTGTGGATTAAAATGGAAAGTTATGGGATTAAAATTAAATAGAGCTTATTTTATTAATTAAGTCATCTAGATTTTGTAGATGATGGTATTGTTTTTGCAAATAATGCTTCAAAACTACAATAAATATTGCAAGAGTTATCAAATATGAAAGTAGAGCTAAAGTTAAGTGCTAAAAGGGCTAAAATAGTGTTCACTTGGTTTTGTCAGAAGAAAATAAAGATTGATATCATGAATTAAAACAAGTTAACAACTACAAATATCTTGATCATGTTTTTAAAATAGATGGAAACATAATACATGATATTAATCATAGAATTAAAATTGGAATGAAAGTTTTTTGGTAAAAATAATTTAATATTTAAAAAAATCTAAGGAAAGTTTTTAATATATGCGTTTTACTATTTCTTATCTAAAAGTCTGAGATTTGGACACTTAACAGAAGAGCTGCATATAAAGTAGACTCAATGAATTATGGATATATATATATTGGAAGTAACAAGAAAGAATTGAAAACGAAGTACATAGATCAGAGAACAAGTATTGTTGAAAGAATTGAGACAAATAAAACTATGATGGATATATTGCTAAAAGAGATGATAATAGATGCATAGTTGAAATCTTAAAACTATTTTCCAAGAGATTATAAAAGACCTAGAAAGAGATATCACATACGAGATAAAAAACTAAAATAAGGAAGTTTATGGATGTTATGTGGTGAAGAGAGGCTATGGATCAGAAAAAGTTGACTCAACTTAGGTGAAAATAATAATGATCTCTTAAAAATTATTTTAGATGTAAACTTAGGTGAAAATAATAATGATTTTTGTCATTATGAAAATTTGAAATTATACCTATTGGCTGAAATGCTCTATTTCCATGGTAAATTGATTAAAACAAACAAATATGGTTTATGGTGTGTTCTGCTTCAATTTATGTCATTGATCTTTCAGGTAGTAGATCAGAAACATCATAATCAAACTGAGACAGAGCACAACTACAAACCATATACATGCATTTTTTATACATATATGAATTTTAATTAATAATTAGTGATAATCTCAATTTTTTAATAAAATAATTTTTGAGAATTTTTAATATCTGTAATAGTTTCCATTTTTGTTTTCTATTTTCTCACTAGATGGTTCTGTAATCCAAGGTCCTGTTGTGATTTCATTTAGGGTGTGGTTAAAACAAAAACTTCTGCAGGTATTTTCGGAAATTTTATTGATATTTAAGAACTGATTATTTCTGTAAAAAAAAAAAAAAATAGCTTTTTTAAAAATATTATTAAAATAAAATTATGCTAATCATTTTTTCATTGTTAATTTAAGAAACTGCTGTTGCCATAGTAACAATATCTTTTACTGCAGTTGCTAGGGTCTAGAAATATTAAGAATGTGTGTATTTGGCATATTCTAAAATTAAATTGAATTCCTTGTGTGTCTTATTTGTTTTAAATATAAGTCATTGTTATAATATTCAATTAATGTATTTTTTATTTACATTTGATGTGGATAAAGAATGAGTCAAACACTAAAAATAAATTATTGCTATACAATATAACAATTTTGTTTATAGTTTTGTTTTTTTAATATGTATTTATGTTTGTTTAATAAATTAAACACTTGCTTTAAATATGCTTGAACTTATATATTATTTTTAAACTTTAACCTACCAAATGCTCTTCAAGACATTTGAATTCTTTTTATTTTTTTATTTTTTATTTACTCTAGTTGATACTAATTAGCCTAAATAAATATAATTATCTACTTTTTAGTTGAATATATTAGTAATATATATATATTTGTTGCTTGGGTTTTTTTTTTTTAATAAATACCTGCATGCAACATATTTTGAAATTAATAAATATGACTTGTCTTTATCTTATCAGAATTCTGTTGTGTATTGTTTTATGATAGATTTTTTTAAAATTAATTAATATTTATAAATTTACAGAATAAACAGGTGCATTTGCAGTGCAATATGTCTTTTTATATAGTTTATAAATTAAGATGTGTGTTTTTGTTAAAAAATTTAAAATGTATATAACAGACTGCAATTTGATAAAATTAAATTGATATTAATTCCTGTTAATCATATAAATGATACTAATTCAGAATGATTCTCAATGTCAGTCATTATTGTGATTATGGAGTCTATCCATTTACTACTCACTGTCTATTTTTTCATAATCAATCTTTTAAAACATTATATATTTTTCTAATAAATTAGCTTTCATAGTATCACTAAACTATGAAAAGTTTCAACCTGATCATTTGTGTTTCAAGAAAATACATAAGGTTGTCTTATGCATGCCATTTGATTTCTAGCTTTTATATGGATACTAAAATCTATGGATAATAGTGCATATAATATAGGGTTTTAACATATAAAATATAAATATTTTTTAACATGAATATAAATACTTATGATACAATTTAATATAAAAATTATGTACCTTAAGACATCCGCAAAAATAGTTAACACAAAAAAAAATAATAGAAAAATCATAATCCAATACTGGAAAAAAACAATATAATAATAAATTAAGGAAAACACATCCAATGATACATGTGTGATACTAAACCGGACTTAAATCTGATGAGAATATATATGAATGTGTTCAGTTATTCAGTTTTTCATTTCCTCGAAAAGAAATAAAACTTCTTTTTTCCTTATTCTTCTTATGATACAAATTCATGATGAAGATTGTAGAAATGTTTGTAAATTAATGATTTATTCTTATTGTATATCCTATCAGTTTGAGCATATGACTTTTTTTTTTTCCAAGTTCGATCAAATCTAAAAATAAATTAATTGCTGAATTCATTTCAACACTTTTGATACAGTATCGAACAAACACAATGGTAGTTGATTCATCAATTATCAATGAAATTATATTTTTCAATTGAACAATTTCTTTAAATATATTTTTTCTCATTTGATCACTTATATGACTCACGATATTAATGCATGCTTTTGGTGAATGAAGAATATGACCCATTTCAATTCGATTCAGTTCTTGCAGATCAATTTCACTTTTAAAAGTAGAGAATGATTGATTTTCCTATGCTACTTTATATGCAGTTAGCAAAATTTATGCTGATATTATGTTTTCGCAAGATAATGATCTTATAAAAAATGTTTTCAATCTTCATTTTTTCTGCTTCAAAAATTATTTTTAACACTGCTTTGTGTGCAGCAGATTCTCTATGATCGAAAAATTTTTTTTGAAGTGAGCTCAATAGTAGCTTTCTGTCTTTTCCAGAATAGATGATTTCATTGTTGGCCCATTCTTTGGGAATTTTCATTCCCATCGTCGCTTCAGTTCCAAGAGTTCCCAACATTTCTGCAAAGTGTGCAGCCAGGTTTCATTTTGTTCATGACCTTTTTTTTTTGATCCAATGACTAGCAATCCAGCCAATCATTTTAAGCTCGGCATTGCACCTCAAAATCCGTTCGAGATGATTCAGGAACATCAACTTACACCAATATTTTCTGTCGTCATTTTAGATTTTTTATTAGTGGGACTGAGGGTCGAGAAGTAACTGGAAATGTTTTTAATTTTTAAACTTGGCGTAAACTTTTACACTAAAAAATAAAATAAAAATAATGATGTCAAATTTATGTAAAAATATAGAAATTAAATATTCCATACATTATCAATTGTTACAGGTACATTCAATCACAAATGTCAGACGTTACTGTCTACACATGCATGGCTATAATCAGCCTTTGACCACGAGTTATCAATGGTGATGTGAATGAGTCCACTTCTCACTACATGAGAGAGCCAATTTCATATCCATCATATTTCATCTGATTCATAAAACACCATATTTTTTTATTTGTTCAAATTATGTAAATAAGCATTGCAATTATTTATGTGTGATAGCATTTTATATAATTATGTTTCAAACCCAAAAAATACACTAAAAAGGTACTGGAACACCATTCCACCACCCTGCATAACAAAAGCCCTGGTAAAATATATAATTGTGTCCAGAAGAATGTTATATTAATAATATTATTTTAAAAAGTTAAAATTAAAATATTTACTAAGATCATTATAAATCATTTGCAGAGAACTTTGAGCTCAAGTCACCCTAAAAGAAGAAGGTGGTTTAAAAAATTGTTGCAGCTAATGAATCACATTCAAATATTAGTACAAAAGAAATTAATAAATAAAAAATGATTATGATAAGCAAGGTTTAGAACACTGTTATATATCCAAATATCTTGAATATATATGTCAGAATGCAACAATAATGGTTAGACTATATAAGAGAATTAACATTGTAAAGATATAAGGCAGGATGATAACATTTCTAAATTTTCTACAATTTTATGAAATATTTTGTGGTCTACAATTGAGCCATGAAAGGAAAAGTAAATTGATATTATTTCTGTCTAGATTTTTAGGTAATATTCACTTCATAGAATAAAGATAAAAGTTGATTTTTTTATCTTAAAATATTTTTTATGATAGAAATAAGAATTATGTGAACAATATTCATGTTGTTATTTCTCAGTCAAAGTTTTTAAGTTTATCAAAACTATTTTTGGTCATGATCATCTTTAAAGAAAAATGGTTATGAAAAGTACAGCAACAGAAATGTTGGGTGGAATGAGGGGGGGGGGTTAAAAATGTTTTACTACTTTTAAATTAAAAATATTTTGAAATATAAATAATTATTACATTATTTTTTGTCAGAATATTTTTTTGGTAATGTGTGAATTATTTGAGTACTAAAATAAGTGTAGAAATAGTGAGGAAATGTAAATCTCTAATTAAAAGAAATTGTGTTTTTCTTAAGCCATTAATAATTTTTTCTTTTTTTTTTCTTTAAGGTATGGCTTCTTGCAAAAAAGACAAAAATTTTTAGTTATTTTTTGAATGAACTTCCAGGTGCTACAAGTTGCCAACTTTTTACAAATGCTCAGTTATACATTTGGGCCATAGATGGTAAAATATATTTATAAATCTTTATGTAAAATGAGGAATTAATGTAAAAATGTAAATTCTATTGTTTTTTGTTATACATAAAAATAATGGATTTTTTTTTTTTATACAGTATTATTTTTAAATAATGTTTGATAATTAGCATTAAATTTTATTCTTGTTACTAATTTGTACTTTGCTTGATACATTATATTATTCAACCAGATTGTACTCTAATAATTAAAGAAAAGATATTGATCTCTTGAAATAAAACAAACAGGAGATATCCTAATTAGTTGAATCAATGTTTTTCTAAAAACCATTCTGTTGATGAGACATTTTTTTGTCATTACAAGTAAAATAATTTTTTTATAAAGAACTAATTATGTACAAAATCATGGTATTTGATAGTTCTTGAATTTTGAAACGGATTAATGTCACTGGTAAATTTAATTATTTGTAGTGAATATTTGATTTAAATTGGAGTATTTGATGAAAGAATCATGATCTAACAATCAATCATTGATAGTCATTTAGTAATTTGTATTCGTATAATTAAATTATTGCACATCTCTCACTGACATTTTTTTAATTTCAAATTTTTTTCCCCCAATTCTGTTTACAAAATAATGTTTTGCAAGCAATTATTTATTGTATTTTTTTTTTGACGCAAAGATTTTGTTTTTATTTGTTTGACTATCGTGCTTCAAAAAAGAAACAAATTGTGTGTGCTGTTTATGTAAATGAACATATTTCTCTATAGATATATTATACTTCTCCATTCTTTTTAAATTCATATAAATAAAGATGTAATAAAAGACAAATGACCCCCAAGATGCATTTCATATTGAACCAACACTTGTCAATTGGCCCAGGTCACTATCTCCCATATATATCTCTATTATATGAAGAATATTTATCTATAGTAAACTGTTACATTTTTATTTACCATTGTCAAACTCACTCCACTCACAACTTTGACACCGTTTACCTCAGATAAATACAATCTGAGGTAAACGGTGTCAAAGTTGTGAGTGGAGTGAGTTTGACAATGGTAAATAAAAATGTAACAGTTTACTATAGATTAATACTCTTCGTATAATAGAGATATATATAGGAGATAGTAACCTGGGCCAACTGGTGAGTGCTGGTTCAGCATAAAATGCATCTTAGGAGTTATTTATCTTTTATTACATCTTTATTTATATGAATTAAAAAAGAATGGGGAAGTATGGAGGTTGTTTAATATATCTATAAAGATATTACATGTGGGAAAGAGAAAGATGTATAACTACATGTGTGTGTATGTTTAAAGATAAAAAATCAGATATATTAATCTTTAACTGAGGTTTAAAGTTTATATCTGTGCTAGAGATAATTTCTAGTTTAGAAAATGATTAGTAATAATCATTATTACATTTATATGAGATGGATAGTGTCAAAGTTGTGAGTGGAGTGAGTTTTACAATGGTATATAAAAATGTAAACATATTTCTCTAGCCTTTAAAAAAAATTAAGCTCTTTATTTACAGTGGGGGTTTTTTCTAAGATTTTCATTATCCAATAGCAAAAAAATCAAGTGTAGATAAAATCAATAAAACAGATTTTTTTAATTATCCCATACAGAGACTACCATAAATTAGTTTGAAATTATTATTATTCAGAAGATGAAGTAATTGTATGAAAATATTGAAGAAATTCTGTTTGGTACTTAATGTGACTATCAGAAAATAACTAATAAGTCTTATTGTAAAGCAATTATGGCAGGAATCTCAATTAACTTTTTGCATAATCCGCTTTATACAGAAAAAAAAAATTTAAATCTTCATTGCTATGATGTAGCAAGCCTTCTTTAATGATTATATTTACCGTATTAAAAATGTTCCAAATGGCAAATAAATAAAATCAATATTTTTTTTTTTTAAAAAACAAACATTATATTTGTAATAGCATTTTAAATATTTAACTATTTTAGAATAAATAAAGTTAAATATCTTTTTTTTTAAAAAAAAATGTTACTAAATGAAAGAAGGTTAGCCCCCTTTTTATAAAGAAATAAAAATTTTTTGCAGTTAAAATTAGTTTCCATTAATAAAAAATATTTTTAAACAATTTGTGCAATTTCTGTATATGTAAATGTTGTATAATACTTTAAATGCTATAAAAATAAATTTTGATTTAATTACAATCATTTTATCATAAAGTTCGTAATAGAAAGTATTTGAAGTTTTTCTTTAAATCTATGCTACATGTGTGTCAAATGCTTAATATTTGGAAAATTATCAGATACATCCGAATAGTATAAACAGAGTAATGTTTCAAAAAAACAATGGAAGTCAGTATATTTCTTAAACTCTTGTAAAACATTTAGTTTAAAATAGTACGATTACAGTGCATCATCATTTAGCAGCTTTTAATGTGAAATGCTACTGTATAATATAATTAGAAAACTTATTTTTATACCATTCATATTATGAAATATTTATAAATATGCAGAAACTGCATAAATAATTTATTTTAAAAATAACTTTTGTAAGGCTTGATGATTTTACAGAAGAAATATATATAGGAAGAAGGAGTATAAAGCAAGGCTGTTATTGTTTGATTCGATATACATATAAATTTTAAACGAGTTTTATTTTGAAGTAAGATTTGTTATATCAACTTGATGGTAAGAGTAACATTCATGCGAGTTTAACATTTATTTTGTACACAAAGATTAAATTCTTACCAATTAACTCTAATAATATTTATTATATATATATTCACATACAAACAAGGGACAATCATAAAATAATAATTTATTTTGACCATAATTCTTGAATGTTGTTTTTATTTATTTATTTTTATCTTATATATGAATGTGTGCATGATATCTACTTAATTTGTATTTTTCAGCACTGTCACATTTAACTTCTGTTTCTTATAAAGAAGACAAATTTGGAGTTGTACAACAAAATTTATCAGATATAATTACAATCCTTTTGGATCTTCATCAAGTAAGAGCAATAAATCATGCAATTTGCTAATATATATTATATGTATTCTAGTAATTTGTTTTAATCACAAAACTAGAACTCCAGAAAATTATATTCGTATATGAAAAAGCAAATTTATTTATCAAAATTAGCATAAAATTTTAAACCTGTTTCTGCCCTCTTCCTCTGAACTTTTTTTTTCTTTAATTCAAAATATAATTGATTGAGTAAAAAATCTTTTTTTTTTTTTTTTCATTATAAAAAAATTTTTTCCAAAAACAAATTACAATAACCAATTTGTAATAAAATATTTTTATTTTTTCCATAAAAATACAGTACTCTACAATTTGATTTTGAAAATGATTATATATTTTTTTTTATTTGCATATAATATTTTTCACTTTATATGTAACATCTTTTTTTTAAACAAAAAATTATATACAGTATATATAACATTACAATCTTTCATAGTATCTGATTTATTTTTTAAAGTAAATAGAATTTGTTGGGTTTTTTTATAGCAATAAATGGACATTTTCTTTTATTATGTTATTAATTAATTAGTGCTCCATAATGAAAAGTTATTTACTGAAATAATTGTTTTGAAAAAAATAAAAGGATTGAAAATTTGGAATTGTTACAAGGATCATAAGATATGTTATTTTTACAAAGAATGGAAGTTACTCTATAATACAGGATTTTGATACAAGATAGCCAAAATGCAATGTCACAAACCAAATCAGACTTCTTGCTCTATTTTTCAAAAATTTATAGCTATTTTCAACTTTAAGATAATCAGTTAAATTTTTTCTTTTATTTCCTTTTCTTATAACTTTTACTGTTAACTTCTAACACATTTTTTATAATTTCTCTGCTTCTAAATACATGCACAGTCCAATTTCTCTTCATGATTTCTTTTTAAAAAAATCTTTTTTTTATCCATTTTAACACTTCTCTTTCTCTTATCCTTTTCAATTTTTCCTAAATTCTTGTTTAAAGTTTTAATTTTTTTTAAAAATTCTCTCTATTGCCTGTATTTCTGCTTCAGATAAAACATTATTTAACCAATCTCTTTTCTAATTTTAGTAGTACATATCCCTATTCTTATTAAAAGCTTATTTAGCCATTGCAGTTCTCATTTTTAATTTTTTTTATTGATACTGCCCTCATCAATTGTAATTTGCTGTCCAATATTTATTCTTAATCTTTTTTCTCTCTACCTATTTTCATTTCTTTGGGTTTAATAATTTTTACTTTATCACAAACATTTTATTATCTGTACTATAAAATATTAAGTTCAACCTCATTATCTACAAATAATGTCATATCATTGGTAAAACTGAAACAAGCTCTTTCCATACCAATTCCATTCTTATCAAACAAATTTGCTCAACCCCTTATCTAAATATATATTAAATAGATCAGAAGATAGACCACATCCCTGCTTTTCATCTCTTTCTATTGCTATCTCCAAATGAATACCATTTAGTCATGCATTTATTTTTTTATTTGTTTATAATTTTCTCAGTAAACAACTTTCTTGTCAATGTATATATATTTTTTAATATATTCAACAAAGTAATCCAATTCAATCTATCAGATGCATTTTCACAATCAGTAAAACAAATATTAACTTTAGATGTGATATGTTGACTCTTTCCATCATCTATGAGTGAATGTTGAATGTATAGAAAATTTCAAGTTAAATTTCTAAGCGAATATTGTCATTGTGCATATATGCCAGCAACACCTGAAAAAGAGTGGAGAAAAATATTAACCTTTTTTCCATTATCTTTCAATAGTTGTTCCTAGCTGTGAGAGAGATTAAATTAATTGTTCTAAAGTCCACATATCTCTGTAGTTAATCTTTTCTCTAGTGGAATTATAATTTCACCTCAGTTAATGTTATTTTCAAGTTGAACCTTTATTATTGCTCAATCTATTTTTTCACTTAAAATAAGTGAAGGCTTATTATTTGTGTCATAAATCATTAATATGGTTTTATCAGATGTTCAGTGCACTCTTCGTCAATCTCTACTTTTATCATCCAAACTGTTTTAAATTAACTTTCTTTGTAATTCCTCTATTTCCTTATATTCTTCTGAACTATTTTCTCTTAGCTTTACATCACAGTTCACTATTAAATTTTTTATAAATGTTTTTTTTTCCAGAATTCACATTTTTCCAATTTTTTCTCTACCATTTTATTCAGTATTGTCATTATTAAACCAGTCTTAATTTATTTAGTATTAATTTTTAAAAAAATTAATATTTGGAAGTGAAAAAAATTAAATCTGTTATATAATATATTCATTGCATTGAATTTATTAGTATGAGTTATTAAAAAGTTTTTCCAAAAAAGTAATATATATTTTTATTAATTTATATATTTATACCCATTTTGAACTTTTTATTTGTTGATTGATTTTTAAACTTCCTTTATTTTTTAAACTTTTTTTTTTTTAATTAATAATATATATATATTGTAACGGGTCTGCCTTCTTTTTTGATCATCTACTTGAGGTAATCATCTTTACACAAATATAAACGTATATGTATACATATATATGTGCATGTAAAGAAAAAAAAAATCAATAAAATAAGAATTGTGTTATTATCCATTTTTATTTATTGCGATCTTTATATTATTGCTTTGATTCAGAATGAAAGAATCTGTATCAAAAAAATAATAATTACCTTCAATATCATACACAGTATATTTATGGATGTCATACTAGAGACTCCAAGCGCCAATCTCACCAGTAAGGGGGTAAGAATTATACTGGAAAATATGAAGTCAATAACACGATGTTATAATGACCCAACCTTCGACTAGCTTTCTCGGGGCGGGTTGTGGATTACTGGGAGTAGATCTAACTTACACTAATCTATAATATTTACCGAGGCTGTAACCTCGAGAATATGTGAGGTTACTGCCTCGGTAAATATTACTTACGTAATCAATGTGCGTTTAATAAATTTATAATTACAACTAATCTATAATATAATTCTCTTTTCTTAAAGTTCAATGGTCCTTTCATTTTTATTCTTTTTGTTTAACTTCTCTTTCAATTCTAAAAACTCTCACGAGTTATACATATTTATTTGTACGAATATCTATATAACTCAATAACGTTTCGGTTTAATTCATTTAACATTTAAATATTTTCTTTTGTTAACCCACACACTATACTCACTAACCTTATTTCAAATCATGTTTACAATAGTCATAACATTAACAAATTATTTATTTCCCCCTTTTCTTTTGTTTATACAATTTATTCTTTTCCGTGCTTCTAGATTTTTTCTCTCCTTTTTTTTATATTTTTTGATACCAAACCTACACACAGAAGTACGCTACATGTATATCAAGACACTTTAATTATGAGAGAGTTAATACATTTGTTAATAACAGCACATGGAATTAAATTAATTTTTTTTTTTATGCAATTGAAAAGAGTTCATAATTAGACCAACAGTCAATTATTTTGTTACATAGTCTATGAATTTTCAACCAAGAATAGAATTTAATCATGTAAGCTTACTAACATGACATATATATGTACAAACTGAAACAGTACCTGTATTTTTCCCAGGGAAATGTTTGAAACAACCTAATGAATGATAATCTCCGGTTCCTGAATGACGAATCAAATTTTTGGAGTTTATGTTTCACTTCTGCAAAATTCTATTTTTTTTTTCTTTTTGTTTCTTTTGACAAGTATCATAAGCACAACAGTCCAGTAGTATTCTTTTGTTGAGGCGATTTCTTTAGGCATAATCTTTTTTCTCAGGCAGCGACAGCAATTATACATTCAGGGGAAAGGGGTTGGGCACCCCGCACGTTTAAGTTTCTACCCCAGCCTGACCATATTTTACCAATATATATCGCTGATCTAGATCTTTTTTTTTTATATATGCAAATGAGCAAGTTTTCTCTCTTTTATTCTCTACGACCAATAAACTTCTAATCGATCATTTTTTTTCTTTTTAAGAATCTCCAACTCCGCCACTTCTCCCAACTCTTTCTTTTCATTTTTTTTTTTTAATTATTTCCATTAACATTCTATTCGCCTTCTTTGGTATTATACCGGTTGGTTTTGTCTGTTCATATAACAAGATCTAGCATCTAGGTAAAAGTACCTCGAGTCCAATCATGCTCAAGATACATAAGTCAGGAACACTCATGAACTCTGCTCTATTTGCCTATTTTCCAGATCTACCAACTTATGAGCAACAATCCCAATGATACTGATCTAATTTATCTCTCTCCGCCAGCATTGCAAGGTGGAAACACAAAGAGACTCTAATTGGACATAATATAATGGAACCTTTTAGTATAAAATATCACAAGTTTGGCACATTTAAAGATTGTGACCTTTCACGTTAATTATATATATATATATAGGATTAGCGGGGGATCATCTAGTCATAGCAGGCATAATTTATTAATCAAAATATACTATTCTAAATAAATGAAACAATGATTCTGAAAGTTGTTATATATGTACGATTTATTAATTTAAATAAAATACATATGAATTATTTGATTATAATTCATTAGTCGTCATTAGCCTCTATATTTATATACGATGAGATTTGTCTTTTATAATTTAAGAAATTACAAATATATTCATTAATTTATTATTTTATTGCTGATGGTTTATATGTCAATATTCATCTTATTACAATATATAAATATGGTTTTGATAGCGCTATAATATAGGTATATAACGACTCTGATCCACCCTAGAGAGACGAACAAAATATAGCACTTGACTGAATTTATGTAATAAAGATTATTTTATTATCGAAATATGATTATCATTAATAAATGAAGTAATCTCAGCTTATGCTGAATAATAAATGTATGTGGGAGAGTTAATTTAGAATATATATAATTGCGTCGCAAAATGATACACACATGAAAATATTAATAAATATCATGAAGAAATCTGCTTAGTAGAATCAGAACATTACGGCTTAGGGATATTCATAGGTTTTATTTGGAACTAGAACTAAGAGGGCGGTTCATGCATGGTGGCGATTTACGTGATCCAATCTCGGATCCTAGAAGGTGTTTCAGAATTTTCATGGAAGATTGGTGACCGACTTCTTTCTGCTACTTTGACAGAGTCGCTTCACTAAACGACGGAACAGTGCTGTGAAGTACTGTGGACGTGTTTTTCCTGGAGCATTCCATGTTGACAAAGATAAGTCCCAAGAGGGATTTAAGAGCCTTGTTCTTGGACTTGTATATACAAGACGGGATTTGGCTTTCCGATACGCCCGGTGGAATGAAGCACAAATATATATATATAAATGAACGAGGAGGCCGGTATGCATGCAACGCTTGGAATAACATAGATATAAAACTTAAAATCAGAATTAATTAATTAATACCTAGATTTTGGAATATCCAGCGTAATGGTATGATTAGAATACTAAACAGTAATGGAAAACTTAAATTCATTAATAAAAATAATAAGCTACTGGAAATTGAGAATTCCCCTCCCCTTTGTTAAATTATTTTACATAATAACTTCCCACAAACGTTGAAATAAACATGAATATTTGTTTCTAAGTGCTTTTATCATAGTTACAGATAATTTTATATATATAGGAGTTAGGTGGTGGTTATTTATCGAATAAGATATTAAATTTAAATAAACACATTTCATGATTTTAAACTGGCACTATTGGTTTAAATTAAGAAAACATTTCTTAAAAAAATAGATTTCAACTCTGTTTTCAGACTATAACGTTATAATATAATTAAGTTGTTTTTTCCCAAACTGGCAAGTGTCTGCTCTAATGAAAATAACAAAACTTGTTTTTAACTAAAACTAAATTGATCTTCCCGTAAAAGAAAGGGGGGGATTTAAAAGAAAGAACGAACATACTTGCGAATTTAGGAGGTTATTTGGCATATTATTTAAAAATATAAAATTACGAAATATGGTTGCCGCACGAAAGGGAAATAAGAAATTATAATTATTTACTAGAGGCTCAATGATAGGAAAAATATTAAGAGTTTATAGAAAGTTAAATACATATTTAAAAGCAGGTAAGAATTTACAAATCATTTTAAATTGATATTTAATTTCTGATCTCACGATCAGCTAAAAAAAGGGATTACACTACATTTAAAGGAATAGTTAGACAAGAAATTTAGCTTAAAGTTGAGATTATTCACGTAAGCTTATGAGTTATAGCAGCAACATGAATTTGTTATCTTGTTCATTATTAACGGTGGTTCTTGGGTGATTTAAAGCGTCCATCAGAGACTAGATCTAGTTTTATTCTGGTTGGTCAGGCAGGTAGCACTTTCATTATTTAGCATATAGGTTCATGAGTATCTGGATCCTGGGCGATGATGTCGGAAAAGATTGCATTTTGAACTGCGAGAAAGGTGAAGTTCTATCTACTCACGGCACATTGAATCACGGGTGTCATGAATGTGGATTCGGTTTATCATTTCTCTTATTAAATTACTTGTTCTTTCTGGGTATTCAAATCCATTACTTTTTATATGATTTTTTAAGGTGTTCTGGAATGTTTTTAGCTACTTGACCTGAGACATTTTATTTACTTTATCAATCTGCAATTTGCAGACTGGATGCACACCTTTGTTCTTGTAAGTTTTAAGACAATGCAATCCTGCTAAGAATTTCTCGAATGATTGTTTTAAAATATAATCTTAGCTTTTAAAACAAATTTGGAATGGATAAAATTTCCACTAATGGAACTTACATTATTTCTATATAATTATCATATTTTTAACTTGGGCTAATGGATTTCCTGTTAATTGATTTAATTGCGTTCAAGAATATTCAGCAGGATTGCATCAGATTTTTCTGACCGCCATTACTGAAATAAATAATAAAATTTAACATAATTTTAAAAATACGAATTAATATAACATATTTTGATATTATAAATATTTTGTAAGTAATCTTCCCTCACTTATGATATATATGTATTCTATTCATTACGCACATATACAAATTTAAATAATATAAAATATTTATTGAAAGTGTTTAGATTAAGATATTTATATATATCTATGTCAGTGATTATTTTAATAATTAAAACTAAAAAAAAATTGTGTTAATAAATTAGTATATACACGTAAGGATGGAGTTTGAATATGGTTTGGTGGTGGGAGATTTTAAGTGGAATGTGAAGAGCAATCTGACTCAGATTGACCGCTTCAGTATGTACTGTAAAAAAGCTTTTTACACCTTTTTCTTAATTAGTACCAACATTCCCAGGATTTGCAAAGTCACTTTCTATTGTTCTAATTTTTCTTATCTCTAAATAAAATTTCTTTGCATTTATTTAGCAAAATACCTTTCCTTTTCTATAAATTAACAGGTCTTCCATCTTGGAATTTATAATCCTTTCTTTAAATTTGAACATTTTCTTAAAAGTTTATCAAACAAAATATTTTTTTTTTAATCTTGTTTCTTATTCCATTAATTTTAACGCACACACTTACATAGCAATGCGTATAGACAGGTTTGGCACCAAGAAAAAAAAATCAGAGCATGTGTATCCCCCCCCCCATATCTTTTTTTATGAGCTTTCCTCATTAAAAAAAAATATCTGTAATGCAATAAAACTATATCAAATGATTTTAGTTCTGTTAGTAATAATATATTCTATAATAATGCCTAAGTATACGACTACATATTTATCTATTTATTGTAACAGGATTCGATTATCCACCCCCCGTTACAATATATTCATAAACAGACACTATATCACAATATACATTTAGTAAGTTTGTATTTGCATTTGTAAATTGTGATGTTTTATATTTAGATCTATAATTGCAACTAGATACTATGTTATATACATTTTTTTTTTTTTTTTAGGTATCCAAAAAGCATTTAAAATTTACTTTTGCACCATCCAAGAAAAATTTTAAAAAATCTAAATCATATAAAGATATAACATGTCTTCGTAATGCTCTCAGAGCTACTATTAAATCTGCCATCTACAGGATAGCTATAACATTTGGAAATAACTTGAGGTAATCATTAATTTGTGTGTAATTTGATCAAAGTTACATAAAAGTTAATTGGAATAGCTGTAATAAACAGATATGTGACATATCACAAAATTAAGCCTAACCAATAACTATAATAATCTCATTAATTATTTCATTTATTTTTATTTATTTTTTATCCTAATTCAAAATTTTCTATTCTTTTTTCAATTCTAGATAATAGAAACTGTGACTGACTTTTATGAGTTAAGTCATAGTTGACTAGCTTTAAGATTTCACTTTTAATTTTTTTACTTTGAACTTATTGGTAGAAAAATCATTTGCATGTAAAATAACAATAATGAAATTATCTTGGCATCAAAAACCAAAATACTTTTGATCTGAAAATATTTTCACCCTATCCTAACTCCAAATTTAGGTTATGAGCATGTCTGGTGAATGTGCTAAGCATTATGCCATGAGTCTCTTTAATATATATATATGTATGTAATAAAAAATTATTAATTACTGTCCAATCTATTTATTAATAAATAATTACTTAAATGCATAAAGCAGGGGTCCCCAACCCTATGCCCGTGGGCACCTTGGTGCCCGCAGACCATTTTACGTGTGCCCGCCACTATCCGAAGACAATAAAAAATTATTTATCTGATACAAATAAATTTAATTTTTAAAATTTCTTATAAATTATTGTATTATATTGTAATCCAATTGTAGGGCATACTATACTTTTACAGCGTAAAAATATAAACGTTAATTATATGTTAAAATTTTATTTTTGAAATAAATATTTTTTTGTACATTATGTGTATTATTAACAATATCCAACTATAAATTTACATTGAAAAAATAAATGGTGCCCACCACCTGGCCGGTATTATAGAATGTGCTCTTAAGTGCAAAAAGGTTGGGGACCCCTGGCATAAAGTATTGGAAAATGTTGGTTTCAGAAAATTATTAAATATCTTTGACAAAAATATAAAAATGTATTATAATGTTTTTGAATACTTTAGCTTAAATATTAAAGAGGCTGAATACAGAAAAAGCATAAACAAAAAAAAACAATTATATTCTAGCCAATTGAATAGAACATTTATACTATATTTGCCACAATGCTCAAATATTATTTCATTAAGTAGCTTTACAAGTGATTATATGAAAATATAATCATCAAAATAATGATATTCTATTAATTATTACTAATCTGAAATAAATAAACTTAGTATTACTGAACTATAAATTGTTATAAAGTTAATTTAGTAGATCTTTAAATTGATCCAAAATACTAGAATAATCTTATTTCTGTCAATGCATAAAATTGGCTTAACACACATCGTTATATATTGTTTGCAATAATTATTAATTCTGAAATTAACATTTCAGATTAAAATAAAAACTTTAAAAAAGAATCAAATAGTTTTTTAATGGTACATCTTAATTATATTTATAGAAAAATATAGGATTAGTTAGATAGATAGACTTTTGCAATACATTTCAGAAGTTCCTAGATATCAAAATTAATATTATACAGTTGTTAGAAAAAAAAATGGAAGATTTTATTTGTGATACATTACATATATATACAATATTTCTTGTATATCTTCACTTTATTATAAGCCTCCCATAGTAAATAAAAATTATGGACCATACCAAATCGTATGTAATGTGCATTTTTAACATACATATATAATATATAAATGTTTATACATACTGTATATACCTTGCAAATTTATTTTTAATTTTTTATTAAAATATTTTTTTTTGAATCATGGATAATTAAAATTGCAGATGTGAAAATTGATGGTGCGGTTGGAGAGAGCTTTTATTGCATGAAATATTATGTACACATATTGAGAGTGAAGATATTTACAAACATTGTATCTAAATAATGTGCTAATCTTATTTATAGTAGCAACATAATTACATGCTGTCAAGAATGGATTCCACTCTTGCCTGAAACTAAGTTGCTATATAAGAAGCTAATTTAGATAGTGACAACAAAATTCATTTTAATAAAAATGATAACAGCACCTAATTTATGTTACATAGAATGTCTTCATTTCAAATATGTTTACATAATATTTTATATAGTTAAAGTTTTTAATGTTATATGAAGATTTAAGACTTATTAAAAATGATTATTTAATGATTATATTGGAATGTAAACTTTAGCCAAACTTAATTAGATGTTGATGAACTTGTACTATGAATTGAATTTCATTTTCATAGTTGGTATTGTGTTAGTTTCCTATATAACAATTTGATAAAACCTTAGATTATATTAGAATCCTTGTAAACATAATGACTAGATGTTATTGCTGCGAGACTTCGCATATTATTTAAATATAGCATTTGAAGATGTCTTTGAAATTGTTTATATAATATTTGTATATAAATAGATCAAACAGCATTAAATTTGATGTTTAATTCCCCATACCCAAATGAAGTACATGACGTAATGTAGGCAAAATTATCAAAATAAAAAATCTGTAAATAACTAAATCTCTTAAGAAAAACTCAGAACATTCTCAAGCTACAGAAATTGGTTTGATTTATTGCTCATAATTATTATAATGTAAAATTATTTACTTGTTTTTTAATATATTATTTTTATAATTGGACTTATAATTTACATATTAATGATTGCTATAAGCAACTTATCATTAATTTGTTATTATATCCATCAAAAAAAAGTGAATTATGAGAAATCTGTAAAATACCAGTCTATTGCTATGAAAGAACCCATTGAAAATTTTTCTTTAATATTTCCAATCAAGACTAAAAGCTTGAGAATTAAAACTTTCAACTAATTGAAGTACCTGTTCTATGTATATATCTTGGATAAAGATTTTGAAAAACTTAGTCATTCCAATTTACATCACAAAAAAAGAATAGAAATGATAAACTAGATATTTCTTTTAAATGTTTATCATGTATTCAATTTCTTTATTGTCTTATCACAATGCTTTTTCTTTTTCAATCCTTAAGTTAGTGCAAAGCCAGTCATCATGAATTTCATACCATTAAACATCTACTTCACAATGAAATTATGTGTTATGTAATTATATTTCAATTTTTTAATCATATGCCCAATATTTTGACTTTGTTTTTTTTCCAATATTTTTTTTATTGGATAAGCCTTATCTTTGAGAAAGAAATGATAGTAAGATTTAGAAGACTGGGAATCCTTAATTGTAATTTTTCTTGAGACTATATTATGAATAATAAGTCATTTTGCAAACTGAATTTAAGCCAAATTTTATTCAGCAAGTGATTGAATATTTGATCAGTTCTATTCAAAGATCCTGTCTATTAAGAATATGAAAGGAACTTAGAAAAGATAGTCAAAAATTAATTTCATTTGATTAGTTCACCACCCACAGTTAAATTAAGTGTAAAATCAGTAACGATAATAGAGGTAAAAAAGTAAGTATTGTAGTAATTTTTTCCCCCAAAATATAGATACATAGTATGTATAAATTTATTTGCTGCTAAGGAATTGTCAAAATATAGTAAGATTGCCATAGGTGTTCTTGTCTTTCAAAGAAAGAAAGTTTAATTGAACAAATAAATAACTACAAGTGTTTTTTTTTTTTTTTTGGAAGGGCAGATTACCAAGTAAATGAAAACTGTTTTTACTGTGACATTTATTTTGATATTTCTTATTCCTAGAATGTATTAATCTTATTAAAACAGGCAAAACTCACTATTCTTATTGCCACATACAGCAAGCTAGAGTAATCAATGGATGCCAGAAGACTTGTGCATAAAATCCCCCATCTAGTGCCTACTCATCCAATATCCCCAGACTAATTTCTGGCTTGTGGCCTTCGTCAGTGAGGAGCCTTGGATCTGAGAGCACTGTACCTAGATCTTAGGATCTAATACAACCCTCTAGCAGCCACTTTTTATCTCCACTTAACTACAAAACTATGAGACTTAAATTGAAAACACCTTAATATTTTCAATCCAAGCTCATTAGCTTATATATGGTCACATAAGTCTGAACCCAGTTCAGTACCCATACATTTTGGTGTCTTTGGTTCTTTAATAACCATAACCACCACTATCCTATTAGGCAGGATTGGTTTTAAGCCAATGAACATTGCATGATCAGCATTTCTTATGCTTGCTTATAACTGTTATCCAAGGCTCCTCACTGACGAATGCCACAAGCCAGAAACTAGTCTGGGGATATTGGATGAGTAGGCACTAGATGGGGATTTTATGCACAAGCCCTCTGGCATTCATTGATTACTCTAGCTTGCTGTGTGTGGCAATACGTATAATGAGTTTTGCCTGTTTTAATAACAGTTGTAAGCAAGCATAAGAAAGTGATCATGTGATGTTTAATGTATTAATCGTATATATAAAATCCCTAAACATTTCTTTATAATGAATATCACATGTCAAATTCACAAACAATTAAAAAAAACTTTAAATTTATTTTTATAAATAAATAACTATATCTAACAAAACCATAACTTATATTAATATTACGAGTATTTTATGCAAAGGAAGTAATTTCACTCTTTATATTTAATAATGTATAATTTTAATTACGAAGCAAATTTTATGCAAAGGAAGTAATTCTGCCATTAATTAATGTAATTTTTTTACAAAGCAGTTGTCCGTAATGCTGTCAACATCACATAACAAATATAAGAGATATATTTAAAAATTTTAATTTTAATAAACCTAAATGTATTAATATTTTGCCGGGTACATTTCTGAAGTGTAGCAATCAGGTTCGCCCCCAATTGTATATTTTTTCACATTTATTTATATAACATTAAAGTCTTTTGTTTAATTTACATTAAATCTTTAAAAAAAAATTGTTAAAGCAACCAGTTAAAAAAAAAGATTTTTAAAAAGCTGGGTAAATCTGATATATTTATAAAATTCTAATGATAAAAATTATATTTTTAAATAGTACTTGTCTTTGCACATGTTGGTTAAAATAAAAACTATGGCCCAACATCAATGGTAGTAATGGTATTGGCTATGATATAATCATTGAATTTATGCGCAACACATAGATTGACTATCATGAATACTTTGTTTAAGGAGAAAAATAACAAAGGAATTTAGATGTATCCATTATCAAAATGAATAATGCTATTGTTGGGAATCAGAATGTAAAAGTATATTATATGAACACTTAATAAAGACAGATTATTGGAAAAATCATAGACTTTTACATTCTAATGTTAAAATGACAGCTGTATTAAAAAATTAATCTTTTTGGTTGGAAATTTATTTATTCTTTAGAAATAACAACTACTTATGTTAGATTTCAATACTATTATAATTTGGATATTTTAAATTTATCATTTTACTGATGCCTAAAATTCTTTTGAAAATTGTGCTTTGGATACAAGTAAGTTTTTTCTGGGTTTACTAGAAAAGAAATCCTAATTGGTTCTCTGACACCGATTCTACTATTAATGACAAGAGTAAAAAGAAACATAACATTCTCTGCTTAGCAGAATAATAATTGAATGTGGAGCTTCATAATTAATATAAATATTTAAAGATGTTAAAAATGATTGAACTCTAACTGCAATAAAAATATTTGCTGATTAAAACTTGATGTTTCAAACAGATAGAAGAAATATTTTAATGAACATCTTCTGAATGATGATATATGAATTGAAGTGATGATTTTTAATAATATAGACTTGGACAAAGATGTCCAGTTTTATGAAAACTACTCCTTAATCTTAAAATTTGGAAAGACTGCGAATCCTAATAAGATACCCAAAAAAGTTCTAAAATATGAATGTGACATATTGCCTTCAAAATTATTTACGTTTTAAAAATATGTAGATGCACAAAATTGTGCTACTTGATCTTAATAATTCTTCTGTTCTGATTTATAAAAATAAATAGAAATAAAGAAGTAATTATCAAAAATATCACTATTCTTTACAGCAAAAATATTTTAAAGGATTTTATTGAATAAGTTACTATAGATATAGTTTTTTGCTATTGTTTAATTTAGGAAAAATATCACTAGTAAAATATAATTTATATGTTACTTTTATTGATTTGGGCAAGGTGTTTTTCTCAATCAGATTTGTGATTGTTTGTGCCCACTGAAGTTTATTTATATAACTTCCCAATAGAAGAAATATTATTATTGCTAGTGGTAAAATCAGGCATGTAAAATGAAAATAGTTGTTAAAGAGAAATATATAGTATGTGCAATTTTTGTTTTCTATTTTTATGACAATAGTATTTGGAATAGTATATAAGTGGTTTCACGAAGCAAACATCAAGATGCATTATAGATCTGGTAATGTAGTTTTAAATTGCAAATAATTAAAAGCAAAAAAGATAACATTTTCTTATGACTTTTAGATTTAAAATATGTTGAAGATTAGACTATTTTTGCTAGTTCAAAATATGATCTAGAAAATGTTCTTAAGTGTTTTGAGTGTTCAAAAAAATCAATGTGATTATCAGCCATGGATAGATATATGCTTGAAAATGGTAATTTAAATATCTTGGTAGATTTATAGGTGTTAAAATGCAATACAAACTTTTATGTACTGGTGCTGCATTTAACAAATTAGAAGATAGACTATTTTATGTTAATTAAATTAGTTGTATATAGAAGTTATTTTGTCCAGTTTACTGTATATAATTATGAACATGGACCCTCTATCATTGTATGTAAAAGCATTGGAAATTTTTTTATGTGAATGTGCTTCCTAAAATTTTAATACTCTGCTAAGATCATAGGATATAATGCAATTAAATCTATTGTAAACCCATTTTTTCTTATTGGTCATATGAATAAACTATAAAAGATTTTATATAAAAAAATTATTTTATGGAGAATGTAAACATGGTTTTCATGATACAGTAATAATGTAAACACAATCATATTGCTTTGTAAAATACGATAGATAATATATATTGAATTAAACTATGATAATTACAAAATTGTACTTTACATGTTAGTAAAGACCAAACAGGCATTACTGAACGAAGTGAATTGCATAATTTCTCTGCAATAAAGTAGCATAAGCTAATGTATATGTATGACAGAAGTATTTTAATTCATTTCTGAGTATCAGAAAAACTATTCATTAAATATACTTAAATATATTTTCAAATTCTTTTTACTTTTATCAGTACATCTCATCTCAACTTCACTATATCGCAGCAGAAACTCAGATCACCCTCTCTCAGGATACATGAACTACTTTATCAGCTGCACTAGAAGTATTAAACATCTGAATGTCTATGCTGGTGTTGACAGTGATGTTCTCATAAAATAGGTCTGCTTTTTATTTATTTTTAACATCTAGTTTTTTTTCTTTTTTATTTCCATCAGTGTGACTCATTTCAACATTACCGTACAACAGCTTTCCATGAGTGCAAAAAGTCATACCATCTTTTCTCACTATACATGTTATAACGGACGGAACGATTCTCATCATACACCCCCTAAACCCATCATACCAGTCACGCCAGTCGCTAATTCGATCTTTAGCGGTGTGTAGTCCCACTACACATCGTGCATCCACGTTGGTCACCAGATATAACGGACGGAACGATTAGCACCTGGATATATCTATCAGATATATCAACAATCAGCTGGTTCGATCACAATGTATGACCAACTTATACAAAGTCTTTATGTGATGATACACCTATCTATCGAGCCCCAAACGTTGCTGGCTCCAGATATAACGGACGGAACAATGACCACTAGCCCCAAAAGTTGATGACGCCAGATATAACGGACGGAATGATTACAACTACTCCCAAACACTGCAAATACCAGATGTACTGGATGGTCAACTAACTTGCAGACTGTACTACTATACAGACGTAGCAATATGGTGTGGGGATAAGTTAATATGCTCTAATTTATTACCCCTAATGAAACAATCTGCAAAGACCTACCAGGCTTAGAAGGGAAAAAAGTTGCATCCAACTATGTTCAGACTGTGGGTCATCTGATAGAGTGCTAATGAGAACCCGATGAAATGCTTAACCAATGATTGCATATCCTTTAATTGACTAACTTTATCCCTATTTAATAATATTAAATGCAATTTAGGTTAGTTCATCCACTTCCCCCCTTTTTAATTCCGTTATGCCCTAATATTCAAACCCAGAGAGAATATTGCTTTTAACTATTATCAGGTATGAACAAATATACACCGCAACTCCTGCACCTATATATAGGTTACAACTAGCATTTATTATATTTGTTTTATTTTCAAGCTTTTATATAATAAGAAAAATAGATGTGTGTGCATGTATAATTATTTCTAAACTGTAGAATGTCAGAACAATTCAATAAACCAGAGACCGGAATAATATAAACTCTCAAACATTTATTAACAATAATAAATATCAAGTATAACGACAATAGTGATAAAAAAAAAATTAAAAAAATATAATAATCATCATATGTACATGTATCACAAGTGAACCTCTACCATCTTACTAATTAATTATCCTCTAGATCCAACCCTTATACCCCATGGTAGAAATCCACCTATGTCACTCATTCTCTACAAATCATAATTATATAGAAAAATCAACTTTAGTTATTTAATATAATTGAGATGCTGGCTAGTTAAATTATATATTTACAAATGTTAATCTATTTAACAAGTTTCCCCAATTTATATATATGATAGAGACAGCTACCAGTTGATTAGTCAAACATACTGGAAAATATACGTACATGGTTAATCACAAAATAAAACATATAATATGTATTCTGTATGAGTGTTGTAATTTAACCTATATATAAATTTAGAGAATCTTACCTCAATATTTATGTGGATAACCTGATGTGAAGCAGGTGGTAATACCTAAATTTTATTTATAATGAAAATATAAAAAATATCAAAATGAATAATCCCCCATTTTCTTCTTTGCTAATTCTGAAAAATGAGGCTTCAGCATCTGAGTGTGAAAATACAACAGATAGTATGAATAAATAAATAAACAAAAATTTACAATATTGATTCTTTGATTAAAAATTGTAATTGGAACAAAGTTCATAAAAATCATCATAATAGAAATAGTAGTAGTTGATAGTTAGGCAAGTTGTTCTTCAAAGCAGTTTCACTTAGTAAATCATTTTCCTTAGCAAGGATAGATAGATAGATACAATGGTGTCTCCTGTAGTTGTATTTAATGGTAAACATCTTGATCCTCATTTGATTCACCATAAAGTATTCCAATCCTTGTTTACTTTTGACTGTAGGCATCTTCTTGTGTGTTTACAAGAAAGTAGAAATATATATATAGATATAATGCAGCTGGCAGGAAATACCACGACACACAATAGCATGTTTTGCTCTAGCCCATTTTCATATTAAAGTACAATTTAATAATTATTTATAATCATATATTTTTATTGAATAATATTGAAGCGCTTATATATATATTAAGAAAATATTTCATTTTTTTTCTCCAATTTCCAGCAAATTTAATTCTTGTTATTGTTTTTGAAAAGATTTAAAACACGATTTAATTATTTAAGAATTAATCAGTTATTCTTACTTGTTATTTCACTTTCTTTCCTTTGAATTTGATAAACTTTTAGTTATAGCATTTGACTTTTAAAATGTTTATAATTTAACTAAAAGAAAAAGTAAAACTCCATTTTAGCGTTCTAAATTTTATTTTTAATCCTTGTCTTTTGTTACAGGTGCTATAACAATAAGAAGCACGATTTGTAAACTGTCTTTTGTTTTTATACATTTTACTCGTGTAGATTTCCAGGAACACTGATATCTTTAACTGCCTATTGTTTAAATACATTTAGATTTATTATAAATAAAAAAAAATAATAAAATCAGTTTTATTTTCACACACATGTGCCCACCTAATTAACTTCAGGTCATCCCAAATTCATTTAATTATTAATTAATATTCAATTTTAAATTAAAATATATATATACATTACAGTTTATTTAATCAAATAATTTTATATATATACAATATTACTTTATAAAATATTGACCGTATTTTATTTATTATAACTTAGTAATAATTTATTGTGTATTATATATATATATATATAGGTAATAATAATAACAAATAATAATCTTCCCACTATTACTATAAATTCCAAATGAATTGGGTTCAATAAATATGCTTGATCTTTTTAGGAATGTGTGCATTGTAAGCTACCCTTTACAATGTATTCCATAACCTTCACTTGCTAGTTAAATTATATCTATCAAAGATCTGAACCTCCATGCTTGCGCTGACAGCTTGATATTTTTCTATTACTTAAATTCTCACAAAATAGGGACTAGTTTATATTCACTTTTATTACTCTGAAAGGATAAATAATCTTTGCAGAGATATATTGAATTTTTTTTTTTTTATCAATGCATCTCTCATTTCAACTCCACCATATTACAATCATTCACTACTAAAAACTTAGGTCATCTTTTCTGTATGCATTTTATGACTCACTTGCTTTTCAAGAGAGCTAGCTATAGCTGTCAAACACCTAAATCTCCGTTCCTGTATTGATAGTTTATACTGTAGAAATATTTTTCAAATTTTTTGGGTTTTAATCACTGCCTCTCTTATCTCCACTTTACTGTATTGCAATTATCTATCAGCATAGTATTTCACACATCAGTTCTCAAGGATACTAGAAGTATCAAACATTTGAGTCTTTATGCCCATGATGATAGCTTGATATTTTTCCCTTACACCACATTTGAGAGGTGAGCTAGAGACATCATACAGTTGAATTTCCATACCCTTGTTGACAAATTTTTTCCCACTATACTCTCGCACAAATTAGAGATAAATGTCTATCCATTTTTAACATCTTTTAGTTATAGGATCTATAAGTGTGTTCTTCGCTTTGCTGGAAGTGTGCTATTGAATCTCCAATTGTAAAGCATTTTTTCATTGGATTAATCATGTAAATGCACATAAACAAAAGAATTCTTAAAAAAAAAAATTTTATGGGAAAGTTGAATGTGGTTTTTCATGTCATAGCAACAATTTTGTGAAATATACAATAGACCAGTGGTCTTCAACCTTTTCACACCTGTGGACCGGCAAAAATAAGGATAAGATTTTGCAGACCGGTAGAAGTCTACAGATAAGTTTTCTTAAAGATTTAAACTGCAATTGTTATAACTGACCAAAACAATACATTAGTTACTGTGTATTGTAATGATGTTGCTTATCTTCCCATGCTGAACACTCTCGAGTACAGAGAACAATACAATAACGATCATTCTCATTAATGTGCCTGCATTGCTACGTTTATTGTTTCATCGTTACAACATGCAAGAATAAAATGTTATTCACCTGAATGTTGGGAAATATTTGTATTTAATGTTAAATATACAAGATAAAGTTTTATATATGTATATGGAGTTTGTATAATAAAAAACCTTTTTTTAATATAAATTTTGAATTTTTTTCGAAAAATAATAAAAAATTTGATTTATAAACATAAGTGATAACTAGAAAAACAATTTATGTATGATTGATTAGTTTTTGTTCTGTTTCTTTTTTTTTTAATTAGGTAAAAAATAAGATTAAAATAACACCAGATTGCATTAGTTATTTACTCTTGAAATCACATGAGGACTACCTGTAAAGCCACTGAGAAAATTGAGCTGAAAACAATCATTATAAAGATGTCATTTTGCTTTAAAAAAAAGATAATAGATTTATGTTCTCGCTGAAATAAAATTATCATCAATGATCTGTAGAATTAAAATATTTTCAGATAGTCAACGGCATTTTATAGTTAAAGATTAAAATTATGATTCCTTAAGATCTGATGATGATTATAATAATTACTAGAAATTATAAAGAAAGTGTTTAAATGAACAGTCAAATATATCTGTAAATCAAATGGATAGCCAGTATATGAGTGATTACAATTTATGTGGTCGATGAGTTCCGTTATATATTGGTTCAACTATATATTGAGTGACTCCTTCCATTCAGGTGGGTGCTTGTGTTCTTATCTCTCTCTATATATAATTCGTTTGAATTCCAATTTAAAAAAGAAACAATCAGCTTTTAAGGCTTAAAAATATAGTAATTAGGGCAAAAATTTTCTTATATTAAACTGCATTTAAAAAATTCTACAGCTTTATCTAACATAGAAATAAAAACTATTGTAGGTAATATTTTATTTACAAAAAAATTTAAATTCTAAAATTTTTTACCTACCTAATGTGATGTCTGCTGTTGTTTCTTTGTTTATTTTTTATTATAGACATTGCTGAAAATGTTTTCTCGCATAAATACGAGGTTGAAAAAAATCACTAATAATTTGATAGCTTTGTAACTAAAAGTTGGATATTCTTTTGCAAGTGATAGCCAAAATTGAGATAACGATTGCATTTTATGTCTGGACACCAGAGTGAGATTAGATAACAATTCAATCAGATTTTCTTTTTCATGAGATTCAAATGCATAAGAGTTTACATCTTCCAAAAAAGGGTTATTAATCCAGAGATTACCTTTACGAGGATCTTCATTTTCAGGAAAATAATTATCAAAGTTTTCAGCTAACGCTCAAATGCTGACTAATTATGTTGAATATGACTTTCTGGTTGACATCAGCAGCAGTCAAAAATTCTTCTAAAAGTGGAAACATATCTATATCTTTTTGTTGTACGCGACTATCCTAAAATGACAGCTTTTTTCTAAATGCGTCCATTTTATTTCTCAATATAAAAATATTTGTACAAGGTCCCTGGAAAGAAAGATTAAGTCCGTTAAGAAGGTCAAATATATCCGCTAAGTATGCAAGTTTAGCCATCCATTCATCATTCAACAAAGGTTCTACTAGGTCTGATTTCCGCTTTAGTAAAAACTGTTTTGCTTCTCTAAGTTCGAAAAGATGTGCTAGAACTCTTCCTCTTGATAACCACCTTACTTCTGCATGTAGAAGAAGATGTTGGTGGTGTGATTCCATGCTCTCCCACAATATTGTGAATAATCTGGAATTCTTTGCTCAACTGCGAATTTCATTAATAATTTTAACAGCATCATTCATTACAATATTTAGTTCGATAGAAAGCTTCTTTGCAGCTAGTTGTTCTCGGTGGATCATGCAGTGAGTGAACAAAATGTCCAGGTGTGTGATTTTCTTTATTTTTATACCTACTCCTGAGCGACATCCAGTCATGCTAGCAGCATCATCCGTACATACTCCTACACATTTACTCCAGTCTAAACCTTGTGCTTGAAAATACTCGTCAAGAACATTAAATATCTCTGAACAGTATTCCGTGCAGTTAAATCAAGGCAACAAAGAAGTTCTTCCCTTAAGTCTTTATCTTCATTATATCTCACGAAGCAGAGTAGAATAGAGTGATTACTCACATCAGTTGATTCGTCAAGCTGAATTGCAAAACATTTCGATTTTTTAATGCCCTCTATAACTTGTTCTTCAATATCTGTGGCCATATCAACAATTCTCCTAATAGTAGTATCTGAAAGTGATACAGGGTTTAGTTTTTTAGCAGCTTGGGGACCCAAAATTTCTTGTACAACATCCAAGATGCAAGGCTTTACTAATTCCTCTCCAATCGTAAATGGTTTTTTTGTTTTCGCTATTCGAAGAGCAACTAAATAAGATGCTTGAAGCAGTGATTTGTCACTAGTCATTATCGTACTCATTTGATTTTTCTGAATTTTCATTTGATCACGTAATCTTTCAAAAAAGTCTAATGGCTTATGCATAAATTTTCCTTGCTTTGAATGCAAATGACGTGCAAGTTTGGAAGGTTTCATAGCTTCATTTGACAAAATTTCGGAACATACTACACACAAAGGCCGTGGTGATAGTTCACTGTCAGGAGCAACTATGAAACCCGGTTTTAAATACTCCTTATTGTAATTTCTAATAAAATGACCTTTTTTGTTTTTTCCTGCACATTCTGAAGTATCAGCATATCTCTTTTTCCTCGTTTCTTCAAGAGTTGAAACACTAGTACTTGGCATACTTTCAGTATCAGCATCTCTTTTTACTGGAATATTATCCTTGTCTCTTTTTAAGAAGGCCAAAAGCTTTGCTGTTTGACTTTTTTTGTCTCCATTTTGTGAAATTTACAATTTCAAAAAATGTCATACACAAAATAAAAAGATAATACAAATGCAATAAAAATTTTTGTTATATGTGAACAATAAATGAGCTGGCGCAATACAGAAATGCCTACTAGGTATAGAAAATGACTTGTAAGGTAAGGAGTGGTGCAATTCCCATGAGATTGACGCTTTGTCATTTAAAGGTTGCATTTTCAGATAAATTCATTTGATTATTATTTAGTAATTATAGCATTATCTAATAATTTAAATAAAATTTTGATTTATAATTAATTTTATTTAAGCAATTGCGATGAAAAAATAAATAAAAATTGTTTATATTAATTAAAAGTTTAAAATCTTATTATTTTGTTATTACAAACTTGGCAATCTAGCGCGGACCGGCAGAAAACTTCTGCAGCCTGGTGGCTGAAGACCACTGCAATAGACAATGTACATTTACTTAAATCATACTTATTGATAGAATCAGATGTATTACTCAGTAGAGTGAATCTTATATCTGTGATTGATAAACTATTTATAAGTAAATGTTCATGTACAATAATCAGAAACATCTTAAAATATTTTCAAGTGTCATGTCAATCAATCAAAATTGATTTTATTTATGTTTATTTGTATATATATTTACATAGACATTTTCTATATTGAAATTTGCAGTATTTCAATATAATATAGCATAATGCCAAATCTTTAGACACCAATTAGTGAAGTAGACATTTTGTGTAGAGTACTTTTTTTTTTTAAAAAAAGCACAACAAAATCTAAACATTAACATTATTTAATAATAGATAATATCATTTGTCTAAATTTTTATAAATGTTTACATAATATTGTATTATAATTTAGGTAAACAGAGTAAGTTATAAACATTATTTTTGAATGACTTTCGAAATATATATCAGAAGGAAAAAAAAAATCTGTTGTAAATAATGATTTCAGCAAAGCCTTAATAGCTTTTCAAATTGAATTCTGCTTCATTTTATTGTTTGTGAATATTTTAAGTATGTTTCCTTTATTATCAAATTTTGCATTTATAGTTGTATAGTTTGCTATAAAATCCACATTTAAACTAGATAATTTTTTTTTACTTAAATTCTGTAATTCATTAACTGAGCAAGAGAAGTTCAAAGATTATTGTATTTTTATAAATTTGCTTGAGTAAAGGCTTGAAATTCAAGTAAGATATATTTGATTCTACATATTGTTTATTTTTTCAGATTTATAAGTCCTCTGCATGTGTTTAATTACACTTAAATGTCTGATGCCAAAATCTTAATAATGTAAATAAAAATGAACTCATTTTATAGCTTCTCAGAATAGCTGGATATCTTTTTACGAATGAAAGGCTTTAAAAATGCATTAACATGGCATACTTGATAACTGAAATTCAAGTTTGGATGAATCTTGAAACTTTTTAAATTATAAACAAGCTAGATTTTTTTTTTTTAGCTAGTTGGTATAGTGAATCTGACCATTCGCCCAGTATTGGTTGTGTAAATGAATATTTATCTACTATCAACTGAGAATAAATGTCCTAGAATTAATCTGTAAAAGTTAGATAGGTGTTGGTGTACTGAATACAGCCTACATTCTATTGGAGGGATATGAAGCTTGTTTTTTTACACTAACCTTATTGAATATTTTTCATCTTTTTATTTGAGAAATATAAATTTACTTGAGAATTTATTTACTTGAGCTCTGGATTGAACTTATGCCTGTAATCATTATAGTCTTTCTATTATTTCAGTATATAATAGCTTATGATTTATAGGTGCCAAGGAATTAAAAAATAAAATGGCAACGAACAGAATTACTATATTAATATTGTTCTCTTATGTTGGAGCATTAATTCTCTGCTCTCCTTTTTCTTCATTCAGTTGTTTGATAATTTGTTGTCTAGTAATTTCATACCTTTTTTTTTTTTTTTTGGACAATTATTTGAATACATCTGCAAAGTATAATAGATTTAATTGAAATTGTTGTGTGTGCTGTGCATGAGTATTTGTACATTGTATATATACAGTATTTGTTTTTTCATTTGATTTTAAAAATCTTTTCCTTTTTGTAGTTTTTAACTTCACAGTTTTCTTGAATTTGGGATATGTTAATTTATATAGAATGCTTTGTATATATATAATAGATAAAAATACTTTCATTACTAAATTATATTCCCTTTTTTTTTTTTTTTTAGCAATGTAAATTTATCACCAGATCATATTCGACAACTGAAACAATTTCTTGATTATAAAGAATAGTTTATAAAATTTCATCTATTCTGTGAATATTGTAAATAGTGAAGATGATGTGGATAAACTGATATGAAATCTGTAGTGTGTGCCGTTTTTCTTTTTTTAATGTATATTTGTAATACTAAAATGCATATTTGATGGTTTTTTAAATATTTATAAATAATTTTTATTTTAATATTGTTTGATGTTTTTATTTATTACTAATTTGTTTTTATTATCCATTATTCTGTTTGTGATCAGATTATTAGAATTGAATCATTATAATTTTTTTAAAAAAACATTATATAAAAAGTGACTCATATATAGTAATATAACTATGCTTTACTTTAAAGTGTTATTTGACTTTTGATTAACTGGTTGCTGGGTTACGAACAGATTATTTAAACATGCTGAAAGTTGAACAAGGAATAAATAAAAGTATTCTATAATTATAAAGATTAATTTTATTAAAGTCTAAGAGGAATGTGAAAAGATAATTGGGGGAAATATAACATTAATTGTAAACAAGATAAAATATTTCCAAAAATAATTTTTTTTTATTAGCAATTGAAATTTATTTATAGTTAAACATATAATTTATTGATTTTGTTGGTTTCATTTAAATAATTGTAATTACAAATATTAAATTTTTTTTTGATTTAGTGTTTTACAAAAATAAAAGTGCCTTGGTTCCAATGGCAAGATATTTTAAATCTTCTATATTAATGTTGTATTAGTAATTTGATCTTTCTTCAATACTATACGATTTACTATTGGTTTTTATCACAATATGCAACTATGTTTGATAATAATTTTTGCTTTTAATTAGTTCCATTAGTTTATTGCTATTTTTAATGATTTAACTTGATAAATTATGAATGTGCACACATACATTCTTTTATATTTATATAGAAATAAGTGTTATGATTTTAACTTGAGAAAGAAAAAATTATGACAAAGAACAAAAAATTAAAAACAAATTTTATGGTGACTGTAGAAACCAATCTGTGAGCAACACAACACCACCTACTTGTTCTTTAATCTGTAATATTTTGTGATGTCACCTTGTAATATTTCTACAGCTAGTTTTTCTTTTTGGAAGATCTCAAAATCTTTTCCACATATTTTGCATTCAGCATTTAGAGGGGTTTTTCTTTTGAGAGGGAATTTATATGAGATATGTCTCTCCGATGAAAATTATACTCAAATTCACTATAAAAAATTTTTTTTTTATGAAGCCTGATTTTTTATTTGTTTAATTGTACAGAGATCTGTCCTTATAATAATAGATTCAATATTATCACATTTAGCAAGCAAAACATACTGATTGGTCTTATAGTCATCATAATATTTTTAGAATATTATGAAGTATTCTGAAATGAAATTTTTTTGATGTCTTTTTGTTACTTTTACACCATAAATTTGTCAGAACTAGTCTTATATATAATTAATTTAATTGAAATTGTATCATTATATTGATATTTTTATTATTAAATGCAACAATACAATGAATTTGTTGCATTTTAACAATTTGCATATTTAAATTGTTCAATAATCATAAATTGATACATCCTAAAACCTGCAGGTTTTTTCCCCCATCACTTGTTCATAAAGCATGTGGGTTTTTTTGAACATTAAATACTGAACAAAACTTATAGATTGCAAGCAAAACATTAAGCACATTCTATACATTGTCCTTTGAATTTGCAAGGAATGTTACAATCATCATTATACCTCAAATGTAGAAGTTGATATTTTGTATTTATTTAAATTAAAAGCTCCACTATCAAATATATTCTAACGATCAACAAATAAAACTTAAATGCTGGAATGAATGAAAGGGTTGTTTATAGATACTATAAGTGTAATGCTTACCAATGTCATTTCAGTAGCTAGATTTAATTCGGTTGCATACTACCAGGTTTTTCCGGAACCTGAAAAGATGATTTTGATTGGATGTAACACAAAGAGCAAGAGACAAATAAATTGCATCTACAATCTGTTGCTAAATCTTTAAATGATTCCTTTTTTTTTCTTAAGTTTTTTAAAAAAAGTAAACATTTATAAATAACTTGCAGTGTACAGCTTCTAATTGTATGCAGTTTTTCTAGGCAATCTTTGAATACTCATTTAATTTGTTTCTGAATTCCACAGTATTTGAAATATTATGAGCAATTTATATTTTTTGTGCAAGGTTTTATATATATGAGAAAAGTTGCAGTAGTAGAAATTTTCCCACTTCGATGAATTCTTGTAATTTATTTGGGGATAATTACCAGTAGATAAGCATGGACAACAATATTCATGTTACTGCTTCAGAGCTGAGATAGACAATCTGAGAAAGATCTTATGGATTTTTATTTATTCATTCATAGTCCCCCCCCCCTCTATTAACAGATATTTTAGTTAACATTGGGTTTTGCTGATGCTTCACAAACTTTTTAAAGCTATCTCTGTAGAGAGAAATCCAGGAAAAATAGACTACCTCCTAAAGTTGGAAACAGGGTGAATGCATAACAAGTCCTTTTGGTTTTTTTATAACTTCACATTCATGCTTTTCAAAAAAACAAATTTACCAAAATAATCTTAATTAAAATTTTGATCTTGATTTTTGGTAGTAAACCTTAATTATTCTGTTTTTACCAAAAAATCATTTAATTAAAAAACAACTTATTTAACTTTCACAAGCATTCAAACACACACAAATAATTCATTGTGTGTGTGTGTAGATGTGTAATTAAGTAATAAATTGAAGCTTAAATCATTATTAGGTTTAAAATTAAAAACCCAAAAGTTATTCTATTGATTTCTCCATTTCTAATTAACTATATTAGTTCTTACTCTTTCCTCTATTTGATTTTGGACTATTGGTTAGAAATGCCAGTAAAATGTCTACTTCATATCCCCATATTTAGTGATAAAAATTGTGTAACTTTTTTTTTCATTGTTTACCCACATTTTACTTACTGGTTCAGTTGGAATGGGCACTAACAGTTCTTACTAATGTCACATGTAGCTAAAATTATACTTATTCTACTTAGTTGAGTTTTGTTTACAAATCATTTACTTTTAGATGATAATGCAGATTTTGACTGGCCTTCGTCAACCATGCTTTAGTATCTTTATATATCTTGCCCTTGAATATCATAAGTTTTACTAAAGATATACCATGCATTTATTTATTCTCTGATGAGTTAACTTTTGAATCTTTACTTTGTCCTTTTCTAGGTTTATTTTTTTCTCTTTTTATATCTCTATAAACTTTAATATCACATCCTTCTATCATGAATGCAACCCCGAATTTTACTATTTTTTCTCTTAAGAGTTTAGGCAAACTTTTCTTACCAAATGCTCTAATTTCAATATTCCTCATTTGTTTTTGTTTCATAATCAATTCTAGCTTCTTGGTAATGGAATTTATTTTGTAACTTAATACTTCTTTTACTGTTAAGCTGATATCCATGTTAATGTCAGTTTCACTTGGGTGACCAATTCAGCTGGTCACATTTTCTTTCTTTTGTGTCTTTATCCAAACGATCTCGTGATAAAAATATTAACATCTAAGGCTCCCTTTTATTTATAACATTGACATCCATATTATTGTTATTCAAACCTACATGCATGGTCTATTAAATTGTAGTATTAATATCTAATGTATCTTGCATACCAATTTCATATCATCACACCCTGTGCTACTACTTTCTTTTAGATTAATGGACAAAATTTTATAAACATTCCTAATTAATGTATTCTGCAATTATCTGCAATATTTATCTTGTCTGTATTAAGAATTACCTACTAATTCATTATTTACTTCACATATTTTTCCACCAAGACTATCCATTCTTAAGTAATCCAAGGGCCACATTAAAAAAATACTGAGGGTTACATCCAAAATAATAAATACAATATATATATGGTGTTTGTAAAAGTTTTTATTGAAACACATAAGATACAACTATTATAATCAACATCAAGATTATTGATTAATGATAGAATTAAAATATCTAATATGCACTTGATTCAAATTGTTATTTTTTTTTTTAAAAAAAAAAATGAAAACTTCTGGGCAGGCATATGACAAAAGTTTTAGATAATTCTGTTCTACAAAATCCAGCACACGTTCAAGTTTTTAATCTTTTGTCATTTAATATTTTTACATCTGTTTTTAGTTTCATGGATATCTGAACTTGGATGTTTTTAATTAATAATATCACAAATTTTTTCTCTTCCAACTCATCCACTTTTGGTTCTGACTAAAATCATGTCTCATCTGCTTTATTTTCTCCCAACAATTTGTTCAGAATGTAATGATTTACTTATGTTTATCTCATTTAATATTTTTCCCCACCTCAAACATCTTGGCTATCAATTGTTGTCTATTTCTTGGTTTAATTTTTGCATTAGATCTTGTTTCATCATTTACTCTAGCCAGTTCTTTGAAAGTAATATACTATCTTCATAAGAATACCAAATTATTTTCACAGGGGCTACTTTTTATCATTTTCATGAAGATATTATTTGATTATAACATTCTTTTAAATGAGGTTGACTTATTTTATACTGCCTCAGTGATTTCAATCAATAATTTACTTTCAGGTTTGTCTACCAAAGTCCATTTACTCTAATTATGGACTACACTGACTATCTACAAAAACAAATACAGATATATTTTTTTCAACTCAAACCAAGATGGGTAACAATAAATTTATTTAATGATAGCAAATAAATAGCATTCAATACTATTCTACAATATAAACCTATATAACCCTGCTTGAATTTTTTAAATCATTCTACTAGTATTTGCCTATGATTAATCTAAACCACATACAATACTAGCATTAAAGTATTAGGATCAAAAAAATTATTCAACATTTTTTTTTTTTTTAACCCTTTTGCATTTAAGTAAAATGGGTTCATATGCAATTCAAAAATTCCATATATTGATATAACTTTTCAAAATTAAAAACTTTGAACATAATGCAATTCACTTGAATCATGTGTCTAGGAATTGAATTCTGCACTAGTTAAATAAATTTAATCCTAACTGACTTTTAACATAAAGGTAAATCTTATTTGTAATCTATTCAGCAAATTTATTCTGTTTAAACACTTTTTAATTTTTATATATACACCTGGGTCTCTTTTTATGCAGACTTATTTAACACGATTTTGAAGTTACGCGATTCATGCTTCACCAGAAGTCGACCTCCGAAAATGCGCTATTACTTTAAATAATAAATTTTGCGCACTTTCGTTATATTGAAAGTAATAGCACATTATTGGAATTCAACTTTCATCTTAGTAATTTCAATATTTTCAGTGCTTTATAATAGTAAGATTTTATGCAATAATGAAATTAAAATCATGATTTCCACATTTTATGTATACACACATTAAATTTTACAAGATTATAATGTAAATTTGTTCAAACATTGTGCGTGTTAATTTTGCATTTTAAATCACATTCTGTTTTTGCTTTGTAAAAAAGAACGTAATCAATTATTATTTTCTTATTAATGACACTAATCATTAATGTGCTCTTAAATTCCAACGAGAGCTAAATGGTTGTATGTCTGGATATCGCGAGCTTCATAAACAATTAATAAAATCATCGTCTCAAAGATTAATTACTAATTACGTTGTCACCAGAAAATCATTAACACAACATGAGAGTGCAGTTGGTGCTAGTTGTATTTCCTCCTGAGAAGAATCTGATTTTTTTACCAGTTTGCAAACGAACCTGTTTATCGATAATAATTAAAACGTGTATAAAAAAAATGTAAATTACTGTACTGTAAATTATGCATAAAAATATATTATTTTAAATAAAATTAAATATAGTTAAAAAAAGTTTGTCTTGTATCAATTTTTTTCAAATTTGTAATTTTTTATTAGTCATATTTTATTTCCTTATTTTTTTTTTTTTTTGCACGAATTTTAAAGTAATTTTACGTTGGTGCTTTGCTTTTATGCAAATTTTGAAAAATCACAGACCGCATCCCCCCTTTTTCAATGTAAGTTACATCTATTTTTGCACGATTTTGTTTGCGTGTGTTTTCTGAGGAACCTATCTATCGCGTAAAACGAGACCCAGGTGTAAAATCATTTTTATACCTGTTAATAAAACAATTTCTTTCTGAATTATTGTAAAGAAATATATTTCAAAATCTTTAAACTGCAATTAACCTAATGTGCAATAATATTAGCAGCAGAAATACCTTTTCACTCCTTTTTTTTTAGTATATCTTCTTCAATAAACTAATGATTTAGCTTTTCAAGCTAATGTACATGCGCTCTATGAATCTTAACAATAAAAATAAATATCTATTTATATACTTTGGTATTTTGTCTATAAGAAAATAAAATATAACAAAAATTGCTTCCAATAAAAAATAAGATTATATATGAAATGAATTTTTTTTTTCTTTTAACATAAAAAGTGATAAAAATTACATATGTAATCTATTGTTAAATTTTTAAATGATTGATTCCTTTTTTTTCTCTATAGTTTCAGAAAAAGGTCTATGTAAAAATTTGTAAATAAATGATGGTACTGTTCTATTAGCTGGTGTTAGCCTCCTGTGGCTAAAAAGTCGTCCATCTCCATGATCAAACCTGGCTCTCTGATTTGCCGGCAGGGGTGGGAGGCCAGGCTCTCGCAGCACGGCTCATGCAGAGTGTCAATCCACCTCACCATCGCCCCTCTGCATATATCTGGATTGGCGAGATTATGGTCTAGGTCAGCTCGTCGCGGCTCAAGTACAAAAGACATAAGGCTTTCAAGAAGGGGATTCTGAAGCAGTCAAACCAGGTCCCTGCCGAATTGAACACTTTCGACAACAGGGATGCGATTTATAGATGAAATTGCAGATGTTTTTGCATACCAAGTTGCATCAATTCGCCGCACAAACATCTCTTGGCATGAAGCAGTGTGTTGTTCTACTGAAGAAACACCACCAAGCTGCCTTCTGTGGTCAACAGTTGTCACAATTTCAAACTGTCCATTTTGAAGTCAGCCATTTTATTTGTTGCAACGTGTTCTTGCACAAATATGACTTTGTATAATCTGGTCGAAATCTTGCTTGGACATACTCCGAATTTTTTGAAGGTTCCACATTGAGTAGGGAGGCATGGCAACGGGTTTACAATTGTTAGAAAGTAATCATAAGTCAGATGACATGGCCTCTTTCTGAGTTTTTGCATAGAAATAAGGCCAGCAGCAGCTGTGGCCACATAAACGGCATATTTGTGTTTTTGCATAGAAATAATGCCATTAAGTGGCGGACACCGGTTAATAGAACAGTACCTAAATAATTTACTATTTTGTAATGCAGCTTCTGATTGTATATGAAGATTTTCTACACAATCTTAAATCATTTGTGAATTCCATAGTATTTGAAATATTGTCGACAATTTATATTTCTTGAACATAATATATATAAGAAAAATTGCAGTCTTTTAAATTTTTTTACTTTTAACAAATTTTTGTAGTTGGCTTGGGGACAATTATTAATAAATTAGTATGAAGACTGACTATAAAGTAAAATCACATCTCTAGTGATAAACACTGGATATTTTTATTTAATCTTAAATGGTGTGACATTCTATAAATAGCAACTATAAAACAAAATCTCGTCACTGACAACACTGTTTGAGTTCTGTAAATGTCACAAAAGCAAGGATAAATTTTACATATTAATGAAACATGCATTGAAAACATGCATCTGTGTTTGGAAAAACTTATTGCTGTGAGCAGTTTTTTTCAAAACTTAGCACTGCAAAGAATTAATTGCGGTCCAAATTGATAAACCTGGAAAGGCAGTTGCGAGAAGTAACATCATCAATAGCAATTATCATCTAGCAGGCTAATTTTTAAGATGTTAATTTTGAATAGCCTACAAATGCTCTTATAAATATTCAAATGGCCCTTGGCAGAAAAATAGTTCCTTATCCCTGCCTTATAATAATGCCTAAAATATGGTTTTATAATAAAGAAAATGAACTTTCCTACCCCTTTTCTTCTGAAAATAAGGATAATTCCTATATAATTTTAGCCTAGTAAAAAAAAAAAATCCTTCAACAAAACTTAAAAACAATATTCAATATTTTTCAACTAATTTTTTAAAATGCCATTTATAAAGGTAGATGTGCATACTAGAATACTTTATCTAATTATGGATTTTTTCTTTTTAGTTCTTTTGTAGTTGCCTAGTTGAATGTCTCTTTATAAACTCTCGTATGTAGCAGTTCAATCAGATTTATTTTATAACTTTCTCAAATTATTTTCATCCATTTACCTTTATTTTTATTTTGTAGCTCAAATTGTTTAGTTTGACAATTATTTTTATTTCAATTTAGCCTCTTTTTTTTTTTTTTGAGCTTCCTTCAGGTTTTTAGTTTAACAATTTTTATTTCAGGTTAACATAAATTTAAGATAGTCATAATTTTGGGTAGATCATTACATAAAATTGCTGAAATTTTTTTTTTAGGGATATTTTTGTTTTTCATTCATTTTAGTAAAATTGATTACATTGCTGAATCAGTAATAATCAGCTTTTAGCAAGAGCTTCTTAGTACATGCTTTTTGAAAACTCTTAATATTATACTGCTTTTCAAAAGTTTTTTTTACTAAGAATAAAATCAATTTAGTATCAAACTTCCATAATGGGCTTCTGACTACTGAACTTATTGAATTCTATTGCTCATACACTCTTGGGTTATTTAAAAAAATAACTGATATTACTATCTTTTCAATCACAATCAGAAATTACTGTGTTATGCCTTGACCGATTGATTTTTTTTTTTTTTTTACAAGAAAATTTTTTTTCTTTAAAAAATTTATTCTATTTATATACTACTTGAAAGTAACTCAATTTTTTCAGAGACAAACAGCTTTATCTCCTTGTTTTTCTATTTTTTTAGAAAATGAATACCCTAATTGAAATATAACTTTTCATTTCTTTAGAGATAAAGAACTTAAACTCTTTTGGTTTTTATTTTTTGAAAAATAAATACACCTCTACCCCACTTAGTGAAGGTAGTTGGCCCCCCAAAAAACTCGTCATTAAGCAAGAATACTGCATAAGGAATAAGTAATTATAATGGTTTCTTATGGGAAAAAATATGGCTAAAAATTATAAGCTTTAACAAACAGTTTAACTTAGTATTGTAACGTTTTTCATATTACTAGGCCCCTATATGCCTCAAATTTATATTTGAGCGTGAGTTGATCAAGCTGTATCAAAAGAAAAAAGAAAGTTGTATTTCTATTCTCAACACAGCTATTTTTCCTGATCAACTTCGGCCTAGAACTATTACCGAGTACAATCGTGAGCAGAACCAGTTTTTAATTTCTAATTGAGGGCGCCAGAGTCGTTAGACCCACTGGGACTGCGTCAAACATATTGTAACTCGTAAACTAAACAGAAAAAAAGTGCTTTTAAACTAATCAGTATTGCGTCTTACCGTAACGAGAATTAATTTTTTAAGATTATTATTCCTGGGCTTATTCAAACATATTGGCAAAGGTAAATTACATTTTTAAATCTTATTAAACTACTAATAGATTTAATAATAAAAAATAATAACTACTATTAATAACGCACAATGAAAAGGTTGATAAAAGTATAATCTCCTTTATTCTAACAAACTAAAATATTTATAAGTTAAATTACGAATTAACTAAACTGGAAAGTACACACATGCTAATCCAGATAATGAATCGATTAACAAAAACAGATTAAATAATGAACGCAATTTAATAATGTTCCAAGATCTTGTATAAAATTCTTTATAAGAAAGTCCCTTGAATGTGAAAGTAAAGTCTATATCAGGATGGTAGTCTAAGCTTAGATAAATAATTGTTTGCAAACTTTTAAGTCACTATCAGGAAAATTTATTCTTAACTTACCGGTAAGTTCATGTAGGTTTATGGGATCCCAGATCATGAGAATTTCCATTGGTCTCTCCTGCCGGCGTCTTCCATTATTGTTCCGTTCTATAGCTGGAGAAAAGGCACGGTTGTAGTGACCCTTTTATTGCAAAAAGCGGTCTTCACAAGTCCCGTTTCCATGCTTGTGTGACAGCTTGGTATAGCAAGGGGCATACCTGTGTAGAAGTATATTTCTTGCCACAGGTTATGCTCGTGGAAACCTCCAACTTTCAGAGACGTAACTAGAAGTTAAAGAGAAGACCCAGATTGAAGTTGTCATCTCCTTTTTATATCGCGCTCCATTTTTGGAACTTCTGCGCACTCTTTTGTCTTTTTATCAGCGTATAAGATAATAATCTTATACACTCTCTCTTAAATTTAAGTTACAAAGTTCTCTTTTTTTTTTTAGCATTATTCTTCCATCTTTAATTAGCTAAAATATTTTTCTTTTAGCTTATACTTTTGGAATTCTTTTAATTTATCTGGATTAGTAATCTGTATGTCATTTATTCTTTCCAATTAGATAAAAAAAAAATAAGAATGACAATTTTAACCTTCATTGCACGTTTTAACAAAAATTATACTAATCAAAAAAAAAATCTAAATTTACTTTTTTAGCTTTTACTAAATGCCAATATATTTGTAACGTATATAAATAAACATTACAGTATATATAATAATTAAAAACTACCTTAGTGTACTGTATATGCTTGTGCTAGCTGTGCTATATGTATTATGCAAATATGCATTTAAAATATGTATGTATGATAATACAATTTAAGTCTATGTAAAAAACTGCAAATATGCACTTAAATTAATTAAAATATGTATAATAATGCAATTTAAATCTAAAATAATATTTAAAGTTTTTTCCGGTAATCCATTTATAAATCTTATGTAATTTTTTGAATCATGAATTGCTTATTTAAGGTCCATTGTTGTCTTCTAAATCCTGTGATTATCTTGGATTTTTTGGAGGAATGCACCAGATGATGGCTGAAGATATCTAGGCAAAAAGTTTAGAATGGATGGTTCATGTTCTTTTTGGATTTTTTTAATATGGAATGCCATGATTTTGGAAAGACCTATAGTAGTTTGAGCACTTTGATCTATTTTGTCTGTTTTTAAAAATAGCAACGGTAAACATGGATAAACCCATAGAAAAGATACCATGATTTCCTTTTCCAGTCAATTTAAGATATCCATTTCTATTTCCAAGCTCAAAGATTATCTTCATTTTTTCATGGTCATATTAGTTCTATCTATGATTCTAATTGAAAATGTATGTAGCTATAACTTTTAAATAGAATCGATAGAAGAAAAAGAATGTCTTTTAACTGTCCAAAAGTGTGGCAAAATAGATGAGGGATTAAAAGTAAACTAGCAGTTAATTTTTTGTGTTCATCCGTGCAACTGTTTCTCATACTGAAAAAAAATCTATGCTGAAGTTTTATTTTTTTCAAATTTATACTACCGAATATTATGTTCATGAAAAATATTCTGAAGGATTAAAAAAAAAAAATCTGATGCATTGTGTTTGCATGTTGTAATTAATATTTAAGCCTTTTTTTTTTCAATATGTATTATGCAGATCTAAATAAAGGTCACTTTATATACAAATACATTAGCTGTGGTATTTTTTTTTTTTTGCATGAGATGTCACATTTTATTAAGTGCAGTATATATTTTCTTTGGAATGATATAAAAAAATTTCAATTAGTGCAGTACTTGCAAATTATTTAAATAAATATTAAAGATATTAATCTTTTTCAGTTTATTTATATGCACTTTTGCTTATGTTTTTAAAACCTGAAATACATTTATTTTAACAGTTTTATGCTGAATAAAATTTTCATTTCTGCATTTTTATACATACACCTGGGTCTCGTTTTACGCGATAGATAGGTTCCTCAGAAAACACGCGCAAAAGAAATCGCACAAAAATAGACGTAACTTACCTTGAAAAAGGGGGGATACAGACTGATTTTTCAAAAATCGCATAAAAGCAAAGCACCAACATAAAATTACTTCAAAATTCGTGCAAAAAAAAATAAGGAAATAAAATATGACTAATAAAAAATTTCAAATTTGAAAAAAATTGACACAAGACAAACTTTTTTTAACTATAATATTTAATTTTATTCAAAACAATATATTTTTATGCATAATTTACAGTATTGTAATTTACATTTTTTTATACACGTTTTAATTATTATCGCTATTTGCCGATAAACAGGTTCATTTGCAAACTGGTAAAAAATCAGATTCTTGACAAGAGGAAATACAACTAGCGCCAACTTCACTCTTATGTTAATGGTTTTCTGGTGACAACGTAATTAGTAATTAATCTTTGAGATGATGCTTTTATTAATTGTTTTTGAAGCTCGTGATATCCAGACACAACCATTTAGCCCTCGGAATTTAAGAGCATGTTTGCGATTAGTGTCATTAATAAAATAATTTGCCAACTGATTAGAAATTAACACGCACAATGTTTGAACAAATTTACATTATAATCTTGTAAAATTTAATGTGTGTATACATAAAATGTGGAAATCATGATTTTAATTTCATTATTGCATAAAATCTTACTATTGTAAAGTGCTGAAAATATTGAAATTACTAAGATGAAAGTCGAATTCCAATAATGTGCTATTACTTTCAATATGACGTAAGTGCGCGGAATTTATTATGTAAAGTAATAGCGCATTATCGGAGTTCAACTTCTGAAGAAACATGAATTGCATTAAATAAGTCCGCGTAAAACGAGACCCGGGTGAGATGTTTTAAAATTGAGCGAATAAATTTGTTATTTTTAATTTAGTTTTATAATTTTTGATCATACGAAGTTCATTATTATGAAATCATTTATTTTTTCTAAATGACAATCATGATAACTAAATTACAATACAATGATCATTATTTTTGCTGCAATTAAAGTACTGTCAGTAAAAAATTTAATCCATAAAAGTGAGCAAATACAGTTACAGTTTTTAAACTAATGTACACATTTTAAAATTTAATATATCAATTGTATGTCATTTAAATATAGTTTTATTTATACTGCGTGAAGCAATTTTTTTGAGGGGGGGGGGACTTTGTAACCATTAATTAAAGAAAACCTTTACTTTGGATATATCATTAATGAAACTAATTGTGTTGCAGAAGATGCTGGATAAAAATTAAATAAAATATTGTATACTGTACATTCATTAGTTGCATTTTATAATCAAATAAACAGTACTAATTTATGTACTGTATTCGTATTATGAATAAATTCTGTACTATATAGTTTCAGCATGAAAGTGGCTATTTTGTTTTTGGATGACTTAGCGTTAATAAGTATCCTATGAGTCGTCAATCTTACAAAATGGCCTGCAAAAAAAAATTTTTTTACAATTTTTTTTACAATCATTATAGTGAATAATCGATCGTAAATCAAAATAGGTACAAATTGATGATGATCACTATTGTAAACCCTTGCATAAAGGACAAGCACTAAGTGGGATATAGGTGTATTTTATTTATACCGCAGATCATAATCTCTTTGATTCTTTTTTTTTTTCAAAAATGTTTAAAAATCAGTTGCATAATAAAAAAAAGTATTACCCTTTCTTTTTTTAATAATTATACCAATAAAAAATAAACATTTATATTAGTATTATTATAACTATTTGTCATATGATCCTTATATAAATTTTTTAAGAAATATAACTTATTAAATTCCTATTTAATAAAATGCTTATCTTGCAAATAGCATGAGAATGGATATTTCTTCTTACTATATATACATATAATCGCCGAAATACACAGGCTTATATATACCTGTGTCTATATATGTAAATAAAATAAATTATCTATAGAATAATTATAGTACAAATAATACTTTTTTATTTAAATATATTATGCCACCTTATTAAAAAATAACCTCTTAATGGTAATTGATTATAATGGTGCTTGTTATTTTGATTGTTTTTCAACAATATGCAATAGTCCAAGCAGTACAATGATTTTTTTTCTTTCAAACCATCTATATGTAAAATATTTATAATTATTAAGGAGGAAGTAAACGTTGGATAATGTGCTGTTTCTTAAATATTATAAATTTTCTTCCACTAGTCCGAAGTAAAAATTTAAGTGAATCAATTGAGCTTAGAGCATATCTATATACATCAGCTCTTATGATCATGCTTACATCAGAGTTTGAGTCTATTGCATACCAGAAGTTATAATCAACTACTTAATATGTTTTCCATATCTGAATATTCAATTTTGCAAAGTTATTACGTATTGTAGCTGTATATTACATATATATTTAGTACATGGGTTTTTTATAGTTATTTAATTAGAAGTCTTGCTAGGACAGTTTACTCTTTTTGTCAGTCTTGGGCATTTAATCTTCATTGGCTACTACTATCCAATTAAGAGCTTTATAATTAAATAGTTATAAATAAAAAAACTCTACATACTAAATATTCTATCTGAAATATCTATACTTCAATAATGTAAATGACTAAAAGAAATGCCCTTATAAAAATAAAAAAACAATCGGTAAGAACTAAGCTAAACTCTTGCTAGAAAAATAAGATTATTTTCAAGAGCTTTCTTAAATCTGAAAAAATCACTTTATGCTCTGACTATTTATTGGCAGATATGCTGATTATATAATGTGGTGTGAGTAGATTCCTTACACAGAGATAACATGGCAGCAACTCAAGCAAACAATATATTGAATTGTACAAATACCTCAGTTAAATCTAGTACTTGGGATAAAAAGTTGCTAAATAATTTACCGTGTGTATGTGGAAATAATAGTACTACCATCTAATGTTCATTCATTATTCAAGTTTATAATGGATGACTTTGGATTACAGTAAATAAATTACTATTCATAAAAACATGTTACGTGCATCAAAAATTAATGTGATGTTTTTAATATATGCTATTCTAGCCGCAACATGAAAAGTGCTTACAGTTACTATAAAATTAGAATCATTGAATATATTATTTTCTTAAACATTCAATATTTTTGCATTGTTTTTATGTTTAATAAAATAATTTGCTCTTTTTACATTACTATTCCTTTTTTTAGTATGAACAATATAAATCTTTTTCAGAACTAATTAACAAATGTATTACATTAATTGTATTGTGCATACATGTATTTATATATAGAATTATGCTATCACATCTCTAGTATCAATTCACGACTTCACTTGTACATTATTTAAAAATAATAAAAATAAAATTTGTTAACAAATCAAAAATTTAATTTGTATTTCAACTGTAGCAGTGTGATCCATGTTTTTAAAATTGTAATAAACCACTTAATATATGCATTTTATCAGTTTTCCTCAACATGTTATTTGCAAAAATTGTGTGTATGTACACAATTTTAATATCAATTATATAATTAGAGTGCTTAAGTAACAGCATTTGTTTTTTAAGTTATAGCATTTAAAAGTTATTGACATTCTTTTATTGAATCTCTTTAGATATTTCCTAAAATCAAGTAAAATAATCTAAGATGTGAGAACAAGATAAAAGAGACTGCCTTATAGCACTTTTTATTTTTAAAATTATGGATAAAAAGACAAAGGAGAGATATCCTAATTATTTTTAAAAAGATTACTTTTACTACTTTTCTTAGTTTTTAATAGCTTATTGTTTATAATAAGCACAACTATTTTTTGATTCAATTAAATTCTTCATAATAAAGAATCAAAACAAAAAAAAGACTGCCTCAATGCAAATTTTTTTTTTTTTTTTGGTTTCCAAATGAAATTGCTTGCAATAATTATTTATTTTTATTAATTATTTAAAACCTTGCTTGAAATAATGGACAGGTCCAGATTCCTTTCCTATGATAAGATGAGCATTCCTTGCTGCTAACCAAGACGTGTATAAGAAAATAACGCATAGCCAATGGTGAGAACAGGCTAATAGACTGCTCACTGAATCCAAATATTTCTGCAATAGTCAACCTTTTTGAAGGTAAGAGAATGACTCAAACCTGAAAGACTGTGTTCTAAAGCAACTTAAACCTGAAGTTCTCCCTATATGGTCGAAGGAAACTCCTACTTATTTGGGCAGCAGTGATTGTTCTCCAGACTATAGCGATTTAAGTTAATGCAGTGAGGCAAGTTCACATTTCAGAACCAAAGCTGACTCAAAACAAGCTGAAAATTCAGCTGGAAGAGCCATCATACTTATTCTTGAGGCAGACTGTCAAGTTCAGCTGGAAGTGGGTAGAGAAATCTATAAGGGCACATACAGTCCTTTTTTTAACAGTTCACTGTAGAACAGGTAGCTATATCTTGCTAGAGTATCACCACCATTACTTAAAATAAAAATATTGTAATTATATAAGAAATCGAGCGTATGTTTGTATCTATATATATTAATAAATATATTGAAATGTATGTATACATTTGTGTTTATATAAGTAATCTAGACTACAACAGATTTGGCACAATTCGATGAAATACCTTCCCCCTCCCCGCTAGAAAAAGATTCAAAATCAAAAACACAGGTCATTAGATTTTGCTGTTATTCAGAAAAAAATGACAAAAAAACAATTGGCATGTCAATAAAATTTTTGTAAATCAATTGAGATTATTCTTAGATTAAAGACAAACTCATCAGTGGCGTTGGTAGATTTTGTCTTTATTGGAAATTGAGAGTTACATAAACAGTAGCTCATCAAATAAACATTAAAAGATCATACCGAGCAATGGCTCATAAATTTTAAAAAATTTCTCTCATGATATAAAGAAAAATAATGGTTAATATTGGCTCAATAGCATTTGATCTGGCTTATCCAGAGAATTGGCCAAGCTATAAAAATAATCTTATAGGCTAATCAACATTGAAATTAGCCACACCTATGTCCAAAATTAGACCCCAGATTTTTTTTACGAGCTCCTTAAATCACAAATGTCAGATATCTGCTGACCTAGATTTCGACAAGGCATTTTTACTGACCAACTTTTTTACTCCTAATGATAGCAGATATTTCAATCTTTGTGTCCGGGGGGGAGGAGAAAAAAGATTTTTGCTATTAAGAGTCATTCATTAAAATACAATTTTAAAGACTTCCTTAATGAAGCTCTTCAAGATTGCTTTATCTGAAGAATAATCAATCTTAGAATCAAGTTAATGATGAATCCTGAGATAAACTTTGAATTGGCTTTGTCTCAAGCAACAGCAAAATCACCAGTAGTCAAGAAAAACCATTGAAAAAATAAATGATAATATTCAAAGGGTTGAGCAGAATACTGGGTCAATCAAGCACCTGGCTGACAGCTCAGATAAATAGAGTAAAGAGCATTGTTGCAGATGTAATGAACCAATGCAGAATGTCCATACCGCTATACTGTGTTTATATTGCAAGCATGTCTGTCACACAAGAACTGCTTGTTTTAAAATGAAACAACAAGTAGCTAACGACAATGGATAAACATTCCAAAAAGTGAAAAAGGTAATTTAAAGTAGAAAACATTAAATGTGAGAAATACTATTTTCAAATAGTTATTAATGAGATGCTGGATACAGGGTTTGCAGTCTCTATAGTGTCAAATGATTTGATCTGTCATTAATAAGAATAATACATTTCAGCTGCATTTGATAGCAAATAACTGGTTACCAGGGCAATCAAATAACACTCTGGGACAGACAAGTCAAAGTTATGCCTAATAAGAGTATATCTACCACTGGTAGCATAGGATGAATACAAATTTATTAGGCCATAACTTGGGGTTTGCAGTGACTTAGTGGACCAGCTCAATTATAATTTTAAAAGGGTTTACCCAGAAGTAAATCTGGGTTTGAACCCTAAAATAGTGCACAAAACAAACAGCTACTCATGTCCTATGCCACATGTTCAAGAGAACCAGTAGTTAAAACTGCTGATGGATGTCATTGTCATAAGAACCAACTTAGATTAAATAAACCTACAGGTCTACAACCAGCTATTAGCAAAACCTCACCAAATGAAAATAAGTGGTAAGCAAACAGTGATGTGGCATCTACCACCTACATGAATCTAGAACTTTAAAACCAGCCATCAGTAAAATCTCATCAGATGAAAGTTGCAATCTACCAGAGATAAATTGTCAGCCATCTGTAATGGACCTTCAGTTCCAAGAACTTTAAACGATGACAACAGTCAACCTATTGGGAATATCAAACTAAACAATATAGTGAATATGTCTTCCAACACACCTGCATGATTATATTCTCCATGGCTAATTTTAGCCAGGGGAAAGAATGACATCTCATCTTGCCTTCAAATAATGGTCTTATCGCGATCGAATTGAGAATTCATTGCTGCTAACCAATGCACATATAAGATAACATAGCCAATGGCAAGAACAGGATAATAGGCAATGATGTTCACTGAATACTAATGTCTCTGTTAGAAAGTTGAGAATATGCCAATAAATAGCCTTTTTGAAAGAAAGGGAGAACGATTGTCAAACCTGAAAGACAGTGTGTGTTCACAGAACAACTGTTAAACCTGAATAACCCTAGCCTAGTTCTCTGGTTGAAGGAAATTTCTGCTAACCTGAGCTGCAATGATTGTTCTCTAGAATATAGCTATTTAAGCTAATGGTTAATGCAAAGAGGCAAGTCCATGTTTCAGGACCAGAAGCTGTCAGAACCAAAGCTGACTTGAGGCAATCTATAAGTGCAGCTGGAAGAGTCACCATATCTACTCACGAGGCATGCTGTCAAGTAGTTAGAGAGATCGGTAAGAGCACATACAGTTCATTCAACAGTTCACATTAGAACTGGTAGCTGTATCCCATTATATAGTAGTAAATGGAGTATCACCATAATTACTTAAATCTGTAAATATATTAACAATCGAGTGTATGTTTGTGTCTATATATATATTACTAATAAATATATTATTAAAATATGTATACTCGTTTGTGTTTATATGAGTAACCCAGACTAAACAACTTTTTATTAGTATGATTTATTTTCTATTAATTCACAATACCTGCTAGGACCTTGAAATAAAAATATAGGAATATGAGGGTTCCACTGTATATATATAATCATTACACCAGTCATCCATAAACAATCCCAATATCAGCAACAATCTCATACTGTTGTCAGGGCAATCTTTTAACAATAAAGGTGGACCTGTTTATGATCCAATATGCAACTTGACTGAAGAGATTGAAATTATTGATACAAAGAAGTTTAAATAAACCTTAAACATAATACACTTATTATTAATGCAATACTTTGAGTGTAATTTGAAAATTATAATTGCAGTTTATAATGTAATTAACTTTAGTTTGCATTGAGAACAGGTTATATTTACCTGATTAAGGAGGTTTATTTAAACTTGGTTTTTGTCAATAATTTCAATCTTTGTGGTCAAGTTGCAATCTTTAGTATCTATATTGTAACCTTTCAATAGGTTCATTGTGTTAATGGAGTATATAAGATGTATATAATAGTCCAAAATTTAAAAAATATAACACACTAATAATATATGACCTTTAAATATATATTGATGCCATTTTCTTACTTTATTATTATAATGACCCACAAGAAAATATTTATTTCTTAAGACAGTCACTATAGTTATATAGCAATTACAAGAAAATTACAGGTTTAAAGGTAAACTGCATTCAGCAAGTCCCTTTTCCCAAAAAAAAAAAAAAAAGTATTATCAATATAAAATATAGAAAGTGATAGCCATATACGTAAGATAATTTTATAAAAAATAAGACTAAATTAAAAATTTCAAACATATAATTTCATATGTTGAAAAAAAAAAAAATCATAATATTTTTGTTTTACGTTCTGAAAAGTTTAGCTCAATTGTAAGACGTGCTGATTCAAAAGTTAAAAGTTCTTTAAAGAGGGGGAGAGAGAAACACTAGGTCTGTAATTGTTGTGATCTCTTTGGTATTTATATAAGGTGATCAGAAAATAGCTAACCACATAGTAAATAAATATATAATGATCAAGTTTGGGTTAATTTGCTCTTTCCATGATCTCTAGATGTATAGAAAAAATTTAACCTACAAAGGAAAGAAGTAGGACGGAGATGAGAAGATTAACTTTAAGCGCTTTTTAAAAATACATATATTGTGAAAAAGTAGCTAAGAACTATATTACTTAAGGAAAACAAATTACTGTATGAAGAAAAAGAAAACTAAATCTCAAGTGGTTCCTTTCATGTCAGAGAAAAGAATTCTTGAAGAAAAAAAGATTAGGAGATACATTTTTGGCCATTGAGATTAAATAAAACCCATTTTTATATGAAATAAAAATAATATTACAAAATATATATATTGAAAATGTTTTAAATTTAATTTATTACATTTAAAAAAACTTAAAGAAAAAAATAAATTAATTTGAAATAAATTATTTATTTAAATTTACTCAAACGTTTCTAAATATTTTATTTGGTGATAAAAGTAATATATATTAATTCAGTTGTAAGATGCGTATTTTTTAGTCCCTAAAACTGAATAATAAAGCTTAGGATTATCTGCATTTTACATAAACAACATTTTCCCAATCTAATTTTATCAATAACAATATACTTATATATTTTAATTACATAATATTGATATATATATATATTTCAAGTTAAACTTATTTATGTATAATGATTTGGTCTGTAGTCCTTAGTTTAAATAATGGTTATGATTTAACAACATATTTAGGCAATATTAAATATTTATAAAATAATAAAAACACTTATATATATAAAATATTTATTAATAAAAATGATATATCATTTACAAACAATTGTAGCAAAAAAAAAAAAATGATTAAAATGAATATATAATAAAATTAAAATTTAAAAGCAAGAATTAACAAAAAAAAAAAAAACATTAAAACAGAGTTAATAAAAAAAATACTTCAATAAATTCTATCGGTAGTAGCTATAATTGAAGTTAAATATATATATATGCCTGCAGAAAAAAGTTTACTGTTAACTGAAAGATGACTCTTTGATTGTTTTTTGAAAACTTAAAGGAACTGAGCAGAGCAAATTCCTAATATCCAATCCATATATTCTTGTCATTGCAGATGTTATTACCATGTGATTATTGGTATATATTACGGATATGTATATTCATTTTATAAATATTTCTAGTTTAAGAAATATTTTAGTTAAACTATTTAGCCAATTTTATTGCTGTATTATTGAAATTGCATACGTATATTTTCTGTTATTCTGCACGTATGGTTATAAAATTAGTTTTCTACTAATTATGAAAGTAACTTTGTCAAAATAACATTTGATTTTTGTAAACAATTTTCAAAGTAGGTCATGCATTGTCCTAAAATAGCATGGACTTGATTTAGTAAATATAAAATGTTAATAACAAAATAACGCAGGAAAACAAAATCTCAATTAGTTGTCATAATTAAAAATGTTTTTCTAAAATAAATAAATGAGTTTTTCTACTAGTAGTAGCTATTAAATATGTTTTGCTAAAATAAATAAATGGACTTTTCAGCTACGGACAAGCTTGTAAAAATTAACAGGTGGCCAGAGTTTGAAAAGTATAAATACTAAACGTTTTGTCACCAAGGATCAATCATATATATAATAAGTGAGTTGTAAGCAGAACCTATGCCTGTTTTATCTTCAAAATGGTTGAGTAGAATGGCAATAACTCACCCCTCTTCTTAACCGGGGGGATGGAAAAGACTGGTCCGATAAAATATAATGCCGTACACCAGCAAAGCAGCCCATGGAAAACCCTCCATTAACTTTAAATCATCATCATCACAAGTGTCCAGAATTAACTGCAATGAAAACAACTGAATGGTAAATTTTCTCAGAGCTCTGTTTATAAACTGTGAATTTCAATTCTTTCTTTTAAAAGCTAGCTATTTATTAAATCTGCCTTTCCCAAACACCTTTAACTAAAACCTACAAAGAAGTCTGTTAAATGCTACATCTCACCTGATTGTAAAACTTGGAATTCTCTTTTAAAATGTAAAACTCAAATTCTCTTTTAAAATGTAAAACTCTAATAATCTATTTTAAATTAAATGTATAAATTTCTGCAGTCCTTTATGCCTATTTCTAAATCTACTCAATTTATTCTATGATTTTATCATTTTAATATATGTATTTAATATGCCAAATGACTCGAAACCACAAGTATTTATAAATATAATTTTAGCTTATCAATCTGCGAAGATAATTTCAAATCTTCACTAATAAATATTAAATAATTGAATTATTATTTTTCTTTCTCACTCGCTGTTTCGAGATCATATTATTTTACTGATTAATTTTTGGATATTAATATTCTAATAATCAGTCATTATCTAGTTAAGATTGTAGTTTGCTTAATTCTAGTTATGAATTATAACTATTTATATATGTAACTCGTACATCATAGGAGCTAGCCACAGAGATATTCTCAAAGCATATTTTAATGTTTTACTTGTAATTATCCCTCAAATATGCTTTGTCCTCCTTAGATTTATATATGTTGAGGTGCAGGTGATAATATTAAACTAGGTTACTAATTAATTTAATCTATAAATAGTATATTTGAAAAACTAAATTTGACAACTGGATTGTATAGATATGCAAATAGATGCTATCTAATTTTAAGGCACGATAATATAATTTTACATATTTGCATTATTATATAAGTTGTGGATGTGTCCTTACAAAGTACGCAATGTACAATTATCTGCTTGCTGCATGAATATTGATGAGTTGCTGGCAGAGGTCACTCTCATCCACTTTAGTTCGGGTAAACCACACACTTTTAAAACTAGGGCACAAGGACCTAGATGATTCATAATTAATGTGTATCCGACTCCCTGAACTACAATGTTCCTATTCATAGCAAGTTGAGCAGTTTTAGGGCAAACCGAGTCTTTGAGACTGAAGCCCATGAATAATGACCCATTCACACCTTTGTGCTTTATTAATATTTTGATATGTGCCATAGTGTATATAGGTAAACCTATTATAAACCAGTTTTCTCTCCTTTTATATTAAATGCTTATCTGGCATTAGTGTATATCCTAATCTAGGTTAACACACTAACCTGCATATCTCTGAGCCTAATTACATGCTCAATTTAACTTTGTATAGATAGACGCCATAGGAGCACTATTATAGTTAAGTTATATAACTTTGGCTGTAAAGTTCCATATGATCTAGAAGACTACAAAAGAGCTAGAAATTTGGCTTATTAATATAGGCATAAACTCTAATACCCCACTACACTTTATTAAACACTTATAATGAGATAGGTAACATTAATCTCATTAGTTATATAATGCCTGCGAGTGTAATATCTCACATCCCCATCACATAATTTTGTATATTTTGATTTATTATTTGTTGTTTTATTAAATTAATAATATTTAAAATTATAACTCGTTTTCATATTTTATTGTCCGTGAGTTCATTTTATCCAACTCTAGATTTAATTGCACATACATCATTATATCTATAGGTAGATTATTCTATTAAATTTCATAATCAATCATTGATATTTTAATTAACCACTTAGTCATATGTGTGTGTATCTGACCAAATCAGTGTTCAATTAGTTAATTTATGAGTCTTTTGTTTTATGCTGAGTGACTACCGGACCAAGGTTAAATTGAATGTCTGTGTACTTTGAGGAATGTCATCCATAGGGTATTAAATCATTGAGCAGAGGTGAAAGGATTGAATGTTGTCCAGATTCCGGATCCCAGCATCCGGATTTGATCAGCTTTAGTGTATTTTGCCTGTGTTCTAGATTTTGTTACATGAAGGGACAATTCTTACCATTACAATATCAATGTCTGAATTGTGCTGTTATGATAGTTTTATCATCCACAAACCAACCAACAATAATTTATAATTATTTTTAAGTATGTAGATTATGCATATGGTTATAAGTGGCAACTCACACATACTAAGTAGTTAATATGTTTATCCAGAGTTTTCGCTGATGGAATTGTAAGTCTTTTAAATTTTAATTTTAAAACTTTTGGTGCAATAATTTTATGTGGACAGAATTTCTTGAAATATGTGTTTAAATGACCTCTGATGAGTAGCCCATGCATCTAATTTAATTTAAATTTAGTTTGAATTTACTTAAATACATCACTAGCTATAATCTTAATAATGTAAGGGTAGCTAGTGATAATTTTAAAATTTATGATATATATGCTAGTTCCAGCTTAGCTTATGGTATTCAATATGAACTGATTAGTGTATTATTCTGGTTATTCAATGTTACCACAGTATTATGAAATGTGTCAATTAAAAATAGAGTTATATTTGTTAAAATAAAGAGATTTAGAATCCTTAATATTTTTAGGAATTTATTTGGATAGAATTAAATATCAAATAGCCTCTGTTCACTCTTGTAATAATTTTTATTTTATTAAAATAAACAGTTGGAAAAAGAATTAATGAGGAATAATCAATTACTTTATTCAACTAAAATGTTGCAGTTCTTTAAGTCAAAATAAAGATTGTTAGTCAAAATGTTTAAACGATAACAGCGCTATTTTGGCAATGTTTTCAGTAATTTTTGTAAATATTTATCATGTATTATTATTAATAAACCAAATTTGTTATTTAAAAAAAAGTTTAGTTTCTGTTTGCTTTTCTTTTATATGCTATTGTCTTTAGTTCCAAAGGTTCACAAAATTTCACAAAGTATACAGAATATTTTATACTGGGTTAAATCATATTAAGCTATGCTTACCACTGTGATTCTCAGACTGAATCACCTTAACAGACAATCACATATTTACAGATACTTAATAGAATGCTTATTTTAAAATTGATTTTAAGTTAATATTATTATCTTCTCAGACTGAAGATCATACAATGTGAAATGAAGAACATTAATGATTCTGAAGATTATTTACTATGTTTTAAAACTGCACATTGTCTTGTATATTTTTAAAATTGAAACCATTTGCATTTAATTTCATTAGTAGGTTGTCTGTGAATAGGTGGAAAGACATAAAAAGTACCCTTGTCCTTTTCCCAGCTCATGAGATGTCCTGGGTAATAGGCCATTATTAGTTTAAATTTAGATTAATCAAATCTTTAAATAAATATATTTTCTTTTATTATGCTATGATTGAACATAAGATAGTTATCTTATGGTTAGCCAAGATATCACTCACTTGTTTATTCATCCAAGCAATCATTTATTAGGCAACTTTAACTTTTATCTTTCACAAGAGTTTAATTAAAACCCCTGAGATTGTTTACTCTTGTTGACATTATTAATATGGTTTAATGAGATGGTCCTTCAATAAAGTATCATTTGGTTAGTCAGAGTGACTCTAATAACTATTAAATAATGATAACATTTACTTTATATTAGTTATGTTAAATTCATGAACATACCCCAATAGTTATTTGCATTAGTGTTGGATTTTGTCTCTGTCCGATTGTATATCTCTGTATCATCATTCATCTTTGTAAATTTTTATTGTAACCCGACTGGGCCAAGTCATTAGGAGTCTCTAATAGATTAGGATAGTTTGTCAATAATAGTTTATCATCATCATTTCTCTAATATGATAGTTTATAGTCATCTTCTTTCACCTCATTTCTCTCATCTTCTCGTCATCCATCCTCATTTTATTTTTTTCCTCATTTCTCTCTTTCATTATCTTTCTCATCTTTCATCTCTTCTTACATCATCATCATCTTCTTCATCTCTTTTCCATTACCATTCTCATGTCATCATAACATCATCCTTTCTCCTTATTTCTCTCCATTCCTCATCTCATTTCAGTGTCTTTCTTGTACATTTTCATCATCATCACCCCCCCCCCCATTTGATATTAGTTTATAAAGGTTACAATATATATATATATCATCCTATAATTCTACAAATGTTTTAAATGTGGTTACTTTTAAAAAATCTATTTCCAATTATTGCTTTCATTGTATAATAAAGGAATAATTGGAAATAGACTTTGAAGTTGATTATAGAGTTATCAAAACATTGGTGGGATTTTAAGAATATTTACATTTATTACCTGACATTTGGATATCAATAATATTAGTTAAAAAGTAAAAAAGATTAGTAAAAAAAAAAAAAAAAAACGATGGTAATGAGTGTGGCATTGATGGCTTTTTTTTAAAAATAAAAAAAGGTTATGTACAGCACATCATTTGATGTAATTTTAGAACTATTATTTGTTACATAACTAATATTTGATTAAAATTCTATAGATAAAATAATATCAAAATAATCAATATTGTTATTGATTTGAAAAATAAAAGGCAGTAGTAAAATACTTATTATGTAAGAACAGTAGGAATATTAATTACAGTTTTCTAAAGAACATCAACAAAGATTGACAAAACACTTCTTGATTACTAAATAAAAACATGCTTAAGAATGAACTCCAAATCTTCTAAATGATAAGAAAAGCAATTTCTTACATTTTCCGATAACATACACAAATATATTGTAATTAGATAGGAACTTAATTTCATTATATATAAATCTCTTCAATTGAATTAAATATGAAATAATGTAATTAGTTATGTAATTTATTATATTTAAAAACTATCATCTAGTGATTTCATTGTGAATTAAATATTTGGCAATATGTAAGTAATAGATGACTTGCAAATTGTAAACTATGACAATATAAGATTTACATGACCAGTTTCAGAGAATTTGTTTCATCACTAACATATATCTAACATACATTAATTTATTTTTTTCTTAAATCCACACACACATAAATAACAATTTGGTTCATTGATCACATTTTGTATGTAAAGTATATATTAAATTAGTTAATAAATGAAGTCTTAATAAAAAAATGTTAAAAGTATCCTAAAATTAGGCCATTTTCAGATACTCGTATCTTCCTAAATCATCTTTGATCATAATCGTAGAATATTAAACAAATAATATTGATTGCTAAACTTGACCCAGCCCGATGTGTTCTCGTTTTATATTTTATAATTCATAGTTTTGCTAAATTGAAGTTTTGTTTATTGAATGTTATTTTGCTTATGAATTTCATCTGTCATTTCACACAAAGTAAATAATGCCTTCTTTATAGACAAACACATTATATATACATTCTCATAATATAAAAATTATAAAAAAATGAAACTGATTATAAATCTTATCAGGACAAAATATAAATATAAACATGTTTATTTAATAACTGAATGCTTTTCATGTTTCACATTTTCAAATATTGCAAATAAAATGAGATGACTTATTCTACTTTGTCATTTATAGTGCCAGGCAGAGCCGATGAAAGAAGTTGTCTTAAGATTATCAGCTGAGGATTGTCATACTTTACAATTTAAAAATTAGCTATTATATCATTTAATATTTATTTCACAATGAGTTCAATAGAGCACAGTTCAATATTCTGATTCATACTAAATAAAAATGGTGGTATGAATAAAAATACTATAATTTGATTAATATTTCAAATATTTTTTTCATTCATGTAATTGATGTGAATCATAGTGAATGATTCATTTTTTTATTTAATTATGTTGATCAAATACTTTATTATTGTAATAAATGATTACAACTTATTTTACAATATACAGGAAATTCCATAAATACAGCATTAATATAAAAAAAATATGAAGTACAAAACAAAGCTGTCATTTACAGAACTTTCTTAATATGTCCACCATTATTCTTATCATCCACACTTAAATGTTTCATCCATTCAACAATAAGATATTTAATGACACCATGAATAATAGTATTATACATTTCAAGAATGCACTGAGATAATGTTTAACAATTTTCATTTCATCTTTATTTATCTGTTTTAGAGATAAAAATCTATTCCTCTCTTAGATCCAGCATGTTCTATAAAAATATAAAATTTTCCAATATTCTTATGATAATGGATTTATAGGATATTTGGCATAATATATAAGGCATTCCAAAGATAGTTGTACTACTCTGAATTTTTAAAAACTTATAATTCTTTTAAAAGTAGTACTTTTCACTTTAAAGCCATTGTCAGCTTGTGAAACCGATAGGCATTAAATGGCAGTATTCAATCTCACTCTAGTTTTTAGTTTATAATCTTTATCATTGCAAAGCTTGGATCTAATGAACTACAATATTAATGTTTTACTCTTTTTAATATCAAAATATGAGCTTGAAATTCAAAAACAACTTTACATTTTGAAAACAAAATGCTCTACTTATATAGTTTAAAAGAACAGACACAAATCCAATAATTGTATATTTTAACAATTTCAGTTTTATATTTTAGGCATTTTTCATTCTTTAGATAGGGTGGTATATATGTTAGGACCTATCATTTATATATACACCTGGGTCTCGTTTTACGCGATAGATAGGTTCCTCAGAAAACATGCGCAAACGAAATCGTGCAAAAATAGATGTAACTTACATTGAAAAAGGGAGGATGCAGTCTGCAATTTTTCAAAATTTTCATAAAAGCAAAGCACTAACGTAAAATTACTTTAAAATTCGCGCAAAAAAAAAAAATAAGGAAATAAAATATGACTAATAAAAAATTTCAAATTTGAAAAAAATTGATACAAGACAAACTTTTTTTAACTATAATATTTAATTTTATTCAAAATAATATATTTTTATGCATAATTTACAGTACAGTAATTTACATTTTTTTATACACGTTTTAATTATTATCGCTATTTGCCAAAAAACACGTTCGTTTGCAAACTGGTAAAAAAATCAGATTCTCACAAGAGGAAATACAACTAGTGCCAAGTTCACTATTATGTTGTGTTAATAGTTTTCTGTTGACTAGGTAATTAGTAATTAATCTTTGAGATGATGATTTTATTAATTGTTTATGAACTTAGATTTATGAAAAATAAAAAATTTAATTAAAACTAACAACTAAAAATTAAATTCTTATTTTTGTCTTTAATTTTTTAATTTTCAATTCCATTTAAAAATCAAATTTTGTTTTACATCACATTAATTTCAAGTCACCATAAGTAATTTTTAAATTGTTAATTACAATTAAAAATAAAATTTTAATTTTTAATTGTCAAATTTAATTGTGCCCACTGCTATTACTCACCTTTTAAAAATAAACTTGCGGACACTAAATAATTAATAATTGATTATGTTCTTTTTTAAAAAGCAAAAACAGAATGTGATTTAAAATGCAAAATTAATATGCACAATGTTTGAACAAATTTACATTATAATCTTGTAAAATTTAATGTGTGTATACATAAAATGTGGAAATCATGATTTTAATTTCATTATTGCATAAAATCTTACTATTATAAAGCACTGAAAATATTGAAATTACTAAGATGAAAGTCGAATTCTAATAATGTGCTATATCAATATAAAGTAAGTGCGCAAAATTTATTATTTAAAGTAATAGCGCATTATCAGAGTTCGACTTCCGGTGAAACATGAATCGCGTAACTTCAAAATCGTGTTAAATAAGTCCACGTAAAAAGAGACCCAGGTGTACTTTAAAATCTATCATATATATATATATTACAAACAGTTGGTTACATAGTTGCACTAGAAAAAAATTAGATAGTTGGCAGCATATTCTTCAGATTTGAGTTTTTAAAAAAATTTTATTAATGGGGGAAAATATTTAAATTTTCTTAGACCTATTTCCATTAAAGAGACATTATTTAACTTAATCACTGTAAAATCCCCATATAATAGTATGAGTCTTATCAAGCATTAAATATATTTAAGTGTATTTTTTTTTTCAAAAAAATTAAGAGCAAAAATAGGATTTTAATAATTTTGTAAATTTTAATTTATCAGAGTTTTCCTTTCTTTATCTCTATTTAATAAGATGAAAACATTAAATCAATGCAATTAACAGATTATCTTTTTTTTTTGCAAGATTTGATTTTTAATTATAAAGAAATGTCAATAATTTTATGTTGTTAAATTCTTGTTCTTAACGTGTTTTTAATCTATGATTAAGGAGATAATTAGCTGAATAATTGTAGTTATAAAATTTTATTTAATTGGTTGTCATGAAAATGGTAATGTAAAAGACAGATTGTAATTGGTTTGTGGGCAAGATTGTTCTATATATATATGTGTGTGTGTGTGTGTGTGTGGTGGTGTGAATTAGTAATTATACACAAGTGTCTAGAGAGGGGTTATTGCTAACTTAACTGTTGAAGAGAGCAGTTAAATATTAATTCTGCTACTAAAAATATAGTAAAAAAAGGTATTCATAGCTTAGCTATTAAAGAGAAAGTATTGAAGTTTTAATCAACTGCTGAAAAGAAAGAAGCAGAAGCCTTTACCAACCTGTGGCATAATACAGCAAGAATCTTAACCAACCTATTGAATATAATAATACAAAATTTTAATCTAGATTTTAGCATATTATGAGTTTAGCACTAAAAATGGTTTGTACAATAAAAACCATCTGCCAAGTTCAGCTAAAAGTTATGCATCACTTTCCTTCATGTAACCTACCTTCACTGGAGGAAAATATAGAGAAGGTAAAACCCCTTTTAAGCAGTCTGAAGCCTCACCTTCAACCAAAAGCATTTAGTCTCTATCTACATCTGTCTCATCTGGAAATTCAAAAGGAAATCGAAATGGACAAAATTTTCTATTTTCATTTATCTGGAATTTCTACAGACCCAGGAAAACACAAATTTACTAAGGCCCATGTTTAGAAGCCTTCAAGAAGAAACTCCATTAGGAAAAACTAAAATTGCAACTGGACAGGCCTTTATAGACTAGAGAGACATGGCTATAGTATTTTTTTGTTTCTTAAATGTAATAAGTTTTTTTTTCTCAATTTGCTCTCTGGGTAGAATCAAAGATTGCTATCTTTGATTTTTTTGAACATGTTTAACAAACTCTTAAAAATTTTAAAGAAAGAACCAAATAAATTTAAAGTTAATCCATGAATAAAAATTAATTAGTTGTTTAATGCAATTTTGTAAAAATGTATTTTTTTTTTGATGAAATGAATGTTTGAAATTATCTACTATCATGTCATTTTTTTTTGTTATTATTAATTAGATATTAAATAATTGTTTTTTAAAAAATATATTTTTTCTAGTCTTAATTACTTTATCCAATTTCTGTTTCATGAAGTGTTATGTGTGTGACCTTATATCATGACAGCTTATATTCTAAGATTTAGGTTTTTTTTTTGATGATCCCGATAAAACTAATTACACCTGGGTCTCATTTTATGCAGATTATTTTAATGCAATTTTGAAGTTATGCAATTCATGTTTCTTTTTAATATCTTTCATATTTTCACTATATTTATTAGATATCAAGAAATTTAAATTATTAATAACTTATTTTGACTTGAAATACTTTTTAAAAAAAAAAAAATGTTATATTAGCACCTAATGTGAATATGGCCTCAAGCTGTATTTAGAACCCTAGCTTCTATGTAAATAACCTATTTATACTAATGAGTAAATAATAATAATAATTGATTTATACATACATATAAAAATATTGGGTTGTTTTCTCATCCTTGGTGTTCACCTTAAGATGTCGCTACTTCTAGGTAAATTCCTAGAAATATACCATTTCACTGGCCTTCACCCAACAAAAGAGAAATTTTTCTATGTTATAAATGCAGAAAAGTCCTCATGTTATGTTACATGGAGGAGGTGGTGACAGAAGCCAACACAAAGAGATTTCTTTCTATGATAAAACACAGAAAGAGTTCCCAACGGCTGCCGGTTATGGCTTATTTTCTATGCTAAAAGCAAAAAGAAAGAAATGCCTTGATTGGCTGCCATAGTGGTCAATTTTGTTCATCATTTTCTCATAATAGTAGAATATCTATTTTCTCTGTAGTTTCGTGTGAGAGTGTGTGTATTTGAAGCAGTCATAGTTTTTTTAAATTTGATAAGATGTCTATTTTTTTAATGTGTTGTAACTTACTTTACTGTTGTAAGTTTAGTAATAATGTCCTGAAGATTCCATTACGAAGGGGTAACCCTCAAAAATTGCTTTTAAGGGTACAAAAGGGAAAATAAATTAAAGGATCACACGAAAAGTACCATTTTCACGAGAATTCGTCCATGACCAGTTACTTTTGCTATATATATACGCACAAACAAAAACAACCCACTGTCTAATTATTAGGAATTACTTGTCCAAAAAATAAAATTAGTCGGGTATTATTTTTTTTTTGTTTTGTTACATTTATTATTTCAAAATAAGATTAGTTTTTATATCTACACACTAACAAAAACAACCCAGTTCCTGATTAATTACTGTCTTTAAAAAAAAAAAAGAAAATTCAACGGGGTTTGATTTTTTTCAATGGAGTCTTTGAATTACGGTTTGTTTGTTTTTATATATACACAAGATTTACCAAAAAAAAAACACCACTTTCTGATTAATTACTGTCAAAAGAAACACAAATTAGTTGGCTATCATTTTTAAATTTAGTATTTCAATAACAGTACCCTTTTTATATAGACAGACTTAACAAAAACAACCCACTTTCTGATTCATTACTGTCCCCAAAAAAAAGAAAACGGAAATTAGTCAGGTATCATTTTTCAATCGAGTCTTTTAATGACGGTCCTTACTAATAGTAATCGGGTATCAATTCTAAATTGTAGTATATAAATTATGTTACTTTTGATAGATTTAGAATTACGTCTTGCTTTTTTAATAAAATGATTGATTTACTCTTGACCAAAAATACCGTAACTTTAAAAAAAGACACACATAAAGTCAAAAAAAAAAGAGAAAAAGCCCCATAACTTTAAAGACACACACACAAACTCAAAAACAAGATAAGATTAATAAACATTTACTTATTATGTCTTGCTTTTGAATAAAATTATTGATTTACTCTTGCAAAAAAAAAAAAAAAGACCGTAACTTTAAAAAGACACACGTAAAGTCAAAAAAAAAAAAAATTAGAAAAACACCATAACTTTAAAGACACACACACACAAACTCAAAAACAAGATAAGATTAATAAACATTTACAAAAATGAAAAAAACTAACATCATATAATAGTATTAGTTAGTAGAATATTTTATTACAAATCTAAGAAAACAGATCTTTTTAGATCAAATCGATCATTTAGGTCCGGCCTGGAATCGTTATATGTATATGTTTTTGATTAGCATCAACGCCATCTTAAGGTGAACACCAAGGATGAGAATACAAACAAATATTGCAATAAATATTCAAAAATTTTAAACTTTTAAAATGTATTTTGTTAGATATTAACAGAAATAAATATTTTTTTAGATTTTTAAAATAAATAATAATGAATATTTTATTGATTTTATAAAATGAAAATAATCTTTCTAATGATAATGTATAATTTTTTTGTTTTGATTGCGATCTCATTTTTTTAATATAGAAACAGAAAACCATTAACACAGCTCAAGATTGAAAGTGGTGCTAGTTATACATCATGTCATGAATCTAATTTCTTACTAGTTCACAAATGAACACATATTGTCAAACAGTGGTAATGATTAAAATTTGTATGAAAAAATATAAAATTAAATACTGTAGTTAATAAAAAAAAGTAAAAAAAGTTTGTCTTGTATTAATTTTTTTCAAACATTTGAAATTTTTTATTAGTCATACTTTATTTCCTTATTTTTTTAATGTGAATTTTAAAGTAATTTTTCCTTGTTGCTTTTATGTGACTTCTGAAAATTACTGGAACACATCCCCTATTTTTCAAGGTAATTTATGTTTATTTTTATGCGATTTCTTTTGTGCGCGTTTTCTGAGGAACCTATTTTCTGCATAAAACGAGACCCAGGTGTATTTATAAGTAGGGGAAGCCTATGAATTGATTAAGATTATTTATAATAAGCTAATTAATTTATTTATTTCCTTTTAGCTCACAATAATAAATTATAGAGTTCTTACTTCCTGTGCTAGATTTGTGCTATATGGGATAGGGGGTTTATATTTAGTATATGGGCATCCAGATGATGATGATAATGATTTCTGGGTTCATGCAAAGAAAATATTTTTCAAAATTCATGTACTACCTTTTATTTAGTTTGGTCTTTATAAATTTTATTTTTTTTAACTTGAGGATAAAAATACAATTCATCCATCATGGTTTAAACACCAATTTTCAGTACAGTTATAAATGGTTAACCACTTTAGCACAATTGATGTTCACATACTGGATACCATTACCCCAGGTATAACTCCGTATTTTCCTGTAGCATTGCAATATATATATATATTATGTGTATATAATTATGTATTGTTATATATATATGTACTTTAAATTCCTATTTACTTCAAACAAATGAACAAAAATAGTATCATAAAAAGGCAAATAATCCCAAACTGCATTTTAAATGAAAGACCTAATATCACTCTCAAATCTTTTCAACATTGTTTATTACTTAACTATCATATTTCATCACAATTTAATCTCCAAGTCCTATAATTCTGCACAGACTTAATAACAATCATTTTAAAGATAAATATTAATAATTATTTATTTGACTAGATTATTGGCATAGATACCATTATTAGTTTAGATATAGACATTAAATTTCACTTCAATATATCATTTCTCAGAAAGTATTTTTAAAAGAATATATGGATTTGTATAGTTTTTAATACTTGTGATTAGCAATGAATATATGGGGAGATAGAAATGTTTCCTTCACACAACCCAGTACGATTAGTAATCTTCATAAAGTGTGCATATACATATTTGATTTTCATAAAGAAACACGTAAGTTACTTATATAAATATCAAATGATTAAAATTTGTAGAAACAAATAATAAAATTATTAATATGTTAAAATAAATTATTCAAAATTAAATAAAAAATTTATTCAATAAATATATTATTTAATTTATTTCTCATTCTATCAAAAGTAAAGCTGAATTATTATTTTTGCTATAAAATAACGTATTTTGTATGGAAAAAAAAACAAATTGTTTAGATATACATGTAGATTTAAAAAGTTAATTTAAATATATAATAAATCAAAATGAAATAAAAAGAATAATAAATGAGAAATTATTTCTGTCTCTAATCAAAAGTATATAAATTGATTTTGTTTTATTTATAATAAAAAATGTCTCTTAGGATTCTCATATTTTTTATTAATTAAAAAAGTAAAATACTTAATTCCTCAATTTACAATGCTTAGCAGATAGCTATAAATTCTAAGGCATATGATAACTTGGAAACTACAAATAGACTAATTTTGTTGTTAGAAAGCCTCCATGCTGATCAAAGTTTGAGCTGCACAGAGACATATTAATGGTCTCTATGTGTTGACCATTAAGGCTGATATGCATTGCTAAATCACTTGCTATCCATGAAGTTCAAACAATGTAGCAGATTCACTTAAATTGAAAGTCATCAGGAATTGTCTCATTCATTTAATTAAAATATTTAAGACTATGAATGAAAACAAGATCTCGCATATTTACAAGCACAGATAAAAGAAATCTACTACTAACAGAAAGAAACCCAATTCTAGACATATACATTGGAAATAATTTCTTTTAAAATATTAATTTCCGCATTAAGAAAATTCTGCATAAAATGATATAAATATGTGCATGTTATCAATGAAATAAATATTTCAGTCATATTTAAATCACTTAATGATGGACAATCCATTTGCTTATTGTCTTAAGATTATTAATAGTACAGAAAAATATTTCACTTATATTCTTGTAAGGTAAATCAAATTGTACTGAAAAGTACTTCACAAACATTAAATTATTTTAGAAGAAAAATTTAATAGAATATGTTAAAAAAATTTTTTAAAAAGTTATAGTCATTATAAATTATCAATTTTGAATAAATTAATGGTAATTTAAAATGAATATTATCTGATCCACACTAACTAGATATGTCTACGAAAAACTTAAATTCATAAAAAAAAAAACAAAGATAAAACATTAGTGTCACCAGTTTCTCAAAATACATAGTCAAAAGGAGTTGGTAGTTTAATTAAAATGTTAAAGCTAATGTCCAATAGACTTTTTTTTTAAAGTTTCTTTATTATACAAAATTTTATTTACATTTATAAACATTTATTAATTTATATTTAGAAAAATATAACTCTATAAATATACAGAAATGAAATAAAATTAAATAGTTTCCTTACTTCCACAATTTATATTAGATGAAAATAGAAATTTAAAAACCTTAAATAATAACCAATATTCTTACATTTTTTATAAACAAGCACAAAAATGCAAAGGAATTATATTTTAAAAACAATAATTTGAGTCTATAATTTATAAGCTAACTAATAATAAATAATTGTAATATATACTTTTTGATATTATAAAATGTGTGGATGCACATGAATAACAACGTTAACAGTTCTAAGCAAGCATAAAAAATAATCATGTGATGTTTATTGGATTAAAATTATTTCAATATGAGATTAATTATTTGTCTCTCTTGTACATTTGTGTACATATTAAAAAGGTCTAAAGTAGCACCAAACGATAACAGAATTTATTACTTATGAGTAGAATTAAATGGATATTATCTAGAGATTAAAAATTATAACAATGACTGCCTACATTGCTGAAAGCCATTTTTTAAAGTCCATACATACAGAAGTCATATGATAACTATTTTATTTGTGATCATTACACACATGAGTAATAACAGGCTAAAGAAGTTTGTAATTATTATCTTCATGATCATTTTTAATAGTTTACTTAGTTAAATTTTTGATTATTTTGATTCCTTACAAATGATGTCACAATTTGGAATAGAATATAGTCATAAGCCATAGATAGCAGAGGGGGATATCATTATGCCTCTATTTTCTATTTGTTACAATTATATATATATATATATTCAATATACTGTGTATATATGTATATTTATGCATGAATACAGCAATAGACCAGTATCACAAAAAAGAAAAAGGAAGCATATTCTTATTATTTTTCAAATCTAATAAAAAGTATGTTTAGAAGTGTCATATTTCGCCTTGCCATCAATAGTGGACTAGTCCAGATTCCATCTTATTTAGATTGGATTAAGCATTCATTGATATTAACCAGTGAATAATGACAAGAATTGGTTAATGGTCAAAGATGGACACTGAATCTGAATGTTTCCATTAGGATCTGGAAATAAATAGTCAGATTTTTTTTTAAGATAGTGTCCAGAGAACTATGTCACAAAGACAGAATCCTTTCCAACAATGGTTACATAACTGAATGGCCATACACACACTTTCAGAGAATTACTATCAAATCTGAACTGCAGTGTATACATTTGCCAGAGAACTTCTGTCAAACATGAAAGACAGACTTCACATTTCCAGACAATAGCTGTCAAAGCTAATGATTGATGCAGTAAGGCAAGTTCATATTTAGAATTGGAAGTTGCTAGAACCAAATATTGGCATGAGGCAAGCTGTCACAGTACAGCTGAAGTGTCATTGTGCCTACTCATGAGGCAGGCTGGCAATATACAATGGAAGTGGTAGGGAAATCTATAAGGGCAATTGCAGTCCTTTCTTCTGCAGTTCACCCAGAACCAGGAGCTATATCTCACCAACAATAGAAGCAGAATATAGTTCTTAAAATGTATTGTAAATATAAGTGTGTGTATATTTGTTATTAATAATACGCTGATGCATTGCTGTGAAACTTTTTTTATGTAATAATTTGTAGGCTTTTTTATATATTTTAATTTGCAGACTTGGCGCTTTCAGAGCCCTTGTAATAGATATATTAGAAATGTATTTGCACGTGTTTCTGTTTATATATAAACCAGACTAAACATATTTGGTGTAGTTAACAAAATAATTTTTTTTTTCCCATAGCTGGAAAAAATAAAGTTTAAAATGACAAAATCTCGCCCTTGTGGTCTGTTAGATTTAGTAATTAATCAAAAAAATGATTGCTAATGTTATTGGCATGTCAATAAAAGAAATTTAAAATCAAATGAGAGTGGCTACTCGTATTAATAAAGGCAAAAACTTTCCCAGTGGGTTGTTAGATTTTGTCTTTAATCAATGATTGACAGTTACACAAACAGTAGTTTGTCAAAAAAAGGTTAAAAATCAATTTGAGTTATTACTCTCATAAATATAAGTAAAACTTTTTGTCTCATGATATAAAGAGGGAGAAAATAAAAATGGCTAAAATTAGCTCAATTGAAGCATTCGATCTGGCCTATTCACAAAATTGGCCATCTTCTATTTATAGGCTAATCAAATAAAAAGCCTGAGTCAAAAGCCATCATGTTCATGTCTATTAGTAGATCTCAAACTTATGAGGTCCTTAGAACACAAACAAATCCTAAGGGCCAGCTGACAATGATTTTAATGAGGCATTGTCTCTACTAATTAACTTTTTCACTCCAAAACCTCTAACAATAATGAAGAGATACACAAAGGGAATGGTGAAAAGCTAGAGATTTTGCTATTAACCTACAAAAACTATCTTTAAATTACAATTTCAAAGATCATAGTCTCCGGATCAAGCTCCTAATGAACTCTGACATAATATTTGATTCCACTGTCTCTCAAGTGACGCTAAAAGAATCAATAGCTAGTCATGCAAATCCATTGAAAAGAATGGATTATAGCATTCAAACTATTGAGCAGAAAACTGGGTCAGTCAAGTACCCAGCTGACAGTAAAAGTCCCACTGATAATATAAAAATCAATGAGTGAAAAGCATTATATATATAGTCAACATGCACACCTTGAATGTTCACACTGGTATACAGTGTGTATATATTGTAAGCATATCAGCCACATAAAAGCTGCTTGTTTTACATGAAAAAACCAATTTTCTAATAAAAGAATTGATGAGTTCACTCTAAAAAGCTGGAAAGACAATTTAAAATCTAAATAACAAAATGCCTGTATAAAGAATGTGAGAGATATTGATTCTACTTTTAAATGCAGAATACTTATTAATAATATGCCTGTAATAATGGAACTGGGCAGTAAGTCTGTAGTGTCCATTGTGTCAAAAAAAAACATGGGCTATCATTAATAATAATAAATACTAGTTGCATCCTAGCAGCAAAACAATTACTGATTACCAAAACCATTTAGTAACACTTCTGAATCAGGCAAAAGTGCAAGTTACGATGATTAATAAAACTAGATATGTGATTCTTGTTGTATCTGCTGGTAAGCAGAACAATTTATTAGAGCATGACTTGTTCACTCAGGCTTTATAGTAACTAAAGTGAACCAGCTCAGAACAATAAATCTAAATAAGGTCTACTTAAAAGCAGTTATTAATAATACAGGTTTAAATCCTAAAATAATGCATGAAACTAAAAGTGCAAAATCAGATAAGTGCTCACCTCCTATACCAAATGTTTAAGGAAACCACCAAATGGGTTCCAACAAGTCATAATCAAAGTTAAAAGATCACAAACATTGGTGGTTAAAACTGCTCATGGACAACATCATAGTCACAAAAACCAATTAAGATTAAATTATATGTACCAGTTGTGATGAACCTATAGTTTCAAGATCTGCCATCAGCAAACTCTCATCAGCTAACAAAAAGTTGCAGATGAACAGGGATGAGTCATCAGTCAACTGTGTTGAACCTACAGTTTTTCCAAGGCCAGCCATCAGAAAATCCTCATCATATGTCAAAAACTTATAAGCCAACACTGATGATTCATCAGTGAGCTGCAATAAACTTACAGTTTCAAGATTCACAGATGATGACTTTGGACCTTCTGAGAAAATTACAAAGCCAGAAGAAATTACAAAGTGAAGAAGATGCTTACTAAGGCACTTGCATGACTACATTCTCCAGGATTAATTTTAACCAGAGGAACAGAATGTCAGATATCACATTACCATCAATAATGGATTAGTCCAGAGGTCAGCAACCTTTTAGTAGTGTGGGGCCGAACCTATGTTACAATGTTATTCCATGTGCTGACATGATTTTACCAATCTTATTATATTATCAAAATTGGTTTAGTTATAATGGGCTTCAAAGTTATATATATATATTATATACTACTATATAATATATACGTTTGAAGTCCCTTATAACTGGATCTTATATTATTGGTCATTCAATATTTTAAAATATTTAGAATCATGTAAAAAGTACCTTTTTTTTTTAAATTGTAATTTTAAACATTCTTATTAAAAATTATATTACAAATTATAAATTACAACCTTTTACCTATACAAAATATATAATTTAAATAAGAAAAAAATATGAATTCTAATATGATCAGCCATTTTTTATTATTAAAATAAATTAATGTGAACATTGGCCTTGTACCTCCTTGCTCAATGTCAGGTATGTAATTGGTCATTTTTAGTTTCACGCATGCTTCTGAATGTTCAGGTGATAGGCAACTTCTTTATGAACTCAAAATATTTTTCATATATGAGAAAATTTGTTCACATAAGTAAGTTGAACCAAAATACCAAAAGCAGAGCACAAGCAGTTTTTTTCAAAGAATTAAATCTTTCAGGTAATGATATCCAACAATTGAGAATGACAGCTGACTTTCCTAGACAGTTCCGTTCAAGAGTTTTCACAATTCTACAAATTTAGTTTTCCACAATTCTGATGATATTAATTCGATTAATTCCATTTCAAAACTATCAATATCCATCCACTCAAAAAAAAGATAAATCAAATAGTCATTTTTAAATCAAATGTCAAGTTTGATGAAAGAAAATATAGGTGTGTGTATTTGGAAGTCTTCACATCGTTTGGAAAATTTTTCTCTGAGAGCTTCAATGTATTTTTAAAGTTCATCTTTGTTAATGTTAAATTGATTTGCATAGGCTTTTACATTTGGAAAATACTTGTAGATGTTAGTAATAATATCACACCAAAATATATCTAATTTTGGTACAAATCCTTTCCAATATTCAAAAAGTTCTAGTACTATTTGACCCTTCCTTTGAAAATGCAAGTTTAACTCATTCAAGTGTTGAGTTATATCAGTCAGAATCATCAATTTGCATAACCAGTCTTCATCATTTATTTCTGGATAATGTTGTTCTTTTTCATAAAGAAACAGACATGATACAAACCTGTTCAGGACATTAAGGGATTTAAATTGCCTATGTGTTAATGAAGAACGAGAAATTATGAAATTAATTATTTTAATGACACTGTCCATTACAGAATTCAAGCATTGTGATGAGATTTTAGCAACTAAATTTTCCTGGTGTATAATGCAGTGGATTTGATGTTTAATATGATTTTCAAGAAGTTTAGCAAATCTCTTTTCTTTTCCAACCATTGCAAGGCTAGCATCAGTAGTAACACTAAATATTTTTATATTAATTTTCTGATTTTTCAAAATAATTGAAAAATGCAGTGAAAACATCATGTCCCTTTGTTGCAGCAGTAAGGGGAATCAAGCAACACAGTTCTTCATAAATATCATTGTTGTCACAATATTGTGCAACTATTGCTAGGCAGTCCACATCATTTACATCAGTGCTTTCATCAACAGCAACACTGAATGCAACAGCTTGTTGTAAACTGTTTTTCTGTTTTGTTGTTACATGTTCAGCCATGTCAGTTATTCTTCTTTGAATTGATCGTGCAGAAGCAGATATTTCTCGAATTTGAGACAGTAATGTTTGTTTATTTGGTAGATCACTGAATAAGATTTCAGCACTTTTCAAAAACGTTTCTTTGATGAATTGTTCATCTGTGAAAGATTTGCCTTTCGAAGCCACACAATGAGCAATTGTATAACTACATTTGGTGGCTTTATTTTGAGTTCCAATTATTTGACTAAAATAAGTAATTTGTTTCTTAAAGGCAGAAACAGTTCTTTTTATAGCTTCACTTTTCTCATCCGAGTTTTTAAACATGAACACATATTTAGTTTGATAATGTCTTTGTACACTTGAGGTATGACACACAATACTTTCACAGCGTAATGTATACACAGCATGATCTTTTTGCTATACAAATCTATATTCATTTGTCCAAGAGTCTTGTAAAAAGCGAATATTACGTTTTTGTCTTTTGTGGGACATTTTGGGAAACTTTCAGTCACTATGCAACGATGTGATGTGCTGTGATGTATTGTGGCTTCTCCTTAAACGAAGTCAAGAATATCTCAGCAATTATGCCCAGATAAACCTGTTAGCCACTTTATTTTCCATTCCCCATTCTAAATTTTCCCATAATCTACTCTATCCCATTTCCACAACATAATCTTTGTCAACTCTATAACCTTTATATCTAAATCCCCCTTATCTTTTCCCAAACCCAACATAAAAACCAATAATTCACTTTCTATATAATCACTTTTTTCATATTTATTCTTCCATAAATTCATTATATGTACCCATTCTGTTTTCAAGCATTTACATTCATTAACAAATGCCTAATATTTTCTATTCCTTCCTTACATAATTTACAAAATAAATCACCCATATTTTTCCATTTACATGTATATTCTCTTGTAGCTAAAGATCCCGTTCGAGCCTTAAACAATAAACTACTTTCCTTACTATTATCATATATTAACTCACACCATTTAACTACCAAAAATAACTTTCTAGAATTGATAATGTAATAAGCTTTTTATTCGGATTACGATCTCATTTTTTAATATTATCAGAAGTAAAATGTGAATATGTAGAATTTATTTCGCTTGCAAACAAAAATATCTTTTAAATGAAGTTAAGTGTATTATTTTTTGATAAATAATCATTTAATCGTAAAATCAATGTTGAATGTAAAAACAAAAAAAAAAAGACGCTATAATTAGAATATATATATTTTTTACTATTTCAATTTATTCAGAGTGCCATTGATAATCGTTGGCGTGCCAAGAATGGCACGGGTGCCATAGGTTGCCAACCCCTGGATTAGTCCATCATTTAGAACAATAGTTAAATTTTTATTCTAATTCTTAATATATTGAAGACTAATGATCATTGTTAACTCTTACTTTAAAATAATTAATTAAATAATACTAAAGAAATTTTTAGTGAATGATGAGGGTTTGCAATAATTGTTGTTTTGTTATATTTCTTTAGGTTACACTGATTGAACCATGGTGCATCTAATAACAATAAGCAAGCCATCACCATTCTTATTTCTAAACATATATATATACATAAAATAAATCATAACAAAATTTCACTGTAAATGAAATATACAGATATAGGAGATTAAATACCTCGTGTTAGTGAGTTTTGAATTCAGGTATCTGTAGATTTTTTGTGGCACAGTAGGTATAACATAGCTATATTTGATAATATTCTGTGAAGCTGTTGAGATCATTCTTGCTAATTAACATGGTCTTCATTAATACACATTTCTATTTTATTCAATGGACAACATCTGATAGTGTTTCTTTAACTGAATGATGGCTGGTCTCTTATCCAAAGATATAGACACTTCTGAAGTTAGGCAGCCTACAGTTATCATATAATCTGGACACAGTGATCAATGTAATCATTGTTTAGTACATTATGGACTAAATTTTTCACACTGCTAGCTTGGCAAGAGTGGAGTAAATGGTGAGTTTCTCTACTCAGTCATTATATTTTAACACTGCTTTTGAAAGGTCAAGAAAGGATAAATGAATGAAGAATCAAAGCATAAGTATAATATAAGAAGTATACCACCAATCTTCCAAGAGACTCTTATTTATAGTTCCCTGAGCTATCTTATTAGTTTTCATTGTGGTACAATTTCAAGATCCATCCATTGGTTGCAGAGTAATCCTAAACTTTGCTAAGATCTGTGGCATATTGATCAATTACAGACTTTACAAAATTAGCTTTGAAAAGGGATTATAACAAAATAAAAGATAATTTTTTGACCAAACAACATATGATATTTATCTCCCATTTAGCCAATCTGATTATGTAATTACTTTTATAAAAATAATGTCATTTCCACCCATCTAATTAATTAATAAAATATTTTGTTTTAAGTTATTTAAATCATTTTAGATTTAATGAGGTCATATACATTTTGTCCAGTGCATATACTAAAATATATACTTTCTGCCTAGCAAAATGTTGAAAAATAATTTGAAAATTTCTAATGAATTTTTAAAATTATATACATGAAGTGCATATATATCGCTTCAATATATATAAAAAATCTTAACTAATTTAATAATAGCATATTGTTTTTCAGGTTCACCTTATTTGCAACACATAAAAAAAAATAAAGATTTAAAACAATCAGCAATCAATTGCAACACCTTTGCTATATTAATCCAGAATTTATTTTTAAATAATTTTATCTCCCATTCTGCTTTAATTTATTTTATTATTCAACCTAAAAAATAATAAAAAAAGAATGGCACATTTTACTTTAATTAAATTACTAATAATAGAATAATTTTTAGAGAATTAATCAGAATTTTTCTTTCTAGTGACCCAACTAACATATTTATTTATATTCACAACATATTTTTTAAATAACTTTATGTCTCAATAACATGACTGATTTAAAAATTCTAATTGATATTTTAGTGTTCAACAGCTGCTTTAAAAGTACAACAAATTTCCTACCAGTATATGTGGGGTAGTCGAAACATACTAATCTATGATCTGTCCAACATTCTGCATTTATAAGCACTCATGTAATGGCTATTTTTTTTAAAAATTCTAATTAACCATAATTCATAAATTATTATTTTGAACAAGGATACAGACACATTTTTTATAATGATTTTTCTGTCTAAACAAAATGTTCATAATAATCAAACTTATGTTAACAAACGTACAATAATAATAAATCATTCAAATTCTCTAAGTCCAGTAACTTTATATTATAATTTACTATTTCAAGCAACTACATTTATTATTTTAAAATCTCCAAACAAGAAAAAAAAAACAGTTTGTTATTGGAATTGATGCACTACTATCCTACAAAAATAAAACTTTCTTTAAATCTATTAGATCATAAACATTGATAAATTGGGCACAAATAGTTTTTCTAATTATTAGTTTTTCACTAATGTACATAAAAACTATGACAATACCAAATATCAAGTCAGACTTTATAGCAAATCCAGAATAAGACAGTCTTTCCCTTGATAACATGCATTTCCAGAAAAAAGGTAAAAAACAAAAAAATAAAACGTATAGCTCTTTCTTTGCCTTCCTATTCAAGTAAACTTCCTTCATCTTGAAGATAAGTTTCAGAATTCACACCAATAAAAGTTTATATATTCTACATATCTATATTTAGAGAAAAATTGAAATATTTATCTTTTATTAATGTCACTATCTCCTTTTTTATAATGACTTACTGATATTACAATTACATCCATAATTCAATTGACAAATATTCCAAGTATGCCAATCTAACAGATTTTATGAGAAGCTATATTTAGACAATATTTTTTAGATTTTCCACATTTGATTGGATGAAAAAATTCCTAAAACGGAGTTTTTCAAATACAAAATCATCTGTCCCAAATGCATTTCAAAATTGCCTTGTTACTAATTATACAGTCTAATGCAAGATTATAATTAAAACTTTCTATTATGGTAAAATTGTTTCCAGATCTCTGTCTTCTCATTACCAAGGACTTTTCATGTTTTACATATATTCGTACATTTTGAATATATATAAAATATTGGTGCCAGAATTATTTAACATAAAATTAAAAGGTGGAAATAGAGTTCAAAAATATACAATCATATTGTCCCAGTTATTACAGAGAGATAACCAATGACTGAATCATATTCCTGTCTAAATGACTGAAAACAGTAAAGTGGGGACAAGGAAAGAATAAGGAAAAAAGGCTTAGAAAAAAGACAGGAAAGCTTGATTGATGTGATAACAGTATTGCAATGTTAATAAGTCAGCATCAGGTACCACAATATTTTGGACTGGCATTCATCCTTGATTATTAAAAGTTAATTCTTGCATTCTCAAATCATTCCACTATCTACCATCTGTAAACTGTAATAAAAGCCTGAATTCAGAACCTTATATACACATCTGCATTAGAAAAAAAGAATGCTGCCATTATGTTTATTATAATGTAAAAATTCTAGAATCCTTAAAATGCAATGTTAAAATATAAAATAAATAGTAACAATACTTTTTATAGCAAACATCACACAATGCATGCATCAATGTATTTTAATGAAAAATTTTGCAACTATGAAATCTAAACTTATCATCTTGAAAATATATACTGCAATAAAATTATAAAAAAAAACAATAATAATAAAGATATTGTACTGTCATTAAAAAGTCTGCCTACGTATATTAATGATCTCATTAGTGAAAAATTGATAGGTGTAAATAGACAATAAACATCAAAAAAGTTGTTATAATATATTCATTTTATATCTTGTATATTAGCAAGCATTGAAATTTTAAAATATCTTTATTACTTTTGAGATAATTTTTTGAAGCTGACAGATTATGAATTTAATGAAATATTAGATCTGTTATCGTTATCATTTTTTATAACAGAAACTTAAATTTTCAAATTTTATATTGGTTATTCTTCATAATTTTGGTATAATGAACTAAAAATTAAACAAACAATCGTTGGTGGTCGAGTGGTCAGCACAGCTGTCTTATAAGCAGTTGTCCCAAGTTTGCAGGTTCGCTTCCTGGCCGATACTTTGACACATGATAAAAAAAATAAAAAAAAGGTAATATGTATTTCATCTTAATAAATAAATGTTAATCTTAAATTTGGGTTAAAAATAAATAAAAAATAATTCTTAATTTGTACATATCATTTCAGAGCCTTGGAACAAACTGATCTCATAGCCCATCAAGAAAAAGTCTAGCTTTTTTTTTTTTTACATTCATTCATTACATTCTACTGATTCCAATTTTTTCATATTTATATACAATTAACTAGAACTAGATATTATACATCAGTACTTAAATTCAGTTACAATCACAGTTTTAAACTAGTAACTGTTAATAATGAAATGTCCTTAAGTTATTTAGTATTCGTTAATTATTATTATTTTTTAATAAGCTACGTGCATTAATAAAATTTCATTTACTTGTATTTATCTTTATTAATCTAGAAAAGGTTAAATAGAATTTACATTTATTTTAAAATTTTTGAACATTTCATCTCCTTTAAAATTCATAACCCACAATCTCTGCATTATTTGTAAAAAGTATATTTATAAATACTTACAATTACATGCATTTCATTTTAAGCAGTAATTTAAACACTAATATTGCTATATAAAGTAAAAGAAAAAAAAAAGGATGCGTGTATATATATCTAGATTTATTAAACATTATGATGTACCTGAAAATATTGAGATGTATAAATAAATTGTGATAAAATAATTTTGATTAGTCATAGTATCCTCATGCTTCCTATTAATTCTACATAGATTAAAAATAAACTTCATTATAATCTAAAATATAAACTGGTAAAATAACCAAGCATCAAAACTAATAGCTTTTAATATATAAAAAACAATAAAATGGTTAGCTATTCAAAAGTCATACTTTGAGGACCAAAAGTGATAAGTTGAGTTTTGATCCAGAAATATTTAGCTCTTTAGAACCTGATTTTCCATTATTGCACAAACCACACAGGATATTATGTATGTCGTATAGATACACATATAATAAAAATATAATTCCATAATAAAAACAAAACAACAACTAATAAAATATTTCATTCACGGTAATAACCCAATTAAAATCAGTATAATGCATTTTTTGAATGCCAAATTAAAGATTTTAAATTATAATTTCCTGCAGTAGTTCTAACGACACCCTGAAAATGTATAAAATAAGATTTATAAACTAATTAGTAAACATAGTGTTGATTTATTTTCTTTGAAAATATTTCTAAATGATTTTATAAAAGGGAAAAAAAGTAATAAATCATAACAGAGTCATCTGGAGCCCTGAAGGTCGTAAATAATCTAATTTTTGAAATTTTTAACCATTTATAAAAAGAAACAAAAAATTTATATGAAGTTGATTGTTTGTGGTTTTAAGAAATCTATTCTTAATTGCATAATAATGCAAACAAAGGGGAGAAAATCAATATAAGATTTATAAAAATAAAATTACTTAACTGCGTGAATTTGTAAAGCTTTTATTGATTTGAAGCTAAATCCAAACATTTAAATTCAGTTGGTGGCTTTTTCATTTATATGATAATGTTTCATTAATTATTAACATGAATGTAATTTACCCACATGAATTAATAAAATAATGAAAATACTTGTATTACTTCTATATATAGCATCAATGCATGAGAAATTAAGTGTAGATTATGAGATAAATTGTATAACATTTGAATAGAATTTAGATGTCTTAAAAACATGGAGTTTTCTAAAAAGTTTTATACAGACATCAACATTTACAAAGAAGGCCATTGTCTCAGTAATTGTTAAATTTTGGGAAAATCACAAATATTTGATTGCATAACAATATGAATCACCAGAATTATATTACTGTCTGTAAACAATGATTGTATCAGAGATTAATCTGACAAATATTCAAATAACTGTAGTTGTTACGCTTCCATTCAGAATATAGATGATATGAAAAGAATATGGCTGCTAAACTATGACAGTTCTATCACCATGTTTTTATGAGTAAAAGACAGATTGATAGTTTTATTTATCAACAGAAAATGGTAGAAAATGCATATATGCTTTGATTTATTATATGAAATGCTTCTATCCATTCAATGTTGAGACATTACTAAATGCATCATAGCAATCATTTCAGAAAAGTGTGGTTTTGAAGTGGCATCTTAGCCATTAATTTATGTGACTCATGATAGAATATTTTGGTGGGTAATGAAGTATTCCAATGTCTATTGATTTCTTCAATTATTTGTTCTATTAAGTTTTATGGCTCTTGGTAATAAATTTTCATAATATACATTAATTCACCTAATCGCAGTTGGTCCAAACATTTTTTCCTCCCATCTTTAGCAAATGTAGTATTAGCATTGAAATTACTGAGCTTAAAAATTTTAGATCATGATCAACAGATATCAATAAATTAATCTCTTTTAAAGTTTCCCAGATGTTAAATTCCACTGAGATACTCCATATTGTTAATAAAGTTAAATTGTAATGTGCTATATAGCTACATGTATCTATAGTATAAGAAGTTGGGCCTGGTTTCTGGGATAATGGATGGTTGTGATAGGATTGAGTTAAAGATAAAAGAGGTGCTAATAAAAACAAAAACTTGAAACTCCATATTGTTCTTTCTGTAAGCTTCCATTTTTGCACTACAAGATGTTAAAAATATAATATTAATGACAAGTACTCTATCTTCTTTAAAAAATTTATATGAAGAAAATGCAACAAAAAAGAAACAAAATTTAAAGAAATGTATCAAGAAATAAGAGAAGATTTGAAATAAAAGTTTGAGGTAGTGCAAGAGATTGATATCAGCAAAAAGGTGGAAATAGCACTTCAAATACAAGAGCAAATACAATAGAAAATGGAGCTAATAGAAAGAAAATTGCTTACTGATTTTGTGGAAACTGTCAATAATCTGTTGAGTCTAGTGAGAATAAAATACATGCAAGTATTGTAGAAAAAATTAAAAAATTGAAGTGAGAGAGAACATTAAAAAAAGGATGATCAAATTCAGAATCTACTATTTAAAAGACTCAACAGAAAGTTTTGGAGACTCAAGAGAAAATACAATAAATATTTGGCATTATGACCAAAATAAAAATTTATTATGCTAATATTAATGAAGAGACATGGAACTGGTTTGCAGAATGTACAAAAGAATTTAAGGGAGATGGCAAAAATGAGACCATAAAAGAGACTAACTCCCAACAAAGTTATAAGAATAATTCAGAAGAAACAATTCAGAGTAGAAATTATGAGATATTTACTTATATTAAACAAATACTCAAAATTCAAGTTTTCAGAGACAATGAAGGTGAAACTCCTATGGAACAACTTGTGAAAAGAGAACAAGTAATTGGTGCATATAATCATCTCCAAGGCTTGCTAAGGAATGGTGGACTTCCTTGATACAAAAACCTACATCATATTTTGGATTCAAAGAATCAGTTTTAAGGAATTTTTGGTCAGAAGAGTACCAAAAAGAAATAAAGTGTCAAATTATGCAAGAAACATTTTGCATGAGCTGGGAAAAGTTATATCCAATTCTGGAAAAGTCAGATGGAAAAATTACAACTACTGTCTGCATGTGGCATAATAAAAAGTCAAATCATTAAAATATTAAGCATAATTTATCTTTTAATGTTGAGAAAATGATGATAAGCACCAACCTGAAAACCATAAAGTAGTTGAATGATTTTTTAAAAGATCATTGATATGTCTCTAGAATTAGGACTGTATAGGTAGTGAAGAAAGCAAGTTCAACATACCAAAAATAGGCAAACAAATGAAATTAAGAGTGAGACAGCTATTGAATGTATGACTTTAAAAGATGATTAGAGTTTCAGACTTTATAAACAGAAGTGAAAGAAAATGGAAGCCCTGGTAATATAGACAGAATATGAATAGCACATTGGTTTAGAACAGTGGTTTCCAAAGTCAGAAGTACCGCACTCCAGAGGGTACTAAAGCCTTTTATGGTGGCAATAGGTTCAGAAGCATTTGAGGGGAATTCAGGCAGTCTAACCTTTTCTCTGTATGCACCAATGATACGTCATTGGCTTTAACTTACTCTCAAACTGCTAATTTTTACATTATTTTGCTGATTTTATGGTTATTTTATAAAGAAAAATGTATCATACGATTCTGACATCTTTAGAATTATTTTATAACTAAAAAATCAATAATATTTAAATTTAAAGTTATAATAATGGGATAAGTCTTGCTTTCCAAGGCAGTGATTGGTTGTTTCTCATTTTCAATAAAAGAGAATGCTTTTCAACAATTTTGGCAGTCCTAAGTTCTTTGTTTTGATTTTTGAAATGAAAATGTATGTTTTAGAATATTTTTTTTTACATATTTATTATTATTTTTATAAAATATGTATGAAAATATAATTATTTGAAATGAATAGTTCAGATTTTAGTAAAAATTATTTGCTTTTATGCAAAAGAAAATTGAGAAAGAAATTGATGACGTAAGCTGCATTTTATAATAGGTTAAGAAAAGTATGTTTTATGTTGTCCACTATAGATTATTTTTTGTCAATTATAAATAGAAATTTATATTTGAAAAAACTTTTGTTTACTTTAATGATCTGATAAATTATTAATTTGCTTTTTAGAAACTAAATTGAGTATAATTTTAAGAGACAAATATTTTTACTGCTGATTCTATAATTGACCAATCAAATGTTTAGAATTTTAATTCATTTGGCCAATAGATGGCTCTTTATAGAAGAAATTAATTACAAACAAGTCAATGCATGCAAGCCAATTTGAGCTGGATTTCAAATCTATAAATACCAGTGGTTTAGGAATGAGTTTCATTATTTTTTGTGTGCTTTATCAACAATTATCAGTCAAAAGTGTGATAGATAAATGGAATCATACAATATGTAAATTAAATATTTTATTTTATGAATATTGTTGCAAACTTGATTACTTCATTATGTCTGAATGTAACAAGAAATGTCAACAGTACACTATTGAGTATATAAAATATGGCTTTATTTAGTCTCCTATGAACCAATTATTACTTATGTCCTAGATTTGCCAAAACGTATTTTCAAATGAAGCAATGAAACCTTCTAGGCTACAAGCATATTTGACTAAAATGCATGCTGACAAAAAGGATAAAGATTTGTCCTATTTTCAAGTATTAGAAGAAAAATATTTTAAATATCCAACTATATCAAAACTTTTTGTGTCATCCACTAAACAAGATAATGATGAATTACAAGCTTTTTATAATATTTCATTATTAATTGCAAAAGTGGAAAAACCACACATGATTGGTGAGGAATTAATCTTGCCCCAGTAAAAGAAGTAAGAAGTACTGTGCTTCATAAGCCAACATCAGATATCATAAGGAAAATTCCTTTGAGTAATAATTCATTACAAAGAATCAATGAAATGGTTGGAGACATTGAAAAATCATTGTATGATTATTTGAAGACATGTCAATTTTCTATTCAACTCGATGAATCAATTCTCTCAAATAATGAAACATTACTCTTATCATATGTACCATTCATAAAAGAAAAAGTTTGTCAAGAATTATTATTTGCTAAAAATTTGGAAATGGATACAAAGAGAAAATCTATATTTAATACCATAAATAAGTTTTTTCAAAAGAAAGACATTCCTATTTATAAGATTTTGACTGCTGCTACTGTTGGTGTTCCATAAATGACAGGGTGCTACAAGGGTTTTATAGCACATTTGAAACAAGCACTACCAAATATACCCACTATATATTGTTCTTCATAGTCAATATTTAGTTGCAAAGAATATAAGTGAGCACCTGCATATGTCACTCCATTACATTATTAGAGCAATCAACAAGATTAGAAGCAATTCATTGAGTGACAGATTGTTTAGACAACTTTGTAGTGAAAATGATGAAGATTTCAATCATGTGCTGCTTCACACAGAAGTTTGTTGACTTTCAAAAGGTATTTGTCTGAATCAATTTTACAATTTGTTTGATGCAGTGTTAGAGTTCTTAGAAAATAGAGATCACAAACTTCTGGATAACCTGATTACATCCAAAACTGATATCACTTATTTGACAGACCTCTATAAAATATTTAATGAGATCAATCTACAATTACAAGGTGATGAATTGAATTTAATTAAAACAAAAAATGTTATTGCTGCTTTTATGAGGAAACTTCTTCTGTTCAAATGGAATCTAGGATGAGGGGAATATAGCCACTTTTTAAATTTATCAGCAATGATTCTCAAAAAGAAAGATTTATTTATATACTGCCAACATTTGGAGGTTCTCCATGCTGATTTCAATGAGCAATTCAAGGTGGGTTCTAGATCCTTTCTCACATGTAAACACAGCAGGTATATCAAATTTAAAAATGGAACTTATAGAACTCACAACAAATGAAGAACTCAAAATAAAATTCAAAACTGGATATCAAAGGTTCTGTATTCAAAATCAACATGACACTGTACTCTGAATTATGGGAAATAATGCAGAAATTTTGAATTGCATTTCCATCTTCTTATTTGGCTGAGCATGGGTTTAGTGCTCTAGCAAATTTATTATCTAAGAAAAGGGACCGATTGCATATAACTGAGGTGGCGATTTAAGATTGTTTTTAACTAAAGTTGAATCCAATATTAACACACTTTAAAATTGCATCAGGCTTATCCTTCACATTAATTTATTTTTTATTTGTATTTTTACTTTGTAAGTTTGAAATAAACAATTTTCTAAAACATTTGATGGTGTTTTAATTATTGCAATAAGATTCTTATTAATGCAATACAATCTTCTAATATGTATTCTGAATTTTCATATTTAAACCATTGAATGAAACTGTGCATAATGTTATTCGAGTATACAGTTTTCAATCTATATATATGGGCTACATTTCATAAAAATCGGTATAGCAACAACTATGTTCAAGATGAAGCACATATTGGCTACCACTTTTTCAATAATTTAATGGCATAAGCAGTAATGTATCATTAGTTGCTATTTACATCAAAAATAGCAAACAGATTGAATGTGGAAAATTATTATAATGGGGGCAGAGAAGATACAAAATTTATGTCTTGCAAACTGGGTGGTGGCCCAAAAAAGTTTGGGAACCTATGGTCTAGAAGTTATTCAAACTCAAGGCAACAAGCTCAAAAAGAACACCTAAGGATTTATCATATTCATGTATTAGTATTGGAATAGAAAAGGAGAAGAATAGACACAGAAAATGAAGAGAAAGAAATCCAATCCACTGTGAAGAAATTAGCAGTGACCATGTGATGACAGAATATATATGAAATAGGCATGGATGAGGACACTATCATCTCTAAAAAAGTACCTCAACCAATTCAAAGATTAACACATATGGAAAGACTAAAGGATGACCTATTCTCTTTCTGACCATGGATCTGTTGAAAGGATGCTATTATGAGAAAATTTAAATTATAAAAATATATGGCAACCCTGAAAGTGAGTACTAAAAAAACCAAATTTAGAAAAAAAAATATTTCAAAATGAGAGATTACCAGCTTGCTTAGTAAGCAAAGGGGACTTATGAAATTACAATTCTAGTTTCAGGAAAATCATAATATAAAAAAAGCCATATAGTGTTCTCAAATCTTGAAGTCATATAGGCCACTAAAATATTGATAATTTAAAGGATAATGTTAATAACATATTAAAATAATTGCAATCGTAAAACAAATGCTCAAAATATATTAAACATACTGATTTATGGATGAACAAAAAATAAAAATATTATATTGGTTCTGTAGAGATTAGAAATTTTGAATTTTCAAGTTTGTTTATGTATATTTTCAATTTCTAATCATGGATGGGGGATTTGGTTATGTGCTTGAGATTACTATATTCATTGACTTCTTTAGAATGCAGATATCTCAGGTACTGCCAACACATTTTTGAAGTAGCGTATTCACTCACCTATAAGGCTCAGAAGAAGAAAAGTGCAGTCCTGAATGTTTGTCATATTTAGCAGCCTTTAAGACTCAAAAAGAAGCAAGGCTTAACTTTCAAATATTGTATTTATAAATCTCTAAAAATCCCTATGATCAAGACTACATATGTTGTTTTTAGATTTATGAGTTCTTGATAGTTGAACAGTATTAAGATGAAATAATCATTCTGGTACTCATGTTGATTTATGTATCTTAATGATCAATGATTGAATTTTTTATATATATTCCAGAGCTGAAGAATACTAGTTATTCTTTTTACAGACAAATCTCCAAATAGGGAAATGATTAACATATTTAATCTATTCATCTACATATTGTTTGTGATGCTATATTAAAATATTATTTAATAAAACAATGAGCAGAACAATTATTTATATATGTGCACATAATTTTAATTTTTACTTTGTTATATATATACATTTGCATACATATATATGTATGCTTCATGAAATGGATTATCCCCCTGCCCCAATCTTTTTTATTACCTCATCCAAATAATAAAACAGAAAAAAGAGAAAGAAAATACAACAAATATATCACTTTATCAAGCATACACACATATATACACAAAAATATTACATATATGAATGCAATATATTATAACAGGATGGGGGTATCAGGAGGGGTGAACCTGATGGCAAATCATCCCCAAATAAACAAGTATATTAAAATAATTTTTAAGATATTAATAATGTTATAATATATATGAGCATGAGATTTTAAGATCTCTGAGATCTCTGAGAGATCAGTTCAGTTAACTCCTCAGAACTATGATTAACTATACATCCACCAGCATTATCAATAAAAAATTATCCATTCATCAACATGAATGATCAACAATGAAATAAATCAACAGTCCATCTTGTGGCTGAATTTGAAATGGGTCTACTATAGACCAGGCCAACGATTTAGCCTTTGCCAGCTTGGGGCAATTATTTAAACCTTAATTTGGATGCACCGTACTTCCATGCTAATCCATAATAATATATAACCATAAAAATAACAATGCTTGGATATTAAAACATGCTGATCATCATCAATATTCTGGCCACTTAGTATATTAATGTACTGGTCAATTATAAACTTAATTTTTAATAAGACTAAACTAAAATAAAATGTAGTGCATGAACTTTGAAGAATATAATCCTCATGCCAAAATCAGGACAAAGACACATATTAATCTTTTCAGATCTTTGCCTTTTAATTAAAAGATACTTTTGAAATCAACTTTGAAATTTTACCAAAAATGTGATCTACATGTTTTTACTTAAATAGAGAAATTCATACAAGCATTAATTAAAAGATTTCAGAAATAGATATAAGAAAATTTTACAATTATCAGAAACATGCTTGTTTTTCAATTCAAAATCAGAATTCAATAAACATATTTATTAGACCTTTTTAAATGTTTATTTACCACAAAATATATATTAAATTCATAATTATTTAATCTTTTACTTGTTATTATTTCAGGAAATGTAGAAAATATCTATTAAAATTTTTGTCTGCATTTATTTCTACTTTTCCTTTCAACTTTATATACATGTGTGCATGCACATTGTTATTGGGTGCTATACAACAGTCTTGTTACAATATATATGTACACCCGGATCTCATTTTATGCAGATTATTTTAATGTGATTTTGAAGTTATGCAATTCATGTTTCTTCTTAATATCCTTCATATTTCACTATATTTATTAGATATCAAGAAATTTAAATTATTAATAACTTATTTTGACTTGAAATACTTTTTTTCTTTCAAAAATATAACATTATATTAGCAGTTTACATTAATATGGCCATAAGCTGTATTTAGAATCTTAGCTTCTATGTAAATAACCTATTTATACTAATGAGTAAATAATAGTAATAGATTTATACATACGTATAAAAATATCGCAATACATATTCAAAACTTTAAAATTTTTAAAACGTATTTTGTTAAATATTAACAGAAATTAATATTTTTTAGATTTTTAAAATAAATAATAACAAAGATTTTATTGATTTTATAAAGTGAAAATAATATTTCGAATGATAATGTCTAATCTTTTTGTTTTGATTGCATCTCATTTTTTAAATATAGAAACAGCGCAAGACTGGAAGTGGCGCTAGTTGTACAACACGTCATGAATCTGATTTCTTACTAGTTCACAAACCAACTCATATTGTAAAGTAGCGATAATGATTAAAATATGTATGAAAAAATGTAAAATTAAATTCTGTAGGTAATAAAAAAAGTAAAAATAGTTTGTCTTATATTAATTTTTTTTCATATATTTGAAATTTTTTATTAGTCATACTTTATTTCCTTATTTTTTTAATGCAAATTTTAAAGTAAGTTTTTTTTGTTGCTTTACTCTTATGCCAATTTCTGAAAATTACGGGAACCTATGCCCCATTTTTCAAGGTAAGTTATGTTTATTTTTGTGCGATTTATTTTGTGCGCATTTTCTGAGGAACCTATCTACTGCATAAAATAAGATTCAAGTGTGTGTATATATATATATATAGTGACCTTACAAGAGTAAAAAATAGCACAGGTCATGCAGGCATGCACCATAATAGCTATAGATTTTCTTCTACAGAGTATAAGTGCTCGTATAGACTTCATAATCTAACTATTAATACTAAAATATTAGGTTATTATTCGAACTTAAAGTTTATTTTAGGTTCTTAAAATTTGAAATCTTATCTCAAGTTCTTTATTTAATTTTAGATTCTTCTAAAAATTTTAAATTTTATCTTAGGTTCTTAATGTCTATCTCAGGATTCAAAAATGTACTTCACTCAAGAAAATAATAATGTTAATAAATAGTTTAAAATGTAATAACTATTTAAGTTACATATTAAATATTCTTCTCATAACTTTATCATTAGACATCTTATGTCTTAGGCAAAAAGAAATTCAAATAGGCAATAATTATCTAAACATTTTAATTAATACTTGGCTAGCAGATAAACATTTTCAAAATATCTTAAGTTCTTCAAATATAAGTATTTTCTTTTTACCACCTATAAATATATCTAAATTTGGAATCTTCTGACATGAACATGCAACAAGTACTAAAATGAAATAATGCAGCAGGTAGAAAGGGTATATTTTTATGCTACCAACTACATTACAAAAATGTATTTGAAAATAAAGACAATAGACACAGTGTTTATCTTATTATAAGGCAGGTGAAATAAATAACAAACAAAATAGATAAATAAAATTTTATGTGACTATTGAAATGTGTTTTTTTTTTTTAAATGATGAATAGTAAAGCTTTATCAAACTATATTTTTTGAATAATGAATGTAATATTGGTAACAAAACAGAAACATATTTAATAAATAGCAAAAAAATACAATATTTTATTTACAATAAATATTATTTTTAATTTAACAAATGAACTAATAGAAATATTGGTATACTTTATAGCAAATATTTCTTTCCTAAGCATTCCTACAAGAATTATAATGAAGGCACTTACTATTACCCAAAAAGTTCTCACATTTTATCTAACACTGTCTCTTTCGATATTATACACACAGAGCAAAATAATATACATAAATGCCGATACAAGGAACATTAGTATGGTATTGAATACTTTACAAAAACAATATCTAAAACTCAGTGTGGGAATTAACTTATGAATTTTATAAAAATAGCAAAATATTATGCAAAATAATAATACTAGTACAATACTACTATAAGAGGCAAGGAAATAAATATGTGTATACTAACAATACATTTAAATTGCAGTAGAGTCAATAATATAATTATCAAGATGGACATGCCTTAAAATATTCTAAGATATTTAAAATACACAATTAATATCAAGTTACAGGCAAAATGGATGATGGAAAATATGAATAGGCACCCAATAACTATGTGCAGGTAGTGTCAAGAAATAAAAAAGCCACACACTGACTCATAAAGGGGCTTAACGCATACAAAAAAAATAAAATATCCACATTAAATGCCTATATTGATATCAGTCTCAAAGCAACATACCAATTAAAAAACATGAGCTTAATAATAAAAAATAAATAATCAACTTTCATATACATTCATAAGCATAAGAACACATCCATTCAGTCTAACAATATGTGTATACCGACACACCAAAATTGCACAATAATATTAAACATTAAATTTTATAGACTATATAAATCACACACTGATATCCAAAACACTTTCATTTATAAACATTTATGACAGATATAAGTCTGTTCTATCCCAGTTACAATAATTCTTTTTATAACAATAATGAAAACTCCAATAATAATGACAATAATTTCTAAAATAAATCTTTTACCAAGATATTTCTTACCAAATCCATTTCATGTATGTGTATCATCATAAATAAATTTTATGACATCATAAATAATAATACTAATTAAAAATAGATTATAAATTATAATTACATAATACTAATTGTAATTGCAAATATGTAAATCATATATGCTATATTTGTTTTACCCATTTAAAAAATTAAAGTTTTTTCATTTCACAATGAAATTAATTTTTTTTTAAAAAATTGAGTCCTTTTGTTGTTTTCTTCTAAGAAATATACCACAACAGTATTTCATTCAGGTGGAGAAAATAAACAATGCACATAATAACTGAAACACACGGGCTTATTATATACCTATGTTTATATATGTAATATATAGGGTATATGAGCACA